>OY728123.1:654465914-657011305 GCA_963277665.1 Viscum album
AAAGAACTATCTATGCTGTATTTTATGTTTGAAATTGTAATGTGAAGTTGATGTATGTAATCTATTTCCAAGACTTCTAAATTGGTTGGTCTTTCGGGACATGTTTTCCTTGTATCATGCCAATGTATTAAAATAATGCACCAACTCTGGGCTTCTGGGGTCAGGGCATTACAATTAACATATTATATTTAATTTATTCACAATTTATTATTTTTTTAAATCATCATGTTTATGAAATCATGTAAAATAATAAACATAAAAAGTGAATAGATTAAATTAATGTATTAGGTGATGAATGCTTTACTATTTATTGCATAGCCTGTTGTGAGTGAGACCACATAGAACATGCATATCAAATAAAAAATTATTTCATATGTAGCTAAAAAATTATATAAAAAACCCTTGCATAAATATTAAGTCAAAAATACCTTTCGTCTTTTGAATTTGAACACAACCAAGTATTCAGGGTGCTCATTCAATAATAGTTGACGGTGCCTCCTAAAACAGGGGAGTTCATATGAGAACGATTGGTTAAATTAACTGAATTTGGAAATAATGAAACTAAATCTCTGATTTTTTTTCTTCAAATCATTGAGTAATTCATATTTATGATTTTTGAACCATGGACATCACTCAATAGATTAAGGAGCCGCTAGTTAATATAGTTTTCCAGTCAAACGCAAAACTATAACTCTCCGAGTAGCGGTGTGGCCAAAACCTATAGACTATGGTGGTGGGCTTAGGAATCCATTCTACTAGATTAATCAAGAAAAAAATATTCTTATTCAAACATATATGGTTTCTAAAGTTTAATAAAATGGTGGGAGACATATAATGATTTAATTAATCAATCAATAATTTCTAAATCTGTAATCAAGATAAAAAGTTCTAATCTTCTATATTTTGTTTTTTTAGAAAATGTAAATTAGTAAAAAAATAAATACTATGATATTTATTGGATTAATTTAATGTCCTATCCAACATGAATTTCCAAATGGTATTACAGGGGATTTCAAACAATAATATAATATTGGAAATTCATGATGTTAGTGTCCCCAATACCAGTTAGGTCACCTAAAAAATGAGGGTGTCTAAAATATATATAGAAGACCCATATATAGATCATATGTTGGATATGTAATTATTCTATCATCAATTTCTAATGTCATTGGCAGATACTACATCTTCTCATGGATGATATAACACTTAGTCTCATATCCAAGAAGCTTATGTGGAGAAAGTAAAACACAAATATGAACAGGTTATGATTACATTGAACATGTGTAAATAGAAAGGGGGATATTTTTATTTTAGTGGATCCCTTTCTCATATAATATTCATCCATATAATCCATTTCATTAAGTTTATAATAAAACAGTACGGAGAAAAATTCTTAAATACCTTTTAGGAATGGTCCACCAATAATATAAGAAAATAAATAAGGTTTAATCTTTAGTTGATATGGCGAACAAGTAAATAGAAAATGATAAAAGGATAATGGAAAGTGTCACATTAAAGGAAGCCTCAAAACACCCTTCAATGAATGAGATATTAAATAGGGGTTATTTTCTTTGCATATTGTGAAATAAATTTTATAGAAGATAAATGAAATGAATTGTACTGAAAAAGAAAGTACTTCTTTCATCTTCAGTGAATATTATTAAATATTAAATTTAATGCTTCACTCATACTTTTTGTGTAGTAAATATAATATGAAAATTATGTATATGTATTTGAATACAGTAGCCAAGTAACTATAGGGATGTTAATATAAATAAAGTTTATTCTCCCAGTGGCTGGGAAATTAACGTCTATAAGTCAGTGGTGAGAAGTACACAAGTTCAATTTACCATGTTTCCTAATTTTGGTTGAACTTTTATTGATTATTAACAAAATAATTATCTCACATATCCTATGGAGACAATGATATATTATTATATTTTTGGATTGAATGTTTTTTTTGGTGTTGAATACACATGTAGTATTTTACTGATACATTAATAACCGTAAATTCCAGATGAATTTAAGATGTAATACTTATATACATAGTTGTGTAAAGATAATACTTTATTAAGAATAACTATTTAGTTGTTAATGATAATACTATTATGGTTTCAGACACTCTGTAGTAAAATACCTTAGGAATGGTTGACACAATTTTATACAAAGGTTTGGACAAATATTCCTTTAGAAATAAAGGTAAGCCACAAACCATTCAGAATAAGTTCAACTAGATAGTGTGAACTATATCAATGGTTAGCTATGATGAAATATAGTTCATAACATTATTTTAAGTGTTATTATGTAATTTGAAAATGAATTACAGAATATGAATGATCAAAATATATGAGTTTCTTGTAGCTGACATGCTAAAGAAAATCTTGACCAAGCATTCATTGATCAATATAAGGTAGCATTAAGTTATTCCAAAACACACATTACATCAACTACATCAGGGTTATGAAGCTAACAAGAATGACCAATGATGAGTTTTAAATGTTAAAATTGATCCAAAAATGTATTGTTTAGTAATTTCTAAACTCATATTTTCTTTTACACATCAAATTCATGATGTTAGTAAAAGAAGAATCGTTGTTAAAACTCATGCATTGTAGATACATTCATTTTTTAGACAAGATTTTAAAATAGAAGATTTATCATATAAAAATAATCTAAATTTTATAAAATGTGGATATAATATGAGTTATAGCATGATGAAAATCCACTATGTCATGAGAACATGTGTATCATTGGAAATATCTTGTCTGGATATAAACAAACAATCATTAAGAAATACACAATGTGCATCTAAAGTAATTATCCAAATAGTTTCATAGGATATTATAGAAACCCATATAATAGAAAAGATATAGTAATTTTATATACTATATTTATATAAAATGGTGCACATATCTATTAATGATTATGGGATCCAGATTAACTTGGGTTTAGTAAATTTCATAGATGCACAAGTATTTGTCATAGGAATAATTTTCACAAGAGTTCAGGGAAGAGGAGTGTTCCAGAAAAACATACTTTTAGGAAAGATAAAACAATGGTGATGGTTTTATATTCACCTCATCAGGTGGTATGTTATTCATTCAGAATACTTATTCATAAAATTAATCATTATATATAATTAATCTAATATTGACAAGATAAATTAAAATTCATTGATGGATTATGTGTATCAAAATATAGGGGGATTTTTCTTTTGAATACTATGGTGGGTATTAATGTTTGACTATAATGGATAGTACAAGAGTCATAATAATAAGGCTTGATTGGTAATACCAAGTTATTAAGCCTTAGTCGATAATAATTTTACTTTTCAAAGATAATTTCAATGATCATTTAATTATAAATTTGAAAAAAATACTAATTTTTGTGGAAGGTTACCATACGATGAATCCAAAAAGGGGTGGTGACATCACTGAATACCAATAAGGGTGCAACTTACTGAAATCTAGTTCTGGCTTAATGGAAGCAAAAAGATCCTAGAAAATTCATTTGGAATGATTTTTTGTCAACTATAAATTAGAGGTTAGTGTAAGTGCCATTTTTTTCCAAATAAAATATTTTTTTATAACATATAGAAAATATAAATTTATCTCAAATTCAGTTAAGAAAAAAATGAATTTCTTTATCCATTTATTAAAATAAATTAGAAACCTATGTTCTAGGGAATAAGATCAACTGAGGTAGATCTAACCTTTAATTATATCTCTAAAATCATAAATATATTGACTTAGTTTTGAAATATAAAATTATGAACAATTTGAGAGATAATTGTTACCAATTTATAATTGCATAAATCACTCCAAGATGTCATGTAATGGAGATATATAGAGATTAAAGAGGTGAGTTGAATTCCATACACTTCTATGATGGATTAATTACTCATTACAATATTTATACAAGATATTATATTTTCAACATATATATCATAATAGAAAAATATCATTTATTTCATGGAGAATGGAAACGAAAGCATACATAACTATCCAATTATATTTGGGAGCAATTATGGTGGATATATTCTTGGAATATAGATAGGAATGGATACTCTCTTCAAGGGGATAAAAAATACTTTACCGATTAGATCAATGTGATCTAATATCGTAGTCAACCTATAGTAATGAGTGAGACTAGATCATTCAAGCCAGTTGTATCCATTTCTTCAAATACTGAGTACATTGCAACTTCTACGGTTGCTAAGAAGTAGTCTAAAATACAAAATATTTTGATAGAGTTCTTGAAATCTCCCCTAGTAAGTTATGTATTATAATAATGTAAATTATGATACTCTTACTAGCTAAGATATCAATTTAATGCGGAAAATAATAAGAAACACTCAGGGTGTACATATCTTGAGGAATTTTACTCAAGGAGAAGATTTTACATATAATAGAATTTCCACACAGAGACAATTTGGTAGACCCTGAAACTAGAGCTATGACTTAGCAGACTCATGATCTTAATCATGTTAGAGATAAAAAGTATGGTTAGAATGTTTGATCTAGTTCAAGTGGGAGTTTTGTAATATTTGGTTCCCTATACCCAACATTATTAGAAATTTTTATTACCAAATCATAGACATAGTGGGTTATACATGATGCATACATGACATTATATTG
Source organism: Viscum album (assembly GCA_963277665.1). Taxonomy (NCBI): domain Eukaryota; kingdom Viridiplantae; phylum Streptophyta; class Magnoliopsida; order Santalales; family Viscaceae; genus Viscum; species Viscum album. Next base: position 654,470,552 of record OY728123.1, read on the forward strand.
TAGAAATTTTTGTTCCCACTATATAATGGTAATGTCCTTAGATTAATTTCTATATAAAAATGTTATATCAAACTCAAGATATAATGTTAAAGTAAATATATTTTAACATTAATAATAAATAAGTTTCATATGGTCTAGATACAACATACTGGCAGCACATAGTTGATGTCTGACTATTTGGTGTTGGGTGCTCATAAGCATTACGACTTCATCTCATGAAGCTCCCACATGGTGATCTCTAGTAGTTTAGGTCATGAGGATAGATCTTCTAATAGAAACACTGCATGTTTTGTGTGTCATTGGATGAACATATCTATGAACATGTGTATTGGTATTCTAATGTGAGATCATTATCAATGTGTTCGCTTGATTTTTTACTTTATTCTAAGTTAAAAACCATTATAATGAAATCATAATGGGTAGCTTGAGTCAGGGGAATCATTGGTGGTTTTTCATTGGTTGAATGAAAAGGATAGACTTTTTCTCTTCCAAGTTAAGGAATTAATAACTCTCGTTAGGATGATCAGGATGGTGAAACCTTCATAAATCCATGGCCATAGTAGTCGAGGTTAAATTGGTCCAATTAGATGAACAAATAGTAAAGAAAGAAATGGTAGTGACACAAGTGTGCATATTGCTTTATGAGATATCTAAGACAAAGAGAAAATATTACACATTTTTTGTTCAAAGGATGGTGGTTGTTACTATTACTATCCCTTCTCTCATTAAGGGCCTTAATGGGGATTTAGACTCCTTAGATGGTGTGTGAATACTTTTAGCTTCTATTGTGATAATGGCCTAGAGGGTCACACATAATATCACATTCAAGAATATTCACTATTAAGGTGAATTGGTATATAGGACATGGTGTTCCCCATAATAGATTATGAGTGTTGTCTAAGTATTATTGACCACTGATAAGTAAATAAATTCATTTTTATTTACGTAAATATTAATTTAATTTAATTTAATTTATTTATTAACTTATTCTCAAGTGTTTATGTATATTATCTGAATAATATTATATGAACTAATATTATTTTAATATTTCCAGTTTGTCTAATATTTATTGGAATTATGAGTAAAGGTAAATGACATGGTTTTATCATGTAATATATTTAATATATATTATAAGTATTTGATAAAATATAAATAATATTAACGATGAGTTTTAGTTCAAAAAAATTATTATTTATTACTAATTTAGTGGATGTTAAACATACGGGGGTTGGGAACCCTTTCTAGGTATTTCAGAATATATTATTTATAAGAGGAAAGAGGCCCCAATCTATTATTATTCATTGCAAGTTCTTTAGAGAGTCTATCTTCTATACCTCCTTCTAGAGAGATAAGCTATCAATCCAAGTGATGGGAAATATCTTATATACATGCATCGAAGGAATGTCAATGTAGTGATTCATAGGACATTAATGGCATCATCAGATCATCGTGCTAGCATACAGATTTCAAGGATAGAAGCTCTTATAGATTTTAGAATCATGTGTGGAAAATTTTATGTGATTCTATATTAGATCCCCCGACTAGCAATAATCGGTTTAAAAAAGATTTTGACAATGACTTCAGATAAAAGAAGGTATTATTCAGTTTAAATTTTGTGTTCTATATAATTCATTTGATATTCTCATACTATACTAAGGATCATATCACTAGATATGAAATTTTCGATTAGTATGGTTATGAAAATTTAAAATTCTTGGCCCACTATCTTTTGCTGCATGCCCTGATACCATCACAATATTCCCTCATGGTTGGTGCATGATTTGAACAAACCATGTGGCCAAACCAGAAACCATCTTAAAAATTTGGTAAAATAACCCTTTTCCCCACTTAATTCATAAATTAAAATACCCCTTATTCCGTATTTTCTCTAGAAATCGAACCCACATTGAAAGGTCCTCCCCTACATCCAAGATAGTCTTTAAACTCACTCCCTCATTCGGACTCCGATCGGAAAAACAACTACAGAATTAGTTAGCTAATGGTAAGTGCTTCTATCCACTACCATCCTTTCTCTATTTATCTTTCCATATCAGAGACTATTTATATTAGGGATAATATTCCATAAAATTTCAAGGGATTCATATATTTAACTATTTATCATATTCTTCCTCAAATTTTAAGATGATTCTTGATGTGTGACCCTACCTCCATAAGGCAGGGGGTCTATAATGTCTCCCTCAAAATCACACCCATTTATAAATGTCCTCAATATGAGCATCATAATCTTTTTATGTTTCCATGTAATTATTAAATCTGTTAAATTAATTATATGGACTAGAAACTATACCTCTTATGATAAATGTTGACCTTGTTAGAGTTTGGAACCACACTAAGGATCACCCCATTGGTTGAGTACTTTTATACACAAGCCATTGGAACCCATTACATGTGTTGGTTTTATTTGTTTAAGTGGAATTTGATTTCAGTTTTAATAAATGAATAATTATGATATAGAATGGAATGTGATTTTCACTTGGACCCTTACTATTTATGTGTATAATAATTAATTTATGAGAATTCCATATGATCCTTTTACATTAATAAATGAAAATGAAAATTTTAAATTAATCATATTGTTAAAGAGGCATGGATTAACACATGGAGTGTGATTATTCATAAATGGATCCAATTTATTATGGACTTTTTCCAATTAAAGTATCTGTCAGACTTGTGTTAGCCATGTATTACATGGGGAATGAATTTAGAACTTAGAGTATTCCACCCCAATTCATTGATCCAGTGTCAAAGGGAGATACTCTCCTTGTAAGTTGGTCAATGTCATTTTAGTGTATGAATTCATCAGTGTAGTACCAATGATTCATTTATTTTATATTATGAAATTATAATTCTTAGGATAATCACCTTGGATTCAGCATAATGTCTCCAGACTTGTGATGTATGAGATCATCACCTTGGGGATTAGTTATCCTTAACCAATGCTTTACTTTGTAAGTACTCCAAGGACACAGTTAAAGATATTTCTCTAGTGTAATATGAAGGGTGTACCCCTTGAATTACACTTATACCCTTTGTAAAGGCTGAATGGTTATAACTATGAGGTGGCCCAACATTCTAAGGCCAAGGATGAATCAGTTTCACCTTGTGTCCTCTATAATTGTTACTATAGATTGGTTACTCTTATCATATTATTTAATCCTAAATTTTTATAGGTTACTTATTCATATATATTTGGATGAGGCCAAAGAAGGTATGGTCATCCATGAATTCAATGAGGAACCGAAGCCCATATTGTTTTTTATTTTAGTTTCTTTTCTGCAGGTTATCATTTTATCGGCACAATGATAAATTTATACTCACCATATATATTTATTATAAAAACCATTCGTGATGTCCTACTAAGTTTTATTCACACCTTATACGGGCCACCGATTGGTACCAGAATAAACTTCATGGTTGTAGGTTGGTATAATGGTAAGGGTATGGCCATTTATGTTTGATTTATGTGATAGTATGGTGTATGGGAGTTGAGGATCGAGAATAGGCTTCAGAGGATTATTTTAGATTATACTTTTGGCCATTATTTTTGTTTTTTTTATAAAATTTACCAACGTTTTCATGCTTCCAATTTTTTGTATAGTATCATGGAATCATTATATTTTATACATTACTTGGATATAGTTTACTATGTATGGATGACTTACTTCCACTCTTTCATATTTCCATTTTTCATTTTGTTAATTTTTTGTTTATCTATTTAATATTATTATGATGTGTCTAACAGTGAAATGAGGGAATATTCTCCCCATGGACACAACCTAGTCCCTCATTTATATCCAAGATCCTCTTCCATATATGGAGGTACAATTAAGGCCTTATGATCCCTAGTTTAGCTAATATTATTGAATGATTCATACTGAGACATCACACATTTTTAACATTCCAATGGATTCTATTTATTGAAAAAAAAGTATTCTTTGATTTATGATTTTTAATCTATGTTTTTTGGGGAATGATTAAATTATATTATATCCACGAAAATTGATTATACACTTATTACCATATGATCGTAGTTCTCTCATCGATGATCCTTAAATGTTATGGTATATGTTTACCTTCATTGAGATGTAGAGCTCCCCCATCTCAACTTTCCATTTTCACATATTATGAAGAATAGTATTATGTATAACGTATCTTTATTGATAGATAATTAAAAGGTCATTTGTGGATATATTGAAAAAAGTTATAAATATGAAATTTATGTATCTACTCCCGAAAGACATTAAAAATTTTGTTTTTGGGATTATATGTGAATTTGTGAGATGAAATTTATATTTCATTGAAATGATGTAAAATATATATATTATGTGCAAGTCATTAATCTTGGTATCAAATATTGTGTTAGAAGAGTATTTTTTTAGTATGTTATTTGGGATATCTATTTTAGGGCATATCAGTTGGTATTAGAGTAGTGTTTCTACATTTTTGGTGATTAGTTTATAAAGTATAAGTGCTTATAATATTAAACAACCCACATTAAATAAAAAGTGATTTTGGATGAACTTGATGTGTCATATGATGAAATGTAGCCATCAAAATTTAGGACATTATGATTGATTTTAATTATCACATGAATTATTACATGAATTATCATTATTTCATACTCACATTAAACTTTTTGGTCCTAGTAAATGTTTAAAACTATAAAGAATCAAGTTAAAAATGAGTGTGAAGGATAATGAACTATTTATCAATATAATTAACCAAATGGGGTAGGAGATGTCGTAAAAAAATCAAATAAATACTATATTAGTTTATGAACAATAACTTGAACCAGGCCGAGCTAATAAGTTCACCAAATAAAGTATATTATTTACTCTTTAATATAGTAGATTTTACCCACTATTAGAAGGTATTATTATCCACTAATTACAAAGAACTTAATCAATATAATGGAAAATATATCTTCCTTCCTCTATTGAAAAAATCATAAAAAGTTTGTTTTAGTTATTGATCATTTGAAAGATAAGGAATATCTATTATTGTCTTTAATCATGAATATAAGGAAAGAGGTAAAGATTTAGTCAATGAAATGTGATTATTTTAAGATGGTGTTTTTCAAAAATAACTCAAAAATTTCACACTGAGATGAAGATAGAATTATCCGAGCTAAAGGAAAAGGGATGTGATTCCTTTCTTGCCAATTAAGATAGCTTCATAGGATGTGAATGATATGACTATAGAATTATATGAACCGTGAAAGTAATATAAACCATTTTTTTATTGTCTTGAAATACATTTATCAAAATGTATTGGATATAAAGTACTTTAGTGGCTATTGAAAAATTTCTCAATTGTTCTATCAAAGTGAAAACATAAATTTTGTATTCACATAATTTTAATTTTCATGGAAAAATAAGAAGAAAATAGTGTTTCATGGAAACTCATGTGATAAAAATCATGAAGGGATGAAGGTTAATATTATTACAATACAAAGATGTGGGAATAATCATAAGGGAATTGTATCAATGGAATTGGTAAATGATTCAAGTGTATGGGGGAATTTCCTCAACACATGAATGTAAAGGAGACATAGTGAGGCCAACTAATGACCTTAAAGAAGGGAAATCTTAGCCTAATAAAACACCCTTACTCTGAATCTTAAATTGTTAGGAGTATGAGAATTATGAAAACAATAACACAAGACCAAGGGTCTATGATGATAACCAATGTCACCAACCATATATGACAAGGGAAAATAGTGATTATAATACAATCACAAATTTTAGAGTTTACAAAATATAATGTATTTTAATATATAGTTATCATTCACTCAATAATTTTTAATGTCCTATTAGATTTTGATTTTTCCCACTTATTTATATTGGCATGTTTTCTAAAGGCATTAAATCACTACCCAAATGATTAAATAACCAATTACCAATGTAAAATAATACTAGTATGAGGATTACATCCCATATATATAACTCCTTTTTTATATATTTTTGTTTGAATTTTCTTCCATAAAATCCTATTTTTCATTCTTTAAATGAATTTTATGTAATTTTAAGAATAAATTAGATCTATATAAATAAAAAATATATTAATTATTGGATAGGGATTTCACATTTAATATTTTAAATTAGTCCATGATGATTTATTATTATAAGGATAACTATGTACTCCCTATGGGACATATATACAATTTATGCGTCATAATACCCAATCATTTGGAGTATTTGGCTCAAATGGTTTGCAAGAAACTCAATATCAGGGACATTTCAATATGAACGTAAAATTATTTTATTATTATATAAGATAGCGAGAATGATATTTCAATCCAAATTACATATTGATAAATGTATATTTTATGGATACTCATAAGAATATTCATTATTGAGTGATGATTACAATTATGATGATGAAATTTATTTAAGGATGGTAGAATATAACACCATGAGATTTTAGTAGGAATTTTCTTTTAAATAATTTTTTTGAGTATCTTTTTCACATGAATCACCGAACTAAAGGTAACCATGATTCATTTTATTGAGATAATGTGACAAACCAATTATTTTTAATAGTATATTGAAATTATGGTTTATTAATTTTCATGAATATTATTTTAAATGATTACATTAAACATATATATTTGAATTATTAATAGATAATATATAATGAATTGGATACAAAATTCACAATTAAAATTATTATGTTACGTTATGATATAAAATGTGTTTTGTTTAAATGTTTAATATATTCCATCAATGTGATTTTTATTTTTATCTACCAAAAGAACTATGTAATTCTTAGATATCATATAAATGTATATTTGTTTTTATTATATATATATAATTTTTATTTATTATTTGGAATTATTTTTTTAATCTATGAAATTTGGTAAAGCATTTCATTTCCGAAAAGAATATTATTCATTTTTTACATATATTATGTGGTTTTATTTAAAAATAAAATTTTAAATTATATTAATTTAGTTTGATGAAAATGAATTAAATTTTTTATAATAATATAAAAATAACCAGAGGGTAAATGTTTTTCATTTTTCTATGTAAGTTTACATTTTGTTGAATAGTTAAACAATATGGTTTTTTAAATACAGTATACTTTATGAAATTATCATTATATAAATTTTAGATAAAGATTTTTGTTATTATAGAGTTTATAATACATGATGTTATAATCACATTATCATTCAAATATTATCTAATTAATTTAAATTAAATTTTACATCAAGATAAAAATAAAAAAATGTTGGTGTCGATGCAACATCTATATATCAATAGAAATGTCAAATTGGAGTCATTATGGAAAGATTATCTAGGTATAATTCATTTATCTAGCATACGATATAAATATTATGAAAAATTAATTATATTGACATATATTTATGATTATTAGAATTATATAATATAGTAATTATCCATATTCTTACTTTTTTTAAAGGTGGATCCGCAAGGGCCCCTTATTATTAAAAACATAAACAAAGTACAAAGGAGGATTTAGCAACTATTCCAAAAGACCCCAAAAACACAAGGGCAGAAAAAAGAGACTTCATGCACCTTGAGAACGAGTGTGCATGCTATGAAAAGAGGATCTTCCACCCCTACCATGAGGATGACGACCCCTCTTTCCAGTGGTTACTAGTGTCCATGTCTAACCTCCTTCATCTGGAGGCCCTGTGTCAACATCCTCTTGCATCTCAACGGCTTCAGGCATGCCATTGCTAAGCTGTCTCTCATCATCACTACCGGCAGATTCAAGAAGTGAAAACACATTTTTTGTATTTACTTTCAGTTCAGTTCTCACCTTAAAAGCTTGAGCAGGCACATGCGGCTTAGGAGCATAACTTTTTAGAGTGTCATCCCCCTTTCCAATAGGTTTTGGGGTAAAATGAATTGGCATACATTCCATTGGGCTAGAAATCTTAGCCCTCTTCCCAGAATATTGAGAATACAGATCATCCGAGACCTGGATGAGAGAGTCCTACCTCAAACCAGGCTTTGTAGCCTTGATCAACATTTCATTAGAACCCTCAACAGTGGTCTGGACAATTTCCCCCACATGAAGATTAGATCCAACACACCTTTGGGATTTAATAACCTGTTTACCAGTAATTGAAAAGGGATCAGAGTGATTTTTTGAAGCATTAGAGATTAGAAAACCCAAATCCTACATTGGTTTTACCGGGAGGTTATTCTCCAATAAATTCACTGGCCTAGAGGGAGACACAACCACATTTAAGTTATCCAGTTCATGCATAACATTGGATTCACATCCTTGCTTTGTTGACATACTCCATTCTTTTTTCAATAATAGCTCCATGGAGGGGACACCAGCATCCTTGATTATTCTAGTGGGGCAGGGATATTTCTCAAGTCCATTCACAGGAGTCATTTTTTTTCCTCACCTAAATGAGTGTTTTTGTTCCTTCTCTTCCCTGAGATTTCAGCTTCCAACAAGTTCTTTCCCTCTCTGCAATTTGCTGCATGATGTTCTTGTCTAAATCTATCATCTGCATCTGCTTGTGTATAGTATTCTTTTTCCATTTGGTTGTCAACTGAGTCTGTGTCAGAATGACCTTCCTCCATGTGCTTAGTTAGCACATCCTTGAAAGAAGGATGTACTTCAGTTGCATCTTCCTCGTTTTATATGTCAGCCCAATTAGCAATTTCCTTGACATTCTGTTTAAGGGAGTTTGGGAAGTCCTCTTCATTTGTTGGTTCATGAGTAATATCCTTCCTGAGGCTTTTACTATAGCCCCTGGTTTTCTCATCATCCGCTTCCTGCTTTGAAGAATGCAGACCAGTCCCTTGAGAAGTTTTATATCCCTCCTTCCTCCTATAATAAGTCTCCTCATGACCCTTCAACTTGCACCTAGAACATATGATGTTTGCACGATAGTTGGACCTGGAGTGTCCAATAATGCAACACATATCACAATACAAAGGCAGTTTTTCATATACAATTCTCAGGCTGATTTCATCTTGAGGGGTGGTAAGAATCACCTTGTCAATTAGAGCCGACCCTAAATCAATTTCCACTAGGATCCTGGAAAAGTGTCCAAAAGAAGTTTTTTCAGTAGCCAAATCCATTCGGATTGGTATAGCTATCGTAGATGAAATGTCAAATAGGATTTCAGAGTGCCACAATACTCGGTTTAGACCATAGATCTTAATACATACTTGAGAAAAATAATCCTTAAAATCATAAAGACTGAAATTCAGATTCCACTCATAAACCCTAAGTGTTCCTGGATTTAGATTCACAGAACCAAAACACCACGCACAAATCTTCAAATCAGCAGAGGGAAATAAAATATTAAAGAAACCTCGTCCAATAGAAATGCATTTAAAATTATTGAAACCCCAAATGGAAGCTAATCGCACGATGAGATCAGATATTTTCCAAGGTTGCATACCTTTAGATAAAGATATTCGGGAGATAAATGAGTTCTTGAAATGTTCTAACCGTTCAAGGATCGCGCTATCTGAGGCTGAGACATGAGCTATAGTTCCTTTTCTAACAATGTGTTGTTCAACCTAATTCTCTGGAAAGACAAAAGATCCGGTGGGGATACCTGAGGAAGAGAAATCATCTGCTTCGAATTTCTGAGCCTGCGTCGAATCCTCCAGAGAGGCATGCTGGAGAAGAGATTCATATGTAAAAATATTTATGCTTCTCGGATGGATGAGGTCAACCCGGCCCCCATTGAGGGTCGAGGGTTTCTCCACTTCCTCCATCTTCATATTCTTACTCAATGTTTGCATAATGTGAGAAAAGTTGAAATAGTATTTAATTTAATGTGTTTTCATGAAAATTATTGTAGTAAATATATAATATGAATGATTTTTGATGAAAATAAATATGGATAAAAAATTATATATATATATATTTAAATTATTTTTTAGTTTAAATGACAGGGTGATTATTAATGAAACTTTTGCAGTGTCGATGGAGTGGTCATGAAAGAAATGAAAAAGTCAAATAATGGTTACAAAAACATAAAAAGTGATATTGTTATAGGGAATCATAGTGTTTCATGAATAATATATGTAATTATAAAATATAGTGATTTTTATAAATTTTATGTAATATATTTAATTTTCTTTTATAAATTCTTAGGAAACACCCAAAAAGTGACATTATGTGGTATTTAAAGTTTAAAATGAAATATCAATTTATAAAAAACCTAAAACCATAACTATAATTATATGAATAAGGGATTTATCAATTTTAATTCATCTTATCTTCTTTAATTTTCAATTTTGGATCCACTTTTTTTGAATAAAACAATATTTTTATATTTATAAATTAGTATTTACTAAAATAACACCCTTATCCTCTATATATGGACCTCTACTCAAACAATCTCATCAAAAACCATTCTTTGAAATTTTTCATATATCACTAAAATATTTAAATCTATAACAATCTTGTATCATTTTTGGGAACCACTTTTCCTATTAAGGATTATCAAATGCCTCATTTACAAGATGATTTTTAAAAGAATATTCAAGTCATCAACTTATGTGTTTCTTTTCTAATAATTCTTCTATATCTCCTTCATCTAAATATTCTCAAATCTGATTTATCAATTTCATAACATGATTTTATAATAATTAATCTTCTTTAAAAGTAATATTATTTTTATACACTATCATTTTTTAAATCATTCATTTGTTAAAATGTGTTCATGTCTGGGTCACTATCATTTCCATCATGAGCGACTGCGAAAACTAAAATAATGATAATAACATGTAATAAGGATTAATATAAATCTTGTTCATAATTTCTTAATGGTAATACAAAGAATTATATTCATCAATAGATTATATTCCTCTGTTAATTCAATGCTAACTAAAAATGGAGATTTTTTTGTTTTCCATAAAAACCATTATCATGAGTGTAATAAATTGACAATGAGACTCTATATCTATATAAAATACTTATTTAATTTAGAGATTAAAATTATGGAGATGGTGAACCCACAAATAATAAATAAGAACTCTAATATCTAAAGCAATGTAAGTTTGGTAAAAGAGAACTACTATCACATAAACATTAAATTTGACAATAAAAAATTAGTATATGGGCAATAAAAATTAAATAATTTACGATATAAAGTTAAATATTTATGAATAAGGTTTGTATGTAAATTAATAATACACATAAATATGTTATACACGGTGTCAGATCATATATGACTGAGCATATTTCTATAGAATATTTTATTTCATTATAATTTTCCTTAATTGAGATATGATTTATATTCACCACTTGTCTTATTTTATGTGGTGTGTACACTAACCATAAATTTATTATATAATAATTCCAATGAAATTCAATTAATTTAAAAATCCTTTTAAGGTTCTATATTTAAATTAAATTTTATTCAAAAGTTACTAAATTTTTAAGGGTTTCTATTCAAATCTCACATTGAATTCTAGTTATATTTGGGTTTTACATGTACTTTTATCATTTAAATTCTAATTGGATTACAATTAAACTGAACTTATGCATGGAAATTTAACCAACCTTATCTCTTATTTTTGTTTTGGAATATTTATACTCTATGTATGTTTTCATTTTTTTATTTAATGAATATTATTTTATTTTACTCAATGATTTATTAAGGTCATTTTCTATTTAATTTTACTAAATTGACTAATTTTTAAAAGGGAAAATATTATCATTATCTACAAAATTAATGTTTAGACATTATTTACAAATGTGTGAAAATAATATACTTTTTATTCTTTTTTATATAAAATAATTTCACTGTTATATATATTTTTTATTAATGAAGAATCCACTTTAAGTTTTCATGGTTTTCAAAAGTAAATTATATTCCCAGTTTTGTGAATTATTTGTTTTAAAATAAAATTTATCAACGAAAATGGATATTTATTTTTGTTTTTCGAAAAAAATCTCTTTTTTATTCTAAAATTGTTTTTATATTATTCACAATACTTTAATGTTTCTTATGTTTAGCTAACGATATGATCTAAAAACAATGCACCTCCTTTCCTTGGATGTATTTTCATCAGTCTATGTAGAATTTTTCATGAAACATGTTTCTTTACTAAGGATTAATTTTGTTAAGAAAGATATATTAAGGTTTTAATGTTCTTGTTGAAAAAATATGTATGGTTTATTTTTATGTGAAGGTTGGGTCAATCATTGCCTAAAATTCACTGGGTAAATCTTGATATCTCCAAATATGACATTTATTGGAATAGGGAGTGAACCCAATCCACTAATATATGTTTTTCACGATATGATGATGGTATTGGAAAAAATACCTAAAATTTTTTATAGTACATAGGTTGTTAGACCAATCCCATTAATGTAAACAATTGGTTAGCCCCATCCTACTATGTTATGGGATGATGGTTAGCCTAATCCATTATGTTAGGAATTCCATATTGGTTAAACTTTATTCATATTCAATTCTCATATTCATAATGTATTATTTTATTACACATCATACCTATGTCATGTTAATATATTATTGAATAATTTTTTCACATTCCCGAGGTTCATGTTTAATAAAAAATTATTTGGTGGAGATTTAGGACTTCAGGTCAATATTTTATTAGTTATGATTATATTTTGTTCTGTTCATGCATGTTAATTATGCTCCCATACTCATATTCTAATCTTGTTCACACCTATGATCTTTAATTTTTATCACTTATGTTTAACATCAGTATGAATTAGAGATCACCCTTATTATGTTTCCATTTCCCCTGGTTATGAAAAAGAGTATTAAGTATGATGTGCATACAATTACAGTATGTGATTTGGTTATTTGTGGGAGATTTTGAAGAAAATTCGGAAAAATAAATTTAAGTATATAATCCCTAAAATCATTAGACCTTTAATTTCAAAGATAGTGTGTTTATTTTTGAGTTGAAAATTTTATATTGTGGAAATGATGAAATATATATAATCATGTTATCCACAATTTATCTCACTTAGTGTCAAATCCATTATGTTAATAGTGCATTTTTGGCACTAGATCTACGAGTGTTGGTCTGGGGTGTCTCACTAACTTATGGAATGAGTTGATGAGGAGGATAAATAAATTATTGAATAAGGATAAGAATTTAAAAAGTATCCTAAACTACTAACCTAGGATTTACATTCTTATGTAACATTATAATAGTTCAACATAAAATTAAATTTTAGAATTGTTTTTCTTGAAGAACATTGATAAAATAAAAATGAGGAATGAAAAAAATAGGAAAGTATTACATTTTTATAGGATGGTTCATATAATATATTAAATAAATATTGTGGATTATCGAGAGGTACTGTGATCTGAAACAAAATTTTTGAAGAAGAAGAAGAAGAAGTATAAAGATAAATTACATGTAAATAGTGATGTTGAGGATTGAAGGTGGAATATAAAGTAGAAGAATTGACAATGTTATTGTTGAATAATAGATGTTCCAGAATAGAATAAGAATACAAATATGGTGAAGTAAAAAATTTTAAAAATATTATTAAATTGGAAGCTAAAAAAGTTATTGAATGTATTGAAGGAATAACATAAAATTTCAAAAACATTTGTAAGATTATTAAAATATTTTCAAAATTTTAACCTAAAGATAGAATTGAATGATAAATTATGTTGATGAAGTATATGTGATGATGGTGAGCTATTATTATTTATGTAAATATCATGAGACTTAATCTATTATTAATGATATAAATTAAATAAGTGATAATAATGATTTATTGATTCATTAATGAAATTTTTTCCATATCAAGCTCTATTTTTATGAATAATTTAAGTTAGATAACCCATCATTAAGAATGGTTGAATTTCTAAATTAGATATCATGATTTTATATTTATCATTTGTTTCAAACCTCTATAATAATTATAAAATTTTGATATACTATTCTTAGAGATATAATAGTGAAGAGATTATAAGTATATAGGGATATACCAACTTGCATATTTTTTAAGATTATTTGAGTCCAATAACAAAGAAGATGACCATATTATTGTGAAATATTACTTGATTTGAAGAAAAAGTTAGTCTAACCTATATGTTACTAGGTATTTTTTATGTAGAGGAAAGAAGAGAGATATTCCTATCTTATATCTCATATATCATTATGTTTGAGAATAGATCTAATTCATAATCAATGTTAATTTATTAGAGAAACCAATTTAGAAATGGTATGTTTTAGAATCATATTTGATTCCAAAAAATAATCTAAGGACAAGAAAACATGATATTAATTTATTTATATGATGTTAATCATTTTAATGAATATGAAAATAAGTATTACAAGAACGTTGCAAAATTTTATCATTCAATTACAGTTCAAGACCTGCTATTGATGAAAAATATCCTTCCACTTAATGTAGTGACATCATGGATTATAACTAAATATCCTATTCATAGGACAAGGTTCTAAGGAACATATTCATATAGATTAATTGTAGTATAAAAAACATTTAGGAGATAGAAAAGTATTTAGGAATAGTTTTTAGGGCTATGGATGATACCTTCCCAATATTCCAGTAAAGGATGATATTTTCATGCCTAATATAAGTGTCAAGTTATTGATGATACCTTCTCATCTTTTATAATAAATGTTATAAATTAGTTAAGACATATATGTTAGAAACACAATCTAAACAAATAGAGGACATAAAAACCCACATCATGGGTGAACATAGTAAAAATGTCATTTATTGTTCTCTCATTACATTCTATCTTTCATGTGATTTATTAGTATTGATTTATCAATATGAGATATGTTCATTATAGCAGGTGTAGTTTTTCAAATATTTAAAGTGGGAATGAATTCAATAACAACTTTTTCTAATTGATTCAACCCCTCCTCTTAGTGTAACTAAATTATAATTTTAGGCATTTCAATATAGAATGATATAACCTTTAAGGATATGAATATTGTCCACCTGGGATCTTATTACATTAGTATATAAATCACATTTGGACTAAAAAGATTTTACACTCATCTGTTGGGAACCTCAACTGATTAATTTTTCTTTATAATAATATATGATGAAAATTAAGATATGACGTATATTGTATAAAAATCCGACAATAAGAATATAATACTTAATTAAAAAGTATAAAGAGAATAAATGACACATAAAAAGAAAATTAGCATATAAAAAATTATTTTACATTATTTCACAAATATATTTTATTAATATTTAGTTTTGTTACCATAGTAACCACAAAAAATATTTATTTATATTCAAATAAATATTCATTCACTTTTACTAATTCTTCATTCCATATATGAACATAGAAAGTAATTCATTATTTTTGTAAATGTTATATTTAAACATTTCATTCCCCTTATTAAAATATTTGTGTTTAGTGTATTTTTATCAAATTATATATGTTTTTACAATTATCAAATATTCATTTGGTTTATAACCTCTAACATAGGTTTTCAAAAGAATCAAGGATTCACTTTTTATGAAAATAACATTGATTTTATAATAAATGAATAATTTTAAGTTGATTTTGATTTTTTTATTATTTAATCATTAATTGTTCATTAATTAGTTTTCATGTTTGTGAGGTTTATTAAGAACTAGCTTTGGAGAAAAATCTATATCGGTGTCAGCTAAGGAATGAATAATACACTAAAGGAATTAAGAAAAATGTTTCTAAGTATGAATCCTTATGTAAAAAGTTATATAGATTGTTATAAGGTAATATGAACTATAGTTATGAATTATTATAGTAGGATAAATTCTTACATATATTTTTAAAAGTCTTATAAATTGGACTTTATTAAAAGAGAAAAGGGTTATTCATAGGAGTAGAATGTATTAAACCTAGAATAAAGTCTAAAATAGTTATTGATAACGTATTATAAAATTTATAATGTCTTAAAAATAAAAATTTCACTAAGTGTGTACTAATCATTGGTTCTAAAATCTTATGATATTTATTATATAAAATTAAAACATGAATTTACTCAGTCTAAAGGCTTACTATGAAAAAAGATTATTACAAAATATAATGTCTTACAAAATTCAAATTCTTATGAATTTGATGTATTAAAAAATAAATAACAAAGTATTATAGAATGTTTAAGTCTGAAATTTTTAAAAAATTTATGAATAAGAAGACTTGAAACATCAAAATTATAATATGATAGAGTTGTTTTCCAAAAAAACTAAAATATTCTCTATTTTATAAACTTCTATATTATTATCCACTAAATATTCATGTGTCTTATTTTCCATGAATTATTTATTCCATAATTACTAATTTATTATTTTTATTCTATTAAAATTAAATTATAAGTTTTTTTGTAAATAATTAAATTAATATCATGAGGGATAAACATGAGAAAAATATTTACCATGTATTTTTTCAAGAGTAAATTCAATATTCAAATTTAATTTCTAACTATAGAATGTTATTAATCATGATTATACTAGAACTATAAAAAAGTACTTAAAGATAAATAGAGTTGGATAATTATCATATTTGAATATATTAATTTTTTTTGTATATTATAATGATTTCTTCTTGACACAAATTTTAGAATTATATATTGTAACATTTTCTGGTGACTCTAACATAGTATGTGGTCATTAAAAGAGATAATCATGGTTGATGATAGGGAAAATAAAATCTACAATGAATATTAGTGAAAATTTTAATTTTAAATTTTTTTGGCATAAAGAAAACATTATATAACTTGTTTTATTGTACTATTGAAAAAATACATGGATATATATTTATTATGGTTCACATGAACACCACACTCTTTACTATGATATTCTTTTTGTCTGAACTCAATCCTGAAGTTCCACCCTTCCAAGGATATCAAAGCTACCTATTCCCCAAAACTAACATATTCTTTGTCAAAACTGATTTATGTGGTGTTGTGTTCATCCTATATTTATTTTTCTATGTGCATTAAGGTTGACTTATAATTTTTTCCAAAAAAAGAACCAAAATATTATATTACCCATTAAAATGTTTGTTGATCTATGCCTCAAGGTGGGAAAGTCTAGATAGCTTAGGTTGTACCTTGAGGTGAAAAATTTTAGTTCTTGGGTTTTTCCTCTAGGTTGAAAAATGAAGAATATATGTGTTGTGATTTCATCATGAAAAGGTCATTATAATGAGTTTTCACTCCATATTAAATTTTAGGTGTGTTGGTCGTACCTTCAATATAAAATGGAATTGTACTTAGGTTGTGACTCCCCATAAAAATTCATTACTTTAGTGGGTTTTATTTCTCTTAAGGATAGAGGGAAGATAAGATAAGATATTGGCCCTCATTTATCAAAAAAAAAAATATAAAAATACATATGTTCAATTTTTTTTTATTTTTTCTACATAATTATTTTATCTCTTATATAATTTTAAAATTTTATAAATTTCTCAATTCACCCCCACCAAAACTATTTAGGTATCACCAAATCAGGGAAAAAAATTTCATCTCAGAGCATGGACCTTATTGAGTTTTTGACATTTTTCATATGTGTGTGTGTGTGTATTTTATAACTAACCTTTATCCTAGATTAACCATTTAAAGGAAATGATTATTTGAGATAGTATGGTCTATATCTAAGGATGGTTGGGTTCCAAAAACCCTACATTTCAGTGATTGGAATGACTTGTGTTTTTGGAAAGCTCAAATTGAGGCTTACCATTAATAGATACATATTAATCATTATACCACAGTAGTAACACCCTACATGCTTCATGAAACTTGTCTCATTTCTCATACATATGTTTTTACCTTAATGAATGTTCTTGATAATAAAATTATGACTACTTATTACTATGAAATAAGAAGAAAATAATTTATCAATAATTTAACTTTTAAAACTACTCATGATATGTGTATAATTTTCACAACCACTCACTATGGACATGATAAGTTAATAAGGAAAAAATGGAATGTTTAATACCAAATATTAATATTTTATAATGGTTGAGAATGAAATTTTTAATCAAATTTCTCATTAGTTTTCAATATTGTATATTATTTGAGGGATTTTGGAGAATACTTCAGTAATATATATGTTACTAAAATAATAATTGGATCATTAGTAAATTAATATAATGCTAAAAATATTTCCATTGATGAGAGAAAAAATTTCAAAATATATAATCTTTATGAATTCATTGGTTAATTATTACAGTGTGAATTGGAATTAAAAAATAATTATAAAGAAGAATATACTAAAATAAAATCCATATCTTGTAAATAAAAATAGGAATGTTACTACTTACTCTTTAGATTTTTAGTTTTATCATAATTAAATAGATAAAGTTACTCAATTTATAAGGGAATATATGAAATAAAGAAAGGTTACTTAAGAAGTTATTAAAGAGATTATCTGAGAGATGTTTTAAAATGATTAAGGATATGTAATTTTATTTCTAATGATTCTATAGATATAATATTTTAGGAAAAAATAAAAAATTATAAGTAATTATTGAATACATAAATCCAAAAGGAAATAGTAAGAGGAAGAAAAAAAGGAGAAGGGAGATATTACATCTAGTTGGATTTGTATAAAGAATTTTGATTCAACTGATGAATCTGGATTATAAAAACAACCATCCAATCTTTGTCTCATGAATTTTTTAAATCAAATGGGTAATTTTAAATATGATTCAAATGGACCTGATTTTTAAAACCCATGTTTTATGAGTTTTATGGTGAAATATAATTACTTAAAAAGGAAACTATAAAAATCAAAAAAATCCAAAAAAAACATAGAAAAAAAATATAAAAATAATGATCAAGATAATAAAATTATTCACCATGATAAAAAATAAGAATAAATATTAAAATTATAAGAATATATGATAGGTTTCTAAGAATAGTAATGTTGAATATTGAAATTTCAAAGTTGTATTTAATGATTTAAAAATTCACAAAAGGAAGATGAAAAGATTGAAAAAAAGTTTCATGCTTGAAGAGGAAACTATCTACTTTTATTCAAGGTATATAAACTCAAAAAAAATTATAAATATGAATAAAATGAATAGAAATAGGCTAGGAAATTGATATGGTCAAAAAATACTTAATATGTAAAAAACCTTATTTTATGAAACTTATAAATGATGTGTATTGGATGTTATATGTTTTAAACATAGGATAAAATATCATTATGTATTAAAAAGTTTTAAATTATTTAAACAATATTTAGATTCAAAAACTAATTTATTTTTATAAAATTTTCTTCAGGATTTCCCAGAAATTCATGTTTAAAATCTCTATAGTTTCGCAAAAACAATCTAACCCGATTAGACCCAAATCTTCATATGTTCCAAAATTGTATTAAAACTGAAATTATAAGAGATATATCATGGAATTATAAAATGGAGACTTGATATGTGGATATTAGTTACTCTAGGATCATAATAAGTGACCATTCATTGTTTTTTCCATTCAATGAATGTAAATGAGGCAATTTGAATTTAGGTGACAACACTATCATGAAGGTAAAAGGATTTATAAAATTTGGTAATTATAAACCTATTATTATATCAAAATTATTATATTTTAATGGTTTAAACAATAATATTGATAGAATTTAAAAAAAAATCATTATGGATGTTTGTTAAATTTCAAAATGAAAAATGAATTGTTATTAAATTTGAATTTACCTTTTTATGCTAATTAATATGAAAATAATAATTACATTAATTTTACTAAACTAACTGATCATAAATTTAAGTGATTAAATATCTTACATAAAAGAAATATTTTAAATTTTAGGTGGCTTCATCATGTTTATTTAAAATTGTTATAAATTTTTTCAAAGAACCATAAAATTCTACAACTTCCTAAGATAAAAATGAGAAAAAATAGTGTTTATAAATATTTCATGAAATGTAAATATTATAAAGGGAGTTACAGACCTATCTAGGCGGTTAAAAATATAAGTCCTCTTCAACATATATATCTTAATTTATTTTTACATTTTCAAAATTATAGTCTCGGTGGTAATAAATTTGTTATTATTTTTATAGAATAATTTTGTATATTTATGTGGATTTATATTCTTATGTAAAAATAGGATACATTTTCAAGGTTTATTAATTAATATAAATGTATTCAAAATTAAAAGGTTTGTACAATTTTATCTATTATACGTGATAGATTAGGATTGTTTTAAAATATTTAATTTTAAATTTATTTTGAATAAAATGTTTATTTTCATAACAATTTGCCTCCTAGAATGCACCGAAAAAATATTTTAGTTGAGAGGAAAAAATAAGACATTACAAGAAATTTATAGAACAACACTAAATAAATTTTAGACACCATAATACATATGGGAATAACATATAAACATATATTGTTATGTTTCAAATAGAATTATTCTGATGCATTTCTGAATAAAACATGTTATGATCATTTGAAAAGAAGAAAACTTAATGTTAGACATGTTAAAGATTTTCGATCCTATTTTTTTATTCTTAATAATAAATATATTTAGATATATTTTATTCAAAATATATTAAAGTTTTATTTTATTTAATATTTCAATTCTAGTAATGTCTATTGAGTTTATTGAAAAAAGAAATATTATTTTCAAAGAAACAGTAAATTTTATGTCTGATAGAAATGATTTAAAACGTAAATAATATGACAAAAATAATATTGAATAAGATAGAATGATTTTAATTTTAATAAGATAAAAATATATAATTTAATTCACTTATTAATGTGGAGGAAATTATTCCCGAAATAACATGCAGAACACATCAAGACCATCCTTCGAAATAGTTACTAGAGACATTGAATATATAATTTAAAACAAAAATTTCATAAGAAAAATTTTCTCATACTGATTTAAATATAATATTATTTTAAAATATATTTTTTAAGATCATAATGGCCCTGAATACATAATATAAATTAAATAATATACAATTATTTTTAAAGAAATAATTTTTTTAATTTACATAAATCACCTAAAGACTAATAAATTATTGGTACTAAATAGGTATTTTAAAAAAACAAGGTGAATCCATAAAAATTTTAAGAACCCTTTTTGGATTAGTTGATCAAGGATATTATTGTGAAGATAATATGTTTATGATGATACTTTTTCACCATTTTTCACGATTACAAGATATTAGTATTTTATTATCTTATACAAATAATCTTGCATTTGAAATTTTTCACTTGGGTATTAAAATTTATTTTCTAAATTGATAAATTTTTATGAAGTATATTATAAAATACTCAAAAAGTTATAATAATTATAATAAACCCAATAATGTTTTAAAACATCCAAAAACTCTTCATGGAATTGAACAATCCCCTTGAGATGGGTATGAAATGTTATCGAAGCTTCTTTTAAAAATTATATTTGAATGGAAATGTATATCAAAAAATTATTTATAATAAATGGTAAAAATATATTTATATTTTTCTAATTTCTTTTAATGATATTATTTTTCAATCCTCAATTGAATCTCATTGTAAAAAATTATCAAATTTAATGACTTTTGAATTTTAAATGAGTCTTATGTGAGAATAAAATAAATTTCTTGGAATTCTAATTTTTCAGAGAGGTGATTGAATTTTTTATAAATCAGTCTAATTATTATAAATCTTTAGTTACGATATTTGGAAATAAGTCAACTAACTATTATAAAAACCACATGATTACATGTAAAATAAATTCTGATAAAGCTATAAAATCAATAGATAATAAACTTTTTAGAGGAATGATTGGTGGTTACATGTATTTAAAATATTTTATACTAGATTTGAGGTTTAATATATAATTATATACTATATTTGAAGATAAATATGAGGAAAGTAAATAGAAATATTTTAAAATAACGGTTATATATGTTAAGGTTTCATTAAATCTTGGTATATTTTAGCCTTGTAGATCTTCTTTGGATTTAAAATTCTATTCTCATTCTAACATTGGAAGTTATAATTTTTTATAGAAAATATTTCAACACTATGTGTAAATTTTTTGTAAATGTATTGATTCTAAATGTTTATGTAAAAAATTCTATTTTTGACTATAGTTGAAGAAAAATATAAAAATGTTCAAATATTATGTGTTCAATATTTATGGATTAAGAATATTTTAACTACTTTTGGTGTGTATTTTGGAAATTTTCATAAATTATAGGATTACTCATTTTTTAATAATATTACTAGGAATCCCATGAAATATTATAAAACTAATCATATATATGTTACACATAATTTTATAAGAAATCACGTAAAAAGGGGATATATTTTGGGAATATTCCATAACTAGTACTGAACTAGAATATATTTTTATAAAATCATTGGATATATAATTTTTTTATAAAATTATGATTGAACTTGGTATAATATAAATATGATTTCATTATGTTATATTTAGGATGAGTATCAAATTTTTATATTTTTCATGTCTCCTTTGATGAATTTGTATTGATATCATGTGAGCATGAAAATGTTTATTATCATTTGGTTTATTGGAATATGATTTGAGTATTGGATATTGTTTATGGGATGGAGAGAGGATAATATATAGGGGAACCCTCCCATTGTTATTTTGTGTGTTGATATTGATCTAGGGTTACTTGGTGAGGAAGAAGGAAGCCATCACACGGGGGCTCTATTTTACTGATTCGGTCTCGGGGATTCTGTTTCATTGTTATATCATAGCATTTTAGACTATTATGATTCTTGTAAAGATGTTCTAGTCATCGAGTGAGGATTCAGGGGTCCATGTTTCTTCTTGTCATGAATTCTCGGCAGCTCGTGTCTGTTCGATTCGACTGTCTACGTTTTTTTAGTTCTGGGCCCATCTTCTATTCGGAGGTCAGCTGCACAGGGTGTTTTGGTTGTTTCAATGGTGTCCTGTTATTCTGTTACGATATCCTTGTGGATCCATTCCTTTCTTGTGGGTTGTTTTATTCACATCAATTTGGAGATTCTTCCCTAAATGAATGTGATTTTGTGGGAAAGAATAGGGTTTCGACCCCTGTTGTAGGTTGTTCTTTCAATTTATTCACCCTTATTAAAAGGCCGACCGGTGGTATTCGCCAGAAGGAGATAAATTTCCATGCCAGGGATGACCCTGTGGTGGTATGAAGGAGACTATAGATTTTGGATTTCTTGATTATTTTCCATATTTTTTTACCAAAAGGATCATCACTGTGGAAGATTGATGATTTATCTGCGATGCTCTTGACTATTTGGGGAATTAAAGTTCGTCGCTATATTTTTTTGGTAAAGGGTTTCTTACAATTTCTATTTCTATTAGTTTATTCTAAGATGAATTCCTGGACTTTTGGTTCTATTTCTATCAAAATGGTATTCCAATACATTAATGAACGAGATCGTTTATTCCACCCTTTAAATTTAGGCCATTCTTCGGTACAGGTTTTGGTCAATGTTTTCAAATTGAATTGGATACTTTAGCATTCTAGGAACGTATAGGATATTGTGATGTTCATTGGGGTACCAATAAAACTATATATAGAAAAAAAAATTGCTAGGTTTGGGAATTATAAAAGGTTTTTAGTTAATGTTTATCTATCCTCTATATTAGTCGACCATGTTTTTCTTTATACTAAGGATGAAGTGATTGAATTGTAAATTGAGTACAAAAAAATATAGAGATTCTGTTTGAATTGTAAGGATATTGGAAATAAATATTTGAACTACATGAGGTTGGGTGGCACAACATTCAGATCCAATGATAGAGCATTTAAGTAACAGGGCACTGAGAACGGTGCTGGTGGTGGAAACATGGATGTCACAAATGAAACCCCTATCGGTGATTGAATTGGAGGCATATAGATGGTTCATATCAATATAGTTAGGCCTCATCATGATGAATGTGAGTAGAGTATTAGAACATGCACTGAAATTATGGAGGCAAAGAGTAATGTGTAGGATCCTACATCAGTAGTGGCTCCTTGGAGGCCTGTAGAGACTAGGGGCTCTGATTGATGAATTAATGTATATGATGGTGAGAATTAGGTTTTATCGATGGAAAATATATCCCTTAATTATGAAGCAATTCAATTATCTGATGATAATTATCTTGATCAAGAGAGAATGGTTGTGTGGGGCTGTAAGGGTAATAGAATGTCAGAGGATGCTGAAGGTATCTAGATTTTTCTACATTAGAAATCCAAAATACTTGAGACCCATCATGCCTTGTTGGATCCACTTCTATTGTCCTTCGAGCAGGCTGGTTGTACGATCCCCAGAGTGGATCTACCTATAATGGGTGGTCATGTTCACATTTTCGTAGATAAGTCATCATCTTCTAATGGCACCAAAATTTCTCCTCCTGAGGTTATGAGGGTGACTATAGATCAAGGATAACCTCTTAATATGGATTTAGAGGTAAGGCAGTGCCCTCCAAATTTATGTGATATGATGAAAAATGATTATGATCATTTTGGAAAGGTTTCGAATGAGTATTACATCAGTACATGAAATAATAATATGAACATCACATTCCCAGGTGGCCAGTAAGGTTAACGTTCACTTGAAGGCATCATTAGAGTTATAGCTAATTGGTTCTTCCTTTAGTTGGAAGCCACGTTTTTCATTATGAAGCCATATTTGTTTGGTTTTAGTGACTATTTAGTAGTCTATAAGTTTCTTTCAACTAATTTTGAGGATGGTTACCATGAGAATCCAAAGATGAGCTTCTAGGACTTGTATTGGAAATTCAGAATAATAGAGAAAGCTTCTGAGTCTTCTTCCTGGTCATCATTTGATAAACACGACATGTCGACCAAAACATGGAAGAGAGACTAACATCTCAATGGATGATGTAGATATCCTTGAAATATTGGATCTAGAGGTGGGATTAAGAAATAAACTTGTTCAATGTAAGACATCGGGGTCCTTGTCTATTTTTCCACCTTCTGTACATTTATGTGTTCATAATAAATTTTATGTCATGGGTTTTCCAACCCATGACTTGACCTTTTGAGTAGTGGAAATTATTTAATTAAATGCATATTATTTTATAATTATTTGAATATCTAAACATGTTTTCAGGGAAAATTTAGTTTTAATAGTATTTATATAATTATTTCACAATTTTTTTGCGAACATCTGTTTTGAAATACACTAACACATTTAAATATGATTTTACTAAAAGAAGGGAGAAAATGAGATATTTAGGGTGAAAATTATAGTTTATATATATATATATATCCATTTTTAATATTTTAGTTTTTTTATTTGGTATATATTTTTGGATTTCATAATTTCATGTGGATCTATTTAAATGAACTATAAATTTGTATGAAAACAAGAATTTCAATCTAAATTTACTAATTTTTACTCTCAAATTAGTTTTTTAACTTAGGGGAAGTTATATATGACATTTTGAGGCTTTAAAATTAATTTCTATTATTTTAAAAATGAAAATAATTTTATAATATAACCTTTTGATTTTTATAAATTAATATGGAAGTTTCCACAATTTTATATTAATAAAAAAGCATGAGATTTTTTTACTTTCACTTTTCCATGCTGTTTAAGTTTTCATAATAAAAAATTATAATTTTTATTTATTTCCACTAACATAATTTTTTAAATGAAACAAAGGATTCTACTTATTTTAAGATTAATGTGGTCATAGAAGAAAATAATGTTGTCAAATTGATGTATATTTTTTATTTTTTATTTATTAATTGTTCTTCACATTTTTCATGTGTCTTATGAACTATTTTTGTAGAAAAATCTAGGTTAGTATGAGTTGAGGAATGACTCATATGAAAAAATAATTGGACAAATTTTTTCTAAGAATAAAGACTTGTGATAATTATGAAGTCAAATGGATTTTTCATTAATTTTATACTATATTAATGTATTATGATATGAAGGTAAAGTCTTTTTTTGAAAAGTCATTCAAAATATTCTTCGGTAAAGAGAAAAGTATTTCAAATGAGATGAAAGTTTATTATGGAAATACAAAATTCCAACGCATTGATAGATAAAGTCATATGAGAATTATTATGTCTTAAAAAATGAATATTTTTCTATTTGTAAAGTTGTGCACTGATTAAAAGTATATTATTTTTATTATACCATATGGAAGAAATGAATTTTTCTAAATCTAAAGTTTTACAAGGAAACAAGATTCGTTCAAGATATAATGTCTTATTGGATTAAAATTTATACAAACTAATTACTATTTAGTAACCAACTATTAAATCCTTATATAATATTGAGTTATTGAGAAATTTGAATTCCTTTGAACATAGAATCTTTTAATTTCAAAATTCATATATTATACATATTATTTTTCAAAAACTAAAAATAAGATCTATTTTTTATAAATAATATATTTCGATCCATAGTATATTTATATTTCTTATTTTCCAATATTTATTAGTCCCAATATTTATATACTGATTATTTTGATTTAATTAAAACTAAATTAGAAGTATTTTTGTAGAGTAAAATAAAGATCTAGAGGGGTAGAGAATATAAATATTTACATGGTGTATTTTTAGGAGAAAATTAAAAATTAGAATTAAATTGATATTTTTGGTAATCTTTTATGGTTGATTATCATGGAACAATAAAATTTTATATGGATGATTAAAATTAGTTTAGCCACATATTTAAATAGAGTATTTTATTAGTTCAATTATTGTAAAAAGTTTTTTATTGAAGTTATTTTAGTTTATGGATTATCAAATATACTGCCAACTATGATGTATTACATTCTCATTTAAATATTGAATTATGGGTGATGTTTTAAAAAATTAAAACTAAAATGAATTTTCATTCTAAAATTTATTTTGTAATTTTTTGTGTGTAAAGACCCAGATATTTCAAGGGAATTTTTTTTCTTTATTCTTTGAAATTTTATGAGTCCACAGTTTCTGACCACACCTGATTCTGAGGCCCGGTGTGCCCGGAATAAATTTATGAAGTTTTATTCGGGTACGTTTAGTGAAAGTACGTGCGGGTTTTTCTATCTTTTGAACCGGTGCTCGGAATTGAAATCCAAGGGCACCGATGAACTTGAAGCGCCGGTAATTGCTTAAGGGGACCATTACAGAAGTTGAATTTTATGCCGGTTGAAAGTTAATTTTCGGGTTGTTGTTAAAAATAAATAAAAATATGTGTTTGATATTTTTATTTGTTGTTGGTGGTTATTTCCTCCCAAGGGGAGTTAGAGGTGGGGCCAACATCCACATAACCTCCCATGAAAGGATATTTGTGAGGTGGGGTCCACATGAGCCCTAACTTATCACCTCCCCTCAACTCCCTTGAAACCCCCCATTTAACTCTCCATTTGTTTGATTTTGTGACAACTCCCCTCATTTAATATGAGGAGCCTCTCCACCTCCCATTTATTATGGTTAAACCCTCCACCTCCCTCTCTCCCTAATTAATATGCCAACACCTATTAGTTAATTAATTGATCAACAATTAATTAATTAATTCAAGAGTTTGAATGTTGAAAAGGCATGGCAGTATAATATATTGGGGAAGCCTTCACATAATTTTGGGTTGGAAAATATCCTATTGCGGAGGCTCTTAAGAAATTGAAGAGAAGGGTTCTTCCTTCGATGAGGAACCACTGAAGAACAACGATCATCTCCTTCGATCTTCAGCCAAGCCAAAGGAGAAGGAGACACCTGCAAGAAACGTCAACGACGCGCCATCCTCGACTTCTACTTCCTCAACGTCAACAAGTTGACGCTATCTCCCCGCGACGCCATTCTACCACGACGCTTACCTCTTTCCGTGGCTCAACGACGTGCAACATCATAATCGAGGTAGATGGATTATGTTCAATTTTAATGGATTTAAATTGTTCTTGTTCTTCATTGTAAAAGTATGGATTATCTATGGCCGATTGTTACCGCCTAACACAGAGGGCGCGGGCCAAACAAACATAGCCCGACGACCCTCCGTTGTTTTTCTTTGTGTTAAAAAGAAACGAAGGTGGAACGTTGAAGAGGCCAGCGGCGCTTGGGCCACTGTTGCACACGCAAAGAAAATCCACGGCCAAGCGGGCTGCGACGGAGGAAGCACGACGTCGTCATGCTATGCCGGGGACGTGGAGCCATGGCCAGGGTAGGCCGTGGCACAGGAAGTCGGCGCCATCGCGCTGGCTGTGCGGAAGGAACCGCGGCCCGCTTTGTGGGCCGCTTGCTGAGCCGAACCGGCCAGCCAAAGCTGGCCGGGATGGGAAGAACGCGGCACCTCGCGGTGCCGCGCTATGGAAGACCCGCAACCTGCCCGAGTGGGCCGCTCGTATTGGAGAATCCGGCAAGCTTCGGCCGGCCGATTTGGGAGGGCGGCGTCGCCAGTTCGGGCAGCCAGGGGGCCACGCCCCCCTGGGACCGCTCGGCCGCTCGGGCCGAGCCGGCCGGGCCGCTCGGGCCGAGCCGGCCGGGCCGCGCCCTACTGGGCCGGGCCAAGCCCTTGCGTGGGTCGGGCCACCTACCTCGTTCGGGCCAAGCCACTTCGGGCCAGGTCGCGCCCCTCGGGCTGGGCCACGTGATTCACCGGGCCGGTCGGACCCTCTGTCGGTCCGGACCCACCAAAAACCGGGTTGACCAGACCCGCCAGTCCACCGGGCTAGACGGACCGGGCCCGTTTTCACTTAAAAGTGAATAACATGATGACCGTGCGTCCGATCTATGCACTGTCTAAATCACTAGGACCCTCACGATGAGATGGTCCTTATGCAATACTCTGAGTTAGTTTTGGATGACTTTTGAAAAACGTTCGGGTTGGTTCGAAACCGAAACCAACCGGTCCCTCAGAGCAGAAACGCTTATAACATAAGAATCAGAAGTCCGATTGACGTGCCATCGACTACGTTGGATTCCTCTTAATGAGACAGAGCTTTTGGCATACTCCACATAGGATTCGGATGATATTGGAGTATGGTTGGGTTGGTTTTAGGTTAAAAACCAACCGTGCCCCTGCAACGGAAATGCTAATAACTCACAGACTGGGCGTCCGATTGACGCACCGTCTGTTGCGTTGAGACCCCTATGACGAATCGTTCCTTTGAGATACTTCTACGTGAGATTACATGACACCTGTAAGTATCGACCAATAGCTCGTGGAGCGGACCCTCCCAGATACGAGCGTATGGAGTGCGGAGACCTAGTAGCTGTAGACCTGATGACTACTTGACCAATTCGACTCAGAGTGATTCGATTAGCCCAATGGACGAAGCGCCCAGTTTGGTGGTAGAACCATGATGGACGGAGCGCCTGGTTTGGTAGTAGACCTACGGTACTCGATAGGAGGAGTAACTCTATAGGATATTAGGGGGAGCGCTACTATGTTGGGGTGGCAGACCCATGGCGGGAAGCGCTACTGTGTTGGGGCGACAGACCCACGATACTCGACAGGAGGAGTACCTCAGCAGTCTAAGGTTAGTGAGTAGCACCTCAGAGTCGTGACATGGCCACTGTACTCGACAGAGGAGGAGTTCTCCAGTAGTTGTGGTTTCGATAATGAAAATCCTGGTTTGAGCTGAGTCGTTGACCTTTTTGTTTTCCTCATGATTGAGATGAGTTACTTGATAACTTAGGTATATGTATGGGCATATACCTAAGTAAAGGTTATCTGTTGAGATCTTTCTTTATGGTTTATCCTTGTTGGATTTAGTGAGACCTTGAGGGTCTCGGGGTCCTTACCGAGTATCGTTATACTCACCCCTGTACGGGCTATGACCACACCTCGTTGTGTTGGATGCAGACGATGGACATCGCTGACTGAGGTAGAGTGTACGAGGACTGGATGGTACCCGGAGGTGGACACTCAGCGTGACAAAACATGGAGCGGACTGATAGACGCAGAGTGCTGAGGAGGACATCTATACCTACCCTTCATGTAGGAACTCGAAGGATGATCTAGGAGCTTCTTCCATCTTCCAGCTGTTTGTCTTTTCAGTTGTACTTTCTTTCAGTTGTAGTTGTACTTTTCTATTGGGCTTGTATTTCTGGCCCCTTTGTTCTTTCAGCACACTTGTTATACTGTTTTACTTAGTGTTTTCTTCTGCTTGATCTCTGGTTGTGTGAGTTTACGTTTTATAAAGGCAATTCCTTCTCAGTTATAGGGATTTACGCCTTTGGTGCTAGTCTCCAACCCTTGTCCTATGGAAGGCGGGCTTGGGGTAGTTATAACATGGGCCCCGGGGAACAGGTCATGACAAATTGGTATCAGAGGAGTCGGTTCTACCGCAGAACATAGGACTCTGATATTTTATTTCTGTGAAGCAATAGTGTTAAGGGTACTAAGTGTGGTTTCAGTTCAGGGAGTCCAGTGTTGGTGCGGGCGACCAACGTATCCATACACCAGGACCTTGACTTCTGATTTCTGACTCAGTGCACGAAAACACTGATAGCATGTGTGTTTTCAAAATTTTTCCTTTAAGTCTGCTCAAACCAAGTCATCTCACCAGGTATAATCTTTTGATCGTGGAACACCTGTTTCTTTTCAGGATGTCTTCTTCTAGTCGATCAATGCGGGTTCCGAGTGGAGAGCATGATGATAGCCCACCGAGAAGCGAGGACACAGTGTAGGGCCCCATTACAGTAGAGGTACCAGTGGTACCACTAACTGCTGAGCTACCGTTTCCACCATCCCCAGAAGCAGAGGGTGCGCGCCTCTTGAGTGCGTTGCACGAGTTCCAGCGAAAGAGGCCTCTGAGGTTTCGTGGCGAGATAGATTTTTAGATGGCTGGGTACTGGCTGGAGGGTGTTGCATGAGTTTTCCACACAGTTGGGACACCCGCTGACTTGATGGTGTACCTAGCTGTTAGTATTTTTCAGGGAGAAGCTGAGAGGTGGTGGAGCCTGATGCTCTAGTTTTATGATGTGGCGACCCTCACCTGGGGAGATTTCGAGGGTCTTTTTAGGGCAGAGTTTGTACCATCAACTCTACGCTCTATGTGGGCTCAGGAGATACTGCTCTCTCTGCAAGGATTTCCGACCATAGCGGAGTCTTCTACAGCCAGCAGTAGACAGATGACACAGAAGTCAAAGAGGACTAGGCCAACAGGTGGGCGACCTCGGGATACAGGTTCAGTTGTGTGAGGCACTCGAAACAGAGCCAGCTGTACGAGGAGCAGGAAGTGCTATACTTGCGGCGGGTAGGGTCACTTGGCTCGAGACTGCCTGACCTGTCTAGCAGATGAGCATCAGGCAATAGAGTAACCTACCAGACCGAGGCAGAGGAGATGGCCATATAGCCAGTGGTGTAGCACGCTTTGAGGTGTTTCCACCACCACCACCAGGAGGTCCACCCCGACCACAGGGAATAGGTGGATATAGGAGAGAACAACTTCAGGTAGCTGAAACATACGACTATGGAGCTTCGGAAGTAGGTGGACAGGAGCGGGACTAGTTCCAGGCATGGAGGCCTTTGTTCTTGGTGCTTCTAGTTTCCAAGTTGTTGTTGTTTATGGTTATTATGTGTCTTTTTTACTTTGATATGTAGTAATAAAAGACACCTATATTTGTGAAGTTTACTTCCCTGTCCTTTTTGTATGGTTGATACTGAGAGGTACCAGTTAAAACTGTTGACTTGACCCTCACTTTCGAGATTTCTACTAGAGGAGACCCAATGACCGCACACTAATGCCGACAATGTGACTCAACCCTTAGAGGCGAGATTAACGGTTATATCTCTTAGTAGTAGCGTCGAGGAATTACGACGTCGTCCATGGCATGAATTAGTACTATTCATGTCAGGTTGGACTGTATTAGGCAATGGGCGTGGTTCATCCAGGGGATAAGATCGGATTTCTCTTTTCGGCAAAGGAGAAATCTTAGCAGCTCTTACAGATCGTAGGTGAAGAAGGGTGATTGTCGAACAACTCACCAAGTCGACCCACTTCCTTCCGATTAGGGAGAAGGGCTTAGAAGAGAGCTTTGGATGCCTCTACATACAAGAGAACGTACGACTTCATGGTGTTCCATCGATGATCGTTCCCGATCAGGATGGCACCTTACGAAGCACTCTATGGCTGACCTTGAAGATCACCTCTATGCTGGACTAACCTAGGAGAGTCAACACTTGTAGGACCAGAGATGGTACATGATATGACAAAGAAGGTCTAGATCATCCAGGAGCGGATGAAGACTGCACAGAGCAGACAAATTCTTATGCTGATAGGAGACAAAGACCTCTGGAGTTCGAGGATGGCGACCATGTCTTCCTATGGGTCTCACCTCGATGAGGTCTATGGAGATTTGGCCGAGGAAGCAAGTAATCTCTGAGGTTCATCGGACCTTTCCAGGTCCTCAACAGTGTAGGCAAGGTGGCTTACTGCTTGGCTCTTCCACTTCTGTTGCACCGGGTGCATGACGTCTTTCACATATCTCAGCTGAGGAGATACGTGCACGACCCTTCACACATCATCGACCATGGGGAATTGGACATCGATGATGGGACAACTTTCACGAGGTTCGAGTAGAGATTGAGGATCGACAGGAGCGGGTCCTATGAGGATGGTCGATTCCTCTGGTGCGCTTTCACTGGCAAGAATCTCCAGGAGAGCACATGGGAGAGGGATGCTCAGATGCGTGCTCAATACCTGTTTTGTTTCCCTGGTGTGTGTTTTAGCTTTACGAGGATGTAAATCCCTGAGGTGGTAGTAATGTAAAGACCCAAAAATTTCAAGGAATTTTTTTTCTTAATTCTTTGGAATTTTACGAGTCCATAGTTTTTGACGACACCTAACAGAGGAGGAGTTCTCTAGCAGTTGTGGTTTCGATAATGAAAATCCTGGTTTGAGCTGAGTCATTGACCTTTGTGTTTTCCTCATGATTGAGATGGGTTAATTGATAACTTAGGTATATGTGTGGGCATATACCTAAGTAAAGGTTATCTATTGATATATTTCTTTGTGGTTTATCCTTGTTGGATTTAGTGAGACCTTGAGGGTCTCGGGGTCCCTACTGAGTATCGTTATACTCACCCCTACATGGACTATGCCCGCACCTCATTGTGTTGGATGCAGACGACGGACATCGCTGACCGAGGCATAGTGTACGAGGACTGGACGGTACCCGGAGGTGGACACTCGACGTGACGGCACACAGAGCGGACTGATAGATGCAGAGTGCTGAGGAGGACATCTATACCTACCCTTCAGGTAGGAACCTGGAGGACGATCCAGGAGCTGCTTCCATCTTCCAGCTGTTTGTCTTTTCAGTTGTACTTTCATTCAGTTGTAGCTGTACCTTTCTGTTGGGCTTGTATTTCTGGCCCCTTCGTACTTTCAGCACACTTGTTATACTGATTTACTTAGTGTTTGCTTCCTCTTGATCTCTAGTTGTGTGAGTTTACGTTTTATAAAGGCAATGCCTTCTCGGTTATAGGGATTTACGCCTTTGGTTCTAGTCGCCAACCCCTGACCTATGGGAGGAGGGCTTGGGGTAGTTACGACACGAGCCCCGGGGAATGGGTCATGACAGTGTGTATAAATTTATATATATATATATATATATATATATATATATATATATATTTTGATTGAACAAGTGAAAAATACCAATATTAACATCGATTTTTATACACATTTACATTTTTCTCTTTATTATGTGATTCATTTTTTTAACTCGACCATGATTGTTTACAATTATAGTAAGATAAAATCTACCTCTACATTGACATTAATATCTTCACGGTCTAAACTAGTTCTTATAGTGTATCATTCTTCCCATTTTTGTGTCAATCTAAGTTAAATATTGGTTTATTATTTTTCATTCAAGAGAAATATGGTTGGATAATCTTTCCTATTAAAAATGTATGTTTTGTTCTCCCACTTTTTGAATAAGTATATACTATTTTGGTTTATTTTCTAGGTGTAAAAGGTAGGATATTGGGTTGTTCCTCCAATTTGAAAAATGTTGGTATATTTTGGTGTTAACTCTATGTTGAAAAACACATCATAGTGGTTTGTGAATCCACATTAAAATTTAGGTGTGTTGCTTATTCCTCCACTAGAAAGGCAGTTGTACTTAGGCAGTGAATCCCTTTTAAAAATATATATTTTAGTGGATTTTATTTCTCTTAGAGATAAAGATAATTAAAGAGTATATTTATGAACATTTTGATCTGAACAACTATAAATTTTTTTGTTTCTATATTTTTACTTTTCCACTACTTAAACACATTAACTAGGATATAACCATTAAATTTTATAAATTGATCAATTCAACCTCACCACCATATTTAACATTTCTCCATATTCATATTTTATAAAAAAACACTTTAAAATCATCTAAAACATTATTGTTACTATGGGATGTAATATTCCTAAACATTACATTTTTAAACTAGTGAGTCTTCTTAATCTTAATATATTTAACATTACTATTTTTAGTGTTCTTAATCAATTTAAAATACATTTAAGGTATTAATAAAACAGATACACTATTATTTTCAATATTATATGAAAAAGATAATGAATAAGATCAAGATGGTTATGATAAAGACACCATAACTGAATTTTACATCTTCTATAAGTAATAATTATTTTTACTCACATTTAGAGAGTCTCACTTTAAATGACTTGGTTCATTACAATAATAAAAAGTAAGCTTAGAGTTGTCAAACATTATATATTTATTATGTTTTATCTCTTTTTTCTAAATTATTTCTTTTTTGTTTCAAAAAACATATCTAGATTTTGGAATAATTAAAAAAATCCTCCTATATGTCAACTAAACCTATATCATTAATAAAATAATTAGAATAGGTAATGTGAGTTTAAAAACTAGAAATTTCATTCTTATAATTATTCTCACTGTAAATAAATTTATATTTCCATTCATAAAAAAATATACCCATAAAATAATTCAGAAAATATTAACTGAAATATTATATATTTTTATGTTATACTTTATTTGAAATCCACTTTTTAGGAAGGGATATCAAAATTATTTAAATTAGTACTTAATTCTTCTTCTTTTTTATTGAAGTACTGAAATTATTTCATAATCTTAGTGAACCAGTGGTATATATCATTAGCATATTCTAATTTGAACATTATAATGTCTTAATATTCAACCTTGTACATATCATGTTTTATTGTTTAAAATTTTTCATTTCCTTTATGAGTATTTTGAAATTAATCTAAATATATAAAGTTATCTTTCAAGAAGATATATCTACGAAAAAATTTATAATAATTTGATATAATTTAAAATCCATCAATATAAAATTTAGAAAAACATTTAGAAGAATTTATTCCAACTAATTTTTCAAGATTACATTCAGGTAACTTATCTAGTTTCAGTAAAATATTATAGTACTCAATACCTCTATATTTTAAGAATACATTAATTCTATATTTCTAGTAATTATAATCATTTACGTTGATGTTTAGTAGACCTATAGGGTTGATACATTCCATCATCACCATATATGCTATCATAAAAATTTCTTATCATCGAGGGTTTTTAATATACTATAGTATAATTAGTTCCATAAATTATGATAACAAATTATTATAAATGTAAAATAAAATTAAAATATCTCTATGTGGGTTGATATTTTATAAAAAAAATTAGTTATCATACCAACCAATGAAGATTTAAAGATATTTTGATGGACCACTCTAATACCAACTGTTAAGTCTCAATAGTATAATTGGTAAGATAATATGGGGTGAATGATCAATATTTAGTAATAAGTGTGATGTACTATGTTTAGTAAAATTAATAAGTAGAATTCAACGATTATAAATATTAAACAATATAATATAAATAATGAAAAAGTGACTATGAAAAAAAATGAAACAATATAATATAGATGAACACTATGGAAACACTGTTTTATAGAATTTCATGTAGATCCCTAATTAACTTATCATATTCTTAAATTAAAATAAATGTGAATATGAACAATTAGCCCTGCTTATTAAGGGCCTATAAACCCAGTTACAATCATTCCTTCTTCACACTATGAGGCTTAATCCATACTAATTTTTTTTAAATAGTAAAAATGAACCACTACCCCAAAATTTATGTTAGTGGTGTGCATAAACCACACACTTACTTTTAATCTGAATGAAAAATAACCCAGTGTACTTTATTTTTTTGGAATGAATAAACAAAATCTGGTTTATTAGACAAAAGAATCATTTTTAGAATAAAATTGATAATATTATTTTGAATGTGAAATAATTGAAAAAATTCTCATGAAAAAAAAATTATAATGAGGAAAAACACAACCCACAAAAAACTAGCAATCCTGCATATAAATTGCACCTCTCCTCTAACGGACCAAGGTGATGATCACAATCATCCATTATGAAGAATTTAAAAATTGGAATGGTCAAAACATCTCATGGATATGTAATAAATATATCAAAAGGACCATTAAATATATATTATTATAAAGGTATTTTGTTAAAATTATGAAGAATAATCCATTGAATGATATTGTTAAATATAGATGATTATGTAGGTGTTGGATTAATTGTTTATTTTATAACTTTAATCTATATGGAATTATGGATTATATAACCACTATTATACATTACATACTATTCTATGGTTATAATTATATATTATTATTCAAATTATAATTCACCCCAGTGTGATATCGATCAGCCATTTCATATTCTCATTTAGAGTATCGAACACATTTAGGTGTTGTGTTATGATATCACATCATACTGAAAATATTATTCTATTTTTTTTAAATAATTCCATCATACCTCAAAGTTTTTTTAAAAATATTTTCATTACTTCAAAGTAGAATATTATTATCCTTAAATTTATGTTTTTATCATAAAAATATCATTGGACAAGGATTATTTTTAGGGATGGATTTTTGTTATCGATTTGTCCCCAACATTATTCTACATCAATAATTTGAAAAGAAAAACATAGAATGAAACTATATTTTTTATTTAAGATTAGATATTAAATCCATAGATTTTATTAACATTATGATAAGAAAATTAAACATTCTTCATTGATACTCACACTATTCTAGGATATGTTTTAATTTAAAGATACCTTGGAACTATCATTCACTGAAATTATTAATCTTGTAATTTTATTCTCAGACAATATGAAACCTATAGGGTTTCTATTAGAATCACATTATAATATAGACCCATAATACTAAATTATTACATTTAAAATAAAATTATAATGTTTATAAATAATGTGAATTAATAAAGAAAAAGTAAATTAGAAAATATTTAAAACTGAGGGTCATATTATATAAGGAATTATAGTATGACATTGTCTTGAGCTTCCATGCATGCAACATTAACTTTTATACAGTCCTAGGATTCCATAGATAATTTATGTGTCTAATTCCACAATAAATATATAAATAGAGATAAAATAATAATTAATAGAAAAATATAAGTGTTTTATAATTATTAAAATGATAATAAAAATGGGACACAAACCAAATCAACAAGTTACTCAATATTTTTCATGTTTACTTAATGTTATATTGAATCCATGTGTAGTACTCAAGGTAATGGATAAGATATTCACTGTAAAATTATTTCCATGATTTTGAGATGATGCACTTTGTATTTTCTACTCAATACAGTTGTCCACAACCAAAAAAATAAAAATTATACCCATTATATATTCATTAATTTATCTTAAATGGTATGTAGAGATTAACTAATATACATGATGTTATTTTAAAAGATATATATTTTTTATATATTTCTGAAAACAATTAATAGTTTTAGAGACACATATATTCATAATTTCTATTAAATTTAATCATATGGATGTTAAATAAACTACATAGAATTGAAAAGAAAGTGTACAAGAAGTTATAACTCCTTGATATTACTTCTATAAATTATGATATTTTTCTTTTATAATATAATTAGATAAAAATAGTGAATGGAAAAGAACTAGTTTGAGGAAAATTTTAAAAGTTAGAATAATAAGGTAAATTCATCTTGAAGTAATTTTAATTAGTAAGGTGTAGTAGATCTTAAATCATAAAGGAATCTGAGGGATCAAATAAATTTTCTTAACCTATTTCTTATTAATTTATTTTAGTAAACACATATCCTTTTGATTATAGGTATTATCTTTTATAATTTCTTTACCAAATATTTATCAATAAATTTTCATCACTGGATACTCATCGAGAACATTAGATCGATTTGGTATGAAAGTCATTAATAAAGATTGGTATTATTTCCATGACCCCCTCTCCTCAAAGGTACCACTCATTGACTTGAAAAATATAATGAGATATAATGACACATGAAGCGTACCTCCAATAGTTCATGGGTTGGAGACAATCACCATGGGTATATAATCACACGTGGAAGGAATTTACCTCAAAATGATTTATAAAGTATGATATAAGATGAGAAAACAAAAAATATATATCATTATTATAAAAAAGAAAAAATAAATCCTAATAAATGATGTAATGACATACAAATGAAAGAATAAAAAAAGAATACAAAAAGGTGATAAATCCTCAATAGTTACCATGAAGGTCTTAGAGCTCCGGAACTACTCCTCTAACTAGTAATATCCATCTCAATCTCCAATCATCACCAACTAGGATGGAAATCGTATATAAATTTATAGTGTGAGGATAAAATTTATACTAAATATTATCCTCTCTAAAAACTCACTTGAAATATGTGAAAGAATCATATTAAATCCCAATGAGTAAAAAAATAAAAACTACTCATGAACTAAACATGTTCAATATTTTTTTTCCAATCCTCACCATGGATCACCCACCAAATAATATATAGAATTATAACCATAATATTGAGAATATATATAATGGGTACCCCACAACCACATCACCACTAGTTTTATACTCTAACACCCCAACGTCACACATTATGAACTCTCATTGATTACATAATAATAATTCCCAAAAAATCCTATCCAACATGATTATAACTTTCAACACATGAAACAAATTACCATATCTATATCCCTTATATAGTAAGTTTCATGAACCATCTTGGATACCCT
Source organism: Viscum album (assembly GCA_963277665.1). Classification (NCBI taxonomy): domain Eukaryota; kingdom Viridiplantae; phylum Streptophyta; class Magnoliopsida; order Santalales; family Viscaceae; genus Viscum; species Viscum album. The sequence goes on from OY728123.1 coordinate 654,509,529, forward strand.
GGTAACATGATATTTGATCGAGCCGTGACATAGCTAGAAGAGAATTCTTGATCCCCACGGGTTGGAGACTAGCACCTGGCATCATACAAAATGAATGTGGGAACAAATTTTTGAAAAACATTACATAATAAAGATAAAAAAGTCAGTATACATACAATAGAAACTCAACATGGATAGATGTACCATAAGTCAAACAGGTACAAAAAACCAATGTTACAACAACAAAGTACCATAAAAACATGGTAACAACCCATGTCCTTACAGACGTAACTCTCCCATCCCAAGATTAGACAACTACTACAACCTCCAAGTAGAATCTTAACCTTGATCAAACCAAGAGGAAGATAATATCCAATAACTGGAAAAAAATATTATATTGTGAGATAAAATCCTAGTAGGGTCTCACAAAATATTCCATAATAAGATGATGACATTTAATTAACCAAATAAAGCTTTCAATTTTTGATAAAAAGGAATATAAGTTCTAAATAATATTTTAAAACAAATCATTATTTACATTTAAAATGATGGAAATACTTTAAAAAATATCTTAATCAACATTTTATATAAAACATATTATATAAATATACAAGGTATTGTAAACAGTTTACAACCAACAAGGGAATACATTTGAAATACAAAAATATAAACAACATGGTCATATTAAAAAAGGTATGATAGTACCAGGAAATGGTACTCCTCACACTAAAATAGTATAATGGAAATATGTATACACATTCCCCTTTGACATTGATCATAGAGGAACCACGACCATCCCATCAGGGATGTAACCTGGTGAATATGTATTGTTAGGGTTGTAAATCGTTAATAGAGTGTTGTCCTGAATGACTAACTTAATACCTAGTATTTCTTGTGAATTAATATAAAAAATGGGAAACTTATTTTAAGACTGTTTAAATTAAAATTCACCACATTCCCCCATTTCCAATATTTGAATTTCTCTTTAAAAATAAATAATTTAGTTTTTAATCAATTAATTACTTTTTCAAAGAAAAAAATGGTTTTCTATTAAAACCATTTTAATCTATTTTCTAAAATACTAATTTGAAATAAATTTCATCAATTCAAATTCACAATTTAAATTCCAAAATTAAATTCAACTTTTTAATTAAAAAAATTTCATTAAGTTTCACAAGACACCCCAATTAAATGGAATTTAGGGTTTTCCCCAATTTTATGCTAAATCAACCACAAATTCCCAATTCAATTACATTAGGTTGTTAATAAACCAATTGAACGAAATTTAATTCAAATGAAAAAATTGAATCTAAATAAAAAAAGTAGGGTTAATCAAAATTTTACATCATAATGAAACCACCTACCTCGAGATCACATGATCTCAAAATAAAAATCCCTAATCAGAAAATTTTAATGAGGAATGTTGGTAACGAGGATACAATAATGATCCTTACATTCAAGATACAAAACATCATGTATTAGATCCTTTAACAACATGGAAATATATAAAACCCTTGGGATGTAATAGGAGAGAATGTGAAAATGAGAACGAGAGAAGTACTCTAACTGGAGAGATATTGAATGCTCTTTTGATAGATTTGATTTTCTTATGGTGGGGTGTAAAGGGTCCAAAATCACCTCTTGGGAGATCCTGGGGTAGAAAAAATCAAACGGGGTCGACTTAGGTTCATCAGTCAACTAAAAGGGGGTTTTAGGATTTTTAAATTATATATTCGGATTAATTAAATACAATGTATTATTTCTTGGGAAGGGTTTCATGGTTGGAAAAAAACATTATCCCTATACATGAAACCCTATTAATGGGGTTTCACACTTTCTATTTATTTGGAGCCTGGTTTTTCAAAGAATGCACCATCCATGAAAAAACACACTATTTAGGTTTTCATGGTTTCCTCTGAGAGGGAACATGGTTTAGGGAAAGTGTGCGCCAATCGACTACAGCCCATAAACATTCAAGATTTCAAAAATTTTCACCCAAAAAAGCCCTAAAGAAATACCTTACAACTCATGATAAAAATATGGGTTTAGGAATACATGAAAATAGTCAAAATATTTTAGTACCTCCCCATGATAGAAAATTTTTTCCCAAGAAATCCTACTAATGAGATTCCATGTCAAAAATATGAGCCCACTACTTCCCCATTAGTTCCTCCCTCTCCCAATTATTAAGATAATCAAAACTGTTCTTCTATAGCACATGAACAAAATTTATCATCCACTCATGAAGTACCTTAGTTTTAGAATCAACTATTCTGGCTGGACATTTAGTCTAGGATATGTTATGTTCAACCTAATGATCATTTATGCTTAGAACATGAGTGAGATAAAATAGATACTTTCATAGCTGAGATACATGGAACATGATATGTATCTATGTAACTTATGGTGGAATTTATATATGGTGAGAAAATTCCACCACCTTCTCAATGACCATAAAATTCCCACAAAATTTAGAGAAAGTTTCCCTTGCATCTAAATTCATCGATGAAATAAATGGGGAGAAAATTTAAAGAATATGTGGTCATAATTTGTAAATTTAGTGGTCTATGGTGAAGATCATCATAAGACTTATACCTTCCTTGTGTAGTCGACATTATTTGATAAATCAACTAAATAGTTTACTTCATCTATTGAACTAATCTTGGTCCAAACATGGAACTTTCACCAATCATTGACCAACAAGACCGAGATCTATAAGGACAACCCTACAAGCCCTCAAATTGAGTCATCCAAACCATAGAATTGTTACTATTCTTATAAGAAAACTCGATCGACCAGAATTGATCATCCCAAGCCCCTCTATGTTGAGAAAACAAGCATGATGAATATCCAAAATAATTTGTATATCTATTTCAATCTATCTATATGACTATGGATGGTATGTGGTGCTCAAATGGACCAGAGATCCCAATGCCTCTTGAAGGTATCTCTAAAAATAAGAACTAAATCGAGGATCTCTATTAGAGACCATAGCATATGAAACTCCATAAAAACGAACAATTTATTTCACATATAGATTTTATAACTCCTATACTATTGTTGAATCATGAATGGGTATAAAGTGACCTGATTTAATTGGCCTATCAATCATAAAACTTATCGGATGTATCTTTCCCAGGATACATGGTGATGCACCCAATTTGTGTATACATTTCCATATATATAATTGAAGATAAAAACATGTTTTCAACAAATATGTCGTTTTATGAACATATTCTTTGATTTTGGTGATTCTATTTACTTTCAGAAGCTTTCTGGCTAAATACACGAATCAAGGGATGCATGTGAAAATTTTGAAACTACATGGTGTGTACTTTTATACACGCCGTGTACATCCAGATAGGGACACAGACCGAAGGAGGGAGTACATGCCCATGTCACCAGGCAGAAGATACACACCGTGTGAGGTGGAATTACATGCTGTGTACTACTTTCTAGAAGCGGTGATTGCTGAGAAAAGTCCACACGCCCATGTGGCCGTTGAAGGAGACACGACATGTTTGAATTTCTACACGTCGTGTCTCCTATTCTAGAAGGGGCTGGCGGCCAAACTTATGATACTACACGCCGTGTATGGTGGCGCTACATGCCGTGTACACCCAACCACCAGGCGGCGCCATGTTCAATAGTCAAAGACGACATGTTAGGCCACCTGCCAGTGGAGAAATTGGCACCAAAGCGCGTTGACTAAAAGTACACGGCGTGTTCTTTCTGTACATGCCTTGTACTTTATTTTTCTATAAAAAGAGGCCTTGGCCTATGGATTTGGGAGTTCGAAACCATTGGTGGAGATAAGAAGCTCTGTTGCTACCATTCTCGAGCCACCGTGGTTCCATAGTTCCGCTATTCCACCTTCCGACACCCTACCTCAATGCTTACATGATGAATCCGTCAGGTATCACGTGTGTTGTTTCTCCTCCACTTTCTATGTGTAACTAAACCCCTCGTGTTGGGGCTGTGGATGAAGGGATCATAATTTGTATGTTGTTTTATATAGTTGTGTTTTATCATTGTAATTCATCTTACTCTTCTTAATCTACTGTTAAATATAACTGAGAATTCTGAGCCGGACCAAGGGAAGAATTCTCAGCGATACAAAAGAAAAGTAACGGTGTAAACATCCATGACCATTGGAAGGATTTCAACGATTCAAATAATGGACTGAACTTAATAAATAATTAAGCACACTGACTACCGGACCAAGGAGTCAACTGCTCTAATTCCAAACAAGAGGAACCGGACCAAGGAAATCTTGTAACTAAATGAAATCCAGAATGATTGAATTATTATGAACAACACAACCATTTAAAAAATCTGCATAAGAACTCCTTAATCACCACAGCCCCAACATGTCTTTTCTTCCCATTTTAAAAACTCTTTAAATTTACCCGTTGTTTTCTTTCAAACTGTATTCATTTCCTCAAAGTAAAACAATTAATTTCAACCAAAAATCAAAATCAACTCAATCCACTCTAAATTCTGCATACTTCACCTAATTAAGTATTAACTCAATTGAATTCATGCACACCATGGTTCCCTGAGGATAGACCCCGAACTTATGCTATACTAAAGTTATAAGAATTGGTAATTAATTTGGGATGCATTTAACTTCAATCAAAAACAAGCGAGACCAAATTTTGGTACCATTGCTGGGGACACCGTTTGGTTTTAGTTCTAAGATTTAAATTGTGTTAATAATTGATTTAAGTGAAAATGAAAATAAAAAATTATCAAAAATATCTTTTCTAACCCCATTTCAAATTTTATCTTTTATATTTCCCTTTTATGCCTGGTTTTCATTTTTATGTTTTGCAGAGCTTAAAGTGTATGTTTAGATGTTTTACACGATCCAGAAGCGCCGAGTCTTCGGAATTAGTTCTGCTTGACCCGGAAATCGAACGGACCTTGCTTCATCATCGGCGTACATGGACAAAAACTCACAACTATGAACCACAACCCATGGAAAACAACAAAAGAGGGAGAACTAGCCATAGATGCTGCAACTGAGCATCAGTACCAGGATCAGCAGCCTCCCGCTGCTGGTCTACCGGAGCAACCTCCTGGAGCCTTCATGGAATTCCTCCCAAGGGATTACCAATGGCCGCCGCAGAAACTCTTCCCACGACCATACTTTTCCCCTCAGGAGCAGTTTATGCAAGCTACACCCCATCAACAACAACCTCCAAGATGTACCCTTGTGGAGTACAGACTTCCATCGATTCACGGAGCTGATACGGGCATTGTTCTTCCTCCGGTCCAGGCCCAGTACTTCAAGATCAAGCCTGCTATCATACAGCTGATCCAGAACATAGTCTAATTTGGAGGCCTGGCCAGCGAGGACCCGAACGCCCATCTGTCTAACTTTTTGGAGATCTGTGACACCTTTCGGTACCATGGCGTGTCCGAGGACGCCATCCGTCTTTGCCTATTCCCCTTTTATCTACGGGACAAGGTGAAGGACTAGATCAAGGGGCTTCCACAACGATCTATCCTCACCTAGGAGGAGCTAGCCCAGGCGTTCCTATCCAAGTACTTCCCACCATCCAAGACGGTGACACTTCGGAATGAGATCCATAACTTCCAGCAGCACGACTCCGAGTCGTTGTACGAGTCCTGGGAACGCTTCAAGGAGATGTTACGAAAATTCCCCCATCACGGACTCCCACTCTGGATGCAAGTCCAGAACTTCTATGGAGGACTTACCATGAATACCAAGTCCATGGTGGATGCTGCTGCTAGAGGTATGGTGATGCTGAAATCCCCCGAAGAACTATTCGAACTAATGGAAGACATGTCTTCCAACAGCTTCCAGTGGCACTCTGAGCGAGGGACTCAAAAGAGAGGTATGCACAACATTGACGCTACCACTATGTTAGCTGCTCAGTTGGACGCTGTGTCTAAGAAAATCGACGCATTGAACCTCAAAGGAGCATCTCAAGTTCATGCGGTGAACCATCCAGCATGTGGCGACTGTGGTGATAACCACAACATGGGAGAATGCCCGAGTTTGACTGGAGGCCCCTCGACGAGCGAGGTGAGTTATGTTGCCCAAAATAGAGGCCCCAACCAGCACCAGAAATACCAGAACCCGGCATGGCGAGATCAACAGAACACTGGCTGGGGCCAACAACTGCAGAATCCTCCGCCCTAGTGACCGCCAAACTACAACCGACCTCCATATCAGAACCAATACCAAAGGCCTCAACAAACCCAACAGGTTCCTTATCAGCAACAAGGGTATCAAAACCCTCATCCACAGCATCCACGACAGCCACCTCCTCCACCGGCTCAACAACCACCTCAGTAGGAGAACACCTCAAGGTTAGAGGATCTGATGACTAAATTCATATCTACTATTGAGACTCGGTTCCAAAATCAGGAATCTTTGATTCGAGGCTTGGAGAATCAGATTGGCCAGCTGGCAAATCAACTCTCACAGAGGCATCCCGGTACACTACCGGGGAACACCAAAAAGAACCCAAGGGAGGAGGCCAATACTATCATGCTTCGAAGTGGAAAAGAGCTACACCAAAACCAATCAGCACAACAAGGTGCATCCACACCCACTGTTGATGAAAAAGGTACCAATACTGACCCCTCCTCATCTAAAAGACCGCAGAAGAAGGCTTTACAAAATAAAGAAAAGGAAGTAATCCAACCATTCAATCCTGCCTTACCCTTTCCAGAAATTTTGAAGCAGAGGAAGCTGGACCACCAGTTCAGCAAATTCATGGATGTTTTCAAGAATCTACATATCAACATACCATTTGTGGAGGCCCTGACACAAATGCTAACATACGCCAAATTCATGAAGGAAATACTCTAAAATAAGAGGAAGATGGAGGATTTGGGCGTTATTTCACTAACAAAGGAGTGCTCCGCGGTGGTTTAACATTCAATTCCTCCCAAAATCCAAGATCCAGGTAGTTTCACCATTCCTTGTACTATTGGATCCTGTGAGTTTGGGAAGGCCCTCTGCGACTTAGGGGCCAGCGTGAACCTCATTCCCCTCGGAGTTTTCAAGAAGCTGGGACTCAAAGAGCTAAATCCTACCTGCATTGCCCTTCAACTTGCTAATCGATCTATCAAACACCCGAAGGGACTACTGGAGGACGTATCGGTCAAGGTGGGTAGGCTGATAATTCCTACCGATTTCATCATCCTCGACATGGGGGATGACCAGGAAGCACCTCTTATACTTGGAAGACCTTTCTTGGAAACTTGGAAGGTACTGATTGATGTGCACCAAGGGGAGGTTATTTTTCGAGTAGGTGATGAAAGGGTTTCTTACAACATCCTCAAGGCCGTCAAACATGCTTCCTTGTCAGAGCATGAGGACTGTTATGAAGTGTCCACCATGGTTAATCATTTTAGCGACAAAGGGGATGATCTGGTATGTTCTTTTACTTCAAATAATTTAACTATTCCATATATTCTATTAGAAGAAGCGCCAGAAGACTTGCAATTCATAGAAGGCTAGGGCAGCCACTATTGGCAGCGTGCAGTTGTTCCTGATAGTTTGGAACGGGACAAGGTGCAACCACTTGTGCCTTCGATTTTAAAGGCGCCTGAACTCGAACTGAAGCCTCTTCCATCTTCTCTCAAGTATGGGTATTTAGGACCCAATCAAACTTTTCCGGTTATACTTAATGCAGAACTATCACATGAGCTGGAACATGCACTTCTGTAGGTTCTCAAACAGCGGAAGCATGCTATTGGGTGGACAGTCGCTGATCTGAAGGGCATCATCCCTACCATTTGCACTCACAAGGTGCTACTTGAAGAAGGTACCAAGCAATCTCGGAAACCACAACGACGCTTGAATCATCCCATGAAGGAAGTTGTAAAAAAATATGTGATCAAATTATTATATGCGGGCATCATCTATCCCATCTCGGATAGTCTGTGGGTGAGTCCTCTCCAAGTGGTACCCAAAAAGGGGGGTATCACTGTGATTTCAAATGAAAAGAACGAGCTCATCCCTACACGCACTATCACGGGCTGGTGAGTCTGTGTAGATTACCGAAAGCTAAATGATGATACAAGAAAATATCACATCCCCTTGCCATTCATGGATCAAATTCTAGAGAGGCTTGCAGGGCACAACTTCTATTGCTTCCTCGACGGTTTTTCCGGTTACAACCAAATATCCATTGCTCCAGAGGATCAGGAAAAGAGCACATTCACTTGACCCTATGGCACATTTTCTTATCCAAGGATGTCTTTCAGCATGTGCATTGCCCCCACCACCTTCTAGCGCTGTATACTGGCCATCTTCCATGACATGGCGGAATGAATCCTGGAGGTATTCATGGATGATTTTTCCGTTTACGGAAAATCATTCACCATTTGTTTACGGCAACTAGAACTAGTTTTGGAACGATGTGAGAACACTAACCTAGTCTTGAACTGGGAAAAGTGTCATTTCATGGTGCAAAGTGGCATAGTACTTGGACACAGAATTTCAGCGAAGGGGATAGAGGTGGACCCGACGAAGATTGAAGTCATTTCACGACTACCTATACCGACTTCCGTCCGCGCCATTTGCAACTTTCTGGGGCATGCAGGTTTTTACAGGCGGTTTGTCCATGACTTCTCCAAAATAGCCCAACCCCTTACCAACCATGGATGCCATATTTGAGTTCGATGAGACATGTGTCAGATCTTAAAGTAGCGCCTTGTGGAAACTCGAGTTATGATTTCTCCCAACTGGGAGGAATAATTTGAGGTGATGTGCGATGTGAGCGACTATGCAGTGGGAGCAGTCTTGGTCCATCGACTTGACTGGATTTTCCGACCTATCTATTATGCCAGCAGGACGCTCAACGAGGCACAGATTAACTACATCACCTCAAAAAAGGAGATTCTCACAGTGGTTTTTTCATTTGACAGGTTTCGTTCTTACTTAGTGTTGTCTAATGTTATTGTTTATACTGACCATGAAGCACTAAAGTACCTACTCAACAAGAAATATGCGAAGCCCCGATTGATCCACTGGGTATTCCTCCTACAAGAATTCCATCTTGAGATCCGAGATAAGAAAGGGAGTGAGAACTTCATTGCTAACCATCTCTCCCGCCTTGAGCTGCCTCACTTGGAGAAGGAAGAAGATCGGGAGATCTTGGAGGATTTTCCTGATGAGCACCTCTTTTCGATCAGTGAAACATTTCGACCATGGTATGCTGATATCGCTAATTTTTTGGTTACAGGTGTCGTTCACCCCAACCTCTCCTTCCATCAAAGGAAAAGATTTTTCTCTGATGTGAAAAGGTACTTCTGGGAGGATCCTCTGCTATTCCGATCCTGTGCAGATGGAGTGACCCGCCGTTGCATCCCGGAGAATGAAGTTCACGGTGTCCTGGAGTTCTGTCATGCCTCACCAGTAGGAGGACATCATGGGCTGGACCGTACCATAGCTAAGATCATGCAGTCTGAATTTTTCTGGCCCACCATGCATAGAGATTCCCAGGACTTTGTTTCCTATTGCGATCGGTGCCAGAGGACAGGTAATGTGGGACGTAGAGCCGAGATGCCTCAGCACCCCATCCTGGAGGTCGAGATTTTCGACGTCTGGGGCATAGATTTCATGGGTCATTTTCCCCCATATTTTGGGAACACTTACATCCTGGTCTGCGTCGACTACGTCTCCAAATGGGTGGAAGCTACTGCTACAGCTCACGACACAGCCAAGGTAGTCATAATTTAAAAAAAAAAAATATTTTTAGCAGGTTTGGAGTTCCACAAGTACTGATCAGCGATAGAGGGACCCACATCGACAACACACTGATGAGATGAATACTGTCGAAGTATGGAGTAAAGCATCAGATGGGGACACCATATCATCCCCAGTCCAGTGGACAGGTAGAGCTATCCAATCGTGAGCTCAAGCAGATCCTGGAGAAAATAGTGAACACTTCACAGAAGGACTAGTCCAAGAAGTTAGATGATGCCTTGTGGGAATATCAGTCTACTTTCAAAACACCACTGGGAATGTTCCCGTTCCACCTCGTCTATGGAAAGCCCTGCCATTTGCCAGTAGAATTGGAACACAAAGCCTACTGGGCCACCAAAGCCCTAAATTTTGATCTAAAGGCAGCTGAAGAGAAACAGAAGTTCCAACTGTCGGAACTAGATGAGATCCGATTAGAGGCATACGAGAACGCCAAGTTGTACAAGGAGAAGAAAAGAACCATTCACGACTGGATGATATCATGAAAATCTTTCCAACCCGGTGATCAGGTACTTCTCTTTAATTCTCGTCTTCGCTTATTTCCAGGGAAGTTAAAGTCACGCTGGTCGGGACCATTCCACTTTGTCCGCGTATTCCATCATGGAGTGGTAGAAATTTATGGAGAAGATGGTCAACCATTCAAGGTAAACGGGCAGCGGTTGAAAGCTTATCATCCTACAGATAGCATGGTGGGAATGTTTTCCACCATACACCTCAGGTAAGCAAGGTAAGTAGGTCAGGCCAATGACCTAAAACAAAGGCGCTTCCTGGGAGGCAACCCAGAGGTTACACGCCGTGTCCCACTTATATACACGACGTGTACTTATCTTTTTAATTTATAATATTAATAGTATAAATCTATAGAATAACAAATAAATAACCAGGGATGATGCTAGTGCCGATGGAAAATTCACTGGAGTTTATTCGAGTCGTCCTCGGTTCGAATCCTCCTGACCTACCTTCGGCATGGGGTTCCTCCTTTTAATTACACGACGTGTGTGATATTTTCCATCTATATATATATATATATATATAAATGTGTTTAATAAAACCCATGGTGGGGATGGACCGGTTGGCTAGAATCATAATCCAGTTTCAAAAGACCCGGGTTCGAATCCAGACAACCGTCCCATTTCCATCATTTGTTCTTTTAATAAAACCACACGACGTGTACTCTGATATATGCCGTGTGCACCCTGATTTTTCAAATATAAATTAAAAACGTTTTAAAAATAAGAAATTACATGCGGGTGAAGTTGGCGGATTGGAAAAGTCTCGGCACCAGGCTCACAAGACTTGGTTTTGAATCACGCTAATCTCCCCGCTTCACCTCCATCCTTTCCTAAATAAAAACCACACGCCATGCTTTTCTTTCTTACCGTGTGTATAGGCCATATAGAATAAATATATATATAAAATAAATATGAACAACAGAACAACCTTTTCTCTAGTGGTTGATGGCGTCCGTTCGGAACGGCCGATCGCCGGTTCGAATCCCGCCCCAAGCACCGGAACAAAGGTTGTACTACTCTTTTTCTCATTTTACAATACACGACATGTATTTTATGATATACGTCGTGTATAGGTTTATGTATAATAGAATTTGTAGATATATATATTTTATTTTAATTAATAATAATAATTATTATATAGTTTACTATAATAATTATATTTATTTATATAATTCAAAAAAAAATCAGGGTACACAGCGTGTACCAAACATACACGCCGTGTACCGCAGCTATATAATCCGCGGGCCACCCGGCTTGAGGCCGTGTCGCACGGCCGCCCCATTCTTCTCCTTTATTACTGTTTCTTCTCCCGAACTCCATCCGAACCCCCTTTGCCTGATCCGTCGATTTGGGGCGTTTCAAGTTCTGATTCTTCTCACATTGTGATCCTCTGTCCAAGTACGCCGTTCTGCACCCTCTATTTCAAGTTTTTAGAATTGTTTAGGGTGTTTATCGGATCGGCCGATCATTCGGCTCCTGCCTGTACACGACCACGAAATAAAGAACACACGCTGTGTACATCTGTACATAGCCACAAACAAAATATTTCGAAATTTGCATATACACGGTGTGTATGTTCGGTACACACCGTGTTCCTTTTTTTCATCGGCCCGTGTCTCCCCTCTACATGGCCTGTCACCCCATGTTCCAGAACACGGTGTGTATGTTTGGTACACGCCATGTCCTTTATATCTGTAGCCGACCCGTGTCTCCCCTCTACACGGCCTCTCACCCCATGTTCCTATACACGACGTGTGTGTTTGGTACACGCTGTGTTTATTAGATGTTTAGCTGACCCGTGTCTCACCCTCTACACGACCATGTTCTTCATGTGCAATACACGCCGTGGCCTGTACCTACACGGCGTGTATTGTTTTCTTTGAACTGATAACAACATGGCCGTGCCATTTATATTACACGACCACCTGCACTTTGAAGTGAACACGATGTGTATGTTCGGTACACGCTGTGTCCTGTTACATGGTCTATTTCCACCCTCGGCGTGTCTTTACATAGAACACGGGAAACTCTATATTCTGACTACACGCCGTGTACTCTGGAGTACACACCGTGTACTTTTATTTTCCAGTTTTCTCACATTTTCTTTGTTTTATTTTCTTCCTTTTTATTTTTCTTTTGTTATGTGTTCTTTTTCTTTCTATTTCAAAATATGGAAGATCATGATCCTTCCCGAGGGAAGCGACCAGCCTTCGCCACCGAGGGCGAGAGGCCCAACTATCGTCGGATCCGACTTCGACCACCTACACAGCCAGACCCCGACGCTCCGGTCTTTGAGCTCCCACCATTGGCCATTCTACCACCACTCACTCCCTCAGATGAGGCCGGGCCTACTTCTGTTACACCAGCTTCCACTTTCCCTGTACTATCATCCTCAAAAGCTGGTCCCTCTTCGAGCACACCTTCCACCGAGCCACCTTCTACTTCGGCAGATCCACCTCCCGAGCCAGACGTTGCTGCTGCACCGGCACCTGGGCCGGGACCTGCAGGGGCTCCCCATCCCTGCACGATATTACCGGTCACCGAACTCACATACGACAGGTTCCAACGCTTCTCTCGTCGTCCAATACCATTGAGTGGCCGGTACCTTGACAAAAACATTCTACAGAGGCTCGGTATTTGGGAGGAGTTGGAGGTTCTTCTTGGGCACACCGCACTCCTCAAGATTTTCCAGGTCAGCACTCCTGTGTTTTGAGATTTATTTTTGGAGTTTGCGGCCTCCTTTGAGTTCGATGGAGCGGAGTACCAGGAGACACCTGGAAATGCAGTACCCATAGTCCGATTCCGGCTAGGCGGCCGGCGTTTCTCTCTTACTATGAGAGAGTTTGGCCGAGGGTGCGGCTTCTACCCCCATCCTATCACACCACCCCCCGTTTCTGACTTGCTGGGCCCAAGCGCTCTGACCTTATTGCCATGTGGCGGGAGATCGTTGGTCCTGACCACCAGTACTCCCCCACTTACCACAAGAGCACTCTTATAGCCGACCCTGTTCTTCGCTTCACCCACCGGTGCTTCAACGCCATCCTTTTCCCCCACCATGAGGATATGGGGGTCGTGACCGGCCGTGACATGTAGCTTCTTACTTGTGTCATCCAGCATGACTACCAGGACCTCCCCTATCTTGCCGCCTCCTATTTCCACTCCATGTTTACCGACCGTCAGGGAAACCTGAACGGTGGGTTTTACACCACCCATCTTGCCCACCACTTGGGGGTATTAGAGCCCTCTTTACCTCATAACTTGTTTGGTTCACCCCGGTATATGGAGTTTCTCATGCTCATTCGCATGGGATTGGTCCGGAAGTAGGGGGTGACTACATCCTTTCTCAGCCTCGAGTCCCGCCACCCAATGACCCCCCTGCCCCAGCTGTTAACCCTGCTCCTCCTTCCCCACCCCCTCCAACTTCTCCACCTCACCCACCTCCTACTAACCCCACTTCTTCTACCCTTACTTCTTCTATTCCATCCCCCATGCCACCTACCCCCGCACCCTCGGTCGACCCGACCCTTTCCCTCTGCCTAGCCACGATGGAGCAGAAGTTAGCTCATATCGTCAGCTGCTAGGACACCATTGCATGCCATTTGATTCGTCTGGATGGCCACCAGGACCATATGGAGCATCTGTTGGTGCATATTGCTCAGCATCTTGGTATTCCACTACCTCATCCACCAGCCTCTACCTCCGTTCCTGGCCCTTCTGCTGCTACTCCACCGCCATCTGCTGCGTCGACCAAAGATTCTGTTCTGATGACTACGGTGAGCTCTGCTACTGCCACTTCTGCCGGGCCAGGGCCTACTGCTGAGATTCCGATCCCGAGTCTAGCACCTGTGGCTCCAACTTCTTCAGCTTCCCTTCCCGATGCAGAGTCAGAGCCTCACCCTTCCATGCCTTTTGTGCAGTCTCTACCGGCCGATTCTTTATAGGATGATGCCTCCCCTGAGGCGACCCCCTGATAGTGACATTTTTCTGTATCTTATATATCTCTTTTGTCATTTTCTGTGCTATGATGTTATGCATGTTTGCAGTTTTCCTTTTTCTCGACAGTCATAGGTACGGGCATGGAGCGCCTTGGGCATCACTTTTCACGAGGGGAGTATTTTTCCATTTGTATTTTCTTTCTTTTTGGATTTACTTCTTCCACTGTTTTCCCTCGTTTTGTCCCCCATATCACCCCCTTGCCCACCCTTTACCTTAGTATTGCACTTGGTGGGCCATGTTCCTTCTTCAGTGTGGGGGAGCATCTATCTCTTTCACCTTAGTCTTTTCCCTTAAACTACTCTAGGATACATCATTATTAGATTCTATATTTGAAAATTTAAAGCAATTTTGGTTAATCATTCTTATAAATGCTAGAGTTATCAGTAGAAACTTTTGGAAAGGTTACATGCTTATTTTATTTTTTTAAGTATTTTAAAATGATTTCTGATATAGTTTCAATTGAAACTTTTCATCCTTGATTAAATTACATTGATTAGGCTAATCATTTATATGCATGTCATGACCTGATTGTACCTTTATTATTTTTCCACTCCTGAGAGGTATTCTAAACCCTTTTTCATATTCCTTTCCTAATACCCTCTTTCTTGATAGATTCTTAGGATATGCATCACTACAATAATTTGCAAGTTTTTATTTTCAACACATAAAGAAATTTTTGAATTACTTTAACATGATTGAGGCACTAGATTGTTTTCACCCCTTTATCTTGAGACCTACCCTACATTTAATCTTAGTTAATCCCATAGAAGCCATGAACAACCTTTATAGTAATCCACATTACAAACCTATTTCCCTTCCTACCCTATTTCTTTTTAAACTTTGCATGATTATTCATTTGAGCTTTAAAGAGGGAGTTGGCAATACATTGCATATTTTTGTGTACAACCATGAAATAAAGTGTGGGAGAGTGCCTCTTGATTATTTTGGGCAGAATGGGTTCCAAATATCTACTCATTGTATTCATAAGTGTTTCCCTTGTGTTTTTTATATACATCTAAAAAAAACAACAACAAAAAACAAGGGGACCTTATGCTTATTTTCCCATGAACCCTACTTGCCTAAGGAAGATGGTGACGATTACAAAAGCATTTGACTAAGCTTGTGAAGGATGCATTTTCAGTGAGTTTTACTTTGAATATCATGTAATGTTGTTTAAAGGAATTAGCCTTCCTTTTTTCAAGCCTCAGAATTTATTCTCACATCTGAACCTACCAACCCTTAGCCACAGAGACATCTGAACCTATTTGATAAAGCCCTCATGATTTTTGTAATTCAATTTTTCTGAAGTAGAGAACAAGATATCTTGAAAACCTATGGATAGAGTGTATATACCTTAGATTGAGCATAACTTTGATTAAAAACATCTTGAGTGTGGAGTGTGATTTTAACTGGTAAGGTAAATCATCAAGTGGCATGGTTATTTTTGAAAGGTTGAAAAACGTGTTGAAAGAGGATGAGAGTAGTTAATTACATTATATATGAGGCATGATTTTAATATTTTATGAATTGAATTTATT
This sequence comes from Viscum album, assembly GCA_963277665.1. Classification (NCBI taxonomy): domain Eukaryota; kingdom Viridiplantae; phylum Streptophyta; class Magnoliopsida; order Santalales; family Viscaceae; genus Viscum; species Viscum album. The sequence goes on from OY728123.1 coordinate 654,525,305, forward strand.
TGTGCCTTTTAGAATTTTTCCTCAATAACTTTATCAGTTATACGTTTGATTAATTAAATGCCTTCCTTTTAAAGTATAGACTCTCTTAATTAGATGTTGAGATTTTGCTTGAGGGCAAGAAAAAGACTAAGTGTGGGGGAATTTGATGCACCCAATTTGTGTATACATTTCCATATATATAATTGAATATAAAAACATGTTTTCAACAAATATATGTTGTTTTATGAACATATTCTTTGATTTTGGTGATTCTGTTTACTTTTAGGAGCTTTCTGCCTAAATACACGAATCAAGGGATGCATGTGAAAATTTTGGAACTACACGGCATGTACTTTTATACATGCCGTGTACATCCAGATAGGGACACAGACTGAAGGAGGGAGTACACGACCATGTCCCTAGGCAGAAGATACACGCCGTGTGAGGCGGCGTTACACACAGTGTACTACTTTCTAGAAGCGGTGATTGCTGAGAAAAGTCCACACACCCATGTGGCCGTTGAAGGAGACACGGTGTGTTTGAATTTCTACACGCCGTGTCTACTATTATAGAAGGGGATGGCGGCCAAAATTATGATACTACACGCCGTGTATGGTGGCGCTACACGCCGTTTACACCCAACCACTAGGCGGAGCCGTGTTCAACAGTAAAAGATGGCATGTTAGGCCACCTTCTAGTGGAGAAATTGGCGCCAAAGTGCATTGATGAAAAGTACACGGCGTGTACTTTCTATACACACAGTGTACTTTATTTTTCTATAAAAAGAGGCCATGGCCTATGGATTTTGGAGTTAGAAACCATTGGAGGAGAGAAGAAGCTCTGTTGCTACCATTCCCGAGCCACCGTGGTGCCATAGTTCCACTATTCCACCTTCCAACACCCTACCTCAACGCTTACACGATGAATCCTTCAGGTATCACGTGTGTTGTTTGTCCTCCACTTTCTATGTGTAACTAAACCCCTCATGTTGGGGCTGTGGATGAAGGTATCCTAATATGTATGTTGTTTTATATAGTTGCGTTTTATCATTGTAATTCATCTTACTCTTCTTAATTTACTGTAAAATATAACTGAGAATTATGAGCCGGACCAATGGAAGAATTCTTAGTGATACAAAAGAAAAGTAACGGTGAAAACATCCATGACCATTGGAAGGATTTCACAGATTCAAATAATGGATTGAACGTAATAAATAATTAAGAACACTGACTACCAGACCAAGGAGTCAACTGCTCTAATTCCAAACAAGAGGAACCGGACCAAGGAAATCTTGTAACTAAATTAAATCCAGAATGATTGAATTATTATGAACAACACAACCATTTAAACAATATGTATAAGAACTCCTTAATCACCACATCCCTGACACATCTTTTCTTCCCATTTTAAAAACTCTTTAAATTTACCCGTTGTTTTCTTTCAAACTGTATTCATTTCCTTAAAGTAAAACAATTTAGTTTCAACCAAAAACCAAAATAAACTCAATCCAATCTAAATTCTGCATACTTCACCTAATTAAGTATTAACTCAATTGAATTCACGCACACCACAGTTCCCGGAGGATCGACCCCAAACTTATGCTATACTAGAGTTCTAAGAATGGGTAATTAATTTGGGACGCATATAACTTCAATCAACGACAAGTGAGACCACATGGTAACCCAACCAAAATGTCCATTGAGATCCCATCCGACTTCCAAGTCAACAATGGAAGTGTATAAATGAATCCCAAAGGTCTCTAGTGCTTGGACATGAGTTTTTGGCACATATAATAACAATATAAAAAAATAGAAATGCCCAGTCTCGTACCTGGCCACCAGAATAGTCACCATAAGGCATAAAACATCTTCATGGATCCTAGGTGCACTACCCACTGGGAGTTATGAAAATCCACCATCACAGATTTCCTTATAACTAATATCACACAAAGTGTTATTATGGTATCATAGAATTCCCTCAGCAGACAATGACCAGTTAGGGATAGTCTAACCACTATAAATAGAGTTTCTAATGATATAGGACTCATTATCAAGCTTATGTTCATAAAAAATAATCTCAGGAAGAGTGAATATCAATAGAGCATTGGCCAATGAAACCTCATCCCCTAATTCACTAACTCTAATATTTAATATTGAAAAATGATCCACCATATTCCAATCTTCTAAAAATTCTTTCCTAGTATGGGAAAAAAGTTTTCTAATCAAATAATATAGGATGAAATTCCCTTTAACTTGGGTATAGGTTATTTAAACATCAAAGGATTGTAGGTATTCTTACCAATAAATCTGGTAGAGATTCAAATATTTTTGATATAATATATAACTCAAGCTCTTGTGTTTAGAATAAACATCAAGTCTTTCTCCATAAAGGTAATTCTTCCAACTCTTAAGAACATACATCACAGCCTCATGTTCATGGTCATAGGTCAAGTAATTATTATTTCTTGGCCTAAAATAATTAGAGATATAAGAAAAGAAATAATCACCAAAAAAATTAATATATACCAAACCAAAACCTGATGAATCATAGAAGACCACATAGCCCGACCTAGAATTGGGGAGAGTCAAAACCAGAGTAGTAGTCAAAGAAGTTTCATATCAAAAAAAGAACTCTGAAATTTTTCATCCCTAGTAAACATCACTACCTTCAAAGTCATATCATTCATTTGAGAATCTGACTTTGATAATTACTTAACAAACTGATGACAATACCTAGCTATAACCAAGAGGCTATGAATCACGAAAACATTTCATGGTTATCTCCTTGTCATAATAGCGTTCACCTTCTTTGGATCAACTGATATTCCTTGTTCTGACACCACATGTCCCATGAAAATCACTTCCCCAATCTTGAAATCACATTTAGAAATATTGGCATAAATTCGATGATTTCAGAATGATTTCTAAAACACCTCTCTAATAACGCACATGATCCTCCTTAGGCTTTTAGTAAATAAGGATTTCATCCACAAAAACTAAAATGAATGTATCTATATACTCATTGAAGATACTTTTAATAAAATCCATAAATACTAAAGAAGAATTTATTAGACCAAATGGCACAAAAATGTACTCATAATGGATTTTCCTCCTAAAAAAGGTATTTTTCTGAATGTCAGATTGTTTTCTTCACAACTGATTGTAACTAGATCGATGGTTAATATCAAAGAACCACTTTGGCCCCTTCAACTGGTAAAATAGATCATCAATCCATGAAAAAAGATATTTATTCTTTATAATGACATTTTCGAGTATTCAATAATCAAAAAATAGGCTAAGAGACCCATCATATCTCTTAGAAAATAGAACTAGCACTGCCCAAGGTGACTATTAGGTCCACCAGGTTAGATACCCTGAGACAGGGGTGAATCATGGTATGACAAATTAAAACAACTTCCACTATTGATATTGTTTAAATATTAAGAAAAACTATATTCTCTCTATTTCCCATAGTAAAGTATAAATAGAAATCAAATCATGCACAAGACACAATGATTTTTACTTGGTTTACCATTACTGGGCTACGTCCAAGGAGTGTACACCGGCGATGTAATGATGTACCTAATTCACTAAAAGCGCACTGTTGTTTACAATGTTTGAAGAAGAACCTATATCCCTTCTAGTTTACAACCACTCACAATATATACCCTCACTGGTCTCCCAACTGAAGTATGCTCTCAGATTCTTCACAAGATGCACACATATTTAATAGTCTTGTAGGTCTCTTCATTATAAAAAATGAATGTATCTTCTTCTATATGTAGATGCTCTGTTGAAGTTCCACTTTCATCCACTGATGAATACATTTTTACCATGGATGTACTATGAAATCATCTAACTTTCGCACAACCCTAGAATAACCAGCAAGCTTCTTTATGCTTGGCATGCTTCTCTAATGTCTGGAGCGCTTCTCTATGTTTTGGTGGACTTATCCAAGCACGATGTGCAAGTGTAACCAAACCACATGCGCGAAACCCCCTAATTAAACTATGAACATGGGAGACTCATACCCTTTTATGCCCAAACCAATATTGGCGAGCAACTATCAATTGACACTCAACATCGAAGTATCTTTATACTTGCGTGACCACACCACCACTTGTGCGCCCAACCCACCTTCACGAATGGAGCTCTAATTTTCTCTAAGTGTTGAACTTCATAAAAAATGATGAGGGTTATCCCTTTATTTATAGGCATTTTGGGTACCCTGAGTGCTGACACACAAGTCTCTTCTCGGCACGGAAGTCTAGCCACCCTAGTCTTTGTCTCCATAGTAACCTTGCATGCCCAATATAAAACTTGGGCACCCCTATTTCCTTTGTCATATTTTGATGTTCTGATCTTGAAAAACAAACAGCACCACCTTGTATATGCTCTTTTTGTACAACCTCCTTATCATTCATTCATTCTTCTAGGTTCTTCAATCAAACATGGATAGCCAACAACATCTCTTGAACCCAAAAAATCACCATGTAAACCCCATTTATTAACAAATTATACATCATGGTCTTCTTTATGAACAAACAGAACATGGAGGCCCCACTTTTTCAACAAACACCATCACCTAAAAAATGCTACAATGATACCTTGAGGAATTTTTCCCAACAATATCCCTCTTTTTGTTTGCTGAAAACTCTTTTCATAAAAATTCTATTCACTTTGATACTTCATTAAAGCTTCATCCAACAACTACCACCATTCGACTCTTGCGATTCTGATAGAGATAAATGATTCACTTAACACATACTCTAAACCCAAATGAGAAATTATCTCCATGAGAAACAAGAGTAAATGAAAATATCATCAATGAATCACTTCATTTTAGACACCAAATGTTGACACCAAATTGATACCAATTGTGTATATCAAGAAATTTTATAACACCATTCCAACACCACTCATATGAATTTATCATGATCTAAAGCTATAATGATATCTATTATTTGATCAATCACTTCTAGCTTCTTCATATTTAATACTCTCCCCCTATCTCATTGCTCTCCCCCTATCTCACTGCTCTGCCTTTTAGCTTCTCCTCGTGTCTTTGACTAAGACATGTTATCCCTTCTTTAGCCATAGATTCTCCCCCTTGAAGAGTCACTATATCTCCCCCTTTTTAAAAAATCCCAAAGGCCACTCCTTTGTGGTCTGCAAAATTGGAAAGAATTCATATTAGAAAATTTGAGAAAAACATACCATACCTCGGGGAGAAGGAAGGGGGGTTCCCACATCCACACTTTTTCAAGTGCAGGGAGTCGACTGAACTACTAGAGCTAGTCTATGCCTCTCAAAAGCTTCCTTGCATAAGGCCTTTGTCAAAATGATTTCATCCTGTAGTTCTATAGGCACATAATCCAACTTCACGATTCCCTTCTCAAACTTATCCTTGATAAATTGATACTTTATCTCAATGTGATTTGTCCTTGAGTGATGGACGAGAATTTTTATAAGATTTATAGCACTTGAGTTATCGCACTAGATTCCGATCAGAGACTTCACTTCAACTCACCTATCATCAAACAGATGCTTCATCCACAATAACTGTGTGCATGATTGAGTGGCGGCAATATATTCAGCTTCTGTGGTGCTCAATGAAATTAAATATTTCTTCTTTATTAGCCATGAAATACACAAACCACCTATATAGAAGTCACCTCCTGACATTGATTTCTTGTCATCCACTGAACCGGCCCAATCTGCATCTGTATATCCCAACAGCTCTTACTGAGACTTTTCATTATACATCAACATGAAATCCACAATTCGTTTGATATACCAAAGTATCATTTTCACTGCAATCATGTGTCTTTCCATGGAATTACTCTTATATATCACTAATTAGAATGCGGAGAATACAATTCTAGGCCTTGCCGCAGTCAAGTACAACAAACATCCAATGATTTTACTTTATTTTGTGATATTAACTGCCTTGCCATCCTCATCTTTGGACTGTTTTATCTAGGTAGCAACCAGAGTCTTCATCTCCTTAGAATTTTTCATTCCAAATATTCTCAGAACCTCATCAACATATTTGTATTGAGAAATGAATTTTTCATTCCTTCCTTGTGTCACCTATAAACCAAAGAATTTTTTTAGCTCTCTAATAATTGAAATTTTGAACTCACGTTTCATGAATTCAGAGAATTGTCTGCACTTAGCTTCATCTAATCTGAAAAATATTATGTCATCAACATAAACCAAGACCACCATCCTTTGATTACTGTTGTTGTAGAAATAGAGATTGTAATCAACTCCACCATGTCGGAAACCAAGCATCTTCAAGTACTGATCAATTCTTGAGTACCATGCTCTTGGTGCTTGTTTCAGCCCATACAATTCATTTTTCAGTCTACAAACCTTGTTCTCATCCTCATGAATGAAAAAATATATGCCTTCTCGATATACACTTCTTCCTCCAAAACCCCATTCAAGAATGAAGATTTGACATCAATATGGAACACTTTGAAATTTTGTTTCATTATGATGGCTAAGAAAAATCTGTTTGTCTCTATCCTTGCAACCGGTGCAAATGTCTCATCAACATGTATTCCTTCAATCTAGGAGTATCTTTGCACACTAGTCGTTCTTTGTTTTGAATCACTATTCCATATTCATTCATCTAGTTGCGATAGACCCATTTAGTCCTGATGACATTTTTATCTTATGTCCTTGAAACAGTCTCCCATGTCTGATTCTTCTCAATATGATCTAGCTCGTCATTCATACCCTTAACCCAGGTTTAATCTTAAGCTACATCAACAAAACATTTAGGCTCAACCTGAGATAATAAAGATGTATACTGTAGAGATTTCATTCTTCTTGTCTGGACTAGAGATGACTCATCACCAATGATATTTTTCCTATCAATTTCATCTCAACTTCTTGGATTTTTTACAGATACAGATTTTACTTCTTCATGATCATCATCAGTATCTTCTTCTGAATCAGCATTCGCCACTTCTACTCCCCCATTGTTTCTTTCCTTCTCATCACTTTCATTAGAAAATTTCTCACTGTTTTTTTTAATTATATTTTCATTCTCTACTATAGTGACATCATTTCTCTCAACTACTTTTCCCAGCCTTTTGTTAAAGCATTTGTACGCTTTTCTTTTTCTTGAGTAGCCAAGGAATATCCCCTCATCTCCATGCAAACCAAATTTCATATGTTTCTCCTTGTTGAGGATAAATTACTTACTTCCAAAGAGTAAAAAGTATTTCACTGTTGGATTATTTCAATACCACATCCCATACAGAGTATATCCTTACTTTGAACACAAGAGATCCCTATTAGAAATGTAGACAGATGTCAATAATGATTCCTTCCAAAATTTCTATGGTAGGTCTTTTTCTATAAGCATCATTCATGCCATGTTTTTGATGATCCGGTTTCTCCTTTCAACCACTTCATTCTGTTGGGGAGTTCTCACTGAGGAAACTTGATGCCTTATACCATGTTTCTTGAGATAGTCTTACACCTAATAGTTTGTGAATTCCGTACCATTATCAGTACGAAACTTCAAAATTTTCTGTCCAGACATACTTTCACACTCCCTATGGTATTGTTTTAAGTTTCTGAACACATCCGACTTATGGGAAATAACAAATTCCCATGCCATTCCGCTATAGTCATCAATGAAAATAACATAGTACCTCTTTTTATCAATTTCTCTTGGTGTGATATGCCCACAAACATCATCATTCACCAATTCGAGCACTCTTGTTGACTTATTTTCCTTTTCCTTATAAGTATTTCTGATGAGCTTCTTTTATTGACATGCGTCGCACATGTGAGTACAATCACATGATATCTTAGAGAGGTCTCTTTCTAGATCACACTTTAACAGTTCTTCCAGGGATGGTTGGAATAGATGACCAAGTCATTTATGCCATAACTTTTTTTCTTCCTCTCTAGACAGAAAGCACATATCTTCTTCTCCACTTATCAGGTATAGATTTCCCATTGTTCTTTTTTCCTGTAGAACTAATACCTCGTATCTTCCTTTGATGTTACACATATTCTTAGTAAACCATATAGAATGTATTGAGTCACATAGTTGACTGACACTAAGAAAATTATGACTGAGGCCTTCTAATACTAAGACATCAGCACATCTCATCTCTTTCCCCCAAACTTGGCCTTTCCTGAGCCAATAATCTTTAGGCCTTCATAATTTCCAAACTTTACAACTCTTTCTCTTTCATATTTTATACATGTGACAAGATCCTTATTACCAATCATGTGGGATTTGAAACTTCGGTCTATAATCCACACACAAGAACGATTTGATGCTTTAAAGAAAATTTCTGCCACCACTGCCTTCTCATCATTTTTCTTCTTGGTCCATATTTTTTCTTTTACACGCATCATATATTGAGAATTTTTATTTTTATCAAAGTATGATGGACTGGATTCATCTTGCAAAGCTACAAATTTATTTTTCATTTTCAGCTCACCTGTTGGTTTATTGATCCACTGCTTGCGAACATTTTGATTTTACTTGGAAAGATTCCTCTGTATGGTCGATGTATAGTATCAAGTCATGTTCCCAAATCCTCATCACCAAAAATTGTTTCCTTAGAAATATGTTCTAGAGAACCATTATCTATTTGTATGAATCCTCTGTTCTTGTGTTCCTCGATATCTATTAGCTATAGAACACACATACTCTGAATGTCCCATCTTTCCACAACAATAACACCTGATATAAGGAGCATTCCTTTATTTCAATTCTACACTGCTTGTTTCCCATCGGGATCTCCAAATATTCTAATTATACTTTATGCCCAAATAAACCTTCAATATTGGAATGGGTTCTTGCAGTCTGACTTCAATTTTCAAAGATTTGTGTTTCAGATAAATCCCCCCTCGGCCTTAAAATCAAAACAAAATTTATGGTTATTTTCTATTGAACCACTATTCTCCACTTTCAGCTTCTTGGTTTTCTGAGTGATCTGCTTTCCTATTGTCCCAACAGGAGTCAAGAGTTTTTCTTGATCCTTAACCATTTTCCGAAAACTGACAACTTATTCTTCAAGTTTTTTAATACACTTGATTAGATATTTCCTAGTGTTATTCAATGCATTGATCTCCCTTTTTTGTTCTTAAATCTTGATTTTATACTCACTAACTGATTCTGAGTCCTCTGGTGTTGATTTCTTGATTTTCTTAATTTCTTCCATCAGCTCAGACTTCTCTTCTTCTTGCTGCTGCATATAGTGTTTGGTATCATGAACTACTTTGTTTGATTTCTTTGTTTTGGCTCTCTAAACAACTATCTCCTCAAGAGAAGCCTCTAACTCAGCTTTCATATCAACTCTTCCTTTAACTTATTCTTCTTCATCAATGTTAGTTTCTTCTTTTTTATGAGTACTCCCAACAACTGCCACCATAGAATTTTCCCCATTATCTTTGTAGTTCTCTATCTCTTAAACCTCCTCAACCTCAGACTCATCTGAACATCCACATTCTTGTGAAAGGAGATTCTTTTTTGTATAGAAATTTCTTTTGAACTGTTTCATGCCTTTCACATAGGATGAATACTTATTCTTGGGAATTTCAATTTCATTCTCCTCATCTTATTAAAACTTATTTGGGCACCATGAGGCAGGGTGGTCAACTCTTCCACATCTAAAGAAAGAAAGTGGATGTTTCCCATTGATCATTTTTTCCTATTTAAAGATTCAAGGAAAGGAATGACATAGCCTCATCTATCTCTTCTTCTTTCGGGGAATCTTCAATAGTGAGCTTCTTTATGGAATTAAATTACACCTCTTTGGATTTACCCTTTTCCACAACATCGTTATCATCATTCTGTTGGAGTTGGTGGTCTAGAACCAACTACTTTGTACTTTATTCATTAAATAAAAGCCTTATCACATCTTGATTGTTCTTCTGCGTGAAATGTCATGTGATAATGTCCTAAGGATAGCTATTGCATTAAAGAGTCGTAGCAGATCCCTACTATGATGAGAACCCGAAAGTGCCATAACACTGTTCTTGAATGTATGTTCTATGGCCGGATGATATTATTTGGGGGACACAAATAATACAGGTCATTAGGGGTGAGGACTCATAAAACTTTGAGGCACCTTCTCATGGTGTGCGCCCTTGGTAATATCCAGGAGGATATTATGAGAACGAGACCCACCAGTAGGAAATCCACATTTCATAGTGTCATTGGATGTTCCTATCTACAGACGTGTGTATTGATCCTTAGACTTTAAGATTATTATTAATGGGTATTACAACTCGCGCACTTAGATGTATTGACGAAAACTGTGACGACACACTGTTCGCAGCGAGGTAGGATACGTTGGGTGCGTCACGAGTAATACCGCATTAATAGATAATGCGAGAAATGATTTGTCCCTTCCGTTCTATAATGGAAGTAGATATCTCAGGCCCTTTGATGGAATTGATATAGCCTAAATAAATCCATGGCCATGGTAAGGTATGGGAAAGTTCAATTCCGGGAAGTCAAAGAAAGAATAATCAAGCACATCGGTTGATGGCACTAGCATGCAACCCTCTTGATTGGAGATATCGAGACAAAGGGATTATATTACACGGTAAGCGTTCGTAGGAGGTGACACGTCATTGCGGCGTTAAATTCTTTCTCTATGGGTGCCTTGGCGTGTTGCTAGACGCTAACCTTGGACTTTAGGCAGGCTCAACCTAATGCCACTAAGAAAGAGGCCTAGAGGGTCACACACTAAGTGTGTCCATGTATCTCTGTTAAATATTAATTTAACAAGTTAAATAAATATTATTCCCGACTGTGGTTTAATAATTATTTAAGGATGTCTGATCGCATTTATTTTGACACTAGTTATTCGAGAGAATATACTGTGGATAAAATAAAATATTTATTAGCGAGTAATGCAGCTACATTTATTTAAGAAATAAATAGTCATTACTCAAGGTCTAATAAATGTGGTGGAGAAAAATGGAAAATAAAAGTACACGCCGTGTATATTAAATATACACGCTGTGTAGTTTTATGGAAAACAAGTACACGTCGTGTATTAATTATTACACGCTGTGTAGTTTTTCCAATTGGGATTTTGAGGATTTAATATTGTTTTATTAAATGATATTTATTATAATCAGCGTGGGAGCATGTCAAGGAATTAATAATTCGACATGAGAGTTTTCAATAAGAGTTAATGAAATAAATAAAACGCGTAACGCGTTTATTTATTGTCATAACCCTATTAACCTCAAACCTTATTATAAATATCCTCGCAACCCCAACATTTTTTGAGAACCATTGTTGTGCACAACGGATTTGGAAATACTCTCAAGCCAAGAGAGAATTACCTTTCCACCAAGAACACCCTCAAGTTACGAGAGCAAGATCCTCCACCGGATCAAGGCGGTCGGAGGCGGACATCGCAAGAGAAGGTTCTTCCACGCTAGCACCCGGAGATCTCTTCGGTGATGTCTAGAGATATGTGACACACGTGTGGATCACCGCTAGAGGAATCCTACACTTGGATTCTACGACACAACGATGGATCACCGAATCGTGACCGGACACATCAATGAAGAAAGAATTCCAAAAAGGTAATTCTTATGCATTAATTAAATTAATTATAATCAACATATGATGATCCTCCTCAAGGGTTCCAGGACTCTTCTTTTCTTTTCGTTCTTCGTTCTATTCTGAAGATTCGACATTTTATATCGTGACGGATCTCAGATTGAACATTGTTTAACGTTAAAATTAAAGTTGGGCAAACCTACCAACGTGATTCTGCTGCGCCCGGAACCTACAAGTGGTATCAAAGGGGTCATATCGTTGGTTATAATTATTTAGTTTTTTGTTGGTGATTTACGCATTTAATAATTTAGTTATTTCAATTCATGTTTAATCATTCTGGAAATCTGAATCTCAAGATCTGTTCCTCCTCTCTTGTTTCTCGTTCACCTCACATAAAAGTATTTTTCTTTTAATTTTGATTAAAATAAAATAGAGGAACTCATCTGGAGGAGCCAAATGTTTCTGGTCGTATAACACCATAATATACGGCGTGTATTCGGAAGTACACACCGTGTAGTCTAGGTTCAATCCATTGACTGATCCACCAAATCAGGCCGTGTATTGGATTCTTTCTAAGAATTTAAGACACCGTGTGTTGACCAGAAAAAGGTGGCACACGATTTCCAGAATACATGTCGTGTGGTCCAATAAACACGGCGTGTAGTCCCTTCGGGTTAGGGTTGGGTCGTGTACTCCATACATAGCCTGCCCGGCTGGAAACCGTGTAACGCGGAAACTACACGGTGTGTGTCCCACTGTACATGCCGTGTACTCCTAAAATTTCTGAAGTACATTAACACACCCTATCCCCGGGCGTGTACTTCGGATGGACGGTGAAGAAAAAGTACACGCCGTGTAGTCAGAACTACACGCCGTGTACTCACCCAAATTACGCAGATTTATTAAAATTTATTATTATATTATACAAACCCTTGAGACATGTACCATGGTGCAGGCGTAAAGCTAAGGCACAACACATGATAGGTGTTTTATATATATGTGTTTAATTTAACATCTGGGTAATAAATGGGAATTCGCCGGGTTGCCTCCAAGGTACAAGTTGTGTACAAGGATAATTTTAAATGAATTTATTTGTTTAAAATTATAATGGATGAGAATCTCAAGGAAATTCGGAAAAGGGATTTAAGATAAAGGATTGATTAATTAAAGATAATTAATTGATTCGAGCGTGATTTATCTTAAACAAGAACGATTAAAGAATTGAATGCTAGTTTTATTTATGCGTAAATATCGTTGCATGTATGGATGATCATGAGCTAGACCGAGACCTTTGTATGTGAATGGTTTCTTTTAATTTATTTATTTAAATTAAATTTGTTGGCCTGCGAGCCATCTCCTCATTAATATGTAGGGCCTGCGTGCCCAAGGATTCTTTTATGTAAAACCCCCTTTTTTCCCCTCACCTGCGTGTGAGATAAATGCATATGTAATTGATGGAGCTCCCAAGCTAGTGGAGGCGGCTCAAGTCAGGAGTCAAGATGAAACCAATCCAAGGAGATACAAAGGTGGACATGTGGAAAGCTATAAACACGAACCCGAAAGGTTCAAGGTGTTTCTCCCCTAGGTCTTGGGTTAGTTTATCAACAGCTAGATAAACTAACCAATAGAAAAGCTCATGATCATACCATTTATTTTATTTCTGTCAGTTGCATGGTTTATTTATTGTAGGTGTGTTGTCACTATCACACAATTAATGAATTAAACGAGTATGCAAGATGTAACTAAAATAAAATTGGCTTATACGTAAATATTATTTTAGACATGGTTAATCAGTTAAGTATATCCCACTTAATATTAAAAAGCATGTAATCAAAGATAATAAAATGGAAATTTACGTATAAGGATAAAATCCCTCAAAATTAATATTAAGTCGGCATAGCCTTCCATAATCTTGGTTAGAATCGAACCATAGTTCAAAGTGCTTGACCAACCCTAGTTGGGGTGCTTTCAATTATCGAGGAATTCTAATTCAAGGTTTTGGGTTGACTTGACTTGGTTCGCATCAAGGGTTGACTACCACAGTAGGACTTGGTGTGACCAAGAGGCAAAGGTTGAGGAAATCCAAAAAGGATTTCAGGATTGGGGAGTCCACTCAGCGGATCAAGGAACTGCGAGTTAATGCAGTTGGCATTTGGAATGCCTACCTAAAACCCTTCAAGTTGCTTGACAAACCCTAGTTGGGGTAATGCGAAGGGAAATATGGATCCTTTCCACTAGAATATTCACGCAATAGAATATTCCGAAGTCAATGGTGAGGGCTATTGGATTTCGATAAAATAGTGGGAGACTAATAAGTATTAATTTATTTATTTGTCTCAATTTTTATAATAAAGTACTAAACCTTTCCTCATCTTAAATTGTAGAAACAGAAAGAAAATGACTTCAAACATATCATTGCGCACCATACTCGAAAAAGAAAACCTTCTCACTGGCACCAATTTACAAGAGTGGCAGAGGCATTTACGCGTCGTCCTTCGCCACGAAAGGAAATTATATGTGCTGGAAGAGCCTATTCCAGTTGCGCCTAGGAAAGAGGCTAGTGATGAGGAATTATCTCTCTACATGAAACACATGGATGATTCCAAAAATGTACAGTGTTTCATGCTATCGGCCATGTCTAATGAGCCCTTGAAGCAACATGAAAACATGGATGCGTATAGCATGATGTATCACCTTAAAGATCTCTACCAAGAGAAGGCGAGACAGGAGAGGTATGAGATCTCCAATGCTTTGTTTACCATGAAGCTTGGAGAGTCTGCGCCAGCTGGGCCTCATGTGGTCAAGCTTATTGGCTACATTGAACGCTTGGACTTCTTAGGGATTAAATTCCCAGATGAGTTGCGTATAGATCTCATCCTATCATCATTGCCCAAGACCTTCTCTAGCTTCATTGTCAACTATATCATGAGCGGCAATGAGAAGAGTCTATCGGAGCTTCTGACCTTGATTCGCCAGGTAGATAAGGACATGGGGCGTGACAAACCCGCAGTTCTTATGGTGAACAAGAAAAGGAAGGACAAGGAAAAGGGGACAAAGACTTATAAACGGTCTGAAGCCCCCGAGCACCGTCCCTCCAAGAAGGGGAAGATCCAGAGGCAGGGAAAGGAACGGGAAGCAGTGTGTTTTGCATGTGGCAAGCAGGGCCACTGGAAGAGGAACTGCACCCAGAAGCATGGGGACGCTAAAGGTGCGTTCGTGATCGAGTGCAATATTTCTATTTCTACACATTGGGTATTAGATACAGCTTGTGGGGCTCACATCTGTATTCAAATGTAGGAACCAAGTAGATTTAGAAAGATCGCCAGAGGAGAGGTGGATCTTCGAGCTGCCAATGGCGCAAGGCTGGCTGCGTTGGCTATTGGCGACTATCACCTCTCATTGCCAACTGGCATGATTTTGGTTTTACAAAACTGTTATTTTGTGCCTAGTGTTACCAAGAACATAATTTCTGTATCTTGTTTGGATATGGATGGATTTATTTTCAAGTTTGGAAATAAGGGTTGTCTATTTTATAAGAACAACGTATGTTATGGTATGGAACATTTGAATAATGGTTTGTATGTATTAAATTACGAAAACCAAGTATTGGCAATCGATAACGAAACAAACTCACATGACTCATACATCACCCAGTTATGGCATCACCGCCTTGGTCATGTGAATGAGAAGCGCTTGACAAAGCTCTACCAAGATGGCTATTTAGACTCTACTAAGCTAAATCCACTTGATAGATGTCACGCTTGTTTACAAGGAAAAATGACCAAGCCGCCTTTTGGTGGATAAGGTGAAAGGGCCACAGAGCTTCTTGGATTGGTACACACAGATGTGTGTGGACCATTTCCAGTAGAAGCTAGAGGTGGATATTCTTACTTTATTACTTTTACTGATGATTTGAGTAGATATGGATATGTCTACTTAATGAGGTATAAGTCAGAGTCCTTAGAGAAATTTAATGAATTCAATAATGAAGTAGAGAATCAACTTGGTAAGAAGATAAAGAAGCTTTGATCGGATCGAGGTGGAGAATATCTGAACCAAGAGTTCATTGATCTTCTACGAGAGTCTGGGATTCTATCTCAGCTCACTCCTCCTTATACACCACAGTGGAATGGTGTTAGTGAAAGGAGGAACCGCACCTTGTTAGACATGGTGAGGTCGATGATGAGTCATGCAGATCTTCCATTATCATTTTGGGGATATGCATTACAAACTGCAGCATACACATTAAACCGAGTACCAACTAAGGCGGAAAATGGAATTCCATCCGAGTTATGGAATGGAAGGAAACCCACTTTGTCGCACACACGTGTATGGGGATGCGAGGCGTTTGTTAAGGCCTTCTCAGGCAACAAACTAGCACCCCGGGGCACAAAGTATATCTTTATAGGATATCCCAAGGAAACAAAAGGATATTACCTATATAACCCCCAAGACAAGAAAGTGATTGTCGCCAGACAAGCCGTCTTTCTTGAGAGGGAGCACATCCTCAAGAAGGATAGTGGGAGCACGATTGAATTCGACGAAGTTGATGCTCAAGATACACAGGAGTTGGTACAGGAACAAGTTCCACAGGTCCCCGTGGAAGAGGTTCCAGAAACACAAGTACTGCGTAGGAGCTCAAGAGAGGTAAGGGAACCAGAGAGATTTGTTTTCCTAGTCACCGAGGATGGTGAATCATTATTGTTGGACAATGATGAACCTATATCCTACAAGGAAGTAGTAGAAAGCTCAGAAGCTGCAAGATGGATAGAAGCTATGAATTCTGAGATGGATTCCATGTATCAGAACCAAGTTTGGGTTCTGGTCGATGAGCCAGTTGATGTAAAGCCTGTTGGATGAAAATGGGTATTCAAAAGAAAGCTGGATATGGAAGGTCAAGTTAGCACCTATAAAGCAAGGCTAGTGGCTAAAGGATTCAGACAGCATCAAGGAATTGACTATGATGAAACCTTCTCGCCAGTTTCCATGTTTAAATCCATAAGAATCATACTTCCCATAACAGCTTACCATGACTACGAGATTTGGCAGATGGATGTCAAACCAGCATTCCTTAACGGGAACCTTCAGGAAGATGTCTATATGACACAACCAGAAGGGTTTGTGACACCAGGTGAAGCCAAACGGGCTTACAAGTTGCAGAAATCCATTTATGGATTAAAGAAAGCATCCAGGTCATGGAACATTCGATTTGATGAAGCCATAAAGGAATTTACTTTCATTAAGAACGAATGTGAGCCATGTGTTTATAAGCGGTTTAATGGGAATGCGGTCATCATCCTAATGGTATATGTTGATGACATATTGCTTATTAGAAACAACGTACCAGCCTTAAAGTCAGTTAAGGACTGGTTGAACAAGTGTTTCTCCATGAAGGACTTAGGAGAAGCAGCCTACATTCTAGGGATCAAGATCATTCGTGATAGATCCAAGAGGCTGCTTGGACTAAGTCAGGGTACATACATTGACCAGATACTAAAGAGATTTAGTATGGAAAAATCCAAGAGGGGATTGGTTACAGTGTCACATGGCTTACATCTTTCTAATAAAATGTGTCCCCAGACACAACAGGAGAAAGATAGGATGAGCAAGATCCCATACTCTTCGACTATAAGATCCATCATGTATGCCATGTTATGTACCAGGCTTGATGTTGCCTATGCACTGATCATGGTAGGAAGATATCAATCATATCCAGGAGAACAGCATTGGACTGCTGTTAAGACTATCCTTAAGTATCTGAGAATAACTAAGGATATGTTCCTGGTGTATGGAGGAGACGAGGAGCTTTTCATCAGAGGGTATGCTGATGCTGGTTTTCAAACAGATCAGAATGATCTGAATTCGCAATCTGGATATGTTTTCTGTCTCAATGGAGGAGTTGTGAGCTGGAAGAGTTCAAAGCAGCCAGTTGTCGCCGATTCTACAGCGGAGTCCGAGTATATAGCAGCTTCTGATGCAGCCAAAGAAGCCGTTTGGATTCGGAACTTTGTCCAGGAGCTTGATGTGGTGCCTATCAGTAAAGATCCCATTACATTGTATTGTGATAATACTGCAGCGGTGGCTCTTGCAAAAGAACCAAGGTCACATCAACGGACAAAGCACATACTCCGGAAGTATCACCTCTTGAGGGATTTCTATCAAAGGGGTGAAGTTGCAGTGAGAAGAGTGTCCACAGAAGAGAACGTGGTGGACCCCATGACTGAAGGCCTATCTCAGCAGAAGCATGAATATCATGTGAGAGCTAGCGGGTTAAAGGTTGTTAGCAGTTGGCTCTAGTCCAAGTGGGAGTCTGTTGGAGTTGGTGGTCTAGAACCAACTACTTTGTACTTTATTCATTAAATAAAAGCCTTATCACATCTTGATTGTTCTTCTGCGTGACATGTCATGTGATAATGTCCTAAGGACAGCTATTTCATTAAAGGGTCGTAGCGGATCCCTGCTATGATGAGAACCCGAAAGTGCCATAACACTGTTCTTGAATGTATGTTCTATGGCCGGATGATATTATTTGAGGGACACAAATAATACAGGTCATTAGGGGCGAGGACTCATAAAACTTTGAGGCACCTTCTCATGGTGTGCGCCCTTGGTAATATCGAGGAGGATATTATGAGAACGAGACCCGCCAGTAGGAAATCCACATTTCATAGTGTCATTGGATGTTCCTATCTACGGACGTGTGTATTGATCCTTAGACTTTAAGATTATTATTAATGGGTATTACAACTCGCGCACTTAGATGTATTGATGAAAACTGTGACGACACACTGTTCAGTGCGAGGTAGGATACGTTGGGTGCGTCACGAGTAATACCGCATTAATAGATAATGCGAGAAAGGATTTTTCCCTTCCATTCCATAATGGAAGTAGATATCTCAGACCCTTTGATGGAATTGATATAGCCTAAATAAATCCATGGACATGGTAAGGTATGGGCAAGTTCAATTTCGGGAAGTCAAAGAAAGAATAATCAAGCACATGGGTTGATGACACTAGCATGCAACCCGCTTCATTGGAGATATTGAGACAAAGGGATTATATTACACGGTAAGCGTTCGTAGGAGGTGACACGTCATTGCGGCGTTAACTTCTTTCTCTATGGGTGCCTTGGAGTGTTTCTAGACACTAACCTTGGACTCTAGGCAGGCTCAGCCTAATGCCACTGAGAAAGAGGCCTAGAGGGTCACACACTAAGTGTGTCCATGTATCTCTGTTAAATATTAATTTAACAAGTTAAATAAATATTATTCCCGACTGTGGTTTAATAATTATTTAAGGATGTCTGATCGCATTTATTTTGACACTAGTTATTCGAGAGAATATACTGTGGATAAAATAATATATTTATTAGCGAGTAATGCAGTTACATTTATTTAAGAAATAAATAGTCATTACTCAAGGTCTAATAAATGTGGTGGAGAAAAATGGAAAATAAAAGTACACGCTGTGCATATTAAATATACACGCTGTGTAGTTTTATGGAAAACAAGTACACGCCGTGTATTAATTATTACATGCCGTGTAGTTTTTCCAATTGAGATTTTGAGGATTTAATATTGTTTTATTAAATGATATTTATTATAATCAGCGTGGGCACATGTCAAGGAATTAATAATTCCACATGGGGGTTTTCAATAAGAGTTAATGAAATAAATAAAATGCGTAACGCGTTTATTTATTTTCATAACTCTATTAACCTCAAACATGATTATAAATATCCTCGAAACCCCAACATTTTTTGAGAGCTGTTGTTGTGCACAACGGATTTGGAAATACTCTCAAGCCAAGAGAGAATTCCCTTTCCACCAAGAATGCCCTCAAGTTACGAGAGCAAGATCCTCCACCGGATCAAGGTGGTCGAAGGCGGACATCGCAAGCGAAGGTTCTTCCGCGCTAGCACCCGGAGATCTCTTCGCTGATGTCCGGAGATACGTGACACACGTGTGGATCACCGCTAGAGGAATCTTACACTTGGATTCTACGACGCAATGACGGATCACCGAATCGTGACCGGACACATCAAAGAAGAAAGAATTCCAACAAGGTAATTCTTATGCATTAATTAAATTAATTATAATCAACATATGATGATCCTCCTCAAGGGTTCCGGGACTCTTCTTTTCTTTTCGTTCTTCGTTCTATTCCAAAGATTCGGTGTTTTATATCGTGACAGATCTCGTATTGAACGTTGTTTAACGTTAAAATTAAAGTTGGGAAAACCTACCAACGCGCTTTCTCTGCGTCCGGAACCTACACATTCCTCATTTCATAAGCAACAAGGGTGCTTTACTGGTTTTCCAATGTCAGCTCTTTCAGGTCTTTATCTTCCAAAACTGAAACATCTGGATTGAACTAAGGTGGATGTTTCCTCCAGATGCGCTTCACAATATTTATGTCTTCGATAACTTCTCCAAGACCTCTCATGTCTTCCACTACAACATTTACCCAGTCAAAGAATGCCTCAACAGACTTATTCAGGATCATTCTTAGATCATCATAATTGTTCCACCACACTTTTAGATTTTCCTCTCTGAACGTTGTATCTTATTCATATATATTTAATAGCTTTTACCACATGGAATGTGATATTTTTCATGATATCATCGTCATATAGATAGTGTTGTATAGGGCTCCCCCTAAAGCATTGATTCCTTTGGCATCAACATCCAAATCCCTTCTTTCAGTTTTTGAGAGTGCGCTATTATTGATGTCAGCTGTGATACCATGAATTGGTACTGTAAACACATCTATTCCCAATTATCGGAAATCGTGTTGCATCTGATTCTTTCATAATTGAAAGTTGATCCCATCGACGATCAGAATCCCTTTGTGATTTATGACATATATTTGAGAGAGAAACACTAATATCAACCTTTCCCTCTGATACCAATTATTAGGTCCACTGGGTTAGATACCCTGAGAGGGGGGGGGGGGGTGTATCATGGTATGAAAGATTAAAACAACTTCTACAATTGATCTTGTTTCACTATTAAACAAAACTATTTTCTCTCTCTTTCACGTAGAAATGTATAAACAAAAAACAAATCATGCACATGACACAACTATTTTTACTTGGTTCACCCTCATTTGGCTATGCCCAAGGAGAATACACCAATGATGTGCTGATGTACCAACTTTACTAAAGCTCTCTACAATTTACAATGCTCGAAGTGGACCCACTGTCCCTTTTGGTTTACAACCACTCACAATATGAATGCTCAATACTCTCTCAACTGATGTATTATCACTACTTCTTTAGAATATCCACTTATAGTTATAGACCTATAGGTCTCTTAATTATAAAAAATTAATGCATCTTCCTCTATAGGTAGATGCACTATTGAAGTTCCAAATTCATCCACTAATGAATACATTTTACCATGGATGTACCGGAAAATCTTCCAACATTCATGTATCCCTAGAATAATCGGTGAGCTTCTCTATGCTTGGTGAAATTTTCTAATGCCTGACGTGCTTCTCTATGTTTTGGCATGATTCTCCAAGCCTGGTGTGAAAGTGTCACCAAAACACTTGAACGAAACCCCCTTATTCAACTTCGATCTTGGGAGACTCACACCCTTTTACGCCCAAACCAATATTGGCGCGCAACTATCAATTGGCGCGCAAATTCTGAGCATCTTTATACTTGGGTGACCACACCACCACTTGCACAACCAAACTACATGCACAACTGGAGCTCTAAATTTCTCTAAGTGTTGAACTTCTTCAAAAATGAGGAGGGGTATACCTCTATTTATAAGCATTTAGGGTACCCTGAGTGCTAGAGTGTAAGTCTCCTCTCAGTGCTTAAGTCTAGCCACCCTAGTCTTTGTCACCCTAGTCACCTTGCGCACCCAAACTAAAACTTGGGCACCCCTCTTTCCTTTGATATATTTTTATGTTCTGATCTTGAAAAACATACAACGCCACCTTATATCTGCTTTTTTTGTACCGCCTCTAGATCGTCCATTCCTTTCTCTAGGTTATTCAATCAAATATGGATAGCCAACAACATCTCTTGAACCCGAAAAATCACCATGTAAACTCCCTTTGTTAACAAATTATACATCATGGTATGTTTTGTGAACAAACACAACATGGAGTCCTCGCTTGTTCAATAAACACAAACACCTAAAAAATGCTTCAATGATACCTTGAGGGATTTTTGTCCATCTTTGAAACATGTGGGTGTATAAATCCTTTCTCCAAAAGATTATCCAACTGAGTCTTAAAATCATTTATTTAAGATGGTTCCATGTGATAAGAAATAATAGACATAGGCTGAGTACCATACAATAAGTTGATAGACAACTCTACCTCCCTTACTAGTGGTAGACTTGAAAATTGAGAAAGAAAAATGTTGGGAAACTTGGAAAAAACTGGAGGGAGATCATGGATATAAGATTCTTTCTCTAGGTAAAAATAAAAACCTGAAATTGATTTTCAAAAATATGTATAATATGTTATAACTCGACTTGAACTTAAGTCCTATTATGCTTGAAATGCATGAAAGACACCATAGGTTGTTGTTTAAGAGATCTATAAAAGATAAAAATCAATCCTGGATTTATTGTCAATGATAAAATCCATCCCAAATATGACGTCAAGATATTTAATATTGAGAACCAGAAAACTACCAGCATGCTCAACATCTGATAGAGAGATAACACAAACAGGACTATGAATACCCTACCCTTTCTTATTTTTAAGGGGTGTATTAATATCTATCTCATAAGATAAAATATTATTGGGAAGATTTAGTAGAATAACAACATTGATTTAAAAATAAAATGAGATGCACCAGAATCAAGTAAAGTAGTCACTAATGATGAAGCTATAGTGATTTTACCTTTCATAGTCATTGGTCCAGTATTTGATTCCTTTAGAGACTTCCACTTCATGAAGAAGCTCTATTCTAGATTCCTATGGCTGGAACCCCATTATTCAAGAATCATCTAGTTGCACCAAACTTTTAATAGTTGTTGATGATCTTTTAGAACTACGTGGAGTAGATAAGACATGCTATAACTTATTTAGGTGAACAGATCAACCACAAGATCATCATATCATGGGTGCCTCAATGAAAACCCACAAATATTTCAAAAGTCTTCCAAACTCGTAACAAATTGAAGGGCCTCTTCCAGTCACTATAGGAAGTCTAGAAAAACCCTATAGTCGAGAGACACCACAAGGATCATCATGATTCCCTAATCCTTTAAAATAACTCACAAAACCACTGGGAGAATAAGGAACTCCCATCAACCCTGACTTTCTAGCTATGTCCATCTCAACCATCAATGCTCTATCTAATACAATAGTATAAGAGGGAAGCATGAGAAAGGAAACATCAGAATGAATATAAGCTCTATGTCCTAACTCAAATCATTGATTCCTCATATTCTCATTTGATACAATCATAGGTGAAAACTAAACAATCTCTATAAAATGATTTTCATACTCTGTAAGGGTATTTTCCTCATACTCAAGTTTAAAAAAACTAAAATACCTACCAAAAATAAATGAATATACATTGAAATGTTTGAAAAAAATGACTTTTAATTCCTTTCACACTAAGACCTTGTGCTTCTTCTTCATCACTATTAGGTCCCTCCATCTCCTTCTTGATACCTCCAACATGAAGGTGGACCACATCACCTTAATCTCGTCAGGTGTCTACAGGAACAATATAAAATTCTCAATCCTTATCAACCATTCCTCAACCTATTGATTATCATTGGATCCTTTGAACATAGTTGGATTCTGGGAAAGGACCTCTAGTTAGAAATTATGTAAAATTACCATATGAAGTTCCACAGATAGACCCTGAATGGGAACTGGTCAGGTGCCTGCCTCAGAGCTTAGAAAAAATGCACAATCACCTCAACCACACTTTTTTCCAATGGAGAATTTTATCATTGTGGTTCATCATCAGTTTCCTCTTGTATCCTATTCTCACACCTTATTGGAGTAATTATTCTAAAAATAATTAGCAGACAACATAGAAGAAATTATATTAACAGTCAAATAGATATATAAGGGGAAATTAATCTCAACAGATAGACAAACAAGATTTGGATTTCAATATATTTGAATCAGAATAGGTAATGGATGGTATCTAATCCTCAATATGCCTTTCCCTAGACACCCTTAGTGACATAAGGCTCATTGCTATGAGATCTATCCAAGAACTCAATAGAAAATTCATATTAAGTCCCAAAAAGATTTTACAAATGCTTACTGACATAAAAAAGAATTTAAACCTAGAGCTCTAGCATACCTTTTTTAGGGACCATCCTAGATTCCCTGGTAACTTGATAAGCGATCCAGTCTTGAAATAGATCAATATTTGTTCCCGATACCCAAGGGTTAGTGACTAGAACCAGGCATATTTAAAAATTAAATAGGTAAATAATTTTCCACAAAAAATGAAAAATCCAGATAAACATGTTAGTATACATACAATAGTAACTCCAGAGGGAGAACTATACAAAAATTAAAATAGGTAAAAACCCCAAATTTACAATAAAAAATTACCATAAAAGTAGTGAAGTAACCAAAGTACCAATGGACACAACTCTCCAAGAACAAGGATCAACAACTACTACCATGTCTAAGTAAGGCCTTACCCTTACTCGAACCAAGATGAAATTAATCTACAAAAACTGGAAGGCATGGGCAGGGTGTGAGCTATATTCCTAATAGGGTCTAACCAGGGATTCCATAATAAGATGCCAACATTTAATTAACCAAATAAAGATTTCAATTTAATATAAACAACCATGGAAGTTCAAAAGAATATTTTGAAACAAATCATGATTTACATTTAAAAAGATGGAAATACATTAAACAAATGGATTAATAAGAATTTTATATAAAACAACTTATAGAAATTTTGTAGTCTTAGTAAAAAGTTTATAACAAACATTGTAATATATTTCAAATACAAACAACTAACCAAGATGGTAATCAACCAAAAGGTTATATAGTTCTAGGATACATGAATCCTCACACTCAAATTTTCTCATGGAAATACGTGTACACCCCCCCAATGACACTGACCAAAGAGGACTGAACACCATCCCATAGGGGATGTAACTTTCTGAAGATGTATTGTCAGTGTTGGGAATCGTCAATAGACTGTTACCCAAATAACTGACGAACAAATCAGGCTTGAAATTTCTCCAAAAAAAGAATGATGGTAATTTATTTTAAGACATCTTAAGATAAAATTCATCTCATTCTCCCATTTAAAATATGCTAATTTCTCTTTAAAACCCAATAGAGAGGATTTTCATCAAATAATTATTTTTCACAAGATAAAGACAATAGATTTCTATAAAATATATTTTAATAAATTTTCTAAAAAAAAATTGAAATAAATTTCACAATTCAAATTCCACAATTAAATTCCACAATTTTATTAAACAAAATTCATCCAATCTCACAACACACCCCAATTCAATGGAATTAGGGGTTTTTACCAATTTCATTCCAATCCAACCAGAAATCCCCAATTCAATGGGATTGGGTTTTTAATAGACTAATTGAAATAAATTAAATTAAAATGAAACAATTGAATCAAATAAATAAATGTAGGTTTAATTAAAATTATCCATCATAACATAACCACTTACCTCGAGATCATGGGATCTCCAAACCTAACTCCCTAATTGGGAAACTCTAGTGAGGAACGCCAGTAATGAGGATCCAAAAATCAACACAAGATTCAAGATCCAAAATAGTGGGGATTAGATCCTCCAAAAACTTAGATATCTACAAAAATCTAGGGAGGAAAGTGAAGATAACAGTATAAAGATAACATTAGAAGAACTCCACCAGGAAGAGATCAAATGTCATTCTCCAAGAATTGATTCACTTGTGAAGGGGTGTAGAGGGGGAAAATAACATCTATATAATTACTAGGGAATAATAAACTCTAGGGGTATATTTAAGTCCCTCTATAACCTAAAAGTCTGGTTTCATGATTTTAAAATTATATTTTTTGTATTAATTAAATCTTGTACAATGTTTCTTGGGCAGAGTCATATGGTAATACAAACTATGCACCCTAGTTGTTCGCCCATATTAATGGGGTTTCATGGTTTCTCCTTATTGGGTAGACAATTTTTCAAACCATGAACTATTAATGAAAAAAAACTATTCTGGTTTTTATTGTTTCAACTAAGAGGTTTCACGGTTTAGGAAAACTGTGTTTCAACTATGTGTAGCACAAAAACCATCAAATTTTATAAAAGTTTCTCCCAAAACCACACCAAAATAAACCCAACCAATGAATGATAAAAATAAGTGTTTAGGAATTCCTTAAATTAGTAACAGGATATTATATTAACTATGAATATTTATGAAATCTACTAAAACCAACGTCTTATATATTATACCTCAAGTCATTATGACCTATAAAAAATAAAATTGAAATAACACTTTAGATATTACATCTAGAATATAAAAATGTGCAATATCCTCAAACCATCACAGCTCAAGAAAATAATTTTATGTCAAAATCACCCCCATTAATAACTATACGTAATACTATATCCAAATAGAGAGTGGAAGATAGTGGCTAGTGAGCTATCTATAACCTCACTAATTGGGATTTTGGGAAAACTCCCTCCCAAACCACTAGTTGTTAATTTCCATAAGGCATGGGTGTGTCCATATAAAATAATAAAGCAAAACAAATACATATAGCTCAGAACCACACTAAGGGAAATACCTAGATTTAGACTCATCTGCTGATATCGTCACACAGGACACCCAGCTGCCACTATTAAGGTCAAGATATCAAATAAGCATACAAGTATCAAGTTCAATATTAATTAATTCATCTCTAATTAGTTAATATCACTCCATTTTTACTCTAATATTTATATCTTATCTTATAATCCATATTCTAATGAAAATATGTAACCTTTTTTTCTCAAATATGACATCATGATAAGTGAGTATCAAGTACTGAACCTGTTCTCTAAATAATTCATTTATCTTCCATAAACATATGGGTACTCTGGGACTAATCTTAAGTTACTATATAAAAAATTAATTCATTGTTCATAGAATCAAACTGCATCCCACAGTTGGAAACTGGTCATAAAATAACAGGAAACCAATGGCCAACAAGTATACATCAAGATATAAGTAAGCATTGATGTGAATGAACTGATATAAAATCATACTCACTACCATGGTGTCCCACACCACTGTTCAGAATATCACATCTAGTATCTTGTTCCCATATCTTCACATCAATTAACCTTATTCCACCATCATCATTAAAATTGTAACCTCTTTCCCCCACCATCATCATAACTAGAACCCAATGTTGTCGCCATCATCATAATTGGCAATACATTCCACCATCGCATAATAATTAGCACCTCATGAAACTATTATAACTATAACCAAACATATTGGGTTACCAATCTATTACATCATGTGTTTAATTCTATGGATCATAAATAACATTTAAATATATTGTTCCATACATAATTTTAATGGTAACTATGACCATAACATCAATGAATTCAAGCCTCCCACAATAAAGAAAGGGATCAATTATCCCCAATCAATTCATATTTAAAAACAATAATTTTAATTATATCTTAAATTAAAAAATTTATAATATATAGTATTTTGTGTAAAAAAACTAATATATATAGATATAAATGTATACAATCAATATATCATGCTTCCAGGATTAATTCCATGTTTAAATAATTACAGGATAAGAAATAATTATTTATCTCATGCCTAATTTATTTATTTAATAATATCATGTGGCTTAACATTGTTTACCCATTTTGATAATTTAAACGTGCTAAATAATTGGTAAAAAATCCCACTAGATAGCACACTGTCTTATAAAAATTAGTAAGAAACATAAAACACATTTGATCACAATGTCACATCCAATAATTTAATTCTCATAAAAAAATATTAATTATCATTAACATGTGATAATACCCATTTCCATTCTATGATATCCATATTTATAAAATAATTCTTATAAACATTACTTAATAAGTTCAACACCATGAAATGGTATAATTTCAATATTATAGAAATAATATTTACATTATGGAATTTGATTATCTATTTCAAAATCTTTTAGATTATTTGTAGAATAATTATCATTATTCCACAACATGAAATTATTTATTTTCCCTTTCATCAAAACATTTCAAAAATTATTAAATACCTTTATCTTATGTATGTGATATGTTACTAAATTATATTGTTGAAAATTTTCTCGAAAATATAAAAAATTAAATAAATTTAAAAATGTGATTTACAAATTATAAGATAATAATTATTATTCACAACATGAAATAATATTATAGTTAAAATTATAGAAATAACAACAACTTTATATTTAAAATATTATTACCCCATGTTATAAAATTATCCAAAGAGCTACTCCAAATTATATTTTTTAAATAATAGTGTTAAATAATTAACCATATGATAACCATTTTCGGTTATAATTTCTATCTTAAGAAAAATATTGGTAATATATATGAAACAATTCTACAACATGATCTTGGATACTATTTTAGTTATTTAAATCTCAAGGGAATATAATATGAATATTCAACTACATGTGATTATCTATAAAATTGATATTATTAATATAGATTATTAATTCCAATTTTTTTAATAGAACTATTATCCTACTACTTACATTAATTCTTCCTTACAAATTAATTAATTACCAATTATGGAATAAATAAAATAGTAACTACATGTGATAAAACTTTCCACTATTAGTTAAGTTCAATAATATAAAATATAATTTTTCTACTAAATGTAATAATTCATCTTCTAATAAAAATTATTTAATTTATGAATCATGTTTATTATGTAAATAAAACTATATCCTTCTATTATTTTGAGAAGTAAACAATTTAATTGGATTGTAATAAAAATTATCCATCTCCCTCCAAATTTTTCCATATTATCACAAAATCATTCTTTATATACAAGGAATATGAAGTTGTTTCCCATAGTTATGAAGAAAATTTTTATTTATGTGATAACAAAATTACAGTCTTATTATTTTTATTCACATTAATCTAAGAAAATAATATTAAGCCTGATTGGATCACACATGAATTTAAAAATAAAAATAAGTAACTTATAACCTACATGAAGAATAAGAATATTTGACATTACATCTGAAATATAGGAGATATTATGATGATGTGTGTAAGATGCAATTTGAACAAGAAGCCTAAAATTATTTTTAGAGGACTCTCAAAACACAATCACCAAGGTTTTGATTCACTAATATTTGAGAAATAAAAATAGATATAAACTAGGGAAATATAGAATTTTTGAATATAAGCATACAGGTTCACATGGACATTAAATCAAATTAAATAAATATTAAAACCATTTACATTTAAATTATTTTGATATCCATTTTAAACTTCTAAAATTAAATTAGGTCAAAAGATATCTTTCAAAAATATTAGTCAGTCTAAATCCAAGATATTTTCACATTTAATTCCTTAATTTAAGATAAAAACAAGTTACAAATTGAACTAGGAGGTAATTATATAAATTAAAAAAAAATAATACCCATACCCAAAAAGTATGTGTTGTGTAAGGGGGACGTGATCATACTGTTTTTCAAATCAGGTTTAGAAGTAATCTTACATAGCCATTATTAATGATATGTTACCCTTAAAAAAGGAAAAAATCGATAAACCTTACACCATTTTAGTTTTCCCTTTATGTGACTAAGGGGTTACACTTACGTGATATTTAGAAAACCCAAACTACCAATATAGGGAAAACTTATTATCCTAACATAATTAAAGACCCTTATACGAGATAAAAAACTCACAAGAACCTTTATGTATCAATTTAGATACCCTTTTTTAGCCTTTATAAACTCATTATTGTCCTCATGCAACTCATAAAAATGATCTATACCATTAAAAAGCTATTAAAAACATTAATTACCCTTATGAATAAAAAACTTCATCTATAAGGGTAAAAATAACTTTAAAAATATTAAATCCATGTATAAAAAATCATCTAAATGACCAAGGTAGGGCTCTATTATTATTATGAAAATCCAAAAAACACTTCTAAAATATTCTAATCATTCTAACAACATGAAAATTTATTTATCAATAATCATTTAAAACTATGAAATTTATTTTATAATTGGAACCATTTAAAAAATATTTCAATATGAAAAATATATTTTTTGAACCACCAGACACCTTATATGTAACGCCATGATCCCAGTTACCCAGATTCGGTGCATTATTACATAACATTGGCGTTATACAATGAATCATGTCCCTAAAGACCGATAATTTTAGTAGCCTTGTAAGTACTAGATACATTCATAAGTTTTATATTACATCATTAAATAAAAACATCATCAAAATTTTGTCCCCTTTTGAAAACAATTATATCCTTATCCTATACCTAAATTAAAACCATAAAATACTTCTTCACATCCTAGGAAAAATAAATCATAGAAAGGGGTGAGCTTAGATGCTCAGTAAGGATAAAAATATAGCAGAAACTTTCATAAATAAGCATAAACATTTAAGGCAACGTGTAAGACTAAAAAAAATCCTTTTAAACTTAAACTTCAGCATAATATGGAAAATATAAAATCAAATAATTCCATTTACTTATTCTCATGGATATTATACTAGTCAAATAATCACATGCAATATCAATAGCCACATTCATAATGATGGAATGCATAATGCCAGACTTCATAACCCCATATTAAAGGCCTAATGCCAAGACTACAAATAATATTTTTTCAAGGCCTTTTGCCAAGATACTAGTTTGTCTCATTTGACCTAACGATGAATCTAGGAGCTATAGTAGTCTCCACTCGCCACTTACTAAGTCCAATGCATTCCTCATATGAAAAGGTTTAAACATAACATAAACATTCGTATTAAAAATAGCATACGAAATGTCAATAATTTATCCATAAACCATGAATGGTATAAAAATAACACATCCACAGTCAAATATATCACAAAATATTCAATACAATATGGATGATTTGTATCATAAAAAATCAACTTCAAACAAGTTTAAAATCCATCAAATGATTTTGACATAGATGAAATCAAAACTTTTTGAGTGAAATATCTCGTTCTATTTTGAAAGAATTTAAAAGTAATATAATTATACAAGAAAACAATTATTTTTAAAATATTCTTATAATATTATATGGGAAGCTTCGACGATGTTACAATGGAATAAAATAGCTGCACCCACCGTATAAGTTAAAAAAAGACATTCTTACCTTAATTTTTTCGAAAAGGTCATAAAGTACCTTGTTTGGAAAACGACAGAAAGATTCCTTTCAAAATATATATGGTCAAATAAGGGTATAAATTAAATTAACATGTAGTCTATTAAACATTAAAAATGTTTTGAATTACTTTTTTTAGAAAACACGGATGTGGATGATAAAGAGTTCCCAATAGATACTTATGTAAAAAAAATCTCGGATAGTAAAGAGATTGTGGAATTAACCCTTACCGTGTACTTTTCCATGGTCGAGGGTATGTTAACCTCATTTATAATAGTTAAATAATTGTTATTAAATTATAAAATAACTATATACATAAATATTATATCATATATGATCCTCTAATATTGCTTTGTTAATAATATTTTAGTAGTATCATCGTTTCGGGTGTTAACTGGTCCGTTTTCCTTTATATGCTTAGTTACGTAAGCCATGCTTTTTACGGATAGGATTTATATTATTCATATCTAGAATGATATTAAGTTATTAGAAATTATTTTTAATCATAAATGAAAATTATTCTTGAATGATTACGATGGGGAATGTATCTTATCACATTCGTGGAGACAGTAATCCGTACATACGCACGAGTGACAATATCATTATATTGATAGTGAAATCATAAGTAATTGGATGGTATATAATATATACAGAATAATTAAAATGTTATATTTATTATTTACATTATTTATACTCATTACTATACCCATCCAAATAACTAAGTGTTTGAATAACAAACTACACCACGACGTGGATATGGTAAGCCGTATGCACGCACGTATGGTGAATTGGTAATTAATATGATGGATAAAATAATGAATATGGTTTAACCATTTTTATAATAACATAAAAGTATATAGAAGATACAGGAGTTATTATCTTATATTGGAAACAAAAACTAAAAAGGAAGTGGAAGAAGAAAAGAACTTGAAAGAGGTGATGACATATTTACCTCTTCTTCGGGTTCTCCCTTTTGATTTGATCAAAAGGGGTCATTAGGTTGGCTTTATGATCAAAGTAAGGCCTCTAGGTTTAAGGGAGGATATTTGAGAGGATATTTGGGCAAGTTTTGGCTGAGCCAAAAGGCTTTGGATGTGTAAAATGCAGATAAGGGGAAGTATCCTTTTATAAGAGAGGTGATGGTCACTTTAGGAAAAGCTTGAAATATTATTTTATAATAAAATCATTTTCAGTTTATAATGGGTCCAAAATGAATTATTTCTAGGATAAGGTGGGTATGAGTGGCCAAAACGTTCAACCAATAGGTTTTAGATAGGTTTAGGTCACCATATTAACCTTATCTTTTAGATTTAACTCTTAGTTAAATAGTTTGACATTTACCCTGTCTCTTTGTATTTTTATATTATATGGTTAATAAACTTACTATAACAAGCCAAGAGAACCCCATGTGGTTCATTTTTAATATATATAACCTTATCTAAGTCCTTTGGCCAAACCTTAGATTTTTAAGACTATTATATCAATTAATAATATAGTATGTGTTTTAAAAACTCAATTATGTCAATTTTGAAACTTTTTAGAATTTTATTTTTTTAAGCCATAAATATATTATCACTTTGAATAAAATTTATTAAACCAACCCTAACATGGAATATTAACCTATAAAATTTGTGTAATTCATAATAAGTCTCAATTTACATTTATTTGGATATTTATAATATTAATTATTTTAGTATTTCATTAATAAGGTAATTACACTATCGTCATTGTGTCATAAATAAATTAAATTATATAATGTCTAAATATTATAAATAAAATACCATTATGTAGGAAATATATTTATCTTTATAATTAATATTTATAGTCGAATTTATATTTTGTGTAACCCTATATTAAAAATGGTTTAGTTATTAAACTTTGAATTTAACTCTTTTAACTCTTCTTTAAATAAAATAATAATAAATGTACTAATCTATTCCAAGTGGACCAAAGAGGATCAAATTTTATTTATAAGGTTGTTTTTAGTCGAATTATACTTATCCAATAGAATTAGAACATGTGTTTGGGTAATTCGATATCATTTTTACCCTTAATTTCTTTATTTACTTTTAACCGTGGTAAATAAAAGTCAAAAATTACTATTCACCAAAAATTATTTTCATCTTATTGAACCAAATTTTATATACTGATATTAACCTTGTCTCCCAGATTTTTGAAATTCAACTCACAAAAGTGGTAAAATTATGTTTTATGAAAATTTGTAAATTTTCCTAGGAGGTGGGTAAAAGACGGTAAAATGTTCAACAAAATTTTTATATATCTAAACCTATTATAAAATGACTCCAATGAATTAAATTGAAATTATATAGGTATTATGTATCTATTTTTACCTAAAATAAATTTAAATAAAATAAATAATTATTTAAATAGAAAGTCAGTTTTAACCAATAACGCAATGTTTTTCACTATTCAGAAAAAATTGAATGTTTTCAAAAAAATGCCAAAAATTCACCCTAAGATAATTTTGATATTCCAAATTCAAAAATGAAGTCCATTTTGAAAAATAAAATTTATAAAGTTTCAAAAAGTGGGTATTAATATTCATAACGACTAGTTTGATTGGTCGCGGTGTGTTAGAATCTCGAAGTTGCATACAATGCAAGATATTTCATTATTCAAAGGGAAAAATTATGTGGAAGCTTGGGGTGTTACATTATAAATGAAAATGGAAGGATCATGAATATTCCAGACCTTTACAGAAGACAATTCTCCAAAAATTATCATACATGACAATTAAAAAAATAGGTTTTATGGGATGATTTGGAATAACTTAATCAACCCAAGAGATACCTTCTAAGGATCTCTATATATTTGGACCATAGCCCACACACAATACGAACAATTAATAGAGCCACACGAAATTCTTGAAACAATATAAAAAACCCTTGGGGAAGATACCACTCTATCATTAACAATTACACAAAAAAACATTACATCACAAAACCAAATAAATCACATATATCATCATGATATTTGGAAGTTTATCCACACAAAATAACTCATTAAAAAACATGGAATATCGAGCATGCATATATAAATTCTCATTCCCAATTATGGTCACATAAACATAACAAGGGTCACAAAGACAACCATAAAATCCCAAAAAGTGTTTCATACTTATCTTACAATAATTCTATCAAAAAACTATATATGGGAAAACCTATAGAAACAATCACTTCACATTTATTTAAACATAGGGTATAGATTTTCAAGTATGGGAACACATTATTTTTTTCATCACATAACAATATTCTTTATGAATTCTTTTAAATAAAAATTTATAAATTATTTATCCTTATTTATCATGATATAATAGTTAATTCATAATATTCAAAGCATATAATTGTTAACATTTCATGAACAAAGTATATTATAATTATTGCATCATAATGAACAAAAAATCATAGAAATGATACTTATAATAATTTATTTTCTATTGATGGTTTAGTATCCCAATTCATAAAAAAGCTTTAAAAATAATTCCTTACATGATTGATTTGTATCAAAACTTTTCATATTAAAACATAAACAATTTAAAGTCGTGATTATAAAAAAATTTCACTAAGTCTCCTGAATTTAAAATGCAGAAGGTGAGGAAGCCCTTTTAAATGAAATCATTTTTAAACCTTCTTTGTAAAAAGATATTTATCATAAAACACTTTTGAAAAAAAATCCAAAAAAATTAATAAAAACATTTTCAAATTAATGTAAGTCTCATGGAAGGACTGCAAATTTTTATTAGGTAAAACATATTAGGTCCCAATATATTTTTTCCAAAACAATTTTATTATTAATTAAAAAACATAACTAGATAGTAAATGAACCAATTTAAATTTTCAAGAGTCAAAAAATTTAATTTATCCATCCACTACTATAAACATCAAATTTAAACAAATTCATATTAAAATTTTTGTTAATTAAAACCTTTTAAGCATAAAATCATATATTATATATTTAAAATTCTTATATTAAATTATATTTATTCAACTAATAAAACTCTATATTTCTCTTTAGCATGTTAATATCAATTAACATAATCTGGAAGGAAATTTCATGTAGGGTAAATCACTATTGTCTTAATTCATTCTTGACAGTTACAGAAATATGATGAATAACACTAGGGGAAGAACCTATCAACTTTGGGTCTTGATCTCTTAGCATATATAAATTCTCCAGAGTCATTCCAAATGGATTACGTGCTATGGAGAAATTTATTTCTGAATTGAAAACTCATTTGGTTAGTTGTTAGGATTCCCTAGATCCCCAACACCAGACATTAATTTTTCGAATTCTAGTAGGATCAAACATTTTATCCACACCATTATCAACCAAAAAAAATAAATACCTTCCACAATACTATCATAAATTCAGATATGGACAATCTTGTGTTCACAGGATCACATTTGGGTGAGTTATCGATGAAATACTACTACTCTGTGACTCAAGTGCAGTGTGTGTGGGATGAGTGGAATGCAATAATCTGGTGTAGTAACATTCCCATTGAGTTTAATTTTATGTGTTTTTTCGCCTCCACAATCATGCCATGCCTATGGATTCTGAGGTAAAAATATAATGGTTCAAGAATTCCTCTCAATGTTTGTGTTGTAGGACACTAAAGGTGGAGTCTTCTGAACATTTTTTCTTTGAGAGAAAATGGGTGGAAGCTGTTTGATGTGACCTTGGTGTGCTCAGTGGGCTTGAGGAGAAATTTATAAATCAAAATAATTTATTTCATGATTTACTCCTATATATAGGGAAAAACATTCATTAACACAATTCAAGAGTGCTTTTGGTAGTAGTGGGATTCTAAACCATTTTGAGTGCGAGGAACCATTGTCATTATAAAGGCTCCATTAGTTCATAGTTGGACTTTATTTTCAAAATGTGCAGTCTTTTGGTGGATCTGACTATGTTGATTAAGAAATGGGAATGTGCACCATCTTCCAAAAGATTCATGGTAGGCATAAGTACAATTTCAACTCTCTAGGATGTTATAACACATGGAATATGGGTTAGATAGATGCCTCTAAATAGTGCATTCAAAATAATGGTTGATGAATCTTGCAATTTGGAATTCATATGGGGTGGAGGCATCATTCGCGACCAATAGGGTTTGAAGATGCTAGATTTTAGTGAGGGATATGAATAGTGTTAGTACCTTGTGGGGGATTTTGAGATGAGTTGGGGTATTTCACTTTTTCACCATCACAAAATTCATTTAGAGGTGGTGGAAACTTACTCAAATATCATTCATGGATCGCTGCATCAGAAACTTCAAACCCCTTAGCCCCTAGAATACCACATCCATAAGAGAAAACACTTATTAGAGCAGTGGGTATGCATTTTCTATATGTGGTGGGAGGGGAATGAGTTTTTAAACAACCCATAATCTTATACAACTCTTGAAGGAAAATGAATTTTATTTTACTATTTTGGTCTCTTTCGGTAAAGACCTGTAAAATTGAAGGAACTTTTTTTTCTTAATTTTATTTGGAATTTTACAAGAACTCAGTTTCTGACGGCACCTGATTCCGAGGACCGGTGTGCTCGGAATCATTTTCCGAAGTTTGGCTCGGGTACGTTCAGTGAACGAACGAGCAAGTTTTTCTAACTTTTGAACCGGTGCTCGGAATCAAATTCCGAGGGCACTGATGGAATCACAGTGCCGATATTTTCTTAGAAACGCCTCTTATGGAGTTGTGTTAGCTCGGGTGTGGTTTTTAAATTTTTGGGGTCAAGTGAAGAAAATAAAATAAAGTATTGTGACAACTTTATTTTATTTCACTTAAAGCCACTTAAAGACACTTAAAGCTGCTTAAGCTAAGTTGAAGCGGATAAGGTGGAACCCAAAATATCCTACCCTCTTGGTAGGCTATTTGTGAGGGGGGGCCCGCACGAGCCCCACCGTTTCTTTTCCTCTAAGTAACGCACCCATGAAAACTCCTCATTAATGAAAGTCAATAGGGGCATTTTATAAAACTATTAACGCTCCTATTAAATGGACAGTTAAGTCGTTACCATTAATTCATCGAATTAATGGTTTGTTTCTTAACATGTTTTCAAACTGTTGGCATAATAATAAAATAAGACCAACACCTTTTCTTTTTGTTGACGGGTTGATTGTTGAGAGGATTTGGAAAATCTGTACCTTCATTCCCCTTCGCGAAGAACGCGAAGAACGCGAAGAACGCCGAACCCTCGGAGATCGACGATGCGACGCCCTGTTCCGTGACGCCGACGATTCTCCTTCCACGACGCTTCTTCCGTGACGTTCTTCCCCGCAACAATCTCCGATCATCAACTGCTTGAGGTAGTAGATTTCGGATCTTTTAAATTTCCTTTGTGGATTTTATCCACAACATGGATTTAATTCGTGGATTTAAATACGCGTGTTTTCTTTAACCCTCGGAGATCGTTGACGTGACGCCCTTCCGTGACGACGCGACGCCCTTCCGCAACTCGACAATCCTCTTCTTCCGCGATGGTCAATTCCGCGAAGAACTCTCATCCGACGACAGCTACGAGGTGGGGGTTTTATTTGAGAATAATATTTATTCCCATGGTTGTTTCTTCTAAAACAAAGAACCCGGATCAAAGTTCAATTTTAATTTATTAAAATTGGGCCTTGTTTTGTTTTTCATGTGTTGAATATTATTCCCAATTGTTATCACCTAACGCGGAGGGTGCGGGCCAAACAAACACGACCCAACAACCCTTCGTTGTTTTTCATTGATGCGCGGATTGGCGGGCGACGACAAACGGGGCCGCAAGTTAATTTTGAAGGCTTTTCAGTGAAGAATGAGTCCCAGGACGAGCACTGGCAAAGACCGCGCGCAAAACGGACCACCGGAGCGCGTCCGGTGGTTCGCGGAAACCCCCGCCGGCGCGCCACACCGGCACGGCGGTGCCGGCGGCCGGAGGCGGCGGCGCTGGCCGGTCCCACGGCCGCGCGGGACCGCGGAGGAGGGACGCAGCTTAAGCCGCGTCCGGTGACACAGAGCGGCCCCACGCGGGGCCGCGACTCTCCTTCACGCGGGGGCAGCGCACCCCCGCGCCACTCGGCCGTAACCGGCCGAGCCGAACCCTGGCGGCCAGGCCGCGCCCGCGCCGACCGGGTCGGACCCGGACCCGGGTCGGGTCGACCCGGTTCGGGCCGACCCAGGGGGGTTGGGCCGGGTCGGTCCGGGCCCAGACCCCCCGTTTTCGGACCTTTTCGGTCTTTTGCTCATAACTTGAGCTACGGGCCTCCGAACGACACACATTCTGCAGAGATGCGATCCTTGAATCGAGACGGTCGTTTCGGTATATCACACTCAAGGTTTTGGAATACTTTGGGTTCGGCCGGGTTGGTTCGTACACGAAGCCAACCGGGCCCTCGGAGCGGAAACGCTCATATCTTGAGCTTCGGACGTCCGATTGACGTGCCGTCGACTTTGTTGAATTACTCTAAGTGATACGGATCTTTTGGCTTAATCCGCCCGAGGTTTGGACGTAGGTGGAGTACGGTCGGGATGGTTTTTATTTAAAAACCAAACGGGCCTCTGGAACGAAAAAGCCAATAACTCTCAGACCGGGCGTCCGATTGACGCGCCGTCTGCGACGTTGAGTTCCTGTTGGCGATACAGAAATTTTGGATACATCAACTCTGGACTATGTGTCAGTTGACGTTTCAGCCTCTCGGCTCGTGGAGCGGACCCTCCCGAACGAGCTTGCTGTGTGCGGGAACCCTAGAGCTGGCTGCGACTACGACGACGACGACAGTACAGAGATCCTCAGTGGATTCGACGACGAATATGCAGAGATCCTCAGTGGATTCGACGGCAAAGACTACAACACTCAGCGATCCTTTGTGGGTCAGTGCTACCGATCCTGTGTGGGTCCGATCCTATGTGGGTCAGCGCTCAGTGGTCCTGTGTGGGCCAGCGCCTACAGATCCTGTGTGGGTCCGATCCTGTGTGGGTCATTGCAGGGGTTAGTTACCTATCGATCCTTTGTGGGTCATATCCTTTGTGGGTCATTGCGGGGGTTAGTTACCTATCGATCCTTTGTGGGTCATTTTGGGGGTTAGTACCTATCGATCCTTTGTGGGTCCGACGACTTAGATGAATCAGTGGCAATATCTGGTCATCTTTATCGTCATACAAAGAAGTATTCCTGTGTGAGATGAATCCTGTTTTTGCTTTCCTTTGTGGATTGTGTTGTGATATCCTGTGTGGGTATAAATTTTTCTTTCCTTTGTGGATTGTGTTATGCTATCCTGTGTGGGTATACGTTTTTCTCTCCTGTGTGGACTGGGTTGTACTTGGGTTCGGATGTTGGAGCCGAACGAGAATTGATGACTTAGGTATATGTATGGGAATATACCTAAGCCGTGTCGGATGTTACTTCGTGATTGTATCTTCCCTTTGTGGTTTATCCTTTTTGGATTCTAGGAGACCTTCGGGGGTCTCGGGGTCCCTACTGAGTAGCTTATACTCACCCCTGCACGGGCTATGCCCGTACTACGTTGTGTTGGTTGTAGATGACGGACAGCACTGATCTTGGTTGAGGCTTGCGGAGCAAGACGGTACCTGGAGGTGGACCACTGGGCGGAACGTACTCGGAGCGGACGACTGGACCCAAAGAGCAGTGGAGGCTACCTGTACCCACCCTTCAGGTGGGATTTCCAGTGCACAGCTTGGAGTTGCAACTTTACTTTTCAGTTGCTGTTTTCCCTTTCAAGTTGTACTTTACTTTCAGTTTGGGTTTGTATTCTGGCCCACTTACTTTCCACACTTACTGTTGTACTCGGTTTTTACTTAGAGTTACTTCTACTACTTGCTTGCTCTATGGTGTTTGTTTACTTTACAAAGGCAATGCCTTCCCTTTTTACTGGGATTTATGCCTTGGTGCTAGTCACCAGCCCCTGGCCTATGGAAGGCAGGCTTGGGGTAGTCACGACACGGGCCCCGAGGACGGGTCGTGACACTTTCACATGAGTTTGGTAGCCTTGTTAGAGAGGATATACTTGGTCTACACTATTTCAGACTTCATTGACCTTATTTGGGCTTCATCTATTCCCTTATTGAAATACAATTTTTAACATTCATGATGAGAACCTAATTTAACACATGAAATGAATCATAAAAAAAATATTAGCCTAAGACCATATAATTTATCTAGATAGAAAGGTTTTCCCCAAGTATGTTAGAAAAAAATTATTTACCTAGAACACACTCTTGAAAAATATATAAAGGTTTTAACATTCCAATATCTATTTAGAATAAGTGAATTACATTACATTCAAGGGTTATAAAATACCACCACATATAATTCCTCAACTATCAAAATAACATAGATCAACATTAATAGTGATGCATCGGGAATAAGAATCAAATTAACACATCCACCCATCCATCATATTGTCTGCTATGGCTGGCACAGACTTGTATAGAAGTTTTTAAAACTCATCGTTAGAAATATCAATTTTTTTCCCTTCTATGCATACAATCAAGACCATATCACACATTTATAGTATATGGTAAATACCTTATAAGGATGTAAGAACACAAGGCGATTGCCACTTTATAAAAAAAGTCACATTAATAACCTATAATATTCATGAATTTAATTCAAAACATATAGAAATATTAAATTAATTTTTGGTTGGAAATAAATAATTGTCAGACATAAAATATTATTTTTACCTAAAACAAGGCCCACAACACCTGGGCCAAGGGAAGAGTATATTATTGAAAATTAAGTAAGATATACATGAACCACTTCCCTATGATCAAATATCCATCATAGTGGGACTATGAAAAGAGTATAGGATGTATAAGATGATATCAACCCCTCCCCCAAGACCATATATTAACATTACCAAGACAATAGATATAACTAACGAATGGTATGTACAATGTTATAGAACACCATTACCTATACCACATCCCAAACACAACACTATCCTTAACTAATGAGTTATTATTACCATCACTAAAGATAAATAAGTCTTTGTTGGAAATTAAAGGATGAAGTGAAAAAAGAAATTTTGGCTTAAGGATTTAATATGCAGGTTTCAATCAAGAGAATGAGGAGGATTCCCCGTATTCATTTTCAAGGGATAGAAATTGATGTATGATAATAATCAAACTCATTCAATTAAATGGGATATCAATATAATGGTTTTAGGTTTACAAATTTAATTTAAGGGTCTCACAAAACATCAATATAAGAGTTCAGAAATACCAAGAGGAGGGAAAAATCATCAGGCGAAAATCCTATGTTGCTGTTAAAGAAAGAAACTCATTCTGAAAAACTTTCTTGTATTATCACCCAAAAAAATAACCAAATCCTCTTAAACCATGGGGAATAAGAACCACTAGAATCAAGTGGTCCTATTTTTCATCATTATAGTCAGCAAAACCCAGTTATCTATCCAGTCATGATTCAAGTTGAATGTTATCACCACCTCCTCTAACCAAACCATGGTCTAATGATATAGAGAATAGCCCTTAGAATACTCTAGAACCTGGTGCTATAAATTAAGAGTTTCCTCC
Source organism: Viscum album (assembly GCA_963277665.1). Taxonomy (NCBI): domain Eukaryota; kingdom Viridiplantae; phylum Streptophyta; class Magnoliopsida; order Santalales; family Viscaceae; genus Viscum; species Viscum album. The sequence continues at coordinate 654,566,747 of OY728123.1, forward strand.
TATGAAAGGTGTATTCATTTTACCATATTCTATGGGTATTTTTTTGACACATCATAGTGAATTGACTTTTCAGAAACTAGAAATATACATCAACTCAGATCCATTCCATGAAAATAATAAATACTAGGGACTCCTGAACTGGGTCACATATTTATTTTTATTGAATTAAATTAATTTTTTGTTAGCTTATTTCTCATTTTCCTTCCAGTTCAAACACTTGTGCATACCAGAATGATGCATGACTCTTTTCTAGGACTCTACACCACAAACAACATCACATTGTTTATTATGCACAGAAAACCTAAATGTCATTAGGTTGGATAACATCAGTGCTTAAAATCAAAAGTCTTATTCAGTCTCCCTTGTCTGAAATCTGTACTAATACAAGATAATAATTTTTACCTACTAACCCATATGTTCTCACTGGTGCCTAATTCTAAATTCTTTTATATCTCTCATCAATCACCTTTGACACCACACTATTATACCCTCTCCCACCAAAGTTACAATTCCAAGGAATGAAATAGAAAACGATATATGATGAATCCTAAATCCATCCTCCAATAGACCACACATTGAAGACAATCACTGAGGTTATAGAGTCCCATTACCATCGTCACCCAGACCACATGGTAATTTCATCCCATGGACTGGTGGTAATTTATTCTGTTTACCATGGTTATAACATCCTGTTTATAAACCTAGGAAATAGTGGGAAAATCATTCCTCATGTTGGAAGACATAATACTTTTTTTCATATCATTCAATCTATATCCATTAATACATTGAGTATCGATAACAATATTAACTTTATAAAATAGATGAATCTCTTTAAGGTTATCATTTTAACTAATAGACATTTCATTATAGCTAAGAAAATTTCCATGAACTTGACCTATACTCATAAACATAAAAAATTCATATCCAACCTGGTTTCCAAAGGATTAGTGCATATATTAGTACTCAACCCATATTCTAATAACGCAACACAAAAAAGATATAGAAAAACATAGAAAACATTATCCATCATAGCCCAAAGTAACCTGACCCTCCTCACATGGGTCAATGGAATCTATTTCACTTTAATTCAATGTCAATCACACATGGGTAAAGATACCATGAATATAATGTCACATAAAACATGTGTAAACCATCAATATTAGTTAAGTACCACCCCCTCAATTCAATAGAATAATTGTTTTCATTAATCACTCAGAGAATAATCTCTCATTGGTAGAATTAAAAAAACTATAAAACCTACAAATTAAGGAATAAATGATGTTTATTGATGAAATATTTATTAAAATAGTGAAGAGTGGGGACAAGATGAAAAGGCACACCCACAATGACTCTTAAGTACTCACCACACTCAATTATATGAACAACTAGGGAGATATTGACTTATAGGGTGATTAATAGAGAGAAAAGTAATTGGTTGGTCCCACCACTACTATTATAAAAATAAGGTATAATTCCAATTTAATAAAAATTGAATAAAATTAATTAATTAAAAATTTCAAAAAATATTAATGGGGGTACTGAGTACCTATCATGCCTTCATTGGGTGCCTGATTCCCCACCAACTAACAACCCTAAAGTCATTGATCACCTGATAGCTCTCTAGGGGATAACATCTATGCTTTTGTACCTACCAGGTACCCGATACTAGCCAACCATATTCCTAGGGGAATATTTCTTGTATAAAATATGCCTCCAATCCCTTTTAGAATTTCAAATTCTAGCCTCATCCCCCCACCAAAACCACAAACACTCAAAAACCACTAAAACACTTGAGTACTTGTGAAATTTCAATAGAAAGTTTACCTCAAAACACTTGGTGTGATGTAGTGAAATAATTTTCTGATTTATTTATATATTAACAAAATGATGTGGATTGAATTGTTCTACAAAAATTTTATCTTAGTGGGAAAATTGTTGTTGAAGTAATTTCTAGATGAAATTTTGTTGGAATTACCATCACTGAGTAAGAGAATGATCATATTTACATTTCATATAGTAGTATAATAATTACACTATATATTGATACTCACAAACTAATAATTAAGTATCTCAAACCATAAAAGACTAATGACTGGATATAAAATTAATATAATCAATATATTATAATATAGATTCAAGAAAACATTTTTAAGGAGTTTTTTAAAAATCCAAATTTCATTTTAGAAAAACATCGATATATATTCATATAACATCCCAAACCGAATCACTAGTTTCAATATAGAATGCAACATGGCCTCATGCGCACCTCCTCATATGCAAGAGGTTTTCTACTAGTAGTAAGGGTCTCAAGTGGAACCTTGGTGAGACTATACCATCTATACCATGTCAAAGGATCAAAAAATCAAACAAAAATAATATAATAAATCAGAATAAAAATGTATAAAGTAAATATGGCATAAATTTAATGTAATGAATCCCAAAGTAGTAAGAACAACAATTATATTGTAAAATGAAAACTATAACGTAAATAAAAAAAATTATTGGAGCTCTCTAGTTCCTATCACGGTCCACTCATACTCCATAATTCACCACTCAACCGTATTCCAGAGTGCTTATCCATTTATCAGATCATTGGTCAAGAAATCTACAAGAAGACTAAAATTCCAATGTAGGGTGTGAGTACAAGACTCTTTAGGACACCACCAATGCATCCTAAACCTAATGTGCTCAAAATAAATGTGTATTCCATAATAAATAATTCAATGTAAACACAAAATCCAAAACTGAGTGGTTTTTTACTAACCAAGCTACCAAAACCCCCAGTCATAGCTACTTCAGCTCTTTTCTTGATGGATAACCAAGGTTTCAAATGAATCAATGATTAGCCACTAGGAAAATTAATCATGTTTCCTGGTATCGTCATTTTACATAGTATCAAAGCTCTTCAAAAAGATATGTCCCCTATGTTTTCAAGGGAAATGAGAGCTATGATGGTTCTTTTAATTTTCATGTTGAGAAACTAAGGACCAAGAGAAAATCGATGCCCATTATTCATTGAAGCACACCATCAAGTAACATACTAGGGACCAAGAGCTAATTAGCATCCCCACTTCATTGAGTGCATCCCAAACCATAATAGTATGCCATACTCATGTATTGGACCCTCATTGTCAGTCATGTGCGTCCCTCCTCCAAAGGATAACACAAGTCACAGTGGTCCACTACATGGAATCCCATAGGCATCATTATGTGCCTAACCCATGCACTAGACCCTCATCATAAACAATGTGCATCCCTCCTCCAAAGGATAAAAAATGTTTACGGTCCACTAGTCTGGGCTCCAAGATCAAAAACTCAAGGTAAACAGAGCATGGAAGGATATATATATATATATATATATATATATATATGTATTCAAGAATAACACTTCATCATGAGTAAATTATCACAAAATGTACACATAATCACATAGTAATGTGAATAAATAGTTACAAGTACTCATGGAATTAAGCGTAATATAGAGTTTCTTGTCCTACACACATAAAAACATACATCCACTATATAAAATGGTCATTAAACCTATCTTCACATAACAATATTAATGTTATTATTTTTTAAACAAACCCAAAATGTTACGTAACTTCCTCCCTTAACAGTTGAAAAAACTATACTAGTTTTTCTAATGTCGGGACAATATGTCAAGGTTCCGATCTGTTGGCATGTAGGTGATCGAGGTATAACAATGTTTTTCCTAGAATCATAATATTTAATTTTTTTATTCTTCACATGTGACAATTATTTCTATCTCTTTAAAAATTATAAAATTATCATTAAAATTATCAAACGTGCAGATAAATTTTAATTATCACCTTACCCTTTTTAATCATCACATAAAATTCTAAAAAAAATTCATCTGCATTTATAATTTAATTTATCATTTTTTTCATCTTTAAAACATCACATAAAATGATAATAATTCTTTATATCTTTTGATAATTATAATCATTAGATAATAAAAATGTGATGAAAATAATGATTTCCAAAAATTAAATTTATCTTTTATGATGAAAAATTTAATTACCATTAAATATTTTAAATTATCTCTTATAAATTGAGGTAATTATCACAAAATGTTTTCTATATAATTATCATTTATAATTTCATGTAATTATCTTCTATAATTGATGTGCCATAATTTCATAAAATTTTATCATTTTGTCTAAAATAAACTATTATCTTCATTTTAATAATCCCTTGATTTTTTATAGGTTTATGTCATAAATTTTAAATCCACCATTTTATCAAAAAAAAAAACATTGAGTTGAAATAAAATAATAGAAATATGAGAAATTATAAGCAATTTATTAAATGAAATAAAAATAAATTATTTAATGAAAGAGACTTACCTCTAATCATTATAAAAGTGGTGTTAAAATCGGAGGGAGTGACGCCAGTTAGAATCTCGATTCTTGGTTATTTTGCTCCCAAAATTATACAATGAGTATTGTTGATTATACCAGTTGGGGTGTTGGGTTTATATTGGGGTATTCAGATTAGTGGGGTTGGAAAATCTAACACCAAATTCTATCTCCATTTTGAAAACTAATTACCCCTTTCTAAGAAATAATCTACCAGAAAATCATTGTGGAGTAATTTATTATCACTCATTAATGCATTTTCATTTTTAAATGCGATCAAAATGGGTGAAAATGCTGCATTAGGATGCTTCCCACACCTCTTATGGAGGAAATTTGTGTGATTTATGGTAGGGGAGAAGGCGCATGATCAGTGATCCCCCACCCCTCCCCTATATTTTTTTATTATTTAATTAATTAATTTTTTTTAAAAATTTCCCTTTTTCACACAATTTATCCAATTTCAAAATGTGATTAAAGGGATCACTTGCACCTATAAATTACAAACCCTAGGGTAAACCCCTTGTTCTGAATAGAATGGTTTGGTCAAAATTTCCATGAAAATCACCATTTGTTAGATATAAAATTATTTCCAATAATTTAATATACAAACCAATTTATTCAAAAACATTAAATTGTGAGAGGGGCATCCAAAATCCCATTGATATAGAATGTTTTACACTTTCTAGGTTAAATGAAATGTTTCGGACCCAAGGGTGGTCTCAGTTTTATCATATGATGCATTGTTTTGGAGTTATTAAATTATTTTGAATAAATTACCCATGCTTAAAATAATATATTTAATATTTTTATTCTATCCTCAATGAGGTTTTTAGGGCATTAGACACTCACACTAACTCAGTTCCTAACTCAAAATATATTTAATTGAATATTTCAAAGTGTTAAATGGGATTTTTTTATCCTTCCATGATGTGTTTAACATATTTCAATATTTTTCACTAATAAAACATTTTTTCCCACATAAGGTGTTAATAATTTAAAAAATATGGATTTATTATTATTGTAAAAAAATTGGATGTTACAGTTTAGAATACCAAGATTACATATACTAGATTATATTTTATTCAATAATTAATAATTTTACTATATATATAATGGAATAGGATTAACATTTTATGATACAAAATAGTATAGTTACATTTCTGGTGGAATCGATTCATATATCTGGTACCAAGGATTGAAATCCAATTTACTCGAATATTACATACATTATCATCAAAACAAAAAATAGGGGAGTTGTGTTATACAATATTTCATGATTTTATTTTTAATGAAAACGGTTTAATAATAGGATTGAATTTAAAATCAATGATTATTATTATTGAATGTGATTTTTAGTAAGGTAGGATATATGGATAAATTAATCATAATGTAATAATTGTTGGTACAAGTATTTATGGATTATATCAAGAAAACATAATTTTTTCTATTATTCTATTATTGACTAAAGAAACCACATGTTTAAATTAAAATTAAATTTAGGACGACTGTTATATTACGATGTCATAATAATTTCATCGTATTCCCAATATACACTATTTTCACCCCCGATTTCAAGTAAGTAACCCTCCATTTATTATTTTTAAGTATGAAAAGTGTTTGGGTGAAGTTTTGGAGGGTTTGGAAACCTTTTGGAATGTTTTTGGATATTTTCTACAGACACATAATTTGAGACCAATTAGTGGAAACCGGGAAAATCCTACAAGAAACCCTGAACAATGAGGTAAGGGCTAAGGGGAAGTTGCACAAGCAATCGTAGGGTTTTTCCAAACCATGAAGACACCAAGGATAACCCATGAAAAGTTTAATATTTATATTTTGAAGGTTTAGAAAATTGTTTTTTTAACCCTATGGGCTAACTGTGCAAGGTGCACCTTGAGGTAGTGGCTGACATACGGTTAGTTCATAGCTTTTCTTAATTATGAAACTAACCATGCATGGTTTAAAAACAATATCCTAAAAATGTGTATCTAAGTCAGGATGATGTTTTAACCACTTATTTTTTCTCCAAATCTTCCCTAACATGATATTTCCCACTCCTAATGTCTTTGGAATCATCCCCAATCAAATTGGAAGTTTTTAGGAGGTATTTCATTATGTGTTGAAGCCTAATTCCCTTGGTAAGTCCTCATTGATGGTAGGTTTTTGTGTTTTTTCAGAGATATACTTCCCTCTCTCTCTTTTTTTCTTAGATCTATACTGGTATGGATATATCTATGGGTCTTGATGCTAATCATGTTTATATTTTTCATTGTTAATGATAGGTGAAGAGATCTAAGGTGGGTTTTTGGATATTCAACTTGGTATTATTGGATCTTTCATGTTGTTCTTCATTTTTAACATAATTTTCAAGTTAGGTGGATGCACTCTCAACTCTTCTTCTTATAAAATGAAGTATCAGTTTAAAAATTGTGAAAATTTCATGATTTTTTTTGTGAAATTGTTTTTAAAATCATGGTAGAAATCTACTTTAGTGATGGTTTTATTAATAATGGATTTTTCAGTGAAATTATGGAATTGTGGAAAGTGGTCATGCAATGTGATTTGTTTTCAAAATTTTAAAATTTTAGTTTTAAAATATGGATTTTCATGATTATTGTAAAATGGTTTAATTGATATTTTTTCAATAAAAGGAAGGTTTTATTGAAATGTATTGAAATGGTTTTTTTTGAATGGTTTTCAATAAATTATGGGTTTTATTCAAATGGTTTTTTGGTTGGTTTGAAATGGTTTTGGTGTACATGGGTTGTGTGAGTTCATGTTTTAGACATCACCCAGAATAAAGGGTGTGTACCATTGGGGTACAAAGTAACATGACCCTGAATAAGGGGTGTGTTTCACTGGGTTACAAGGAGATTAGACACTTTTTGGTGACTTAGTATAGGAATAAGAAACCCATCATGAGTATGGAAGTATTAGAGAATCATGCATGTGAGGGTGTGTGGTGAATCATGGAATGGGTATGCCCAAAAAGAATGTGAAATGGTATACCATTTTTATGGATTTTCCTTAGAATCTATTTTGGTATGGAAAAAAATTTTGGTATTAAACTGGTTGGATTTGATATAAAATGTTTTCAATTATTTTATATGATTTTTTATATAAATGTGCTAAAATGTTCTATACTAGTGGTGTGACTAGGGAAGTAGTTTGTGGAAATCCTACTATGTTTCCTTACTCACACCTACTTTGGAACTTTGGTGATTTTGTAGATATTTTTTATCAGGACATGGGAAAAGGTAATGTATCACACTTCTCTAGTGGTGATTCATGAAAATTGGTTTGTTTTGTGGTATTGGATAATTGAGAATGTCTGGAGTTATGAAGTTATGTCCGTGGATTATTTGGATTTTTTTAGTTTTTTCTTCCGCTATGTACTTTGATGTTAGTTGTTCTCCACTATGGCACTTGTTGTAGTTTTGTTATGATATCAGTGGTTTTATATTGAGTTTATTTACATTGTTATCATAAATCATGTAGTTTTTGTTTGGTTATGGAATTTTTGGTTGAAATATTTTATTTTCAAATTGAAAATGAACTCGAATCATTTAATGAATCCCTTGGTATTTATTGACAGCCTTTGGAATCTTGAGGATTTTTCATAATTCCAAGTAACATCCTTCCACCTTCTTAAGACAATGATGTGGGGTGGGATGTTACAAGTGGTATCACATTGTTAGATCCTTTACTAACAAGTGTTCATCAATTCTATTGGTATTGGAGTTGAAATTAATTCTATTTTATTCCTCATGTTGGGTTAGTAGAATGGAGTAGGATTGTTGGAACTTGAAATGTAATGAATAAAAAGGCATATCAAACCTGTTTATACCCAACATCAAGTTTCTAGGAAGTTGTGTACATATGTTTTTGGGAGACACTTATAGGAATCATAATCTCATTATCAAGGTTTTAACCAATGATATGACCATGAAATTTAATTTAGAAATTCCTTCCCACTAGGATTGAATATTTAATTTTAAGTAATGATTTATAATTTAGTGTAAAAGTGTTAATTTTTTAAAATTTATAAATTTGTTTTCAAATGTGATAATTTGAAAAGGCATGAAATGGTTATTTTAAAAATCAAATGATTTTTATAAACATGGTGAAATTTATGAACATTGTTAAACATAAAAAAAGGTTAAATTAATTAAATCATTGTTGTGATAATTATATTGTGATCGAATTTGAAATCTTATAGACTTCAGTTTCTCTAGAGTGAGATATATGGCATTTTTTGTATTAATAGTAAATATAACCTAATAGGCATCATTGAAACCAATGGGAGTAAGCTGTTGAGAACGTGGTCCCACTTGAGCCACAAGTGAACCAACAGAAAGTTCAGAGTATTGTCTAATACTTTTAGGCTAGGGACACAAGAAATATGTGGTATTAACCAAGGAAATTGAATCATTACATCTAGTTCCAAAACCTGAATCCACCCATATTTTAGGGTGACTTGGAACTAGGGAAGGCATAGGTGTGGTTGAACAAGATTTATCAAAAAATATATTTCCTAGGAACACCAACAGAGCGTAAATTCAAGCTAGAGACATATATTCCATATGTTCTTATATTCCAAGGGTGGGATTTAACAGTTCTTGCTAAATTATACCGAGGGCTAGATGGAAGGATTTTGAAGAATTGTTCAAAAAATGAATCTATCCTCACGCATTCAGGATCTATATAATGATGTACTTATTCATATTGATATAGGAGAGACTCATAGTGATAGAGTATGTGGATTAATTAATTAATTTAGTCCTCTTTGTACTCAATTTTTTTGTTAGTGTGACATTAAAGGTACACATCTTTGAATTGGGACTATGGAAGGAGATTCAATCAGAGATTGGCGTGCACTATATAATGGATTATATAGATATGGGTAATATAGAGATAGTGGTAGAAATGAAAATATCAGGCTCTATGGGTGGAGGGGGAAAGTTGATAACTTCCTAAAATGGTGGGATCTCTTATATTGGGAGAAAGCGGAAGAGGGATGCCTATTTCTAAGGTATAGGGCTGTCTCATAATTGGCCAGATAGATTGGTAAAACTATATACAAGACCCAAGGGCAATGATGGATGTTTCCAATGTGGTTCATTCAACAACATAAAGCGATATTGTATAACACCACCTACAACATTCCACACTTTCAACTATATGGGGATTCTTCATTGCTATTGTCAATGTTCTCTGAGGTCAGGTGTTTATGACACTTATCAAGTGCCACAGATGTCGTATGCTTAAATGATACATGGGTAGAAGAAAAATCCTTGTCATAAAAATATATCTAGCCCTGGTGATTATAAAAATACCATGACTCCTAAGGAAGTGCAATATCAAAAGGGAAAAAAATTCATATTTCCACAAGAAATGAATTTTATGAAGTAGATCAGGTTATTTTGGATGATCAATCTAGACCATTGACAGTGAGAGATATGATTACTATGAATTCTATCATTTGAAGTTCCCAGTCAGGATCCAAGTATCACTGAGAGGGGGAGGGGGTGAATCAGTGATATCTTTTTCTTTTTAAGTTTCCTTCTTTATGAAATAACCATTGCCTCTTGTTAAAGAGTTTCTTCCCTGCTGAACACACAAAACCACAGGAACACAAGATTTACAAGGTTCACTACTCAATAAGAGTAGCTACATCCTAGGTATGGTACATCAATAATCCAGTACCACAAAATCCACTAGAAAACAATACTTTGATGTGGAATACAATGAGTAGGATATACCCTTACACTCGTGTAGCACTTTGAAAACAATCCAATAGTGCGTGTGCTCCCTTTTAGCAAAAATAGTGTAATGAAATAATTCTTTGCTTCTTGATGACCTTTCCTAGATCAAATATTTCCAAACAATTCTTCACTTTCCTACCCAGAAGCTGGTAGAAACCTCTTGGAGAAAACAGCTTGCGCGCCTCCTTCACTTGCACACCTCCTTACCACTTGCATGCCTCCTTGCACTTGCACGCCTCCATTATACTTACACGCCTCTTTGTGGAAAACACAAAACTTGTGTGCCACATTTACCACTTGCGCGCCCTATACTTGCGCGACAAGACTTGTGCGGAATATTTGCACGGCAGAATTGCGCAACAACAGTTGCACGACAACACTTGCACGACAACACTTGCGCGGTAGACTTGCGTGACAACACTTGCGTGGAAACACTTGCGCGACAGACTTGTGCGGGAACACTTGCGCGGCATAATTCTTCAACTTGCACGCTCAGAGCTCAAAATATTTCTCTAAGTCTCGATCCTTAAGAAATGAGGAGGGTATTCGCCTATTTATAGGCATTTTGGTGACTTGCGCGCCCCACACTTGCACGCCAAGACTTGCGCGCCAATACTTGCGCGACACTCTTGACTTGCATGACACTTTCAAAATTGCGCACCACTTTATTTCCTTTGTCATATTTTGACTGGATGATCTTTTAAATAGGAATTGCGTGCCACTTACACTTGCGCGTCAACACTTGTGCACCACCACTTGCGCGCGACCACTTGCGCGCCACCACTTGCACGCCACCACTTGCGCGCCACAACTTGTGTGCCACTTTCTTTCCTTTTCCATATTTCTGAAATAATGCAATTTGAAATATGACTTGCACGCCTATAAAACACTTGCGCGCCGACACTTGCACGCTGCCACTTGCGCGCCGCCACTTGCGCGCCACTTATACTTGCGCGTTAACACTTGCGTGCCACCTATACTTGCGCGTCACTTTTTGACTTGCGCGCCAATATTTAACTTGCGTGCCATGTTATTTCCTTTGGCATATTTTGATGGGATGATCTTGAAAAATGACTTGTGCACCAATACTTGCGCGCCAATACTTGCGCGCCAAATACTTGCGCGCCATTCTTGACTTGCGCGCCACTTTCTTTCCTTTGCCATATTTCTAAAATAATGCTATTTTGAAATATGACTTGCGTGCCTCTACAAACTTGCGCGCCTACTGCATACTTGTGCGCCTACTGCATACTTGCACGCCTCTTCATACTTGCGCGCCTACTGCATACTTGCGCGCCAACTACATACTTGCGCGCCTACTGCATACTTGCGCGCCTACTGCATACTTGCGCGCCTACTGCATACTTGCGCGCCTACTTCTTTCCTTTTCCATATTTTTGATCTGATGATATTTGTGATATGAGTTTTCCAAAAACACTTGTTTTTCTCTCCCTTTACTTCATAAGGATTGCATCACAAGTTCTCTAAAGTTATGATATTTGTGAAATAAAAATCAGCCAAGCATCGTATGGTATAAACAAGTATTTTACAAAGTGAATTGATTTAGCTTCTTTTTCAAAAAATGACAACACTCTGTAACAAAAAACTTTTCTTACTTCCTTATCCGTTCAACTTGGTCCCAAAAATCTGCCCCTTGGGATTTTGTTGTCAACCATGATTCATAAATCACTGAACTTTGTAACCATAAGAAATGGATTACTTATCAATAATTCTAAGCCTACGTGAGCTAACTAATTGTAGGAAACAAGAATTATTGATAGCCAAAACCATGCTGTCCAAAAGCAGTGACTATGAAATATCATGAGCGTACTTCTTCATCCTTCTTCAGAACATCTTTCAATCTTCTACTTCAGCATTCTTCACTTCCTCAACTTTCCTAGAAAATGACATTGTTTCCTACAACCACTCCAACAAATAGTTATAATAGTTCACACAGATACATGCTGGATTCAAAGATTACCGACAACTCCCCCTTTATGCATGCATCTATAAGGATAGATTTATGAAAAAATTATCCCCCTTGACAACACTATCCAAAGGAAAGATGAGAGAGGGGACAGTAACACATACCTTAACTTTGATGAGAAGGAGGTTGGACACCCATGTTGAACATCAATTTTGCAAATGGTTCTTTCGGTAAGGGTTTGGTGAATATATCAGCAACTTGTTTAGATGTAGGAACATACCCTAGCCTTAATTCATTCTTTTCAACCTGCTCTTTGATGAAGTGGTACTTTATATCAATGTGTTTTGAACGAGAATGTTGTACCAGATTTCTTGTAATATTGATTGCACTCTAATTATCACAACCCAAGAGCAATGGTAGCTTTACTTCAACAAGTAGATCTTCCAGCTGTGTCTTCATCCACATTAGTTGAGTTGTAGCCTGAGTAGAGGCAACATACTCAGCTTCAGCTGTGCTAATAGTTACTAAATTCTGTTTCTTGGCATGCCAACTAACACAACTTTTTCCCAGAAAGAAAACTCCACTGGATGTGGATCTTCGATCGTCAACATTTCCTGCCCAATCAGCATTAAAATACCTGAATATATCAATATTTCCTGAGCCATCATACCCGATTCCAAATTTTTTTGTGCCTTTGATATATCTAAGAATTATTTTTCCAGCAATCAGATGTGATTATTTATGAGCACTTTGAAATCTTGCACATAAGGTGACATCATAGACAATGTCGGGTCTTGAGGCAATCAAATACAATAGACTTATAATTAGCTTTAGAAACTCTTTCTGATCAACTTCCTTGCCTTCTCTATCTTTAGGAAACTTGGTTCCCACTGAGATAGGAGTGGACACTGGTTTCAAATTTTCCATGCCAAACTTCTTCAGAAGTTCCTTAGCATATTTTTCTTGAGACAGAAAGATATGATTCCTTTTCTATGAGATTTGTAACCCAAGAAAGTATTTCATTTCACCCAGCGTGGACATCTCAAATAAATTCTTCATCTCCTCAGAAAACCTTTCACACGATCTTTCATCATTTCCAGCAAAGATGATGTCAACATAAACAATAAAAATCAGTGAAAACTCCTGTCCCTCTTTGATGTAAAGACTGCTATCAACTCTTACTTTCTTAAAATTCATCTTCTTCAAGCAAGTATCCAATTTAGAATACCATGCCCTTGGAGCCTGTTTTAGCTCGTACAAATCCTTCTTCAATCTGCACACATAGCTTTCATCCTTTCCAATAACAAATCCACAAGGTTGATCAATGTAAACTTCCTCGTCAAGGTCACCATTCAAGAATGCAGATTTGACATACATTTGAAATATTTTGTAACCTCGTTGTGCAGAAATGGAAAGAAAGATTCTGATTGTTTCTAATCTTACTATCGGAGAAAAGGTTTCATCAAAATCAATGCCTTCAATTTGGGAATACCCTTTGCAAACTAGTCTTTCTTTGTTTCTTATTACTTCACCTTCTTCATTCAACTTGTTCCGGAAAATCCACTTTGTGCCAATAATGTTCTTGTTGTCCGGCTTGGGTACAAGTTCCCAAGTATTGTTCTTCTCTATCTGATCAATCTCTTCGTTCAAAGCATGAACCCATTTTAGATGCTCAAATGATTCATTTACATCATTCGGTTCAATTTTCGAATAAATATAAGCATGTGATATAACATTTGTTGTTCTTCTTGTTTGAACCCTCTGATATTTATCTCCAATAATGTTCTGAGCCTCCACTTGCTTCCTCAATCTAGGATGAGTTGTTTGAACTTCTTCATCATCACTCGAGATCTATGAGTCAGATTCCTCTTCTTGAGTAGGATTAACATAGTCTGTAGAATTATCATAATTATTAACAAAAACTTCTCTATCCTGATCAACTTCCACATCAACATATGGATGCTTTTCTTTCTCAACATTTTCAACAACTTTTACATCTGAAGAATAAAAAATTCTTCATGTTTCTTTATTGAGGAATCTATAACCTCTTCCTTATGGAGCATAGCCAATAAAAATTCTGTCATCTCCTCTTTGATCAAACTTTTCCAGGTTTCCACCATTCTTCTTTATAATGCATGGACTCCCAAAGACTCTCAAGTGTTTCAGACTTGGAGATTTTTCATAGAACATTTCATATGGAGTCATATATGAGTTTGTCCTATAGAAACATTGGTTCTGAATATGCACTGCAGTGCTCATGGCTTACCTCCAATAATAATGAGAAAGACTATGTTCAAGTAACATAGTTATCCCCATTTCCACCAAACATTGATTCTTTATTTCAGCAACCCCATTTTGTTGAGGTGTGTATGGTGAACTGAACTCATGCTGAATTCCATGTTTTTCAAGGTATCTTGAAAACTCCTCATTCTTATACTCTCCACCATTATCAGTTCTCAACTTCTTCACAGAATACTCACATTCCTTCTCTACTTTCATCCTGAAACTCTTAAACATTTTCAGAGCATCTGACTTATGTCTCATGTACATAACACAAGTAATGTGAGTAAAGTCATCAATGAAAGTAATGATGTACTTATCTCCATTTGTATATTACTTGGTCATTGGTCCACAGATATCAGAGTGTATGAGTTCCAATGGCCTTTTTGAGCGAATTTCAACTCTCTTATGAATAGAGTTTGTAATCTTCCCTTTCTCACAAATGGTGCAACACCAATCTCTTCTTCTTGATAAATCAGGCATATCTCGGACACTGTCTCTCTTTGATAATTTGCAAATATTTCTTTGACACATATGTCCCAGCCTTTTATGCTATAACTGATTTTCATCCACTACACCCATGTTGCAAGAGCTCTGCACTTCACCAACTTGAAACAGATTCCCCTTTGTGCGTTGGACTCTTGTAACTATATTTCCATCAGTTTCAATTTTAACAATAAATCCATATTTTCCAAAGATAACTTTGTTTCCTTCATCACAGAGTTGTGACACACTAAGCAGGTTATATTTTAGTCCATCAACATATAATGTTTTCCTGGATTTCATCTTTTTCTTTTCCAATGATGGCTGATCCAACACCTTTGATCCTTAGAGATTCATCATTTCCAAATGTGACTATTCCTTATTTGAAGTCTTTCACATTATTCAGAAGCTTTAAGTCTCCTGTCATATGAGATGAACATCCACTATCAAGAATCCATGGACGTTCTCCTTTTATAGATTTCAAAGCGGTTTCAACAACAAGATCTTTTACTTATTCCTTTTCTTTCTTCACCTACGGATTCTGAGAATTGTTAATGAGATTTTTTTGTGCTGGTAACAAAAAAGGGAATCCTTTCGCAAGATGTCCGGGTTGTTTTCATCTTTCAAAAATAGTTTCCAGGGGTTGGAACCTATTTTTAATCTTTACTCCAACATTCTCAGGTTTCATTACAACCACCTTTTCTGACTTCTTTCTTTGAGGAGACTGACTCCCCCTCAAACCCTGCCTTTCATAACCTATGGAATAATAGTAATGTTGTTGGTTGAACCAACACATATTTTCAGTATGTCCGAATCCACCACAATACCAGCAGTATCCATAGAAAGAGTAGTTGCCTTTGAAACTTCCATACTGATGAGAAATTGAGAACACATTTCTCTGCCACCTTCCTGTCTTTCTTTTCTGAGCCACCAGTCTTTCTGTTATAAATCAAAGTATTTATTTCCATTTCAGTTCTATAAAAACCAGAAGTTTTGGAAACTTTTCCAGATTTAGAATGTTTTAAATCATTTTTGAACTCAGGGTTCATTGAAAAATCTAAATTCCCAATTTTGTTGGTCTTTACAACATACATGGATTTCCCAGTATTCTTCATTTCAGAACCACTTTTACTTTTCTTTTAAACCTTTTAAGGCAACCCTTTTTGATCCTTCTTAGGTTCCTCCTTCAAATAACATTCACCAACTTCATAGATAGAGTTTTTGAAACTGATACTCATTTCTTTAGCTTTATAAAGTTTTTGTTAGACAGCTTCCAACTCTTCTTCTTTTGCCTTCAGCTTTACTTCAATATGATCATTGCAATTCTTTGCATTCTCAAGAGAATTCTTCAGATCATCAATCTCTTTTTTCATATTGATTTTCTCACCAGTAAAACCTTCTTGATTGTTTATTGCAAATTTTTCATTTGTCAACTTCTTGTTTTCCTTATCAATCCTTTTGATCTTTCTCAAACATTCCTTCAACTCTTCTTTCAGATAGGATTCAAGTTTAGTTTCTTCTTCTTCAGAAATACTGCTCTCATAATCGTCATTATTCACAGTTGCAACAAAGGTATTCTCTCTAGCTTTCTCAGCAACTGAATTTTCAGATCTAGTCTCACTATCATCTTCTTCTTGACTTTTCAAAAACAAGCTTCTTCTTTTTGATTTGAAGAAATTTTTATCCTTACCTCTTCCTGAAGAACTATCTTTGAAACCATGTTTCTTCCAAGACCTTCTTGGTCTTCTGTCTTCTTCATCATTGTCTTCAAATTTATTATTTTTAGGAAAATTAGCCGCAAAGTGGCCAACAGCTCCACATTCAAAACATTTCAAGGGAAGTTTCTCTTTATATTTTCTTGTACCTCTTCTCACATTTTTAGAAAACAAGGATAAAATTTCATCAAAGTTTTGACATACCTAATTTTCGGAGTCACAACCAACAACATCATCTTCCTCATGAGCCTTCTTAGATATTTCTCTCTTGGAAGCTTTAAAAGACATTTCTCTATCAACTTTGGTTTTGTTCTTCATAGTCTTCTCCCTTCTCATTTCATAAGTGATAAGAGTGCTATGAAAATAATCCAGAGATAATTCTTCAGGGTCTCTGTCTTCCAATGAAGAAACTTTAGCATCAAATTTGTCGGGAATAATTCTTAAGATCTTTTCAACGACTGTAGAATCCTCCAGCTTTTCACCAAGACATCTGATAGTACTGACAATGTCATTTACCTTGGTAAAGAAGTCCCCAACAGATTTAGCTTCTCCCATTTTCAAGTCTTCATAGTTCAGTCTCCAGATTTGTAGTTTAGCCTTCTTCAATTTCGTATTTCCTTCATAGATGTTCTTCATTTTTCCCCAGATTCCTTTAGCTGTAGCAACACCTTTCACTCTTAAAAATTCACTCTCGGACAGAGATGAGAGTAACACATTTTTAGCTCTTCCATCATTCTCAAGATTCTTCTTATCGACCGGAGTAAGAGGAACCTTGTCATCAATAGCAGGAAATCCATCTGTTGTAGTTTCAAGAACTTCATATCCAAGAGACATAAGATAAGGCATAATTCTTTCCTTCCAGATGTGATAGTTCTTTCCATCAAAAATCGGAATCCCCTTACTGTTCACGCAGTTTAGATTTTCCATCACAGCTTATCTTCAACCACTTCAGCAAAGAATAAATTAAGGAAACCTCCCTCTAAATCCAATTGAATTTCCCAGTCAGGATCCAAGTATCATTGAGAGGGGGAGGGGGTGAATCAGTGATATCATTTTCTTTTTAAGTTTCCTTCTTTATGAAACAACCTTCGCCTCTTGTTAAAGAGTTTCTTCCCTGATGAACACACACAACCACATGAACACAAGATTTACAAGCTTCACTACCCGGAAGCTGGTAGAAACCTCTTGGAGAAAACAGCTTGCGTTCCTCCTTCCACTTGCGCGCCTCCTTACCACTTGTGCGCCTCCTTGCACTTGGGCACCTCCTTTATACTTGCGCGCCTCTTTGTGGACAACACAAGACTTGCGCACCGCCCTTACCACTTGCACGCCCTATACTTGCGCGACAATACTTGCATGGTATATTTGCACGATAGACTTGTGCGGAAACACTTGCGCGGCAAAACTTGCGCGGTAGACTTGCGTGACAACACTTGCGCGGCAACACTGGCGCGATAGACTTGCGCAGGAACACTTGCGCGACAGACTTCTTTGACTTTCATGCTCAGAGATCAAAATATTTCTCTAAGTCTCAATCCTTAAGAAATAAGGAGGGTAGTCGCCTATTTATAGGCATTTTGGTGACTTTTGCGCCCCACACTTGCGCGCCAAGACTTGTGCGCCAATACTTGCGTGACACTCTTGACTTGCGTGACACTTTCAAACTTGCGCACCACTTTATTTCCTTTGTCATATTTTTATTGGATGATCTTTGAAATAGGACTTGAGCTCCACTTACACTTGCGTGTCAACACTTGCGTGCCACCACTTGCGCGCCACCACTTGTGTGCCACCACTTCCGCGCCACGACTTTCACGCCACTTTCTTTCCTTTTCCATATTTATGAAATAATTCAATTTGAAATATGACTTGCGTGCCTATAAAACACTTCCGCGCCAACACTTTCACGCCGCCACTTGCATTCCGCCACTTGCGCGCCGCCACTTGCGCGCCGCCACTTGCGCGCCGCCACTTGCGCGCCGCCACTTGCGCGCCGCCACTTGCACGCCGCCACTTGCGCGCCGCCACTTGCGCACCGCCACTTGTGCGCCGCCACTTGTGCACCAATTATACATGCGCGTCAACACTTGCGCGCCACCTATACTTGCGCGCCACTTTTTGACTTGTGCACCAATATTTAACTTGCGTTCCATGTTATTTCATTTGGAATATTTTAATGGGATGATCTTGAAAAATGACTTGCGAACCAATACTTGCGCGCCAATACTTACGCGCCAAATACTTGTGCACCAAATACTTGCACACCATTCTTGACTTGCGCGCCACTTTCTTTCCTTTTCCATATTTCTGAAATAATGCTATTTTGAAATATGACTTGCGCGCCTCTACACACTTACGCACCTAATACATACTTGCATGCCTACTGCAAACTTGCGCTCCTATTCATACTTGCGCACCTACTGCATACTTGCGTGCCTGCTACATACTTGCGCGCCTACTGCATACTTGCGCGCCTACTGCATACTTGCATGCCTACTTCTTTCCTTTGCCATATTTTTGATCTGATGATATTTGTGATATGACTTTTCCAAAAACACTTCTTTTTCTCTCCCTTTCCTTTATAAGTCTTGGATCACAAGTTCTCCAAACTTATGATATTCGTGAAATACAAATCAGCAAAGCATCGTCTAGTTTAAACAAGTCTTTTACAAAGTGAATTGATTTAGCTTCTTTGTCAACAAAAGACAACACTCTGTAACAGAAAACTTTTATTACTTCCTTATCCATTCAACTTAGTCCCAAAATAATTATGGATTATTTTTTATACAAGTGCATCCTATTCCATTATTTCTTCTCATGCTATTGATTTCCTATGTTTAAATGTTGGGATGATGGCCGCTTTGTTAAAACAGAAAACTCCTCCTTCCAAAGAGAATAGTGAGCCCTTATGTGTAGAACATGTTATATAAATTTTATGGGAGCCGGGATGATATGGGATTTATCTCTGCTAGAAATAGATGTACATGATATAATCCTGGGTATGGATTGGTTGACAATAATCAAGGCTTACATTAATGGTTATACCCGAAGGGTCAATTTTACGACTAAATATAGAGGTAATAATTTCTTTAGATGGGATCTAAATTTAAAGGAATGTGAAATGAGATTATTGAAATAATATGTTGGAACAATCTCATTCCAGTTGGCAGTGTTGACTTTGGCATCGATTTAGGAGATCAAAAATAGAATTTTTCTGGTGTTTGTTGATAAGTTTTCATATGTCTTACCTAAAAATATCATAGGGTTTCTACCCATAAGGGAAGCGTAGTATATGATTGATCTCATCCCAGGGACCAATCCTATTTCCATTCTATCTTACCAGATGGGACCAATAGAATTAAGTAATTGAAAGGTCATTTGGAAGAGTTAGAAAGAAAATGGTTCATTTAGCCGAGCAAAACTCCATGGGTAGTACTAATTTTTTGTCAATAAAGAATATGAAACTCTTCACCTATGTGTGAATTATCATAAAAATAACCAAGTAAATATAAATAGTAATTATTCACATCCATGCATTGATGATCTATTTGATAAATTTAGGGGAGCATAGTGGTTCTCCAAAATTGGCTTGCGATCTGAATATCACCAATTGTAGGTTCAAAAAGATGATATTCCAACGATACCTTTTATGAGTAGATATAGACAATAAGAGTAATGCCTATTGGTATTAGGTATGAACCTATGGTCATTATGGAACTGATGAATTAGATATTTAATATATATCTAGATTCTTTTGCGGTGGTGTTTATGGATGACATACTAGTGTATTCGAGGATAAGGGATGAGACAAAGGAACACTTGGGGAAAATATTGGGAATCATTCGGGATCAACATTTGTTTAATAAATCATCAAAGTGTAATTTTTTTATATAAGAGATACATTTCCTTTGCCATGTAATCTATAAAAAAGGTGTTTCTATGGATCCAGATAAGATATCAGTTAGTATCTCACGGAAACCTACAATTAATGTCTTCATGATATGTAGATTACTTAGTCAATCTAGTGATTACATAAGTTTTTTTCATTATTTGTGACATCTAGATTCACCAATAGAAATTATGACAAAGAATAATGCTCCCTTATAATGGAATGATTAATTTCAAAGGCCTTTTCAAGAGTTTAAAGTTCTCCTTACATCCACACAAATCCTGATTTTTTATAATCAAGAGAAGGGTATGTGGTGGATTATAATTGTGGGATCTGGAAAGGGATGTTTTCCCATGAAGGGAGAATATATTGTTGCTTATGGTTCAATACAATTATGGTTGCATCAGAACAACTAACCAAAAATGATTTAGAGATATCCTTCATAGTGAATGATTTCAATACATGGCATCATTAACTCTTTGGTAAGAAATTTATTGTGTTTATGAATCATAAGAACTTGAAACATATTTTATCACAAATGGATTTTAATCTAAGACAAATAGACAGATGGAGTGTCTCTAAATGTTTGAATTTGACTTGATGTATACACCAGGTAAAATAAATATGGTAGAAGATGTATTTCGAAGAAATTCATATCCTTAGATGGAAAAAGGATTCAGACCATTGGCAGTTGATGTTCATCATATCTGACCTGCACTAGGAATTTGAAGAATGAGGTGATGTTGCATTTTTCTCTCTAGTTTTGTATGTTTCTGATTTGGTAGATATGGTTAAAGAGGCACAAAACTCTGATTCTGAATGAGTTTCTATGTGAAAAAAATCAATGGTGGGGAGACCATTGAGGTAAGAAATCTAGAAGAGAGTTTAGTGTTGTGGATTAAAAATTAGATGTCCATACCTATGGATTCTCAGGAAAACAAATTTAATGCTTACCACTATTCAAAATGGTCTGTTCATCTTGGGATACAAATGATGTGTATGTTTATGAAAGCACAGTTTTGATCAGTCAATATGAAAACAAAGGTGGATGAGTTTGTTTCAAGATGATTAACATGTAAATAGGTTAAATAATAGCATTAGTAACAATACTAAACTATTCATATTTGGAAATGGGAGAAAATAACTATGTATTTTTTTAATAAGTCTCCCCAGAATGGTTTGAAAACATGATTATATATGGTTGATAATTGTCCATCTCACAATATAAGATTATTTCATCATTATTTTAGAATTTCATATGGTGTAGGATTTGTCAAAAATATATATCTAACAAGAGGTAAGAAGTTATGGCATAACAGTTTTGATAGTATCTAACAGAGATCCAAGGTTTACATTTTATTTCTAGAAATCCATATAGAAATCCCTAGGTACTTAGTTGACCATGAGAATAGAATATCATACTTATATGGATAGTCGATCTGAAAGGATGATAAAAATGTTGGAAGACATGTTTCAGGCTTTTGTAATGGATTTTTGTGGATCATTGGAAGAGAACAAACCATTATTTGAGTTCTCATGTAAAAAAATTATCAATCCTCAATACATATGGATCATTTTGAATCATTATATGGGTGTCCATTTCATTCTCCATTTTGTTTAGTGTAAATAGGTGAGACTTCACTAGTTAGGCTGAGCCTTCTACAAGAGATAATATAGATTCTTTGGTTGATCAAGAAATGGGTGGAGATGTCTTAGAGTCATCAAAAATAATATGTGGATCGTAGTCGATAGTCATTGTCATTCGAGGTGATCGATCATGTGTTTTATAGAATCTATTCATGGCTTGGAAAACAATGTTTTGGGAATTAGGTCATGTTATCTACAAGATAGATTGGATTTTTTGAGATACTTGATATTTGGGATAGGTGGAATATTGGTTAGATTTTCCACCATGGTTTAGTGTGGTGCATAATGTGTCTCATGTATATCAATTGAAAACATATCATCCTAACCCTGGCCATATGATTTTATGGGATTATGTTGAGCTAGATTCATATGCATCTTAGGTGAATATGATAATACAGATTGTGGATAGTAAAGATAATGTCTTTCCTGGGAGAGTATCGGTCTAGTACTATTTTTTTTGAAACATTGTCAAATTCAGGAAGAGAATTGGGAACAGAATAAGGAAATGAATAAGAAATGGCCACAAATCTTTCAAATCAATGATTATTTTATACATTACGAGGATGGAATGACCAATGGTGGGGAGAATATTTCACCCTTAGTTTCATGTAAGTAACCCTTAATTTATGTATTTTATGTTTTTAAAGTGTTTTGGTGATGTTTGGGAGGTTTTGGAATGATTTTTTCATGTTTTTTTTGAGTTTTTATATATGTGCATGGGTTGATCATGGTTAGTGTAATCCATTGAAATCTTATAGGATACTGTTCATAGTGAGGTAGGGGCTAACAGGTAGGCACATGGGTAGGTAGGAACTTTTTACGATCCATACATCCACCAAGAAGAAACTGTGAAAAGTGGGACAATGTGATTTTGAATAGTTGGAGCATGGTTTCTCTAATCATGAATGCCAACTATCAGAGGTGACCCTTGAGGCAATGGATGGAACACGATTAGCAAAAGGTTTTAGAAATAATGTGACTAACTAAGCACATTTTAGAAACTAGATCCTATATAATTTTATCTGGGCTAGGATAATGTTTTACCACCTCACTGTTTCTCCAAATCACCCCTAACTAGATATTTCTCCCTCCTGTAGGATATCTAACACTTCCCCATTGAATTTGAAGTGATCCTGAGGCATTTATTAGTTCATTGAAGCGTAATTCCCTTGGTAAGGCATCTTTTTTACTAGTTTTTTTGTGATTTTTTAGATATACTCCCCTATCTCTCTATGCTTCATATATCTAGTCTAATCTTGAAAGATCTATAGTTTTTAATTACAAACATGTTTATATTTGTCTTTTTTAATGATAAGAGAAGAAATTTAAGGTGGGTTTTGGTGATTCAACCCGGTTTTGTGGTTTTTGTTTTGTTGTTCTTCATTTCTCTGTAATTTCTCACGTAGGTGGATTCACTCTCGACTCATCTCTTTAGAACATTATGGGTTAGTTTCAAATTGTTTACATTGCTTCAATTTTGTTGTAAAATTGGTATGAAAATAATTTTAGAAACCTTCTTTAGTGATGTTTTGAGTATTTATGTATTAATGGAGAAATTATGGAATTGTGGAATGTAGTCGTGCAATGTTCTTTGTTTTCTTAATTATAAAATGTTGACATTAAAATGTATTTTTTTTTTGTTTTTTGGGAAATAGTTTAATTAAGTTTTTTTCAATAAAAGTATGGTTTTAAAGAAATTTATTGAAATGGTTTTTTTGAAAGGATTTCAATAAAATAATGATATTATTAAAATGGTTTGAATTGGTTGGTTTGAAATGTTTTTGGAATACATGGGGTTTTTTAGTTCATGATTTAGACATGACCATGATTAAAGAATGTGTACCATTGGGGAGTAAAGTGATGTGATCCTAAATAGGAGGCATTTTTCATTAGGGTCTATGGATATTGGTCACATTGTGAAGAATTATTGAATGGATGAGAAACCGATCATAAGCATGGAACTGCCATAAAATCATGCATGAGTGGGTGTGTGGTGAATCATGTTATGGGTATACCAAAAGTAATGTGAAATGGTGTAATGTTTTTTTTGGTTAATTTTACTTGGAAACTATTCTGGTATGGAAATATATTCTGGTATTAAACTAATTGGATTTTATATGAAATTTTTTCAATTGTTTTGTATAAATTGTTTATATAAATGTGCAAAGATGTTATATCATAGTGGAGTGAGTATGGATGTCATTTTTGGAAAGCGTGATGAGTTTCATTACTGATCCCTACTTTGGAAAATTGTTTCTTTTGTATATATCATTTTTTGAGACACATAAAAAGGTAAAGTATTACACTTCTCTAGTGGAACTTTGTGATACATGGGTTTTTTGAGGTATTGGGACATGGATAATGTTTTGAGTTAGGGATCAATGTAATTGAAGTATTTTATTTTTTTTATTTTTATCTTTCTCTCTGTACATTGATGTTAGTTTTCCTTTTTTTGTGCTTTGTTTTTTATTTTGGTTATGATATCAATGGTTTTCCCTTGAGTTATGTTCAATTTTTATCATGAATATGGTAGTTGTTCTTTGGTTATAGTATATCTGGTTGGATTTTTTATTTTCAAATAGAGAATCATCCCCATCATTTAATGAAGCCCTTGGAATTCATTTCCAACATTTTTCATCTAGGGGATGTCACTTAAGCCCATATAACATCCTTCCACATTCTTAAGCCAATGAGGAGGGGCATGACGTTACACACCATATCTTGTATGATATAGTGGACCCCAATGAGGGTAATTATATACATGATATAGGGTTTAAATCACCATAACCATAAAATAAAAATAAAATAATTTAATGAAAAAATAAAAAATTTCTTATTATTTTCTTTATATACAATGTTTTTAGTCCTAATATTATGTTTTCTCTATTATATTTACATAATATAAATTAGTTTTTTAACTACTTGTGATGTTAAAAGATTCATGCCTACTAATCATAACAATATTGATGAGACAAATAATAGTAATGTTTAAATTGAGGAAATATTGTATCATGGATAAAATTATAGAGGTGAGAAAGGAGGAAAACATGATAAGGTTGAAAAAAATACAAGAGTGGAATAGTATGATGGTGTTAGTAAAAAGTATTGATGTGAGATGTAGAGGTTATAAATTCAATTTTGGATTGAATGGAAATTCCAAAACTATTTACAACAAAAATTCTTGTTTCATAATTTATAAAGGGGATAGTACACAACGCATGTGTCCATTAATATAGATTTGTCAGAAAATATTCTCCCAATGTTGAAAAACATAAAATTAAAAGATATAAGGTTAAAAGTATGATATTTTATTTTTTTTAAATAAGATAATGAACTGTTTATTTACACTTCATTATCCTTTATAAAGTAAGATTATATTAGAAAACTATCATATAAATTTTTTGTAAATGGTCACTAGAACGTCCTATAGATAATTGCATACGCTTATTATGAATAATCATCATAGGGATGTTGAGAGTAAAATAAAACCATACCCACTATTTATATAAGAACATATCACAATCCTAGTTACATAGGGTAATTTTTTTGTCTTTGGAAGGAGGAATAATTTAATCTGAATTGTAACTTATATTACATCATCTGATATTACTTGTATTAATTAGTTTGACTCCGGATTATTAATTTATAAATTATAAATGGAGTGTATGAAATAAATAATTTGTATTCAAACCATATTCCCTTACCATAAATAAAGGATGGTTTATTCCTTCCTAGAACATAAAATTATGTGTTTTCTAAATATATAGAATCACTATTATTTAATATGAAACAATAATAGAATAATGTTATTTTTTTAATATATTGATTGATGAATTGGAATCTAAAGAAAATTTCATCCATTGTAATGTACTATGGAAAGAGACCTGTGTAAATAAAAAAGAGTCAAATACTAAGTTAAAACATATAGAATATATAGGAATCATGTGTATTTATGAAAAATAGTAATTTTTTCTTCTTTAAATTATTATTAAATAAAAATAACTATATATTTTCCAAAAAATTTATCTAGTTTAGTTATTAGAATATGTATATACTATAGCTAATAAATAAGTATATTAAATTTATTTGAAGCATCTTGAATAGTATTATCACATTAATGGTGTATATTTTAGAGTTTCACTAAGAAAATACTTTGAGAAAGAAAATTCACAGTTTGATATAAGGAAAAAATGAAACATATTCAGGGAAATATTGATACTATAATGAAAAATTAGTTGGTTGGATTATGTGATAATCTATCATCATCGAAGGTATTAATGTGAAGAATATTAACAATAATAGTAACACTATGAAGACCCATAAACCATGAGTTTTAAGGCTACCTATTCCATAGAATAAAATACCCTACCTATGTTAATCACTTTTTTCTTAATATTATACAATAAAAAGGAATCCAAAAACAACTTATACATTTATTATAATAAATTTTAATAGGGTGAAATTGATTTTTATTTATATTTATCAGTATAAACTCATAACCTTGTTTCTAATATAAAATATTCTACATAATAAACCACTTCCCAAATATCACATTAGTGTAGGTATTCATAAATCTCATAAACTCGGTATTGAGCTACCTATTACCCATTATGATTTTTATATTAACAACGTAAAACTTTCTATGGACCCTTAATATAATATAAATTTCATCTAATATTGAGACAAGATAATAACTTGTCATATAATTTATTATTTATTTTATATAAAAAATATTTACAATTAATAAAAAAATCACAAATAAAAAATATTTTTATATAAGTAGAAACATAATGGAAAATAAAATGTTTTCTCAAAACAGTATAGAGAATTATCTAATATATTGAATGCCTATTAAGGATTACTTTTCCCAACTAACTACACTACCATATTTATTAATTTTACATGTTCTTATATATACAACAATAAAAAATAAATATGCCACTTATATTTAATTTCATGTGAAAATATATGTTGAGTTAATTAGTGATGTGATTGGTAATGATATTTTAAAAAAAATGCTTAGTCATCAGTGGTTTCGGGCCTCAGCTTTCAATGTATACGTGCAATGCATTTTCATAATTAATTTTTCTAATAATTTATTTAATAATTTTATTAAAATTTAATACTATTCATATTTTCAACTTGTGTACATCTTACACCAAGGTAAATTAAAATAACTTTCAAACACATTTTTATTCATTAGTCACCATGTCACTTACAAAAAAAATATTAATGGATGAAGGTTAAATTTTAGTAAGAAACACTAAGAGACAACATCATTTGAAAATAAAATATCCAAGGAAATGCCCTTATTAATACCTATAATATAGGTCTAAAAATAAATAACCTAATTATATAAAATATATTTTCATTTGTTTCTATTAATTATAACTTTTTATCTATTTTAGTTCTCATAGGATGCTCACTACATTAAATTTGGATACTCTAAGGATATATTTTTGGTATCAAATGCATGGATATATAAAATAGAAACCACATATGATATCCATTATAAATTTTATATACACTCTAATAAAATTTTTAAAAATAAACATAAAATTATATTTTTTATATAATGTTTTAATAAAATAATTATGATTGGACAATTTTTATTTATCATCAAACACATGGTATTAAAATAGTAAATGAGCACAACATACCTATATATTTATATATATCTTAATATGTATAAGGGTTAATATAATATGATTTCATTATTAATATATATATATATATAGATAAAATAATTTCGTTTATAAATTCTAATATAGTGTCTGAAATAGAGTAGTAACGTATATTGTGGTTATTTCATTCTTTAAATTATTAAAATATATCACATTCCATCCATAAAATAGAATCATCTATGAATTATTTCCATGGGGGATTAAAAATTATTTTATAATGTTTATTAATTGTTTTTTATCTATATTTTCTTAGTACTATTTGGACCATCTAAAACCTATATTTTTGAAAGAAGAAATATATTTGTTTTTGAGGGATTTGTCATCTTACATGGGGTCAAAATTTTTATACATATCATAAATAGGTTTCTTCATGTCATATTTTAAAAATAATTTCTATAAAAAATACCATTATGTGGTAGTTTAATTATGGTATATTCAGTTAATTTTCAAGTCATTGATTATGTGAATAAAATTTGGGGTTTTCAATTTAAAAGTGACATAATAATTCATGAATTGTGTCACATAATCAAAACTAAGAAAATTTACTTGTATTATCATGACAATTTTACAAAACAATAACATATTAATTATATATATATATATATATGAATTAATCTCATGTCATTTTAACATGTGGTGTGACTTGTATAATAGAATGTAAATGTTTTCAATTTAAAAGTGAGATTTCAGTTCAAAACACACATCACATACTAAATACTAAGAAAACATCCATGGATTTATATTATACATTATGAAAATGATGATCTATTCATTTTTGACATGTATTAACTAAAAACACATTTATAAGAAAAATGATCTATCTAGTTTGAATAAAGTAATTTTTTTCAATTTAAAACTGACACAATACATAAAAAATGCATCACATAGTCAAAATCAAGAAAAAGTTTTTATATTGCCATGATAAATAAATAAATTGATCAATAATTAATTTGTAATGTGAAATAATTAACCCCACATCATTCTAACATTTTTTTTGATATGTATAAATGTGCATGATTTCAATTTAAAAGTGACAGTTTAATTAAAAAATGGGTAGCATGCTCAAAACATGGAAAAAGATCCTATATTATCATGACATATTAGGAAAATTATTAATGATTTATTTTTTAGGTCTAAAAATTATTCTAACATCATTTCGACATATAGTGTGGAAAGTGTGACTAAATGGGTGTGTTTTGAATTTAAAAGTCATGTTTGAATTCTAAAAAAAGAAACACATGCTCAAAATCAGGAAAACACACATGGATTTTCAGGATATTTCATAATAAATATTATTAATTTTTCACATGAATAAACTGAATATATGGAAATATAACACACGATGTGGATAATTGGATATAAAGTAGGTAGTTTTGATTTTAAAGTGACATTCTAGTTCAAAACAAGCACCACCCAGTCAGAACCATGAAAACATGCATGGTTTATTGGGATAATTTAATAAAATAATATATGATTTATTTTTAATTTATAGGCATTATATACATGTTATATCAGTATGTGGTGTTTCTAGTATGATTTAATGTGCATATTTTATGTTTAATAGTGAAATTTTATTTCAAAACACATATCATATACTAAAAATGAGTAAGCATTCTTTTATTACTATAATAATTTATTTTAATGATATTTTTTTTACTTTTTTACATGTATGATTTAACATTATTTTAATATGATACATAATGTGGCCAATTTCACTAAAAGTACATGTTTTCAGTTTAAATATGGAATTCTAGTTCAAAACATGTATCCTATTGTAAACATGTAGAAAATAAACTTGAGGCGTCCTGATAAATTAGGAAAAGTATCCATGATTTATTTTCAATTATTATGAATTAACTGAACATTATTTTAATATGTGGTGGGGTGGATATGTCTAAAAGTGTATGTTTTTAATTTAATAGTTAAATTTTAGTTCAAAATGTGCATCACATATTCAAAATCAATAACAGAAGATCAAATTAGTTTTACACTTTAGGAAATTGATGATTTTTAATTTTTGACATTTATAAATTAACCAAAAATAAATCTGATACATGATGAAACTGATTTGACTAAAAGTGTGTTTTTTCAATATAAATTTGAATTTTATTTCAAAACTCATATCACCTACTCAAAACAAAGAAATCACACTCATATTGTCATGATAACTTGGTAAAATGAATGGTTAATTATAGTTCTCTGACCCCAAAATCTCGAAGGTGGTGTCTACTATCAATTACAATGGAATGATTACAAGTCATCAAGCCCCAAATGACTGACTATTTTTTTAGTATTATTAAAATATATACATAAATGAGTATTTTATTAAAAATTACTACACAAATTATAACATATTTTTTTCCTACTTTCAGAATAAACATCTTCAAGGATAACTCTAATACATCTAGTAAATCCCTAAATATCATTCATTGTACTCTTTTGGGATTCTAAGGTAAAGAAAAGTAATAAAGGGGAGCTCAAATTCACAGTATGGGATAAATATAGAGGAAGCAATAATGAATCAATAAGAATAGTAAAATGGTATAGTAAATAACTGAACATACATTCTATATAATCAATAAAATTATTATTATTATGTCAACAATATGGAAGGTAATAAGTGGAAATACATTCCATTAAAATAAAAAGATTAGGAAAAATCACTATGTCATGGAATAAAACTAAGACACATTCCATTTAATCAATGAACTAAAATGAAATATATCCACATATATGTCATCGCAAAAAATCATGGATGAATAATAACTAAAAATAATATGAGGTTAGTGATAAATTGTTAGACATCATGTCAGAGGCACATTAAAACTTATTACCGTCAATACCTTTCACAATATGGTTTGAAACTAAGGTTAAAAACCCATTTGGTAAACTATTTTTCTCATTATAACTTATTGAAGCATCAAGGAGCTATATAATGTCTAGGCTCCAGTCGCCATTTCCTGTACAAAAAAATCGTCATATTGAATCATAAAAAAAACTAATATTACATATCAAATAACCATATTTAATGATAAATATAGATTTATCAATAATTAACCATTTAAACACCATATGTAAATTGGTATATGGTTTATTAAATAACAATATACTTGATAATTGGTATGGATAATTTTGAGAAATTACATAGTCAATGATAATCTAAAATTTCATATTTCAAGGGGAATAAAAAATAAATCATGGAAATGAACGAGAATTCTATCCTTAGAAAAATCAATAATAAACCATCTATTGGAAGAATATGTATGGTATTAATAAAACATATTCCATGTGGAGTAAAAATAGAGAGTTGTTTTCATGGATTAAATAAAGTAATAAATTTTAAAAATATTCCTGAGGAAAAAATTCTTTTCTTTTAAAAAATATTTGGAAATTATTTTTATTTGAAAATCCCATTTTAAGCATTTTCATTAAAAATAAAATATTTAAACATGAAAAGGAATATTTAAAGATATTATGGTAGATAAATCCATATAAGTCATACAAGGTACGATGCATATTCATTTTTGTATGGAAAAGGATAAAAATGACTCTTTCGAGAATCAATAATAGGAATCCCTTAGAAACATTTGTAAAAGAAAAAATGAATAAAAATTTCTTTACAAAATAATTTTTAAAACATTTTTTATTTTTTTTAATAAAATATGGTTTTTAGATGAATACAGTTTCTCCGACTAAATATAGAAATAAGGTCAAGTTTTTAGAAAAAAAAGTAATAAAACATTTTGAGCACCAAAGAATCTAAGATTGGTACTAATTTTGAAAATGGTCATGAATAAGCAGAAGATAATGAATGGTTTTATTGAAATATTGTTATATAGTTTCTATAAATGGAAATTCCATTGAAAGATCAATAAAGATATAGTTGTAAAAAATAATCTTTAATCATTTAAAAGTGTTTCATACCACCTTGAAACATTTTAAAACATAATCTTCATGAAGGAAAAATATTAAATTAAAGACATAAATACCATTATGGTAAGAGTATTAATGATAAAATATAACAACAGGGGCAATAGAGGCAGCTCACAAAAGATATAAGTGGTGAACATGACATTTTTCATATGGATATAAAATGTGATAGGAGAATCCCTTACCTTGTGTTTCCATTTAGTAGAACATCCATATACTTCCTATATAATAAACCTATGTAAATTATCTACATTCTTTTTAACACTTTTAATGTTTATCATTACTTTTATTTCACTTATTACCGTGTTGTGTATAACTACTTAAAAATTTATGTTTACATGAGGTGTTTTCCCCAAATTTGGTTCATGTTTTAAAAAAACTTTTGTAGGTCATCTATATTCAAAGGATTCATTATATAACATCTCTAGAATAATAATAATGAAATAATTATTATATTTACACACCAATTATACCTCTTAATTTAATAATTAAATATGGTTTTGAAAAATTAATCAACATTACGATAATGGGGACGGTAGGTCGTATGTACGCATGAGTAACGTTCTTGTTTTTCAATGATCATTATGGGAAGAATTTAAGTAAACCCATATCATTATATAATTATAATTATTCTATAAATACCATATTATTTAATCACATGTACCAATATATAGAATTTATGTGATGAAAAAGGAATTACATCATGTTGAGGTAGCGGCAGTCCACACCTCCACGAATAACGTTATCACTTTTTAAGTGTGTGAAAGGGAAATAAAGAAAATGATATATATCCAGAAAGTAAATTCTTCCATGAATATCATATAGATTTTATTTATGTATGGTATGTTCAATTATAACCATCCTTTACACATTCCATGGATCATGTGAATGAATCACATCGCTTTGAGGGGCGGTAGTCCACACTTCCTAAAACGATGTTATTTTATTAACGTAAAATGAAAAGTATAATGGTATGTGTTGTAAAATAATTAAATAATCATAAATACAAAATAAATATCATATATAGTATATATATATATACATTTTTTCCATCATAATGTCAAACTATGAATGTTAGAAATATAAAAATGGACAATCATTGTTTTGTTAGGTAGTAGATTACCATACAAAGAAATTGTATGTTTGTTACATATTAGATGGAGGTTTCTGTATGGTTAGGTTGAAATATTTATATAATAACATCCTATTATATTTATAATACCGGTGTTGTTATGTAAGAATATAATAATAAGATTATATGGGTTGAATAATAAAAAAGAAACTAAAACAATTGATATAAGATCTTGCCTCTTAATCAGGTAACTCATTTTCGTTTTTACCAAAAGGATTCCTTAGGTGGATTCATACTAAATGAGAGGATTCTTGGTCAAGGGGAGGCATTTTGAGAAACTACTTGGGAAGAGGTTGGACGATCTAATGTGTCTTTAGAGGATTGAGTAATGGGGATATGTGGTGGCCTTTTCTAGTGAAGGAAAATGACCCACATGGAATTTTTGGAAACAAGTTAGGTGTAAAATTGTTCTAACCTAACAAAAGTCAATTCGGCCCTTAAATATAAGGTTTATTCCATTTAAAGCCTAATTACACCTTAATCATTGTAATTAATTTTAATCACTTTCACTAATCATTTTGGTTAAAATGTATATTAATATTATTTGAATTTAAATATAATATTGATTACAATGTTTTATATAAATTTTTTGATATTAAATTCATAGAATCAGAAAAGTTAAGATTAATACTAATCTCGAAGATGGACAAATTAACTGGTTTTAGTAGAAAAATGTTCAAAATATTATTATGTTTTTATATTAAATTTGAATGTTAAATTGATTCTAATTGACTAAATTGTATTAATATATGTATAATTTACCATATGAGACTTGAAAACAAATTTAAAAATATAGATTAACATTAATAATTATTTAAACAAAAACATAGTTTTTAACTAAAATGTAGTATTTTTCACTATTCATCAAAAAATGATGTTTCTCATAAAAATACCAAAAATTCAATAAAGGATAATTTTGAAATTATTAATTAAATAATGAAGTTTATTTCATAAAATTATATTTATAAAACTGTCAAATGTAATATTTAAAACTGGTTCTCCACTAAAAGGTGGTAAAATTGCCTTTGTAAAAATATAGGTTTTCATTTATGAAATAGAGTTTTTTCTTATCTTATGTATAGAAAACCTAATGGATAAATATATAAAATAATTTAATGAATATATAAAATATATTTTTAATTTAAATCATTCTATAATTTTAATTAGTTATGTTTATTAAGGAAAAACTCCTTTGGAACTATAAAAATAATAATATTTCTCTTTATATCCTATTGGTTCTTATTTACATTTATAATTAATTGGAAACCCATAAATTCTTTTTATATTTATATAAACCATAAATTTTAATAAGCTAGTTAATGATATTCATAAATTCTAACATAAAATTTAGGTTATATCATATTATTTTAAGTAATAATATTTTAATAAGACAATGTAATTTGGTGAAACTCAGTCTTGCGTGAGACGCAACATATTGAGAAAGGTCGCTCTTGCATGTAATGCAAGATAACTTAGTGTTATGTGGATTATAATCTATATCATGTATTTAATTTATTTTAAATAGTAAATATATAATATAGTCTCTGGATATTATTTTCTATTATGTGCTTGGTGTTCCGTGTCATACATGCTATAAAATAAAATGTTTTTACTTTAAAATTTTGGGTTGTGACATTTTACCCACCATAATAAAATTGTGTTCTCACAACAAAAAATAGATCATTATAATATATTTTTTGATACTTATTATTTATGAAATCCCATATCATGAGAAGGTTACATAAGTTATCCTCAATAAATGAATGAATGGAAAGTAAAAAGGTCACATAGAATACCATGTAACTAGGTGTCTAAGTAGAAGAAAATCAGTGGAATGTAGAGAAACGTACTTGGAATAATGCATAAATATTTTATAGGTAGTTAATGAGGTTATCAATAACAAACAACTTAATGATTAATGTAAAGTTAAGGGCCTTGAAGCTATAAATCCACGATGATATAGAAGACTGTTAGTTCAACAGAAATCAAGGTATTAAAATGAAATTTTATTTATAATTTACTTTCCTAATGTTGGGTTATTATTTTAATGAACACTAATATAATGAAATATTCTTACATGAGAGGATTCAATATCATATGAATTATTCTAACTGTAGGTTTTTCTTCGATAAAATTCAAATTCATCCCTTTACTCATAGAAATAAATTATCTACAATGAATATTTTATGATGGAATAACTAAAAGAAACTTTTAAAGCATCATATGGAAAATAAAAGAGTGAAAAGTATAACTATTTTTCCTTAACCATTTTCCAAAAAATATGGGTAATAAATTAATCTCTAATCCTCAAATTTGATACTTCTAATTTTTCATTAACACTTATTCATCAATTTTTTTAACAAAAAACAATGATAAAAAATCAATACATTACAAAGTTTAGTAGTTTGAAAGAAAACCTTATCATCCTTCGGTCATGGGTTCAACACCCGAGGCCATGCCAGATTGGATTGTCTATTACCCTGCCTACAAGTTGTCTAAATCTAGAACCATATTAATATTATTTCCAAAATAAATGTGATGGAGATCCGTGAAATTTAAATATAAAATAGACTCTTAACTATGGTTTTCAATACATCTTCAATACATAAATAATCCATCCATTTATTCCCATATAGGCCCTTCCATGGTGTAGGTTTATCAATAATATCATTTCTACTATTTCTAAATCATGAAACATTATTTTTAAATATAAAACACCTTAGGTTTAACCTTGATCATTCATTGTCGTTGTGGATTCAAATTAATTATAGTGATTTTTAAAGAAGAGTTGGATTATCTAAATAATATCCCCTATGAGTTTCAAATTAGGTTCATTTTAAGGGCAGATTTTGTGTACTAGGTTTCCCCGAGTCAGGCTCGAAAACCCATGTCAGAGTTGTTACTCCTTGGTACATCTTTTCCAAAACCATGCCCAATTATATTATACAGAAATGGATTTATTTCTAGTAATACACACATAATCTATATCTTAACATAACCCAAGTTTGTTCTTTTATGCTTATATTAAAATTCTATCTTAGGGTTATGTTCTCTAACCTATGTTTTCCTCCATCTAATTCACATGGTTTTTACTAAACTTCCATTGATACCAAATGTAACATCTCGACCCAAGAATCCCAGAGCTGTTGTATGCTATCAATAAAATTTTCATGATTACAAGGATTAAATCCACAGAGGACATATCAGTTTATTATTCATGTTAAACTAGATACATAAATGATACTTTCATTAAAAATGACTACACTAATTACAACATAATTTTTTTCTTCTTTCTAAAAAAATATCTTGGATGATAACTCTAATACATCTAGTAAATTCATTAATATCATTTTTATTACTCTTCTTGGAATCATGTGGAAAGAAACATAATAAGGGTGATCTCAAATGATCTGTAAGGGAAAAAATAGATGAAGCAACTCTTAATTAATAAGAATAAAAAAAAGGAAAGGTAAATAACTGAACACACATTCCATGTGTTCAATAAATTTAATGGAATTATGTAAACAATATGGAAGGGTAATAACTAGAAATACATGACATTAAAATAACTAGATAAGGGAAAGTCACTATGGAAAGGTATAAAAACTAAAACACAATCTATTTAATCAATGAACTGAAATTAACTATATCAATAGATATGTCAATGTAAAATCTCATGGATGCATAATAGCAGTAACTAGTACAAGGGAAATTATTAATTATTTTAATTCATGTTATAGAAACTATAAAACCTATTACCATTATGAATTTTCACAAGACGTTTTAAAACTAAGGATAGAAACCCATTTTTTCGACTATTTGTCTCATCAGAACCTGTCGATGTATCGAGGAGCTATATAAAGTCATGGTCCACCCGTCATTGAAAGGCCAAACAATTCCTCAAATTTAATAAAAAAATTACTAATATGACTTATAAAATAACCTTATTTAATGATAAATACAGATTTATCAATAATTATCCATTTAAACAATGTATGTAAAATGGTATATGTTTTAGGCAATAGTAATATTCACGATAAATGGTATAGATAATTAGGATAAATTTCATGATCAATGATCATTTGAAATTAGATATTTCAAGGGGACTAACAAATAAATAAAGGAAATGAATTTGAATACTATCCTTGTCCTACTAAATCATAAACCATCTAGAGGAAGAATAAGGATGATATAAATACTAAATATTCTATGTGGATTCAGAATAGAGGGTTATTGTCTTGGACTTTATAAAATAATAACATTAAAAAATATTTCTGAGTAAAATAGCCTCTTATTTTTAATAACCTTTGTAAAAATATACTTATTTTACAATACCATTGAAAAAAAATTCTTTAAAAATAAACATTTTATACTTGAATATTAATTTTCAATGAAATGATCGTGGTTAAATCTGTATAAGCTGTACGATGTAAAAAGAATATTTATTCAATACGGAAGAAGGATAGAAAATTACTCATTTGGAAAGTGACAATAAAATTCATTTGAAAAAAAATTAAATACATTTTTGAAAAACATTTAAATAAAACATGGTTTTTAGAAGAAAAAAAGATCTCCGGCTAAAGAGAGTAATAAAGTCATGTTTTATGAAATACCTTTTCTAAAAACTTTTGAGTACCAAATATTTTAAGATTGGTAATAATAATGAAAATGGTTTTGAATAACCATTAGTGAATGAAATGGTTTATTGAAACATGGTTATATAATTTCATCAAATTAAAATTCCACTGGAATATCATTAATGATATAGTTGAGGAAAATAATCTTTAAATATTCCAAAGTTTCTCATACCACCTTGAATCATTCTCAATATTTAAAATCATTAAGGAATAATATTAAATGAGAGATTTAAATACCATTAAAGTAAGATGATTAGTGATACAATATAACAATTGTTTCATTAGATACCCCACACAAAAGATATAAGTGGTGAACATGACATTTATCCCATGGGTGAAAAAAGTGAGAGGAGAATCTCTTACATAGTGTTTCCTTTCCGGTGAACGTTATTTAACATCCTATGCAATAAACTTATGTAAATTTTTTACTTTCTTCAGAACATTCTTATGTTTATAATTAAATTTATTTCACTTATTACTATGTTGTATAAAACTACATAAACAATTATGTCTACATCAGGTGTTTTGGCCAAATTCGGTTTATATTTTAAAAACAAATATTGTAGGTAAAATTTGGTCAAAGTGAAATTATATAAAATCTATAGAATAATAATAAATACATAATTATTATATTTATACACCAATTATACCTTTAAAAATAGTAATTAAATAAGGTTATGAAAAATTAATCTACCTTACGATCATGGAGACGGTAGCCTGTACGTACGCATGAGGAACACCATTATTATTCAATGATCGTTATAGAAAAGAAGGTAAGTAGCCAAATATATTTAAAAAAATTCATTATACCATAAATACCATATTTTTTAATCATATTTACTAATATATAGAATTAATGTGATGAAAAAGCAGTCACATCATATCAAGGAGGTGATAGTCGACACATCCACGAATGATGTTATCACTTTTTAAGTATGTCAAAGGGAAATAATGAAAATGATATGGATATATATATATATATATATATATATATATATCCAAAAAGGTAATTATGTAATTAATACAATATATATGTTTTTTATGTATCATATGTTCACTTATAACCATCCTTTACACATTCCATAGATCATGTGAACGAATCACATCACATTGAGGGGAGGTACTCCACACTTCCTAAAACAATGTAATCTTATTAACAAAAAATGGAAAGTATTAGGGTATGTATTGTAAAATATTTATATAAACCTAAATACATAATAAATATGATAATATATATATATATATATATATTGTTTCCATCACAATGTCCAACCAAAAAAGTTAGAAATGAAAAATTAGGTTAAAATATTTACATAAATACATACAATTATATTTATTATATTGGGGGTTTTATGTAATAATAAAATAATATTATTATATAGTGAAATTAATGTAAATAAATCCAAAAATCTTGATAGAAGATGTTTTCTCTTAGTCTGGTAACTCATTTTAGCTTGTTCCAAAAGGATTCCGTAGGTGGATTCCTGCCCAAAGGAAAGATTATAAGTATTTTTTAGGGATGTTTGGAGATTAATTGGGAATTTTTTTGACAATAAAATGTTTCTTGATAAGTTTGAGTAAGGGGGATAGGTGGTGGCCTTTTATAGGAATGAAAATGACTCACTTAGAATTTTTGGATACATGTTAGGTGTATACATGTTTTTACCTAAAACAAGTCATAAAAACCCAACAGAACTCAATAATGTAAGGATAATAGTAAAATTATGGACATAAAATGGGTGTTGGACATTTCTATAGTTCATTTGGACCATTAAATATAATGTTTAGTCTATTTTAAGCATAATTACAGCTTAATCACTATAATAAATTTTAATCACTTTCACTAATCATTTTGGTTAAAAATTCAGTTGATGTTATTAGACTCAAAATATAATCTTTATTATAATGTTTTTTTTCCATTATTTCAAAATTCAATTCACAGAAGAAACAAAATTAATATTAATGCTAATCTCGCAAACAGATGAATTAACTAGTTTTAGTAGAAAAATGTTCAAAAGATTGTTACATTTTTAAAATTAATTTAAAAGTTAAATTGATTATAATGAAATAAATTGTATTAATAGATATATAATTTATATAATGTGACTTTAAAACAAATTTAAAATATATTTAATGTTAATATTTATTTAAATGAAAAAGCTGTTTTTAACTAAAATGTAGTATTTTTCACTATTCATTGAAAAATGAAGTCTCTCATAAAAATGCCAAAAATTCACCCTAGGATAATTTGGAAATTCATAATTCAATAATTAAGTTTATTTTATCAAATTAAATTTATAATAGTGTAAAAATTAAGATTTAAAATTGGTTCCACATTATAAGGTGGTAATATTACCTTTATAAAATATAGGTTTTTATGTGTAAAATATGGTTTGTTCATATCATATACATTTAAAAAATAATGGATAAATATAAAAAAAATTGATTGAATATATAAAAATATTTTTACTTAAAATAATTATATAATTTTATTAGTTATGTTTATTAAGGGGAAAAATCATTTGGAAGCATAAAAAAATAATATTTCTCTTTATATCATATTTGTTCTTATTTTCATTTATCATTAACTTTTAACCCATGAATTCATTTTATAATTATATAAACCATAAGTTTTTATTATTTAGTTAATTTTATTCATAAATTCAAACATAATGGCTATGCTGTATAATATTATATAAAATAATAAAAGTTTATTAGGGAATTTTGTTGGTGAAACTCAATCTTTTGGGTAACGCATGATATCGAGGAAGGTCACTCTTACATGTATCATATGATAAAACAATGGTGTGTGCATTAAACTATATTTCATGTATTGAATTTATTTAAAATTATAAATATATATTAGAGATTTGCGATATTTTTTCCCCTTGCGTGCCTGGTTTCACGTGCCACACACACTATCAAATAAAAGGTTCTTACTATATAATTTTAGGGTGATAAATTATTAATTTTATAAATCTAGAAATTAACATCAGATTTATTTGACACAGGGTTTGGATGATTTTATTTAATGTACTTTTTTTTTAATTTTGAAGTGATATTTTATTTCAAAATTTGTGTCACATAGTAAAAATCATGAAAATTTTCCAATATTGTTATTGTAACTTCTGAAAAATATCCATGATTTATTTTTTCCATGTGATAATAAACCATTAATCATTCTGACTCATAGTGTGTTCAATATGAATTAAAGGGAGTTTTTCATTCTAAAATGTATATTTTAGTTCCAAACATGACTCACATATTTAAAATCAATAAAACATGTTGAAATTATTGTGATACATTAGTAAAATGATCATTTATTAATTTTTCACATATTGTAATTATTCACACGTCAATCCAATATAGGGTTTGAATAGTTTGACTGAAAGTATGTGTTTTTAGTATAGAAGTTAAATTTTAGTTCATAAACTGAATCGCATACTCAAAAAAAATATTCCCTCATATTCTCAATATAATTTTGGAAAATGATTAGTGATTATTTTATGACATGTTATAATTAATCACAAATCAATATTACACATGGTTGGGATGATTTGATTGAAAGTTCATGTTTTAAATTTAGAATTGAATTTTTAGTTCAAAAAATGTGTCACATAGTCTAAAATGAGATACATTCTTATATTGTTTCCATGAATTTTGAAAATGATTCAAGATTCCATTTTTATGTTTAGGAATTAACAATAAATAATTTTGACATATGGTGTGGCCTTTGTGACTAAAATTAAGTGTTATCAATTTCAAAGTAATATTTTACTTCAAAACCATCATCACATGCTCAAAACATAAAAAATGTTCTCATACAATCATGAAAATTTATGAAGAAAATTA
Source organism: Viscum album (assembly GCA_963277665.1). Taxonomy (NCBI): domain Eukaryota; kingdom Viridiplantae; phylum Streptophyta; class Magnoliopsida; order Santalales; family Viscaceae; genus Viscum; species Viscum album. The sequence goes on from OY728123.1 coordinate 654,608,067, forward strand.
GGTAGTAATTTTTGACATAAAGGAATTAATTTGTTGTCTAGTTAACCCATGGTGTGTCTAAAATGACTAAAAGTGTGTGTTTTCAAGGTAAAAATGATATTTTATTTCAAAAACATGTGTCATGTCCTCAAAACATTGAGAATGTGTCCATAATTTCATGATAATTTAAGAAAATGATATGTTAATAATTTTTTAATTATGGGAATTAATCATACATAAGTCCAACAAATAATATTATTTAGTTTGATTGAAAGTGAATGTTTTCAATTTTAATGATTCATTTCAGTTAAAAATATTCATAACATGTTCAAAACTAAGTAATCATTCTTAGTTTGTTATGATACTTTAATATAATGAAATATTATTCTTTTGTTTCGTGTATGAATTAAATAAACATATTTTTGGCATACGACTTTGTTGGAATGAGTAAAAATGTGGTATTCCATTTTAAAAGTGAAATATTAGGTGAAAACACACAACCTAAACTCAAAATATTGATAAATATCATATACTACTATGACATAATATAATAATGATTAATTATTCATTTATGACATAAAGAAATTAGAGACATATCAATCTGGAACATGGTGTTTCCAATTTTATTAAAAGTGGGTGTTTTTTAATTTAAAGTGATATTTTAGTTCAAAATGTGTGTCACATAGTCAAAAATGAGAAAATGATCTCTTATTTTTGTGATACTTTCTTTCAATTATCAGTTATTATTTTTTGAGTTGTAAAAATTAAAATCCCATCAATCTAATGCGTGATTTGACTAGTTTAACTAGTAGTGTGTCATTTCAGTTTCAAAGTGACATTTTAATTCAAAGGTTCCTAAAATAGTCAAAATCATAAAAATATTCTCTTATTATTATTATAATTTTAGAAAAAAATATAATTGATTTTAACATGAGATAATTAATATCATATAATTTTGACATGTGGTGTGCCTGATATGACTGAATGTGCATGTTTTAAATATTAAATTTACATTTTAGTTCAAATTGTTTGTCAAATACTCAAAATTTATAAAATGAACTTGGATTGTCATGATAATTTAATAAAATTTATTTTCAATAATTTTTTATTAGTATAAATTAACCACACATCAATCTGAAGTAATGTGTTGGCAGTTTTTCTAAAACTATCTGTTTTTAGTGTAAAGGTGAAAGTTTTGTTTAAAACCCACATCACATAATCAAAACATAGAATATGCACTTGTATTATCATAATATAATTAAAAATAATAGTTTATTGATTTTAGATTTATTGGAATTAACTTCTCATCAATATGACTCACATTTTTTATAGTTCGATTGAAGGTGTCTATTTTCAATTAAAAAGTGAAATTTTGTTCAAACAATTATTTACATAGTCAAGACCAAGAAAATGAGCTAAAATTTCCATAATTAATTTATAATTTTTTTATATATTATGTTATCATTATTACGTTTTTTTCACATATGATATTTTTTTATTTATATCTTCTTTATAAATTATTGTATCATATTTATGTTTTTTTATTTTATTCTATAGCATTTCTAAAAAAATGGTTTTTTATTATTGTGATGTGACTATTTTATATAGGGTTGGTAAGATCAATAGAGAAGAAATCCTATGATTTGGATTCTTTTATAATGGGATGAAAAATTTTATAAAAAAATTACAGAATTACACATATCAATGTAATTGTAATGTATTGAAATGCTTTAGATTAATTTTATTTATACCCAAATGGTTCAATGAAAACTTATTTATTACTATATGAAATTATTTTAATTACTAATAAATATGTTTTGGACTCATTACACAACTAGATAAATTATATTCACTAATTCACATTAGTTATCATTTTAATAATTTATATATAATCTAATATAATAGTTTATAATTTATAACTATATGATGATAACAGAATAAAATTAATTATAACTTTTAATAAAAAATAATATAATGATTGATTTATTAGTGATTTACAAGGAAACCTAATTTTACAGGGTTTTGGGGGGATTTATAACATCTAAAAATCAAATAAATAATAACTCTAAAACATAATTAATCCTATAATAAATATATACATTTAGAAAGAATATAAAAAAATAACAAGAATGATCTACTTTGAAACAGTCAATCCTATCACTGAATCTGTTCATGCTCCTCCCAGATAAATGGTATTATCCCATTTTTGAGGTACTTAAAAGATATGGTTATCTAATAAAATAATTTTTATACTATAAAGGTAGTTTAGGTCCCAACATATAAATATATGGTGATGATTCAGTTCGCCACTCTCTCAACCACATTAAGAAAAGTGTGAAATAACACTCTACAATACACCACATGGATTAAAATTTCATATTTTTATAGGTCATTATGGGATTCATACATGTTTTCCCTATCATAAAATCAATTATTTTGTGATCTCAAAACATGAAACACCTTTTGTTAAAAGGTTAATTGCACCATCATCCTGAGGGTGTTCTTGAGTAAAGGTATGAGCTCCTCTTTTTTGATTGTGTAGTCACTATTGATTTTCTTAATGACTATCTTAGAGTCACCAATCATGTGCATCAGAGGAACATGGATCTAGATGGGAAATTAAATAATTATAACGCTTGTAAATTCAATATTTTTATTTCAACATAAACACTTTTATAAAAGAAGTATGGAACCCACATGGAGCCTAAATAAAAGAATAGGTTTTGGATTCATAACAAACTACATGTTCATTCTATAATAATTCTTGAGTTTTAGATCCTTGAACCCTTTGTAAAACTTATTCCATGTTAAATTTTTTATTTTATAGGTTTTATTATATTAGATATTTTAACTAGTCAATAATTTTTCCCTAGGTTGGTATATACTCTTCCATGCTTATATTCCTCTTTTTGAACCCATGAAAAAATATGTGGTTTGGATTATTGATCCATTTATATTATTCCAAATTCATATATAAATGTATATATATTTTGTATATTCTCTGGGTATCATACTATTAATACTTAATAAGAAAATTATCAATCTACATATCTTCTTTAGATTGAAGAAAAAGATTAGTTTTGGTGGATGAAACACTACCCACTTCCAGAGTGATTTGATCCTTGGATGGCCGATCTTCAGTTATCGCAAATTTCCCTTCTTTCTCAATCAATTTACCCCTTCCAATTACTAATCCATTTATTCACTCATAGAATTCTATTTAGGTACCAAGAAATTACTCATCTCCTCAGCCTGGTGTATGGAATGTCATGAAGAGTTCCAGATAATTTAAGGATGCTCTTTCCAGATCAGTTCCTGATTCAATATAGTTTCACCTCCTGGTCACCACATGCATCTCCATCACGCCCCAGTGCTCCGTGAGGGTGTATAAATTCCCAATGGTTCATATTTATCTATATTTTATTGGATGTTCATAAGATTATCATCACTTATTTCTGGTAGAAATTTTCGGTCATGACCATCCCCCCATCACTATATTTTGTGCCTTCATGTGATCTTGGGCCCTTGTATGTCCAATAGTAGTCTGTTCTATATCACGTAATGATTTTAGAATCCACTACTTCTCACATGAAAAATTTGTTTGTTATTGGTCTGGATATTTGTGAAGGTGTGGGGACTGGAACTTCTCTCTTTTTATATAGTCATGGGATGTCCATGAAGGGAAAAATTCCTTCCCAATAGTAGTTTGGGTGAAGCTCCATGGACTCCCTCTAAATTTATTCATCCCTCCATTCTTTAATGTGTTTAAGATACCCTCGGTGGGATCCTGTGTGAAGATGAAAAAAATTATAGTTTCACTTCTTCATCTATGGCTCATATCTATATGGATGTGGATCTTGCTTCCCATATCCCCTCTCATGTTCTCATTTGGGTAGGTGATGTATTCTCTGGGTGGAAGTTCATCTTCTTCCAGCCCCCCCTAAAGATTTTTCAAGGCTTGTCAGATCTAAGTCCACTATTAAGAACTATGCAGGCACAAATCTTCCCTCAAAGGATAGATCATCATGGACAGTATCCCTAAGAGACTTATATTTTTGTTGTGAAGGACTGGGCGACATCGTCTATAGAGATTCCTATCACCCCCTATCCCCTCTGTCATCCTCTAGCCTTATCCCCACTGTTGTGGTTTGTCCCCCAAACCTATATGATTTTCCAACCTCTCATTCATATCCTCAACCTTATACCAAATGTCTACCGAGCCAAATGTTAGGTGTTGTGGATAAACTAGAACCATTTTCATCTTATCTAGCTAGTTCAGCTTTATTTCTAGAAGTGGAAAGGAAGTTTCTTGCTCAAGATTACAACTCAAGGCCACCTCTTGGAGATAGGAAATCTCTTTATCCTTCCCCACCCCTTAATCAGAGCCTTTAGTTGTCACCTATTCTTCAAACAATCCTTCTCCATTAGAGCTACACAGGTCATTGTTAGAGGACATGAAATAGCATTCTTCTTCTAGCATCTCATCTGGAAACCCCGAGGAGTCCATGGGAACCTTGAAACCAAATGGTTATCTAAATGATCTTGAGAGCTCCTTCCCCTCTTCTAAGAACATTCAACTACATCTTGTTAACTGTTTATCAGCCTTATATCCTCTCAATTAGGATGATAACCCTTTAGGCTTACCATCCTCATCCCAATATTCGGCAGATGGTGATGTTTGGATCACCCTATCTATGTCTCGATAATAAAACAATGGTTTGTTTCATGAAACTATCAATTAATCACTTGAGGGCCGAATGTCCATCTCCCCAAATGATTAATGTATGCCATTATTGTATGGATTGATCAGGAGCTTCGGTAATATATGAATTCAACTAGTCAGAAGATCATAAAAATAATTTCTATTTATTTTAAATTCTTGAATAGAAAAAAAGGTTAACCAGTTAGAGTTTATGGAGAGAATAAATGGTTTGGTTAATACGATTCATCAAATCCCATGCAACAACCACATATGAATTTTCTGGAAGAAAATATTTTTTATAGAAATGGTGGAGGATTTAACTCAACACATTACTTACAAGGTTTGTGTGGATGATTTTTCTTTCAACTTCATAGTGGTGTATGGCTTGTGTGAGATGAATGAGAGGGCCGCTCATTGGAAACAACTCTCGGCTTTCCACCATGGTAATATTCCCTCATTCACTACTGGCGATATCAATTCCATCACTGACGAGTTTAAGAAGAAAGAAGGAATTATGTACAATCATGGACCCATGAACGATGTCAAATATTTTTTGAAATAAAATGGATTAATGGATATGGGATATGTTTGAGAGAAACTCATGTGGTGAAATAATAAAAAAGGGTGTGGGTACATTTGTAGTAGGTTGGACTATTGTCTTGGAAATCTATAGGGTATACATTCTTTTCCTCTAGTAGAGGTTACAAACATATCTCACGTTCTTTAAAATCACTCCCCTATTCTAATCCATATAAAAAGTGAGTAATTTTTTTATAAACATTTCTTCTTCTCATCAAGATATACTTGAATGGATGGTTTTTTGTAGGTCATTAAGGATTACTAGAACCAACCATAGACTAGAAATGCTTGGGTCAAGTTGAGCGATAAACTCAAAACACTCAAGAATCATATGTCCGAATGGAAAATACAAAGACCATATTATGAAAATAGTATTTAAGACCTCAAAATTCATATCTCAAACAAGGAATCCCAACTATATGGGAACTGAGATGATATGATCTTTTCAAGAATAATAGAGAAACAAAACATTCTTAGTGGAAAGATTATAGAGATCTAAAAGGTGGAAAGGGAATGTTTAATATATCTTTGGCTAAGTTATGGAGATAGAAACACCAAATTCTTTAATTCATGCATAAAAGAGAGTAGGGGTACCATAAGAATTAATCTTTAGTTGGATGATGTAACATAGACAGAGGATATATAGGTGGCTATAAATCATGCAGAAAACCATGTAAAATCCCCCTCATGGGGATACTTAACATAGGATAAGAATTACTTATGATCACAAACAGTGAAGGAAATTTCTTGTCTAATATTCCAAGACTAATCCATGATAAAGGAAATAAAAATATAGAGACCATCCCTGATGATCTAGAGTTCAAAGAATCAATCCTTGATTTCAAACCTAAATGTACTCCAGGGCCTAATTGATTATCGAGTACGTTCTATGCCTTTGATTGGGATTTCATTAAATATCAAATCCTTAATGCTCTGATGAATTACTTAAGAGGAGGAGCTCTCTACATATATATACATGCTTATAAGATGGTTTTGATCCCCAAGGTTAGGGATCCTAAAACTATGGGCCAATAGAGACTCATATTCTTATGAAACTTCTCCTACAATATCCATGAATTATTAATCAATAAAAGACTAAATCATCTTCTCCCTCAGATCAATTCTGATGAGAAACATGGGTTCATACAGAGCCGAATCATTCGAGGGAACATAGTGATTTCAAAATAAGTGGTGAAAGACCTCAATAAGAAGTGCACTAGGTCTAACATCGTGATTAAAATCGGCATGGACATTGCCTATGATCGGATGTGTTGGAGTTTCATTTTGAAATCTATGCATCACATCTTCTTTAGATAATGGTAGAGAAACCAGATCTTCATAGATTCTCCACTCTATGGATTATTGTGGCACTCATGGGAAGATATTTTGGATTCATCAAATAAATTTGTGTCCTATGGAAGGTGGAACCAATCTCCCCTAGTGTTTTTATCTGTTACCAATATGTCTTATTGAGAAACATACACATTGAGATAGGTAATGGTCACATTATCCCATTCAGGAACAGATCTAGATCTAGCATCCTGACTCACCTTATGTATGTGGATGAAATATTAATCTTCATTAATGGAAGGTCAAGATCTATTAATGGTTTCTAAAATATCATGAATATTTATAGGTGTTGGAGTGGGAAATGAATTAACTACTCGAGGAGTAGAGACTATCTTCAAAGACTAGGTTGTAGCTGTCACGATCAATGAATCCAAGAGAAGCTATTCATTTTTCGAAGGCCCCTTCTAATGGAATACCATGGTGTTCCAATTTATAAAGGGAATTTTAAGAAGGTCATTTTTGATAACCTGGTTAGTAGAATCATGACCCGTATTTTTAACTGGAAGAACATGTTTCTATCATTTGGGGGTAAGATCACATTCGACAATAGTGTATTTTAAACCATCCATATGAACTCTTTATCTTATATCATACCTCCTTGGGGGCCATTTTATAGATCAAGAAAATAATTAATTCTATCATATGGGTAAACAGGAAAGAGGAGAAGTTTCACTGGGATTCACGACAGTGGATGAACAGACCTCTCAATGAAGGTGGCGGTAATCTAAATTTTTTTTATAGATAATGTAGGGAATGTATTAAAAATTTCCATAGGAAATCATCAAGGGGAATACTCTATGGGGAAGATTCATCCATGAATGATATGGGGGTGACTGGATCAGTTAGGGAAACTGATCTCGCAGTCTCTAAACATTAGAAAGATACATTTGTGACTCCATTGCTATGATTAATGACAAGGCCTAATGGGTGATCGGTAGAGGCAACATCTGATAATGGAAAGTTAATTGGGATGGATGTAAAAATCATTTTTCTGAATGTAATATTTAAGATATATTTTTCATATAATCTCATTTTCATCTTAGTTTCATTTCTACCACTCTCGATGTTATGAAAAAAAATATATAAAACAATTATCCTTTCAAATAACTGAGACTAATTCATTTAATATTATTCAGCATCTGGTGACTTTTTTATCATACCTTTATCATGTTGATCCACACCAGGAAGGTGAATAAAAGGTGGTCAGTCCATATTTGGTGCACAGAGATTCAAATTATTTTGAATTTCCTTATTTGGAGGATTATAAACAGGGCCATTTTGATGGATGATAACATTTAGAATAAGGGAATTCATATCGCCTCACATTGTATGTGCAGTATCAAATTCATCTCTGAGTCATCTTAGATCTTTTTCATTGAAAGTGTCTAGGTGAGATATGCATGGGACTTGGCCGAACAACAGATGGGTGTTCCGGTGCAACATGATAGTGGGTCAGACTTATTCTCCTTATGGTTCTTGGGAACATTGAATCATCCTCATGAGATTAAGTGTCAAGGTATGGCTTGTGATTCAATTTGTTGGGTTATTTGGGAAATGAGAAACATGCAGTGTTAAGGAACCCATAGGTATTATACATTTATAATGTTTTCCCTACTTCCCTTGATTGAAAACATGTTGTTCTTCTTCATAGAGGGAAGCCTGTTGTGATCCAAACCACCTACATCAACAGTTATGTTAAAGGTTAGTGGGTTAAATAGAACCCCTAGTTTTAGTATTAAACTTAACAAGGAAATATCATACATTTAATGAATTATGATATGACGAATTATGGTCTGTGATGGCATGGATTCCATGATTCTGGGATTCAATGCTCATTATAGTCTAGGCAACCATATTGAATCAGAATCCAGAGACCTCCTTAGTGGCCTTTCATTATGCCAAGTTCACAACACCACCATTTCTATAGTTTAATTGGAATCCAATATTATGGTTAGCCCGTTTCTTAAAAAATACATCACCTCATGGTATTTAAGTTACATAATATGAAGACGCAACCTCTTGATTCACCATGACATGGAAATTCTTCACCCCTGTAGGGAGGAAAACTTCACTACAGATTGTATTGTATGTAAATTGGATCCCATTGATAGCTTAAATGTATACCATAGTATAGAGTCTATTCCCAGTGAATGTAATACTATTTTAATCTGTGATTACCTATGCTTCTATCACTTTTGACCCCCATGATTTGTTGGGTATTTAATAAAAAGTCATTTTCAGTCCCTATACTATTTTCTCCTTGAGTTAAATATATTTTATTTCATTGAATTTCCCAATATCTAATTTATTAAGAATAACTCCAACATATTTCCCAATTGATCTTATAATCATTTGATTAGGAAGGTATAAGTAATCTTTTTATTGTATGGTATAATCCTATTTACTTATTATATACTCTAATAAATCAAATCCCCACTTCGTAAAAACCACCATTATTTATAAAAAGTACCCATCCACTTGAGGATCTACCTCATTGTCTGATGAATTTTGGTAAATAGATTCAATATCATCCACATGTGGAACCAATGATGCTTTTTTAGGTTTATGTTCATTCATAAGTATCATAACACTAGTTTTTTTCCTTTTCTAGATGGGGATAAACATTTTCCAAACATCATGATTCATGATTTTGTTACCCTTAGTTTCCAAAATCATGAACTTTCCCTATAAATGATGTTGAGTTGAGATAATCCACACCTAAAATAAAAAAGTAAAGTTCCCATCCTAGTCTTTCTCTGTAAGAAAATCCAAAAAAAATTCCTCTATATCTTAGCCAAGGTTTTCCCAAAAGCCTCACTATCTCTAATAGTCCTTGTAGTCTGATAAGTAACTTGAAGGAAATTAGATTCACCGATTCTATGATAAACTTCATATCATGGGGTAGTTAAAATGTAAATGTAGAAATGGATGGAAATATATGGTTACAAATCATTCATTTAAGATGATGTAATAATATCCAAATTCAATAGGAGATTACTTCTATTTTTTGCCACCATTAAATTAAAAGTAGAAATATCCCCCTTAACCTAGAGAGAAATTCTCATCATAGGATTCTGGGATGGTGGGTTTGGAATATAATCTTGATATTTTTTTACTCTTTTTAAACTAGAACTATGACTTATGAGTGATCCATCAAAAAATGGATCCACAAACCTTTCAAAGCCTCACTAACCCAAAAATTAAAAGTAACCCAACCAATAAAATGGTAGGAATTAATCACAACAGGATTCAAAATATACAATTTTAGTATACCTTAACTACTTTTCAACCTCTATATTAATGGAACCCAAAAATGTTTTTTAGGAATATACTTCAACAAAAATTTGGGGGCTATTGGGTGGAAAAGGGACTTGGATATTCTATCAAATATTTTGAAGAATATAATAAGGTTTTAATGAAATTGTAGAATAACAGTGATTTTCTAGGGAAGGGATTGACTAGGGACACATTCCCATATCATCTTAGTAAGGGGGTCATGTTGAATATAGAAAAAATATAACCTTGTGAATAGAGAACAACACATTACATCAAAAACATGATGAGGTTTGGTCTAGGAGTATGATTAGACTTCATCCCCTAATAAGTGTATCATGATGTGGAATGAATTGAGAATCCCCACAATAGTGTGTTACTTCAAATCATTGTAATATTTGGTTCACCCCTCTAATATGAGTAATATATAATAAATGAGGTCCTTTGGGGAAGATACATGAACAAAACTAATGTAGATCCTATTGAGTTTAGTTTCTTCTATCCTCTTCCTAGTTTGGATTTGAGAGGAATCATTTTTTTTGTATTTTTCTACATGGAAAAGATTCATCGATTAATATAATAGCCTCATTCGGAAAATAATCATCTCAAAATGACTCTTCAGCAGTTGTTTACAAATAAAGTAAATCTTACAATTATTTTCAAAATAAAAACTTTTAGGGATATATCTAATGTTGAATTATTTATGAAAAAATTTCCATCACACCAATAATTCAATCAAAATTTTATGATTTTAGATATATATAAATGGGTCAATGTGGGAGATCAACATAAACATATTATGATTTTGATAATGATGTTTCTTCAGGACTACAAAGGAAAATGCATGAAAATTATTCTCAAGTGGGGAATATTTGAATACAACATCTATAATCATCGGACTAAGGTAGTACAAACTCTTCTCCTTACCCTCACAATTGTTTTTACATAATGGGAACCAGTAAATCACTCTAAGGATATCACATAGAGTATCAATGTTTTTATTTGATCATGTAACTACTTCATATTCTATAATATGTTTTCATTAAAATAATAATATGTTTGATAGAATATCTTACAAAAAACACAGAAATAAATTGAATGATATATTATTAAAATTTAATGGTAAACATAATTAATTTTAAATATATAATGTGAAAATAAATAAAATAATGAAAATAAAAGTTATGTTTTAAAAGGGCCATTTTTCATTAAAAGTAGTTTTTTAGTATTTTTTTACTTCCATTTAAAATATAAATTTTATAATTTTAGATTTAAATTTTTATTAAATTAAATTAACCTTTTAATTCATCACATCAAAAAAATTAAAGATAATTTTCCATATATTTCAAAAAAAATTAATTATGAGTGAGTAGTGAATAATTTTTTTTTGAAAAAATGTCACTTTTATGTCATAATCATGTTATAAGAAAAACATTAATAATTATTAAAACATTTAATATACCAAATATATATTTTATATTTAAAATAATTCATTTAAAAATATAATTTTGGAATTTAGAATCATATGATTGACATTTCAAACCAAATTCAGGATTTATTCCAAGAAAAGAACTATTTTCTCCTTTGATATAATTTATTATTTTCAAGGATAAATTTACTTTTGGATTAGTTTCCAAGTAACATAAATCTAATTTTATTATTTTTAAACCAACAAGATTGAAAAATATAAATTTTGCACATTATTTTTGGGTATAATTCTTTTTATTTTTAAAATTCATTTTTGTCTTAAAACTATTTTCCATCATGTTTGGTGTAATTATATTAAAATTAATTTTTATCACTTATATAAATTTAATATTATAAAATTTATTCAATAGTTATACTTATGAGGTTAAAATTAGGTAGTATGCTCGATTTCATTTTTTTCCTAATTAATAATTACTATGGTAAAAAGTAATCATCCCGATAAGACATAAGAGGTTTAAAGAATGTAGTTAAATTAAGTTATAAGGCGTCAAATATTGTTTAAAATTGTATAAATGTTATGTTTTGACTATATATTAACCATAAATTATTCTATTTTCTAAATTTTACTAAAATTTAACCACATTCTTTGTGAAATACATTTATTATATTTAAAACTCAATACTTATAAGGGTGTCACTCTTCTCATTTATAAAAGTTCACCTACTATACTCAATTATCCACAAACATTAAACACTTTTTTAAGACCTATATTTATCTATATCCATCCCTAACTCTTCTTCCCACATCTTAGAGATTCTAGTCTACCCAGAAGACCAATCCTAGAAGGTATAAAGTGTAATTCAAAGGAAGATATCCATGGAGAAGGTATAAGTTTTAATAAGATTCTTTCAGATTTATTTATTTTTATGCCACCCCCAAAATCTATTCAAACCAAAATAATATAATTAATTAATTATATATCCTATAAAAATATTTTATTTTCATGATGTATCAATAATTTTATATCTCTTTTTCATAACATTTGAAATGAAAATGTCTCTTGTGAATACATGCAGACTACTACATCCACAAATTTATATATCTCATTTTTCATATGTACCTCACACAGATTGTAATATAGAAAGATTTAGTGATTATATATGATATTTATAATAAAATTATGATTCAATAAAGAAAAATTATTATTTATTTACCTTCCCACCCATCCATTGAAAAATGAAAATGTTTCTCGTGTGGACGTGTGGAGTACCACCTCTATGAACGACATATTTTATTTTTCATTTCTATATTAGTTGGATTGTTATAAAAATTAAGTTAATTAAAAAATCGGGAAATTATAATATGATTAATATTATATAATAGTGATAGTATCATTATATGATAACTTTTTATTACTCATTCAATCATTGTAACGAGTTCCTATTTTGGTTGGTTTTACCCCCTACACAAGCAATGTTATAAAGGTTAGGTCAGGAATAACAAAATTATTTTCTGTACTAGTAATTATATGTAATAATAATTTATTTAAGGTCATTTATTATTATTTTAGGATTACATACATATTTTTAAAAATAATAAAATGAATTCATTTATGATATCAAAATAAAAAAACAAGATTGTTTTGATTTCAATGAAAAACATCACAATAATTTCTAAGGAATGACCATGTTACTCTATAATAAAATAAAGTACATAAACAAAAACATTATTAAAATTATTAATTATATTACATCATAAACAATGTACAAGGACTGAAACCATCGAATACATACATTTATGGGACACAGGATAGTCTACGAATAAATATTGATTTTAATAAAGTATTATTAGTAAATGATGAAATGGAGTTAGGAGTGAATGATAAATATTAGTATATAAATAAATATTATTAATAAAACAATTTTTAATAAATATAAATTTATTATACAGGTGTTAATAATGAGTTTGACTAAGTAGAATATTGATTTAATGGATTTATCTTCTCAATTTCAATTTTTTCAGACTTATTGTACTTTCAGATCATATTTTCATAGAATTGTCTCCAAACTAAAATTAATACATATTTTCTCATTAATTAAATGAAATTTAATTTTCTAAAATATAATTAAATTTAACTCCTCTAATTTCTATCTGATTCAATTGTTACTACATCTATGAGATATTTTTCTTTAAAACATTGTTTTAATTATTTTAAAATCATTTTACACCATATCCATGTTATTTATAATGTTTCAATAATTTTTTTATTGATACTAAAATTATTTATTAAATTAATTTTCATCCAAATTTACTTTTCTTTAAAAAAATTATTAATAAATATTTTTAACATTTTCTATACTGGCTATTTTTGACTTTCATTATAAAAATGATAAAAAACATGTTTCTATTAATGTTTACTATATTAAATCCTTTTACTTTAAAAATTTTAATTAATCATTATAATTGTTACATTATAGGATTTTATAGTCTTTTCAAATTAAATTTCATTCCCATTAAGCTGATATTTTTTATTTTTTAAAAAATCAATATAAAAGGATATTTATTCTCATTTTTTTGAGGTTCCGATAAGTTCTTCTACTTATAGAATCAAATGTTTATTTAATTTTTACATGTTTAATTTATTATATAGGTCTTTACAATTATTTTTAATGACGGTCAGGTATTATATATACCCCCAATACATTGGAAGATTTTCATAGAATTAACTCTTTATATGTTACTCCAATAAATTGGACAGAGTTAACTATTTATATGTTATTTATATGAACTAGGTAGACATAAATATTTATATGTTACTCTTATGAAGTGGATAGATATAAATTATTATATGTTTATCCAATAAATTTTATGAAGATCTCTATTTATAAGTTACTCTTATAAAGTGGGTAGAGTTAATTATTTACCGGTTAGACCTATGAAGGTGTTGGAATTAACCAGGTAGGTTATTCTATTATAACAGTGATTGAAATAATGATATAATTATGATTTTACATGAAACATTCATAATTATTCTTTATAATTTATGATTTCTTATAGAAATTTTTATGAAAAAACTTGGGCAAAGAAGTTGATTTCAAAAGTAAATGATTATTTTCAGCTCATTGTTTATTACATGAAAAATGTGACTTTCATAATGAGTTTCATGTCCTTAAAAGGGATATGATATTTACTTTATTTTTACATCCATTATTTATATTTTATTTTATCATCCCATATTTTCAAATGTTTTTAATAGGTCTTAAGTATGTATAGGTACTCTATAAATTTTGAACTTATTGAAGTGAAGACTTTTATGGAATAAAGGATGTGTGTCAAGGATGATAATTAGAAAATAAGGCAATAAATATTTTTGAAAATGGTGAAAACTATATAATAGTGTTCCCTGCATAAATTTATGTTTTTTCCATATTATCTGAAACTATAAACCTAAAATATCATGGTAATGTATGAAGGTTTAAAATCCAATATATTAATCTTCTTAAGTATTGGTTGGTTATTTATGGTTTATTATAGTTTGTATCAGAGTAAGGGTTTAGATAAATTTTGTGGTTATGATGTTATTCATAAATTATAATATACTTTATGGTTATAAAGTAATTTAATTACTTTATGGGTTTTCATATTTCTTCCCCTAATATATTTCCATTTTCGAATGGTTTTATTTTGAGGTAAAAGGGAGAATATATTTTGATGTAAACAATGGGACAATGTTCTCCTTAATCAATAACCTTAAATGATGGTAGTTTGGGATGATTAGTTTTTTAATTTTTTAACTCAATTAATGTGTGAAATTAATGTAATTTCTTGTGAATAACCAAATACTATGAAAATTAACATTTCAATAGTAGATCATTTCATGTGATAACATCCTTCAACATTTGGTGGAATGTTAGACCGAGTGGTGGTAGAAAGGTGGATAAATTCCATTGAAAAGAATTTTTAAGTGTTGGTTGTCTTACTGTATCAGACGATATCTCTTTATTATATCCTCTTGATGTTGAATCTTATCACTAGTGATCATTGTTAAATAATTACTAATAGAAGAATGATTTTGATACCATATTATGGAAGTTATTTAAGGATCTCTTTCTTGAAAATTATTTTATTAAATTTCATCATTGTTGGATGTAATGGAAAATATTATAGTTAAAATGTAAGGATGGCGATTAAGTGGATGTTTATAAATCAACATTTATAATACTAGATAAGTATGTTTTAATTTTTTTCTAGGATGTGAATGTAAAATTGATAGATTTCACTCAGGATTAATTCCTTGTTTATGATGGGACCTAGTTACTCATACATTTTTGAATTGTAAGTAAACTTTTTGAATGTTATGGGAGGGTTGTGATAAATTTTTTTAATCTTTTGTGTCTCATAACAACAATTATAATAAGATTAAAAGTTTGACAGTGATGGGTATAGTGTCAATAAGGAAATATGAAGGCAAATTATCTTCATGCTCTAATTTTGGTTAGAAGAATTATAGAGAGTGTCTGATGGGATCAAGAATGTGTTACCAGTTTCATTGGATCAAACAACTATCTCATGATTGTAAGGTAATGAGAAATGGTAATGTTTAGACTGTTATTGGTTAGCATGAAGTGAAATAATTTACTAGTAAGGAGATGGGAAATTTTGTTAATGTATTGTTGAAGATGGTTATGATTGGGTGAAATCATAAATATTATCTGAATAAATGTTTATACAATTCATATGATATTCAAGATAAATACATAGAAACCAAAAATTACAAATAAAATGAAGGAAAAATAAGGAATAATGATAAAAATATTGGTTAATGGTTTTTAAATTTTAATTATATATATATAGGTTATTTAGTGTTATGATGTATTTTTATTTTATTAAATGGTTTATAAATTTAAGGTTGATCATAAGTTCAAAGGTATAGTTATCCTTTTTCAATCCTTCTGTGATTGTTTTATAAAGAGATTAATGATGTTTTGGGAAATATTTATTAGGTTTTTTGAATAATCCCAAAGTAAGGGAAATATATCCTATAGGTTTGTTATATTTAATGACATTATAATAATGGTTATTTAAAAAAAAGTAGAAAAATATACTAAAATGATACACACAACCTTGGGGATTGAAAAGGGATTTGGTGAATAATTGATTAATGTTATTTTTGTAAAAGTTCACTATATTGGGAATATTATATGATTAAGAAAGATTGAATATTATAGGTGAGTATGATATTTTCTTGAAAACTGTTTGATATTGTTTCTGGAATTATTTAAGTTTATATTTTCTGTGTTATTTTTGAGGCTTTGAATGTTATTGAATTATTTCTTTTAATTAAGTTTTATACATATTTTATTTGGTATTATATTTTTTTAGGCTAACCATTTTTTGTTTTAGTAAAAGTCATATGACAAAATAAATAAATTTTTGAAACATTATTATATCACATGATTATGAGAGATAATGTTTCTAAATCATTATGAGATCTTGGAATGAGAATTAGCTACTCTATAAGAAAACTTTTATCAAGGATGTGGGGATGAGAATGGTTTCTTTGATATGTAGTTGTCTCTTGTGACTTGTGGTACATGTTTAATGTCAATTTATTTTAATTTAATAAATGGCCAGGGGTTATCCTTTGACGGAGTTTTTGGTATGATTAGTTAATTTTTCATATTTTTTTCTATATTATTTAATCGTTTTTATTTATCATTTATAATTTGAGGTTAATTAGAGATTGTAAATTTCTCAAAACACAAACAAAGAGTGAAATTGTGATTATAAAATAGAAACAAATCAAGTATGTATATTTTATCATTCTATATCTTAATGATTGAATAATTCATCAACTAAAGTATGTGATGAAAAATATATCAAATATTATTTGAAAACAACACTCAGTTTTCATGGTATGATTTTGGAAACTCCTTCTTAAGTATAACACTTATAAATATACATACTTGGTTTTAGAAATATGTAATTAATAAATACTAATTTTCATACTAATGGAATTGAAATTTATTATCATGATAAAATATTCATTTTATTTTATTAATATATCATGATTAACTCATTTTTTAATAAAAAATTTAAAATTTTGAAGATAGAATTTCTTCAATTAAGGAATAATCTAACACCGTGAGATTTTAGAATTTATTTTCTTTTAAATAATAATATGTTTAATATTTATATTACACATAAATCCAAAATAAATTGAATAATAATTTATTAAAATTGAAAGGAAAGAATCAATAAATTATGAATATAATATTTTAATACAAATAAATTAAAAATAATAGGTTTATTATATGAAATATGGTTAAGAACACTTAAGTTTTAATGGGACATTTTTCAATAAAAAACATATATTATATTTTTTGTTTTTATTAAAATGATAAATTTTCAAATTTTAGAATTTTAATTTGATAAAATTAACTTCATTTTTTAATTAAAAATATAAACTTTTTTTAGGGTCAATTTTTTATATTTTTTATAGTGGTTATTTTTTGGGTGAACGTTGAAAAAATATCTATTTTACATATTATCACTTTTATCACATACATAAGAAAAAAGAATATATTAAATGTTTTTAAACCATTTTTAGAGTCAAAATATATTTATAATAAGTAAAATAAGTAACCTAAAAATATTATCTTGAATTTAGAATTATATATTTGACAAATTATATGTTAAATGGGGATTTATTCTAATAAAATAACTATTATGTCTCATTTACTCTAATTAATTATTTAAGAGATTAAATCCATTTTAGGATTATTTTTAAATTTAAATAAATAACAATTTATTTTTTCAAAAATCAATAAATGTCATAAGGATCAATTCTACACATTAATTTATGATAAAATCATTTTTATTCATAAAATAAAAAAATTTCTTAAAAAATATCATCTTATTTTTTCGTACGTATAATAAAATTACTTTTTTACACTTTAAGAAATATAATATTTTAAAATTTTTATAATATTTTTCTTCCCGAGGTTCAAATTAGATAATAATTTCCCTTTAATTTTTTCCCATGATGAATAACTCTCATGGTAAAATGTAGTCACCTCAGTAAGGGTTAAAATGTTTAACGAGAGGGTTAAACTAAGGGATCAATATTAATATATATATATAATTGGAGTAAATTTATTTTTTTAGTTTATTTAGATCTTAGCTTATTCTATCATATAAATTGAACTAAATTTGAGCCATTTTTATTAAGAAATAAATTTATTTTATTTAAATGTTCTTAATATTTACAAAGGTTCCACTCCACTCATTTATAAAATGGAACCTCTTATCTTAACTTCCTCACACTCATTGATCACTATAATTTAACCTATATAAACCCAAATACCTTAATAAATTCTACCCACACATCATATAGATCATGTTACTTACAAAATAATAATCCTATAAGACTTAATGTGTAAACCAATGGAAGATATCTGTAGAGAATGTCTTAACCAAATTATTTCAAGTTTATTTCTCATTTTACATAATTATAATATATTATAACCATCTGAATATAAATAAATCAGTATTTTTAAGATACTTAAATATTAATATATTGATATAACAACTATTTTATACCTAATTTACATGATATGGTAAATAAAAAATGCACTCGTGTTTACGTGCGAACTACCACCTCTTTGAAGTGGCGTATCTTTTTTTTACCACCACCTCCCATGGATGGTTATATAGAAGAATTTTGTGAATATATATAATATTTATTATATAATTATTATTCTATGAAGATAAAATATTATATATTTAACTTCTTTCTCATGTGTTGAAAACATGAAATATCACCATGGGTACAATTAAACAACCCTTTCAATAAAATACATATTTTATATTTTATTTATACATCACACAGATGGTTATAAAAAATATTTTAATGATTAAATACAATAATTATAACATTATTAAGATTATATAAAAGTTATATTATCATTATAAGATAACATGTTTTTACAAATTCAACTATCATAATGTTTTCTTGTTTAGGTTGATTTTACCACCTATAAGAAAGTTTTTGTAAATTTTATGTCATAAATGATTAAGTAATATTATATAATGGTAATATTATTTTATAATAATTTATTTAAGACATATTAATTCTTTCTAAATGTTTTTATTAAATTTTTTGTTTAATAATAAAATCAATTTGTTTTTTGAAATCAGAATTTCTAAAAAATGTATTTTTATGATTTATATAGAAATCATCACAATAAGTCCAATGAAATGACCATGGAACCATATAATTATATAAAATACATAAATTAAAACATAATGAAACTTATTTTTGGTTATGAAATAATGAGAAAGGTTCAAGGACCAAGACCACTATATTTAATCATTAATGGGAAATGAGGCCGTTCCCAACTAAATATTAATTTTAACAAAGAATTATGAGAAAATGGGTAAAAAGAAGTTATAAATGAATGGTATATTGTAATATAGTTATAAACATGGTTATAATGTAATGTATATATATATATATATGAATACATATATCTCTGTGTGCGTCTAATAAGTCCAAATTTATTATACCAAAGGTGAGAACATGTCCGAATAAGTGGAAGTCTGAGGTAAGGGATTTCTCATCTTGGTTTCAATGCTTGGAGACTTATGCCATTTTCACTACATTTTTTCTTTTATGTTGTGTATAAAAAAATGTATATTTGTGTTTTATAATTATTTTATTTAAATTTAATTGGTTTTCAGATTCATTTATTATTCTATCATTCTATTTCATTTTGATTCAAATGTTACTAAAGCTATACAATATTTGTCTTTAAGAAATATTTTATAATGTTTTAAAACATTTTTCTTACATATCCATATTTTTTAAAATGTTTCTTGAATTTTATTATTTATTCAAAAATGTTTTATTAAATTCAATTTCAAATATCATTTTATTTTTTTATAATGATTAAAAAGTTAACAGATTTGACATTTTTGATGAGGCTTATTTATTTTATTCTTTAAAAAATTGAAAAATGATATTTTTTTAACATTTACCACATGAACAACATTTTATATAACCATAATTTTCATTCATTTTAAATATTACATTACATTTTTCTATGGTTTTTCAAATATTATCGTATAATTTTTAGTGAATTTTGTTACTAAATTTTTTAAAAAATAAATTTAAATTTATTCTCATTTTTATGAGAAAAATAAAATCGATTATTCTTATGGGATCAAATACCAATTATTATGATTTTTATGGTGAAAATGAAATATTTTATGTTTTTTATTCATGTTATAGTTCTTTTATACTATTTATGGGGACAACTGGGTTTGATATCACCCTCTAATGTATTGGGTAATGAGGATAGAGATAACTATTTATATGTTACTCATATAAAGTGGATGGGGTTAATTTTTTTTATAATTTTCTATTATAAAGTGGATAGAATTAAATATTTATAATTTAATTCTATTAATTATATAGATCTAACTAATTATATGTTACTTATATTAATTGAATAAGGTTAACTATTAATAATTTACTCTTATAAAGTGGATAGTGTTAAATATTTATAATTTACTCCTATAAATAAATTTTTATTAACTAGTTAGTTTTATCCTCTATAAGAGGGATTAAATAAATTTTATTATTATGAATTATTAATAAACCTTCATGATTATAATTTTTTGTTATTCTTTATTATGAAATATTTTATGAAAACATTAGTGAAAAATAAGTTTATTTTAAAAGTTAGTAATTGATAATTTTGATATCAAAGTTTCTAATGTAAAATGGGGGAAAATTATATGGGTTTTAGGGTTTTAAATGTAATAATGGGTTTTCTTTATTAGTTTATCCCTTACTAAGCCCTGTTTCTCTCATCCAATGTTTTCAAATGTTTTTCATTGAGATAGAGGATTCATAGAAACTATAGCAAGGTCAAAATTATATTAATGAATCTTGAAATAAGTAAGTGTGTTAAGGATGAATATAGTAAACATAAAACCTTTTTTTTCGAAAAATGTATATTGTGTGATAGTTTTTTGAATTTAAATTTATGGTTTTTAAAAATTTTCTAAAATTAAAAAACTAAAAGATAATATGAATGTATGATGATTAAAAATCCTTTATCTTAATCTCAAATTTATGGGTTGGTTATAAAAAGGTTGTTATAAAATAGGTCAAATCAAGAATGAACGACATAGTTTATACTTATTTCTGTTTTCAGATATTCTTTCCCCTCCTGAATCCCATTGGTAGGTGGATCCCTTCTTCTTAATCATTGACAAGGACATGTATATTCCTATAAAGATAGGGACAAAATGTGTGTCATCCAAATCATGTTTTATTTATATGGTAATTATGTTTCTATTACATGATAATCATTTATGTGAAAATAATGTTTATATCAAAGTGATAACTATGTATGTTTAATCTCACTGTTCTCCTATTTAAAGCTCACAGTTTAAAATTTCTCCCAGTGCAAAGGTCACTGATGAAAAGGTCATTGATGCAAAGGTCACCGATGAAAAGTTCACCGATGAAAAGTTCATTGATGCAAAGGTCACTGATACAAAGGTCACTAATGCAAAGGTCACCAATTCATAAGTCACCAATGAAAAGGTCACCAATGATAAGGTCACCCATGAAAAGGTCACCGATGGAAAGGTCACTGATGCAAAGTTCACCGATGCAAAGGTCACTGATGCAAAGGTCACCGATGCAAAGGTCACCGATGCAAGGTTACCAATGTCAAGCTTCTTTTAAGAAGGCTACCATTGGAGAATTATCAATTGAAGGATACCTATGGAGAATTAGCAATTGAAGTCTACCAATGGGGAATTATCAATTGATGGTTACCGATGGAGAATTATTAATTGAAGGTTATGGATGGAGAATTATCAATTGAAGGTTACTGATGGAGAATTATCAATTGAAGGTTACCGATGGAGAGTTATTAATGGAAGTTTACCATTGGATAGGTTACCAATGAATGTTGCCGATGTGCACTTACTATTGAAGCCTACCATTTTGAAGGCTACCATTACCAGTCTACCATACTTTTCTACTCCATACTTTGTCAAATTATTAAGATTATTCTAATGATCATATTTTCTAACTTTAATTCTTCTAACATTAATTAGAGCTTATTATAGACATATCGAGAGACATTATCTGGAAATAGTACAAGGTATGAGAGAGATCTCAAGTGATGTACTTATACCTATTGTCAGACCTCAAATATTAAAGAAGAAAAAGTGGCGGGTGTGAGCATAGAGAGTTATAGAAGCATGTCTGAGAATATGAATAAAATTACTCGCTAGATCAAAGATGAACCATCCAACACTTACACTGAGAACCAAAAATCCCCACAAAGATCATTTGAGGACAAAATCTCTTATACAATATTTACTTCATCAACTCTCGATCAACACAAGAGGCAGAACACTCAGTTTCTGAAAGCCAGAACCTGGAGTTGCGACACTCTGTTTTGGAAACAACTTCCAGAGAAAGACCCGAACATCAAATTCTTCACTTCAAAGAGTCAAGAGATGAACTGAAAACACATAGAGCCTTATAAACACAATCTCATCATATTTTCTCTACTATGTTCTTTTGTTTTAAATTTATGATAAGTGTTTATTTCTTTCATACACACTGTCTCCTGTGCTTGAACTAGAGGATACAAAAATCCTCACATAATTCTTCGCTTACTCCTTGTTTTCCCACGTTTAACTATAGAAGAGACCATGTGTGCTTGGTGTTATTTATTTTCCCCACAAATAATTGTGGTAGAGGGTGTGAACCCTGGACAGTTTGTGAAAACTATTGTAAATCCTGATACAAGTTGTGTGTCATGTTTATTAATTTAAACTGCTTGGTGGCAGGTGATCACCAAGTGGATAGGATTAAGTCTCGACTTGATACTGAACCTATTATTTAACCTTTCATTGCACTATATTTTTTTATAATCTATTTTATCTATTTTCCACTTCTTATTGATAAAACATTAAACTGTTTTGCATTCATTTTGATAGTTAGTTTTGGTTAGTGTGTGTATGTGTTTAATTCAGTAAACTTGTTTAAAAAGTTTAAGAAGTATTTTACACTAATTCAATAGAGGACTAATAACCCTATGAGAAACATATTGACCAATTAGACATCTATATCTCTAATTCATGAATTAACTAGTCCGTTTTCAAAATTTGTTGGATCATTAATATAAAGTCTTTAACATAAATTTTAAGTAGGATCTAAATTCACCCCCATCTTGAGATTCCAATCCGACCAACATTTGGTATCAGAGGGATGTTAATTTAGTTTCTATTACTATTACCTGAACTGTTGTGAAACTTTTCAAATTATTTAACTGTGATTTTATTTTTATCTTAATGATCTTAAAATTTCGGTCATATCTAAATTGTCAGTTCTTTACAGTTCTACTTAACAATGGATAACCAAGTTGAGGTTTCTCCTACCAACATGCCATCTTTCTTTAATAGAAATTACTATGTTCAGTGGATATTAAAAATGAAAATGTATCTAGAGAGCATGGGATCTAAAATCTAGGACACAATTAAAGAACAATATGTATTACATGTTACTTCTAGGGACACATGGTCTCATCTGACTAATGTTACATATAATAATAATTTTAAAAAAATTAATGTATTGTATTGTTCTATAGGTGATGAAGAATTAAATTGAATATATGCCTATAAAACGGCATATGAAATTTGGGATACTTTAGCTATTTCTCATGAGGGAACAACCCATGTTAAAGAAATGAGATTAAATACTTATACTATTAAATATGATAATTTTAATATGAAGCCTGATGAAACTATCTTTGAAATGTATCCCATGTTTAATGAAATAGTGAATACCATGAGTCTTCTTGAAAAACCAATGGACAATAAGGATCAGATTATGAGATTGCTTTGATGCCTACATGAAAAATGGAGAGGAAATTCAGTTTCTATTCAAGAATCTTCTGACATAGGAAAGTTACAAGTGAAGGAGCAAATTAGAAAGCTTATGACATACAAAGAATAGATTAATGTAAACAAAGAAGAAGATGAAGAACCACGAAAGAAATTTTTATCATTCAATTCTTCTACCTCAATGAAAAAGGACAAATAAAATGCTCAAGTTCCTATAGACACTTCCACTAGTGAAGACTCAGATTCTGACAGTGATGATGAGATGGCGCATCTTGCTAGGATATTCAAGATGTTCTACCAAAAGAAAATTTCTTTAAAAATTTAAAATATAAAGGAAGTTATGATAATAAAGGACAGTGGAAAAAAGATAGAAAATGGAATGATAACTCAAATGAGATAGTCTGTTATGAGTGTAAACAAAAAGGTCATGTGAAAGATTATTTCCACAAACTGAAATTTTAGAAAAAGTACGAAGACAATGAAAAAGATATAAAAAGGCTATTAAAGCTATATGGAGTGCCTTAGAGGATAGCTTAAGTGGATCTGACACATATGATATTGAAAATAACAAACATGCAAACCTGAGTTTCATGACAGAAACATCCGAGGTAACACCCAATTCTCCTGTACATAATGCTTACTATTCTGGGAATGAATGTGAATCAAACAATGATGAAAATATGACTAAGGATGAACTATTTGAGTACTTTGGAATGCTTGAGGACACATTTAATAAAATCAAGGATAAATATAAATTATTGAAAAGACAACATGCTTAAAATTCCAATTATAAGTCTGATCTGGATATTGAAATAGAAAAATGTTCTCAACTGTTAAAAGAAAACACTAAACTAAAATTATCCAATGAGTGATTAAAAAGAGATCTTGAGAAGTTTTCTGTAGGTAGAGAGACCTTGAATCAGTTACTAGGAAAATATATTACTCAAAAATACACAAGTAGTCTAGGATATCATCTAGGATAAAGAAGAATTATTAAGAATAAAGTTGTTCCAAAATAGGGACAGTTCACTACTAGTTCACAGTCTGGACCATATTTTGAAAAACAATTCTCTAAAGGATAAAACAAAGTGTTTATGTCTTAAAACATATATGTTTATTATCTTAAATCTATGAGACAAATATGGGTTCCCAATGTTTTACTTGCTAACCTCTCTATACCCATGAAAATCTGGTTACCAAAGTTACCCTACACTTAATCTGTTTTGTAGGAAAACTGTTCAAAGAGATCCTGTAAAACTCTATAGTACTTGGATAGTGGATGTTCCAAACACCTGATAGGAGACTACCCGTGCTTCAAGAGCATAATTAATGTTAATGGTGGATATGTTATGTTTGGTGATAATGAAAAAGGGAAGATCGTCAACTTAGGCCAAATTGGAAACCCTAACACTGTATTAATTTAAAAAGTACTTTTTGTAGATGTGTTAAAGAAGAATTTACTAAGTATCTCTCAGTTATGTGATGATGGTTTTAATGTTAAATTTGAAAATGATGCATGAATTTTTTTTAATTTTAAACATGATTTAATATTTAATAATACTAGAAATGGAAATATATATGCAGTTGATTTAAATTCTTTAGCTAAGGAAAATGTTTCATATTAAAGTGATTTTTATAAGAAATCCTGGTTATGGCACATAATATTATGACACTGTAATGTACACTCATTTAGGAAACTAACTATGAATGATTTAGTTAGAGACTTATCTAAATTAGAATTCCCACCTAACAAAGTTTGTAATCCTTGTTAAAAGGGAAAACAACAAAAAGTTTCTTTCAAACGAAAGAAATAATTTTCTACTTCTTAACCACTAGAGTTGGTTCAAATTGATTCGTTTGGACCACCTAGAGTTTCATGTTTAAATGGGAAGAACTATGTTTTTGTTCATGTAGATGATTTTTCTAGATATACTTGTGTATTCTTTCTTGCTCACAAAAGTGAAGCATGTTCTTACTTCCTTAAATATTCCATGTTTTTATAAAATCATAGTGGATATAGAATTAAGAAATTGAAAAATGGTCATGGCTGTGAGTTTGAAAATCAGGAATTTGAATCTTTTTTCTCACAAAATGGCTATACTCACAATTTATCATCTCCTGGAACACCCCAACAAAATGGATTTGTAGAAAGAAGAAATTGGACACTTCAAGAAATTTCTCGGACTATGATTAATGAGTATAATCAACCTATCTATTTTTTTGTCTAAAGCGGTTAATATAAATTATTACATTATCAATAAAGTATTAATTAGACCTGTTCTTAAGAAGACCCCTAATTAAATCTAGAATAATAGGAAGCCTAAGGTTAATTACTTTAGTGTTTTTGGTTGCAAAGTCTTCATCCTTAACACTAAGGACAATCTTGACAAGTTTTCTTCCAATAGTGAAGAAGGAATTTTTCTAGGTTCCTCAATATCTAGTAAAGCCTGTAGAATATTTAAAAAGAGAACCAAGTGTGTGTAAGAATCAGTTCATGTATAATTTGATGAGATTGATCAACATGAACCCAAAACCTCTGTTGAACTCCTTGAATAAGACATGACAATTGTGGACCTTAATGATAAAGGCAGTGATCCCTTAGTGAAAAAAACTAGTTCTGGAAATTCTCCAGAATCTATGCATGATGAATCTGGACCTATAGACATTCATGAAGAGTCTACTTCAACTCTTTCTAAAGGTATTAAAACTTTCCAGAATCATCCTTTAGATGTTGTAGTAGGTGATTTTAATAGAGGAACACAAACAAGAGGTTCTTTGAGAAACCATGTTGAACATCAAGCCTTTCTTCCATAGCATGAACCTAAAAATATTAATGATGCAATCAATGATGAATTCTAGGTGATAACTATGCAATAATAATTAAATTAGTTTGAACAAAACAATGTTTGGTAATTAGTAGAATAACCAAAATAAACGTTGAACATAGGTACTAAATTGGTATTTAGAAATAAATTTGATGAATATGGAAACATATTGAGAAATAAGGATACACTAATTGCACAAGGATATAGTCAAAAAGAAGGAATAGACTATGAGGAAACTTTTGCATCGGTAGCTAGAATAGAAGCTATTAAAATACTACTTGCTTATGCAACTCATCTGAATTTCAATATTTATCAAATGGATGTCAAAAGTGAATTTTTAAATGGGTACATAGTTGAAGATGTATTTGTTGAACAACCCCTAGTTTTACAAATCCCCATTTTTTAAATCATGTTTATAAACATTATAAATATTCATATGGTCTGAAACAAGCTCCAAGATCTTGGTATGACAGACTTAGTTCTTTCTTTATTTCAAAAAGATTTACTGAAGGAATAGTGGATCATAATCTTTTTATTAAATGGATTTCTAACGATGTTTTAATAGTACATATTTATGCATATGACATTATCTTTGGATCCTAGAAAAATTCTTTATGTATTGATTTTTAAAAAATGATGCAAGATGAATTTGAAATGAGTTTAATGGGGGAACTAATGTTTTTCCTTGGATTTCAAATTTTTCAAAATAAAAATGGTATTGTTTTAAATCAAAGATAATATACCAAGGATCTTTTGAAACATTTTGGTTTGGATTGCAACAAAGGTTGTGATACACCTATGAGTACCACTTGTAAGTTGGATGTTGATGAAACTGGTAAACCAGTGGATCAAAGAAATTACATAGGTTGGATTGGAAGTTTTCTGTATCTTACTACTATAAGAACTGATATTATGTTCAGTGTATGCATGTGTGATCACATTCAATCCAATCCTAAAGAGTCTCATTTAACTGCTGTTAAAAGGAATTTCAAATATCTCAAGTTTACTATAATTTTAGGACTGTTTTATCTAAGGGGAAAATATTTTGATTTAATAAGTTATTCAAATGCTGATTTTTCTTGTTGCAAGTTAGACATAAAGAGATCCTCTAGAATATGTAAAATTTTATGCAAGTCACTAGTATCATGGTGTAGTAAGAAACATAATTTTGTTGCATCATCTACTGCCTAAGTTGAATATATAGCTGATGTGAGTTGTTGTGCTGAAATTCTGTGGATGAAACACACTTTACTAGACTTTGGATATCAATTTAAACGTGTCTCTTTAAATTGTGATAATACAAGTTCTATTAACATCTCTAAAAATATAGTATCTCATGCTACGACAAAGCACATTGATGTAAGACATCACTTCTTGATAGATAATTATAAAAGAGTTGATATCACTCTTGAATTCATTGGTACTGAACACCAATTGGCTGATATATTTACAAATCCTTTGAATTATGGGAGGCTAAATTACATCAAACATTATTTAGGTATAATAAACTTTTAAATTAGGAACCTCACCATTAATAACCTCAGTGATAGAAACCTCACCTTTAAGAACCTCCCTGATAGAAACCTCCTTGTTAAGAACCTCACTGATATAAACATCACTGTTAGGAACCTCACCAATAGAAACCTCACCATTAGGAACCTCACCATTAATAAACTCACCGATATGAACCTCACCATTAAGAACCTCACTGATAGAAAACTCACCATTACCAACCTCACTGATAGAAACCTCACAATTAAAACCTCACTAATGGCACCTTACAGATAGTCGGTGTTTTCTGGGACTTCGCGTTTTCTTTCTGCCGAAAGTTGAAACATTTTTTTGTTTTACTTATTTCTTTTACATGATTAGTTTTAGATCCCTAAATGATAAAATTAAAATACCATACCACTTTTCGATCCACCTCAAACTCTCTCCTGAATCTCCTTCTCCTTAACCTCAGAACCTAACTGTCTTCTAAAACCCTCAAACCACTTCAGATCACATGGAAAGAGTGAAGAGATAGTTGGTCAGTGATTAAGGGGATGCACAAAATCCAAAGAGACCTCGAGCTGAGTCGAGTAGTAGAAGCAAGGTTCTGGAAAATTCGATCAACCCTCATTTGTCAAAAAATGGAAATCGTAGTTGAAAAAGAGCTCAGTTACAAATGTTTGCTGATGAGAATATCTTTAATGCCGAAGGCACTTGAAGCTCAAGGCTGGGTTGAATACATTACAAACATCAATGGACCTTATTTTCCAAATTTATTTAAGATGTTTTATGAGTTTTTGAAATTCGAACAGACTGAGAATGAGAACAGAATGTCTTCAAGGGTAAATGAAGCATGTTTAAGAATTTCCTATATTCAATGGGATGAGTGTATGAGAGTAACAGATGAAGGTATTTATGACTATTACTCATGAGTGGTGCCTCCCACAACTGAGTTATTCTGTTATGAAGAAGCCTTAGCCGAACTGACAAAGAGTGTTATTCCTCTGAAAGTCATTGCTGCTGAGATGGAAGGAGAAGACAAGCTACTATTTGAATTTGTTGAGCATGTTCTGAGTCCCAGAAGAGGGGACTTTACTACATTGAAATTTCCGTATTTATTTATTTTCTATCTATCAAAACATAGACAAAAGATAAATTTATGTAGGCTGTTGATGATTCAATTGGAGGATATGAAAAAGCCCAATTCAAAATCCAATGCCTTATTTTATGCTAGATTTATATCATTGATGCTGAAGTTGAATGGAGTTTCTAGAGAAATGGAGGAAACAATTATAGTAAGTGGCAATTTCTGCCTTAAAAATGTAATTTTCAAGTTGATCAAGATAAATTGGAACCCCTGACAAAGAAAATGGGTACAAGATGAAGGTATGTTATATGAGGAATTAAATCCTTTCACTCATCCTACTAGGCCTAAGGATAATAGAGATCATGGTCTAAATCCTGCCGAAGTAGAGCCTATATATTCAGATCAAGAAGGAGAAGCTGCTGTTGTTCCAAAAATAGAGGACACTCCTATAGATGACAGTAGGGATCTAGACCTTCCCTCCAATCCTTGTGCTAATACTGTATCCTTTGGTGATCCTAGGCCACCCAAGAGATTACCTTGAAGGGAGATTGTTCTAACGTAATGTGATGATGAAGATACCATTGAGGAAGAAGGGTCATTAAAATGTTTTAAAAGACCTTAGAGGGACCACAAATGAGGATGTGGACACTGAATCTAGTCATGATGACTTTGAGACAGCTGTTGATGTAAGTGGAGAAGAATGTGTTAGTCTCAGTCCCTCGATAGGGAATACAGAAATGGTTGGAGGTGTAGATGAAGAAAATTTTGATTCAGTTGAAGCTATAATTGATTTGGAAGTAGTTGAAGATTCACTAGAATAAATGGAAGTGGACCCTCCTTTTGATGAGGTTTCTTAAGGAGGTATGACAGGGATGGATATGGTTGACCAGGAGAATGATCCAAGTGATGGGGAGGAACCTATTTCCATAGGTTCAGTTGATGTAGCTCTTGGAATAGAAGATTGTTTAGAAGACCCTAGATTTGTGGTCTTAGGCTTATATTATGGAGAATTTGATGATGACTAGCCAATCATAAGTCCTCCTATTCCTACTATTTCAGAAAAAACTATTGTGCAATAAGTGGTTCTTTTGCCTCATGACTATGTGAAGAAGGATGATTTGGAATCAATGAAATCAGATCTGAAGAGACACATTGATGGGAAATTTGTTGGGATAGAGAGGGATATGACTCACAATCAAGAAGTTTTCACTTCTGGAGTGGAAAATCTAGTCTCTATCTCTCACTCCACCTTCTAGAGGAGGTAAAGGACTGTAATATTTAGTTCAGAACCTTGGCAGATTCTATGGAATCTATGAAGTATTATATTTCTAGACTAGACTCCTATATGGTTTCATGGGTTCAGTTGGACAAATATATTCTATATATTCAATGTGTGGTTCAGAAAATGGTCACTATGTTTGAGGAATTTAAGAAGTCCATGGAGAGACATGTGAGTGGCCAAGATGATGATGTGAAGAGATTGATCAGCGGGCTAACAAAATATTTTAAGGAGACAATAGCTTTCACTATGGAACCTCCGTGTCCATTTGCTTCATCTCCAGTCCCTCCTCCTGTTGATCTAGAGGCCTTCAGGTCCGTTTTTTGGGAAGAAGTTGAGAAGTTCTCTGGTAATAGTACCTCAGATCCTCAGTCTATGACCCGGGTTATTTACACTACTAGTGAAATTCATAATCTTGTGGGAAATTATCTAAGGGAAGCTGCTCAAGATAATAAGGCCATCAAGGAACAAGTGCATTTATACTACAAAAGGGTATATACTAAGCATCAGATGGATGGTCACCTCATGTTGCTATTGGAGAACATGAGGATTCCACCAGTCACTCAAGCCTTTAAAGATTAAGTTAGTAGGCTTCGAGAGTTGACTCTTGCCTTGGAGAAATTTATGGAGAATAAGGATGATTTTATTTCAGCCATAGAGAGAGGGGGGAAGTATTATTATGGATTTTAGAAATCTTCTTTTACCCTTCCACCATGTGGACTGCACTCCCATCATTGTTCACACAGCCTTGGCTTCTACCTCATGTGACTCAGGATATTCCAGTGCTACACCATTGATGAATCCTGCATAGGCTATCAGAAGCTTGACCCCCACCATTCCTCAGATATTGACTCACTACTAGTCTATTTATGATTCTTTGGCAGCTCCTCCTACCCTACTGACTTCCATCCCTCGATCTATCCCTTCATCATTAGAACCTTCTTCATCCACTTCAAATGACAAATCTCCCTTGGAAATCTCTGATGTGAATTGAATGTGGGATGTCTTAGTTGATAGGAATATTTGTAACATTTTTTTTATATATTTCACTTTTGATTCACTTGTGGAAAATCCTATTTTGTTTCTTTTTTATCCTCTTTTAATTTTTTAATCACAAGGGGGGAGAAATATTTAATATTGAATCTCAAAGTTACATCTCAAAGTTAAACAAAGGGGGAGAAACTAAACAAGAGAAGTTTAAGTCTTAAGCTACCTAAAATTAAAGGTGGTGATTTTTTTTAAGTTGACTGAAGCTTTTTCATATATATACTATCTATACTTTTCCATAATATACATGGTTCAAATGTTCTTATACACATCTCTGAAGATATTATCGAATGTGCTTAACCATAATTTAGAAAATAGTGACATAATTTGTGATTATCTAAAAGGGGGAGATTGTTGGACTAACCTATGTTGATAATCCGAAATCATGTTTTGATAGTCCCAAATAATCCAAATAATGTTTTATTTATATGGTAATTATGTTTCTCTTACATGATAGTCATTTATGTGAAAATCATGTTTATATTTAAGTGACAACTATGTACGATTAATCTCACTACTCTCCTGTTTAAAGCTCACAATGAAAAATTTCCCCAAGTGCATAGGTCACCGATGCAAAGGTCACTAATAAAAAGGTCACCGATGTGAAGGTAACCAATGAAAAGGTCACTGATTCAAAGGTCACCGATGCAAGGCTACTATTGAGAAGGTTACCGATGGAGAATTATCAATTGAAGGCTACCGATGGAGAATTATCAATTGAAGGCTACCGATGGAGAATTATCAATTGAAGGTTACCGATGGAGAATTATCAATTGAAGGTTTCTGATGGAGAATTATCAATTGAAGGTTACCGATGGAGAATTATCAATTGAAGGTTACCGACGGAGAGTTATTGATGAAAGGTTACCATTGCAGAGGTTACCGATGAATGTTGACGATGTGCACTTACTGTTGAAGCCTACTATTGTGAAGGCTACGATTACCTGTCTAACATACTCTTCTACTCCATACTTTTTCAAATTATTAAGATTACTCTAACGGTCATATTTTATAACTTTAATGCTTCTGACATTAATTAATTCTTATTGTATAAATATCGAGATATCGTATCTGTGGAAATTATGAGGTATGAGAAATATCGCATGTGATTTACTTATACCTATTATTGGATCTTAAATATAAAAGAAGAAAAAGAGGCAGGTGTGAGAATAGAGAGGAATAAAAGCACGTCTGAGTATATAAAGAAACTTACATGCTAGATCAAAGAAGAACCATCCCGTACTTACACTGAGAACCCACAAGCACTAAGAAGATAATTTGAGGAAAAACTCTCTTCTACCTTATGTACTTCATCAACCCTTGATCAACACAAGAAGCAGAACACTCAATTTTTAAAATCCAGAACCTGGAGTTGGGACACTCTATTTTGGAGGTAACTTCTAGAGAAAGTCTCGAACATAAAATTCTTCACTTCATAGAGTCAAGAGGTGAACTTAAAACACATAGAGCCTTATAAAATCATTATCATCATATTTTCTCTACTATGGTCTTTTGTTTTAAATTTCTAAGAAGTGTGTATTTGAGTCATACACACTGTCTCCAATGCTTGAACTGGAGGATACAAAAATCCTCACATCAAATGTCTCTTACTCATTATTTTACCACGTATAACAATGGTAGAGACTGTGTGTGGTATGTGTTGTTTATTTTTATAATGAAGAACTATAGTAGAGGGTGTGAACCTGGGATAGTTTGTGAAAACTATTGTAAATACCTATATAGACTATGTGTCAAGTTTATTAATTTAAATTGATTAGTTTCATGTGATCACAAAGTGGAGAGGATTAAGTATTGTCTTGAGACTGAACCTCTTTTTTGACCTTTCTATGCACTATATATTGTTATACTATATTTTATCTATTTTACACTACTTATTTATAAAACATTAATTTATTTTTCATTCACTTTAATAGTTAGTTTTGGTAAGTGTGTGTATGTGTTTAATTCAGTAAAATTATTTCAAAATTTGAAGAAGTTTTTTACACTAATTAAATTGAGGAATAATCACCCTTTGAGAAACCTGTTGACCAATAAGACATCTATATATCTACTACCTTAATTAACTGGGTTGTTTTTAAAATTTGGGTGATCTTTAATATAAAGTCTTTAATAAAATTTTATGTAGGATCTCAATTCACCCCCTCTTGAGATTCCACTCTGACAAACATTTGGTATTAGAGGGATGTTAATTTAGTTTTTATTACTATTACCTGAACTGTTCTGAAACTTGTCAAATTCTTTAACTTTGATTTTAGTTATATATTAAAGATATTAAAATTTATGTCATATCTAAATTTTTAGTTCTTTACAATTCTAGTTAACAATGAATAACCGATTTGAGGGTGCTCCTACTAACATGACACATTTATTTAATGTAAATAACTATGCTCAGTGGAAATTAAAAATTAAACTGTATCTAGAGAGCCTGAGACCTGAAATCTGGGACACAATTGAAGAACAAAATGTATTACCTGTTACTTCTAGGGACACATGGTCTGAGCTAACTAAAGCTACATATAATAATAATTTTAAAATAATGAATGCATTGTATTATTCTCTAGCTGATGAAGAATTCAATATAATATCTTCCTGTAAAACACCATATGAAATTTGGGATACTTTAGCTATTTCTTATGAGGGAACAACCAATGTTAAAGAAATCTGATTAAATACTTATAATATTAAATATAAAAATTTTAAGATGAAGCCTGATAAACCTATCTCTAAAATGTATCTCAGGTTTAATTAAATAAAAAAATACCATGAGTATACTTGGAAAACCAGTGGATAGAAAGTATCAACATATGATATTGCTTCAATGCCTACCTGACAAATAGAGAGGAACTTCGGTTTCTACTCGAGAATCTTGTGACAAAGGAAATCTACCAGTGAAGGAACTAATTGGAAAGATTATGATGTACGAATAATAAGTTAAGGTGAACCAAGAAGCAGATGAAGAACCAAGAAAAAAATCTGTAGCATTCAAGACTTCTACCTCAAAGAAAAAGGAAAATGAAAATGCTCAAGTTCTTATAGAAACTTCCACCAGTGAAGACTCACATTCTGACAGTGATAATAAGATATCTCATCTTTCTAGGATATTCAAGAAGTTCAACCGTAATAAAAAGTTATTCAAAAATTCAAACTATAAAGGAAGGTATGATAATAATTGACAATGGAAAATAGGATAGAAAATGGAATGATAACTCAAATTATATAGTCTGTTATGAGTGTAAATGAAAAGGTCATTTGAAAGCTGTTTTCCCCAAACTAAAATTTAATAAAAAGTATGAAGACAAGGGAAAAGGATATAAAAAGGCTATGAAAGAAACGTGGAGTGCCTCAGAAGATAGAACAAGTGGATTTTTCACTTTTGATATTGAAAATAACAAACATGCAAACCTATGTTTCATGATAGAAACATTTGAGGTAACACCCAATTCTCTTGTACAAAAGGTTTACTATTATGGGAATGAAAGTGAATCAAACAATGGTGAAAAATGACTAAGGATGGACTATTTGAGTAATGTGAAATGCTTAAATACACTTTTAATGAACTCAAGGATAAATATTAATTATTGAAAAGAAATTTTTTTTAAATGACAATTATAAGTCTTATCTGGATATTGAAAAATAAAATTGTGCTCAGCTGTTAAAAGAAAATACTGAACTAAAATTTTCCAATGAGAAATTAAAAAGAGATCTTGAGAAGTTTACTATAGGTAGAGATACCTTGACTCAGTTACAAGGAAAACATAATGCTCCAAAATAAAATAATCTAGGATATCATCCAGGATAGAGAAGAATTATTAAAAATAAATTTGTTCCAAAATCTGGACAGTTCACTGCAAGTTCAGGTTCTGAACCATCTTTTGAAAAACAATTCTCTAAAGGACCAAACAAAGTGTTTATATCTCAAAACATATCTTTTTTATTATAGGATATCTGTGAGACATGTATGGGTTCCCAAAGTTTTTTTTACTATCCTCTATGGAATCAATAAAATATGGGTACCAAAGTTACCCTACACTTAATCTGTTTTGAAGGAAATCTATTTAAATAGATCCTGTAAAACTCTATAGTACTTGGACAATGGATGTTCAAGACACATGATAGGATACTACTCATGCTTCAATAGACTAATTAATGTTGATGGTGGATATGTTACATTTTTTGATAATTAAAAAATTAATATCATCAACTTAGGCCAAATTGGTAACACTAATACTATATTAATTTCAAAATTACTTTTTATTGATAGGTTAAAGTAAAATTTACTATGTATCTCTCAGTTATGTGATGATGGTTTTAATGTTAAATTTGAAAATGATGCATGCAATGTTTTTAATTCTAAAAATGATTTAATATTGACTACTCTTAGAAATGAAAATGTATATGCTATTGATTTACATTCTTTAGCTAAGAAAAATGTTTCATGTTTAAATGCTTTTCATAAGGAATCTTGGTTATAGACCAGAAGATTAAGACACTGCAATGTACACTCACTTACGAAACTAACATGGATTTTTTTTGTTGTAGACTTAGGTAAATTAGAATTCCCACTTAACCAAGTTTGTAATCTTGTCAAAAGGGAAATCAACACAAAATTTCTTTCAAACCAAAGGAAGAAGTTTCTACTTCTCAACTGCTTGAGTTGGTTCACATGTATTTGTTTGGATCATCAAGAGTTTCAAGTTTAAATGGGAAGAAATATGTTTATGTTTTTGTAGATGATTATTCTAGATATACTTGGGTATACTTTTTAGATCACAAAATTGGAGCAAATTCTTACTTCATTAAATATTCCATATCTGTAGAAAATCATAGTGGACTTAGAATTATGACCTTGAAAAGTGATCATGGACATGAGTTTGTAAACAAGGAATTTGAATCTTTTTTCTCACAAAATGACTATACTCACAATTTCTCTACTCATAGAACACCCCCACAAAATGTAGTTGTAGAAATAATAAATATGACACCTCAAGAAATTTCCCGGACTATGCTTAATGAGTGTAATCTACCTATCTGTTTTTGGACTGAAGCTCTTAATACAGCTTGTTATATTATCAATAAAGTCTTAATTAGACCTGTTCTTAAGAAGACCCATTATGAACTTTAGAATAATAGAAATCCTATGTTTAATTACATTATATTTTTTTGTTGTAAATTCTTCATCATTACTACTAAGGAAAACCTTGAAAATATTTCTTCCAAAAGTGATGACGAAATTTTCTTAGGTTACTCAATCTCTAGTAAATCCTATAGAATATTTAATAAGAGAACTAAGTGTGTGGAAGAACTAGTTCACATAAAATTTAATGAGACTGATCCACATGAACCTAAACCCTCCGTTAAACTCCATGAGGAAGACATGTCAATTCTAGACCTTAATGATAAAGACAATGAACCCTTAGTGAAAAAATCTAGTTCTGTAAATTCTCCAGAATCTGTACGTGATGAATCTGGACCTATAGACATTCATGAGGAGTCTACTTAAACTTCTTCTATAGGTATAAAAACTCTCAAGAATCATCCTTTAGATGATGTAGTAGGTGATTTGAATAGAGGAACACAAACTAGAGATTCTATGAGAAACCAGGTTGAACATCTAGCCTTTATTTCATAACATGAACCTAAAAATATTGATGATGCAATCAATGATGAATTCTAGGTGATAACTATGATAGAAGAATTAAATCATCTTGAAAGAAACAATTTTTTGAAATTAGTAGAATGACATAAAGACACATTGACCATAGGAACTAAATGGGTATTTATAAATAAAGATGATGAAAATGGAAACATAGTTAGAAATAAGGATAGAATAGTTGCACAAGGATATAATCAAGAATAAAGTATTGACTACGAGGAAACTTTTTCAACTGTAGCTAGACTAGAAGCCATTAGGATACTACTTGCTTATGCAGCTCATCTGAATTTCAAAATTTATCAAATGGATTTAAAAATTGCATTTTTAAATGGGTACATAGTTGAAGATGTATTTGTTGAACAACCCCCTGGTTTTACAAATCCCCATTGTTCAAATCAAGTTTTTATACCTTCTAAATATTTATATGGTCTAAAACAAGCACCAAATGATGGTATTCCAAATGTAGATCTTTCTTTATTTAAAAAAGTTTTATTAAAGGAAAAGTGGATCCAAATCTTTTTATTAAAATGATTTCCAAAGATTTTTTAATTGTACAGATTTATGTAGATGAATTTTTTTTGGATCCTCTAAAAATTCCTTATGTTTTGATTTTTCAAAAATGATGCAAGATGAATTTGAAATGATTTTAATGGGGGAACTAAAATTTTTCCTTGTATTTCAAATTTTTTAAAATAAAAATGGTATTGTTTTAAATTAGAAAAAATATACCAAGAATCTTTTGAAACGTTTTTCTTTGGACTGTAATAAAGGTAGTGATACACCTATGAGTACCACCTATAAGTTGGATGCTGATGAAACTGGTATAATAGTGTATCAAACCAATTACAGAGGTATGATTGGAAGTCTGCTCTATCTTACTACTAGAAGACCTGATATTATATCCAGTGTATGCTTGTGTGCTCGCTTTAAATCTGATCCTAAATATTCTCATTTAACTGTTGTTAAATGGATTTTTAAATATCTCATGTTTACTATAAAATTAGGACATTTTTATCTAATTGTCTAATTTTTTGTTTTAATAAGTTATTTAGATGCTGATTTTGTTGGTTGTAAGTTAGATAAGAAGAGCACCTTTGGACCATGTAACATTTTAGGCAAGTCACTAGTGTCATGGTGTAGTAAGAAATAGAATTTTGTTGCATCATCTACTACCGAAGCTGAATATATAGATGATGGGAGTTTTTGGGTTCAAATTCTATGGAATAAACACACTTTAATATACTTTAGATATCAGTTCAAACATGCCTCTATAAAGTTTGATAATACAAGTTCTATTAACATATCTAAAAATTCAGTATCTCATTCTAGTACAAAGCACATTTATGTAAGACATCACTTCTTGGAAGATCATTATCAAATAGATGATATCACTCTTGAATTCATTGGTACTGAACCCCAATTAGATGATATATTCACAAAGCCTTTGAATTTTGAGAGGTTAAATTACATCAAACATGAGTTAGGTATGATAAAATATTATATTAGCAAACTCACCGTTAAGAACCTCACCGATAGAAACCTCCCTGTAAAGAACATCACCAATAGAAACCTCATTGTTAAGAACCTCACTAATATAAACCTCTTCGTTACGAACCTCACCGATATAAACCTCACTGTTAAGAACCTCACCATTAAGAACCTCACTGATAGACCTCACAATTAAGAACCTCACTAGTAGAAACCCCACCATTAAGAACCTCACTAATTGAAACCTCACCATTAGAACCTCACTGATGGCACCTTACCGATAGTCTATGTTTTCTGGGACTTCGTGTTTTCTTTCTTCCATAAGTTGAAACGTTTTTTTACTTATTTCTTTTACTTGATCTGTTCTTCGATCCCTAAATGATAAAATTAAAATACTATACCACATTTCGATCCACCTCAAACCCTCTCTTGAATCTCCTTCTCCCTAACCTCAGAACCTATCCCTCTTCCGAAACCCTCAAACTACTTCAGATCTCATGGAATGAGTAAAGAAAATTTTTGTTAGTGATGAAGGGTATGTGAAAAATCCAAAGAGACCTCGAGCTGACTCGAGTAGTGGAAGAAAGGCTGTGGAAAATCCGATCAACATTTATCTATCGAAAAGGGAAATCATAGTTGAAAAAGAGCTCAGTTCTGACTGGTTGCTGACGAGCAGATCTTTAGTGATGAAGGAACTTGAAGCTCAATTTTGGGTTTAATGCTTTACAAAAAACAATGGAACTTATTTTCCGAAGTTATTTAAAGAGTTTTATGAGTTTTTGAAATTATAAATGACTGAGGATGAGAAGAAAATGTCTTCAAGGGAAAATGAAGTAAGTGTAAGCTTTTCCTCTCTTGAATGGGATGAGTGTCTGAGAGTACCACATGAAGGGATTTATGACTACTACTCAGGAGTGGTGCCTCTCACAACTGAGTTCTTCTATTATGAATAATCCTTAGCTGAAATGATAGAGAGTTATAATCCTAGGAAAGTCATTGCTACTGAGATGGAAGGAGAAGACAAGCTACTATTTAAATTTGTTCACTATGTCCTGAGTCCCAGAAGAGAGGACATTGGTACATTGAAATTTCAGGATGTATTTATTTTGTATCTTTTGAAAAATAGACAGAAGATAAAATTATGTAGGCTATTTATGATTCAATTAGAGGATATTACAAAGCATAGTTCAAAATCCAATGCCTTATTTCATGCTATATTGATATCATTGATGCTGAAGGTGAAAGGTGTTGCAAGTGAAAAGGAGGAAACAGTTGTATTAAGTGACAATTTATACATTACAAATGTAATTTTGAAGTTAATGAAGATAAATTGGAACCCCTATAAAATAAAATTGGTACATGATTAAGGTAATTTATATGAGGAATTAAATCCTGTCACTCATCCTACTAGACCTACGGATAAGAGACATCCTGGTTTAAATCCTGGTAAAGTAGATCTTGCATATTCAGATGAAGGAGAAGCTGCTGCTATTCTAGAAAGAGAGGACCCTTTTATAGATGACATGAGTGATCCAGATCATCCCCCCAATCCTTGTGCTAATACTTTATCCTTTGGTGAGCCTGGCCCACTAAAGAGATTGCCTAGAAGGGAGAATTTTCTAAGGGATAGTGATGATGAAGATACTAGTGAGGAATAAGGGGTATAAAATTTCTTAAGAGACATTAGAGGGACCTAAGATGAGGATGAGGAAAGTGAATCTTGTCATGATGACTTTGAGATAGTTGTTGAAGTAAGTGGAGAAGAATTTCTTAGTCTCAGTCCCTTGATAGGGAATAGAGGAATTGTTGAAGGTGTGGATGAAGAAGTTTCTGATTCAGTTGAAGCTGGAATTTCTTTGAAAGTAGTTGAAGATTCAGTAGAATAAGTGGTTGTGGGACCTCCTGTTGATAAGTTTTCTCAAGGAGGTATGGCAGTGATAGATATGGTTGATCAATATAATGATCCAAGTGAGGGGGAGGAAACTGTTGCCACAGGTTCATTTGCTGTAGCTCTTGGAATATACGATTGGTTAGAAGACCCTAGATTTGTGGTCTTAGGCTTAGATAATAGAGAATCTGATGATGAACAGCTTATCAGAAGTCCTCCCATTCCTACTATTTTAGAAACCAATATTGTGCAGCTAGTTGTTCTTTTGCCTCGTGACTATTTGAAGAAGGATGATTTAGAATCAATTAAATCGGATCCGAAGAGCCACTTTGATGATAAATTTTTTGGGTAAGAGAGGGATATGACTCAAAATCAAGAAGTTGTCACTTCTGTAGTGGAAAATATAGTCTCTAACTCTCACTCCATCCTGCTAGAGGAGGTAAAGGAATGTATGAATTAGATAAGAACTTTGGCAGATTCTATGGAATCTATGATGCAGTCTATTGCTAGACTAGACTCTTATATGGTTTCAAGGGTTTAGGTGGAAAAAGATCATCGATATATTGAAAGTGAGGTTCAACAAATGGTTACTGTGTTTGAGGACTTTAAGAAGTCCATGGAGACACATGTGAGTGGAGAAGATGATGATGTGAAGAGATTTATTAGTGGGCTGAATAAATCTTTTACGGAGATAGTAGAATTCAGTATGGAACCCTTGTGTGCATCTGATTCAATTTCATCCTCTCCTCCTTTTGATCTAGAAGCCTTCAAGTAGGTTTTTAGAGAAGAAGTTGAGAAGTTCTCTGGTACCAGTACCTCAGATCCTCAGTCAATGACTCAAGTTATTTCCACTACCAGAGAAATTCATAATCTTGTGGGAAATTATCTAAGGGAAGCTTCTCATGATCAGAAGGCCATCAAGGAAAAATTTTATTTCTACTATAAAAGGGTATACACTAAGCATCAGATGGATGATCACTTCTTGTTGATATTAGAGAACTTGAGGATTCCACCTATCACTCATGCCATTAAAGATCAGGTTAGTAGGCTTCGAGAGTTGACTCCTACCATGGAGAAAATTGTGGAGAGTAAAAATAATTTTATTTTATCCATCGAGAGAGGGGGAAGTATTATTATGTATTTTAGAAATCGTCTTTTTCCTTCCCTTCATGTTGGCTACACTCCCATCATTATTCTTCCAGCCTTTCCTTCTACCTTAGGTGCCTCAGGATTTTCCATTGTTGCAACATTGATGACTCCGACACAGGCTATTAGAAGCTTGACCCCCACCATTCCTCAGAGATCTACTCATTATCGGTCTACTGATTCTTCTGTTGTAGCTCCTCCAGCCCTGCTGACTGCCATCCCTCAGCCTATCCCTCCATCTTTAGAACTTTCTTCCTCCACTTCCAAAGACAAAGCTCCCTTGTACATCTCTGATGTGGATTGAATTTGGGATTTCTTAGTTGATAGGGATCATTGTAACATTTTTATATATATTTTACTTTTGATTCATTAGTGGAAAATCCTCTTTTATTTCTTTTTATCCTCCTTCATTTTTGTTAATCAAAAAGGGGGAGAAATATTTAATCTTGAATCTTAATGTTACATCTCAATGTTAACCAAAGGGGGAGAAACTAAACAAGTTAGTTTAAGTTTTAAGTTGCTTAAACATAAAGGTGGATATATTTTTTTTGTTGACTAAACCTTTTTCATATATACACTATCTATAATTTTCCATAATAAACATGTTTGAAATGTTCTTATACACACCTCTGAAGAGATTATCAAATGTGCTTAACCCTAATTCTGAAAATAGTGACATAATTTGTGATTATCAAAAAGGGGGAGACTATTGGCCTCACCTATTTTCATAATCCCAAATCATATTTTGATAATATCAAATCATCCAAATCATGTTATACTTATTTGGTAATTATGTTTCTATTACATGATAATCATTTATGTGAAGATATTGTTTCTATCAAAGTGATTACTATATACGTTTAATCTCACTACTCTCCTGTTTAAAGCTCATAGTGCACAATTTCTACAAGGGAAAAGGTAACCGATGCAAAGGTAACTGATACAAAGGTCACCGATGCAATGGTCACTGATGGAAAGGTCACCGATGCAAAGGTCACCGATGGAAAGGTCACCGATGAAAAGTTTACTGATGAAAAGGTCACCGATACAATGGTCACCGATGCAAGTTCAACGATGCAAGGCTACTGTTGAGAATGATACCGATGGGGAATTATCAATTGAAGGATACCGATGGAGAATTATAAATTGAAGGATAGTGATGGAGAATTATCAATTGAAGGTTACCTATAGAGAATTATCAATTGAAGGTTACCGATGGAGAGTTATTGATGGAAGGTTACCATTAGAGAGGTTACCGATGAATATTGTCGATGTGCACTTACTTTTGAAGCCTACTGTTGTGAAGGATACTGTTACTAGTCTACAATAATCTTCTACTCCATACTTTTTAAAATTATTAAAATTATTCTAACGGTCATATTTTTTAACTTTAATGCTTCAGTCATTAATTAATGATTGTTGTAGGCATATCGAGAGACCGTATTAGGGGACAGTATGAGGTATGAGAAAGATCACAGGTGATGTACTTATAACTATTGTCGGACCTCAAATATAAATGAATAAAAAGAGGCGGGTGTGAGCATAGGGAGGAATATAAGCATATCTAATCATATGAAGAAACTTAGTCGCTAGATCAAATATAAACCATCCAGCACTTACACTGGGAACCCACAAGCCCCACGAATATCATTTGAGGAAAAAACCTCTTATACCTTCTATACTTCATCAAATATCAATCAACACAAGAAGAAAAACACTTAGTTTCTGAAAGCTAGAACCTGGAGTTGCGACACTCTGTTTTAGAGACAACATCCAGTGAAATACTCGAACATCAAATTCTTCACCTCAAAGACTCAAGAGCTAAATAACAAAGACATAGATCCTTCTAAACTCAATATCATCATATTTTCTCTACTGTGTGGTTTTGTTTTAAATTTCTGTGAAGTGTGTATTTATATCATACAAACCATATCCAGTGCTTGAACTGGAGGA
The DNA here is from genome assembly GCA_963277665.1 of Viscum album. Lineage (NCBI taxonomy): Eukaryota > Viridiplantae > Streptophyta > Magnoliopsida > Santalales > Viscaceae > Viscum > Viscum album. The sequence continues at coordinate 654,652,195 of OY728123.1, forward strand.
TAAAAAAATCCTCACAAAAAAATTCTCTTACTCCTTATTTCCCCATGTATTACTATGGAAGAGACCGTGTGTGGTCTGTGTGGTTTATTTTTCCCACGAAGAACTGTGGTAGAGGGTGAAAACCCAGAACAGTCTATGAAAACTATTGTAAATCTTGATACATGCTGTGTATCAAGTTTAATGATTTAAAATTATTAGTGGAAGGTGATTAGAAAGTGGAGAGGATTAAGTCTCAGATTGGGACTGAACCTCTTTTTTAACCTTTCTATGTACTATATTTTATTATACTCTATTTTATCTTTTTTTCACTGTTTATTGCTAAAATATTAAACTTTTTTCATTCACTTTGAGACTTAGTTTTGGTAAGTGTGTGTATGTGTTTAATTAAGTAGACTTGTTTCAAAATTTGAAGAAGTTTTTTACACTAATTCAAATGAGTACTAATCACCCTTTGAGAATCATGTTGACCAATTAGACATCTATATACCTAATTCCTTAATTAAATGGGCCGTTTTCAAAATTGGGTGGATCTTTAATATAAAGTCTTTAACATAAATTTTACATAGGATCTCAATTCACCCCCTCTTGAGATTCCACTCCGACCAATAGATGAATATTTTAAACATAAAACCTTTTTTGGGAAAATGTATATTTTCTGATAGTTTTTCCAATTTAAATTTATGGTTTTTAATTTTTTTCTAAAATTATAAAACTAAAAGATAATGGGAATGTATGATGATTAAAAATATTTTATCTGAATCTCAAATTTATGGGTTGGTTATAAAAATGTTGTTATGAAAAAGGTGGAATCGAGAATAAACAACACAGTTGGTACTTCTTTATGTTTTCAAATATTCTTTTCCCTCCTTAATCCCATTAGTAGGTGGAGCCTTTATTCTTAATAACTGACAAGGAAATGTATATTCTTATAAATATAGTGATAAAATGTCGTATTTAAGACAAACACCCTTTAGAACCTCTAGAAACTCCAAAATTATGTGGACGTGTAATTTTAATGATGGTATTAATATTTTCAGGTTTATCCTGATGTATTTTCTTTTAACTAAAAACTTTGGAATTTCTGAGAGGTGACCCTGAATGTGTACATAAAGGGGTTCTTCATCGGATTGTTAGAGTAGAGAATATAAGATAATTTCAAAATATCACCATGATGACCATGGTACTGAAAAATATTTGACCACAAAATCATCTTTGTAGAAATTCACCAATTATCCCATAAGTAGGTAAAAGATTTAATACATAGACTTCTGATAGTTTTCCCTAGTATTCATAAAACCAAGTGGTATCACCCGGTAAAAGTATCTTTCATGAGGTTCCATGAATGTTGTAGTAAATTCATCCTAAGGGGTTAAATGGATTTTATTATATATTGAGTACCCATCAATGAAGAATGGTGCCTAGAATCCATTGGTTGTGTTCATCAACAACATTTTGACCATGAATAGGAACTCATCCTTCAAGCACTAAAAGATAAAATCTAAGATTATTTTATATACCATGATCAATCCTTTCATCATCCTGGTGGTGAAAATATTATCTAAAAACATGGGGTATTTGACTTTTCTAATGAATAAGACTTTTATCAACTTGTAAAACGTACCCATGGCCATGAAATTGTACTATGGGTGTATCCTTCTAAGTTCATAGTTATTTAGATTATGGTATATGGGAAGACCCAAATGGATAATGGTGACCTAGGGATAAAACCATGGGATCTACATATAATTAAACAATCATGCATCCAACAATTTCCCTAGGAATACAACATACCTCTTTATTAACTGAGTGACATGATCGCATTGATCAATTTTAGCTTTGGGTATTCTTCGGTATTGAGGTTTACCAATGTCAACTTATTGATTTGGGTAGAAACTCCCTCTTCAATAGAAAGAGGGGATTCATCTAAATATACCTCAGCTAAGGTGTGAGGGATCGAGGGGAAATTTAATATTATGATTGGTGTGAGAAGTTATTTTCCTTATATGTAACAAATACATCATAAATGAATAACCTAGGATACATACTACTATAAAGAGACATACAGAGGAAGTTCATGGACACACTAGAAGTTCCAAGAATTATACATGAAATGGTTCAAGAATTGGAGGATGTGTGTGATATAAGAATATGATGAGTTTTATACACTAGAACTTATAGATTCTGGTATGGAGAATACACAAGGGAATTATTTGGGAGTCACCAAATAGAGAAATTATACAACAAGTAATCAATTTTTGGTAGTGTTTTCCCTAGATCAAATGATTCATATAATGTATAGATCAGTGGAACTAAGAAAATGGTCCATGAATCATGTTTCCATTAAAACTGGGATTAAAAAATAGTTTTCCCAATATATTTTAGTTATGAGGTCACTTTTATTTATGACACATTAAAAATGTGAATAAGATGATTTACCTGAGCTAATATTTTTCTAGATTGTGAAATAGAGTTATATCTTCCATTGTAATTAATATTTTTTACTGTTTAGTGAAGTTGATATCTCTCTTAAAATGGAACTCTTTCTAAACTATATAAATCCTTTTTATTCCTTTTTTTAATATTTAGTTCATTATATGTTCGTCTTAGATTTTTTGATTTCAGTGTCTATTAAGGCTACCATTATGTGTGGGGTTAGAGTGTATGGTAATTTTATATGGATTCCTTGTCTCGAAGGATTATTCGTATGATAGTGGTTCGGTATGAACCTCTTGGTTCTATTATTCATCATTTATAGATGTAGAGGTTGAATTTTATAGATAGTGGTGTGTATAGTTAAAAACATTACTTTCAAATCATGGTTTGGGGTTATGAAGAGCATCTATGATAGTGGCATATGGAAATCATGAAGTTATTTACCATTACCCTCTACAAATTTGGTGGGTGATTTTTCTTCAGAACATGGTATTGGAAGATATTAAGTCAAGGATAGATAATCTCTATGGCATTAAATTAGTATTTTTGAATATGTGGATATAATACTACATATTATAATATAAACATGACTTATCATTCACCATAAATAGTCCAAAAATAAATAGATAATGGAAAATATAAATGACTTTAAAGTAAAGAACATAATATTTTTGGATGATTATAAACTAGAATTTGGATATAAACATCAATGGGGAGATAATAACAACATGATTTATGTCTAAGTTGATTAAATTATTGGAGAATCCATCCATAATGTACAAAGTGTTCATGTTTTGGGGCCTCTCCAGCATGAGAATATTGGAGGGAAGGTGATTATCCAATAATCTGAATGAACTCAATATGATCTGATAAAACCTGGATTTGTATTCAATGAGATTTATGATATTATCTTGAATTAACATATTAGGTTGAAATAGTGTTCATCAACTTCTAGTAGTTTGTTTTACTTCTCAAATGATTAGTAGTTATCAATGCATTGTAGAAAGAAGAGGGAATTACAAATTGTGTCAAGATGATCGATGGAAATTTAGTTGGTCATGGTGACTCTATAGCTTATAATAGTGTAAACAGGGAACAAATTTTGAATTACATCTAGGAGAGGTCTGTAAACTCTAGAAATTCTATTTATATAATGTCTATAATCATTTCAAATGAAGGGTATTGTGAAATGTTTCGTCGATGTGTCATGATTTCATTTGAGATACAGATTTTTTACACAATTTCTTCATTTAATTTAAAGTATGAGAGGGGATTCATGTGAAATTATATTCCTGGTAGCCTTAAAAAGATTAAAGTTGGTGTATTACAGACTTCCATCCGAGTGAGATCCATGGGGGAAGCCAAAACTAGGGTGAAGTTGAAATTCTATTGGTATGAAAATGGAGGTTTATACTGGGGAATAGTGTTTTAGAACATATGTTTTATGAATGAAATTTATATGGAGAAAAATATTTCATGTAAACTTGGAAATACTGGTATAGCATATAAAACGAATCATATGTTGAATGATTGAGCTTGGATCTTGAGGTTAGGTTATAGTTTCATAAATAAAATTTCCACTGAACTAGTTAACTATACTGCTCATTTCATGAATTGAAGCCCATATGACCCAATGAAAAAATATATTACGGGGGAACTTTTTATTTCACTAGGATGTAGAAAATACTTTCATTATAGTTTGAGATTATATTGGCTATGCCCATGCCAAATCCATAGAAAGGGGAAAATTGGAAGAAAAGTTCAAGAAATGTTTCATTTTAGAGTACAGTGAATAAAAAATATATTTCAAACTATGTGATAAAAATAATTAAAAGAATATCATATTATAGAATATCCTCATTGGGAAAAAATATTCTGTGAGGATCAAAACCAAGTATAAGATTCTATTGAATGAAATGCACCAATTGATAAAGATGAGATTTATCTGGAAAGAGGCTACATGGTGTTAAAATATTTAGGGATCACTAGAGATAGTGTTGAAGAGAATAGACCATGTTTTTGAACAAAATATTATGATTATATTCTAGAATCACCAAGTCTTGATACATATAAATTTATTAGGACAATTAAATCTTTGGGTAGAGCTTCATAAGAAAGATATCTATGTAGAGAAGAACATACATGGGTAAGGCAATTTATGTGTGTTATGATACTAGTAATAATGTTTTATTCCAAGATTATCTTTATATTTCACATAGAAATTGGTGAACTAGAGACCATGAGTGTGGTGATAATTTTTTGAAACTCATTGTAGTGTAAAATAGTAAGGAATAATGGGATTATTGATGTGTGTCTAATATATGGGAGTTAACACATCTTTTGAAAGGAAAGAGTGCACTGTACAATATATTCTTTTACCCTATAAAATAGGAAGAATATGGTAGAGTCTAGTACATTGTGTGGATCATTATTTAGGTTTTCTAATAATCATAATGAGTGGATTTCAGTGATATATTCTATCAAATTGTGAAACAAACATCATTTGGGATGATGTTTTTCATGATTTCCATGTAAGGATTTAAAATTGAATCTGTTGATTTTAAGAAACTGTTACTTCATGGATATTTATAGGAATAAATATATTTAGATAAAATATATGGTTTCATTCAACAATTGAATAAATTCATTAGTGCAATATCAAGAAAAATATCTATAGACATAAGAAAACACCATGACAGTGTAATTAGAAGGATGATTCCTTTATATGGAACTTGGTTTCACATAGAGCTATCTATATCATTTCTCTTTCTAAAAATTTTATAAAAATATTTTTTCCTTCATATTTCTTCTCTATTTTGATGAATTACTCTTTTTTGGACCTCTAATGGTTAATTTTAAAGAGTTAAAGTGTGAATTTTCTATATGTTTACAGATGGAAGATTATTGTTCCACTAAACAGTTGTTGTGGATGAGTATCAAAAGAGAAAATAGTTCTAAGAAATTTTTCCTTTATCATTATGAGTATGTATGGAAGGTACTTTCTATATTCAGTATGATATATTTAATTTATATAAGTACCCCTTACATGGACACATTAATAATTCAAAGTAGAAGATACTTAGAATGGATGAGAAGGTAGAGTACATGGTGCTATTTTTTTATGGGTCATATTTTGGAAGTATGATGCAACACTTGGTATTTATTAGTCCTTATATCTCTTAGGTATATATGGGTGTGGTTAGAGGGTTCATGGTAAGTTTTGTGGAAGGATAATTGGGAGGCTGGAAAGATTACCTTTTTTTCTCAAAGGTTTAGTGGATATTGTAATATACTTTGGAACAGATGATCCCTTTTAAGGTTTCGTGGATACAGAATTTAGGGCATATTTAAATTAATATAAGAGTACCACATGCATCATTTTTACTATTAGAGTCACTTCCATGATCTATATTCCCTGGTCAGAACTAGTATTTTGACTCTTTATCATAGAACCTGATAGAATTGATTTAATGGATCATGGAAGTAAATGGTGTGTTTGAATGTTCTACTAGAGGACATAAAAATGAGGTAGGATATTTTATAATTTTACTATGAAATCCAAAGAGTGAACCACTTGTAAAAGAACCAAAATTTTCACTCTTATATGAAGCATATTTAACTATGTACCACTTTTTCTGCAATATTATAGAAAATGGGGTGATGGACCTAGGGAACATTAAAGGAAGCCTAAATCTAGTGATCATGTTAACCAATTTTATTTATAATGAATTTTGGAATCATGGTTGTATTTTAGTGGGATTATATAACACATAGATATTATCATATCTAAATGTTAAAGGATCTGATTGAAATTATGAAGAGATTTATGGAATATGGTTTATGTGACCTTGATGAATTAGTTTAAAATGCTAAAAATGATTCAAAAGTGGAATATTGTTTAAATAGGTGGGAGAATATACTTTATGGTTAATTGTTAATGACTTTATAAAGGCGTAACTTTTGATTATTTCTAATTTCCTTGGAGGTGGGCGTAGTTCTTTTAAACATTATAATTCTCTAAAATTATAGTATTAGTGGTTCAAACACTAGAAGATGCAGTTTTTGGAAGCATAAGACTAGTCTAGGACCCTATAACCTAAAATATTTTTTATATAGAAGACATGAGATCATTCCTTAATTGCCTCTTTATGTGAACACTATTCACTGGGTAATTCATTTGAGGCAGTGATCACCCATGACCAAGTGATTCAACGATGAATAAGATCAAACTCATGTGCTGAATGGCTCATGATGTTTTTTTGGTAATGGAATAATTATTATCATATAGTTTTGTGTATATATATTTGTGGTGGGGTCAATTTTTTACATGGAACATTGAACTTGGGGTTAGATTAATTTACTTCAAAAAATATTAAGATAGATCTTTCCTTACAGTTGAATATTCTATTGTAATATCTCTTGTTTATACTTTAGTGATGTTTTTCTTTCCCATGGATTAAGATTCCATATGAATCATGTATACTCCTTTTGATTTATAATTTTTTTTACTATCTTTTATATTGAATTTTATTTTTTTATTGTATACAATGTATGTCTCATGTGGTTATTTGTAAGCCAGATGTTATATTTCATGGTTATTTTTCATGGATTTTTGGTCTTAAAAAAATCTACCCTTTGTGTTAATTTTATCCATACCATTAAATGTTCTAGTTTTGTACTCAGATAGCAAGAATATTTCTTATCTAAATAGTGGTATGTCTGTCACAATATTAAACTCATCAAGAATATGAGTTTTTGATGAAGAATCTTCTTCCTACATAAGAGTGAAAACATCATATATGAGTGTCTGATTCTCTGACTCCATGGAAACTATATTGGTTGATTTCATGGTTCCTATCCCTCAAATTCTTTACCTATGTGATTATAAAAACATATCCAAACATCACAAATCAATTAACTACCGATTATCCTATCATGAAATTCAATTTTCATGGATAAGATGTTGGTTAATAGGAATATGGTATAACTTTTTTCCATATTCAAGAAGATGATTCTTCTAGATTTGAACTCACATATCCCTCATATGAGAAGAAAGTGTTTTGGAAGAATTATTTTTTATCACAATAATTTTTTCTTAGATATGGATTCATTGATTAAATATGGTTAATAGGTGATAGAAAATTGTTCTTTAAGTCATCCCAAGAATTAATTAGTGTGTTGTTAAGAACATTGTGTATGTTTACATGTTTATATCCTTCACTATGGGGCTACTATTGACCCCAGTTATAGTGCCCCACAACTTTGTATCAAGTATCACATAAATAAAACACTGTATAATCACAATGGAACACCCCATATTGACCATTGAGGGAGTAGGTAAGGAAAAAATGATATTATGAAGGCATAACCACATGAAACTGTAACCAATACATTCCCAATAAGTCATTTAAAGTAGTGTCTTGTGATACTTCAAATAACATGGTATTAGAGACCAAATCACCGAATATGGACTTGAACTGGGTCTTTCTGGTCGTATTGTTCTCACACTTCTCATGGCCTTGGATTATTTAGTCAGATAAGTCTAGATCATCCAATATATACCAAATGGTAGATAATTTGATTCAGGATAAAATTAATCCCATGTTCATTATGCACAATCGGTGCAATTCAACACCATTGATATTTCCTAAGATATAGAGGGGTCTACATGGAATTTTATCAACATATATAAATCTTCCTTGGAGAAGGTGTTAATGGATTGAAATTATTTCAAGCCTCCGCCATCTCCATGATAAAATTTGGTAATAATTACATGAATTTAAACTCAAAACGAAGATTTATGGCCTCAATAAGGGCCATCTGAATTGCCTTGGACAAGTGAAGTACATCAAGGATAAAATGATTATTTAGGATACTGGAGAAGTTTTTGATCACATCATACTTATATTACAAGGTCATACTTATATTCCCAATGGGTCATTCACAACTATTAGTGTAGAGGGAAAATATGACAATGGGGGACATTATTTCCTATAAACCATTAAATTTATTCAATTGATGGATATATGTAACTTATCTATGTGGTCAACCAGAAAAATGGGTTGTGGAAATGCATAATAGGTCATTACAATGTAGGGATTATCTTATTGAACTGGGGGAAAAATAATTAATAATATTTTTAATGATAGTTCCATGGGATATATGTAGGCCCAAGGAACATTATCCTCTTACATAGTTATCCCAAAGGGAATCCTTAACAATATTTGGTGAGCATACTTCATCCCAAAGGACAACACAACAGTCCACTAATTTAATGATATTGATAGCAGAAAACTATTGTTTCCCATTAGATAATTATTTCAATTCTTGATATGAAATGTAATTTCCTCTTAATGTGGAGGTCATGAAATCCATGAGAGTAGAGATCAGTTTTGGCACTAGAAAGGTCTCATTGTAACCCAAAATGTATCAATGATGAATCCTATGAGCTTTAGAGTTCCATGATTATGATGATGTTTTCATAAAAGGTTGAATTTACTAGGGTGGGTACTGACTAATTTTCTAAAACATTTATTACCCCATGGGCTCGAGCTATCTATTTTTTTGATATAAGATTTTCAAACTTTTATATATCCTTACTCAAAACTAGTTACCAATCCCCAATCCCTTTATTATCATAAGGGTTTCATGAAATACATCTGACATGTACTTTATTATTTCTATAATTACACTATACCAAGATCTATCACCTTATAGATCCATTCCTTTAAGATAAAGAAATCTAGGGTTTTGGGATTATCAAACCCGTGGTTTGGGTAGTAGTTTAGATTGTTTCTCATCTCAACTTTTAACTACATCCTTATTTCCAAAATATTAAGCGTGTTCATTTCTTTGGAACATTTAATTAAGTCATGAAATTTTTCATTCCTAATGGACTAAGCCATATTTTTTATATTATAATAATTTGGTCACATTTCCCTATAATTAAACTTTTAAATTATTCCCAACAATAGCATATACTTGAAATTATTTATTCTTCATGGAAACTTAAAAATAGATCAATTTAGGGGATGAATCCTATATCACAAAAGTGTTTTTTACCATTCATAAATTTCACACAATTAGAGGTTGTATATGAGGAATTTTCTGGATCTAAAAAATGTCATACTCTTCACATTATTCCCTATCAATGAACTCTAAATACCAACTCTGATTCTTTAGGGAGACTAGAGTCAGGACTAACTCATAATAGATAACATCCATGCACATTCCTAACAACTTCACCTATATTAGATAAATAATATGTGATTATTTTTTTCCTTTTCATCATTTGATGAAATGTTTTATGCAATAATTCTCTATTTTTTTAAATTGAAAATTCAAAACATGCTATTTCTTAACAATATTGGAATAAAAAATTAGACGAAAACTAGATAAAGATCCTAAAATATAGAAATGGTTCACATGAATAGATCTCTATACAAGATAAAGATATTTCTATATAATATATATATGAAACAATAAATATATTCCACCAATGGATACTTTTGTATCCCTTTCATTGGAAATCACCAAGAGGAAATGTGTGTAAGGTGATTCTCTCATTCACCCATTACATTAATTGATGGAAAACATAAATTGTTAAAATTAAGTGATAAGGGGATTTGTTACACCCATTATATGGCTTACTTTTAGGATATATTGAAACTAATTATATTTTTATTCCATCTATAAAAGAAATAACAAAACTAATCAATATTTTCTATGAGTATTTTTTATGTGTTTTTTACCATTTATAGTTGGACCATTCATGAAGTTTAGTCTACATGTTATAGAAGTGGGGAATCATGATAATAAACCAGAGGGGCAGTGATAGATCAAATTTATGTACATATTCTTAATACAATAATAATGAATTTTTGATGTTTTTAATTTATAAAACCCTTGTATTGAAATGTTTTATTAAAACAATGATCAATTTGGATTATACAATAAAAATGAGCTAAATTGTGAAGAGTGCTTAATTCTGGATTTTTGAAGGTTTTTTACGTCAAATGTATTTTGGTCATTTCCTAAAATATTTAATTCCAATTTGAGTGATTTTTTTTCAAATACGTATTTTATTTCCTTCATTTTTTTCTTCTGAACCCAGAGCTAAATCGATCATCTAGTGCCTATAAAAAATCAATGAACATGAAGATTTCTTTGAGAAGATAGTGTAGACCCCACCACTGTAACATACATCCATCTCGGCCTACATGCCTTTAATTGAAGAGATTCCACCTGGGATATAATGCATATAGATAGGATAGCCTATAAAATAATTTTTTTTGGAGTTGTGAAGTCATTAATATTTCCATTGGAGGTTATAATTTTAGAGGAAGCTTCCTGGAACCTTCATCCAGAAACAAAAACTCCAATTTAAATCTCACATCTCCTACAAGTGGTGACCAAATGAGCTAAATATTGGAGTCCAAACAACCAACTCAATTATGAAAAAAATTCTTGAAGGGGTCCATGCATTTTGTGTCCAAATAATGGGTCAACAATGCGACAACTTATGGAGTTTAGAAATATTCCTATAAAAGGAGAGGAGCTCCTACCTCTCAAATCATTTCATTCTTTCCCAACACCATCCAGGGCACCAAGGAGAGGAGGCCGGGGGATATTTAGGATTTTTATTCCTTTATTTTCTTTTTATTTTAGTTTTCTTTTCTCAAGTAATGCATTAATATATTTTATATTAAAGTGTTTCCCTTTCATTCTTCCACCCCTTTTCTCTTCCAATATAAATCCCATTCTCTCTCTTCCATATTTCCATCGTGGACTCTATGCACTTCACCATGGAAAGTGACTAACTCGAGGCTCGGACCTAGGGGAGGTTTCATGATTTTATTTATTATTGGGATTCAATTAAAAATGTTTTTTTGTATTTGTGGTGGAGGAGGAAATATTTCATGGGTGCGACAGTCATTCATCACGACACTATTTCCAAATCCATTTATTTTCATTGATCAATCATTTTCGATCTCTTCCCTTAGGAAAACCATTCATACAGTGGATTTGGGGTTTCTATAAGGGATAAAACGGTATATGGTGGAGCATGTTATTTTAGGAATAACATTCTCAGTTGAGGTGTTACACTACATGATTATGGGAGGAGTTGTGGTTTGGTGTGCCGGACGCATACTAAAATCACAGACTCAATAAATCAATGGAGAGTGATTCATTAATGATGTTTCACTAAATGAATTATCAAATTGAATTTAAATAACAAATATATAATGAATGTGCCCATTTTTTCCAACCCTAGTTCAAATACATTTCTTTCCTAATTTCATTCTGTTTTCATCTAGATTTGAATTCTTCATTTCACTATTTTAATTTCATGTTTTCCAAAACTCTTACAAAATAATTTCCAATAATTAATTAAAAACCAAAATTTGTGAACTAGAATATGTTATTGAACTGACTACAACACTCCTCAAGTGAGACGACCCTGGTCATCCATTGTGATGCATTATGAATATAAATTTTCATTTTACACACCCTATGAAAAGTGTGCATCAAAACTGACACTATTTTCAGGGATCTATGTAATTATTTCGATCACCTTTTCAAAATTCATATTTTTTTAAATATTATAATTTTTTTATTAAGAATAATATAAAAAAAACTTTTCCCATGATGTTTTCAAATTCAAATTTTTATGCATGGGAGGATTACTCGTAGGTGTAATATCCAGAACCAAAAATTGATTATTATGAGCTAAATGACTGGGTTAAAAGGATTAGTAACAATCTAGATGATTTGGAGAGGAAAATGGAATGGTCATTTTACTATGTTCATGAAAGGATGGAGAAACCCAACCATGATCCAGAAAAAAAAGGTGAGGTAGGGGTGGAACAAATTTCAACACTCATCTTTGCAGAACCAAAGGTGGTAAATGTCGAGGTACCTGAAGAATCATTCATCCTCACTCAACCAGTTCTACCTGAGATAGATGAAAAAGAGGAATACCCACATGCTGAGCCACATGTGGGAGATCAACATGAATTAGATGAATTATGAAATGATTATGATGAATTTCTTGATCTCTCCAAGCATGGAAATGAAAAAGAGCCAGCACCACTAAAAGAAGACACCACCCAAGTGGTGGAAATGGAATTAAAGATGGAGGAACCTGACTACCTACCTCCATCCATTGATAATAAAATCCAAGAGACAATTTATAATAAGGAAAAGATTCAATCTAAACATAATCAAGAAGATGATACAATCTTGAACTCAAACTCATTTTATATTATTGAAACTAATTTGAGTATCGCCCTTAATAGTTTTGAATTTTCAGAATCATATGAATCTTATTATTCCTTGGAGGATGATGTGAAATATAAATATTCACCTATTGAGGAAAACCTAGATCTCCCAAAAGACATTGAATATTCTTTTGAGGGAATACAATATGAGAAAGTCAATGTTGAACAAGTAGCAATTAATGAGGATGAGGCTCTGTACTTTATCCAACCCCATCTAATAAAGCTATACCAATTTGTGAAGGGAGTAGATTTGGTGTACTCTGTCCATGGAGTCCTCCTCCCTTGGGTTTCAAGTGCCATGTCTCTGATTCTGATACCCAAGGTTATGGAGCCCTCCCTGCTTTCTCACTATTGTCTGGTGAGCCTCTTCAACTTCCCTTACAAGATTATGGTGTGCGTTATCAATCAGAAGCTGTCCAAGAATCTTTCAGGATGGATCTCTCTCAAGAAGCATGGATTCATGAAGGGTCGGTCTATATAGGGTGCAGTAGCTCTTGCACAATAGATGGTTAGGGACATCAACTTCAATACACGCAGTTTGAACATGGTGATCAAATTGGATATAAACAAATCTTATGATAGGCTTGAGTAGAATTTCATGAACAGAGTCGTCTCGACGATGGGATTTTCGTCTTGGGTAGTGGATATTATCTTCATATGCATAAACTCTTCCGGGATGGTGGTATCTTTAATGGGGAAGACCAAAAGTTTCTTCAAGGCTACCAAAGGCCTTGGGCAGGGGGACCCACTTCCTCCAAGCTTCTCCATCCTAGCCCAGGATACTCTCAACCGACTCATCAACCATGGAATACGTTAAGGAGGAATCCTCACTTATAGGAGAAAGCAGAACATCACTTCGATATCCCACTTAATATTTTCGGGCGATACATTGATCTTCATAAATGGTGGGAGGAGCTCTGTTTGGGATATCAAGAAAGTTCTGGTGGATTATTTTTTCTAGAGAAGACAACTCATCAGAAAGTCCAAGAGCATCATCTTTATATTCTGCAAGAGCTCTTCCAGGTAGGTCTCCTCTCTTTGCAGGCTCCTAAACATGCAATAGGGATCCTTCCGAATAGAGTATTTGAGAACACCAATCTCTTAAGGTAGGCTCCGCATGCACGATTTTGATCACATTTAATGAAGGATCAGGAGTCATGTTCTTAACTGGAAAAACTTGTTTCTCTCATTTGGGGTCCATATAGCCTTAGTCAACAACATTCTTTCTGCGATCCCCATTCATGATTTAGACTCTACAAATGTTTCGAATGGGGTGATCAACACTATCGACAAGGTTTTATGTAGCTTCATTTGGGACAAAAAGAAGAAGGAAATAGGCACTGGGCCTCATGGGGAAGGATTGAGAGACCCATTCATGATAATGGGATTAGTGTCAGGAGTCTTCAGAGTACTCTCCATGGAATGCATGCCAAGATGGCCTGGTAAATACTAGAGGAGAACTCACTCTGGGGGCAGACCATGATGCATATCGGCGAGAACATCATGGAGGATAGTTGTGGGTATGCTTCGCCCCTCTGGTCGAAACTCTATCCTCTGGTCTAGACCCTACAAAAAAATATCAAGGTGGATCAATGGAACTAGAGATCTCATTTTCTGGCATAAGAACCGGGCAAGTTTTATCCTTACCTTCCCTGGTTTTCCGGATCCTCTGATCAGGGTGAAGGAGGCGCTGCATCATCCCAGATTCACCAACGCTATTTCGAATGAGGAACAAGTAGCTCTGATCGAGTCGATTGAGATCACGTCGGAACCAGATCTTTGCGTGTTTACTCCTTCGTCTTCTTATGTGTTTTCCACTATATATTTTCACATTATCTTCTCCTCATAGGACCACCATGAATGGTGGAATGAAAAGGTCTGGTGCCACAAGATCCCCATAAAGTTCAACTTCCTCATTTGGTGCATCAGGAAATAAGATCTCGCTATATATGTGAGAATAAGGAATCTGGGGATCAGCATCACCTCTAGGTGTAAATTCTATAGGAACAGGAAGGAGGAGAGCTCTGAGCATTTTTTCATCGATGGTGAATGGGCCCATATAGTTTGGTTCTTCCTTGGAGGTAGCTCAGGTCTCCTCACTCGAGAGCAGAATGAATTAACATTCTGGGAGAAGTGGTTCCACCACGCACTGGAATCAGAGTCGGAACGGCTGGACCAAGCCGCATAATTAATTGATGGGTGCTTATGCTTGTGGGAAGATCATAATCAGGTAAGGTTTGAAGACACAAATCCTATGGTAAGGTACATTATTGTGAAGACTCTATTAATTTTGAGTGATATAGTTGCACTCACAGAAGAATGGTAGGAGGATCCTGTGTTTAGTTTCCTATGGGACATTTCATCCCTAAAACACCCTCCCCTGGCCAGATTACAGGGTAAATGAGTGGGTTGGCATTCTCATGTCACCAGCTACAAGTTGAACACATATGGGTCATGCTTGTTGGGTGTGATGAAGAGAGGTGGTGTGGTTCGAGGCATTGGGGGCAATGTGGTGTTGGCCTTCACTACATTCTATGGTTTTGGTACACCCCTCTTGGTTGAGGCCAATGCTATGCTCTCTGGTATATCTCTCTACATTTAGGAGAATCTAGCTATATCCTAAGTGGAGACTGACTCCTTGATCCTTCCTAATGCCATGCATGGTAAATGCTCTATTCCTTGGTCTATATCCTTTGCGGTTAGGAAATGTTGAGCTCTCCTTCGGAACAACATCCAAGTGACTCACACATGGAATGGGGTAATAATTTCACATATTAATTGGTTTCCTTAGCTGACCAAATCTCCAACAACACAAGACTTATCTCTCTTAACAGTTTGGAATGAGAGGGTGTCAATTTGATAAGAGGGGATGTCCTTGGTCTGCACTATTTTAGACCTTTTTAATCATGTGGTTTCCTTGTTGCCCTCTATTTTTGAATAAAAGTTTTACTTGGATGGATAGATGACTCATTATTTAAGATAATTAGTATATTTATTTAAATGAAATTTCCAAACCATTTTTATACTTTGAATTTATAAAATTCATATAAATTGATTTGTTATTATAAATCATGCCTTCAGTGATTGTACAATAACATATGTCTCATTCTAGAGATGGCTTTTACACCAATTAATTCCTATTTATTCTTGAGCATATTTCTTGAGTGATCTTGGGATATTTCATCTTCTAGAACTTGTATTTGAACTTGTCAAATCTATGGCTATAAAAAAGCCCATTTAAAATAATTGAGGCCTATTTAGAAAAACCCTTATCCTTAAACTCCACCTTTACATCAATCCTTATTCTTTCCCATAGAGACCATGAATGACCTTTATAGGGATGATCCATGTTTTAATCCATTTTTATCTATTCTTACCCAACTCTTGGTATTTTCATGATATTTTAAAAATGATGTGTGGTGGTGATGGAAATCATAGTGGAAGGGATGTTATTCATTATAATGAAAATGTGTGGAGGTGTTATTTTGGGAATTTTTAAAGGTTTTTGAATCATTCATTGTACTCTATTTTTTCTACACTCGAATTAAAAAAAATGAAAAAAAGATCCAAAAAAAGAGGAAAAATTGATTGTGATTTTGGGAGAACAAAAAACTCACCATTTTCCAGACCGACGATCCTCTGATTGTATGTGGTTAGGTGATCTATGGGAGGTTTGATCAAATCACGACTTATGAAAAAAATAGAAAAAAATACAAAATTAAAAAAAATCAAGAGGGTGTATTGATAATTAATTATGCTTTACTTTGATCCTGACCTTACTTTGAGATTTGGGGGAAGTGGGTGTTGGTACATTGAAGGGAAGAATTTCTTTACACTTTTTGATACCATGCATTGTACTTAAGAGATAAAAATCCTCCGTGACCTAAATGTTTAACATAAAATCCTACAAAACTTAAGCCTAATAGTTTTTTGAACCTCTATAGAAAATTCTACATGATTTTATGTTCCTTTTGTCTTTACAAAGTGGATAAAGTAGTACTTTTAAAATCTTAGGGATAAGGTGCATGTTATCATGATATGAGTATAACTCTACTTGAATTATATCATGGGAGATGAGAGTTAAAATTAAAAGGTGAGTTAAATAATGATGTGACATGTTTAATAATAATTAATTGTGAAGCTTGAATTAATGGAATAAAAAGTTCCATCATTTTTCAATGGGGAAAAGTAAAATATATGAATTAATTGTTTCATTAAATATAGGGAAATTAAATTTATATTTTATGTGGATTTTTGAAAATTTTAATTGAAATTGAAAATTGTTTGATTTTATTACTTTGGAATTTGAATATTAGTAATATTTGTGTCCTCTAAATTCCATGTTGAGATTTTATGCTTGAGGGAAATCAAGGTTTAAGTGTTGCAGTATTTGAAAGTGCCTTTTTGTGCATATTTTTATTACAGTAATAATTAATTGTTGATTTTTTTTAAATGATAAAACCCATGAATTTAAATGTTTTTTTAAAATAATGGTCAATTTAGATTATACAATTAAAAGGAGCTAAATTGTGGAAAGCTCTTAATTATGGATTTTTGAAATATTTTTACAGAAAGTGTATTTTGGTCATTTCTAGAAAATGTAATTCCAAAATGAGTGATTTTTTTGAAACCATATTTTATTTCCTTCATTTTTGTCTTATAGACTAAGGGCTGAATCAGTCATCTAGAAGTTGTAAAAACTAAATTAAGATGAATATTTTTCCGGCTGGACATCATGGACACCACCACTATAACAGACATCCATCTCAATCTACATATATCCAATTTAAATGATTCCACATGGGATATCACACATACAGATTGGATCAACTATAAAATAAAATTTCAGGTTGTGGTGAAGTCAATAAGGTTTCCATTGGAGGTTATACTTTTATAAAAAGCTTACGGGAACCTTCATCCAGAAAATAACCCTCCAATTAAAAACTCATAAATGCAACAAACAGTATCTAAATGAGCTCAAATTTGGTGGCAAAAAGGAAAAAGCATTTATTAAAAACTTTCATGGAGGGGTCGATGCCTTTTTCATCCAATTAATGGGTCAACAACGTGAAAATCGGTGGAGGATAGAAATCTGCCTATAAAAGGAGAGATTCTCCTACCTCTCAAATCATTCCTTTCCTTCCCAACACCATATAGGGCCCCAAGTAGAGGAGGCCAAGGAAAATTTATTATTTTTATTCCTTTTTTTCTTTTTTTAGTTTTATTTTATCATGTAGTGCATTAATATTTTTTATATTAAACTGTTTCCCTTTCCTTCTTCCACCCCTTTTCTCTTCTATTCTCGATCTCATTCTCTCTCTTCCATCATTCCATCGTGAACTCTATGCACTTCTCCATGGAAAGTGACTAACTCGAGGCTTGGACCTGGGGGAGGATTCATGGAGTTCTGTATTATTGTGATTCAATTCAAAATTTTATAACTCTATTTATGGTGGAGGCGGGAATATTGCACGGGTGCGGCGGTCAAAAAACACGACACTATTTCCAAATCCATTTCTTTTGATTGATTAATAATTTTCCCTCTATTCTATTAATAAAAAATTCATACAATCGAGATGGGGATGTTATAAAGGATGAAATGGCATATGGTGGAGCCGGTTCTTGTAGGAATAAAATTCTCGGTTGAGGTGTTACTGTACTAGATTACTGGAGGAGGTGTGGTTTGGTGTGCCAGACGCATACTATAGTCACACACTCAATAAATCAATGGATATTAATTCATTAATGAGGTTTCTAGTAAATGAATTATGAAATTGAATTTAAATAACAAATACATAATGAATGAACCCGTGTTATCCAACCCTAGGACCAAGGCCTTTCTTCACTTATTTCATTCTGTTTGCATGAAGACTTGAATTATTCATTTCATTATTTTAATTGAATTTTTTCAAAAAACATTAAAAAATAATTTTAAATAATTAATTAAAAAGAAAAATTAGTGAACTAGAATATGTTGTTTAATCGATTGCAATGCTCCTCAAGTGAGATGACCCTAGTCATCCACTGTGATGCATTAGGAATATAAATTTTCTTTTACCACACCCTATGACAGGCTTGTGACAAAACTAGAACCATTGCTGGGGAGATAAGTATTTATTTCGATCTCTTTTTCAAAATTCACATTTTAGTAAATATTTTACTTTTTTTCATTAAGAAAAATCTAAAAACAAAATCTTTTCCCATGATGTATTAAAATTCAATTTTTTATGCTTGGGAATATTACTCACAAGTGAAATATAAAGAACGAGAAATTGATTATTGCGAGATAAATGACCAGGTTGAAAGTATAAGTAGTACTCTAGATGATTTGGAGAGGAAAATGGAATGGGAATTTGACAATGTTTATGTAAGGATGCAGAAACCTGAACATAAACCAGGAAAAGAAGGTGAGGTAGTGGTGGAAGGAATTTCACCACTCATCATTGAATAAATAAAGGAGGTAAATGTCGAGGTACCTGAAGAATCATTAATCGTCACTCAACCAATTCTTCCAAAGATAGATGAAAAATAGGATGAATCGCCTGCTAATCCACATGTGGGATATCAACTAGAATTTGATGAATTATGGAATGAATATGAGGAATTTCTTGATATCCCCAAGTCTTTCATAGAAAAATATCCAACACCACTAGAAGAAGACACCAACCAAGTGGTGGAATTGGAAGTAAATATAGTGGAGACCAACTACCTACCTCCATCCAGTGAAAATGAACTCCAAGAGACACTTTAAAACAAGGAAAATATTCAATTCAAACCTACTCAGGGAGATGATACAATCTTGAACTCAAACTCATTTGATTTTATTTAAACTAATTTGAGTATCTCCCCTAACATTTTAGGATTTTTATAATTGGATGACCCTTATTATGCCTTACAGGATGATGAGAAAGAAGAAGATTCACCTATTGAGGAACACCTAGAGCTCCCAAAAGACATTGAATATTATTTTGAGGGAATAAAATAAGAGAAAGATAACATTGAACAAGTAGAAATGAAGGAGGAGGCTTCATAATTCATCCTACCCATACCATGATAGCTGTACCAAATTGTAAAGGGGGTTTATTTGGTATAATCTATCCAGGGAGTCCTCCTCAACAAGAACACATATGTGGATGTTGGGAAAAGACACATGTGGTTATTCAAGTCCAAGAAAATACCCCCACCATCATATTATGGATAACAGCTGGTACTTTCCACTGGAGGCAGAAAAGATTCTGGTCCCACTTGGGGGATCATACCAAGATTTATCTTTACATGATTTTTATGTTTCAAAATCCTTTCTTATATTAGTCCTGCATGTGGCCCACTCCTCCTTATCTATTTGAGTTTTAATGAAATGATCCTTGTTCTTAAGTAATTAGTTCTCTTTATTAGGATCATATATGGGAAAAATAATCCTTAAATAAAAGAATAGGATTCAAACATTATTTTAAAAGGGAGTTTAATTTTAATTTTTTAACATTTAAACTCCTTACATTTTTTGGTAAAAAACATGTTTTGATCGTTAATATTAAAATTTCAGGTCCACACTTGAATTATTGCATTACATGACTTATCTAGGAGACATGAGTTTATTAGGAATCATGTGATTCCATGTTGTATATTTCAATATTAATGATATTGAATAAGTACAATGAAACATTTTATGTTTAAATTGAATCATGGATATTGAAATGATGACTCGTGATTTAAGAGAATTAGTTGATTTATGTAAATGAAATTTCCTTACCATATTTCCTACTTTGAATTTCTGAAATTCATGTGAATTGATTTATTATTATAAATAATTCCTTCAGTGATTTTCCAATATCATATATCTCATTCCTGAGAGGATTTCTAGAATAATTACTTCTTATTTATTCTTGATAATTTTTCTTGAGTGATCTTGTGACATGTCACCTATCAGAACTTGCATTTGAACTTGTCAAATCTATGACAGTACAAAAGAAAAGTTAAAATTATTGAGGCATCTTTGGAAAAGAACTTATCCTTAAACACCACCTTTACATCAACCCTTATTTTTCCCATATATACCATTAATGACCTTTATAGGGATGATCAATGTTTCAATCCATTTTTATCCATTCCTACCCTACTCTTGGTATTTTCATGATATTTTAAAAATGATGTGTGGGGGTGATAGGAATCATGGTGGAAGGGATGTTATTCATTGTAAGGAATAAGTATGGGGGTGTTATTGCGGTAATTGTATAAGGTTGTAGAATCATTCATTAGACTCTATTGTTTTCCCCTCTCTAATTAAAATAGTGAAAAAATGAAAAAAAGATCCAAAAAAAGAGGAAACATTGGTTGTGATTTGGGAGAGCAGAAAATCACTATTTTCCAGACTGGTGATCTCTTAATTGTATATGGTTAGGTGATTAATGTAAGGTTTGATCTAATCATTAATTTTTTTTAAAAAAAGAGAAAAAAATAAAACATTAAAAAAATCAATAGGGGGAATTGATAATTCATTATGCTTTACTTTGATCATGGACATGCTTTGAGCTTTGGAGGAAGTGGTTGTTGGTACATTGAAGGGGATAATTTCTTTACACTTTTTGATATCATGCATTGTACATAGAAGATAAAACTATTTATTGAGCCTTAATTTTTGACATCAAATCCTACCATACTTAAGCATCATATTTATTTGAACCTATATAGAAAATTCCTCATGATATTATGTGCCTTTTTTCTTTACAATGTGGATAAAGTAGTTATTTTACAAGCTTATGGATAAGGTGAATGTTCTCTTGATATGAGAATAACTCTTCTTGAATTATATCTTGATAGATGACAGTTAAAATTCAAGGGTGAGGTAAATCATGATGTGGATTGATTAATAAAAATTAATTGAGAAGCATGAATGAATGAAAGAAGAAGTTACATCATTTTTCAAAGGGGAAAAGTAAAATATATGAAAAAATTATTTCTTTAAAAATTGGGAAATTAAATAGAAATATTATGTGGATTTTTGAAAATTTTATTTGACATTGAAAATTGTTAGATTTTATTTCTTTTAAAATTGAATATTAGTAATATTGGTGTCCTCTGTATTCTATGTTGAGATTTTATGCATGAGGGAAATCATGGTTTAAGTGTGGTGGTATTTAACATAGAAAATTTATGTGTATATTTTTAATACAGTATTGATTAATTGTTGAAGTTTTTAACTGATAAAACCCATGTATTTAAATGTTTTATTAAAATAATGGGCAATTTTTATTATACAATAAAAATGATCCAAATTGTGAAAAGTGCTTAATTCTGGATTTTTGAAATATTTTTATGTCAAGTGTATTTTAGTCATTTCCAAAAACCTTTAATTTCAAATTGAGTGATACTTTTTTTGAATCCTTATTTTATTTCCTTTATTTGTTTCTTATGGAATATGGGCTAAATTTATCATCTAGAGGCCGTACAAAATCAATGAAGTTGAAGATTTTTCCGGGCGGACAACGTGGACCCCACCACCGTAACAGACATCCATCACGGCCTACGTGCCTCCAATAGTAGTGATTCCACCTGGGATAGCATGAGTACACGTAGTATCTCACATAAAATATATTTTAGGGAGTTTTGAAGTCATTAATGTTTTCATTAGAGGTTATAATTTTAGAGGAAGTGCCATGAACCTTCATCAAGAAATAGAAACCTCTAATTAAAAACTCATAACTCCTACAACTAGATGAAAAATGTATCGAAATTTGTAGGGTTAATGGACAAACAAGTTATGAAAAACATTAATGGAGGGGTCCACACATTATTCATCCATTTAATGGGTCAACAATGAATCAACTTTTGGATGACATAAATTTTTCTATAAAAGGAGAGGAGCCCCTATCTATCAAATCATTCCATTCCTTCCAAAAACCATATAGGGAACCAAGGAGAGGAGGAAAAGGGCCATTAAGGATTTTTATTCCTTTATTTTTTATTTATTTTAGTTTTCTTTTCTCATGTAATGAATTTATTTTTTTATATTAAAGTGTTTCCTTTCCCTTCCTCCACCCATTTTATCTTCCAATCTCAATATCATTCTCTCTCTTCCATCTTTCCATCATGAAATATATGCACTTCACCATGGAAAGTGACTAAATCATGTCTTGGACTCAGGGGAGGTTTCATGGTGTTCTTTATTATTGCGCTTCAATTCAAATTGTTCATATTATATTTGTGGTGAATGCGGGAATACTGCATGGGTGCGACCGTCGTCCACCACAATACTGTTTCCAAATCAATTACTTTTCATTGATTAATCATTTTCACTCTCTTATCAAATGAAAACCCTTTATATGGCGGAGTTGGGGTTGCTATAAGGGATGAAATGGAATATGGTGGAGTTGGGTCTTGTAATAATAACCTTCTATATTGAGGTGTTACCCTACTTGATTAGTGGAGGAGGAGTGGTTTGGTGTGACAGACGCATGCTGAAACCACACACTCAATAAATAAGTGGAATAACATTAATTAATGAGGTTTCTATAAATGAATTATGTAATTTAATTTAAATAAAAAATACATAATGAATGAACCCATGATATCCAACCCTAATACCAAGACCCTTCTTCCCTGATTTCATTCTATTTGCATCTAGATTTGAATTCTTTATTTCATTATTTTAATTTTATATTTAACAAAAACTTAAAAAACTCATTATCAATAATTAATTAAAAAACAAAATAGGTTAGCTTGAATTTTTTATTGAAGCGACTGCAATGATATTTATGTGAGATGACCTGGGTCAACCAATATTCTACATTAGGAATATAAATTTTCTTTTTCCACACCCTACGATAGGAATGCATCAAAACTGGCGCCGTTTCGAGAGAGCTATGTAGTTATTTTGATCATTTTTTAAAATTAAATTTTTTGTAAATATTTAACTTTTTTCATTTAGATAAATCTAAAAAAATTATTTTCCCATTATGTATTCTAGTTCCAATTTTTATGCGTGTGAGGATTACTCACAGATGCAATATCAAGAACAATAAATTGATTATCATGAGATAAATAACTAGGTTGAAAGGATTATTAATACTATGGATGATTTGGGGAGAAAATTGAATGGGCATTTGACTATATTCGGGCAAGGATGGAGAAACCCAACCATGAACCAGAAAGAGAAGCTGAGGTAGTGGTGGAAGAAATTTCACCACTCATCATTAAAGAACAAGTGGAGGTAAATGTCGAGGCACCTAAAGAATAATTCATCCTCACTCATCCAATTCTACCAGAGATAGATGAAAAAGAGGAAGACTCACATGCTGATCCACATGTGGGAGATCAATAGGTATTTGATGAATTATGTAATGAATGTGAATAATTTCATGATCTCCCCAAGCCTTTAAAAGAAAAAGAGATACCACCACTAGAAGAAGACACCACCCAAGATATGAAATTGGATATAAAGATGTAGGAGGTCGACTACCTTCCTCCATCCAATGATAATAAACTCCAAGAGACACATAATAACAAGGAAAAGATTCAATCTGAATCTACTCAGGGAGATGATACATTCTTGAATTCAAAATAATTTTGTTTTTTTAAAAGTAATTTGAGTATCACCCCTAATAATTTTGAATTTTCATAATCGTATGACTCTTATTATTACTTGGAGAATGATGATAAAGAACAAGATACACATTTTGAGGAATACTAGGAGCTCCCAAAAGACATTAAATATGTATTTGAGGGAATACAAGAAAATAAAGAGAACTTTGCACAAGTAGAAAAGAACGAGGAGGAGGATACATACTTCATCCTATCCCTGTCATGAAAGATGTAACACATTGTGAAGGGGGCAGATTTGGTTTACTCTATCCATGGAGTCCTCCTCAAGAAGAACACATATGTGGATGCCAGGAAAATCCACATGTGGTGGTTCAAGTCCAAGAAAATACACCCACCATCAGATTATGCATAACAACTGGTACTGCCCACTGGAGGCAGAAAAAAATCGAAGCCCACTTAGGGGATCATACTAAGATTTATCTTTACATGATTTTTATATTTCGAATTCCTTTCTTAGATTATTCCAGCATGCAGCCCACCCCTCCTTATCTTATTTAGATTTAATGACATGATCCTTGTTCTTAAGTAATAAATTCTCTTTTGTTGGTTCATATATGGGAAAAGGAATCCTTAAATAGAGGAAGAGCATTAAAGACTTATTTCAAAAGGGTATTTACTTTTAATGTTTAAACATTTAGACACCTTAAATTTTTGGGACCAAATTTTTTTTTGGGATTTAATGTTAAAATTGCATGTCCACACTTAAATTATATCATTACTTGACTTATCTTGGAGACATTAGTTTCTTAAGAATCCCATGATTCCATGTTTCATATTTCAATGTTTATGATATTGAATATGTAAACGGAAAATTTTAATGTTAAATGTGAAGCATGGATATTGAAATGATGACTCCTGATTTAAGGGAATTAGTTGATTTATGTAAATAAAATTTCCCTTCCACATTTCATAATTTGAATTTCTGAAATTCGTGTGAATTGATTTGAGCATATTTCTTGAGTGATCTTGTGACATGTCACCTACCAGAACATGCATTTAATCTTTTAAAATCTAGGACAATATTAAAGACCATTTAAAATGATTAAGGCATCTTTGGGACAACCCTTATCCTTAAACAACACCTTTACATCAATCCTTATTTTATCCCATAGAAACAATGAATGAACTTTATAGGGATGATCCATGTTTCAATCTATTTGTATCGATTCTAACCCGAGTCTTGGTATTTTCATGGTATTTTAAAAATGATGTGTGGGGGTGATGGGAATCATGGTAGAAGGGATGTTATACATTGTAAGGAAATATTGTGGGGGTGTTATTGTGGGAATTGTAAAACGATGTTGAATCATTCATTATTCTCTATTTATTTCCCCTCTTGAACTAAACAAATCAAAAAAATAAAATAAAAAATGATCCAAAACAAAAGATAAAAATTGGTTTTGATTTGGGAGAACAAAAAATAAATTATTTTCCAGACCGATGATCTTGTAATTGTATATGGTTTGGTGATTGATGTGAGGTTTGATCTAATCACGAATTTTGAAAAAAAAGAAAAAATTTAAAATTTAAAAAAATAAAGAGGGTGCATTAATAATTCATTATGCTTTACTTTGATCATGACTTTACATTGAACATTGGAAGAAGTGGGTGTTGGTACGTTGAAGGGGAGAATTTCTTTACACTATTTGATATCATGCGTTGTACTTAAGAGATAAACCTCCTCCTTGAGCCTTAATTTTTAACATCAAATCCTACCAATGTTATGCCTCAGAGTTATTTGAACCTCTATTGAAAAGTCCACATGATTTTATATGCCTTTTGCCTTTAAAAAGTGGATAAAGTAGGTCTTTTACAAGCTTATTGATAAAGTGCATATTTTCATGATATGAGAATAACTCTACTTGAATTATATCATGAGATATGAGAGTTAAAATTTAAAGGTGGGGTAAATAATGATGTGGCATGTTTAATAATAAGGAATTGAGAAGCTTGAATGAATGAAAGAAAAACATCTATCATTTTTCAATGGGTAAAAGTAAAATATATGAATTAATTTTTATATTAAAAATTGGGAAATTAAATTGATATTTCCTGTGGTTTTTTCAAAATTTGGTTTTCCATTGATTTTTTTATTTTATTACATTAGAATTTGAATATTGGTAATATTGGTGTTTTTTGAATTCCATGTTGACATTTTATTCTTGAGGCCCATAATGTTTTAAGTGTGGGGGTATTTTATAGAGAAAATTTATGTGCATATTTTTAATACAATAATAATTAATTTTTGATGTTTTTAAATTATAAAACCCATTTATTTAAATGTTTTATTAAAATAAAATGCAATTTGGATTATAGAATAAGAATGAACTAAATTGTGAAAAGTGATTAATTCTAGATTTTTTAAATATTTTTACGTCAATTGAAATGATTCCTCATGGGATAACACTAGAACACATAGGAGAGCCCATACAATAAACA
The DNA here is from genome assembly GCA_963277665.1 of Viscum album. Lineage (NCBI taxonomy): Eukaryota > Viridiplantae > Streptophyta > Magnoliopsida > Santalales > Viscaceae > Viscum > Viscum album. Next base: position 654,678,945 of record OY728123.1, read on the forward strand.
TTAGGGAGTTGTAAAGTCATTAAGGATTCCATTGGAGGTTATAATTTTATAGGAATATTCTTGGAACCTTCGTCAAGAAAAAGAAACCTCCAATTTAAAAATCAAAATGCATACAAGTTGTGGCTAAATGAGCTGAAATTTGTAGGGAGAATGGAAAATCCATTTTTGAACAAATTTTATGAAGGTGTACAAGTGTTATTTGTCCAATAATATGGTAAAAAATGCGACAAATTATTGAGGATAAGAATCTTCATATAAAAGGAAAGGAGATCCTACCCCTCAAATCATTACATTCTTTCCCAACACCATTTGGGGTACCACGAAGAGGAGGCCAAGGGCCCTTTAGGATTTTTATTCCTTTATTTTCTTTTTATTTTTTTTCTTTTCTCATGTAATGCATTTATATTTTTTTATATTAAAGTGTTTCCCTTTCCTTCTTCCACCCCTTTTCTCTTCCAATATCAATCTCATTCACTCTCTTCCATCTTTTCATCATGAACTATATTCACATCTCTATGGATAGTGAATAACTCGATGATTTGACCCACGGGAGGTTTCAAAGTTTTCTTTATTATTTCGATTCAATTCAAAATGTTTTTATTCTATTTGTGGTGGAGGTGGAAATATTGCACGGGTACGTTGGTCGTCCACCACAACACTATTTCCAAATCAATTTATTTTAGTTGATTAATCATTTTCACTCTCTTATCATAGGAATACCCTTAATAATGTGGAGTTGGTGTTGCTATAAGGGATGAAATGGCATACGGTGGAGATGGGTCTTGTACGAATAAAATTCTCGGTTGAGGTGTTACCCTACTTGATTATTGGAGGAGGTGTGGTTTGGTGCTCCAGACACATGATAAAATAACACACTCAATAAATCAATGGAGAGTAATTCATTAATGAGGTTTCACTAAATTAATTATCAAACTGAATTTAAATAAAAAATATATAATGAATGAACCCATGTTATCCAACCCTAGGACCAAGACATTTCTTCCCTGATATCATTCTATTTGCATATAGATTTGAGTTCTTTATTTCATTATTTTAATTTCGTGTTTTCCAAAACCTTTAAATAATCATTTTTAATAATTAATTAAAAACCAAAATAGTTGAAATACAATATGTTATTGAACCGACTGCAATGATCCTCAAGTGAGACGACCCTGATCATCCACTATGTTGCATTAGAAATATAAATTTGTTTTTTCCATGACCTATGACAGGCGTGCATCACAAATAAATGAGTACATCCAAATCCAACTACCGGTTTTACAAGAACCCTTCCCCAGCTTTAGTTTATTGGTCAAGGGCCATCATTAAAGGAAACACTATGGGAGGTTTGATAAGGATTGCTTAAACATCATCCAAATTGGGATGGAACCCTTTGAAATGTTTGGCCTTTAGATTTAAATAGCTCTCAACTTGGAATATACATATATTTTCTCATGAAAATTAGGTATACCAGAAATAATTACATTACACTAACTTATATCACTATTCTGGTGCATGTTAGAGAGTGGTATTATTGCGGGGATCCCATATCCCATTTCCTATCATTTTTTCCATATATGAAAATATATAGGGGGACTCAACTTTCATGGATGGTTCTATATCGAGGATATTTTACACCTAATTTAATGCTCGTGTTATACTACTAGTTTTTATGATGGTATATTGTGAATACATTTACAATGGAGGTGGTCAATGGTGAAAATTCATCAACATCATCAGAGGGGAAATTATGTGTTTATTTATCAAAATTAGACAACCTCTACCTATTGAAATTTTATATACATCACATAAAAAGGATCCTAGATAGACACTTCTTGATTTCCCATTTACTCCTATTTGACCCCTTCTAGATATTTATCCTTGTATAGAATATATCATCGACATGAGTGAATACCTTATAGGAATGATCTAATAATAAGATACATATTGACCAGTAGTCATGGGACAGACTACTCCCAATAAAAAAACATGAAAATTCATTGAATCTTTGAAATATTTATAGGAGTTAATAGTGTCTATGGGGATATAAAATGATGGTTTCTCATATTTAAAAAATTTCCCATCCCAAAATACTCATTCTAGGAGACCATAACAAGTTGATATAGTGAGTAGCTAGAAAAAAATGCATCCCTTACTAGGTAAACAAAACCATTTATTCACCGGACAACTACATTCAAACATTGAGCAATTATTTTTCATGAGTATGATATATGGTGTGTTTATTTTATAATTAAATAATGGAAATCATGGTTATGTTTCCTACTACCATCAGTTGTGACTATATTACAACATTTTTGTAGTGGGTTCCTCTAAGAAAAACTGAATGATGATATATTATAAACCTATTATTGAGATTTGAGGGGAATAAACAATAGTGTAGTTTACTATATTTATCCCCTGATATTATCATAGGGAGATACCTATTTGATAATTCAGTATAGTAATATAATAATTTCTGCACATTCCTACTAGGGTTCCAAGTGGTATTTATTAAATTTTGGGTATTTTGAAACCATGATCACAATGAGATACACCTTTAGGATTTTTTTATTAGGGGAATAATGGTTATAAAATCCTAAATAATACAACAACTTACAAAAATTATATTATTTGAACATCTTCCATTGATTATTTTGGAGGTATGTTGTGTGGTTTTCATCAAGTAGATATGGGACAAATAATTGAAAACTTACTTGTGGCCGAAACATGACTATAATAATATATATATATAAATTACCTCTAACAGGTATCTATTGACTCCATGAACATTTTTAAAATGTATCACATGTTTTGAAGAAAAAAATTTCCTCTTAGATTACTTTATTACAGATTTCCCATCATTATGGCTTTATAAACCAAGCAGGTTAGAATCTATGGAATGGAAAGAAGAAGACCCCTTTTTTCTTGGATCTTTATGTGGGAATTCTATAATCTGGGACACCATAAGATAACTTGGTGATATTTATTGTTTATTTTTTAGGTTTAAATAAAATAACTTTGCAGAATATTAACTTCACTTATACTTCTTGAAAGAACATGTCAAGCACATGAAACCCCTATTGATACTATTCCTCTTACAATAATCTTATCTTTAACCTGACGATTATCAAACCTCCAATGTTTTCGTATAAGGGAAGAATGTTGGTGGAATTTTGCATTAAAATGTGGAAGGAATTTGAAAAATTGAAAATTAATCCTTCATCCGAAAGTAATTGTGAAGGGTCTCTTGGACCATATAAACTTCAGTATCTAGAATGAACATCCTCAGTCATCACCCACTTACTTCCAGGGGTTAATGTGGTGGAGAAAAAACCACCTCATTTTTATCATTTATAGTCAGAGATATTAAAAAATCAATAGTAATTCATAATTGATTACCATTATTATAATTAATGTATTGAAAGAGGATTTCCCTAACAAAAACCCTCTCTACATCAAGGGATGAATCTCCAAGTATATTTTTTTTGACATCATGGGGAGGAACTCCATGATGGTCAAAAATTATTTTACACAGTGGAGGACCTTCATGGTGACAAACTTTTTCATTAAGTGGAGTTCTTCTTTAATAACTATTAATAAAATCAAGGGTTGGGAGAGCCAACTCATCACACGAGTTGGGAATCTAGTGTATTAATCCATATAACACCTTAAAAATTTATGAAATATTTTTTCTCAAATAGATTCAACATCTTTGATTGCTTTCACAACACTCAACACCAATTTTTGATGAACCACAATATACTATTAAAAATATTATTATTTTAACATTTGTATTATAAACTAGCCATTAAATTTCATGGCATGAATAGTATAACCAAATTTCGAAAACTAATTACAATGGTTTTAGATAAATAAATTGTATTGATAAATAAGTACTTAATTTTTAGTAACTTCTTGATATGGTTTGAAAATATTTTTCAAAAATTGATTTTTATTTATTTTTATAAGGTAATAATAAAATTATTGTTATTTCCACTTCCAAAAAAATGGGGAAAATAAACATCATTTTTGGAATCTACACGTCAATATCAACTTTGATTTAATTTTTCATAATTTTCTAGAATATAATTTTTCGATGAATTGTGAAAGATAATTTTTTTTATCGAAAATGACTTCATGTTAAAGTATTTAAAAGTTACATTGTGTTTTAAAATGGATTAAAATGTAGAATTAGTTCAATTATATTATTATTAATAAAAGTGTGGTCATTGGATGCAATTTTTTTTCTAAAATTTGATATAAAAAATTTTAAAATTTGAAAACTTTTTCTTTGGAAAACCAATTTTTTTTAACAGAAAAGATAAATTACTGATCAAGGAAACCAGGATTACAAAGGCAATCAGGGAAGGATTTCACCCAAGAATGATCACCCCAACATTCCCCAAAATGAGCCAAATGATGGGCTTTCGAATTACCATCTCTTTTGATAATTTTTTTTTCATTCATCGAATCCATCAGTCTGGGACCAAATCTTTCTCAAGATGAAGCCATAAAGATGGGAATCCTCATATTTTTTGAGAGAGCGTTCACCACTTCAAGGCAGTCGGATTCCACCAAAATCTTGGGCCAAAATTTTGAATGGGAAATAAGAAGCCACTGGAGGATGACTGAGGCCTCTTCCACCACAGGGCGCCATGTGTTAGGCACTTCCCTACACCGAGCTTCCACAATCAAGAAAAAACTATTATGAGCAATGATCCCAATGCCTCCCCTTGAATTAGGGGAGAAAAAAACATTTGTATTAATCTTGAAGACACCCTCATGAGGGGGAGACCAAAGGGGAGTCGCCCATCAAGTGTGGCCCAACGAATGCACCGCTTAACTTCTCTTACAACCATTCATCCACTCCGAAGCCCTATCTACCCATAGGTGATCAGGGGTCACCTTCATTTGGAAAATGCATTCATTCCGTCGAGTCCAAACCAACCACGAAATTGTTCATATCAGCCTAACCACTCTCAGATCCAGAAAAGAAACCCATTTAGTAAGGTTTGGAACCAACCCAATTCCAAGATCAAAGAAAATACCAAAATCCGGCCTCCAAACCTTCCACACCCCTTCCACCCCCTTAAAGGAAATAATTTCATGCAACGGGGATTCCACTTCATGGAGGCACAAAGGAAAAGTGTCATCCTCATCCAAATGTCGCTGCACTAGAAAGTCACGGGTTGGAAGGACCCCAGCACAGACCTGCCTCCATAAAAATTTCACCTTAGGGGGAGTAGTGAGGGACCAGAGGCACTTCCACCGATTATCGTTAAATACCTAGACCAAACCTTGAACCCTCATTCTGTAGCCCAAATGAACAGAATATATCCCATGTGGTTCCCTAGTCCAGCAAATCTGGTCAATACCCATTCCTAGTGTGAGAGGGATACTCAGGATGAGCTGACGATCCACCTCGTTAAACCAGCACCAAAGCTTCTCTCGATCCCACTCCTCAAGCGAGTCATCGAGCATATCATGAACCCTTGCATATTCGAATCCAGGAACAACCAGTGAGAAAACCTTATGACTAACGCCCTCTACCAGCCATGGATCCTTCCAAATTTTAACATTATTCCCATAAGCAATTCTCCACATGCAGCCCAAATCAATGAGAGATTTTGCTCCCCAAATTCTCCTCCACATAAAGCTCGGTCGTGGCCCCAGCTGGGCGTGCAAGAAATCTGAATGAGGGAATTACTAAGCTCGCATCACCTTTGAAAATAGGGCATTTGGGTGGGAAAGAAGGTGACATCCTTGTTTCGCAAAAAGAGACTCATTAAAACATTTGAGATTTCAGAATCTGAGGCCGCCACAGAATTTTTAAACACACAGCTTCTCCTAAGACATCCAATGGGAGTTATGTTTGTCCTCATGGGAGCCCCACCAAAAATTGGCCAACCCAGAGTGGATTTGATCAATGAGAGTTTCTAAAAATTTAAACAGCGACATAGCATAAGAAGGGATTGCTTGGGACACTAATAATATTATATAATAATTAATATTATATAATAATTTCAACTTATTTTTTGATAATAATAAATAGTAAAAACATTAAAAATTAATTATCATTGTTGAGGTTAAAAGGGGATTCCCAGGGGTTAATGAAAAAGATAAGGGTCATGTTTCAAATAAAATGTGTCAAAATCCAATTTTATGCCCCATTTAAACATTTTCCTATAAAAAATAGTAATATATGTTCATTTTGAATCATTTTACTTGAGGATAATCCTATCATATTTTGTTATTTTAAGAAATTTCCAAGAGGCTTCCAAGTAGGTCGACTCCTCCACTTATAAAATGACATCTTTTATCCTCTCCTCTACACAATTAAAGACCCTCTTAGTGCATCCAATACCTTCCCAAATACCTTCCATAATTTCCAAACCATTTCATGTATTCCTGGTTTTAATTATGAAATCCTCTTATGTATAAATTAGGTGTAAACCTAATGTGGTTCTCTGAATAAGATATAGAGTCCCTAATTCCAGACTTCATAACTACATAATTAAGGCCTTGTGCCAAGACTAAAAATAAGATTTTGTCAAGGCCTTTTGAAAATACACTAGTTTGTCTCATGATACCTAACGATGTATTGAGGAGCTATAGTGGGCTCCACCAGTCACTTACTAAGTCCAATTCATTCCTCATATGAAAGGGTGAAACATAATCTAAACATTCGTATTAAAACTGACATACGAAATGTCAAAATGTTTACAACAAATCATGAATGGAATAAAAATAGCACATCCACAATCAAAAATAACTCATTAAATATAATATGGATGATTGTATTATGATAAATTAACCTCAATGAAGAATAAAATACACTTAAGGATATTTACATAGATGAAAATAGTCATTAAAACTATTTTTATAGAAATATCCTATTTTTCATGAAAACATTTAAATGATGCCCTATTTATTCAAGAAGTCATTTAAAAGAGATTTTTGAATCAGAGTGTCTCATACCATTTTGAAAAATTTAAAATTAATTTTATTTTTAAAACATTAATGTCTATATAAATAAATCCTTAAAACCATTTTTAAAAGATGGACATTAATGAAAAATATTTATAAGAATAAATCATTAAAAAATTTCAAATGATATTTTAGTTAGAGTTCCTAACAAAATGAGAGAAGATTGAATACAAATAATTTAGGTAATAAAAACATTATAATATCATGAGAATAAAGGGATTCATGATATACTATGTTAAAGTATAGTATATACACCAAATAAAGGTGATTTGGCGCATAAAAACAAAGAAGTCTCAATGGAATGTTAGTTGAGATAAATTCCTTTATAAAGACTATATTTTTAGGTTAAGGATAAATCAATGACATAATTATATGTGAAAAATATAAATATAGTCAATATGATTTTATATTTAGTTGAAATCAATCATAGGAAATTCACACATATTCTTGTAAAAATAACATCAATGACTTGGATGTTTAACTCAATGAATAGAAATTGAGTTAAAATTACTCATATCAAGTTTATATCGATGACATGAGAATATATAAATGGAGTGATTATGTGAGTAAAAATTATATACACATAAAGGGGATTGGAAATTACTACATATGTAAATAAATAGTGATTTAACAGAGAAACATTGAGTAAAGTAACCAATGAAGTTTTAGTGAAGCCCAATGAGTGGAAATTTAAATTTGAAATTCTCTTACCGATTTGGTAACTTACGAAACATACACCCAATTATGGATGTATCATACAATTAATATTTAAATGAAAATAAATTAAATAATATTATACAAATTGTACAATCATGGGTAGTATATACACCACACAAAAGTAAATAGTGGCAATATAGCTTAAATCTCACTGGAATAAGATGTTAGATAAAAAAAACTTACCACGTTGTAATCAATTGATTCGTATGAAAAAAATTTAGTAACCACCAAATTAATAATATAATACCATGAATATAAATATAATCATGATAATATATATCAAATGTTAGTACACAATACACCACATGCAATAAATAATTGGCGAACAATGGAAATATCACTGAATTAAAAGTGAGATAAGAAACCCCTCACATTGTACTTTTCATTTTTCCAGGGTACGTTAACTTCCTATATAATAGTTAAATAATTGTTATTAAATTATACAATAACTATATATATAATTATGATATCATATATGATCCTTTAATTTTTCTTTGTTAATAATATTTTAGTGGTTTCATCGCTCCAGGTGTTAACTAATCTGTTTTCCATTATATAATCGGTTACGTAAGCCATGTTTCTTATGGATATGATGTATTTTATTCATATATAGAATTATATTAAGTTCATAAACATTATTTTTAATCATAAAATGAAAATTATTCTCGAATGATTATAGTGGGGAATGAATCTCATCGCATTCGTGGAGATGGTAATCTTTACGTATGCACTAGCGACAATATCATTATATTGATGGTGAAATCGTATGTAATTGGATGGTATATCATATATAAATAATCATTAACATGTTATATTTATTATTAAAATCAGTTATACTCATTATTATACCCATCCAAATAATGAATTTTTTGAATAAAAAACTACACCACGACGTGGAGACGATAATCCATACATACACACCTATAGTGACTTTGTAATTTATAGGGTGGATAGAGTAATGAATATGGTTGTAACATTTTTATAATAACATCAAATTATATAGAATATAATGGATTTATTATTTTATAATGTAAATAATAAATAAAGAGAAAGTGGGAGAAGAAAAGAACTGGAAAGAGGTGATGAAATATTTACCTCTTCTTCGGGTTATTCCTTTTGATTTGATCAAAAGGGATCCATAGGATGGATTTATAACCAAATTAAGGCCTCTAGGATTAAGGGAGGAATTTTTGGAGGATATTTGGGCAGGGTTTGGCTAAGACAAAAGGCTTTGGAGGTGTGAAATTAAGAGAAGGGGAAGTTCCCTTTTATAAGATAGGTGAGGGTCACTTTAGGAAATGCTTGATAAATTATTTTATAATAAAATTATTTTCGTTTTTTATTGCTTCCAAAATGAATTAATTATAGGATAATGTGGGGAAGGGTATAAAAACTCTCAACCAATAGGTTTTAGATAGTTTTTTTTCATCATATTAACCTTATCTTTTAGATTTAACTCTTAGATAAATAGTTTGACATTTACCATGTCTCTTTGTATTTTTATATTATTTGTTTAATAAACTTACTATAACATGCCAAGTGAACCCCATGTGGTTTGTTATTAATATATATAACCTTATATAAGTCCTTTGTCTGACCCTTATATTTTTAAAAAGATTATATCAATTAATAATATAATATTTTTTTAAAAAACTCAATTATGTCAATTTGGACACTATTTAGTATTTGATTTTTTTTAAAAGCCATAAAAACATAATTAATTCGAATAAAATTAATTCAACTAACCTTATAATGTCATATTAACCTATAAAATTAGTTTCATTTATCAGAAGTTTCAATTTACATTTATTTGGATATTTATAATATCAATTATTTTAATATTTCATTAATAAGGTAATTAATGTATCATCATTGTGTCATAAATAAATTAAATTATTTAATGTCTAAAAATTATAAATAAAATACCCTTATGTAAGAAATCATTTATATTTCTAATTAATATTTATAGTCTAATTTATATTGTGTGTAACCCTATATTAAAAATGGTTTAGTTATTAAACTTGGAATTTAACTCTTTTAACTCTTCATTAAATAAAAAAATAATAAATGTCGTAATCTAATCCATGTCGACCAAAGAGGTTCATATTGTATTCCTAAGGTTGTTTTTGGTCGAATTATACTTATCCAATAGAATTAGGACATGTGTTAGGGTAATTATGATATCATTTTTACCCTTAATTACCCTATTTACTTTTAACCGTGGTAAATAAAAGTCAAAAGTTACTATTCACCAAAAATTATTTTCATCTTTTTGAACCAAATTTTACATACTGATATTAATCATGTCTCTAAGATTTTGGAAATTCAACTCACATAAGTGGTAAAATTATATCTTATGTAAATTTTCAAATGCTTCTAGGAGGTGGGTAAAAGATGGTAAAAAGTTCAATAAAATTTTATACATCTAATTTTATTATAAAATGACTCAAATGAATTACATTGAACTTATATTGGTTTTATATATCTATTTCGACTTAAAAAACTTGAATAAAATAAATAATTATTTAAATAAAAAGTCACTTTCAAACTATAACACAATGTTTTTAACTATTCATTAAAAATTGAATGTTTTCAGAAAAATTGAAAAATTCACCGTAGGGTATTTTTGATATTCTAAATTAAAAAATTAATTCTATTTTACCAAATCCAAAACATAGAAGTTGGATTAAATAATTTAAAATTAAATCTCTTTTTCAAAACCGAAAAATGGGTTTTTTAAGAAGTAAAAACTATATAAAGATTGACATGTGTTTATGTCAAATTTAATTGTGAAATTACTTATAATGATCTAAATTTTAATAAATTATAAAAATATAATCTCATTATACTTCCAAGCCATTCAAATATGTAATTTAACAGTAAAAATTATTTCTATTAAAAAAGTTGTTTTCAATTAATATTTAGTAATTTTCAGAATTCATCAAAATATGGAAGTTATCAGAAAAGTACGAAAAGTTTATCCAAAACAAATTTTTATGTTCTGATTCTAAAGAAAAATTAACTTCATTAAATTTAAAATATAAAAGTTTCAAATATTGAGTTTAAAAAAGAGTTTTCCATTAAAAGGTGGTAAAATTGAATTTTTTGAAAAATACTTCTTTTATCTGAAAAAATAAATTTGATCTTATATTATGTCTATAAAACACATAATATTGATTATAAAATTATATGGAGTATATAAAATTTAAAATTAAATTAATAATATTCATAACCTCTTTTTGAACGGCTAGTTTGGTAAGTCATGGTGCGCTCGAACTTGGTGTTGCGTGTAACGCAAGCTATTGAATTACTTTAAAGAAAATAACTTACTACAAAATATTGGGGTGCTACATTCTTCCCCATTTTTTAAATTGCATCCTTGAAATTTTAAATTTGGGCTTGGAAACTTCATTAAAATTCCCACATTGGAAAAAGAGTCAATAGAACTATCACGTTAAAAGAAATAAAGTGAAGTACAAAGGTCACCCGAGATAACCCATACTTGGATTCCATGTAGGAAAACATGGATATGGAAGATAAACTAAGTGTCAAGTTATGATGGAGAGTGATAGAAAACATGATCAGGAGAAAGTTAACAACAGGAAAACCAAAAAATTGTGATGGGATAAACAGTCATTAGTTTCCTAGTAAGAAAATTAAACGGACAACTTTTTTTTGTTTTAAGCACCATTTCATAAAGTTATGAAATTTATTTTTGATAATGACTAAGAACATAAAGGGATATACTTAATTTTTAAGTATATTTTCATCATTTAATAAATTTCTACCACTAAATCATCTCTTTTTTTCCAAACGATGAGTATTCAAGATGACGTGGTCACACCTGAAGCGCTAGAATCAATTTCTAGAGAATCACATGATCCACAAACGATAAACTATATGTTTAACTTGTCTTTAGAGATTAACCAAAACCAGAATGGTTATTACAAGATTAGATGATCCCCAAAAAGGATAATCCTTTAGAGAAATAAATAGTAGTCTTAATTTCTATAATTAAACCAATAATTCCGAAAGTTCAATAAATACCATTAAATAAAAAATTTTCCTTAAAATCCATTAATATAATCCAAACAAATATGGAAACCCAAAACATTGAGAATTTGATTACGTAGTCTTCCACATTAAATTGTATCTTTAAATAACATCGACTACTCATAAAGTCACATACTTAAAAGTAATTATCCTAATAACATATTCTCTATGATAGGTTAATAATTTCCATAAATAACCAAATCGATATAAATCCACAATAAAGAAATTGACAAATATCCACCATTACTCCTCTAATGAAATCCCATAGTATTCTATTTTCCTTAGGCATATAGTGTTCCCAACAGAGAAAACATCTTCCAAAATAACATTTATCACTAAATCACCAAATCATTTTCCTATACAAATGATATCCAATTGATAAGACATAAGATCCCAAATCAACTTATTATTGATCAATAAAATTATTTAACTAAAAATAATTAGTCACACTAACTAGGGACTACATATAGTCCACTGGTTGGAGTTAAATCCCAATCGCACTCTGGTTGTGGGTTCGATTCCCGTAGATTTGTCTGATGCGACGAGTTGTCACATGGTCTGCGTGTTGTCCTTTTTCAAAAACTATATTTTATAACATTCCCAAAATGAGATAAATTCCTAAAAATAACCATAACATAATTTAACCACAAATTTTATCTCATACCTAGAATTTTCATCCCAAAAATTAATAACCTGTAATTTCCTCAAATTTATGGAGCATATAAACGCAAATGGTACATTATAACTATATCCACAAAAGAAAAGATAATTCTTCCTCAAATATCATTTTTTACATAAAAAAATACATGGTTACACATAAAAGAGAATAGTCTTCTAAAGTAATCCCATAATTTAAACATTTCTCCATCCATTTATTTCTACACAGTTTGTTCCATGACATAGAGGTTATCCTATAGAATAGGGAATTGACTCAGGTAATGCCAAGGTCCCTTAAATTTATGAAAAATGACTGTAATTGGATTCTTAGGATCATTTTTATTTTCTTCTATAATACTCTTCATTTTTCCCTGGCAATTCTTTAATTTATGTCCTTCTTTCCCATACATAAAGCATTTATTTGTTCCACTGAGTCACTTTCCCAGGTGTCTCCTTCAACATTTCCTGGATGATGGAAATTGAGCATTCTTTTCTTCATGATCTCCACTACTGGAGCTATTATCATTCACTGCATTTCTCTTGTTCATTTATTTCGGTAGTTGGTTAATATATATGTTGTTGATCATATTTTTGGAAAAACGATTCAGCATGAACATGATATCTTTTACCCCTATCAACATTCCATTTCGTTGCTCATTTGCACAACCGTGCCAACCTTGTAGATCATGTTCAATGTTACTATGACTTCCTTGGAATCTAGCCACTCACTAACACAAGAAAACATAGTGTGGGTCATAAAATCATATAGAGAATATCATAACACCTTATTTTAAATCTAAAATGCCTTAGGATTAACCAAGGTAATTTATTCTCATCTTATATTAAAATCCTTCAAATCGGTTTTTAATGAAAATGTGAATTATCCTAAGCATATTCACCAAGAATGTCGTAACCAAGAGTACAACAAGGTCTATTGTCGTGTACCAAGATACCCCGGGTTAAGCCCGAAACTCCAAGTTGGAGTTTTAACTCCTAGGTACATCTGTGCCAGAGCTTCCACTAACTGTTCATATCCAGACAGTCTTGTATTTCTTAGAAAACCCACACAATATTTACATTACCAAATTTTTTGGAAGTTCTTCTATACTAATCTCAATGTCTATCTTAGGGTAGTGTTTCTTAATCAGAGTTTTTTTTCTAAATCTAGCTTCCAAGGTTTGTACTAAACTTCCTCTAATACCAACTGTAATGCCCCTAACCCAGTTACCGAAATTCGGTGCATTATTAAATAATATTATCATGATACATGGAATCATGTCTCAAAAGACCAACCAGTTTAGTATCTTTGGAAGTACTAGATACAGTCATAAGTTTTACATTACATCATGAAATAAAAGCATCAACAACATTTTGTCCCCTTTTTAAACAAACTTATATCCTTAGCCTACACCTAAAGGTCTACCATAAAATACTTCTTTACATCCTGGTAAAAGTAAAACATAGAAAGGGGTGAGCATATATGCTTAGTAAGTATAACAATATAGAGGAAACTTTCATAAATAAGCATAAACATTTAAGGAAATGTATAAGAATAAAACAAAAGCCTTTTAAACTTAAACTTCAGCATAATATGGAAATGATAAAATCAAATAATTTCATTTACTTATTCACATTTATATTCTACTAATAGAATAATCACATGAAATATCAATAGCCACTTTCATATTGATGGAATGCATAATGTTAGACTTCATAACCACATCGTCAAGGCTTTGTGCCAAGACTACAAATAAGATATTGTCAAAGCCTTATACCAAGACACTAGTTTGTCTCATGATACTTACCAATGCATAAAATATCTATTGAAGGCTCCACCTATCACATACTAAGTCTAATGAATTCCTCATATGAAAGGGTGAAACATAATCTAAATATTCATATTAAAACTAGCATACAAAATGTCAATATTTTAACCAAAAACCATGAATGTCATAAAAATAGCACATCAACAGTCAAACATAACCAATTTAATACAATAAGGATGATTTTATTATGATAAATCAACCCCAATCAAGAATAAAATACACTTAAGGATATTGACATATATGAAAATAGTCATTAAAACTATTTTTAGAGAAATATCCTCTTTTTAATGAAAACATTTAAATGACGCACTATTTATCCAAGAAGTCATTTAAAAGAGATTTTTGAATCCAGGTATCACATAACACTTTGAAAATTTTAAAATTAATTTAATTTTAAAACATTAATTTACATATAAATAAATACTTAAAACCAAAGATAGACATTAATGAGAAAGATTTACAGGAATAAATCTCTAAAACATTTAAAATGATATTTTAGTCAGAGTTCCTAACAAAATGAGAGAATCTTGAATACAAATAATTGAGGTAATAAAAACTATATAATATCATGAGAATAATGGGATTTATGATATACTATGTTAAAGTATAGTATATACACCAAATAAAAGTGAATTGGTGCATAACAACAAAGAAGTCTCAAGGGAATGTAAGTTGAGATGAATTCCTTTATAAAGACCATATCCTTAGGTTAAGGATAAATCAATGATATAATTATCTGTGAAAAATATAAATACACTAAATATTATTGGATATTCAGTGTAAATCAGTCAGATGACATACACACATATTCTTGTAAAAATGACACCAATTATATGGATGTTTAACTCAATGAATAGATATTGAGTTAAATTTACTCTTATCAAGTTTATATCAATGACTTGAGAATTTATCAATGGAGTGATGATGTGTATCAAAAGTATATCCACATAAAGGATAGTGGAAATTACTACATAAGTAAATAAATAGTGATTTCACACATAATCTTGGAGTAAAGTAATCAATAAGTTTTTGTAAAGCCCAATGAGTGGAAATTGAAATTTGAAATTCCCTTACCGATTTGGTAACATACGAAACATACACCCATGAAGGAAGTATTATACAATTAAGAGGTAAATAACCATAAATTAAAGTATATTACACAAATAATATAATCATGGGCAGTACATACACCACACAAAAGGAAATAGTGGCAATAGAGCATGAATCTCACTGGAAGAAGAAGTTAGATGAAAACCCCTTACCACGTTGTAATCAACTGAGTCATATGACCAAAATTTAATAACCACAAAATTAATAATAGAATACCATGAATATAAATATAATCATGATAATATATATCAAATGGTAGTACACAATACACCACATGCAATAAATAAGTGGCGAACAATGGAAATCTCATGGAATTAAAAGTGAGACAAGAAACCCCTTACCTTGTACTTTTCCTTGGTAGAGGGTACTTTAACCTCCTGTATAATAGTTAAATCTTTGTTATTAAATTATAAAGGAATTATATACATAAATATGACATCATATATGATCCTCTTATATTGCTTTGTTAATAACATTTCAATAGTATCATCGTTTTGGGTGTTAAGTGATCTGTTTTCCTTTATATACTCAGTTACATAAGCCATGTCTGTGATGGATATGATGTATTTTATTCATATACAGAACGATATTAATTTCATAAACATTATTTTTAATCATAAAATAAAAATTATTCTAGAATGATTATGATGGGGAATGAATGTCATCGAGTTTGTGGAGACGGTAATACGTACGTACGCACGAGCGATGATATCATTATATTAATGGTCAAATTGTATGTAATTGGATGGTATATCATATATAAAGAATCATTAACATGATATATTTATTATTTACATCAGTTATACTCATTATTATACTAATCCAAATAATTAAGTGTTTGAATAACAAACTACACCATGACGTGGAGACCGTAATCCGTACGTACGCACGTAAGGTGAATTTTTCTTTTATAGGGTGGATAGAATAATGAATATGGTTGTATAATTTTTATCATAACATCATAGTATATATAAAATACTAGATTTATTATTTTAGAATTTAAACAACAAAGAAATAGGAAGTGGAAGAAGAAAAGAGCATGTAAGAGGTGATGAAATATTTACCTCTTCTTCAGGTTCTTCCTTTTGATTTGATAAAAAGGGATCCTTAGGATAGATTTATGACCAAATTAAAAACTTTAGTATTAAGGGAAGAATGTTGGGAGGATATTTGGGCATGGGTTGGCTGATCCAAACGGAATGGGTAGCTCTGGGAGGAGTCGAGACGGCAGGCGGCGACTGCGGCACGGTGGCTGCGGGGTCGGGTGTAGGTGGTGTGGCGAGCTCGGGTTCCCGGTGCGGATGATGTTTGGGGCTTTGGCTCGGCGCAACTGGCAGGGGTGGACGCGCAAAGGTGCATTGAACCATCCAGAAGCAGAGAGGGGACACCAAGCGGGCGCGGCGGTGCGCCCTACTGGCGGGCGTAGTGGCAGAGCGGAGGTGTCGCGACGGTGTTCTCCACAGGCGGTGGCGACTGCTTCGGCCGGTCACTGTCGGGGGAGGAGCCCCGAAGATAGCGTCTCGAGGGGTGGGGGGGAGCAACGAACAATGAACCGCATCTTGCAGGTCCTACTGGTACGATGCGGACGGAGACCGACCCTTTGACCGGTCTGCTTTGAATAACCGGACCCGAGGGGTCCGGTGTTGCTGGGGCAGGCCGCGGTGAGTTGGGCCAGACCCGCGGCTGGGCCGCGGGCCGGTGGTCTGGACCGGGCCGCCTGGTGTGAACCGGCCCGGTTGGGCCCCTTGTGTTCAAGGGACCGTAGCTACTAAACGACACGTCTGTTTGACACGCCATCTGCGACTGTGGGTTCATCTCTTCGAGACAGAATTTTTAAGTTGGGTTTCTGGGTTTTTGGGAACTGCTCCCAAAGACGGGTGACCCGAAATGCTTTAATTCAATAATATTAAATTATTCTTAAATTTTACAACTAACGTATTTGTGAGCCGGAGGTCCGTTTGACGTTCCATCAAAGGCATTGTGGCCCTGGAGTTGAGACGATTCTTCCGAAGTTGGTTCAGAACCTTTGCGGTTTGGTTTCGTTGCTCGGTGACAATAAATGCTTAATGCGAATAATTAATTAATTAATTAATTATTCTTCCATCGGACCTAAATCCTGTTTGGGATGTCTAAATGATGCACCGCCAGTGGCAGCGTGATCCCAGTCCTCGTGCGGACTTTTTTAGTCACTTTCCAAAGCATTTGGGTTAGAGACAAGGTGCAGTCCCCATAGGGCCTAGTTCACACGTTTTATGGTGAAACACCACTTTTCACCCGACATTCATTTGGGGTGTTTGAGAACTCATTTATGAGTGTTATTCCAAGGGGATTGCGAAGACGCAATGCGCCCACCTAAATTCGGGCCTGAGATGTGGGCCCCATGAAGCGGCTTCCAGACGTATGCTGCGTTTTTATGACTTATGCTTCATAAGCCCATTCTAAGAAAATGAATAGACTACTCCTCATGGTTATCTACAAGGAACACAATGGTACGATCTGTGTGACGTGTTTCGCAGTCAAGAATGTGGGCCCCATAGGGCTCTATTTGCATAAAGCGAGGGGTTGCAGCTTCTGCATCCGAAGTTTGTTTTACGCGTCGTCAGCGGTGTTGTGACCCTCACATCGAGGCGAAGTTGACTAGGGTGGTTTTAGGCATTGAATCCGGAGTTGTGGTGTGGGCCCCATGTGCCGTCTTTTAAGCTTTGTGCAGTGTATTGCAACTTTTTCATCAGACATCCGTTTGGGGTGTATGAATAGTCGATTTGACATGTTTTCCCAAGAGCATCGAGATGGTGCAATTTTAATGACCTTTTTTTGGGACTAAGGTACAGGCCCCATGAGATTCCATATGGGAAAAAAGCAGTGTTGAATAACTTTTCCATCAGGAGCCCATTTCCGGTGAGTAAATAGTCTATCTCGCGTGTTTTTTCATGAGAATTTCAATTTTGTAATCCATTTGGGAGTGTAGAGCCTCTTTAGAAATCTCATTAAATGTGGAAACATGAAACGGTGTTGGTCGGAGGTTCCTTAGATGCACTTAGAACCAATTCATGGTAGTGATGTTAGTGATACCTCGTGATGGCACGAGCAGTGCAGAGTTATCGAACCAGTTCTGGGTTTACCCTCTAGCGGGGTTGGGAAGTGGGTTACCCACCGGCGTATCAGGGTTTACCCTCCAGTGAGGCTGGGCAGTGGGTTTCCCATTGACTTTAGGGTTTACCCTCTAGTGTGGATGGGCAGTGGGTTACTCGTTGACCTTAGGGTTTACGCTCCAGCGGGGCTGGGCAGTGGGTTACCCGACAACCTCTTAGGGTTTACCCTCCAGCTGGGCTGGGCAGTGGGTTACCCGACGACATCTTTCAGACTTAGCCTTTTCTATGAGGCTATCCAGTGACTTTTCTCCGTGGTTACCGGAGCGGGACTCTTGGTTGTACGTTTCAACGATGAGACAACTTTGTCGTATGGGACTGTTGGGCATCAGTGATGGATATATTTTGAACTACTGGCGACTTTTCCTGGGTTGAGCTTAGAGATAGAGATCCCACTTACACACTTGTTAGGTTTTCCTGTTGAGTATATATATATATATATATATCCTACTTTTTTCCCACTCCTTGGGTTCAGTTACTCTCCTTCTAGGAGGGGCGAAGATGCTCGGGGTATGCCACATGCTTTTTGTGTCTAGTTCCTCTTGGTTAGACGAGTCCACATCCTTCATTCCGTTGGGTTGAGCTGAACTCTCTCTATTGTACTCTTACACTATTCTTTGTTCTGTCTACTGCTCACCGTTTTAGTACCTCCTTTGTTTCTCCCTTGAGATTTCGGGACATCCTACTGAGTATCTTTATACTCACCCCTACTTGGGTTTTTCCCGTACTTGGTGGGCCCTTGCAGATGAAAGACAGGTCGATCGAGACTATAGAGGGGTGTCGAGGACACAAGATCTTAGGCAGTGTTTAGTGGTTCTAGTAGGGTTTTCAGGTGTGAGACTCACCAGCTGTTTACTTTCGTTTACCTGTTACTGGGTTGTGGTACCTTTCTAGTTGGGCGCGTGTTTTACCCCTTTTTCTGTTCAGTTATCTTGTTAGTACTTTTCAGTACCTTACTTGTACTATTTAGAAGTTGATGCATGAATGTGGTAGGGTTAGAATTGTTTATCCTTTGGTTTTATTTGTTATTATACACTTTTTCATCGATTGGGATGTGTGTGTGTGTATAGGTGCTTAGGCGAAGGCCTCCCCGAGATTGTTACGCCTTCAGCGCTTATCGCCATCCCCTGGCCTATAGAGGCGGGCTTTGGGTAGTTGCGGCTCGAGACCGGTAGGGTATGGTCGTGACAAAGTGGTATCAGAGGTGTTTCGTTCCTTGGCGCATTGTTCGGACATCCCTAAAAAATAATTGGTTGAGTTTTGGGGCAATAGTGTCAACATGTCTCGAGAGCGTCTCTCGTGCCAAGGAGTCCAGTGATGGTGCGACAACCGACGTATCCATTCACGAAGACACAGATTACCCATTTTTCAACATGGTGTGCTGAGACACTTGTTGCATGGAACATTTGGTTTGTGCATCATATAGGATTGAGTCTTTGACTGTCCTTCTTGAGTCATCTCCCCATCGTTGTTGATATATATATGCTCATTTGACCGCGGTACTCCTCGATCAGATTCAGGATATCTCTATGATGATATCCATCTAGGATACTAGTTGAGGTTCGTGATGATGATTCCGTGAGTGATGAGGGTTCAGTTCAAGATCCATCATACGATTACCCTTTCTCCATGAGGACAGGTAGTGACACCTCCACCTATAGAGTAGTAGATATAACCGGCAGCAAAGGCCGTTGACGTGTGTAGGCTAGATGAGCTATGTGAGTTCTATCTTTAGAGACCACTGAGGTTCCACGGTGATCCATACCCTCAGATAGTGAAGGGTTGGCTAGAGTCGGTGGTTCGCCGCTTCAGGCTTGTTCGGGAACTGACAGGTTAGATGGAGGCTTTGACAGCCAGTTTTTCCACCAAGCAGTTTGGCATTAGTAGAGCCAAGGTTCCTCAGATGCACAATGAGTTGGAACCTTCATGGGATGACTTCTAGAAGTTGTTTTTTGAGGATTATTACCCGTCCTACTTATGCTTTATATGGTTCAGAAGCTATTAGATATTCATCTTGGAGTGATGGCAGTGGATGAGTACGTGACTAGGTTCACAGACCTAACTCGGTACTCTTTGGACGTGGTCCATGATGGAAACTTCCGAGCACAGAAGTTTGAGCAAGGTCTCTATAGAGTAGATTCGTTCTAGCATAGTGCCCTTGTGAATCCTCACCCATCTCAGGGTGCTGGAGCAGGCGTTGGTGATAGATACATTTCTGTCAGAGGGATGTCAATTGGCAGGGCCTCGACGCTAGAGGTCTCCCCTTGATGAGATTCAGGCACATGGGCAGGGACAACATAGAGCACCGAGACAACACAGGGATAACTAGTTCTATGATTGTGATGTTCGAGGTCATGTGGCAAGAGACTTCCCGACCAAATGTGTTGGGTTTTCCAAATAGTTGGTGGAAGCACCGCCACGATAGAGGCAATGTTGTGATTAGAGAAATCTGAGGTGAGGACAGGGTGGTCCCTAGGGAGGCGGTGTTGGCAGAAGACATTTTTGAGGTCCTTCCACCAACACTACGTGGCCCATGTCAGGCTCAGGGAGCTGACAGATGGGGTCACGAGAGGCTTTGTGCTATGGATGTCTACAATCCTGCATCGCGTGAGATGATAAGAGGTACGCTCTGTGTCTTTTTCTACTTTTCTCAGTAGAACTTGTTATATTCTGCGTGAGGTACTATTTTCGTCTAACTCCTTTTTCGAGGGTTTACCGAGGGTAGCGCAGGGCATCGGTGTAACCCTGTGTTGATGTTGTCCGACGTAGCTTTGAATTCATAAAAAAGAGGGGTTCTTACCCCACTAAGACTCGTTTTTTTGATGCGATAAAAATCATGAGGGAGACTCAGTACCACCCAAAGCATATAGTATTTATGTGTGGTGTATGAGACCCTCTTACATGTGCATTCATGGCAGGGTTTTGCAGTTGAGTGTCAGAGAAGGGTCTGGATTTGTCATTGGGGCTTTTCGTCTTGACTTCCCTTTGCTTGAGGTGCCACTAGTGGGTTTGGCAGAGTGCCTTTTTTGGGGATTACTCTCCTTCCAAGAGGGGAAAAGACACGTGGGGTATGCCACATGCTTTCCGTGTATATCCTATGATGGTTGGATGAGTTTTATCTCTTTCCATATTCGTTGGTACCTTGCGTGCTCAATGTCAATCATGATACTGTTATCAAGTACAGGTCGAGCTGATGGACACCCCAAAAATAGAACTACGTGTTTCACTATGAGGTACCAGTAGTGGTAGTCTTTGTCCTGAGAATGTGGAGATGCTATCTTCTGGGAGAGTGCTTTGTGGTTTGCTCAGACCACCAGTGTCTCAGGTGCGCCCTCACCCCGAGAAACTTCAACCTGAGACGAAGATGTTGGTTGAAATTTCTACGGGACTATGATGTTGAGGCAGTCTATGTTCTAGAAAAATGGCAGTGTTGTAGAAGGTTCCCTTAGTAGAATTTCCTAGACTCATCAGGTGCGAGAAGTTTCGTAGTAGTTAGCTTCCCTGTAGTTGACCCTGTTGGACCAGGAGGGTACAACTTTTCTTCAGTCGATGGTGTTGACTCATCCACTTTTTGAGCATGTAAGAGGGTCTCGGTTGTGATGCACCGACTATGAAAACTTGTGTGACTGGATATCCTTGGGTGTTTCACCAGATGGGTATTCTGAATGTTCGAATCACGAGACCATGTTCCAGGATCAAACCGTGATTTCGGTCAAAATGTGGAAAGTAGAGGTTTGGCAAGGGAAGTCCCCCCGAGTTCCTTTGGGACATTCGAGAATTGGGTAAGGGATTGAGATCTTGCCTACCGTCTTAACCTACCCTCACAATAGTAGGAGTTAGCACACGACGCCTTCCACATTTCGCAGCTGATGAGGTGCATGTGTGTTCCTACACATGTCATCGGAAGTAGAAGACCTCATGAGTACGAACCATTCCTTTGGTTCATGTGTTGTTCCATCATTGCGTTGTGCAAGTTTTCTTTGGAGTGGAAGAGCTAGGTGTGAGCATTGTATCCTGAGTTTTTTTTCCTTGTTTTGCTTTTCGGGGACGAAAATCTTGAAGGAGGGAATGATATAGAGACTCTTTTTTCCTTGTAATACTTTGGGGTATTTCTATATATATTTCCAGAGCTAGGAGCAGAGACAGTGTGCAGTTCCGAGGCCCTGTGTGCCCAGAATAAAGTTTATAAAAACATTAAGTTTTTTTATACTATACAAATGGAGGGGTTGTGTTTTCTCCCAAACAGTATCTCGGATCAGAAATCTGAGGGCACAGTTGCGTCCGGAACGTGCCGTTTACCCTAGGCGGGATGTAAAAGTTGCGGGCGCGGGCCTACTATGAGAGATGTCAACCAGGGGAAAAAATTGTCATTTTGAAATAATGACTTAGTGATTTTTATCACTGGTGCCCTTTAGAATAACTTTCAAACAAAGTCTCAGAATTGAAATCTGAGACTTCTGTTGAGTTCGAAGTGGGGTTTTTTGTCTAGACGAGATATAAAATGAGAGGTCATGATAGTTTTGGATTCCACGCTAAGCAGATTCTTCTGTAAATAGAAGAATAGGAGTTTGGAGTTAGGGTTCTCCATTCTCTCTCCTTCTCTCTCTCTCTCTCTCTCTCATGTTCTTCAGTGTCCTTCACCGTTCTTCACCGAATCGAGGAGAAACCTCTGCCGGAACCTTGGCGGATCAAAGCAGGAGCGTCGTGGACATGCCGCCAATGACACACAACCATTTTAAGGTAGGATTCTTGGTTAATTCTCAGACCTTCGTCAATTTCTTGACTTTTCATCAAATTTGTCTTCAAATTCTAAAATTCTAAAATTATGACGATGGCCAAATGAACACTGTCATCATCCGACCCCCGTTTTTAATCCTCATTCTTGGGCATTCTTCGTCCCAATTTTTAGGCGTACCAAAATCTTGTCAGATCGTCGATTGGGGGCAGGCATTGTGAAGGCCTCGTCCTGAGGATCCTTAACCCTCTTTTGGTTTTGAGATCAGACCATTGGAGTGGTGGTGGCATCTGATGGAAGCGTCAGATCTAGTAAGGAAAGTGGCCGGAGGTCAGGCGTCAGGCAGCGGGTGCGGCCCGGGGTTCAGACGAGGTGGCGACATGGGTGTGACCGGCGTAGAGTGGGTAGATCCGGGAGGAGTCAACATGGCGGGCGGTGGGTGTGACCGGTAGGGATGGCGGCTGACGCATCAGGTGTAGGCGGTGCAGCGAGCTTAGGTTCCCGGTGAAGATGACGACCAGGGCTGCGGCGCGGTGCAGCAGGCAGGGGCGGACGAGCGGAGGTGTGGCGGGCCATCCGGAAGCCGAGCGAGGAGCCCAGGCGGGCGTAGAGGTGTGCCATGCTGGAGGGAGCAGTGACGGAGCGGAGGTGTCGCGGTGGTGCACTCTGCAGGTGGTGGTGACGACATCGGCCAGTCGCGGTCAGGGGATGAGCCTTGAGGTCAGCGCCTCGGGAGGGGTGGGGGGTGGGGAGCAGCGAACAAGGACCCACATCTCGCGGGTCCCACTGGTGCGACACGGACGAAGACCGACCCTTTGGCCGGTCGACTTTGAAGAACCGGAACCGAGGGGTCTGGTGTTGCTAGGGCAGGCCGCAGCCAGCGGGCCACGGCGAGTCGGGTCGGACCCACGGCTAGGCCGCGAGCCGGTGGTCTGGACCGGGCAGGTTGGTGTGAACCAGCTCGGTTGGGTGCCTTGTATTCAATGGACCATACCTACCAAACGACGCATCCGTTTGACGCGCCGTCTATGGATGTGGGTTCGTCTCTTCGAGATAGACTTTTTATGTTGGGTTTTGGGGTATTTGGGTTCTGCGCCCGAAGACGGGTGACCCGAAATGCTTTAATTCAATAATATAAAATTATTATTATAGTTTACAACGGACGTATTTGCGAGCCTAAGGTCCGTTTGATGAACCATTAAAGTCGCTATTGCCCCGGAGATGAGACGATTCTTCCAAAGTTGGTTCGGAACCCTTGCGGTTTGGATTCATTGTTCGGTGGCATGAAACGCTTAATATGAATAATTAATTAATTAATTAATTAGTTAATTATTCTTGCGTCAGACCTAACTCTTGTTTGGGATATCCGATTGACACGTCGTCAGTGGCAGCGTGACCCAAGTCCTCGTACGGACTTTTTGAGATGCTTTCCAAAGTGTTCGGGTTGGAGACAAGGTGCGGGCCCCATAGGGCCTAGTTCACACGTTTTATGGTGAAACGCCACTTTTTCACCCGACATCTTTTTGGGGTGTTTGAGTACTCATTTATGAGTGTTCTTTTGAGGGTATTGCGATGACGCAATCCGCCCACCTAAATTCGGGCCCGAGGTGTGGGCCCCACGAAGCGGCTTTCTGACATATGTTGTGTTTTTATGACTTATGTTTCATAAGTCAGTTCTGGGAAAATGAATAGCCTATGCCTCCTGGTTATCTACAAGGAATGAAATAGTACGATCTGTGTGACATGTTTCGTGGTCAGGAATGTGGGCCCCATAGGGCACTGTTTTCATAACGCGGGGGGGGGGGGGGCAGCTTTTGCATCCGGAGTCCGTTTTAGGTGTTGACAGTGGATTTGTGACCCTGGCATCGATATGAAGTTGACCATGGTGGTTTTAGGCCTTGAAGTCAGAGTTGAGGCATGGGCCCCATAGGTTGTCTTTTAAATTGTGTGCAGCGTACTGCGTCTTTTTCATCAGACGTCCATTTGGGGCATATGAATAGTTGATTTGACGTGTTTTTTAGAGAGCATCGCGATGGTGTAGTTTGCCCAACCTTTTTCGGGACCGAGGTGTGGGCCCCATGATACGCTGTATGGGCATATAGCAGTGTTGAATAAAGTTTCCATCGGGAGCCCGTTTTCAGCGAGTAAATAGTCTATCTCGCGTATGTGTCCATGAGAATTACAATGGTGTAATCTGTTTGGGAATGCAGAGCCTCTTTCGAAATCTCATTAAATGTGGAAACATGAAATGGTGTTAGTCAGAGGTTCATTTGACGCACTCCGAACCAACACATGGTAGCGATGTCAGTGACACCCTGGGATGGCACGGGAGTGCGGAGTTATCGGACCAGTTCCGGGTCTACCCTCCAGCGGGGTTGGGTAGTGGGTTACCCACCGGCGTATCAGGGTTAACCCTCCACCGAGGCCGGGCAGTGGGTTACCTGTTGACTTCCGGGTTTACCCTCCAGTGAGGCTGGGTAGTGGGTTACACATTGACCTTAGGGTTTACCATCCAGTGGGGCTGGGCAGTTGGTTAGCTGTTGAATTTAGGGTTTACCCTCCAGCGGGGCTGGGCAGTGGATTACCCGACAACCTCTTGGGGTTTACCCTCTAGATGGAATGGGCAGTGGGTTACCCGATGACTTCTTTCATACTCATCCCTTTCTATTTGGCTAGTTAGTGACTTTTCTCCGTGGTTACCAAAGTAGGACTCTTGGTTGTACGGTTCAGCGATGAGACAGATTTGTCATATGAGACTATTTGGCATCAGTGATGGATATCCTTTGAACTTCTCGTGACTTTTCTTGGGCTGATCTTGGAGATAGATATCCCCCTTACACACTCGTTCAGGTTTCTTGTTGAGCGTATATACATTTATATACACCCTACTTTGTTCCCACTCCTTGGGTTCAGTTACTCTTCTTCTAGGAGGGGCGAAGGCGTATGGGGTATGCCATGTTCTTTCAGTGTCTAGTTCCTCTTGGTTGGACGAGTCCACTTCCTTCCTTCTATTGGGTTGAGCTGCACTCTCTCTATTGTACTCCTACACGGTTATTTGTTCTGTCTACTACTCACCGTTTTAGTACCTCCTTTGTTACTCCCTTGAGATTTCAGGGCATTCTACTGAGTATCTTTATACTCACCCCTGATTTGGATTTTCCCACACTTGGTGTGTCCTTGTAGACAATGGATAGGTCGATCGAGACTACGGAGGGGCGGAGAGGAAACAAGAGCTTGGGCTATGTTCAGTGGCCGTAGTAGGGTTTTCAGGTGTGATATTCACCAGCTGTTTACTTTCGTTTACCTGTTGTTGGGTTGTGCCACCTTTCTAGTTGGACGCGTGTTTTGAACCTTTTTCTGTTCATTTATATTTTTAGTAATTTTTAACACCTTAATTTTACTTTATATAATTTGATGCATGAGTGTGGTTTGGTTAGAGTTGTTTGTCGTTTGGTTTTCTTTTTTAATCTTCAGTTCTGCATCAAGTGGGTTGTGTGTGTGTACAGGTACTTAGGGGAAGGCCTACTCAATATTTTTACCCCTTCAGCACTTGTCGCCAGCCCTTGGCCTATGGATCCAGGCTTGGGGTAGTTTTGGCTCGAGACCGGTAGGGTCAGTTCGTGACAATTTGGATTCACTGTTTTGTAGAAATATGCGGTTGAGTCCATTGGTGTGCATGGAGTCTACACTGTTTGGCCCATTTTTCTTGGAGATCATCATGGGCCCTCCAGATCACCTCCATCTTTAATGAGATTATCAGAAAATGTATCATTAACCTTTTTAAAAGTATTAAATAAAAAATAATTGAATCAAATATAAGGTGAAATTTTATATTATTTTTATAATTTTCAACACAAAACTAGTTTTTCATAGTGGTGTAAGGGTGAAAATGAAAAAGTGAATCGCAATGCATTCAAGGCATTATGTGTGCATTACATAGAGTAAGAATGAAATTTAACATCATGTGTTTTGGATGTTGGAGCTAGGAATTTTTACGTCATATAGTGTGAACATCAGGATATACAATCCTTACCCTTTGGGTTTACAAAACTATCACACATTTACCCCTAGGTGGCCCATGGCTTCGACAATTCAAGTTTGGAATAGCCTATATGAGTGGTCCATCATGAGGTCCACTTTAGCATCCATATTATAAGAAGAAAAGGTGATTAGTGTACCTATACTAAGAAGAAAAAGGTATTACAATACATGCAGTATGGGAATTAGGGACAGCTCATAGAGAACCATGAAATCACTACGTGAAGTCTTGGGGGATTGCGCACAAGAGGTTCAGGAAATTCATGGGAGTTACGTGCAAAGTCTACTATGGAATGGTTCTTGGAAATAATGGAAAACCATGTAACATCAAATAAGGTGTTCACAGAAGACAGTGTTCTTGTACGTAAGTCCAGGCTTGCAACCAATTTTTGATTTGTAACACCCCAATATTATTATGAAATAGATTTTTCTCAAAGACCATTTGATATCTTTGATGTCTTACATTATACACAACAAAGGCTTATCATATGTTACACACAACACTGATTTTCTTTGAAACATCATTTTATTATTATTTAAATATGATAATAACCTGAAAATTAAATTTGTGAGTATGAATATTATTTAATAACTTATCAAATTATAGGTTTTATAAGATTAATTTATTATTTTCAAATTACTTAGAATTGAAAATATATACAAATTAAATATAAAAGAATTATTTTGATATTTATGCTTCTAAAGTAATTTTTCTTAAATAAATTAAATTAATTACAATTACTGAATTATAATAATGTAATATATATTTTATATATACAATTAAATATTATTTATATTTATCCAATAAATTTTATTGGAATAGGATAATAATAAATCCAATTTTATGAATAAAAAGATATATTTTTTAAAACAATGATTTTACCTTCTTTCAATGGAAAAACCATTTCAAATCTAATTTTTGAAACATTTATAAATAATATTTGATAAAATAAACATCCAATTTGAAATTGGGATTTAAAAACCTACTTTGGTTGAATTTTTTCAATTTTTATGTTAAGTTCCATGTTTTGATGAAGGGTGAAAAATATTGCATTTTAATGAAAACAATTTTTTCATTGAAATAATATATATTATTAAATTATTTATTTTAATGGTTTAAAGTATCGTTAGATCAAATGTTTATCATTTAATCTAATTTAGGTCATTGTAATCATTTTCACATTTAATTTGGATATAACAACAAGCCCATCTTTGGGATGTTTTCACTTTAAAAACCTATTTTCTCACCCTACCAAGAATATTTCTTTTAATTTAATTTTTGGAAATTCTATGTTTTTAATTTTGAAAAATTATTTTCAAATTTAGAATTAGAGGGTCAAAAAATATTAAATAGGATGCTTTTATTTTTTGAAAATATGGATAGTAACTTTAGTAATTTTAATTACCACACTTAAGGGTAAATCAGGTAATTATAGGTGAATATAATATTATAAATATTGAAAATTTATCTTAAAACATGTCTTAATATAATTTTATGAGTGGATTTCAACAAAAATAATCCATTGGATAAAATTATAAAATTTTAAGCTACTTGGGTAAGAGTAATAAATTTATTATATTTCATTTAATGGACAGTTAAAGATGTCATTCTCATATTTTTAAAAACTAAGCAATATTAATATAGGGATATACAAAAGATAAATTAGACTATTAATATTCATTTTAAAGGTAATTTTTTTTATATCATGTCAATTTGTTTTTAATTTTTATGAAATAAATAATTACCTTAATGGATTACACAATAATGTTGGAGTAATTGTTTAATAATGGAAATATCAAAAAAATGATATAAAATATTAAAATAAATATAATTTGATATAATTAATGTCATACATGAATTTTATAGATTAATTTAACATTTTAGGTATGATATACTATGGTTTTTTTAATATATCATGTTTTTATGAAATTTTCATAAAGGTAAATAATTAATTGTGTCATAATTGACACTAATAATATTTTACGAAAGTAATATTTTATTAAATTATTTAAAATATTAAAAAAATATTAGAAAAGGAAAATGGAATGATATATGGTCTAAAATATCATAAACATGCCATTTAAGATCCATTTTACACTTCATATGTAAAAAATGCATCATATTAAAATTAAAAATATTGTTACCAAAGTTAAAATTAAAATAGGTTAATTAAGGGTTAATAAAAATATAAGGTTTAAAATTACATCAAAACCTATCTAAAATATATTGGTTAATGATGTTGAAAAATTATCTAATATTATATTTTAATCCATGTAATTTTTATGGTATTTTTAATGATATTTAATTTATAATAAATTTATATTTATTGAAATTCCAAACGTGCCCCTCACCATTATTATAAAAGGACACCTCCTCCTTTAACCCATTTCACCTCATTTAGACTTATAACTCTACCAAAATTAAAAAAAAATTCTTCTAAAATTTAATAGACACATTCTAGATGTTCTTTTCTACCCAAAATAAAAAATCTAGAGTCCTTTAGAAAAAATCTAAAGGAACTATTCCAAAGAAGAGGTAATCGATCTAACAGATCAATCTCTTTTTCTAATTTTATATACCTCTTATAAATATATGATTAATATCAAAAAATAATAAATTATTCATCCTAAATATTCTTATATTTTATTATTTTTTTGATCACACAATTATACATATCCTTTCCTATATAACAATATGTGAATGTATCGCTTGTGCGTACGTACAACTAACTGTCTCCACATTGTGATACAATTCATCTTCCATCACCATATTTTATGAGTGGAAATTATGATTGGTTTAATGTCTATATATAATATTTATGGAATTATTATACATATGGAATGATAATATCATATCTACATTTTTACCAACTATTCTTTTTTGGAAATGATAACGTCACTCATGTATACGTATGACTTACCATTTACACGATGCGATGTGATTAAATTTTCATCCATATTTCATGTGTGTGGTAATAAGATTGAATTTTATGAATATAAATTATATATATAAACTAAAATATATTTTTGGATTATAACATTTCATATACATTTATTTGTTTTAATATTAAAATAAAATGAAATCAGCATTTATGCGTATGTAGGGCCAACCATCTACATGGACAATGTATTTCATTTTCTAATTATATATCTTATATTTATCCATAAATAAAAATATAATGAATACATATAATATATTTATAATGATTATAATTATGTAGATAATGAATTTATGATCTATGTAGGAAGAAGAAGAATAAAAAGTCAAAACATGTACGATAAACAAATAGGTTATTACAAAAAAAAAATAACTTAAACTTAGAGTGGCTAATTGGAGGGTAATATAAAGTAATAAGAAATTAATATATGGTATAATATATATGAATATTTTACTCTAATATATTTATAATAAACATATATTTGTTATATAGGAGGATTTCTTTAGTAAGATGAGAGTCAAGACACAAGGTAAGAGAACTAAATATCACTTTATTTCTGTGAGATACATTTCATCTTCACCACTCACTTCTTTTGTGTGGTCTATATACTGACATATAACATTTTATATCATTAAATTAATTTATTTGAAGATATTAAAAGCATTAATTTATGTTATTCATTCATGGGTTTCATGATTCTAATATTTCTCAAGTAGTAATGGATTTTTTTCTTATGTTTATTTTGGTGGGACAGATGCCTTATAAACTACTTATTTATTATACATGGTACATATAATACCTATGAAATGATTTTAAGATTATTATATATAATATTATGGTATTTTCATATCCATATAATTTTATTTTTTTCATAGGGAATATGATTATACTTATTATAATGTGATGAGAATTTATTTCATAATCTCATCAAATAATTGGGATTGTTTCATTTAAGTCTACAATGGGGAATATTTGTCTTTTATGTCCATGTTATCAAAAAATAGAAAATAAAGTTTTTACTGTTCTTATATGGATTTTTAAATTTATTTTTAAACAATTTTTTCTTTTCAATACATGGTTTGAAAGGAATAGTTTTTACATTTTCCAAACGAGGTACTTTGTGACTTTTGCAGCAAATGTAAAAAAGGAATGTTTTTTTAACTTATATGGCATGAATGGTATTCTCAACCATTAAGATTTCATAATTATTTGAAGTTTTATTAAAAATATTACAAGTTTATTTTCAGATAAAATGATTTCTTTTAAAATTTCATGTCATTTCAATAAAAGAAATCATTTTCAAGGAAGAATGAATATTTACCACATGAATTGTTTTCAAGTGATCTATCAAAATTATTTTCCATATACGACAAAATTCTTTGGTGTTTATTATGATTTAGTGGGGATATTTTTCAAGGATAATATTCCTATTATTATTATGGGTGGGTTATATTTACTATAAGAGTATAATTATGAAATCTTTTTCTTTTCATGGGTCATATTATAATTGAATGATTTTCTTGAAAACAATTACATTCTGTGGTTTCTTATATGATGAAGGATTTATATTTTGGTGGCATACATATGTATCATTTTCATTATGTTATGGGTGTAAACAATAGCTCCATATAATGAATTGGTTAATTATAAAATATCAATGATCTCAAAAGGGTATATGGTAGGTCATTCTAATCCCTCAAGAACAGGTTTTATGGGAGGTCATACTATGCCCAAAACAATAGGGTACATGGGAAGTCATCCTAAGCCTGCCACAAGTGGGTACATGGGAGGTAATGTTATGCCTAAAAATTTAAGGTAAATAGAAGGTCATCCCTAGATCAATGTATGTACAAGGTTTATTAACCTAAACCTACCTAACTATGTATGTCTTGGTAGGAATCATTAACATAAGATATTATATGTTTTCTGTATGAAAAAATTTTCATGTCTTAATCCATTTATATATTGTCATGGATCATGTGATTTTATTTTCTTAGGATTCAAGTCTTATGATCCACCAATGTTTATACTCTCAATCATTTATATGATCTTCTATATGCAGGGTATGCTCTTCAAATGTTATGTTCACGTTTCCATACCCTTAGGCTCATGTTATGCTTATATAACTTCCATGATTACCCTTACTGAGAATATGATATCACCATTTCTTATTTTTCTCTTTCCACATGTTATAATGAAATGTTTTATGTAGTTATACTAAAGTGGAATATATTTATGGGAGATGTTGAATATTTTTCAAGATATTGAAAGAATTTGTTCCATGTTTCCAAAGGAACTAAACTACTACCATACCGAGACACGTTTTTTTGTAATATAATGAATATCCATATAAAATATGTAATATCTATTTTATGAAATTTAATTTTATTATATTTGGTATCATAGGAAAGGTTTAATCAACCTTCAGAAACTAGGATGTGAAAAAATTAGTGATAACTCTTCTAGGGATATAACTAGGAATGTCTATAAGAATATGTCTAAGTATAGGTTACAATCCTAGATTTTTCAAAATGATCACGGATAACCTTGGATTAAACCTAAGGTTCCAAATATTAAAATATTATAAGTAATTTCTCTTAAATATGTGTTTTAAAACTTTGATAAGTGTTGCTCAAACTTTTCTTTTTGGTCTTAGTCAATAGTTGAAACTGGATGGAATAGGGTTATCATTGAATTTTTTTTTGATGTGGAAAGAATGGGAATTTTTAAATTTCATTTCCTAAGTGGAAATCCCCTGAAAAGAATCAGGAAGGTTGTACAAGTACTAGTTATACCGTTGAATATAAAGATATCATGAATGACATGTTAAATTTATGGGATGATCTGACCATTTTGTTTACATTAAACATAAGAAGAATGATTAGAATGAGGTTGAGGAACTATAATACATGATTAATATTTTATATTATATGAAATAATAAGTTTATGAAGCCTAACTAATGGTTTCATAATAAATATGGATGACTGTAGTATATATGTTTTTGAATTCAAGGATTATGTAATTCCAATCATAAAATATCTATATATTTTCAGTATAAGTTTATTATTAAGGATTTAAAAGGATATGTTGTGTGGTGATGAATACTTTGAAAATTTATTTAAGGTAAAGGTGATATTTTTTTATGGAAGGTAACCCTTAATGTATTCTTGATATTGGTAAAATTGGGTTTTTCTTGGATAAAGAGATGATTGATATGGATAAAGTAAATTGGACAACACTGATTAATATGGAAATTATTCTTGATTTGTTGAAAAAATAATTTTATCATGGATGAAGTTTAAAACTTTTTGGATTTAAAGAATATATCCTATAATCTTCGTAATAAGAAATCATTCATTGTCTCCAAAAGGATTTATAGTAATTCATGTAATATCAATGTTTTAAGAGAATACATGGTGAAGGAATTCACATGTTTGGAATGTGACCACATTGAGATTCCTTATGATATATTTGGGATAAATGCTTAGATGATTTAGTGCACTTCTTTTTAATGTTTTTTATTTTAAAAATTCCAAAAAACGTTAATGTTATCTATTTATTGAATGTTTAAGTTAAACATCTTATGATGTTTGTGAGAATAATGTATTACCTCACCAAAAGTGGATTTAAGCATATTTGGAAACTTTTTACTAAACGTTTTGTGATAAGGATAGATGGAATGACCAATATTTATATTTATGGATTTCATGAATTTTTACTGCTTGTGGAATGAAAAATTCACCAATATTTATTGGAATAGGGGATAAAGTGGAAATTGTTCATGGCATGACCAAGGGTGAAATTGTGCTGAAATCAGGTTAGTATATCTCCTTTTATAACTTATTCAACTTTATAAAAATGATCTAGAAAAAAATTTCATCCTATTATTATTGATTATAAAAAGGAACTCCTTCACACTTCTTTAGTTTATTATTGTAAAATTTGTTTGGATCTCCCACTTTCTTCTAATCAGTGATATTTGTCAATCTCCATGAATATATAAACTTTTCCTCCATTACCAAATATTATCCTATATTCTTCAATTTTGAAACCTAGTTATGAGTTATTTTTTGTAACCATTATGTTTCTAACATTCCTTTTAAAAAAAGATTTTTTTATTTTCCTTTACGATGTGGGATTCTATGAAATAAACACTCGAATATTAAACCTTTGATATCCCAGATATATTTTAAGGGAGAAATTAATTTAAAGGAGGGGGGGGGGGTTAGAATGTAACACCCTAAGATTTTTAAGAAATATATATTTTTTAAACCATTTTATTTCTTTTATGTCTTGCGTTATATAGAACATCAGATTAGTTTGTGTTACATAAAAAATTCAATATCAATGAAACATCATTTTATTATTATTTAAATAACATAATAACCTAGCCATAAAACTAGAGATTATGTGTAGTATGAACTAACATAGGAAAATATTTTTTTTCTAAGATGAATTTTTTTTATCGATTACTTAGAAATGAAAATATATACCAATTGAATATAAAGGAAATATTTTTATTCTTATGATACCAAAGTCATTTTGTCTTAATAAAATAAATTATATAAATTATTTAATGATAATAATGAAATATATATATGTCATATATTCTATCAAATATTTTTAATATTCAACCAATATATTTTATAAACATAAGATAATAATAAATCTAAATTTATGAATAGAAACATATAGTTTTCAAAACTGTAATTTTATATCCTTTTAATGGATAGCTGATCTAAAATCTAATTTTTGACGCTTTTATAAATTCTATTTCAAAAAATAAAATTCTTCTTGTAAATTGTTATATAAAAATTTTCTTGGTTGAAATTTTGGTATTTTTCAGGTAAGTTTCTTGTTTTGATGAATAGAGAAAATTTTACATTTTAATTGAAAAAAACATTTTCATTGAAATAATATATAAGGAAAAATTAAACATTTTATTGGTTTTAAAGTATAATTATATAAAAAATTATAATTTAATATATCTTATTTCATTTTAATAAAATTCACATTGAATTTGGATATAATAATAGGACAATCATTTGGACTCTTTCAATTTAAAAACTCGTTTTCTCACCCCGTCAATGGGATTAATTTTTAATTTATTATAGAAATTTTTTTGTTTTGAATTATTAAAAATGGTTTCCATATTTGGAATCAGTGGGTCCAAATTTATTATACAGGCCCCTTTTATTTTTGGACAACATGAATAGTAACTTTAGTAATTTTTATTAACACTATTAAGGGTAAATAAGCCAATTAATAGTGAAAATCATATTATAAATATTATAAAATTATCCTAATACTTTTACCAGTTTCATTTTCTGAGTATAATTGAATAAAAACCATCCTGGGATGAAATTATATCATTTTTATTCTAGTTAGATGAGATTATGACATTTATTGTATTTTATTTAATGAAAAGTTAAAGATGTCACACACATATTGTTAATAACAATACCATTTTTAATATAGGGTTATATAGAATATAAAATACAATATACATTTTTATTTTTAATGTAATATGTTTTTCTATATCATGGTAATTTATTTTTAATTTTTATAAAATAAATAATGACCATAAAAACATAGATAACAATGATGGAGTAATTTTTTAATTAATAGAAATATCAAATAAAAGATATACAAAATATTTAAAAAATTATACAATTAATGTCATCCAAAAATTGTTTTGTACCAATTTTACATGTTACGTATGATTTAATATAGTTGGTTTGATGATTTAATTTTGTTATTATATTTTTTAAAAGACTAATAATGATAAGTGTCAAAATTGACACTAATGATATTTTATGTAAGTAATATTTTATTAAATTATTTAAAAATAATAAAAATATTAAATAAGTACAAGGGTGTGATATATAGTCTAAAATATCATAAATTTTCCATTTATGGTTCAATTTACACTTTATATTTAAACATTAAATCCTCATAACATTAAAAACATCGTTACCATAGTCATAGTTAAAATATGTTATCTAAGAGTTAATCAAAATGATATGGTTTAAAATTACATCAAAACCAATCTAAAATATATTTTATGATGTTATTAAAATATTATATTATCTTAAAATCCAATCCATTTCATTTTTTTTGTATTTTTATGGAGAATGAGTTTATTTTAAATTAATATTTTTTAAAGTTCCTAAAGTACCCCTCACTTTCATTATTAAAGGACACCTCCTCCCATATCCCATTTCAGCACTATGGTTATTTTAGATAGACCAATATCTGACCAATTATATTATAAAGTTCTTTATCCACGTTCTAGAGGTTCTAGTATTCCCACAAGTCTAACTCTAGAGTCGTTTAGATGAGATCTAAAGGATCCTTTTCGAAGAATAGGTAATCACTCTAACTGATCACCCTCTTTTTATACTCTTCTATACATCCTGTAAATATATTAGTAATATCATAAAATAGTATATTAATAGTAATAAATATTCTTAAATTATATTATTAATAATCCTACATATTATGAAATTTTATTATTATATACTTTTCTTTCTTTTAATATGAAGAGAAAAAGAATGCAACGTTCCAACATACGTACGGCCTACCGTTTCCTTTAATTGTGTATTTCATTTTCTGTTTCT
This sequence comes from Viscum album, assembly GCA_963277665.1. Classification (NCBI taxonomy): domain Eukaryota; kingdom Viridiplantae; phylum Streptophyta; class Magnoliopsida; order Santalales; family Viscaceae; genus Viscum; species Viscum album. The sequence continues at coordinate 654,715,777 of OY728123.1, forward strand.
ATCTTTTATAGATAACGATAAGTATATATATAGTTAATATATATGATATTTTTTTAATTTTTTTAATTTTTTATATAATTAAATCACGATATAAGTTATAGGACCGAGAATACCAAGTTAAAACATGTACAAGAAGCAAAGAGGTTATTACACGAAACATAAGTTAAACATGGAATTGTTAATAAGTGAGTAATATAAAGTCATAAAAAAGTCATATATGGTATTATATATATAAACATGGTACTTTAATATATGTATAATTAATTTATATTTATTATACAACATTTTTTCAAAAGTATGATGAGAGTCAAGAGATATGGTAAGAGAATTTCATTTCACTTTTTATTTATGTGAGATACATGAAATCTTTACCACTCACTTGCTTTGTTTGGTGTAATGAACTATGAAATGTTATGTCATTAAATTATATTATTTAATGATATTAAAATATTTAATTGATGTTATTCATTCATGGGGTTCACAATTCTATATTAACTCAAGTAGTAAGGGATATTTGTCTCCCAATTATTTCTATCGGACACATGCCTTATACACTACCTATTTCTTAGAAACGGTGTATATACTGCCCATGAATTTATTTTATTAATCTTATCTAGAATATTATGGTCCTTTAATATACATATTTTTTTATTTCATGGGGAATATGAATCTACTGATTATAATGTGATGAGAATTTATTTCAAAATCTCATCAAATATTTGGGAATGTTCTGTTTTATGTATCCATTGGTTAATAATTATCTTCCATGTCAATGTTTTCTAAAAATGTTTTAAAAAAATGTTTTACTATTCATATATAGATTTTAAAGTCATTTTTATCCATTTTATACTTTTTACTACATAGTTTGAAAAGAATCTTTTTTTCATTTTCCAAATGAGGTACTTTCTGACTTTTTCCGTAGAAGTACGAAAGGAATGTTTTTTTTAATTTATATTGATTTAATGAAATTTTACACCATCATGATACTATAATTCAATGAAGTTTAATTTAAAATATTTTTGGGTTATTTTCAATGAAAATTTTTTCTTTTAAAATTTCACATCATTTTAATAAAAGGAAATATTTTTAAAGAAGAAATGATATTTTCCTAAATAATTGTTTTCATGTGACCAATCAAAATTATGCTTCCTCTATGATAACATTACTTGGTGTTTCTTACCCTTTAATGGTGATATTTTCAAGGATATTATCCCAATTACTTTAATGGTAGGTTAATATTTTTGATGGAATGATATTTATTAAATCTATTTCTTTTCAAGGGTAATATTACGAATTAATGATGTTTATGAGTACCCATTTAATTTTGTGGGTTTTGATATAATGAAGGGTTTATGTTCTTCTAGAACACATATTAATTTTTTTCAATATGTAATGGGCGGGACCTATATCCCCCTATAATTAGTTAGGTAATGATAAATGTTTTGTTAGCTCAAAAGGGAACTTGGGAGGTCATCATATGACCACAATAAGAGGATGCATGGAAGTTCATCCTATGCCTGAAACAAGAGGGTACATGGGAGGTCATCCAAAGATTTAAACAAGAAGGTACATAGTAGGTCATGCCATGCCTGAAACTAGAGGGTATATGGGAGTACATATGAAGCCCCAAAAAGGTTCACAGGTGATTAACCCAACCCTAATCTACTTTGAATGTCTTTTTTGGAATCATTGACATAATATATTCTATGTTCATGTGTATACCCCGATTTTCATGTCTTATTCCTTTTTTATACTCTCATGGATCACGTGATTTGGTTTTCATAGGATTCATGTCTTATGATCTTCCAATATTTATTTCACGGCTCTTGCATATGAACTTTGATATGCAAGGTATACTCATCAAATGTTATGCTCATGTTTTCATACACTTATGCTCATTATATGCTTATGTAACTTCCATGTTTACCCTTATTGATCATCTAAAAACAAAATTTATTATGTTTTCTTTCCTTAGTATAATAAGAAAATTTTTAAGTAGGTGTACTAAAGGGGAAGATCTTTATAGGATATGTTTAATATCATTCCCCAAATTAGAAGAATTTGTCCCTTTTTTCCAAAGGCACTAAACTCTAGTGGTCCTTAGGCATGTATTTTTGTAAGGTTGTGAATATTAATCTAAAAATTTGTAATATCTATATTATAAAATAAGGGGTCATTAAAGGAGTGTTATGTGTAGTGTTGACATCATGCATATGAGGATATCTTATGTGCACCAAACATAGGCAGAAAGAGGTTGGGTGAGGATTACACAATTGTGAGTCCACACAAGGGAGGACCCATAGGGAACCTTTATCGCAATATATCTACCTTAAGGGTTCAATTCCTTTTGTGATGCAATGGAAGACCAGTCTTAAGCACAACAGAGTAGTGGCTTGACTTTTGTAGGATCACTCTAATGAGGGGGTGGCCTTTAATATACAGACGATGCCCTCGATGATGGTGAGAAATTCTTTGGTCACAAAAGTGGTCTTTTGCACAACTATGTCCTTATCTATGGAAAACGATCACATAAAGGGATGGTTTAATTTGTATTTGGCATAGAAAATTCTTCCATGTGAATGGGTTCTTACGCACAACACCAACCCCTTGTGTGCGCTTGCCTTATTCATTTTCGTGACATGCATAGAAGGGCATGGTTGGCGTCGCATTGGGAATGAACGAGTCTTAGGTGAGGAATTCATTATTTAACACACACCTAGAAAGTTGTTCCTGCCTCCCTATACACTTTTGTGGTGCAATGTTGAATCAGATAATGGATAGAATTTCCCAAAGGTGGTTGTTTGTGCGTTCATGTGAAATTCGGTGCCATCAAATGTCCCCTATGAATCTATGATGAAAGGGGATCAGATGGTTGGGTTCCAAGAGAAGTTCCAATGAGAAGGGATGATTCCATCGGTAAATGGAAAACTCATATGAGGGTGTGATACCGTTTTACACGATAGTAAATTATCTCTCATGTACATAAGTTCAATGCTTCTACCTGAAAAACTAAGATCTGTTTGATTATTTCTCACAACGTCTCTTCTTGCATGATTTAGGATTTTTGGGAAATTCCCATTTTTTCATCTACTACTTGATCTTTTACACAACATAACATCTTGTGCACTGACATTTAAATATTACATGCTTTGTCCTTATAACATCTAGGTTCATTCGAAATGGTCGATAAACAAGACACTACTCAAATGGAAGCATCCATTGCAGCACAAAGAGCCATCAATACTAGAAATTATAAGATTTATAAAGCTAGGATATTCCTTCTAGACAATAATATGCTTCTTTTCATTAAGACATAGTCACATAATTATTACCCTCTAAGTGGTTACCTCCCACTATAGAGTTTCATACTTTATAATGATGTGATTATTTTGGATTGCAAAGTTGACTCACCACAGTCCTGATTCACATATAAAGATGATCTAAAGTTCATTAATGTCATTTTACATGGTCATTGTATTAGAGATCATAGGTTCATGGTTGTCAATGAACTAAATGGGATGACCAAGACAGTCACTTGAGATGATTCAGAGGTAGAGGAACTCACTACCCATTATGCTACAAATTTTTAAAGTTGCATGTTAAATAACAGTCAGGATTAGAATGAGGACTGGTATTTGTGATTAGGCATAAATTTCACCAACGAGTGGGTGTGGGCATACCGGGTGTGAAACACATGCCAAGAGTACTGGGTATCATTGTGAAACATTGGGTTATACAAAGCGGTGTGGATGTCGTTGTTCCACTTTTACTAACAATAGGAACTAGTGCGATAGATCCTCAACCGATGGTCTCTAGACACAAACACATTCCATCTCCTTTGTAGGGAATTTAGGAAACGTTTTTGGGACATCTACTATATTGGTGGAATTCCACGGGAGGTATTCCAGTACATTGAATTTCGTTTGCCTAATCATACATAGGGGATATAGGTGAACCCAGACTATAGCACAATATATTTTGATGGAGGAGAAGAAGAAGTTGAAATTCACCCCCATTTTCCAAAGGTACATCTTCTTCGAGGAATGGTTCATCCTATTGTATAAGAAGGATAAGAAGGTGGGGATGCTGGGTTGGGGAAATAAATTTCCATTTGCAACATAGAGCGGGAAGGCTAGATCATACTGGTTCGTCATAGAAAAAAAATACTAGGCTTGTGGTTGTAGCATTTTCATAGGATGGGACCAACTAGTTCTATATGTTTTATTCCTTTCCACATTTCTGAGTTGGTGGATGCTTCTAGTAAGGGACACGGGTATTGAGATTCATCCAGGCATATTTGTGATGTTGGAAATCATAGAAGTTGAAAATATGGTCAACTGTGGGTACCTGTGTGGGACAGACTATACTGCATACTGGTCATATTGTAATGGGAAACATACCAAGAGGATATGCAAGAAGTTACAATTTAATCATGGTTTAATTTTTGTACATCATAGGGGATATGTGTTCCCAAATAAAATTTGTAGTCCGAATACCATCCTATGACCATCACCGTTGAACATAGCTGGGGTATGGCCGATGAAACTAAATGAGTATGGGTTCAAAATACAAATAATAAAATAGAAAAACATCAAATTCCACCCCATTTCCACTCTAGTTAGTATGATGATAGAAAATATGCAAGGGTCATGAGAGATAATAGAGTACCTTCAGAGCCATATACATAGAGTACTGGTGGGCCGAATCGATGTTATGTTTTTCTGTGATCCATACACATCATTCGACTTTACTAGAAAGTTTAGGTTTCCAAAAATAGTGGTAATGTGGGTCTACCAGAGGATTCATGAAGAGAGACACCCATGTAAAGTTCGCCAAATATGATGCATGATGAAGATAGCGGGTTTTGGTGAAATGATCATGTCGCCACCAACCAACGTTGATGTGGGCCTGCCAACAAATTATTTTAGAAAATAGGTGAAATTATATCTCTAGGCAATCCTATGGAAGTGTATTCATAAGATTTAATAAAAAATGAAGAGTAGGAGAAATGGGGAAGTTAAAGAGTTATTTTCCATGGGACAAGTAATACATAAGCTACTGACACAACAGTTGTGACTTCACATGGTGCAGGCACACTCACACCTTCTAGAAAAGAATTGTCTCAGAAGGTACTCGGAGGATTAGTGAAAGGGTATCTTAGGAAAAAGTTGAGATACCTTATAAAACTTGTTGTCGATGCTATATTTCCATCCCTTTGATCCACCTGGAAGATGTTGTGGGAATTAATTATGATAGATGAATTATGGAGGAATCAAGAGTGGGAAAGAATTGAATTGTCATATGTCAGGTGCATCCAGGTCATGGTTAGTGTCACGACACGTCCCATGGGGCCAGTGTCGTGACTACCCCAATCCCGCCTTCCATAGGCTAGGGGCTGACGACAAGCCCCAGAAAGTCATATCCCTAAAACTAGGAAGGAATTCCCTTTTTAACCAGCAACTCACACAATTCAAGCACACAACAAGTTATGGGTCCAATGTAAACTATATAGTAAAAAAGAGTGATTATAGTAAGTAAAAGGGTCTAGAATACAAGACCAACTTGAAAGTACATGTAAAACTAAAAACAGCTCCTGTTAACATCTACCAAGGATCCTACCTAAAGGGTAGGTACATCTGTCAAACTATCATCTCTATGGTATCTCTTGACTAATGTTCCACCTCCAAGAAGAGTCCAGTCCTGGCACCATCAGCCTTGATCAATACTATCTATCTTCTTCATAAGACACAACAAGGTGAGGGCGTAGCCCGTGAAAGTGTGAGTATAACCTCGAGACCCCTGAAGGTCTCTCAAAATACACAGAGGATAATCTACAAATAAAGACCACAAATATAAAGCACAAAGTAAAAAATCAACCCTACTTATTTATATGCCCATACATATACCTAAGTTATCAAGTAAACCCATCTCGTTCATGAGGAAACACAAGGCCCAACTCATTATCCAAAAGCACAACTGTTCCACGAAGGAAAGAATACCAGGAAGGTAAGTACCACAAAGTTAACACCACACAGTAGAATACCATGGATTTATGACCCCACAAAAGTGTACCACCAAGGTAAGGAATCATATCACACCAGGTATAACATAAGTACAGAAGTATAGATGATTAGCTGTATTGCTAGATCATCTTACTTTGTCAAGAAGCACTGTTGTTGACCCACACATGATCGAAGATGACCAACACAAGATCCGAAGATGCTGACCCACACATGATCCAAAGATAACCCACACAGAATCTGATGATGACCTACAAAATATCAGAAGATGACCCACATTGGACCGGTAGATGCTGACCCACACAAGATCCAAATATTCTCCAAGTACAGCCAGCCATAGGGTTTCTGCACTAAGCATGCTTGATTCTGGGAGGATATTCTCCTCAAGCCGTTGATCGATACTTCAACTGCGACTAAGTCCCACAAAGAAGTATCACTAAGTTCCTTCATGTCATAAGGGACCGAACGCGGATGACGATATGTCAATCGGGAACCTGGTTAGCATGTTGTTAATGTTTCCGTTCTGAGGCCCTAGTTGGATTCAGGTTCGATCCATCTTGACCATACTCTAACCTTATCCAAAACTAAAGTGGTGTATACTAAAAGGAATGTCTTGATCCAAGTATTCCGATGCCATGGGAGGTTTGTCAAACAGATTCCTGGTACTCAAGATATGGCCGAAAAGGTGTATCTTGGTCCAGATGGGACCGGGTTCGGTTCGACCTGATCGGGCTGACCCAACCGAGGCTGAACTAACCAAGTTCGCATAAAAATGACCCAATCTGGGTCCTTCTTGGATGGTTTGGACCATGGAAGGCTTGGCCCGCTAGTCCGTGGTTCCGTCCAGCCCGCAAAAGGGGTGGCTCGGCCCGTTGGGTGCAGATCGCTCGGTATGGCCCACAGTTGGGTGTGGCCCGCCCTGGATGCCACCCAGGGGAGTCTCCCCCTAGGATTTCTTGAATGGTCCAATTGGACCATTCGGCATTGGCCAACCTAGCAGCACCACGTGGCGCCACCTACTGGCACGCAGGACCCATAGGAGCAGGTCCTACTTGGTGTGACGCGGTTTTCTGGGATTTTGGCTAGCTCCTCTTCCAACGGTGTGATGGCGCCACTCCTCCCTTGGCTGGCCACCCTGGTGCACTATTGGGGCTCGATATCCACGACCTCCTTCTAACTGGCGGTGTGGACGCGCACCGCCCTGCTTCCACGTGGCCAGCCTACGGTCCAGATGCCACCCTACTCAATCGCGACTGATGGGCTACGGCCTCCATCAGCAGCACAGATATGCCCCCACCACCATAACGTTTGGAAGGTGTATCGGCCACCGCCTTGAACCCTACCGATGCCAGTCACCGACACCATCGCACCAGTGGGCTTCTGTGGTTCACTGGGTGAGCTCCAGTGGCCCGTTCTTCAATCTGACGAATCTTTGTGTGTCCTGGGACATTGGATTTGCATCTATCCTGATGTGGTCGGTTCCTCTCAACCAGATGATCTGCCCATGAAGAAGAAATCAAAAAATGATGTAGTCGAGGGATCTGGACATGTTCTTTTGGCCTGCACACTCCACGTTAGATCGATAGATGGAAGTTCATAGATTGAAGACAATGATTTATCACGAAGAATGATATGAACAATTTTCCTTCCTCAATCATTCGTTGTAGATGGAATGAGGAAGTGGATGAAGATGTTGAAGGATATACCAGAGTTTGTTGCTCCCAAAACTCACTTCTGATCCAGTTTCGAGCATCGGTTCCTCATTCTTGAAAAAAAATTACATGGAAACTTCTGGGTCTTTACATTCTCCCCAACTCAGGGATTTGCGTCCCCGAAAGACACAAAAAAAACTGGGGATAAAAGTGGGGGTACTGAGCATTAATCCGAGCCTCCCGCTTCCATGTGGTCTCTTGGAGGTTCCCGTACTGCCAACAAATACGCACCAGAGGTATTAACCACCCATGAAGGACCCGCTCATGTCTATCCTCAATCTGTACTAGAACCTCTTAAAACGTGGCACCATCATCGATGTCCAACTCACCCCAGTCAATGATGTGCGAAAGATCATATAGGTACCTCCTCATCTAGGATATGTGGAAAACGTCGTGCACCTGGTGCATCTAAGGGGAAAGGGCTATGCGGTATGCCACCTCACCAACTCTGCTGAGGACCTGAAAGGATCCTATGAACCTCGGAGATAACTTTCCACCCCAACCATATCTTTTCAAACCTTGTCGATGTGAGACCCATAATAAGACATGGTCACTATCAATGAACTCGAGTGGTCTCTATCTCCTATCATCAAAAGACTTCTGCCTGCTCTGTGCAGTCTTCATCTGCTCCTGGATGATCTTCACCTTCTCTGTGGTAGCCCATACCATCTCTGATCCCATGAGTACTGACTCCCCTGGGTCTATCCAGCACAGAGGTGATCTGCAAGGTCGACCTTACATAGCATCAAATAGTTCCATATCGATAGTGGAGTGATAACTATTGTTGTATGAAAACTCCACCAAGGGAAAGTGATCCTACCAGCTGTGGCCAAAATCAAGGATGAATGTAAGCAGCATATCCTCAAGAGTCTAAATGGTCTGCTCAGTCTGACCATCTATCTGAGGATGGAAGGCGGTGCTCAATTGAAGTTGTGTGTCCTGAATGCCTCCTGCAACCCCTTCCATAGAAAGGAAGTAAAATTTGTATCACAGTAAGAGAAAATAGTATATGGAACCCCATGAAGCCGCACAATCTCCTGTACATTGAGGCGTCCTAATCCCCCTACTGATCGCTACTCTCTGATAAGTAATAGTTGGGCTGACATGGTGAGTCAGTCAGCAATCACCCAGATGGAATCATGTACCTTGGATGTGTGTGGATGTCCTCGTAAAAATTACATGGAAATTCCATCCCACTTCCACTCTGGAAACTCTAGTGACTGAACTAAGCCTGCTGGAACCTGGTGCTCTACCCTCACTTGTTGACAAGTGAGGCACCATGACACAAACTCTACCACTACTTTCTTCATTCCCAACCACTAGTGCTAACGCCGGCAGCCCTAGTACATCTTTGCCACTCCCGAATGCACCACTAGAGGGGACGTATGGAAATCCCTTAACACTTCCTCCCATAGTTCCACTGGTACCATAGTACACCCTTTGAAGAGGATGATGTGCACCCCACCTTCAGAAACTCCATCAGGTGTCTGTCCTGTTGATATATGAGAGTGTTGTGCCTCGTAGTCATTGTCCCCAAGAGGCACCTCCCTGACTCGTAGAAGAAGTGGGGGAGTGACTGTCAGAGACTGAAGATATGTTTCTCCATCTTGATCCACGTAGGAAATCTGCAAAGTGGCCAACTCCTCTATCACCTCACTTAGCAATTGTATACCAGATCACCTGCTTAGTGCATCTGCTACAACGTTCCCCTTACCCGATGTATAGACAATCTAGAAGTCATAGACTTTGAGGAACTCAATCCAACACCATTGTCTGAGGCTCAGGTCCTTCTGAGATAAGATATACCTAAGACTCTTGTGATCATAGTAAACTATAAAACGTTCACCCATCAAGTAATATCGCCAAAATTTCAAGGCGAAGACCACTGCTGCTAACTCTTGGTCAGGGGTAGCGTAGTTCTTCTCATGTCATCATAGCTATTGAGAAACATAAGAGATAAATACTCTCTCATACATTAGGACAAATCCATGCCTAGTCCATGATGTGTCAAAGTAGACTACGTACCCAACTCCCTCCTCTAGTAGCCTCAATATGGGGGCACTTGTTAGTGTCTGCCTCAACTTCTGGAAACTTTGATGGAATCTCTCCAACCACACTAAGGGTTTCCCCTACTTTTTCAATACATATAAGGGTGCCACAACTCTAGAAAATTCAGGCATAAACCTCCTGTAGTAACTGACCAGACCCAGGAATCTCCGTAGCTCCGTCACGCTCCTGGGTGGCTCCCAAGAAAGCACAACCTCAAACTTCACTGGATCCAATGAAACTATAGCCTCTGAGATGATGTTTCCTAGGAAGTGAACCTCTCAGATCCATAATAGGCAATTCAAGAGATTACCATAAAGCTGATACGCTTAGAGTGTGCCCAGAACTAACTATAGATGATCGGCATGCTCCTCTTCTGTAGCTGAGTATACCAGGATGTCTTCGATGAAGACTACCAAAAAGCAATCGAGGTATGGTAGGATGATTATATTCATGAGTCCCATGAACACTTTTGGGGCATTGGTCACACCTAATGGCATAAAAAAGAACTCATAATGGCCATAACAACATCTGAAGGCCTTCATCTGCACATCCTCATCTCGTACCCTAAGCTGGTGATAGGTTGATCTGAGGTCTATTTTTGAAAACCACCATTCTCCCTTTAGATGATCCAAGAGATCGTCAATCGTCGGGAGTGGGTACTTGTTTTTCACAGTCACCTGGTTCAGGCATCGATAGTTCACAAAGATTCTTAGACTCCCATACGCCTTATTGGAGAACAAAATCGGGGTGGCCCAAGGAGAACCACTGGGCCTAATTAACCCCTTGCTCTGTAAGTCCTCCAATATTACTCTCATCTCTCAAAGCTCTGTGGGAGCCATCAGATATGCTAGTGTAGATATCGGTGTCATCCCATGGTACAAGTCAATATAAAATTCCACCTCCCTGTGAAAAGGTAGACCTAGAACATCATCAGGGAAAACATCTATGTACTGGTCCACCACTACAGGATAGCTCAGACTCTCAACATCAACTACTCTAAGGGTAAGGCTAGAAAACTAATGAGTGATCAGCTACACCCTCCTCCGGGTAAGTCCATTGTGTGATGCAAAGGTTCCCTTCTCACTGGTGAAGGAAAACCTGGTCCCATACTCACGGAAACACCACACTTTACGCCCAATAATATCAATCTGAGCATGGATTGTGGATAACCAGTCCATACCCAAGATGACTTCGTAAGGCCTTGACGCCGCTACTAGGAGATCCCATCCGAAGCACTTACCTCCTAGAATAATCTCACACTGCCGGCACCAGTGTGTAATCATCGAATCCTCTACCTTAGGAATCTCTAGCCGTAAAGATTGAGCTAACAGCTCCACCAGAATCTCTGAGCTCCGAACGAGGGTTGTGGAAATAAAAGAGAGACTGACACCTATGTCTATAAGTACTACAGCTAAGGTGGAGTAGAAACAGATCGTACCTAAAATCATCTCTGGAGCGCCGTGGTCGTAGGCCTTAGTTGCCTGGAGCAGAGCTCATCCTTCTCCACCTACTGCCTGTGGTCGGGGTGGACCACCTGGAGGTTGCGGCGGTAGAACCTCAAATCTCTGCCCACCACCTCCTGCACAACCATCTCCTCTTCCACGTACGCCTGCTATATGCAGACCTCCTCGATCGAATATTCGCCTCTACACAGGCGGTCCATCGACCGTCTGCTGGTTGTCCGTAAAGCGGGTTGGGCAGTCATAAGCCATGTGACCCTACCCACCACATGAGTAACACGACATGCTCCTAGCTTATACTTCTCAGTCTCGAGTTCCCCACAAAACTGACCATGTATTATAGGGTCATCCACTAGTAGGTCTGGTCCTCTTGGACCTCTGCACCATCTGTCTACTTCCAGTTGCAGATGACTCTACTACGTGTCATCTGGTTATGGGTCTCACTACATGTGGCTGCTCAGCAAGGATGCTCTCTACTAAGTGTGCTCGCTCTGACACCCTCGCCTGCGTCGGGATGGTGAGAGAAATCATCGAAGCTCTAATCTCCCATCTGAGCGCCTACCCGAAGGTCTGGTCCATTTAGAAATGATATCGTACCATATCAGTGGAGTAGTGAGAGAGGTCAATGAACCTCACCAAATACTGAGCTATGGTCATGCGGCCCTACTGCAAGTGGAGAAGCTCTTTTATACGCAATGAGCGTAAGGTGGCCGGGACGAACTCTTCCCTAGAAAGGCTCTTGAATTCAGCCCAGATGAGAGTCACCTCGTCATGAACCTGGAGCATAAAGCTCCACCATCTTCCCGTTGCTGCCTAAAAAAAAATGGCTAAAAGGATGACCATAAGAAAAACGGTTTTCCCTACCAGTTGGAAAACTCAGACCACAGCCTCCAGCCAGTCCTCAACCACCTGTGGATCCGTCTCTCCCTAGAACCTCAGTGGCCTCTGGCGCTGAATCTCATGAAATTCCCTCAATCGGCGTTCACCTTCTGCTACTAGGGCTGGTGGCCTCGACTACCCAATGGGTAGTGGTTCTACTGGTCCACCACCTAATGGTACAACTGCTGAAAGGGGGCCCTACACTGAAGCCTCGTCACTTTGTGGTCCATCATAATACTCTACCTAGATCCCTAGCAGGCTATCTGTGTGGAGGAATCCTAAAAAGAAATAGGTGTACCATGGTCAATAAGTTATACCTGGAGAGCTGACTCAAATAGAGCGCAAAGAAAATTTTTCCAAAAACACACACTTAATAAGTGTTTTCATGCACTGAGTCAGAAATCAGGAGTCAGGGTCGTGGTATATGGATGTGTCTGCTGCCGCACCAACACTGGATTTCCCAAACAGATAACCACACTCATAAAACTTAACACTATTTCGGATTAATGGATCGGATTCCACATTCTTCTGTAGAACCGACTCATATGATACCAATTTTTCATGACCCATCCACCAAGGCTCGTGCCATGACTACCCCAATCTTTCCTTCCATAGGCCAGGGGCTGGTGACTGGCACCGGAAAGGCATATAAAAAAAACCAGGAAGGCATTTCCCTTTTAACTTGTAACTCACACAATCCAAGCACATAGTAAGCTACAATCAAAATGTAAAATATATAGTAAAAAGAGTGAGTATGGTATGTAAAAGGGGCCGGAATACAATCCTAACTGAAAAGTACAAGTAAAACTGAAAACAACTCCTTTGAATGCCTACCAAGGATCCTACCTGAAGGGTTGGTACAACTCTTGAACTATCATCTCTATGGTAAATCTCGACTAATGGTACACCTCCGAGTAGCCTCCAGTCCTGGCTCCCTCATCCTTGATCAATGATGTCCATCATCTGCACAGGACACAACAAGGTTCCGGCATAGCCCCTGCAGGGTTGAGTATAGAAATACTCAGTAGGGACCCCGAGACCCCTGAAGGTATCTCCGAATCTACATAGGATAATCCAAAAAGAAAGACCACAATTATAAATTAGAAAGCAACAATAAACCCTACTTATGAATATTCCCATACATATACCTAAGTTATCATATAAACCCATCTCATTTATGAGGAAACACAAGGCCCAAATCTTTATCCAAAAGCACAATTGTTCCATGAAGGAAAGAATACCACGAAGGTAACACCACGAAGGTAAGTACCACAAAGGTAATGCCACACAAAATAATACCACGGAGGTATCACCACATAGAAGTGTACCACCAAGGTAAGGACTCAGCTCACACCGGGTATAACTTAAGTACGAATGTATAAATGATTAGCTTAATTGCTAGACCATCTTACTTAATCGAGAAGCTCTTAAATTGGCCCAAAAGGATAGAAGATGACCCACAGAGGATCTGAAAATGATGACCCTCACAGGATCCGAAGATAACCCACACAGGATCGATAGATGCATACCCACATAGGATCTGAAGATTATCCAAGTACACACAGCTAGAGGGTTTCCACACTAAGCATGTTTGATTCTGGGAGGATCCACTCCTCAAGCCATAGATCGATACATCAACTACAATGAAGTATCATGAAGAAGTATCAAGAAGGTCTTTCATGTCATAAGGGACCCAACGCGGCTGACGATGTGTCAATCGGACACCCAGTCAGCAAGTTATTAGTGTTTCCGTTCCGATGGCTCTGTTGTATTCGAGTTCGATCAAACCCAGCCATACTCCAACATTATCCAAAACATAAGTGGATTATACCAAAATTACAGTCTCAATATAAGGATTCTAGCACCGCAAACGATTCATCCTATGGACGTCTGGTTCTCAAGATATGGCCAAAAAGCGTATCTAGATCCAGATGGGCCCGGGTCTGGTCTGACCCTGTCAGACAGACCCGGCCCGACCAGCCTAGGCCGACCCGCTTGGGCCAACCCTACCCAATTTGGGCTAGACCCGAATGGGCCGGACCGAAATGGGCCCGGCCCACTAGGCCGTGGTCTGGCCCGACCCGCAAAGGGGGTGACCTGGCCCGCTTGGCACAGACCACTGGGTGTGGCCCGCTCGGTGCGGCCCACCACTAGGTGTGGTTAGCCGCGGTGAGGCCCGCCCTAGCTTCAACCCAGAGAGGCGCCCCCCTATGATTCCCCGAACAGTCCATGTGGACTGTTCAGCATTGGAGAGCCCAGCGACGCCATGTGGCGCCGCCTGCTGGCACGCGGGGCCTGCCCGAGTGGGTCCTGCTCTACATGACGCGGTCACCTGGGATCTCGATTTGCTCATCTTCCAGCGGTGCAATGGAACTGCTCCTCCCATGGTCGCTGGGTGTCAGGCACCCTGGTGCATTGCCATGGCTCGACAGCCGCGGCTCGACAGCAGCGACTCGACAACCACAACCTCCTCCTCTACTGGCAGAACGGATGCGAGCCGCCCTACTTCTACATGGTCAGTCGACATGCCAGCCACAACCCTCCTCCACCACAGTCAATGGTCCATGGCCTCCTTCGGTGGTGCAGATGTGATTCCGCCACCATCGTAGCTCGCTCATGTGCCAACCGCCGCCTTGTACCCTGCCGGCGCTAGTCACTAACACAGTCACACTAGTGGGCTTCCACGGGTCATCGGGTGAGATCCGGGAGCCCGTTCTTCAATCCGATGAATCATTGTGTGCACCGGGACATCGCCTTTGCATATATCCTGATTTGGTCAGTTCTGCTCAACCCGATGATCCACCTGCAAAGAACACATCAAATAATGAAGTAGCGGAGGGATCAAGCCATTTTTGTTTGGCCCGCACCCTCCACATAAGATCGATAGCAAGCGGTTCATAGATTGAAGACAACAATTTGTCACAAAGAACGATATAAACAATTTCCCTACCTTGATCATTCGTTGAAGATGGAGTAAGGATGAGGATGAAGATGTTGAAGGAGACGTTGGTGTTCGTCGCACCCGCAACACGCTTCTGATCCATGCTTGAGCATCGGTTCCTCGTTCCTCAAAAAACATTACATGGAAAATTCCGGGTCTTTACAGTTAGGGTCAACTTCTATTATAGGCTTGTGTACCTGACCATTGTAGATGTTTATGCATGTCAACAGGTATAGAATCAACCCACCCCCACCTGGTTAAAGGTGATTCTTGGTCAAGAGTCGGATTGGGATGAGACATGACTCAAGGAAAAAATTGACGAAGAATATGAGGAAGAGGAATCCAATGATAAGGAATCCTGAAAGATGGATGCTCACCCAGGGATCCCCCAGGAAATCAGTGAGGTTGTAGGCATGAAGGAAGACTTGACTGTGTACCTATAAGTAATCTTTATCTCACCTACATAGTTCTATGGCCTTAAATTTTCAATAACTATATTCAATAAGAGTTTATTTTCTTGAATAGGATCACCTGGATACTACATAAGGGCCCCCCAAGTTAGAGTGAAGGTATTACAACCCGCATGAGGGAACACATCCCAAGTCATTTCCATAAGGCTAAAGTGGCTAGTTATGGCCCAATAAAGGAAGTCATCATAAAAACATCTTAACCCCAAGTCCTACCAATCATCTATGGGGGGCCACACCCTAAATCCCTATAGTGTCACCCACTGTTGGGGAGCCAACACACTCGAGGTGTCTTGTCATTGAAATTCATCCTCCTCAATGTAAGATTAGATATTGAATCATTCGGAAATAATTGGATTTTCACACTGCTTTAGTGTGATTGTTTTATCATGTTCCATGCAGCTTCTACCTGATATATTAAATGAGAACATGTGTCGATAATTTAAATACCTAGTGTTGTAGGGTATCCTTTGGTTGAAGTCCCTATTATTACTCTGAAACTTGACCTAGTGGAACTCATCTCACATAATTCCTTGTTTTCATAAATTCATACTTATAATTTATTGATTAGATTGACTGGGGAGCTTTGATTCCATGCATTTCTTGGAAAACTATAAGGTTAGTGAGAGAAAGAGGCCAGGGTATTCATTGGATATCTTTTGATGGTTGTGTATGTTCATGAGGAGTCGATCATCCAATATGATTAATATTTCTTGGTTCTAGATGTATGGGTGTTTGCAGCTGTGAGATTTTCCATTGGTGGGGTCGAACTAAATGTTGTCCGGGGTGTGCACTACTACAAAACAGGGTTTCCTAAGTGTCAAAAATCCCTATTAAAAGCGACCCTTTATCAATGCTTTTTTAGAACTAATAAAGTCCCCCCTTTATCGGCACTTTTTTTTGCATTGTTAACGGGGATCCATTTATCAGAAAATTATTTAGTAGTGCTGATAATGGTGGGGATTTATTAGTGCTTTTTCCCAGAACAGATAAATTTCAAAAAAATCATGAAAAATAATATATTGTTATATAAGTATATTTATATTGATATAAATATAATATATATTTTTTAAATTTGGTTTATATAAGTATAAATATACTATTACATTTAATATATAAAAAGTTTAGTGAAAATGGATTTAAAATATTTTAAAAAATATTATTAATTAATAATTTTCTAATTATCATCGATTAATAATCATTTAATAACAATTTGAAGACACAAAAAATCAAAAAAATTAATAAAAGATATAAATAAGTTTAAAATGTAACTCAAACTTCAAACGGCCATAAATTTTGATCTGGGTGTCTGTTGGAGCTCTACAACATATATAATTTAAGCCTGAGATGATCTCTACACACAAATGATGGAAGAGAACCGTTTCCCTATTTTTTGAGGCTTCAAAAGGCCGATAAGTCCTCTAAAACTGATTTTTTAGTTGGAATACCCCAATTTTTTAACATTCAAATAGCCATAACTTCTAATCTAAAATTCCTCTTGGCCTATATCACATATCATATCGAATATGGATTCATTTTCTTTGAGTTGACTGGTTTTGGAGTTGAAACGGACTTCTGGATTATATGTTATGGTCGTTTTAACATTCTATGTGTTTTCAGATACACATATATATGTATTTATTTGTAAATATATATATGTTTGTGTGTGTGTGTTGTACATATGTATATATTTATTTGTTTATTTGTTTATTTATTTAAAAACAAACATAAAAAACATATTTTATAAATGTATTTAAAACTAATCTTATAAATATATATTAATATGAAAATAAATATAAAGACAAAAAATTATAACTAAATATATATTAATATATGAAACAATATATATATTAATATGTGAATATATATATTCTTTTTAATATAAATAAATTTATTTATATTAATATGAATCTATATTAATATACGAATACATATAACTATATATATAAATATATATTAACATATGAATAAATATATATATTTATATTAATATATGAATAAATATATATGTATTAATATAACTAAATATATTTATATTTATATTAATCAATGTTAACATATGAATAAATATAACTATATATATATATATACATATCCTTAAATAGAGAAAAAACCAAATGGCTTAGTGGTAAAGGTGTAGGTGCGCAAGGGGGGAGGTTGTGAGTTTGAGTTCTAGTGGAAGCAAGGGAACACATGCAATTGAGAGAGGGTTGGGTGGGCAAGGGAAGCATGCAGGGTGATAGGGAGGGGGATCCGCCTAGCGCTGATGGGGGGGGGGGTCAAGCACTGTTAGAAGCTGCCCCCACATTATATGTTATTTCTAACAATTTTATTATTATTTTTTGACTTTTACCAGTGCTTAAAAAAGCACTGATAAAAGGGGTCTTTAACAGTGCTAAAAAATACTGATAAATGACCTTTTTATAAGGGCTTTTTTAGAACTGATAAAAGACACCTTTTATCAATGATTTTCTAATCACTGATAAAAGGGATCCCCTATCTTCTCCTCGATTAACATCACTTTTATAAAGTTTTTACTGCCCTTTTCTATCACTAACAATGACCATATTTGCAGTAGTGGTGGCTACTGAGGAAGAATCAAGCAAGGATGGTCATCTCCATGACCTCGAGCTCATCCCATCTCAAAGGATGTAATATGAGGACCCTGAGGCTAAAATCCTTTCAACATTTCCATATAATGGTATCATAGATCTTAAATAACTCGAGGTATTTGGTAATGACATATCCTAATAAAATCACATCATATGACACATTTCATTGAAGAGAATACAATTTTTCATTGACTAGACTCTAGAGCCACAACTAGTGGTCTAGATGGGGTCCAATTATCATTGGCTGTGCAATCTGTGTGTCAGATGGGCAGATGATCTAGGTGTCCATATGTTACTCCATGATTATATTTCCCAAAAAATGTGGGAGGGAAGTTACAATCTAGACTTCACCTTGCACTATGAGAAGCATGAAAACATGTGAATGCTTCGAGAATCCTTCTAGGAAACTCAACATATGGAGGATCAAGCGGGAAAGCATGCCGAATTCCTCAAAAAAAATAGTCTTAGTTCATCAATAAACTGAGGGCCCAAATGGAGGAGGTCGATAACCAAATGAAACAAGAATCTTCTCAGACGATCTCTAAGTTGAGTGGGGCCAAGCATAAGAAAGAGCTAATAGGCTTCGTTCAACAGCTATTGATGAGGAAACTGATCTCGGAAAAAGGATACAAATCTTATAGTCCACTCTTTATAGGATGACAGAGATGAAGTGCTCGACCACTGGAGTAGATCCATATAGAATGGTTTTTCAAAAATGATGATATTCTATAATATGTGGATGACTCTTTCTATGGCTCAACTTGTTTTCTCTTGAAACATTTTTTGTGCATGTAAATATTTATCTTCCTACAATAATTATCGAACTTTAATAATAATTGTGAGACATATAATGAAAAATCCCTAAGATCACTGCGTCATTATTGGTGTTAGTAACTTGGGACAACCACATAATTGTTCACATTGTATGAGAGTGTCAGATAACAATGAAACACTTAGGTTCGGTTACTTAGGGAATTCCAAGAGTGTTTGTTATTAGAGAGGTTGGGGTTAGACAATAGGGCTCTTAGAAAAACCAACTTTATTTTCTAATGTTATCTTTTTCTCAAACCAGGTAATACCAAGGGTGTTGAATTCAATTCAATAAAATGGGAAATGTGATGGTTGAATCACAACGCAACAAATGTAGAACACGAGTAGAGTGGAATGGTGATAGAGGATAAATAATGACCATTTTCGAAACACTACATCTGTACTGTTAGCCGAAAATGGGGATAAACAAACAAGGGTCGACCATTGATCATGTTTGGAACATGGAACATGTCTCAGAATATAGTCCAATTTCTTTCATAACATTGACTTTGGATTTTGGGTGAACCAATGTGGAATCAGAATATACCTTTAGGGGGTCCTTTCAGACATGGAGGAGTATGAGGATCCAAATAAGGGGCATGCAAAGCCTTGGAATGGATTAATGGAATGATCAAATGGATTATAAAACTCTCTGTATTATGAAACCATGAATTATATCACAATATTATAAGAGTATTGGTTTGACCAAAGGTCAACCCATCATCTAGGGAAACATCATCTTGAATGCTGAGAGACAACTGAAAATTCAAACAATGTGGTTGATGACCAAAAATGGAGGAGAGGACATATTTGGATGAGGGAATAGGATTAATTTTAGTTTTAGAACATGAAATGTGGAATATAGACACACAGTTTCACATCACACAACAAGGATGATGTATGGTATAGTTTAAAGTCATGTGATATGTACATGTCTCACTGTTTAATGTCATGTGTCCAGGCCACTGTACGTAGTTTAGGGTTATATGTCTTGGACCAACGAAAAAAATTTAAATTAATTTTTATTGGAATACACTTTATAGTTTAGGTTCATAGAGTTTGGAAACTGAGATTCTCAAAATGGATATGTGTAGTGTGATCAGTTAACAAACCTGATGTGAATGAGGAACATGGAGACCCGTGGCTGCACTACATATTCCTTGGTGGTTTTTGATGTTACTTTAATTAATTATATCTATACTTGAATCTCCTTTTTAAGGTCATGGAGTTTGGACCATAGGAATCCCTATGTATGTCTTAGATATATCAATACACATCCTACCAAAACTCATAAGCTCACATGATCTATGCTTATTGTGGGAAACAAGGAATTGTAAAGGGTGTATCCTAACACATAGAAGTGCACATTAGGGATGAAGATGAGGGTAAGATAATTATGCTAATAGATAATTTAAAAATTTTGACATCTGGATCAAGGGTGAATGGAAGGTAGCGATCAACTGTTGACCATGTTTGAAATATAGGGACCATGACCATGTTAGTCCTGAATGGGGAAAGAAAATGCAATTTCAACTATTTACCATGTTCAAAAATAGAGGATTTTAATTTTTATACCATAAATCCTTTACAAAGATAGTCTAGGATGGGAGGTGAGCCAAAAATTAAATCATAGAAAGCCATTAGGGGGTCTGCCTAGATTTAAAAGGTGATGGAAACCCAAATCCAGAAGGAATCCAAGTGGGAAAAGGTTTGTATCAGAATCATGGATCCAAACCTAGACAGTGAAAATAGTTTTAAATTATCCCTATTAGACAATTTAAAATATTTTAATGTCATTTTTCTTGGACTATCATGGAAAATGTTCAGTCCTAGGGTATAATCAGGTCATGTGGGAAGTAAAACCTAACATGAATGAGGACCATGGAGGTTTGTGTGCCTCACAAATACCTTAACACAAACTGTATATAGTTTAAGGTTGTATTTTTTGGGTATAATTGAGGCCAATGGGTTGAATAATTAATGGATTTCTGGCTGGTCCTAATGAAATTATGTATGGGAATCATGTCATATCCCATAAAGATCAAAATCAATCCACACGTGGTTGTGGAACATAGTGTGGTGAGACACCAACTCTAGTAAGGGTGGCCCTCTATAGAGAGGTCAACATGTCATCTCTATTTTTTATTGGGGTAGGACCATAGTTTATTATCATGTGTTGAGGATGTTAGGATATTCAGTTTAAATTCATACAACTCAGAATATAGGAGCTACAAATTGTTTAAAGTCATAATTCTCAGACCATGGATAAAAGTTTCATTAAAATATTTTTAGGTGGTGTAGGAGATAAAACCCAATCTGAATGACCCATAGAGGATTTACACCACATGAAGCGATTCTAATAATGGTTGATAACATTTTAGATTTATACGATCTAGACCATATAGGTGATCAGTTTAAAGTTCTGACATGTGGACTAGGAAAAGATCAATTTACAATGTACTTATATGGAAGTGGAGAGGCATAAAATAACTTTAATAAAGCCAAAGAGGCTATAGTACCACCTACATACCATGAAATTGACTACTTATAGTATAATTTCATGTACTGACACCATAATCGTGGCTATGAGTCCAAAATTTTGATAAACTTGTGCTCTAACCTGAGGAAAAAATGTATGGGTGTCACTAAATATCCCATAAGAATGGGAATCAATCCACACATATTTAGTAAATGAAATATCTCTATGTAAGTATGATCTGTACACTGAGGGTCATTTTTTCTTTGTTTTTTTTGTTTTTAGTATTTTTTGGGAGTTTAGACAAGGATGTGGAAATAGTTGTGTTGCTAGTTGTCCTCCAAGGACAAGAAATCAATCCATACATAGTTCTTGAGAAGTATCATGGTAAATGACCAGTACCAAGGGAGATGTCCTATCAGGTTAGAACGCTATATCATTGTAAATTTTATCATCGTATAATCAACAAAATGGTTATTATGTATTTTAACATCTTTCAAGTAGGGCGCTAGGGAAATCCAATTTATTTTCATGTGGCTAGGATACTATCCTAGTAGCACATATTAACATCATGTTGTGGGAATGAAGGGGAAATGTTTTTTCAAGGAATAATGTTTATGGTGCAGTATTTATAACCCAATGTGAATGAGGACCTATGAGGCCCAATTACACAAATCACACTCATAAGGAGTACTTGTAGATAGTTTAGAGTCCTGATTCTTGGACTGTGCGACTAGTTTATTTTTGGATTCCTAGGATGTGAACTTCTAGTTTATGTTCATAGATCTTGAATCATGTTGTGAGGATTCTAAATCAGTTATATGTAGTGTGGATTCATGAAAATATTGACATGAATTAAGTTGAGTATGGCTCATCACTAAAAAACACGTTCCTCATATGAACTCACACATAGTTTAAATTCATGATTCCTAGAATAAAGCAATGAAATTAAAATTCATGCAACTCGGGCTAAATATTTCTTAGTTTAAGGTCATATAATTTGTATAGTAGTGATCCTATTTCATGAAAATTATTTCTTGAAAAATAGTGGATTAGTTGGAGGGTTTTTTCTCTCACTATCCATGGTGATCAAAAAGTATGCACCATTGGGATGGACGCTATGAATGATTTCAGTTCCTTCCCAATTGGGCTTCGACTTGGGTGGATTTCTACTGGGTATCATTAGTGTTTTGATATCCAGCACTATGTCAACCTAGAGGATAGAGAAAAGGTGAACCATATTGATGAATTTCTTGGCTATCCTATTCTATTTCCACTCTAGTTTATTCAAGGATTCGAGAATTCTCTCCTAAAGGTATTATAGCTCATCTAGATAGACCTTTGTGATTCTATCTGGTATCTTATTTTTATAGATAATTGTTTGTAGTGATGTAAATTGGATCTTTATGGGAATTATTATCTATGTTTCATACACCATAAAATATGGAGTCACCTGGGTGTAATTATGGGTCATTTTTTTTGATAATATAAGATTGATTTGGGGATATTTTTCGACCAACTCTTCTTATTCTAGCTATCCATATTATAAAAACTGATAGAAAGGGTCCGGTTAAAAACCTTGATCTGACCAATTTCTAGTGTATGATAGCATGAAGTATGGTTGGACCAGATGTTGTACTTTGTATACTACCAATTCAACTTTGTATTTCATTATTTGGAGCCGTTTTCCATGAAAATAGTTCAAGGAACCCCAAACTGATGAATGATATTGGAGATCAAAAATTCATCAACTGGTCAGGCCTTGAATTCCTTTAGAAGAACTGCTTCTACCAACCTGTAAAAGAAATCTATTATGGTCAGAATGAACCTACATTCTTGAGATGTTGCTAGAAGGTATGGTCCCATGAAGTTAATTCTTCACACTATAAAGGGACAAGAATGCATTGTAGTGTGGAGGGTCTCTAGCGGTCAATGTAATAATTAACATGGATCTGACACTTGTGGAACCTCTTGGTGAACTCGATATAGTCATAGAACATGGTGGGCCAGAATTAGACAAGCCAGACAATCTACTGGGAGAACTTCAGCCTTGCCTAGTGGGAACCACAAGACCCTATATGAACATCTTGCATAAGCTGGGCAATTTAATCTCCTTGATTTCGAGAGGGGATAATTCAATAAAACCCATTACTATAGAGATTTTGCTCATGGTTGGGCCCGCTGTAGAGGGTGAACTACATTGTGTGCTGATGAATTCACTCATGTTCAGTTCTTTCTGGTGGGAGGATTCTATGATAGAGAAAACCGATGAAAGGAGTTGTCCAATCATGGATTTCTTCCACTATCGAGGAATTTGGGGGTCTATATGTGGAATAACCGGTAAATATGTAGTTTAACTATTAACTTTCTTCATTATATGGGATGACAAAAGAAATGATCCTTCTGTGTGCCAATGGATCAATAGGTATATCTGGTTAGGCTCTTCATGGGAAGAGAATAAATTATCCAGGTCATTATCATGACTATTCTCCAATCAGAGAATATGAGTTACCTTTGGATAAGATGGGAACTTTTCCATTAGTTAGCGATCTCACTATAGCTAGGTTACGAGTTTTGTATTATTGATGTTATAATCACCATTGAAATACTTAAGGACCAACTCAGAGTCTCCCATCACATGATGTAAGGGGGCATAAATCTCAGGGACCAGATCAGGACCAGTAATAAGAGCCCGGTACTCTACCTCGTGGTCGGTGAAGCCTTTTGATAGAAGGAATAAGTTGGGAAAAACAACTTGTGCAGGAATGATGAAGATAATCCTCGAGCCAACCATATTGATCTTGGGATCATTAATACTTCAACCATTTAGGTTCTAGGATGCACCATCGAAATTCATCTTCCAATATGGAACAACCTGGTCCACTAAGATGATAGATTAATTTGGGAAGTGGACATCCTGAGGAAATTCTCAAGGTGGCGGATGGGGAGCTAGAAAGTATGCCAATTCCTGAACCATGATAGCTTTCTACAAGATGAACCGGATGTATAACAACTGAAGAATAAATTCCCCATGTGCTATAGGACCTATCAATATTGGGTGATTCAAAATATACATTAGTGGGTCCACATGTGGTACCAATTATATATCATTATGCAATATATAATTTCAAAGATTCTACACCGCAAAAACAAGTGCGAGGCACCTCTTTTTGATAGTAGAGTATCCTGAATCTATGCTGAGGAGCATATGGAAGAGGTATAATTAAATATTCTATGTCCCATCATTATTTTTATGGGTAGACAACAATATGAGGGACCATTCCATGGTGGACATGTAAAGGACCAAAGGATTTCCTGAGATGGATGGCATCAAAACCAGAGGGTTTAACAGCTACTACTTTATTTTCTTGAATGTGGTATGGCACTCTTCATCCCACTGGTATAAAAATTATTTCTTCATGATCCTGGATAAGGTATTACACTTTATATCTAGATTCATGATGAATCGACATATAGATTCTATTTTTCCATGAAGGCATTATAGATCCCAGAGGTTTCTATGAGGAGGAATCTGGATGATGGCCTTGATCTTCTCTATGTTGATCTAAATTCCTCTATATCTAATGATGAAACTGTGAATCCTTCCAAAGGTAACCCCAAAGGCACAATTCAATGTGTTCATATTCAAATTATGGGAGAAAGGGAATCTGAACACCTTCTCAAGATCATTGATATGTCCCTGATACTAGTGAGATTTCATTACCAGATTTTCCATGTTTCATTACACTAGTTCCTCGAGGGTTGTTTTGAAGATGTGGTTCATGGATTTCAGAAAATAGTCTCCGAAATTCATTAGAATGAAGGAAATTACATGATTAAAAAATTCACTTGCAACACTTTGAAGGCATTATACTCCTCATCCTCAAAAAAAATCTGGATCTGATTATATCCAGAGTAGCCATCCATGAAGAAGAGAACCTGAAACCTGTATATGGAATCAATTAGCAGATCCTTCTCCAGAAGTAGGAAATCATACATAGAACATTTTTAGTTGATATCCTGGAATTCGATATAGACCCTGATCTACAAGTTCTTCTTTAGGAATTATATGATGTTTTCCATCCACATGGGGTTCTGAACATCTTTAATGTATCTAGGATTAATGAGCTTATCGACATCAATATTGACCATGACACCATGAGAAGGGTGAATTTTTGTGGGAGGATACTTGAACCCATATTGAAAAAATGGGAGACCATGACGGTGGACTGTGACATGAGGGTCTAGTCCAGGCATCTCATCAAAACTCCATGAAAACACATCATTTTATCGCTTCAAGAAATACTCATACTGATTTTATTCTTCTAGAAGCATGACTACACTAAACAGCCTTGGGTTTGAATCCACCTCAGTTGTAACACCCGAGAATTTTATGAGAAATATTTTGTTTTTATGTTATATAAATCATCAAAGGAATCTTTCACTACACACAACACTAGCTTGGCTTGCTTTACACGCAACCGCGACCTTCCTCGATAGCTTGCGTCGTACGCAATACTGAGTCTCACTAAACAACGATATGCTATTAAAATATTATTAAAACTAGCCGTTATGAATAGTAATAACCACTTTTTGAAATTTTGTAAATTTTATTTTTCAAAATGGATATCATTTTT
Organism: Viscum album; assembly: GCA_963277665.1. Classification (NCBI taxonomy): domain Eukaryota; kingdom Viridiplantae; phylum Streptophyta; class Magnoliopsida; order Santalales; family Viscaceae; genus Viscum; species Viscum album. The sequence continues at coordinate 654,741,840 of OY728123.1, forward strand.
GGATTTTGAATATCAAAATTAGCTTAGGGTAAAATTTTGGCACTTTTCGGATAGCTTTCATATTCTGATGAATAGTGAAAATTATTAAATTTTAATTAAAAACAACTTTTTTAATCGAAATAATTAATAGTGATAAATTATTAATTTGAGTGGTTTTAAAGTATATTTAGAATATATTTTTACAATTTAATACAATGTTGTTAATTGGATGTAATTACACATTTAAACCAGACATAAACAAGTGTCAATATTTTGATAGTTATTATCTCTTAAAAACACGCTATTTGTCTTAAAGACGGGAATTAATTTTTAAATTAGTTAATGTAACTGATATGTTTTGAATTTGGTAAAATAAACATCATTTTTGAATTCATTATATCAAATATATATTAGGCCTAATTTTTGGTATTTTTCTGGAAACTTTCATTTTTTGATGCATAGTGAAACCACTAAGTGGTAGTTAAAAAACTGAATTTTTTCATAAAACTTAATTTTACCGCTTCTGTGAGTGGAATTTCTAAAATCCGGGAGACACGGTTAATATCAAGGAATAAAATGTGGTTCAATGAGATGAAAATAATTTTTGGTGAATAGTAACTTTTTACTTTTTTTACCACGGTTAAAAGTAAATAGGGTAGTTAAGGGTAAAAATGATATTATTATTACACTAAAACATGTCCTAATTCTATTGGATAAGTGTAATTAGATCAAAAACAACCTTAGGAATAAAATATGACCATTTAGGCCCACTTGGATTAGATTAGGACATTTATTATCAATTTATTTAAAGAAGGGTTAAAATAGTTAAAATGAAAGTTTAATAACTAAAGAATTTATAATATATGGTTATACATAAGATAAATTTGACTATAAATATTCCTCAGAAAGATAAAATTATTTCCTACATAATGGTAATTTATTTTTAATTTTTAGACTTAAAATAATTTAATTTATTTATGATAAAATGATAATGCAGTAATTATCTTATAAATGAAATATTGACATAATTGATGTTATAAATACCCAAATAAATGTAATTTGAGACTTTTTATGAATTACAATAATTTTATATGTTAATATGACATGTTATTATTGATTTAATTAAATTTTTTATAACTAATAATTCTGGTATGAGTTTCACAAAAATCAATTACCAAATAGTGTCAAAATTGACATAAAATAGTTTTTAAAACAAATACTATATTATTAATTGTTATTTTATTCCTAAAAATCTACGGTTCGTCTAAATGACTTATATAAGGTTATATATATTAATACTAAACAACTTGGGGTTTTTTTGGCTTGATATAGTAAGTTTATTAACCTTATAGTGTAAGAAAACAAGAAGACACGGTAAAAGTTAAATTATCTAACTTAAAGTTAAATCTAAATGATAAGGTTAAAATTGATACCTAAACTTGTCTAAATTCTATTATATGAGAGGATTTCGACCCATACCCACCTTAGCTTCTAAATATATCAATTTGGAGCTATTAAAAAACCGAATTTGACTTTATAATAAAATAATATTTTTAGTTATTCCAAAGTTGCCCCTCTCCTCCCTTATAAAAGGGCACCTCCCCCCCCTCTTCCTCACACCACTTTGAGCCTTCAAGCTCGGCCAAACCCTGCCAATATCTCCTCTACACTTCCCTAGAAACATCCTAGAGGTCCTGGTCTTCTTAAAAGGCCAATTTTAGTGCCCTAAGAGGAGGTCTCAAAGAGGCGCTTCAAAGAAGAGGTAATGCCCGTTACCGATTCTTTCATCTTTATTTCTTCTTCCACTTCTTCTTCTTTAGTTGTTTCATTATGAAGTGATAACATCAGTATCACTCATATACTGATATGTTATTATAAGTATGAAACTGTAACACCCCAAGCTTCTACGGTACGCTTCTCATTGAATAATGTGATAGCGTGTGTTGTACGCAACACCGAATTCTAACACACCATAACCAATTAAACTAGCCGTTATGAATAGTAATACCTACTTTTTGAAAATATATATATTTTATATTTTAAAATGGACTTCATTTTTGGATTCGGAATATCTAATTTAGCCTAAGGTGAAATTTTGGTACCTTTCGGATAACTTTCATATTTTGATGAATAGTGAAAATTACTAAATTTTAATTAAAAACAACTTTTTTAATCAAAATAATTAATAGTGATAAATTATGAATTTTAGTAGTTTTAAAGTATATTTAGAATATATTTTTACCATTTAATATAATGTTGGTCATTGGACATAATTTTACAATTAAACCGAACATAAAAATTGTCAATCTTTTGATAGTTATTATCTTTTAAAAACATGCTTTTTGTTTTGACAGCGGGAATTAATTTTAAATTAATTTCTACCACTTCTGTGTTTTGAATTTAGGAAAATGAATTCCATATTTGGAATCAGGACGTTCAAATTGTGTATATAGGTAAGTTTTATTTTTATACATTTTGAATAATTACTGCGGTAAATATTTTATTTACCATGGTTAAGGGTAAATCCAGTAAATATGGGTTAAAAAATAATATTATAATAATACTAAATTACCCTAAAACGTGTATTAAACCTATTGGTCGATACATGGTCGACCATGGGCATCTTTGGGTCGATTTTGTGACCCCATGGATCCACTTGTAAGTGATAATGACACTTTATTTTAATTAAGTTAAAATGAATACAAAAATGACACAAGCATATATCTTTTAGAAAAACAATTGTTACATAGGGTTATATATGTGGGATTTTAGATTATAAATATTAATTAGAAAGAGAAAAAGATTTCCTACACAATTATATTTTATTTATAATTTTTAGACATTAAATAAGTTATTTTATTTATGACACAATGATGATGCAGTAATTACTATAATAGTGAAAAATTAAAATAATTGATATTATAAATACCCAAATAAATATAATATGAAACTTTTAATGAATTAAACTAATTTTATAGGATAATATGATATATTAGGATTGATTTAATTGACGTTTTTCGAAGTAATCAATCTGTTATGAGTTTCACAAAAATCAACTATTGAATAGTGTCAAAATTGACATAAAAGAGTTCTTAATACAAATATTATATTATTAATTGATATTAAATTCCTAAAAATATAAGGTTCGGAAAAGAGACTTATATCATGATAGGTTCATCATTAATGGACCACTTTGGGGTCGCTTTCATGTATGTAGTAAGTTTATTAACGATATTATATAAAAATACAAAGAGACATTGTAAAAGTGAAACTAATTAACTTAGAGTTAATACTTAAAGATAAGGTTAATATAAGTACCCAACCTGTCTAAATTCTATTGGTTGAGTTGTTTTAGACCCATAACCACCTTAACCTTGGAATAATCAACTTTGGATCCATTAGAAACCGAATATGAATTTATTATAAATTAATATTTCTAGCTTTTCCAAAGGTGCCCCTCACCCCTCTTATAAAAGGGCACTCCTCCTTCTCATTTCTTCACACCTTCAAAGCCTTTTGGTTCGGACAAACTCTGCCCAAATACTCTCCCAACTTCCCTCACTACAACCTATGGGCCTTAGTTGGATCAGAAAGCCAACCTAAGGAGGCCTTTTGATCAAATCAAAAGGAAGAACCCGAAGAAGAGGTAATGATTTCACCACCCTTTTCTAAGTTCATTTCTTCTTCCACTTCTTCTTCCTTTGTTGTTACCATTCTAAAATAATAAATCCAGTATCATATATATACTGTGATGTTATTATAAATATGGTACAACCATATTCAGTATTCTATCCACCCTTTGAATAACATGTCACCATACGTGTGTACGTACGGCTTACCGTCTCCACGTCGTGGTGTAATTGTTATTCAATATAATATTATTTGGATGGGTATAATAATGATGTGTAACTCATGTAAATAATAAATATAACATGTTAATGATTCTGTATATATGATATACCATCCATTTATATATTATTTTAATATCAAAATAATGATATTGTCGCTCGTGCGTACGTACGGACTACCGTCTCCACGAACGCGATGAGATTCATTCTCCATTGTATCCATTCAAGTATAATTATCATTTGACGATTTAAAAAATTATGTTTAAGGAATTGATATCATTCTGCATATGAATAATATAAAACCTATCCTTTACAAACATGTCTTACGTAACAAAACCTATAAAAGAAAACAAGTAAGTTAACACCCAAAACAACGATAATACTAAGATATTATTATCAAATCAATATTAAAAGATCATATATGATATAATATTAATGTATATGATTATTGTATAATTTAATAACAATTATTTCACCATTATACAGGAGGTTAACGTACCCCAACCAAGGAAAAGTAAAAGGTAAGGGTTATTTCACAATCTCTTCATTATCCGAGGTTGTTTATACGTAATAATCTACTGGGATTTCTTTATCATCCACATCCATGTTTCTTCGAAATGTATTTCAAAACAAATTTATTATTTACAAGAATATGGGTTAAAGTCATTTATACCCTTGTTTGACTTTTTATAAGAGGTTTATAAAGGAATCTTTCCGTCGTTTTCAAAACAAGGTCCTTTTTAACCTTCTCGACAGAATTAAGGTAAGAATGTTTTTTTTAACTTATACGGCGGGTGCGGCTATTTTCCGCCGTTATAAAATATTCAAAGCTTCCCTTACAATCCTCTAAGAATATTTTCAAAGAAAATGTTTTATTTTATATGGATCTTAAATGATTTCAAAATAAAAGGAGATATTTCTTTAAAAAGAATTTTGATTTCATCTATGTCAACATCCTTTGATGGATTTTAAAATTATTTGAAGTTGATTTATTATGATCCAAAACTTCTATATTGTATTGAAGGTTTTGTGATATGTTCGACTGTGGATGTTCTATTTTTATACCATTAATAGTTTATGGTGAAAGTATTGACATTTCGTATGCTAGTTTTAATACGAATGTTTATGTTATGTTTAAACCTTTTCATAAGGGAATGCATTGGACTTAATATGTGACGGGTGGAGGCCGCTATAACTCCTCGATGCATCGGTAGGTCTCATGAGACAAACTAGTGTCTTGGAACAAGGCCTTGACAAAATCTTATTTGTAGTCTTGGCATGAGGCCTTGGCTATGTGGTTATGATATTCTGGCATTATGCATTCCATCATTATGAAAGTGGTTATTGATTTTGCATTTGATTATTCGATTAGTAGAATAACCATGTGAATAAGTAAATGGAATTATTTCATTTTATTTATGCCATACTATGTTAAATGTTCAAGTTTAAAAGGCTTTTGTTTTAGTTATACATTGCCTTAAATGTTTATTCTTATTTATGAAAGTTTCCGCTATATTGTTATCCTTACTGGGCATTTGAGCTCACCCCTTTTCTATGTTTTATTTTTCCCAGGAAGTGAAGAAGTAAATTATGAATGACCTGGAGGGATATTATGTGGGGATATGAGTGTGGATTATGGAGACAATATGTTTTTGTAGTAGTTTTTTATTTTATGATGTAATGTAAGACTTATGAATATATCTAGTGTTTCCAAGACTACTAAACCAATCGGTCTTTCGAGATTTGATCTTTCTTGTGATCATACCAATGTTATGTAATAATGCACCGACTCTGGGTAACTAGGGTCGGGGCGTTACAGTTGGTATCAGAGGAAGTTTAGTACAAACCTTGGAATCTAGATTTAGATAAACTCTGATTAGAGCACGTAGACCTAAGATGAACTTTGAGGATTAGTATAGAAGAACTTCCTAGAATTTTGGTATTGTAGAGATTTTGTGAGTTTTCCGAGCAATACATCCCTGTCTGGATACGAGCAGGTAGAGGCGGCTCTGGCACAGATGTACCTAGGGGTAAAACCCGAAAACACCGCTTTGAGCTAGACTCGAACGGGAACTGGTGCACGACAACGGGCCTTGCTGCACTCTTGGTTACGACACTCCCGGGGGATATGCTTAGGATAACTCTCATTTTCTTTACAAATCATTTTGAAAGGATTATGAGTATATACTTACTCAAAGAAAACATTCTTATGATTATGGATTATATCCATAAATAGTTCAATTTATGTTAAGTGTTTTATAAGTATGGGATTATGTATTTTGATTCATAAACTGATCTAGTTTATGCCATTGTTTAGAAATGGCGCCTAGTGGAAGAAATGGAAACCGTATCAATGAACGCACTCCATGTAGGGATTTCCCTCCTGCTCAAGATAATTACAGTGGAGCTGGTGATGCAACTGGAGCCGATCAGCTAATCACCATACTGGGACAACTTACTCAGGTTATGAATAATAACCTTACCCGTATGGAGCACCCTGATCCGCAGCGTGGAGGATCAATGTTAGATCGATTCATGAGGCAACAACCACCAACGTTCAATGGGAGTACAAATAACTTAGTAGCTGAGCAATGGATATTTTCCCTAGAGAAAATATTTCAGGCTTTGGGGAGCAGTGAAAGGGAAAAAGTTATCATGGCAGTTTACCGCCTCACTGGAGATGCTGATCAATGGTGGTCATTGATTCAAAATACGAAGGAAGATGATGAAGTATAAAATATGGAATGGAGGGAGTTCAAAGATCTGTTTTTAGAAAAATACTTTCCTCGCGACCATCGAGCAAATATGGAAAGGCAATTTCTAAGTCTGAGACAGAAGGAGGATGAGAATGTCACAAAGTATGAGGCTAACTTTACAAGGTTAGCAAGGTATGCTGGTGATTATATACGTAACCAAAGAAGTAAGATTGATCGTTTCTTTGATGGGTTAAAACCATTTCTCCGTCGAGCATTAGTCTCACAATCCTTTTCATCGTACGAAGACATTGTCTCATGTGTTATCAAGACCGAAAAGGAATTCTCTAAGTCTTATGACTTTAAATAAAAGCAAGAGAAGAAGAGGCCTGCTGATCAATCTGGGAATGGAAATAAGGGGAAGAAGGGAATGGTTGAATATCCATCTTGTGGTAAATGCGGGAAGAAACATCCTGGTACTTTCTTGAAGGGAATGGGAGTCTGTTACAAGTGTGGTGAAAAAGTCCACCAAGCTCGTGATTGCAAGGGGAAGAAGGAAGCTACCAACGTTCAGTGCTACAATTGCCGGGAGATGGGGCATTATGAAAATGCATGTCCTAAGCGTCAGGAGAACTTACCTCAGAAAAGGCCAAGGGATCAATGCCAGGCTTATGCTATCACTACTGCTGAGGTAGAAGCTCCGAAAGACGTGGTGGCAGGTAATTTAATGGTTTCCTCAAGTTTAGAAAATGCATTATTTGATTCTGGATCATCGCATTGTTTCATATCTTCCCAGTTTGCTAAGAAAATTAGATATTTCCAATTTGATTTAACAAGGGAGTTGTCAATTAAAACTCCTAAGGGAAGTATCATTGCAACAAAGTTTTGTGAATCAGTCCCCATTAGAGCACATAAATGTTTGTTATCTGCTGATCTCATCGCCATACCTATGATTGAGTTTGACATAATCCTCGGTATGGACTGGCTTTCGGACTATGATGCGAAGATTTATTGTAAGAAGAAAGAGGTTACGATTCTTGATGATAATGATAAGGAACACCTTATCTTTAGAGCAGAATCGTCACCACCTAATTCTTATTTAGATCCACCCTCAATAGCTCAACTAAATTCAATTATTGGGGAGGAAGAGAATGAAATAACTACGGGTGAGGAAAGGAATGTTCAAATAGAGGATGTACCTGTTGTGAAAGAATTTGTATATGTATTTCCGGAAGATTTACCTGGACATCCTCCAGAACGAGAAGTTGAGTTTTCCATTGATTTAATTCCTGGATCAAGGCCTATATCGAAGACCCCTTACAGAATGGCTACTGTAGAGTTAGTCGAACTAAAGAAACAACTAGAGGAATTGAGTAATAAAGGATTTATTCGCCCTAGTGTTTCTCCATGGGGAGCCCCTGTTCTTTTTGTTAAAAAGAAAGATGGATCTATGAGGTTATGTATCGACTACAGGGAGATCAATGCTATAACGATAAAGAACAAGTATCCCCTACCTCGCATTGATAATTTATTTGACCAACTACATAGAGCTCAATACTTTTCAAAGATTGACCTTCGATCTGGATACCATCAGTTGTGTGTGAAGAAGGAAGACATTCCGAAGACAACATTTCGAACCAGGTACGGGCATTATGAGTTTACCGTAATGCCGTTTGGATTGACTAATGCACCCTCTGTATTCATGGATCTGATGAATAGAGTTTTCAAGGAGTATCTCGATGAATTTGTGGTGGTATTTATTGATGATATCTTGGTATACTCCAAAACCTACGAAGATCATGAAAATCACTTGCGCATTATCTTGAAGACTCTGAGGAGGCATGAATTATATGGGAAGTTTAGCAAGTGTGAATTCTGGCTTCAGGAGATTCCTTTTCTTGGCCATATTGTCTCTAAAGATGGAATCTCTGTTGATCCTTCTAAGACCAAGGAAATACAAGAATGGCCAGCACCTACGAGTATAACTGAGGTACGTAGTTTTATTGGTTTGGCAGGTTATTATCGACGTTTCGTCCAGAATTTTGCCCGATTGGCTAACCCATTAACGAAGCTCACACGTAAAGGGGTTAAATTTGTTTGGACAAAAGAGTGTGAAGAATGTTTCGAAGAACTGAAGAGAAGATTAGTCAATGCTCCTATATTGACTCTACCATCGGGGAATGATGGTTCATTATTTATAGTGATGTATCGAAGAAAGGACTTGGTTGTGTCCTTATGCAGAATGATAGAGTTATTGCCTATGCATCACGACAGTTGAAAATTCATGAACAAAACTATCCTACTCATGATCTCGAGTTAGCAGCTGTGATCTTTTCTTTGAAGATATGGAGGCACTACCTCTATGGTGAAAAATGTGAGATTTATACTGATAACAAGAGTTTGAAGTATATTTTCTCACAAAAAGAACTCAACATGAGGCAAAGGAGATGGCTTGAATTACTCAAGGATTATGATTGTACGATACACTACCACCCGGGGAAGGCAAACAAGGTGGCATATGCTTTGAGTAGAAAAGACAATGGAGTTTTGAACAATATGAGAATTGAAAGGGATCCAATTTTCATGGATCTAGTGAAGATGGACATGGGAATAAACAGGGAAGGTGAAACATCACTTCTTTTTCAAATGGTTGCCAAACCATCTTTACTAGAAAGGATTAAGAGTTCTCAGACCGATGATGAAGAATTCCAAAAGAAGATTAAAGCTGTGAATGATGGGAGATTGAGAGACTTTGTGTATGAAGGTGGAATTTTGAAATTCGGGAAGAGACTTTGTGTTCCCGATTTACCTGATCTAAAAAGGGAATTGCTGGATGATGCTCATAGTTCCAATTTCTCTATACACCCTGGGAGCACAAAAATGTATAGATATTTGAAGGAACATTTTTGGTGGGACAACATGAAGAGGGAGATTGATGATTTTGTGTCAAGATGTATGGTTTGTCAACAAGTGAAAGCTGGAAGGCAACAGCCTGGAGGAGTCATGCAACCTCTTCCCATACCGGAGTGGAAATGGGACAATATTACGATGGACTTTGTCATGGGGCTACCAAAGACTCCTTAAAGGAACGATGCAATATGGGTTATTGTTGATCGTCTTACCAAGTCAGAACATTTTCTTGCTATAAGAGAAGATCTACCCCTGGAACGTCTAGCAAGACTATATATTAATGAAGTTGTGAGACTTCATGGAGTACCCCTATCGATTGTTTCTGATCGTGATCCCCGTTTTACTTCAAGATTCTGGAAAAGTCTTCAGAAATCCCTGGATACTGAACTTCATTTGAGCACTGCTTACCACCCTCAGACAGACGGACAATCAAAACGGACTATTCAAACCTTAGAAGACATGTTGAGATATTGATCACTTGGATTTCAGGGTATGTGGGATCAATATTTACCTCTGGTATAATTTTCCTATAACAATAGCTTCCATTCGAGTATTCAGATGGCACCATATGAAGCGTTATACGGAAAGAGATGTCGTACACCAACCTGTTGGGATGACGTCGGTGAAAGAAAACTTGTAGGTCCAGAACTGGTGGAGGAAACGATGGAAAAGGTGAAGGTAATCCAAAATCACATCAAAGTAGCTCAAAGTAGGCAGAAGAGCTATGCCGATAATCGAAGGAAGGATTTGGAATTTCAAGTCAGTGATCATGTTTTCCTGAAGGTATATCCGTGGAAGGGAGTCATACGTTTTGGTAAGAAAGGTAAATTGAGTCCCAGGTACATCGGACCCTTCGAAATTCTAGAGCGAATTGGGGTTGTAGCTTACCGATTGGCAATGCCGCCAAGTCTCTCTAAAGTTCACGATGTGTTCCACGTATCTCTGTTGAGGAAATACATGCCTGACCCAACGCATGTACTCACTTACGAGGAATTAGAACTGGAACCTGATCTATCTTATTGCGAAGAGCCCGTCAGGATTCTTGATACAAAAGAACAAGTACTGAGAAACCGGACTACGCGTCTGGTAAAAGTTTTGTGGAGAAACCATAAGATGGAAGAGGCAACGTGGGAACTCGAGGAACTTATGATGAAGAACCACCCGAGTCTTTTCATGCGGTAGTATTCTAGAAATTTCGAGGACGAAATTATTTGAAGGAGGGGAGAATGTAACACCCCAAGCTTCTACGGTACGCTTCTCATTTAATAATGTGATAGCGTGTGTTGTACGCAACACCGAGTTCTAACACACCATAACCAATTAAACTAGCCGTTATGAATAGTAATACCTACTTTTTGAAATTATATATATTTTATATTTTAAAATGGATTTCATTTTTGGATTCGGAATATCTAATTTAGCCTAAGGTGAAATTTTGGTACCTTTCGGATAACTTTCATATTTTGATGAATAGTGAAAATTACTAAATTTTAATTAAAAACAACTTTTTTAATCAAAATAATTAATAGTGATAAATTATGAATTTTAGTAGTTTTAAAGTATATTTAGAATATATTTTTACCATTTAATATAATGTTGGTCATTGGACATAATTTTACAATTAAACTGAACATAAACAAGTGTCAATCTTTTGATAGTTATTATCTCTTAAAAACACGTTTTTTGTTTTGACAGCGGGAATTAATTTTAAATTAATTTCTTCCACTTCTGTGTTTTGAATTCAGGAAAATGGATTCCATATTTGGAATCAGGATGTTCAAATTGTGTAAATAGGTAACTTTTATTTTTAGACATTTTGAATAATTACTGCGGTAAATATTTTATTTACCATGGTTAAGGGTAAATCCGGTTAATAAGGGTTAGAAAATAATATTATAATAATACTAAATTACCCTAAAACGTGTCTTAACCCTATTGGTTGATACATGGTCGACCATGGGCATCTTTGGGTCGATTTTGGGACCCCATGGATCCACTTGTAAGTGATAATGACACTTTATTTTAATTAAGTTAAAATGAATACAAAAATGACACAAGCATATATATTTTAGACAAACAATTGTTACATAGGGTTATATATGTTGGATTTTAGATTATAAATATTAATTAGAAAGATAAAAAGATTTCCTACACAATGATATTTTATTTAAAATTTTTAGACATTAAATAATTTATTTTATTTATGACACAATGATGATGCAGTAATTACTATAATAGTGAACAATTAAAATAATTGATATTATAAATACCCAAATAAATATAATATGAAACTTTTAATGAATTAAACTAATTTTCTAGGATAATATGATATATTAGGATTGATTTAATTGACTTTTTTCGAAGTAATCAATCTTTTATGAGTTTCACAAAAATCAACTATTGAATAGTGTCAAAATTGACATAAAAGAGGTCTTAATACAAATATTATATTATTAATTGATATTAAATTCCTAAAAATCTAAGGTTCGGCCAAGAGACTGATATCATGATAGGGTCATCATTAATTGACCACTTGGGGGTCTCTTGGATGTATGTAGTAAGTTTATTAACCATATTATATAAAAATACAAAGAGACATTGTAAAAGTGAAACTAATTAACTTAGAGTTAATACTTAAAGATAAGGTTAATATAAGTACCCAAACCTGTCTAAATTCTATTGATTGAGTTGTTTTAGACCCATACCCACCTTAAACTTTGAATAATCAACTTTGGATCCATTAGAAACCGAATATGAATTTATTATAAATTAATATTTCTAGCTTTTCCAAAGGTGCCCCTCACCCCTCTTATAAAAGGGCACTCCTACTTCTCATTTCTTCACACCTTCAAACCTTTTGGTTCGGCCAAACTCTGCCCAAATACTCTCCCAAATTCCCTCACTACAACCTAGGGGCCTTAGTTTGATCATAAAGCCAACCTAAGGAGCCCTTTTGATCAAATCAAAAGGAAGAACCCGAAGAAGAGGTAATGATTTCACCACCCTTTTCTAAGTTCATTTCTTCTTCCACTTCTTCTTCCTTTGTTGTTACCATTCTTAAATAATAAATCCAGTATCATATATATACTGTGATGTTATTATAAATATGGTACAACCATATTCAGTATTCTATCCACCCTTTGAATAACATGTCACCATACGTGCGTACGTACGGCTTACCGTCTCCACGTCGTGGTGTAATTGTTATTCAATATAATATTATTTGGATGGGTATAATAATGATGTGTAACTCATGTAAATAATAAATATAACATGTTAATGATTCTTTATATATGATATACCATCCATTTATATATTATTTTAATATCAAAAGAATGATATTGTCGCTCGTGCGTACGTACGGACTACCGTCTCCACGAACGCGATGAGATTCATTCTCCATCGTATCCATTCAAGTATAATTATCATTTGATGATTTAAAAAATGATGTTTAAGGACTTGATATCATTATGGATATGAATAATATAAAACCTATCCTTTACAAACATTTCTTACGTAACAAAACATATAAAAGAAAACAAGTAAGTTAACACCCGAAACAACGATAATACTAAGATATTATTATCAAATCAATATTAAAAGATCATATATGATATCATATTAATGAATGTGATTATTGTATAATTTAATAACAATTATTTAACCATTATACAGGAGGTTAACCGACCCCAACCAAGGAAAAGTACAAGGTAAGGGTAATTTCACAATCTCTTCATTATCCGAGGTTGTTTATACGTAATAATCTACTGGGATTTCTTTATCATCCACATCCATGTTTCTTCGAAATGTATTTCAAAACATATTTATTATTTACAAGAATATGGGTTAAAGTCATTTATACCCTTGTTTGACTTTTTATAAGAGGTTTATAAATGAATCTTTCCGTCGTTTTCAAAACAAGGTCCTTTTTAACCTTTTCGACAGAATTAAGGTAAGAATGTTTTTTTAACTTATACGGCGGGTGCGGCTATTTTCCACTGTTATAAAATCTTCAAAGCTTCCCTTACAAGATTATAAGAGTATTTTCAAAGAAAATGTTTTATTTTATATGGATCTTAAATGATTTCAAAATAAAAGGAGATATTTCTTTAAAAAGAATTTTGATTTCATCTATGTCAACATCCTTTGATGGATTTTAAGATTATTTGAAGTTGATTTATTATGATACAAAACTTCTATATTGTATTGAAGGTTTTGTGATATGTTCGACTGTGGATGTGCTATTTTTATACCATTCATAGTTTATGGTGAAAGTATTGACATTTCGTATGCTAGTTTTAATACAAATGTTTATGTTATGTTTAAACCTTTTCATATGGGAATGCATTGGACTTAATATGTGACGGGTGGAGCCCGCTATAGCTCCTCGATGCATCGGTAGGTCTCATGAGACAAACTAGTGTCTTGGAATAAGGCCTTGTCAAAATCTTATTTGTAGTCTTGGCACGAGGCCTTGGATATGTGGTTATGATAGTCTGGCATTATGCATTCCATCATTATGAAAGTGGTTATTGATTTTGCATGTGATTATTCGATTAGTAGAATAACCATGTGAATAAGTAAATGGAATTATTTCATTTTATTTATGCCATACTATGTTAAATGTTTAAGTGTAAAAGGCTTTTGTTTTAGTTATACATTGCCTTAAATGTTTATTCTTATTTATGAAAGTTTCCGCTATATTGTTATCCTTACTGGGCATTTGAGCTCACCCCTTTTCTATGTTTTATTTTTCCCAGGAAGTGAAGAAGTAAATTATGAATGACCTGCAGGGATATTATGTGGGGATATGAGTGTGGATTATGGAGACAATATGTTTTTTTAGTAGTTTTTCATTTTATGATGTAATGTAAGACTTATGAATATATCTAGTGTTTCCAAGACTACTAAACCAATCGGTCTTTCAAGATTTGATCTTTCTTGTGATCATACCAATGTTATGTAATAATGCACCGACTCTGGGTAACTGGGGTCGGGGCGTTACAGAAACAACCCTATTTCACCATCTATCCATCCTACGGAAAACGAAATCACCACGCGTGCATACGTACGGAATACCGTCTCCACGCCGTGGTGTAATCTATTTTCCACCACCACCTTACTCAGATGGGTATAATGGTGTAAATAATAACTATATATTATTATTTTAAAGTCATATTGATTCTGAAATAGTATACATACACTCCAATACAATTCCACGATCATGGGAACAATATCATCGCTCGTGCGTACGTACGGAATACCGTCTCCACGATGTGATGCGACTCGTTATACATGATATTCATTGCATAATGATTATATAAATGAATTGAGTGAATTAATATGATATATATTACACTAATACCATTCTGTAAATGAGGTATCTATAACCTAAAAAGAAAAATAAGAATTTATTCGACAAAATGCGCATAAGAACAAAAAGTAATAAACACCCGAATAACAAGTAGTAATGAAATATTACTAATAAGAAGCTAAGAATATGACCATATATGATATCATAAAAATAATTATGATTTGGAATACGTCAATAACATTATTTAAATCATTATACAGGAGGTTCGGACACTTACGAAGCAAATTGGACCTAAGGTAAGGGAAAATATCACAATCTCATTTTATCCGAGATTGTTTATACTTTGGTATTTACTGGGGTGTATTTTATCATCCACATCCATGTTTCCTCAATATGTAATATTGTTTCCATCCACCTACAATTTTTTAAATCCAATTTTACCCTTCGGCGAGTTTTTAGTAAAAGATATAAAAGGAATCTTTTGTCGTTTTTCGTACGAGGTACTTTTTGACTTTTCCGACAAAAGTACAGGAAGAATGTTTTTTTAACTTATACGACATGAATGGATTTTTCAAAACATTATTTCCAAGAAGATTCCTTTAAATGTTTTCAGGTTTATTTTTAATCAACTTCTTTTAGTTTAGAATTGTATGACATGTCAATAAAAGAAAAGTGTTTTTAAAGTAGAAAGGATATTTTCCTCAAGAAAGGAGTTCAAGTGTTTTATCAAAATTATTTTCAATATAAGATAATAAAGGGTTCTCTTTCTATCCCTATTATTACATTGATTTAATTATGTTGCGATGGAATTATTTTTATGAATTCCTTTATCTTATATGAATTGTTTTATGAGGTCACGATGTTTAAGAATCCCATTTTTATTACATGGGTTATGCTATGATGTATGGTTTATGATTTTGTGGCACACATAAGAATGGTATCATTATGATATGGGTGGGACCTATATCTCCATCCAATTCATTGGGTAAAGATTTTATATCTCATGAGATAGACATGGCTGGAACGGCAGGTTAAACCGGTTCAGTGAAACAGGACTAAAACGAGGAGTGAACTCGGTTCAGAAATGGAATTTGTCCACTAACATAGTCTTGGAAATGAGTTTTGACTAATAATAAATGATTCTCTATGATTATTTGCGTATTCCAAAAAGTTTCATGTTTTAAGTTATGATTATTGGGATTTCATTTCACTACAATGATTTTTCCCATGTTATGAAATTATGCTCTCTTTTGCAGGTTAATATTTCCAAAATGTTATGTTCTTATGAATATGATGTGATTGATATTTCTTTTGTTTACCCTTTCTGAGCATTTGAGCTCACCCTTTTGTATGTTTTCTTTCCCCAGTTCAGGAAGAAGGTTATTAAGTAAGATATGCCAAAAGGGACTATATATATGATGAAATAAATGGGAGACAGTGTAGACGCTTTATGAACCAGTTGTTTATATTCCCAGTTTCTAAAGACACTATACCTATACAGTCCTACCATGGTTTTGTTATATGTTGTAATAAGTATGCTTCAATTTTGAAGTAATAACAATGTATGTAAAGTATGGGTCGTTATGGTTGGTATCAGAGGAAAGGTATAGTCAATCTTTGGAAACTAGGATGTGAAATACTTAGTAAGAACCCTAAGGATAATTCTAAGCATAGAAACCTAGGATAAGACCTTAAGTGTGAAATTTTATTCTTGATTATGTGGTTTTCCTATTATAATTAGTGTTTCTCACACTATTCTTCTTGGTTTTAGTCAATGGTTGGAACCCGAAGGAACCGTGTTAATGCGGAATGCGACGGGCAATGCAATGATTGTACCCCTGAGCAAACAAACGTTATGAGAGCTGGAATGAAAAATCTTGTAGCCATGCTCACACAACTTTCTCAAGCTATGAATCATGCAGGACTTCCAAACGAGCAAAGTAAGGAGAAACATTCTGTTGAATCCTTCATGAGGCAACATCCACCTTCTTTCAGTGGGTCTACTGATCCATTAGTTGATGAACAATGGATTAGTACTACTGAAAAGATATTTTCAGTTCTTCAATGTTCTGAACAGGATAATGTCATCCTAGCAATGTATCATTTGGAAGGAGATGATGATCAATGGTGGAATATTATTAATAATATGAGGCAAAGGGATGAAATTGAGTCCATTGAAAGGGACGAGTTCAAGAACTTATTTTTCAATAAGTACTTCCCTCGTATTTTATGAACAAAGATGGAGAAAGAGTTTCTTGAACTGAAGAAAAAGGATGATGAATCTGTTGGTATCTATGAAGAAAATTTTACAAGACTTTCAAGGTACGCTTCTGGGATTATTATCCAACCTGATTGTAACATTGATCGATTCTTTAGTGGTTTAAAACCAAGTCTTTGAAGGGAGTTAGCAATAAGGGACTTCAATAGCTACGAGGAAATCGTTCGATGTGCTCTCAAAGTTGAGATGGAGATTGGAGTAACCCATCAGTCATATGGGTTTGATAAGCAGAGGAAAATGGAATTCAAAGGAAAATCTAAAGAGCAAACTGAAAAGAAGATGATCTTTCCCTTATGCTCAAAGTGTGGAAAGAAACGTGGAGGGAGTTGTCTTAAAGGGACAAGTAAATGTTTCAAATGTGTAAAGGAAGGTCATCGGGAATTTGAATGCCGCAATGATGGGAAGAATATGTCTAATGATGCAAACAAAGGAAGGGACACACAGAATGAACCTACTACACTTCAATGTTTCAAGTGCAAGGAGATGGGGCATTATGCCAATAAATTCCCTAATACAAGGGTTATTTATGATGATCGACATCAAAAAAATCTTAAGGCTAAAGACAAAGGAAAGTCACATGCAATTTCTATCAGTGAAGTGGAATACGATAACGACGTGGTGAAAGGTACACTTACCATCCACTCTAAAGTAGCAAATGTTTTATTTGATTCTGGATCCACCCACTCTTTTATTTCTGAAGATTTTTCTAAGGGTATTGCCGTATTACCTCAACAATTAGATGTTGAGTTAGTTGTGACAACACCTAATGGAACAACAGTCGCATCAAAAGTTTATAATTCTTCCCCGATTGAAGTTTGTGGGAAAGTGATTCCTGCAAATCTTGTGATCCTTCTTATAGTGGAATTTGATGTGATTCTTGGCATGGATTGGATTTCTTTATATGGAGCTAATATCAATTTCCAAATAAGGGAAGTCACATTTCATATTCCAGATCAATCTATGATCGTCTATCGAAGCAAGGATGAACATAACCTTCCAGTGGAAATTTCTTCCATCTTATGGGTCTTGATTCCACTGAATGAAGGTTATTTATCTCAAATGGTTGGTGAGAAACTCATGATTAATAATATTCCCATTGTACGGGAGTTTGATGATGTCTTTCCGGAGGAATTTCCGGGTCTTCCACCAAATCGTGAAGTTGAGTTTTCAATAGAACTCGTACCGGGTGCTTTGCCTATTTCAAAGACACCTTATAGAATGGCCTCAATTGAGTTGTAGGAATTGAAGAAGCAACTCCAAGAGAATATTGATAAGGGATTCATATGCCCTAGTGCGTCACCTTGGGGAGGACCTGTTCTGTTTGTTAAGAAGAAAGATGGATCAATGAGACTCTGCATTGATTATAGAGAACTTAACAAGATCACTATCAAGAACAAATATCCTCTCCCGCGCATTGATGACTTATTTGACCAACTATGCGGAGCTCAATACTTTTCCAAGATTGATCTTCATTCGGGGTATCATCAATTAAGGGTCAAAAGGGAGGATATACCAAAGATGGCTTTCCGTACAAGGTATGGACACTATGAATTTATAGTGATGCCATTTGGTCTTACTAATGCCTCTGCTATCTTCATGGATCTGATGAATAGAGTCTTTAGAGACTATCTTGATCAATTTGTGGTAGTCTTTATAGACAATATTCTTGTATATTCAAAGAGAAAGGAAGAACATGAAGATCACTTGAGAATTATATTGAACACCCTGAGAAAGGGGAAGCTTTATGCCAAATTTACCAAGTGTGAATTTTGGATTCAAAAAGTTGCATTTTGGGTCACATAATCTAAAAAGAGGGGATATCTGTGGATCCAGCAAAAATAGGGGTTATCGAAAGATGGTCGAGACCAACAACAGTAACCAAGATCCGAAGTTTTCTTGGTTTGGCTGGATATTATCGACATTTTGTGAAAGATTTTTCACGATTATCTAATCCACTCACCAGGTTGACTCGGAAAGGAGTTAAGGTTGTTTGGACGGAGGAATGTGAAGATAATTTCAAGGAGTTGAAAAGAAGGTTATCCAGTGCACCTGTGCTCACAATACCTTGTAGTGGAGAAAGGTTTGTGATCGACAATGATGCATCCAAGAAGGGGCTGGGGTGTGTTCTTATGCAAAATGATATGGTGATAGCCTATGCCTCACGACAGTTGAAAATCCATGAGCAAAATTACCCAACACATGATTTGGAGTTAGATGCGGTAATCTTTGCATTAAATATTTGGAGGCATTATCTTTATGGAGAAAGGTGTGACATTTATACTGATCATAAAAGTTGAAAGTATATTTTCAAACAAAAGGAGCTGAATATGTGCCAAATAAGATGGTTGGAACTGATTAAGGATTACGACTGCTCAATTCATTACCACCCTGGGAAAGCAAACAAGGTAGAAGATGCATTAAGTCGACAAGACCATGCTAGTTTATCCGTGATGAGGATCACAAAAGATCCAATATTTATGGATTTAAAAAGGATGGATCTTGGAATTTTAATAGAAGGGGGAAAATCGTATCTTTCTCAAATAAATGTTCAACCATCTATACATGTGAATATTAAAGAGGCACAGAAAGAAGATGTAGAGTTACAAAATAAGGTGAGAAATATTCCTGAATTCAACCTTTATTGTGGTGGGATAATAAAGTTCAGTAATCAGGTTTGTGTTCCTCCCATCTCACAATTAAAGAAGGAGCTGCTGGATGAGGCTCATAGTTCTTCATTCTCTATTCATCCTGGAAGCATGAAGATGTATAGGGACCTGAAAGAGTACTTCTGGTGGGATGGCATGAAAAGAGATGTTGCTGAATATGTCTCTCGATGCTTGGTTTGTCAGCAAGTTAAAGATGAGAGACAGAAGTCAAAGGGGATGTTACAACCATTACCCATACCCGATGGAAATGGGAAAACATCACTATGGACTTTGTCACAGGACTTCCTAAAACATCCAAAGGCAATAATGCTATCTGGGTCATAGTTGATCGTCTTACAAAGTATGCACACTTCATTGCTATTAGAGAGGATTTCTCTCTGGATCAGCTTGCTAGGATATATGTAAAGGAAGTGGTAAGTTGCATGGAGTAACACTTTCTATTATATCTGATCGGGATCCAAGATTTACCTCGAAGTTCTAGTGAAGTCTTCAGCATACTCTGGATATAGAGTAGAGTTTCAGCACTTCTTATCATCCTCAGACAGATGGTCAGTCTGAGAGAACAATTCAAACTCTAGAAGATATGTTGAGAGATTGCTCTATGGATTTCAAAGGTGGTTGGGATCAACACCTACCTTTGGTGGAATTTTCTTATAGTAATAGCTTTCACTCCAGTATTTAGATGGCTCCTTATGAAGCTCTCTATGGAAATAAATGCATGACTCCAACTTTCTGGGGTGAATTTGGGGAAAGAAAGCTATGAGGATGTGATCTTGTTGATGAGATGGCAGAAAAGGTCTGATCTATTCAACAACACATAAGAGCAGCTCAGAGTCGACAGAAAAGTTATGCTGACAACCGAAGAAAAGACCTAGAGTTTGAAGTGGGTGATAAAGTGTTCTTACGAATATCTCTCTGGAAGAGGGTCATGAGATTTGGAAAGAAGGGGAAGTTGAGCCCTAGATATATCGGTCCTTTCGAAATACTGGATCATGTTGGAAAGGTAGCTTACTGATTGGCGCTTCCACCGAATCTCTCTCAAGTTCACGATGTGTTCCATGTATCTCTTCTGAGAAAGTACATACCTGATCCTTCACATGTACTCAGCTCAGAAGTTGTACCGCTGGAGCAAGATCTTTCTTATGAAGAACAGTCGATAGAGATTCTAGATCGCAGTGAAAAAGTCCTACAGAACAAGACCACTCGCTTGGTGAAAGCTTTATGGAGGAACCACCAATTAGAAGAAGCTACATGGGAGGTTGAGGATATGATTATGGAGAGGTATCCTCATCTTTTTGTTACAAAGTGACGAATTTCGAGGGCGAAATTCATTTTAAGGGGGTAGAATGTAACACCCGAGACTTTTATGAGAAATATTTTGTTTTTATGTTATATAAATCATCAAAGGAATCTTTCACTACACACAAAACTAGCTTGTCTTGCTTTACACGCAACCGCGGCCTTCCTCGATAGCTTGCGTCGTACGCAATACCGAGTTTCACTAAACAACGATATGCTATTAAAATATTATTAAAACTAGCCGTTATGAATAGTAATAACCACTTTTTTGAAATTTTGTAAATTTTATTTTTCAAAATGGACTTCATTTTTGGATTCGGAATATTGAAATTATCTTAGGGTGAAATTTTGGTACTTTTTGGATAACTTTCATATTCTGATGAATAGTGAAAATTATTAAATTTTAATAAAAAACAAATTTTTTAATCGAAATAATTAATAGTGATACATTTTTAATTTTATTGGTTTTAAAGTATATTTAGAATATATTTTTACAATTTAATATAATGTTGTTCATTGGATGTAATTTCACATTTAAACCAGACATAAACAAGTGTCAATCTTTTGATAGTTATTATCTCTTAAAAACACGTTATTTGTCTTAACGACGGGAATTAATTTTTAAATTAGCTAATGTAAATGATATGTTTTGAATTTGGTAAAATAAACATCATTTTTGAATTCATTATATCAAATATATCTTAGGCCTAATTTTTTGGTATTTTTCTGGAAACTTTCATTTTTTGATGAATAGTGAAACCACTAAGTGGTAGTTAAAAAACTGAATTTTTTCATAAAACTTAATTTTACCGCTTCTGTGAGTGGAATTTTGAAAATACGAGAGACACGGTTTATATCAAGGACTAAAATGTGGTTCAATGAGATGAAAATAATTTTTTGTGAATAGTAACTTTTTACTTTTTTTACCACGGTTAAAAGTAAATAGGGTAGTTAAGGGTAAAAATGATATTATTATTATCCTAACACATGTCCTAATTCTATTGGATAAGTGAAATTAGACAAAAAACAACCTTAGGAATAAAATATGTCCATTTAGGCCCACTTGGATTAGATTAGGACATTTATTATCAATTTATTTAATGAAGGGTTAAAATAGTTAAAATCATAGTTTTATAACTAAATAATTTTTAATATAGGGTTATACATAAGATAAATTAGACTATAAATATTAATTAGAAATATAAGAAGATTTCCTAAATAATGGTATTTTATTTGTAATTTTTAGACTTAAAATAATTTAATTTATTTATGATACAATGATGATGCAGTAATTATCTTATTAATGAAATATTGACATAATTGATGTTATAAATACCCAAATAAATGTAATTTGAGACTTTTTATGAATTAAAATAATTTTATATGTTAATATTACATTTTAGTATTGATTTAATTAAATGGTTTCTAACTAATAATTCTGTTATGATTTTCACAAAAATCAATTACCAAATAGTGTCAAAATTGACATAAAATAGTTTTTAAAACAAATACTATATTATTAATTGTTATTTTATTCCTAAAAATATAAGGTTCTGCCAAATAACTTAGCTAAGGTTATATATATTAATAATAAACAACTTGGGGTTCCTTTGGTTTGATATAGTAAGTTTATTAACCTTATAGTGTAAGAAAACAAGAAGACACGGTAAAAGTTAAATTATCTAACTTAAAGTTAAAACTAAATGATAAGGTTAAAATTGATACCTAAACTTGTCTAAATTATATTGGATGAGAGGATTTATACCCATCCCCACCTTATCTTAGAAATATATCAATTTTGAGATATTAAAAAACCGAATTTGACTTTATAATAAAATAATATTTTTAGTTATTCCAAAGGTGCCCCTCTCCTCCCTTATAAAAGGGCACATGCCCCCTCTCTTCCTCACTCCAATTTGAGCCTTCATGATCGAGAAAAACCTGCCAATATCTCCTCTCCACTTCCCTAGAAACATTCTAGAGGTCTTGGTCCACTTCAAAGACCAATTTTAGTGCCCTAAGAGGAGGTCTCAAAGAGGCGCTTCAAAGAAGAGGTAATGCCAGTTACCGATTCTTTCATCTTTATTTCTTCTTCCACTTCTTCTTCTTTAGTTGTTTAATTATGAAGTAATAACATCAGTATCACTCATATACTGATATGTTATTATAATTATGAAACAACCCTATTTCACCATCTATCCATCCTACGGAAAACGAAATCACCACGCGTGCGTACGTATGGAATACCGTCTCCACATCGTGGTGTAATCTATTTTCCACCACCACCTTACTCGGATGAGTATAATGGTGTAAATAATAAATATATATGATTATTGTAAAGTGATATTGATTCTGAAATAGTATACATACACTCTAATACAATTCCATGATCATGGGAACAATATCATCACTCGTGCGTACGTACGGAATATCGTCTCCACGATGTGATGCGACTCGTTATACATGATCTTAATTGAATAATGATTATATAAATGAATTGAGTGAATTAATATTATATATATTACACTAATACCATTATGGAAATGATGTATCCATAACCTAAAAATAAAAACAAGAATTTATTCGACAAAACGCGCATAAGAACAAAAAGTAATAAACACCCGAATAACAAGTAGTAATGAAATATTACTAATAAGAAGCTAAGAATATGACCATATATGATATCATAATAATAAGTATGATTCTGGAATAAGTCAATAACATTATTTAAATCATTATACAGGAGGTTCGGACACATACGAAGCAAATTGGACCTAAGGTAAGGGAAAATATCACAATCTCATTTTATCCGAGATTGTTTATACTTTGGTATTTACTGGGGTGTATTTTATCATCCACATCCATGTTTCCTCAATATGTAATATTTCTTACATCCACCTACAATTTTTTAAATCCAATTTTACCCTTCGGTGAGTTTTTAGTAAAAGATATAAAAGGAATCTTTTGTCGTTTTTCGTACGACGTACATTTTGACTTTTCCGAAAAAAGTACGGGAAGAATGTTTTTTTAAATAATACGACATGAATGGATTTTTAAAAAAATTATTTCCAAGAAGCTTCCTTTAAATATTTTCAGGTTTATTTTTAATCAACAACTTTTAGTTTAGAATTGTATGACATGTTAAGAAAAGAAAAGTGTTTTTAAAGTAGAAAGGGTATTTTCCTCAAGAAAGGAGTTCAAGTGTTTTATCAAAATTATTTTCCATATAAGATAATAAAGGGTTATGTTTCTATCCCTATTATTACATTGATTTGATTATGTTGCGATGGAATTATTTTTATGAATTCCTTTATCTTATATGAATTGTTTTATGATGTCACGATGTTTAAGAATCCCATTTTTATTACATGGGTTATGCTATGATGTATGGTTTATGATTTTGTGGAAAAAATATGAATGGTATCATTATGAGATGGGTGGGACCTATATCTCCCTCCAATGCATTGGGTAAATATTTTATATCTCATGAGATAGACATGTCTGGAACGGCAGGTTAAACCGGTTCAGTGAAACAGGACTGAAACGAGGAGTGAACTCAGTTCAGAAATGAACTTTGTCCACTAAGATAGTCTTGGCAATGCGTCTTGACTAATAAGAAATGGTTCTCTATGATTATGTGTGTATGCCACAAAGTTTCATGTTTTAAGTTATGATTATTGGGATTTCATTTCACTACTATGATTTATCCCATGTTATGAAATTATTCTCTCTTTTGCAGGTTAAGATTTCCAAAATGTTATGTTCTTATGAATATGATGTGATTGATATTTCTTTTTTTTACCCTTACTGAGCATTTGAGCTCACCATTTTGTATGTTTTCTTTCCCCAGGTCAGGAAAAAGGTTATTAAGTAAGATATGCCAAAAGGGACTATAGATATGATGAAATAAATGGGAGACAATGTTGACGCTTTATAAACCAGTTGTTTATGTTTCCCAGTTTCTAAAGACACTATACCTATACGGTCCTTCCATGGTTTTCTTATATGTTGTAATAAGTATTCTTCAATTTTGAAGTAATAAAAATGTATGTAAAGTATGGGTCGTTATATCAGTACAAAAGTTCACATGATCTATCTCAACAAAGGTTGTTGAGACACCCTCTTAGAATGTAGGAGGAGAATCGTCAAGATTAGCTTCATAATTTGATATCAGGGAATCAGTAGGAAGAGATGGATCATCCAAGCTAAAAAATTCTATAAGAACATTGGTGACTACTTTGGTAGATACATAATCTTCATTCGAGGAATCATTCACTATTGATACCATAGCTAAATAGGCTTTATATCCAGTCCCATCATTCCTCCGACAGTAGGGTTCATTCTTGATGTCAATGAAATTGTGGTCGGTTGGCTTATGTTGGTTCAACCCAACAGGGTGGAACAAGTGGGTTTTATGTACAATTTTAGCCAAATGGTGAACATATCAACTCATTACATTGGTAGGGGGCTCTAGTATCACATAGTTCTAGCTTTTTTAGGTGTACAAGATAATCTTATGACATTCATTATACATAGGTACATGATTTCCCTTCCTCCCAAATATGATGAAATAAATTTCCCAAGTCTATCTTTGAAGCCTCCAATTGGTGAATTGAGAGGATGAATGCATTTTCCAGATCTATCAATGGGATAATCATAATAGTTGTATGAAAAGACTCATTGGTCTAAAATTTCTTATCGTTGATATTTTAACAGTAGAAAATACAAATAGAACGATTCATTGTAGTCAAAGGCAGAAGCATTTCCTTTGAGCATGATAACTTGACCATTGAGGGGGTAGATGAGGCATTGGTGATACAAGGAGGGTACTGATACATGTAAGTGGAGCGAGGTCCTACCCATAAATTCATTGTAGGATATATAATATGATAAAACCCTGAATTTAGTGTTTTCTACCAAGCCACTAGACTAGGTATTCAAACTATTCCTTCCACATTAACTCTTCTCAATACTATCATTACCATGAATTTTCATGTCAAACAAACTCAACTATGCTTCAGTCAGTCAAAACATATGGAGCATCTGGGTTAGGAGGAGATTGATCTCAAAACCTATGTCAACTAGAGAGTGATAGACCTCCATTCCATTTAGATGAATGGTGATGTAAAATGGGTGGATGTAACCCAACAAGAGGGAGCCCTTATCTTCTTTAGAGAATGAGATGGAATTATGACAATAAGCTTTCTCATCTTCCTTTTTGTAGAAGGTATCTCTAGTTGATATCTCTATTTTGAACTGGAGGGGGGATTCAAGGCTACTGTGAGTACCTCACACATCTCTTCTCATAAGAGGAGTTCCTTGAGGATTGATAGATTTGTAAGAATGTTGGTGATGCGATTTCACACATCGAACATTTATACCAAATAAAAATTTCTTCCCATTGGGGGTTTCTAATTAAAAGGAGGCATAACGGGAACTACTTTATAAAACACTGGATTTTGGAAGGTGCTAGATAAATCAGGTTTCTCATTCGAAAAACTACCAAAAACCACTATTGGATGAATGTTTTCTAGATGCGTCTTGGCTTTAGCTGGACACAGAAAATCATGGTGTAGTTGCGGCTATTCATATTGATCAAGTAGTAAGGTCAAATGAGGTAGTGAGTTTGGTGGAGTGTTCCAAAAGTATTTTACCTTATTATCTCTATGAATAACCTATTTTCTAGTTTTGGTATTATTCACATACTATCTTATATAATTTTTTTTTGATTTGAATACCTTATACCACTTCTTAAACGATATTGGTTGGATGCACTCAGAGAGCTTTCTAGATAATCATTATCATCTGGGACCATGAAGGGATCCACCAAATCGGTGGTATTCATTGATTAAAAATCTAGTTAATCATCAGTGGATAGGTATTCCAATAATGGGAAGACCCTAGGCATGTTTCCCATTTCTGGTGGAATAAAGTCTCAGAGAGTACGAGAAGGATTTAGCATCGGTGAGGGACATTGATTTCCTTTGCATCATCAGGGCCTACTCTACTGGGATGTGGAAGACTATGAAGTGTATGAAGAGACTGTAACTAGAGAAGGTGAGGTGACTTCAATAGGTTCAAGCTAGATCAAGTGGGTATGGATGAATCCATGGGTGTGGGGGAGTTCTCTTTAATCCAACCAGTCATCGTACTTCTGAGTCCCATGATTGGAAAACCATTACCATTCATCGAAAAATCTATTTTCACTATCAAGATCGGTGAAGATGCATGTAAATATGTCGAGGCATGTCCCATATTGACCACATCATTGTCTATTTGATCCTGAAGCTATTCCATGAACACAAATAACTACTTGATGATATGTTAGAGGATCTAGTGGTAAGGGAAATGTTCTAGGAGATCAGTGTGCTCAGCCTCAAGGGGCTTTCTGCACTCTGGCAGCTTCAGAACCCTCTATTACAAGGAACTATTAAAATAGTCAGGCACATTCAATTATTTATAGAAGTATGATCGGTTTATCCTATCTCAGAAGAGGTATTTGGGAGCCTGTACCCAATTAGGGGATGAAGCCTAACGAGGGGATGGAGCCACATTATCTTGTTTAGGCATTGATGCTTGTTGATTCTACACTTTTCAAGGCTGAGAGTGATGTTATTGTAATCAGTGAGGCTATACATGGGGAGGCACTACTAGAAAAAAATATAGCACTCAAGAGAATATACATGTTTAATAGAGGAAGTATCTAAATTGGTAGTTATTCTTTTAGGAGAGGGGAGAGACAACAAACATGTCTATTTTGATTGCATCAAGGATTCCACCAAGAACTAGACTTTGTCAGATAAATCCTGAAACCAACTAGGGAATTTTGAGTGATGAGGGAAATAATCTATTAATTATTTATGTTCCCAACACACATCAATAGAAGTTTCTCTTGGGTCAGTGACATATATAGTCAACACATGAGGTCCTTCCAACAAGTTAAAAAGTCATTGAAACACACATAAAGAAGTTACATGCACCTGAAGAGGTCGGTAATAACTATGTAGTGCGTAGTGGAGCGTAAGTGGTATAGAAACTACCTTTAGAGGTCTTCCCAACCAGTAATTGACTCAATGGATAATTGGTTGTACTAGATGAATGCATGCCCCTACAATGTCTAAAAAATACATCAAATCTTGGATGCTTCCTTCCACTATGGAGTTTCCAACATGGGTCTGCACATTGAGATGAAGTGGTCCATATGCTACAGTAGGCTTTCCGTCCCATTGAAGGGGAAAAAAGATGGATTTCCAAATTCTGGGGGGTGTTCACATATCATCCACCCATGTCTAATATAGCATTCCATCAGGTGAGATCACCACCTACAATGTCTTAAGGGCTTCAAGGTGACCAGTTAGAGTGGATATCAAAACATCATAGTGGGGGTCCCTATCTAATATGTAATCCCTAACCACCAATTTTTTGAAATGCTCATCAAAACGATAATTTGGTTTAGTGGAATAGGGAGAAGCTTTTGGAATGGCCTGTAGAGAGACCTATGCAATGGACTGATATGGGCCTTGAGGAACATTATGATGATTCTCAGGTGGATTGGGGGATTCATACCACAATCTCTTAACATAATATCCGACCTCTACTCTGTCAAGATGTCAAATATTACCAGGCTCAATTACGATCATCTGGATATGGAAAAATTATATCTCCCCTACTACCCAGAGGAGGAGGGATATGATCCTTTTGGGGAGTGCCATAGTCTATCCCCCAATTAGTGAGGAGATCTGGGATAAACCTATTCTAATATATTATATATTGTTCCAAGTTAGTGATAAAGGGGTTAGCCTCTATATTCTACATGACATCATATGGATCATAGGGCTTTGAGGTCCTAATATTCTATTTACCTTTTTTGGTATCCCGACTGGTGGGAAATGATATAGAGGGATTTTTAAGGCTGAGTTCATACCTTTTCAAGTGAGTGAGGATGTATGTATGAGGGTCCACCTTATAGGTAACTGCCCTAGGGCATGGGTTCTCTCCATCGGATCCCACAATAGTGTCCCTATACATGATTATCTTATTAAAAAAACAAGTTCACAGTGATAGTTCTTTGAGGAATATCCTTAATATCATAAAGTAAGTTAAGATTCAATAGTATGGGACTGAAGTGAAGAGAAGAATACTATCCCCATCCCCATATTTGTATTTATAGAGACACCTCTCCAATGATTAGGTAGAGAATTTTAAAAATCTAGATGCATGTCTTTTGGAGGTTATGGTGGTAGTCGGGTGACCCATGATGATGATCCACTTGGAGTGCTTCCAACTCAACCATGTGGCATTGTTAATTCATGTCATCAAAATTATCCAGAATCCTTAGGTAGATAAACTAGCTGTCATTGAGAAGAAAACACATTTCCCATATGGTCAAATAGAAACATGTGACTAGATCCTTGGTTAGTGACTCTGGGATGTTGAAGTCAGGGGTCAAATTCGGTTAGAACACAAATGACAGCTGATCAGTAGCTATAGTATGCCCGAATATTCATTGTTTAAAAGCAAGAACCTGATCTTTCATAGCCCAAGATTTGGTCGATAATTTATGGGTGACTAGTGGTATCACTAATGTGGATCAATGTGGTTTTGGATAGGCCAGAATATGATCCACTTCATGAGTCAATTGCTCACTTCATTTTGG
This sequence comes from Viscum album, assembly GCA_963277665.1. Lineage (NCBI taxonomy): Eukaryota > Viridiplantae > Streptophyta > Magnoliopsida > Santalales > Viscaceae > Viscum > Viscum album. The sequence continues at coordinate 654,771,483 of OY728123.1, forward strand.
GTCATCTATCGAGGGTAGTACCAACCACATCATTATTTCCTTTTAGGGCTAGGTGTTTACTACTACCTCATGTCCAAGATCATCTGTTCTTATCTTAGGATCTATCAGATTATCAACCTCTATTAATCTCCAGAATAACTCTCTATTATATCAGGTAGAGTTATAAAATTAAATTATTGATAATAGGGATGACTACATTGTAATACCATGGAAGGAAGAAAATATTTCTCCACATGTACGAACCTACGAAGGAATATGGGGATTTTTTGGATCTCGCCTTCTGGGATTATGAATCTTATCTATCTGTTGCCTACCCTAGTCTATAATAAAGATGACTAGGGGGAAGGCTCCATCATAGAATCACATTCCCCCTTTCAATTTAAGGGGTGAATAGGATAAAAAATTACTAAGCGCTTAATGAAAATTTTCCTTTGGCAACTGTGATTCTCCCTTCTTCCCTTAGATATTTCTTCAGGGTAAGGAAGTTTTTTGGTAGGGGTAGTACCTTGGATTTGATAGGTGTAATGATCCAAATGTTTACTAATGAAATTTTTCATTGATCTAATTAAATGTATTATTATGTAAAATGGATATATAAGACATATGAACATCCTTGGTTTTATGTTTTTGGATTGAGAAATACCATTAATAATTTTTATTGATGCTAATATATTCGTTGAATAGTGATCACATGATTAGTATAAATATAGGGTTATAACTAATTTAATTTACTCAGGAAAAGGAAGCGATGACCTCATCAAGTAGAATTTTTCCACACAAAGCCCATTTTTTGGAGCTCGGAAAGGAGGTAGCATCATTGGGCTTCACTTTTGACCAAGACCAATCCGAGATTCAACACGTTATGCTTGAACGAAACCTCATACAGGAGAAGTGGAAGCTAATAGAGATTACCTCCTGAGTGATGTTATCCAAGCCACCCCATGGGTCTGTCACCATCTCGCACCTTAGCATTAGGTCTTATGCAGGTGTTTTAATGGGCTATGTAACAAGACCCTAGACCTATGATTATGTGCATTATGTTTGTATATAATAAATAACACACATTCATTTTATTATTTTTACTCTATAAATGGGTTTTAATGAAAAAATAGTATTTTTAGTTCATATTCAATTAAGAAATTTATTTTTATGAATTATTGGATTTTTGAATTAAAAAATATTTTAATAAATATTATTACTAAATTAATTTTTATTAAATATAAATGACCGCATAATTTTTTATGAATTTAACTGAAATTTTTATTAAAGTTTGAAAACTGTTTTGGTCAATACCCATGAATTTTCAATAAATATCTATTTTTTAATTAAAAAATTCACATATTTATAAAATTATTTAGATAAAATTAATATAATTTTTGGATTCAAGATGTATAAATTATCTAACATTGATTTTTTCATAATTTTCTGAGATGGTCGAATTTGTGGGTAAAAATTATATACTATTTAATATATAATGTGTTTTATGACATCATAATGACCCAATGGTGATGTAATAAAATACTCTAAAATTAATTTCCAATCAATATATTATTTTCTTTAAAATAATGTGATTTTATATTTGTTTGCTTAATTTTATGGTGCCTTAGTAGACCCTCCAAGACTTATGAAATATTTTAACATTTTAAAATGATTTCCTTGAGGGTGTGACTCACCTCCACAAAATATTTCCTAATATTTAAATAATTTAGGACATTAGATTTATAAAATAATGTTTTAAACTCCCCTTTGGACAAATACATGGGAAAAAACCATGAGTTGGTATGTGGTTTTGGCTCATTTGATGTGTACTATCCAAAACCTAATTAATAAGGAATTTCCTCTCCTTTCATATATAAAAAAACTCAACCTCCCATTCCTCTTCACTCAAAAACCATTGGATATCAACCAAAACCTGAAATAATCCCTCTATAATACCCCAAATGTGCTCAAAGCCCCCCCAGAAGCCTCTCTCAAGCCTCTCCCAAGCCATTGGGATCACAGTTCCATATAAGGGATTTCCTCCTTTCTCATTTTTTTCCAATTTTATTTATATTGTTATCCCCTTGTATTTTAAATTATAAATGTTTGGGTATGATTTCTCACCTCTCCCATACCACCCTCCATATATTTGAATGATGAGATACCTCTTTTTCTCTCATTAATGCCTCCTATTTACACCAGTTACCTTGCCGAAATTCTGTAATGATTTATCTCTCCTGATTTAAATTCAAGATATTATTTTATATTATGCATCTAAATTTTATTAAATATATTGTTATATTGTGTTCCACAACTCCCTTACATTCCATTTCATGTGTCAATGATTTGGGAACCATTTTTCTCATATAATCCCATTTTATGATTTTTATTTGACATCGTTATGCCTCCAAAGTTACACCAAAATTCCCATGCCAAAAAATCATAAATAAGTTAATAACATACCTATATCTCTATTAAGGGTATTCAACCTTATTGACATGTACTTGTTGATTTAACACTTACATTTATGTATTCAATATCTATTATTCGTGGAGTTAATTATCTTGTTTAATGAATCCATGATGTATGATCTATGTGGAACACTTATGCATGAAATGAAATGTTTATAAATGGTGTTCTCGGATAGCATTACAACGCATTGGGTAAGGATTAGCATCATGATGCATCAAATTCAATGAGGGTTTACTCACTCTACCTGTGCAATGAGCCTTGTCTCATGATAATATCATGTTAGATATTGTTTCCACAATTCCATGTTTTGATAATCATGCTATATCATGACTTTATGTTCATGTTTATCTTGTGCTCCATTGATATGCCTATTGCCTAACATGTACTATATTTTTCTTGTTATGACTTGTTTACTCCCTTACTGAGATTTATAGCTCATCATTTTTTTATGCATGTCCTCAGGTTAGCCCATGAAATTCTATGTATGATGGAATGGTGCTGTTGTGAAAAATAAGTTTTCAATAAATATGTTGTGTCTTATGTTATAAGTTGTCATTTATTGTTCCCAATTTCTCAAGACACTAGAACTATAAATCCTTAGAGTTTCTTTATGTTCATGTTTATGTAATAAATCATGTTTAAGTGTGTAATAAAGAGTATGGTTTCTACAGTTTGTATCAAGGGAAGGATTATTTATTTTTTGGATTTGGATTAGAAACCCTACTGAAAGACATTGGGATAAGACTATGTATAATAAAAACATCCCTAAATTTTGGTGAGTATAGAGTAAGTGGTTTATTAGGAAAACACATCCATGTCTGGATATGAACAATGAGAGGTGGCTCTGGTGTAGATGTATCGATGTGTAAAACCCGAAAATACAGCTTTGAGCTAGACTCGAACATGAACTTGTGCCCAAAAATAGGCCTTGCTACACTATTGGTTACGTCACTCCTAAGGGATATGATTTGGTAAATTAATAAGCTTAGTATGAACCATTCTTAAGGGAATAAAAAAATACCCTATGATTTTATTTTGGGAAGTAGATCATGGATAACACATATTAAATCCTATAAATTCATAATTTAAGTAAATAAAATAAATTTACATTTTATCCATTTTTGTCTTTTGATTACCCATTATGAGTTACCCCTAACTTTCCTTTTATTCCATTCAATGGCCAGTAATAGGAGAAATCGGGCTAACAAGTGATGTGAAGATCAATGTGTTGATTGTTCTAATGACATGCCCAATATGATGGGAGTGGAAATCGTGAACTTTGTCACGATACTCTCTCAGTTAAATAAAGTTTTTTAATAAACACATGGGTTAAGAGGATCTTCCACCCCCCCCAAGAAAGAATAAGCTGCAAATGGGAGTTTCATAAGAAAAAAGCCTCCAACTTTTAATGGATCATCTGATCCCTCATTCACTGAACAACAAATCAACTCCCTTGAAAAGATCTTCTCCATCCATTAATGTTATGAACAAGAGATGGTTCTTCTGGATGCTTATCTTATGAAGGATGAAGCTGATCAATGGTGGACATTGATCAAAAATATAAATCATGAGGAAGAGATCGAGGCGTTGGAATAGAAGGATTTCTAGAAAATGTTTGTTGAAAAATGTTTTCCTTACACCCTCTGACTTAAGATCGATAGGTACTTTCATTAACTCATGAAAACAATACACTGAATCCATTGGAGTATATGAAGAAAACTCTACAAGTATTACACGATACACCTCTATCTTTTTCATTACCCCTGAATGCATTATTGAATGCTTCTTTGGTGGGCTAAAACCTAGCCTACTAAAAGACCTGGAGATATCTGACTTTAGTAGTTATTAGGAAATTGTATGATGTTCCATCAGAGTCAAAATGGAGATTGATGATTCTCTGGGTTATCAAGGGGATAAGAACCAGAAAGTGGACTTTATTTCTAGTGGTCTTATGAATAAATCCAAAGGTACTAATAAATTCCAGCACACCCTTGACAAAGGTGCGGAAAGAGTCACCCTAGAAATTGCCTGAAGGGGACTAGGAAATGATTTATGTCTGGAAGAGAAGGGAACCTTTATATTAATTACCAAAAAGAAAAAATCCTCTACTATGACAGAGGAGAGGAACACTCCATCCAATCCTCAATGCAATGTTCATTTCTTCAACTGCAAAGAGCCAAGGAACTTTTCAAACCAGTGTCCTAAGGAAAGGGTTTTCGGAGGAAACCAACAACCTCCAAGGTACAAAGGGTGAGATTTTTTCCATTACTACCACCGAAGATAACCTTGACAATGAAGTGGTTACAAGTATTTTCGTTATTCATTCAATAATAGAAAATTTACTTTTTGATTCTTGTTCTACACATTCTTTTATATCCAACAATTTTAGTAGAACAATCCCAACATCACCACAAATCATGGAAGTAAAGATATCAATAAGAATTGAAAATGGGGAAATCATTGCATCCCATAAATATAACTCCTCCCATGATCTAATTTTTTGTATTGAACTTCCCGTCGAACCATGTCAAACTCCCTATGGGGGAATTTGATGCAATTCTTGGCATGGATTATCTTTCATTATATAGATCCAACAAAAATTTCCATGAGAGGGAAATCACTCTCTATTTGGAAAATCAACCCCCGATTCAATACAAGTACAAGGAATAGGATGCATATTTTTTTCTCACCATCATCTCAAGCATTGATATTACTACCCTATGAGAATTCATACCTTTCTTAGATTATTGAGTTTAAGGAAGAAACCATCATTGAATACATGCCTATTGTGATGGGATTCACTGAAGTGTTTCCCGAGGAATTTCTAGGTCTTCCTCCTATAAGAGATGTTGAATTATCAATTGATATTATACCTAGGGAATTTCCAATATACTAATGGTTCCGGGCGTAGTGGAAGCTCATGGGTCGATTTTCCCACATGGCTTTTTTTCATTAGCAACGATCAATCCGGGATCAATACGATGATAAACGCTAGACTCCATAGATCGAATAACAGAAATAAACAAAGAAGAAGAAAACTGCCCGAACCATAAAGACGGTTCATCACAAGTTGATTATAATTAATTTAATTAATTGACAAGAAATACCATTTATGGCGTTCTTTATTCGTTGATATTTCTGATCACGTTCTGATGTGATTCATCATTTCATCACAGAATCCAAGGTTAGACATCCTCAAGCGGTGATCCACAAATGCCCCACGTATCTCTAGACGTCACCAAAGGAGTCTCCAGGTGCTAGCATGGAGAAAACTTTTATTGAATTGTCCACCTTATATTGTCTTGACCCGATGGAGGAGGATCTCTCTCGATTTTGAGATCGTTCTTGGAGGAATGAATTCTTTCAGCCTTGAGAAAACTTTCTAGAATTGTTGTGCACAATGATTGGGGAAAAGTGTTGGGGTTTTGAAGATATTTATAATCGGGTTTGAGGTTATAGAGTTATGACAATAAATAAATACGTTACGCATTTTATTTATTTCATTAACTCTTATAAAAAACCCCCATGTTTAATAATTAATTCCTTGACATGTGCCCACACTGATTATAATAATTATCATTTAATAAAACAATATTACATCCTCAAAATACCAACTGGAAAAACTACACGGCATGTAATCATTAATACATGGCGTGTACTTGTTTTTCATAAAAACTACATGGCGTGTAATCATTAATACACGACATGTACTTATTTTTAATTTCCATTACAAAATGAAAACTGAACGGAGTTTAATCATTAATACATGGTGTGTAATCATTAATACACGACGCGTACTTGTTTTCAAAATAAAAACTACAAGGTGTGCACTTGTTTTCATTTTATTCTTCCTTCATCATTAAAATGATTTAGGCTTCCTTGAATAATTATTAAACCACATATGGGAAAAATCATTATTCCACTTAAGATACATGAATACACTTAGTGTGTGACCCTCTAGGCCTCTTTCTCGTTGGCATTAGGCGGGCTTTTCTAAAGTCCAAGATTACTATCTAGAAACAAGTCAAGGCACCCAAGAGAAAGAATTGACGCCGCATTGACATGTCACCTCATACGAATGCTTACTGTGTAATTTAATCCCTTTGTCTCAATATATCAACAAGAAGGATTCATGGAAGTGTCATAAACCTATATGCTTGATCTTTCATTCTTTCAATTCCAGAAATAAACTCGTCGTTACACAATGGCCATTGAATTTGGGAAAAAGTGTTATTTCAATCAAAGGGCCCAAGATATCTACTTCCATAAATATGGAAGTTACAAATCCTTCCTTGACTTATACATTAACAATATGTCATTTGTGACGCACCCAACATACCCTACTTCCCACCAACTGTCTTCATGACAGTTTTCGTTAGTAAATCTAAGTGTGTGAGTCATGACATGTGTTAATGATAATCTTCCAGTCCAAGGACCATTACACACGCTTGTAGATATCAATGTATGATGACACCAAGACATGCAGAATTACTACTGGTGGGTTTGTTCTCATAATCTCCCATTATGGAGATTACCAAGTGCGAACTTCATGACAGAGAGTATCGTCTTCTTATGAGTAATCACACATGACGGTATGTATACTATGTGTCCTATCATAGTATGTCATCCAACCGTAGAACTTTATTTAAGAATATTGTTATGGAATTTTAAGGTTCTGATCATAGTGGGGATCTTCCATGACCTTATTAATCCAACAAATATTCCAGGACATTATTATATTATAGTCATTCAGAACAATGAACAATATATAATAAGTGTACATTCACGTAATCAAAGTGAAAACAGTTGGTTCTCAGGACACCAACACTAATAAACTCCCACTTGGACTAGAGCCAACTGCCTACGACTTTTAGTCCACAAGACATCACATAATTATCATGTTTCTACTAATTAAAGGGGTCCCCCACATTGTCTTGCATAGAAATACTACTCACTGCAACTTCACCTCTTGGAGAAAAATCCCTCAAGAGATGATACTTTCGAAGTATGTGCTTTGTCCGCTGATGTGACCTTGGCTCTTTTTCAAGCACCACCGCTGTAGTATTATCACAGTAGAGTTTGATAGGATCTTTACTGTTAGGTACTACATCCAGCTCTTGGATGAAACATTGCATCCATACATCTTCATTATCTTCCTCAGAAGCTACGATATACTCGAACTCTACTGTAGAATTTGCGAACACACCATGCTTTGAGCTCTTCAAGCTCACAACACCTCCATTAAAACTAATGATTTATCTAGCCTGCGACTTCATGTCATCTTGATCAGTCTAGAAACTAGTATCTACATGTCCTCTGATGACTAGTTCCTCATATCCTCCATAAACCAGGAACATATCCTTAGTAAGCCTCCAATACTTAAGGGTAGTCTTGACTGCCATCCAATGGTGGTCACCTGGATCATCTCGATATCTTCCAACCGCACTTAATGCATAAGCAACGTCTATCCTTGCACATAGCATAGAATACATGACTGAACCAATCGCGGATACGTAGGGGATCCTTTCCATTTTCTTTCTTTCCTCATGTGTCTGAGGACACATTTTCTTGGAAATATGAATGCCATGTGACACTGGAAACAATCCCCTCTTGGACTGTTCCATACTGAATCTCTTCAGTATCTTGCCAATGTATATAATTTGACTCAGGCCCAGTATTCTCTTGGATCTATCACGATGGATCTTGATCCCAAGAATATATGCTGCCTCTCCCAAGTCTTTCATAGAGAAGCATTTATCCAACCTTGCCTTAACTGTCTGGAAGACAGGTACTTTGTTTCCAATTAGTAATATTTCATCAACATATACTATTAAGAAAACGAATGCACTTCCACTAAACCCTTTTTAGACACAAGGCTCACCTTCATTCTTAAAAAAATCCAAATTCCCTTTACGACTTCATCAAAACGAATGTTCCATGACATTTATGCTTTCTTTAATACCTAAATGGATTTTTGAAACTTGCATACCTTGTTGGCATCCTTTGGAGTCACAAAACCTTTAGGTTGTGTCATATAGACATCTTCCTGGAGGTTCCCATTAAGGAATGATGTTTTGACAACCATTTTTCAAATTTCATAGTCATGTTAAGTAGAAATGGACAATAGGATTCAGATGGATTTCAGCATCGCGACCGGTGAAAAGGATTCATCATAGTCAATTCCTTGATGCTGTCTAAAACCTTTTGCGACCAGTCGTGCCTTATAGGTGCTGACTTGTCCTTCCATGTCCAATTTTTTCTTTAATACCCATTTATTACCAATAATCTTTATATCAATTGGAGGATCAACCAAAATCCATACATGGTTTTGGTACATGGAATCCATTTCAGAATTCATGGCTTCTTGCCACTTGGCAACATCTGTGACTTCAACTGCTTCCTTGTAGGTAAGAGGATCATCATTGTAAAACAATAATGGGTCACCATAATCGGTGACAATAAAACCATATCTCTTTGGTTCTCTCACCTCTCTTGTGATCCTACACAGTTCTTGTGTCTATGGAATAGATTTTTCTTCCACCGTTATTTGTGGAATCTGTTCTTTTACCAACTCCTATGTATCTTGAGCCTTAACTTCATCAAAGTCTATCTTTCTCCCACTATCTTTTTCGGAGACATGATCCCTCTCAAGGAATATGGCATGTCTTGCCACTGTAACCTTTTTATCTGAGGGGTTTTATAGGTAATATCCCCTTGTTTCCTTGGGATATCCTATAAAGATACACTTTGTGCCTCGGGGAGAAAGTTTGTTACTTGAAGAGGCCTTAAAAATTATTTGCTACCCCACACATGTAAATTTGATATCATGGCTTTGTGTCTACTCTATAACTCATATGGAATATGATTTATCGATTTAGTTGGTACTTGATTTAGTATATGTGATACTTTTTGTAATGAATATACCCAAAAAAATAATTGAAGACTCGCATGAATCATCATTGATATCACCATGTCCTATAGAGTGTGGTTCCTCCATTCAGTTACACCGTTCCACAGAGGCATGTAAGGAGTAGTTAGTTGAGATAGAATCCCAAACTCTTGTAAGAAATCAATGAAGTCCCGATTAATATATTCTCCTCCTCTCTCTGAGTGAATTTTCTTAATCTTCTTACCAAGCAGGTTCTCAACTTCATTCTTGTATTATTTTAACCGATCAAAAGATTCTGACTAATACCTCATTAAGTAAATATTTCCATATCTACTAAAATCATAAGCAAACGTTATGAAGCACAAGAACCCACACCTTGCATTAATTGGAAATGGTCCACACACATCGTTCTGAACTAATTCTAGAAGCTCTTAAGGCCTTTAACCTTTCCCACTAAATGGGTCTTTGGTCATTTTGCCTTGTAGACACACATGATATACACCAAGTGGTTTTATTTCAAAAGAATCTAAATACCCATCTTGATGTAATTTTTTCAAACTTTTCTAATTGACATAACCTAGCCAGTGATGCCAAAGTTGGGTGTGGTATGATTCATGTGAATTAACTTTTTCATTGATTTCCATTGCATGGTTTGTATAGTCTAACACATAAAGGTCTTTATATAAATGTTCCCTACCAAAACAAATGGTATCTTTATAAAAATAGCAACATTCATTTCCAAACATGAAGATGAATCCATCAGTATCTAATCTGGATACTAAAATAATGTTTTTGGTTACAAAGGGTACATAATAACATTCTTTTAATACCAAGACCATCCTAGTATGCACTGTGAGGTGGTAGTCTCTGACAACTACAGCAGCGAGTCTGGCTCTATTGGCTACTCGCAGATCCACCTCACCTCGGTCAATCTTTCTGAATATACTTGGTTCCTGTATTTGGATACAGATGTGATCACAAAAATCATCATCTAATACCCAATTAGTAGAAACAGATAGATTTTATTCGATAACAAACGCACTTGAAGCTTCCCCTCGTTACCTTGGATGGGTGCAGTTTTTATTCCAGTGAGCCTTCTTACCACATGCGAAACAAACTACCTCATGTTCTCTTGCCTCCCATTTGATCTTCCTTTTCCTGGAAGGCCTTGAAGAAGCATTGGGATTAAATCTCTTCACCTTCCCTTTACCTTTATTCACCATAAGGACATAAGGCTTTTAAATATCTCTATCATTTTCCACTTGGAGAATAAGGATAAGAAGATCAGATAGAGACTTCTCAATGTGGTTCATGTTGAAATTTACAGTAAAGTTAGAGAAGCTATGGGGGAGTGATGCAAGAATAATATCGGTACCCAGTTCTTCGGGGAGTTTGAACCCTAAAACCTAAAAGCGCTCAATGAATCCAATGAGCTTGAATACATGAGGCCCAACTGGGAAACCCTCTCCAAGCATGCTCTAAAATAGAGCATTAGAGATCTCAAACCTTTCATGTCTTTCTCTCTCTAGGTATAGACCACTGAGGTGCTAGATCATTCTGTAGGCATCCATGTCTTCATGATACTTCATGAGATCACTTGACATCGATGATAGAATAAAACATTGAACGTTGAGTGCATCGTTCAATTGTTGATCGTAGACGAGGAAATCTTCATCACTTGCCCCTTGGGCAGGCGAATCAAGAAGTGAGGACTCCAGCACGTAAAAATTTCGTTCATGGAATAGGATAACCCGAAGGAGCTAAAACATTCCTGAAAGTTACTGTCGGGTAGTATATTGTCTTTATCCATAATTAATCATGGCAAAAATGTGGTTGAAGAGTTTTTCATATTGATTCTACAAATTAAAATAGCAGATTTATCAACACTTTCTTGATTACATTTTATGAGAAATAATAAATTTTATTATGTATCCCAATATTTTATCAAGTTCCAATGGCCCTCACCATTAAAATCAGAATGTCCATTTTCCATGACATTCTAGTGGCAAGGACCCATATTACCCTTCACATAAACCCAAAAAGGGTTGGTCAATCTATTAGAAGGTATTTAGGTAGGCAGGTCATTGCCAACTGTGAGCTTACAATTCCTTGGTATGTTTAGTGGACTCCCCAATCCTGAAATCCTGACTTGGATTTCCTCAACACATGCCTCTATTTTACAACAAGTATATCAAGGGAAACTTCTATTGTTGTAAAATGTTTAGTTAAACCAGAAAATTTCATAAGATATTCCTTTATAAAAGTAAGTGTCCCAACAAGAGTTGGTCAAACACATAGTTTTATTGAGTCTTGCCCTTAATTAAGCAACGAAAGGCTTGTTCTGACATAATATGGTATTTGAGGGATTTTATTCTTTTTTCATAGTTTTGTATTACCACATGTTTTTTAATATTAAGTGATTATTTCTTAAGTGATTAACCATGTTCTGATAATGTTTATGTATAGTCTAGTTTTTATTTTATTCCATATTTGCATGATTTTTTATTTAATTAATTATGTGATCACGACAACACATACATAATAAATAAACCATGCAATCAAACAGAAATAAAACAATATGGAATGATCACGAGCTTCTATTGGTTAGCTTATCTAGCGTTTTTGATAAGCTAACCCTGACCTAGGAAAAAACACCTTGAACCCGATGGTTTGTGTTTTTCAGCTCCCACCTATCCACCTTTGTATCTTCTTAGGTTGGTTTCTCCTCATCTTCGTATTTTGAACCATCTCTTATAGATTAGGAGATCCTCTATTACATGGGGTTTACATTAAAGAAACCATGGGGACACATACCATATATAATATTAGAAGAAGGCTCACAGGCCAATAAATTTAAATGAAACCATATACACACAAAGGGTCTTTGGTCGATCTCATGATCATCCATAGCATGCAACGACATTTACGCATAGTTAGTATTTCAATTCTTTTAATCATTCTATTATTTGAGATAAGTCATGCTTGAATTCAATTAATTATGATCTTATAATTAATCAATTATTTATCTTAAATTCCTTTATGAATTTCCTTGAGATTCTTCTCATTTGTATTCCCGGTACAGGTATTTGTAATTTAGAGGAAACCTGGTAAATTCCATTTCTATATAGTACATGGAGTGTAGTCTATATTACATGGAGTGTATTTATTTTCACCCTTTATCCAAAGTACACGCCGAGGGATTTTGTGTACTCTCTGTAATTTGGGAATTTTGGAGTATACAGGGTTTAGATTAATATAACACGACGTGTACTCGTTACACTGTTACCGGCCAGGAAATCCTATGTACGCAGTACCCGACTTCTCCTTGTACACAGTTTCACCTGGGCTGGATCAGACTACATGGCGTGTTGATTCAACATACATGCCATGTATTCCATTTTCCATGCTCCGTTCATTTCTAGTAAACACGGTGTAATAAATACATAGGTATACTCAATTCACACGACATGGTTTGGCTGACCATTATCGGTTCGTTTAACCTAAGTACACAAGGTGTAGTTTTCACTACATGCCATGTATTCTTATATTATATAGACCAAAAGAGATGATCCTCAGGATGAGTTCCTCATTTTTATTTTAATCAAAATTATAATTAAACGGTCATTTCTGTGATCTGAATCGAAAAACGTAGGAGGAAGAACAGATCTTGTTCATTCAAATTTATAGAACTATTTATCTTGAATTGAATCAAATATAAATGCGTAAATTATCAACAAAAATTAAATAACTATAATCAACGTTGTAACCTCCCTCTGATACCATTTTAAGGTTCCGGGCATAGCGGAAGCTCGTGGGTGGATGTGCCCACTTGAATTTTTGTCATTAGAAATGATCAATCTGGGATCAATACGACGATAAACACCAGACTCCATGGATCGAATCACAGAAATAGACAAAGAAGAAGAAAATTCCTGGAACCATAATGGAGGTTCATCATAGGTTGATTATAATTAATTTAATTAATTGAAAATAATGATCTTTTATGGCGTTCTTTATTCGTTGATATTTCTGATCACATTTCGAAGTGATTCATTGTTGCATCGCAGAATCCAAGGGTATACAACCTCTAGAAATGATTCACATGTGCACCATGTATCTCTAGATGTCGCCAAAAGAGTATCTGGGTACTTGCATGGAGAAACCCTTGCTTGAATTGTCCTCTTTAGATTGTCTCGATCCGATGGAGGAGGATCTCTCTCGGTCATGAGAGCATTCTTCGAGGAAGGAGTTCTTTTGGCCTTGAGATAATTCTCCAGAATTGTTGTTCACTACGATTGGGGAAAAGTGTTGGGGTTGTGAGGATATTTATAATTGGGTTTGAGGTTATGGATTTATGACAATAAATAAACACGTTATGCATTTTATTTATTTCATTAACTCTTATTGAAAACCCTCATGTAAAATAATTAATTCCTTAACATGCGCCCATGCTGATTATAATAAATATCATTTAATAAAACAATATTAGATCCTTAAAATCCTGACTGTAAAAACTACACGACATGTAATCATTAATATAGGGAGTGTACTAGTTTTTCATAAAAAACTACACGACCTGTAATCATTAATACATGGAATGTACTTGTTTTTCATTTCCTTTCCAAAATGAATACTACACGGCATGTAATCATTAATACATGCCATGTACTTGTTTTCATTTTATTCTTCCTCCAACATTAAAAGGATTTTGGATTCCTTGAAAAATTATTAAACCATGTACGGGAATAATCTTTATTCTACTTGAGATACTCGAATACACGTAGTGTGTGATCCTCTAGGCCTCTTTTTTTTGGCATTAGGCAGGCTTGACTAAGGTCCAAGATTGCTATCTATCAATGGGTCAAGGCACCCAAGAGAAAAAAGTTGACGCCGCATTGATGTGTCACCTCATACGAACACTTACAGTGTATTTTATTCTCGTTGTCTCAATATATCATCAAGCAGGCCTCATGGAAGTGTCATAAACCTATATTCTTGATCTGTCATTCTTTGACTTCTAGAAATAAACTCATCGTTACACCACGTCCATGGAATTTGGGCGATAATTTTATTTCAATAAAAGGGCCTAAGATATCTACTTCCATAAATATGTAAGGGACAAATCCTTCCTCGACTTATCAATTAACAACATGTCATTCAAAACGCACCCAACGTACCATACTTCCCAACAACTGTCTTCGTGACGGTTTTCATCAGTAAATATTAGTGTGCGAGTCATGACATGATTTAATGATAATCTTTAAGTCTAAGGAACATTACACATGCTCGTAGATAACAATGTCCGATGACACCAAGACATGCAGAATTACTACTGGTGGGTCTGTTCTTATAATCTCCCATCTTGGAGATTACCAAGTGCAAACTCCATGAGAGAGAGTCTAGTCTTCTTACGAGTAATTTCACATGACGGTCTGTATACTATGTGTCCTATCATAGTATGTCATCCAACCGTAGAACTTTATTTAAGAATATTGTTATGGAATTTTAAGGTTCTCATCATAGCGGGTATCTTCCACGACCATATTAATGCAAAAAATATTCCAAGACATTATTGTATTATAGTCATGCAGAATAATGAACAATATATAATAAGTGTACATTCACGTAATCAATGTATAAATAGTTGGTTCTTAGGACACCAAATCTAACATATATAAGACTCTATATAGAATATCCGTTGTGGGGATGGAGGAGCTGAAGAAACAACTACATGAGAATCTAGATAAAGGGTTTATACGCCCAATTGCTTCACCATGGGGTGCACCAGTCCTCTTCATCAAGAAGAAGAGTGGGTCAATGTGCATTTTCCTTGATTATCTTGATCTCAACAAAATCATGATAAATAACCAATATCCTCTTCCTTGAATTGATGACTTGTTCGATAAGCTATGTGGAACACAATACTTCTCCAAGGTGGATCTATGGTAGGGATATTACCAAGTAAAGGTGAAGAAGGAGGATATCCCCAAGAATGATTTTTGTACAAGGTACGTGCACTATAAATGTATATTAATGCCTTTCTGACTCACTAACTTTCCAGCAATTTTCCTGGACTTGATGAATCGAGCCTTTACAGATTACCTCAAATTTTTTTTGTTAGTCTCTATAGATGATATTCTAATATACTCCAAGACCAAGGAAGAGAATGAGGAGCATCTAAGAACTATACTAGAGACCTTGAGAAAGGAGAAGAACTATGAAAAGTACAACAAGTGGGAGTTCTGGTTGAAGGAAGTCTCATTCTTAGTTCATAACATCTCAAGAAAACGGATATCTATAGATCCCACCAGGATAGCTGTAATCAAGGGATGGTTGAGGCTAACATTGGGGATAGATATCCATATCTTCCTAGGGTTAGCTACTTATTATCACTAATTTGTGGGAAATTTCTCACGATTTTCAAACCCACTTACCAAGATAACTTAGAAGGGAGTTAAGTTTTCTTGGAGTGATGAATGTAAAGATATATTCAAGGAGTTAAAAATGAGGATTTTCACTACGCATGTGCTCACACTACCCAAAAGGGGATAACTTTTTTTTTGTGTTAAGTGATGCTTCAAATAAGGGACTGGGATATGTGTTGATTCTAAATAACAAATTCAATGCCTATGATTCATTTTAATTGAAATTTCATGAGTACAACAATCCAAAACAGGATCTGGAGTTTGCTACAATAATCTTTGCTTTAAAAGTTTGATGACATTAACTCATTGGGTAGAAGTGTTAAATATATATAGATCACAAAAGACTTAATAATATATTCACATAGAAGGTGATGAATATGCGTAAAAAAAGATGGTTTGTGCTGATCAAAGACTATGACTACTCAATCCATTACCACCCTGTGAAAGAAAACAAGGTGGGGGATACTCTATATAGAAAGGACCAAGCAATTATATCATTGATAAGAATTTAAATGGATCAAATATTCTTATATTTAATGAATATGGACATCATAATCATAAATAATGGAACATCATCAATCCTTTATCAAATAATTTCTCAACTGTCTCTTTTGAAATGGTTAAAGTATGCTCAAAAGAATGACGTGGGAATTCATAAAAAAAGTGTAAACTATTAGAAAAAGGGAAATCCTTAGAGTTAAATGTTAGTGAAGAAGGAATTCTGAGATTTGGGTCAAAACTATGCATTTCGTCAAATCCATAGTTAAAGAAAGAATATTTGGATGATGCACATAGTTCAAATTTCTCTATTAACCCAGGAAACATAAAGATGTACCGGGATCTCTGAGGTCATTATTTGTTGGATAACATGAATAAGGAGATCGCTGAGTATACATCAATTTTCCTGGTGTGTCAGCAAGTGAAGGCTGAGTGGAAGAAGTCAATGGGGATGATTCAACCATTACCCATACCAACATGGAAATGGGAGAACATCACCATGAAATTTGTCTTTGAAAATCCAAAGACATCCAATTGAAACAATTCTATCTGGGTTGTTGTGGATCGTCTTAAAAATATTTCACACTTCATTGCAATTCATGAGGATTTCCCATTGGATCAACTGGCACATATATATATCAGTGAAGTAGTAAGGCTGCATGGACTCCCACTATCTATTATATCCAATTGAGATCCAATATTCACCTCTATTTTCAGGAAGAGTCTCCAACACGATCGGAATAATGAGATGAATTGTAGTATGACATATCATCCTAAAAATGGTAGCCAATCTGATTGGACTATCCAAACACATGAGGACATGTTGATAGAATGCTCAATGGACTTCAAAGGAGTATGGGATCAAAAAATTCATATGGTTTAGTTCTCTTACTATAACAGTTTCCACTCATTAATCCAAATTTCTCTTTATGAATCCCTTTATGGGATGAGGTCCAGAACACTGACATGTTGGGATTAAGTTGGGGAGTGAAAAATCCTAGGTCTATAAATAGTCGAAAAAGTAGTGGAGAAGGTTAAGACCATCCAACAGCACATTAAAACTACTCAGAGTCAACAAAATATCTATTTTGATAATCCTAAACTAGACCTAGAGTTTTATATTGGAGATATGGTATTCCTACGCATATCACTATGGAAGAGTGTTATGAGATTTGGGAAGAAGATAAAGTTTAGTCCAAGGTAATCAGCCCTTCTGACATCCTTGATTGCTTTGGACCAGTGGACTATCGAATTGCACTCACACCAAACCTATCTCAATTACATGATTTATTCCATGTCTCACTCTTGGGAAAGTACTTACCAGACCCTTTTTATGTAATCAATCCAGATGTGGTACCCATGAAGAATAACCTATCCTATGAAGAGAAGCTGGTGAAGATCTTAGATTGTAGTTAAATATTTCTACTAAATAAGACAATGCCCCTTTTCAAGGTGTTGTGTAGAAACCAAAATCTCTAGGAGGAACTGTGGGAATTAGAGGAAGTGATGAAGTAGAGTTACCCTCATCTGTTTTCGTGTGGGAAAAGGAAATTTCGAGGGTGAAACTTCTTAATGGGGGAAGATTGTAACGACCAAAATGTTTATTACTAAAAATTTTCTTGATCTAATTAAATGTATTATTTTGTAAAATGGTTATATAAGACATATGAACTTTATTGGTGTTATGTTTTTTGATTTTAAAATACCATTAATAATTGTTACCATTTCTAATATAGTCATTAAACAATGATCCCATTATTATTATAAATATTGGGCTTTAACAAATCCAATTTACTCAGACAAAGGAAGTGATGACCTCATCCTGAAGAATTGCTCCATATGAAACCCTTTCGTTAGAGATCAGAAAGGAGGTAGTTTCAATGGGCTTCACTCTTGACCAAGCCCAAGGTGAGCTTCAACATGTTAAGCTTGAACAAAACTGCCTACGAGAGAAGTGGGAGTTAAGAGAGATTACCACCCAAGCGATGTAATCTGAGACACCCCAAGAGTCTCTCACCATCGAACACCTTATCCTTAGGTCTTATTAAGGTGTTATAATTGGTTATGTAACAAGATCTTATTACTATTATTATGTGCATTATTATTGTATATAACAATGAATATACATTCATTTTATTATTGTTACTTTGAAATTGGATTTTAAATCAAAAATATTATTTTTAGTTAATATTCAATTAATAAATATATATTGATGAATTAATGGATTTTTTAATTAAATAATATTTCAATAAAATATTATTACTAACATACTTTTTATTAAATATATATGGCTGTATAATTTTTTATGAATACAATTGAAATTTTTATTATGGTTTGAAAATCATTTTTTTCAAAACACATTAATTTTAGATAAATTCCTGTTTTTATTTTAAAAGTAAAAATTTACATATTTAAATAATTATTTAGATAAAAATTTTATCATTTTTGGATTCAGGATGTCAAAATTATTTAATAGTGAATTTTTCATAATTTTCTGAGATTGTCGAATTTTTGGGTAAGAATTAAATACCGTTTAATATATAATGTTTCTTATGACATCATAATGACCAAATATTGATGAAATAAAATATTATAAAATGAATTTTCATCCAATATATTTTTTATATTTAAAATAATGTGATTTCATATTTGATTTATTAATTTTATGGTGCCTTAGTGGACCCTCCAAGACTTATGAAACATTTTAACTTATTAAAATGATTTCCTTGAGGGTGTGACTCATCTCCACATAAGAAAGCCTAATATTTTAATAGTTTAGTCCATTTTCATTATAAAATATTTTTTTCCACTCCCCTTTGGAAAAACATCATGGGAAAAAACCATGTTTTGGTTTGTGGTTTTGACTAGTTTAATGTGTAGTGTCCAAAACCTAAATAATAATGAATTCCCTATCCTTTCTTACATAAACCCACTCAACATCCTTTTCCTCTTCACTCAAAAACTATTTATCTCGTCCAAACCCTTACCTAATATCTCTACAATCCTCTCAAGTCACCCCAAGCTCCCTTGAAGCCTATCTCAAGCCTCTCCCAAGCCTTTGGGATTACACATTCAAGTATGGGATTTCTTCCTTTATAATTTTTGTCAAAGATTCATTGTATTTTTATCGCATTGTATTTTCAATTATAAATGTGGGTTTATGATTTTTAACCCCCCCTATATTTCCCTCTATATATTTTATTTATGAGAGACCTCTTTCTCTCTCATTAATTCCTCCCATGTACACCAGTTACCATGCCGAAATTCCGTAAGGATTTGTCTCTCATTTACATTCAAGAAATTATTTTATATTATGAATCTAAATTCCATTACATAGGTTGGGATATTATGTTACATGAACCTATTACTATAAATTTCATGTATAAATGACTATATACCCCTTTCTCTCTCATCATCCCATTTTATGATTTTTATTTGACGTCGTTATGTTGCGGAAGTTACACCAAAATTTCTATGCCAAAATCATCATATAAGTGAATACCATACCCATATCTATATCAAGAGTATTCACCTTTATTCACATGTACTTATTGATTGATTATTTACATTTATGTATTCCACATATATTATTTGTGGAATAAATTATGATGTTTAATGAATCAATGTTGTTTGATCTATGTGGTACACTTATGCATGAAATGAAATATTTATAAAGGGTGTGCCCTGATAGCAGTCCAATGCACTGGGGAAATATTAGTATCATTATATGTCAAGTTCAATGATGTTTTACTCATGAGAAATATGAAAAGAGGCTTGACCCGTGATAATATCAGGTTAAATTTTGTTTCCACATTTCCATGTTATGATAATCATGCTATACCATGCCTTTATGTTCATGTTTCTATCATGATCCATTGATATTACTATTGAATAAAAAGTATTATATTCTTCATGTTATTCTTTATTTACACCCTTATTGGTATTTATATATCACCCTTTTCTTATTCATGTTCTCAGGTTATCCCATGCAATGCTATGTATGAATGAGTGTTGTGGTCATGCAAAAGAAGTTTTCAATAAAGATGTTGTGTTTTATGTTCTAAGTTGTTATGTAACGTTCTCAATTTCCCAAGAACATATACCTATTTATCCTTAGAGTTGTTTTAAGTTCATATTTATGTAATAAATCATGTTTAAGTGTGTAATAATGATTAGTGTTTTTATAGTTGGTGATAGCATAGGGAGGACCTCCACTTTTATTTTTTTGGATACATCGAAGACCTCAGTGTCAGTTGTCATCAAACGAGGGAGGACCTCTGGTTGGACTACCATATGAGTGGGGATGACCTCCACTCCGGCTATTGACATAGTAGGGGATACCACTTTATTGGTTGGAACAAACATGGAGATAACCTCAATGTTTATGGTAAGAGCAGGGAGGGTATCCATTGGTGGGTAGATGTTCAGGGAGGTCCTTTTCATTGATCAAACCATACAAGGAAAGGACCTCCTATTGAGGAACATGAGTATGAGGATTTCCTCTGTACTGGTCACTGGATGTGTCGTGGGGTGTAACTCCACTGAATCTGGTGGTAAAATGGGAAGGACCTCCATGTTGGTCATTGATAGAGTGAGTAGGACCTCCACTATGGTCAGCTACATCATAGAGAGGGCCTCTGTGTTGTCCAATGGTTGCATGGGGAGGACCTTCATACTAGTTTATGATTAAATGGGGGAGATCCATTATATATGGGAATAGAATGAGGAGGGCCTTCACAATGACTGTCTGTGACCTAAGGAGGACCTCCATATTAAGAACCATTAGCAGAAGGAGGACCTCTTTAGTGGATGATGATGAATCAGGGAGGACCATCACTTTGATTGATGCTGGGAACAATAGGAGGACCTCCAAACTGATGGTGAGAGTGGGGAGAGCCTCCACTATGGTTAGTGATTATATAGGGAGGACATTTTTTCTGAATATCTTAATCATGGACTAGCCCGTAATGGTTGATGTTGAAGCCAATTGTTCATAGAGTCAACCCAACCTACCTATAATGTTATTGAGGACTCAATCCCAACTGGGAATTTATGTTTCCTTATTCTATAGTAGAAGGGATCTATCAGGGAACGCCAGTGGTGGAATAAACCTCTAGAGATGTAATAAATGATTCCCCTTGATGAGCCTCCTCTTGAATCTATGCTAAATATTGGAGTGGGGTCAGTCTAAATGGGGCCTATAGAGTAGGGGAATATTCATCATGTTCATTGGCATGGAGGACCGGTCACTGTTGTCATTAACATGGCTTAGTGGGATCCTTCCTTGGCAGCTGTTAAGAAGTAGTTGTAGTCAGGTTGACTCGAGAATCCCCCACAACATCATTGTAGGGTAGTGATTCATAGGATAGCTCCATGAATACATCCTTGATGTGTTTCATTATTGGAGGAGGGAATAGTGGCTCCCTATGGGGTCCTTGGGGGCCATGGTGTTGGTGAGGTGCAGAATTATACAGGGTTATGCATTCCATGTACATCATGGGAAGTAACCCCTCTTATTTGTATCTTCATACGATAACATCAATAAACTTCCTCAAAATGATTTCGGATGGCTAGATGAGGTGTGGGTTCTAGGTATCCAATGTCATAATGGTTGTAGTTATGGAAGAGGTGGAGTCATGCAGGATTGTTGCATTGGAAATTCTCCTTCCCCTATGTCTATGGGCTTTGGGTTGTTGGATTCCTGCAACTTATGTCCAGTAAGGAAAGAGGATTCAACTATCATTAGAGGTACATGGAAATCAATTCTCAATTCCCCAACATCATATAATTTTCTATGGTTGAAGAGAGAGATCCACAATGAAAATGTTTCAAACAAGAATTTCTAATATTTAAATGCACTAATGTCTAATGAGTTCCATTTCGAGCCCACTATTTTCATAGTGGGTCCTTACACCATATATATGGATTTGGTGACATTCTTATCTGCTAATGTTTCAAATGATAATAGTCCCCATATTAAAGATAATTGTTTCATATCAAGTTCACCTTTTCTATTTACAATGTGTTTTCCTGGTCCACCCCAACATGTTAATGTGAGTTGGTGTGCTTGTTACCCCACATTCCTGCTTTCCTACAGTGGGTAGTATTCAAAAGTTTCATCAGCGAAGTATGATTCTTTATTGAAATGGTAATATGGGATGTCTATTTATCCACCAATGGATATATCATTGGAACTTTTCAAGTAGTCCAGGTCTCCCTCATTGATTTAATTCATGTTCATGTAACTCATTCCTGATGCCATCGATTTGTTCATGATGTATAATTACATAGTTTCGGTATGGATATTCCAAAACGTATTGACAGGGTGGCAACCTTTGGTCAGTAGATTGGTCACGTTGGGCATCATTAGCTTGTCTGGATGTTGCAAAAATAGTTTACATATATATTCCTCATAGGAGGGAACCTCACAGAGGCATCTTCGGCATGGAATGCATGGAATCTTATGTCGATCATGAGTTATCTAATGCCAATGTCAAATATCCCAAGGCTTTCAACTCTGACATATCATGCTTAACATGAGGTATATGATTCTGTAGGCACATATCTTCCAAGTATTTGACATCAATAATCTCATTCATAACATTAGGTGTAATTAAGAGATAGGTCATGAGTTTTCTATCTTATAGATATCGAGTAGGTTGATCAGAATGCCACGTAGAGGCAGATCATGGAGGTACATCCCTATAAGGGATAACTCGATATCATTTACTGAATGGATGGTTCAGAATTTTAGTGGAGGATTACCTAGGATGTGTTTCCCATAAGAGTAAGGTGTCACACCATGAAGGTATATCAGGACCCCCTTGGAGGTGGATTTGGGAGGTGCACCCCCCAGAGTGGGGGGAACCAAGTTTTACCATTGATTGGGATTGAAACTCAAAGTGGTGTCTAGTGTACCCTATTTAAGAGATTGGGATCAAAAACTATGTAGTTTTATGGATAGTGTGGGGATTCAAAATAAAATCATACCTTTCTAAGAGTATTTCTTTTGGTTTAATTTGGAGAGGCATACACATGAGATATTCCAAGATGATTCCAGGAGAAATGATGATGTGGATGGGTCTTAAGAGTGAAGGAATTTTAGGTGGGCTTCATGATATTTCTGAGATGTTGAAAACTGGGGATAATTGGGTTGGGAAAATATGGAATATATGATGTTTTGGGAGTGTTTAGTTTGGACCCCAAAGAGGATTTCTATGTCTCCTAGTTAATTGGGAATCAAATACCACATAGTTCAAGAAGGGGGATTGGGGCTTAAAACTAAGGAAAAGGCCCATGGAAATGGAATATATGGTTGGGTCATATGCATGGGAGCTACCCAAGTGGGTACATCAAGACTAGGACTTACTCTGGGATGAATTCCCATTTTGGGGGTTAGAGGATTTCATGATCTCTACTAACACCTTATCCCATGTGAGTCATGATCAGTGTGAGAAACAAGAGTAAAAAGTAGACCTAAAACTCATGATGTGAAAGAATTTTCAATGAGTGATGGTGTGGGGATTATGTATAGAAGATTCCCGTGAGATTAGTCACGTACCTGTTATAGTTGTCATTTTCTAGTGAGAGTAGGCATGTCCCCATGAGAGTGGTCATGTCCCCATGGAGGGAGAAGGTGGGATACTGTGATGATCTTATGTGGGCCATCCCATGTGCATTTCATGGAGTAATACTATAGTTTAGCATCAAGTCTTGAGGCTATTGGTGTTAAGAAATTTTATGTCATGCAATGTAGACTTTATAAGACCCACTCCTTACCCCTTGGTCATACATAACCATCGCATATACACCCCTGGGTGGGACATGACTTTGGAAATGATAGGTTTGAATAGAGTGGAAGAGTGGTTCATCACGAAGCCCAAGATATCATCCCTATTCTATGAAGAAAAGATGATCAACATAACTATGCTATGAAGAAAAAGGTATGAAAATTCATGCACTAGGGTGATTAGGGACACCTCAAGATGGACCAAGAAATCATTGTGTACAATCTTAGAGGGTTTCATGTAAAGTTCAAGGTGTGGGAGTTTCAGGAAAAGGGGGATCAAACATGGTTCTTGGGCATGAAGGAAAACCATAGAGCTTCAAAGAAGGGGTTTGTTCAAGATTGGTTTCTTATGAACCAGGCCAGACTTGTGAACAACTTTGGAGTATTGTGATCAAGGTTGTGGTCATGCACAGGAGGATCCCTAGTGTGCACCCGAATTAGTCTAAAGGAGGTTAGTCAAGAATTAGAAAACTATGGGCCCACTCAAGGGAGGAGCCTTTGGGAACCTTTCACAAAATATCTATACCATGAGGGTTCCATTCCTTTTATGATTTCATAGAATAATAGTCTTACATGCAGCAAATTGGATGTTCGACTTCTAGAGGATAACACTAAAGAGGGTGTGTGGCCATCAATATATAGACGAAGCATTCAACAATGATGTACAAGGATTTGGTCATGGAGGAGGTCTTTTGCACAACTATGTCATTATCAATGATGAATGATCGTACCAGGGGATAGTCGATGTCCTATTTGGTGAACAAAAGTCTTTTATATGGCCAGGTTCTAATGCACAACACTGACCTATTTTGTGAACCTTACTTATCCATTTGATTGGACAATGCCGAAGGGAACATTTGACGTTTCATTTGGTGTGTAATAGTGTTTTGCATGGATTTCATTATTTCAAACACACTTAAAAACATTCATGTGACATAATTTTCCCTTTCTAGGTGCTATGTTGAGTCGAAAAATAGCTTCTGGTTGTCTATATCTGACCATTTGAAGGTTCATACAGAATTCTGTAGCAACACTATCAATGTATAATGGCTTTTTTGGGTAGGTGTATTGAAATCATCAGGTAATGGGGAATGATAGGGAGTATAAAATCCTAGGTAAATCAACTACTATGTGAAATTAATTGAGATATAAATTGGTAAGTCAATCCAATAAATAAGTCTTCAATTAATATCTATTGGTTTTAATACTCATGTTAATCTTAATGTAACATCACAACTCATAATACTTTCTAATGATCATTGATTATGGAAAACTCAATGTCATAATTTTGGGTGATATTATCATTCAAAATTTCATATAATATAATTTATAGAACATGTGAATGAATTATAAATGGAGTCCCTTTATTATAAAATCATAATATAATTTTCCACCATTACATTCAATCTCTAATCTACCCAATACCAAGATATTAAACATGTTCCTTATTTTTTTTGAGTGTAATGGTTTTGATAATGGATCTACAACATTTTATTATTTATCCACACATTATATTTTAATATCTCCCATAACAATAATCTATCGTATGAGGTGGTATTTATGAAATATTTTTATATTCATTTGGTGATACATGCATTCATTGGATTGAGCAATTGACCGTTTTTGTAACAGTAGACATCAATTTTTCCATCAATACAAGGAATGACCCCATTTCCAAAAATGAACATCCTAATCCAAGCAGTTTTATTTGAAACATCCCATTTAGTGATGTACTCTACCCATATTGTTGGGTCTTCTACAATAGCCATTTTTAAACTCTTCCAAATAATATATCCACCATTTAGTCAAAACATTAAACAAAATTGGGATCTCATGTCAACTTTTTTATATTTGAAACTATTATAAATATAACACGTAAAACAAAGATCATCATCTAATACAAAGATAAATAACATATCCTAAGTTATTTAAATATATATGAGGATGTTCTTAAAATTTATATAGTGACTATTTCAACAATTAGATTTATATAAACTTGTAAATATCAAATAATAAGTTTAATTGGTTCAAGTACACACCATTTTATACATGATAGATCCTATGGAAGACCAAAAATGAATTTTATATATCATCTAAAACTTATTATAATGGTCTTGAATACTACTAAGATTCATTCCATGAAATATTACTTAAGTCGTATTTTGGATTTCTTAATGCTAATCATCTTTAGAACCTTTCCAATATGTTTTTTCTATCTTAGTCCAAGAATATTATTAGATTTATCTATATAGATATTCATATGCAATATGATGGATGTTTTAATAGTTTATTTCATTGGGAATTATTTTTGCCAACAAAAAAATTATAGATCTTAAAGTTGGGGCATCATTCTAGAGAAGGAGTATGCAGTCCCCATAAAATATTAGAAATACAACCACTCTCCCATTAAGTTTCTTGAATACACTATAATCATCCAATTTATTGTCGAAACCAAACACTTTTATTGCATTAGAAAACCAAATATTGAATGTTTGAGAACGTTTCCTCAATCCATAAATGAACCACTACAATATACAAACCATAGAAAAATAATTTGGTAATTTAAAACCTTCATAATATATTATATACACATACCCAATTAAATTTTCATTGAAGAAAGTGATTTTTTACATCCATTTGTATATCTTATATTCATAATGAGTTTTTATAAAAAAAATATCTAAATGGAATTTATAATCAAAAAAGTTGAATAGATCTCTTCATAATTAGTACTGTGATTTTTTTTAGTAATTTTACTACATAAATTCATTATATTTAAACACCCTACTATCCAATTTATTTTTCTCATAGAACCCACATTTTAACATTATGGGCCACACCCCTTCAAATGCATCTACCAATTTCAAAACATGGTTAGCGTAAATGGTGTCAATTTAATATTCCATATCATTTAACCATTTTCTATAATAAAAACATCAATGGAATCTCAGTGACTAATAAATTCACATTCTATGAACATTTATTCCACATAATTTCCACCGATATACATACCTATCAACCATATAATGAATCCAACCAAACCATAATGGTTCTTATGTATCCTGAGATAGTTCTTTTCTACAACTATTTGTATATCTAGATTAAATTCTATGTTATGAACACTTACTATTTTTTAGTCTTGAACTTCTCTATATTCTATTTTATTCCAACTGTCACCATGATCTATGTGTTTTTTCTTAATTAAAACATCATATCTAGACACAAAAACTTTGTAGTTGCTAATATTATAAATATAATGTCCCATTGTTTCCGTGGGATAACAAAAAAAGAATTTTTCTAAATTTGGAATATGTTTATTAGAAGTAAAATGTTGTATTATTTCTTCACATCACTAAATCCACATAAAATAAATATTGGGATATTTCTCGATCCATATCACATATAGTGTCTTTATGACCTGTTTTGATTGAATGTTTTTATGTATGAATTCAATATTCTCTCAAGCATAATACCAAAATGAAAAAAATTAGTTCACGCTAACTCATCAAAAATCATACTATGTCAAACATAGAAGTATTCACAACTTATAAATTCCATTAAATTATGGTGTTCTAGGAGGAGTGTGTTATAGAGTAATTTTACAATATCTCTGATCACCAGGGAATTACTAACTTATGTATTCACCACATCAATTCGATTGGAGAATCTTAATAAATTTCCTCAATTGATTCTATACCTTTTTCAAAAACCCTATTATTTTTATTAAAAATCCGTCCTTGAATCTCTTTAAAAAAATAGGAACAAATCGACTAAATGCATTAGTAAAAGTAATGAAGTAACTAAAACTAGTACTTTTTTGAGATATAATTAGACAACATACAATACTGTGTGTAAGATTCAATAGTCCACTAGCCCTTTAACATCATTAACTAAAAGGTGTTCTAATCATTTATTATAATAAGTTTCATTTAAAATTATTACACAATTAATAATTTAAGGACTCAAAAAGTCCATATATTTGTTGATTATTAATGAATTTATCATTTATCTATCCATGGAAACAATGCAAACTGTATATAAGATTAAAATCATCCCTAACCTTCTTAATTTAAATTTTATGGGTTGTATTATCCTAATCTAGAAGGAATAAAAATCTTCCCATGTTTCCATTTTCAGAAAACATTTCATTCATATATATATAAACTCTTTTTCTTAATAATGAGAAAAATTCATTCTTTTCCAAAAAAGATATAGATATTAAATTTAATTTTATGTGGGTAACATAATAATAGTTTTCTGATTCCAAAATTGATCAAATGGTTAAATATTAATCATAGGTGATGAAATAAAATATAAAAACTCTTCATATATTGTTAAAAAATAGATTTAATTCATATTTCTTCAGTTCCCACAAATCACTTCTTGAATGATTATAAACTAAAATATAGGCCACATGACCAGTATTTAACACCCACGAGTCATAGTTTGAGAAATTGGGCTTGATAGAATTCATATTTAGATATTTATAATGGTTTAACATGAGGGTACATATAAATATTACATACCAATATATAATTATTTTATAGACTATACCTATATAAGATCTCAAAATGATATATATGATTCATTTCATAATCTATAAGAAAGTCATATCTATGGGAGAGTGTATTCTTTTATATCATTTCATCCAGAAATTTAAATGAAATTAATACCACTAAAATTGATAAACCCATAAATCATACCCATTTAGTGATCTAAGAACCATATTTCACTATTTTTTCAATCAACTTTAGTTTTCATTAAAAAACATGTATAATAATGTGAAATTACTTTTCAATCATATCATATATGATTCTTGGTTAGTTGAGCGGATAACTAATTTCCTAAATCTATAATATCGATATAAAAATAACTATATTCTTCTAGTATCCTAAATCTTATGTGTTCCCTATTATGTTTCTCCCAAATATCAGTATATGATTTTCGTACCTAATTTTTAGGACTAACCATTTCAACCATTCTATAGGAAAGATAATCCATGGGTGTGATAACCCCAACAGTAGTAACCTAGAGTGTATGTATTCTTTATTACATTGGAATAAGATACAAGGGATCTCATATTGAATGATAAATCAGTTAAGTGGTCTTATGTAATTAGTTACATACTCAATTACCATTTTACATTTGAAATAAAATATAAAAAATAATAAAATAAAACATTCTTCATCCTCGAAACTCATTCAAAGATTCCTTTTTTATATTTTAGGGAAGGGGGGAAAATAAGGGTGATCTAAAGTTCAATGTAAGGGTTAAGAATAATTAATTTTTTATGATTACATAAAGAATAATCAGTTTGTAAAGTTAAATAATTAAAAATATGTTCCATTTAATCAATAACTTCATCATGAAATACATCCATGGATAATATCAAATGAAACAAAATCATCGATAAAACATTGAATTCTTAGTGAAGGAAATTCAAAACTTTGTATCTCATGATATTTTATATCATAATATGTTTACGTAAAGGCCATGTTTTAAGATAATTTAAACTATTTATAGACATACCGAAAAATGCTTTTAATAATGTTATCCAACTGGTTTGTCTCATGAGATCTTTAGACGCATCAATGGAGTATATAATTACATTCCTCACCCATCATCTCATATCCAATTAATTCTTCATATATAGAATGATAAATTTAACTCATAAACAATGTGTATTATCAACAAATGTCTATATTTAATAAAGAATGTGAAATATCAATATCTCCCATGTCAATCAAATAACTTTTGAAGTAAAACATTGTATATATAAAAGGTAAATAGTTTATAAAATAATCATAACCAAGATAAAAAGAATATAGATATTTGATATAAATTTTGTTTCCAATTATTATAATAAAGTTAACATTTCAAGAGAAATTTATCGACTATAAAATTAATAAAAGATAAAATATGTCCACCAATTCATTATAAATATAAGTTTTGAAATAAAATAATATCATATGGAGAAATAAAGAAAATGAAAATGAAATATTAAAATAATTTTTCATTATATAGTTTTATTTTTAAAACCACTTAAAACTAGTAATAGATGCTTAGTGTGTCAAATGGTTATGGTCATGGGAAAATCCGTTAACACTGTATACATTACCAAAAAACATTTTTTGACTTTTTGTGCAGACATTTTAATAATAAACCTTTGTAAAAAATTATAAATATTCATATTAAACATTTAAAACTCATAGATAACTAAAAATTTTCCTTGATTAAATAAAAAATGGACCTTTTTAAAATAATTTTGAAAAATATGGACATGTATTAAAAATAAACTTGATCAAAATATATGTAATTTATTTTTTATTTTAAATATTTTTTTATTGATTGTAGTATAAAATAAATGAATATTATGAAGAAAATATTGAAACTCCATAAATATAAATTGGATAATAAAACTATTGGATATTAATGAGGATAAATTAGAATACAACTTCAATGAAAATAAAGGGAGTCCCAAAATGAGATTGTTAATATAAATAGTTACCTCTTTAGAAACTTTTAAAATGAAACACATTGAAAACGTAAAACTAAACTGAAACATTAATAATATATATATATATATATGTATATCCTTGTTAAATACCTAAAAGTGGTAGTATATACATCACAAAAAATAAATAAGTTCTTAATGTGAAATATGTCTCAATGGACAGAAAATTGAGACGAAACCTCTTACCTCACATTTCCCCTTTGTTGAATCCAATTTAACCTCATATATAATTATTTAAAACAAGTTATTAATTTATAAAAAGACTGTATTTATATTCATAATATAATATAGAACCCACTTATCACATCTTATCACCCATTCATTAACAACTTTTCATTATTGTCATTATTTTGGGATTTAACTTCTTTATTTTCTCATGCATTTTTTATCATAGCAATTTTGTTCTTTATTAGTTATATATGGTTATATCATCTGAATATTTTTATTAAATATAAAAAAATAACATATATTCATTATTTAAATATTTAGAGTCATTTCTAAAATTTATATTTCTAAAACTGAATTATACCTTTGATAGAGATGGTAGGTCATACATACACATGAATGATATTTTCAAATATCAAGGGATTGAACAGAAAAAATTAAATAATAATTCACCAGTTTAAAAAAAATTATATTATTTATATGATATATATTAATTAAATATATATTTATCAAAATACATGTAGAGAAAAAATTAAAATTGAACCACATTACATAATGGAGGTTATATTCCACACGTACACAAGAGCGGCGTTTTCATTTTCCAGAAAATTGGAAAGTAAGAAGGTTTATATGATATTATAATTTTAGAAGAATAATTATTTCATAAATACAATATATAAAAAATAATTCCTGATTTTTATCCATCCATGTAAAAAGGTGCTGAAAAATGAATTACATTGATACATAGAGATGGAAAGTCATGCATAGGCTTGAGTGATTGTTTCACTTTCTATAAGAAAGAAAAGAGGTTTAAAAAGGTTTTCCCATAATCATAATAACATATAAGTATATTTATGATGATTTTGTAATTATTTTAGAGTGGGTAAAAAATATTCATAGGAATTATTAGAATAAATACATTTAAAAGAGTTTTAAATAGTTATATGAGTTTCTAACCATTATATTTTGGTTATAACCCTGTGTTAACAATTTTCACAATTACCATGATAATAATGTTTTTTCCCATATAGTAGCCAGGAAAGTTACTATAAAATAAAAATTTGACCATAAATAGAAAATCTAAAACATTTTATACTATATATTATTCCCATTATCCAATTTTATTATTCTTATTATTTTAAAATATTTTAATAAAATGTTATTTTCATAAAATATCATTAATGTCAATTTTGAAACTATTCATTTAATTTGATTTGAAAAAATCATGAAAAATATGGTATTTGAATATAATACCTTAAAAATACTGATATGTTATATTTATCTATAAAATTCATGGGAGGAAATAATTTTCCTAAATTTTATTACTTATAATATTTTTAAAATCATTTATTTTGTTTTTATAATAATTTAACAAATATCATGTATGTGCTGCATAAATATTTAAGCTATTTATTGAATCACTAAAAAGTAAATAAAATACCATGGAAAAAAAATATATTTAGTTTCAAGAAAAAATTTATTTTAATTAATAAGATATTATTATCCTTATGTGATCATATAAAATAAATTAATTACAAGAGGATACATTTTGGATTTTCTTTACTTAAAATAATAACAACGATATTACCAACAACAAATGGATCCAAAATTATATGAATTATAATTTTATATATTTATGAATGAATTAATAACATACAATGAAATAGATTCAAGTGTTTTATTTTTAATACCTTATTGCATTATTCTAAGCCTTAACTACACTATTTACACATTTATGATATAATAAAATTTACCGCCCTAATTATTCTTAATACCTTAAAAATAAAAGGGGCATGTTTGACAAATATGAAAAAAATGATTCAAAAAATTTTATAAAATTTTCAAGATCAATTTCATAAATTTTTCAAAAATTTGTTTTAAAATAATTTTGTGAAACATAATGAAGTCGTTTTTAGAAAAAAAAAATTTTAAGAAAAAATTAGCTTATATCAAAAGTAAGAAAAAATATTATTTATAATTATATTATTATTAATAAAATTTATCATATGTTATATTAAAAAAATAAAAAATATAATGGTAATTCTAAATTACTTTGTTTCATGAAAATAAATGTCAGTATTTGAAAAATCGGTATTTTTTACTATTCACTCAAAAATCAACCATTTCAGGAAGATATAAAAATTTAACCCTATGCTAATATTGACATGAAGATTTCAAAAATAAAAATAATTTGAAAAAATAATACAAAATCTATGTATCTAGGTTTTAATCACATTCTTGAAAAAAAAACTATGTGTATTTTGTTGTTGTTTCATTAAAAAGAAATGTTTTCAAAAATTAAAGCTCAACTGTTACATGTTTTCCTCCTTTTAAAAATTTTCTTCATCAGAATTTATAGAATGTCACCTAATGAATATATTTGGGTAGTTATTGATTGTTATTTCGTTAGATTCTATAGTTCAACTTTAATCTTAGGTTTTCTCCAAAGTACCTTTACGGATTGAGTCATCTGATTCCTTAACACTTGTTCTCCACTATCAAGAATTTGGATAATCTCATCACAATATAGTAAATAGTGATACATTAATATTCCATCATATGTGATCATATCCATTAGATATAAAATGTAATTTAGAAATAAAAATATATGGAATACAAAATGTACTTTAGAGAGTCCAGGTGGCATTTCTAAATGATAAGCCACAACTCCAATTCCTTCTAGAATTTCAAAAGTACCAATGTACCTGGGAATATGTTTTCCTTTCTTACCAAACCTTATAAAACACTTATATGGGGATACATACAAGATAACGTGATCTCCCATTTTAAATTCCAAACCTTCTATTTGGTTATCAGTATATCTCTTTTTCAAACTATGAAATTATTTAATATGATTTTGAATAGTCATTACCTTTGTCATTTTTTCCTCCACATGTGTTCACCCACAAAAATTCTTTCACCAACTTCATCCCAACATGTTGAAGTCTAAAAAATATTAAAATATAATTCTTCATATGGATCCATTTTAATTATTTAATTGGATATATTGTTATAGGAAAATTCTACCACTGGTAAATAATGGCCCACATACCTCAAAAGTAAAGTTAGAAAACCACAAAATGTATCTTAAAGATTTAATAGTTCTTTCATACTATCTGTTGGTTTGAAGGTGATAGGTAGTTATTAAATGAAACTCAACATGAAAATCCTTCTGAAAACTTTTCCAGACATTCAATATAAAGTGTAGGTCATGACCAAACACTATTCAATGTAGTGTTCTATGAGATCATAAAGCTTCATTAATATAGAGTTGTGTAATGTGCTAAAGATTTAATTCTTCTCTTGTAGTGAGTAAATGTGTAGATTTGGAAATGAGTTCAATAAGAACCCATATTCTAACATTTTTTCTTAGAGTCTTCAGTAATACAGAAATCAATTCAAAAGTAATGTCATCCCATTTCCACATAAGATTGACTAGGGGTTTTATAAATCATATAAGATGATATCTCTCTCCCTTTACCTATTTAAAAATAGAGAATCCCAATATATAATGAATAATTTACCACTTCATATTAGCTCATCATAAATGTTACTTCAAATCGCTTTACTTCTCATTATAACTAGAGTGTATATTGAAATTAATTCTTTGATCATCATCTAATAATTCCATTTTTATCTTAATTTTAGATATAACACATAAAATCTTTCCTAATTTTAGAAATCCATATTCATATACTAAATATGACAATTTCCCATTATTCACAGCTTCATGTTTTTTGAAAAATATCATCATTCAACTAAGAAAATTTAATCATTTCCAATAAAGATGGTTGGGAAATCATTTGAAAATGGACTAATGTTTCCCCTTACATAATAATTATAATATATATCTTCACTAAATCCATGAACATAGGATCCCTATAAATCATCATTTTGTTTCGGTATCTATGATCATTCTTACTCAATGCATTTTCTGCCATATTTGACTTCCCTGGGTGGTAGTGAATTGAGAATTTAAAATATTTGAGTAGCTAGAGACATCAAATTTTCCTCATATTTAACTCTTTAAGTTATTGTTTTTCAAACTCTTATGGTCTATGCATATTTTTTATCATTCCCTATAGAGATAATTTCTCAATTTACTCAACGAAAATACTATAACCA
Source organism: Viscum album (assembly GCA_963277665.1). NCBI lineage: Eukaryota > Viridiplantae > Streptophyta > Magnoliopsida > Santalales > Viscaceae > Viscum > Viscum album. Next base: position 654,806,339 of record OY728123.1, read on the forward strand.
CCAACTCAAGATCCTAATTTGCATAATTATTTTCATGAGTATTTATCTACCATAATATATAGAAAATAAATTCGTGTTTCTCCATAAGAAAAAAACCATGTACCTTCTTCGACATACTACAATATATTACAAATCCATCATTTCGTGATGATGTATTAAAAATAGGATTATTCACTAATATCCTCTCCAATTATTCAAAAACATATTCACATTCTTTATGCTTGTAAAATTCACCCCATTGTGTGTAATATTTTTTAATGGTTTAGCCAATGAGGAAAACTAAACAAATTATTAATTGTAACAAATGAATCTAATGATACTATATAAAAAATTTATGTTCCATGGTGTGGGATATTATGTGACTACATTTGTCTTTACATTGTTGAATATGATTCCACCCTTAGAGATAATGTGTATAAGATAAAATACATTCTGAATCCTGAAATCACAGTATATAAATTTCCCATATAACATATTTTCTTAAAAAGTCTCAAGATAGATTTGAAAGTTATATTCATGGTCCTCATATATTTTATAGTACACAATAATATCATCAATACATACCTCAATAAAATTATCACTATATTCCTTAAATACTCTATTTATTATATACATAAAAAATTATGTTCATTATTCAATAAAAATATCATTATTGTAAACTTATAATTTTTAAACCTTGAATGAAATGTTGTCTTTGAAATATCCTCTTAATAACTTATAATTTATGATACCCATAACTAATTTCTATCTTTTAAAAATATTGAGCTCTACAAAGCTGAACAAACAAGTCATCAATGTGAGGTGGAGTATAATTGTTCTTTATAGTAATAAAATTTATTTCTCAGTAATTAATGAACATCCTCATAAATCAATATTTATTCTTCAGGAAAATAATACGGGATCCCCAACTTGAAACATTGGGGAATATAAATCCCTTATCACACAACTTATATAGTTGTTTATAAGACTCTAATAATTCCACAATGACCATTCTATAAGGAGTTTTTGATATAGGTCTCACACTATAGATTAAATAAATGGAAATTAAAATTCCCATTATGGTGGATGTCTAGGTAATTATTAGTAAACAAATCAATGCATTCCTATATAATAGTTACATCAACAATTTTAATATTAATTTTCTCATCCATAGATTTTTTAGTCTCTTCTTCCCCAAATAATCTCATTCAAAAGAACTAATTGAGGTCTATCTAAAAATTAATTTGATGATGATGTATCCTCTCTAAAGATAAGGCATTCTATATCCTCATCAAAAAACATTAATTCCTTCCTTTGGAAATAACATTTTTTTTAATTTATTTTAAAGTCCAATCTATACCAAGGATTATATCAAAATCAACAATAGTTACAATATTAAATTCTACAAATAAAGAACGTTTCTGTTCCTTAATAGGAATAAAATGATATATATTTACTACAACAAGATTTCTACTTGGAGTTTTGAATGATTAATCCCTTATATATGGTGCTAGAGAAATATCTAATTTTTTGTAAACCATGAATGAAATAAAATTATGAAGGTCTACAATCAAATAAATATTTTGGTAAATTTAATTCTTTGATTAAAGTACCAACCATTAAATCTATCATAACTTTAACCTATGCTATAGTGATCACATAATCTTTCAATTCTCCCCTCAAACTCTTTATTGGTATGTTCCATACATTCTTGGGAAATTGGTGTGAAAATGTTCCATTTAGTTATAGTTGAATCAATGGATAGTGTTGGTTTCCTTCTGACCCTTTCATTTATTAGACATATAATCTGTGTTTCCATACATGTAAAAAATTTCCATGCCCTTCAATCATTTTATAGGATTTCTCTTTCCATAAATTTCACATGATAGAAATTTCATTATTTCCTTCTTCTTCTTTGACACTTCACAATTTTCTAGGTTCTCAACCAACCTCTTCTTAACTTAATTTCTATTGAAGATATGGGATTGAAAAAAATGAATTATCAATTTTGATGAAACATAATACTATTTCTTCATATGATGAAAATGTTTTAGAAACTAATTCCCTTCGAGGGATGGTGTTAATGCTTAGAATAAATGGTTAATATTTCTCTATGGATTACATATGTAGTTATTAGAATATCTATTTGAGTCTTTTAAAAGTAACTTTACACTCTAAAACACTTTCCCCTTCCTTTTTATTTAAGTATGGGAAAATTTTATTAATTATATCTCCTTCCTCATTGAGAAAATATTTGTAAAATAACATTACTTCAAAATCTCTCCATGACATATATTCTATTTATTCTTCCTAACAAGTATTTTCGATCAACAACCAAAATCAATCATATTTTTCTTTTAAGATAATACCCTGCCAAGATTAACTTTTCCCTTACGTTGTATCCCAAATCCAAAAATATTCTTTTGGAGAAACTTAATCAACGACTCATATACGACTGAATTAGTGGTTCCCCTAAAGAATGAAGGATTTTTTTGCATTAAATAATCCAATATAGGTTAATCTTTCAATATAAAATCTTGTTTCTTCATGTGTATAAGGTTATTTGACATAACCTGGTTTAGTTTCCCTAATATGGACATGATCTAATCAAATACAACACCATATGTATTGTCTTAAACATTAGGTAGATCCCTACACTGACTATACGCATTGATTCCCCTTTTTATGTCAGGTTCCATCACTAAATAATGGAACACACTCAGTTTTCACAAATTCATCATGCATTTTGACCCAAAAATCCCCTTTAAAAGTAAAATATCATAAATAATAAAATGGATTATCATAATTATCATGTTAGAAAAATTCATTTAAAATCATGTTCCTAAGATTTCTACTAAAATTCATCTAATAACAACTGTTATAAACCTAAATTTATGAACCAAGATCTTTTTTATATGTTTTGATATTAGCATAAGATAAAAGGTTTTTTTCTTAAATAATTAATCATTTTAGTATTATTGATGAACCATATCCATAAATAATTCACCTTTAATATATGAAATAAAATATAAAACATAATAAAAAAGTATTTCGAATCCATGAAACTCATTTAGAGATTAAATAATCATATCCATGGGAAAGGAAAAAAAATGAAGGTGTGATAAAATTCTCAGCAAGGGTTAAGTAAAATGTAATGAGAAATGGGTAAATAATCCTTAATCATATGTAAAGGTAAATAACAGAAAACACATGCCATTTAACCAATAACATAAGAATTAAATGCATCTATCGATAATATCAAATGAAATAATCTCATGGGAAATTTTAACAGAATTCTCAAGGAAGTAAATACATAATGTAGGGTGTCTAGATAACATAAATTGGATGTTTGATGGTTTATTGTTGGGGATTGAATTTTTATACAATCATTCATGTTGGTATTTCTATTTCTGAACAGTTTCCAATTGTTTTTTTTCATGTAATTGGAAACACCCAATGGTTCAATATCCTTGAGGGACCAGCTTTCCAAAGGTTGGAACTCATTGGGAAGATAGGCCAATGATGCTTAAGAAATCACATTGGTCAAAAGGATGGGTGTTTGGGTTCATAACACCGTTTTTAGGGATTATTTTCTTACTTTGGGACTCTCTTATATATTTTAGTTATGTTCATGAATTTGTTATTAATTCCAAAGAATGATGTAGGTCACCCTAAAATTAACAATCTATTATTACGATATTTGGAATTTAGAATCATATATATATATAACTTTCTTCATCAATGGGGGTATATTTTTGTATCTTAGGTTCCCCATTAATGGTATCATCTTATGTACTAATTAGAGTTTATTTGGTAATGTTTATGATAATTCGTGTATTCTAGGCAGATCGTAAGGTGCTATAAAGTGTGTTGTCATATAGGTAGATGAGAGTTTTTATGATGGTTGGACCAAAATCAGGAATAGGTTTCCTACTTATGCTTGAAAAATAAATTAGAACCCATGTATTTCAGTTCTACTTAATGGGGGACATCATACCTTTAAAGGTAATATGATAAATACCTAACTATGCAATTATATGTTATGTGTCAAAGGTGCCCAGTTAAGGTTTTATGTGGGACATACACAGAAGCGGCCTAGGGAAACTGGAAAGGGATATGAATTTCTAGGTTGAAATCACACTAATAGAGGCCCATGGGTTTGTCTCTCAGGGGAAATGAACCTTTAAGAGGATTAATTTGTCACTTATTCATGATAATAATTCTCGGGTGAATGAATTTGAGGCCATGAGAATTGGTGACTCATGGTTATTTGGGGGTTTGGATCTAGGATTACTCCTGAGGAGGATGCCCAAGGATAGTTTTCATTTGGGGCTTACTCCTAAGGAGGATTCACAAGGATATTTTTCATTTGTGGATTTCTATTGAGAAGTATTACCTTGAGATTAGGTGATAGTTAGGCATCCTATATATCATGAATATAGTAGTAATTAGAGTTCTCGTATTTCAATAATTTAGGGAATACACGCTAAGGTTTCTTGGTGAATGGGGGTTATGATTGGGGCTTATTCTTCAGTAGTATGCCCATTGATTGGCCTTATGTAGAGCTTAATCCTGAGATGGATTCCCAAAATTGGTTGGATTAGGGATTATTCCTGAGAATGATTTATTTAATTGGTTAGATTAGGGATTACTACTGAGGTTTATTCCCTTAATTTTTTGGGGATAACACTTGGAATGAGCTCTCAGGATTAGTATGTGAGTCATGCTTAGTGTGATCAACAAGTGGAAACACAAAATCTATTAAACCACACAATATTCGTTTCCTTGAGGTTGGATACATTTCATTAAGGACTCACACCAAGGGAGGAAATATGAAGGAAGGCAAGAGGAAGTTCCTAAATATGGTTCTCCACTAAAAAATGCATTTGACCATGTGGATGTTGTCATTATAGAAATCAACTATATCTACAAGAGTTAGGATGAGTCATTCTTGAATGTGATGGAATGGAGGGAATACAATATCTTGAAAACCACACCATCCTTCTTCCATTGGTGGAAGAGGTTAAGGGTATGAAAGAGAGAGGAGAGGACTATAGTTTCTATCCTCTCTCAGACCTGGTATCCAAGGGTTGAGGATGATCCGGAGTGCATCCTCCTTCAATAATATCTAGGGAATTACTCCTGAGGAGGATGCCCTAAAATTGGGTCCTCAGTGGGTGAGGAGGATCTCATTCCTTGTTGAATGGAAAAGCTACTATGATGATCACCCACCCTACCTAGAACTTGAGGCTTGAGGGCTTAGCTAAGACAATGGGAGAACATTGTCCTACCCCCTATATCTGAAATTGTGAACTCCCTAAAACCTTCCATGGGTTTGGGGACCTCCTGACTAAAGGAATGAAAAAAAAACATGCACCCCAAAAAACATAACCATTTGGTAGGAAAAGAGGGGAGTCATCTAACAAATGGAATGAAAATACCAATGATGGACATGTGGGTGTTCCACACTTCATGGGTTTTCAAGTCCAAAGGCTACATTTGAGGTTTAAACTTGGTCTCGTTCAGACAAGGGAACCGAAGGAAGAGGAGTCCTACCATTGGTGGCTTCAAAGAGGACTTAGAGAGTGGCTCACATAGGTCCTAGATTAGAAAAAAGAGGTTCCTCTAATAGGGAGTGGGAGTAATTGGATGTTATTCATCAAGGGGGTATAGGATTGTGAAATCTAGGTAATCCTTGGTAAATGGATCACCTAGGCATCAAAAATAGGGCAAGGATTTTATCCAAGGCACTATGGGACTCTTCAGATGTTCTTCTGTAGGTCTTTCTCTAGTCCTATAATAAGGAAAGGGGCCTCGTGTAGGTGGTTTCTCACTAGGGGTGAATGATTAATAATATAGGTGTCTTGTGTTTGGGACCCTGAAGGTAATTTGATCTCACTTATCACCATTAAGATTCACTTCTCTTGGGTTTTAGAGACATACCTAATTGGATTTAAAGGAGTTGTGAAAAGGGGATGTGCGACCCGATATTGGATGATTATTTTTTATCTTTCTAGTTGTAATAATGATAAGAATAAGGGTCTTATTTATATGAAAATATGGAAGCTTGGTCAAAGGAGTTGTTCTAATTAGGTCCAAGTTGTAGGTGACCCGTATATGTGACTGTAGTAGGGGTGGCCAGGCCATTGGTGGGGCACAGGGGCTTGCATGCTCTTTCTAATGAGCATGGGTCTTTGTGTGAAATTCAACTTTGGAAACTCTAATTGATTCTACTTATGGATCTTTATTACCATAACATGCTTAAGGTTAACTTCATAATCTATTCGTCATCCTTCACAAAATGGAATGTCAACAAAATCCCCCCTAGTATTGGATCCGATTGAAATATGAAGTTATAGACCCGATGTAGAGAATGAAAAATATTATGAAGGTATCTTGATGAACCATGATGGGTTTCTATAGGGGGAGGGAGTGCAGGTCCCTAAAGTTGGTCCCCGATGCAGTATAGGTGTGCAGATCTCTATTGTAGTCCAATGATGTCTATATATACTAAAGACCTATTTTTCATTTTATTTTCATTTCAAGCCTTTGATTATATATATTTCCACATAGCTAATCCACTCAAATCTATCCTACTTACATTTTCAAATAGCTCCCATTATTTTTTTCCCCAGGTACAACCACTTGAGAGATGGAGAAGCGCATGCAACCTAGTCAAAGTGGGTGCATGAGGAACCTGTCCAAAGGGGCTATAAGTGAAACCTAGTCGTAGGGGTTACACGAGTTATTTACTATTACAAAATTTTTAATTCCTTCTAAGTATAAATTATAACTTTATTAAGTTAACATATGAATTAAATGGGGGAACACAGAGCTTTATTATTGGTTCTCAATGGAAGCCTTGATGACTTCCACTAAACAATCTACCACATGTTCCTTTGATATGATAAAAGTTTTTGGGACAGTGTACAACCTCATGGTTGACGCTACTCTTCAGAATATGGAAAATAATTTGGAACCATTACAACATGAGTACCCAAAAAGTGACTAATTAACATTTAATGATCATGAACTCTTAAGGGACACCTTTATCCCTGGGGTCTAGAGTTACTTCCCAACATCCTAGTTCATGAATCATATCAACGTCCTTTCTTCCAACATCTCATCAAAGGGTGTTTATATAATGATAGAAATGGATCCCATTGGTTGTATCATGCATCACAGTGGATTCACTCTAGATATTAAGTTTTACATCTAGTAATCTAGGCCTCATTATTATGAATCAACCATTCATGCTTCACAAAGAGATCAAACATGGGTTAGAAGGAGGATTGGGATTTCTATTATGGAGGGGGAGTTAGGAATAATTGTATTTGGTTATACTAGGTGATCCTACTTTAGAAAAATTTAAAAATATCTATAAGAAACCAATATATATGAGGTTGTTCGAGAAGGGCACACCTACATCTATAAAAACCCATATATCATCCCCAAACTACCGAGTCTATGGATTACAAAGAAAAATTACATTCTATTGACACATAGTGAAGTTACAATCATCTTGTGGTTGTTCTATATAATCTATGGATCCACATTATAAGGGAGATATATGGAGAGTTCATCCCACAGAAGACAACATGGGATGATGCTGATTTGACATCGTCGCTGGTCAAAAATCTTTTTAATATGGAGAAGAAATCGAAGAAAAAAATCCCCTCCATAGGGAGACATCCATGCTAGAACATGTAATTTTTTTTTTCAAGAAACTAGCAGGAGAAGGTACCGCTATCAAGTTTCCAACTTTATGTCCCACCATAGAGAATCTGGGAATTCCAGACACATTTTGGACTAAATTAGAGAAGATACAATACACCTATTTGAGGTTTAAGGTCAGCCCAAAGGTTGATGTGAGGACTAACCTAGATAGATTCCTTTTTTAGGTGGATAATCATTTATATACTTCCAGACTTTGTGTCTAATGGTTGTATCAGTCTAGGGACTTCTGTTATAGCATCCAGATTATTAGAGGGGAAGTACGTAGGTTTTTTTCCCATGTCCTTGTAATAATTTACAATTGTTTGCTACAAAAATACAATAGGAAATCCCCATTTAGGATTTTAGGACCATTTAAAATTATATTAGGGTGTATTGAGACATATTGTTTTCATATATTGTTCTGATCCTAGTTAAAATCCTTGAAAACATATTCCTCCCATCAGTTAAGGATATCTCTAGAATCCAACCTATAAACCTAAAGTATAATGAGGTGTTGAGGATGCAGAATGTATTTTTGGAATTTAACTTATTTCCACATGGTAACCTAATGATATGGATTATTATTGATAATGGTAAGGAAATGAATTTTGAGTTGAGGTCGTATATGATATCATTTAGGGGTAGCGTATTGGCATCCCTTATTAAGAGAGAGATCATCTTCTTGGCTTATGATCAATATTGATTTTCATTCTTGTTTAAATGTCATGTATAGTCTTGCATCTACCCCTAAGTGAATTTTTATCTTGAGAAGCATCTGATGGTAGCCGGATGGATTTGGATCCTAAGAGTTAGGGAGGTATCAAAAATGTCAGTCACACTGCCACTATCAGATGTGTCAATCAGGTTCGAGCCTGTGTATGACATGGTATGGATCTCTTCATACCATCATGGGGTATTGGTGATGAAAGATTACTAGGTCAATCCCACAACAACATATGGTTGTTTTATGTGAGGTAAAAAGAATCTATATAAATATGATTATGTTATATCTCTAGAGCCTTCCAAGTGATCTTGGGCAAGGATAATTGGGCATGCGAGAGTTGAGTGGACCACACCACCTGCACCAAAGCAATTCAATAATAATCATCTAGAGGAGGCTCATGATCCAAACCCTCATTATCCCAGGAACTAAAAGTTGCCTGAAAAGCCCTCCAAGTTGAATGTTTTTTGGTATTCCTCATATCAAGATGCATCATATCCATAATATGTGTGACCCTTAGTGATTTGAGTTTGGGAAAGCAAAACTCACAATATCAAATACGCAGGGTAGTTTCTCCAGTACATCATGTGCATCCTAGTCCAAGGTGATCTTATAACACCTCCCAATATCCACCATGAAACTAATTTATCTGAGGTGAAAAAGTATCTTCATGATTTGGATTCTTCGATATATGCAACTGATGATCAAACCCCATCCATAAAGAGAGTGTTTGACATGATGGACTAAGAAGTATTCGAGGAGGTATATATTCATCATGAGGATGAATAGAACATCTAACTAAACCCTAATAATATATTTATATTTTTCCCATTTATATTTTCTTGTACCTCATCCACCATAATTTATCTTGAGTGGATTTTATTTTTTATTTTTCAATAGAATAAGAAGATTAAAAAAATAAATTGTTGGAGAAGGAGTAGCAATAGAGTCACTTGAGTCACCGAAATAAGGGTTGAAAAGAAAAACTATAGAGGTCGTGAATGAGGCCCTTGGGTACCTAGAATTATCCCCACAGTATTGGACCATGATGGAGGAGATTTCAGGGGGAACCCCTTGACCATCACATCAAGTCTCAATTTCGAAGAGGACCGATACATTCCATTCTCCATCACGAGAGAGTAAGTGGTGGAGGGAATTAAAGTGGGTGAGGTGCATGTGACCCAGTAAGTCTTCATATTGTCACCTAATATCAATAATTTAATAACATACTCTTTCTGACTATGATTTTATATTTTAAAATTCACATAATTTTCCTCCCATTATGGTTCCATAAATTATCCCACAAGGATTGATGAGGATTCCCTAAGGGAGGCACAAATCCAGACTGATGAGTTAATTATTATAACGGATGAAACATCAAGATATGTGGCCATGTTTTCCCCCATTTATTTAAAGAGGGGAGAGTTCCATGGTCATATGAGGTGTTCCCCTTTAGGTGTCATGTATTCTTTCAAACATTCCTCTCATCATGATATTTTGCATCCATTGCCCACTCTAAAGGACCCTACGACAATCAATGTTAATCCCATTGTCACCCTATAAGGGTCTGACAGGGATATCAGATGTTTTGAAAAATTCATTGATGCCGACCCTTACTCTGCAAGGCCTAAAAATATTCTACCTGTTGATCAATCAGTATAAGGGGATTATGGTTTATCTAATTTGGGTCTTGAGCCACACATCTTGGAAACCATTACTAGTGAAGATAGTGCAATAATTGAGGCTTAATATCAAGAAATGATGGATCTAATTATTCCATAAACTAATATTACAGGTTCCCTTAAGGAGTCTAGTGATTCTCTTAATGAATTTGATAGGCATGATTTTTATCATTGTTTCATTTTTTTAAACACAATTGACTTTCTGTCAGCTGATGCTTCACATAAAAGATCAACATGTGAAGCATTTTATATAGATAACTTTTCCAAAGAAATTCAAAAAAAGGGAATCCTAGTCCACCCTAAACATTTTTTCATAGAATTTATGGCTAATAATCCTGATCTACTAGATTATAGAGAGCCTCTGATCCTAGTTGCTGAGAAAAATCGATAGGAGTTGGGAGTTGAGGCCAGTGATGATGGAGAGTTATCAATCACTATGACAGAATTGGAAATGGGTGAGTGTTACTAACCATTTTGGTTTAATCACATCCTTTGTTGTTTATTAAACTTTTTATGTTGATGAGATGTTTCATAGGCTATTCAATGTCTTCATATTCGGCGAATTCACATAAGATTGGGCCTTCCATTCCAGCTCCAACAATATTAGTAAGTAGAGCTAGGTATATCTTAGAGGTAGTGTAACAAGGTGTATCACTGATTTCATGGATCCCAAATTATGTATCTCCCATCAAGAGTGTCTTTGAGTATGATATAGAGACACCAGATTCTTTCTGAACTATGTGCCTTTTGGTCTGGTGGGATATCTGGAAGATAATTTGGGAAATGCCACTTGAATAACTTCTAGTGTGACTTCACTAACTTCCATTAATTATTTCTATTCTGGGATACAATGGATTTAATTATCACAATATCCATAACACTGTGAAAATAATCATCCAAAAAAGGAAATAGGATCAATGGTTTTAGAATGTCGGGGCGTAGTAGGCAAAACAGTTTGTGGAACTCAGAGCTTCCATAATGCAAGATGAGGTCTACCATTACAAGGAGGTGGATGAGTACAATGATCAACTCAATGAGAAGTATCTTAAAATACTGTTCCTCAAATAATAATTAAATTCCTCAAACCAATAGGTATTATAGATTCACTAATTTTTAGAAGGGGATTCGGCACAGAGAAGGGATGTCCCTACTGCTGAGTATGATAAACTCTATAGAGATAAGGAGGATGTCGTTGCACAAATTTCCATGCTTTGGAAAGATACAGAAACTACATGGGGTATTGTTCAACTTCTAAAATCATATGGTTAAGGTGAACTATAAAATTTAAAAGAGAGGATTCATCATGTGGAAATTTCTATGCATTTTGAAACATAAATGAAATAAAAATGAATTTTTTGTTCCCAATAAATTATTATTATATTTAAATTCATAATGTAATCATAATACATCACCGAAATGACTCATTTAATTTAACTTCATCATATTATTATTATAATGAAAATGATGAGAAAGTGATCTAATTTTTTCCTAGTCCATTGGACCAAGAAAGTGTAGTACAAATATTAATAAGGTTATATAAAGAACCATACAAACTTTTTTTCTTTTGTGTTATCACCCTAATATTTTTCTGAATTCCAATATTAAGGAGACTCGGTGGGTGATATTTTGATTTCTCTTAGACTGGCCTTTTATTGTTTTTATATAAATAAGTTTTTCACCTTTCATATTTACATTGCCTAATTTTTTCCTAAACCATACAAAGTCTAGGTCTAGTGAGATAACACTCAAATTTTGTATAGATTAACCATTATGTGTTTTCAATCTAGCAAGTACTATGTCTCTATTTTTAGGTATTTTAATTTCAAGCTATACAAACTAATTATTCTTGTGTTTTAGGTTGAATAGATTTGACTATAAATTTGTAGATGATGACCCAAATAGTACTTTTTGACCAATAATGTTCTAAAATTCATCAAATATACAATAGGGAGTCTTGAACCATGATTTTGTGGATCCCAAATCTAAAACATGATATTAGGTAATAGAGGAGGTCTCTCTAAGGATGAAGTTAACCCTAGTTGATGAACATGTTTTGTCAGCTACATTATGTAGAGCCAGCTAGGGTGTATTACTACATAGTCAAATAATGGAATAATGTTTTTGACATGCCCCAAAATTTGTGAGAAACATATCGAAAGATGACTAGGGAGTGTTACAACATAGCCAAGAAAATGATTCTTCAGAAGTTATGACATTATACCATTGATGGACAAAGAGAATTTATGGATATTCCTATTTCTCAAGACCACAGTGAGTGGATTTCACAAAGGGAGGTGTTAGGGAATGAAGAGAGCATAAGTATAAGCATTGGTCACGAATGGGAAACCACTACTGCATGAATTTGGATCATGTGAAGGAGGGGAAGTTTTGTTAAATGATCGATTTTAGGGGGAGGACCCTATTGACAATGGTTGATGAATTGTGAAATATAATTTCATGAAACTGGGATATTGATCATGCAATTTAATATCTTATGGTAAGGATAAGGTTGTACAGTTTAACAAGTTTTTATTAGGATATTATGAAATGTAGTTTAAAGTCGTACAACAAGAAAATTATGCAATGGAGTTTAAATTCATACAATAAGTAAATTGTTCTATTCAGTTTAAAGTCTTATAGAAAGGACATTAGGGGTTATAATTTAAGGTCCTTATATTGGACCCAAAGGTTGAATATTATCCCATTCTTAGTAATATTCCCAGGAATGTGCTACCATATTTAGGTATAATGGAAAAAATAAGTTTTAATCTATAATCTGGGGATATCAAGATCTCAAAAATGGTGTGGGGAAAAAAGTATTATGGAAACATAAGAGGTAAATCTTGAGGATGAAGTTAATATTTATTAAAAACACATTTTTGGGTTTGTTTTATACAAATCCTAATGGGGTGTGTTACAGCATAGTCAATAGTGGAATCCCTTGGCTGAAAAACCCATTTTGTGGGATGATTTATAATATTCCATCAGGGGTGTGTTACAATATATTTAGCAAAATATATTCTTAGTCTTTTCGATATTCTATCGCTATTGGACAAAGGAAGATTATAAAGATTTGGATTACACCATGCACATGGATTGGTTTGTGGAAGGAAGTACATGTATAAGGGAAGATAATTTGAGTCAAAATAACCTATTATTTGGATTAAAAGCTTTCCTCTGCTTGTCAAATCAAAGAATGGGAAATATGGTTCCTATAGTTTTAGATCATATGATTAGGATCATAACATTATGGAAATGATAGGTGATATGTGGCATATCTAGCCAAGGTTGTTCCCGTATACTTCTGATATAAAGGAGGATGTTTTAAACCATAGTATTGGATCTTTTTAGATCAATAAAAAAGATATAGGGAAAATATATGAGGGATTAATACAAACTATTTCAAATTATGGGTCCCAACATAATTTCTTTAAACTTTAAAAAAGAATAGAGGTTTCTCCCAAATGAATAGTTACCACTGACTGACACACCAATTTTGTGGGTTGTTTTTTGAAAATACAAATGGGAAATATCACAGATTAGTCAATAGTATAATCCTTTGGCTGAAAAACCCATTTTTTGGGATACATTATGAAGATACAACTGGGTCATTTTATAGCATATTTTGGCCAAGAATCCTTTGGGTATCATACATTCTATTGTGAGAAGCTGAAGAAAGACAGTGGAGATCCAAAAGTGTCCAAGATTAAGAGTATGACATATGGAAAAGATATTTCCTAAGCACAAAAAAATGTTTTAATTGATATTTTCCCTAAAATTTGGAGTCTCTTGCTTAGATCTGACTCATGTGTATGAGGGATAAATCTTTGTTTCCTTGGTGGACCCCTTGATGATCAAACCCAAATTAGAATCTCCAACACATATCTTAGTTTTTATAAATAAAATGGGGAATTTTTATTTACTCTATTGCTAGGAATTGGACATAATTTCTCAGTGTCACAACATATCTCAATGTGATGAGAATAATTCCACACATATTTCTTAAGGTACCATGAAGTTTAAAGTCATTTGGTCTTGAAATTTATTGTGTACTTTAATGTCATGTTGTAAAGACTAAGGTGTCTCGATGTGAAGAGTAAAGGAATGTTGTGGCTGGGCTAAGCCATGGGACTTAAGTGTCACTAAGTATCTTTTCGGGACAAGAATAAATGCACACATACTTCTAAAATTAAAGGTCCCCAACACTGATTGAATTCATGTGTGTAGGACATGGGGGGTTTCAATATAGGTTCATGCATAGGGTGAGAACCTTCATTGTAAGACCTTATGTAGATCAAAAATGTACATTGGAGAGTGGTGGAATTTCACGTATTATGCTACAGATGGGTCTAAGATTGAATATTTGAACATCACTTATAATCTCATTGGAATAAGAATTAATCCACATGTAGTTCTTGAGAAAATCATGTAGTTTATTTTCATACCACAAGGAAATTTTGTGTGACTTTTATGGTCTTTCATCCCGGTGCATGGTAACCTCAATGTGAATTTATATTCTATACTTATGCATGGAATATTTTTACCAAATATCATAATCCCACATGAGATATACTCAGTGTGAGAAACAAGGAGTGAAAAATTTTCTTCCACACCACAAAGGAAGCACAAGTTAAGGATAAGGGAATTTAGATTCTGTAGTGGCCAAGCCTACAGATACAATCCAGGCATCACTATGAATTTCATTAGGATGATAATCAATCCATACATAGTTCTTTAAATCCCTTTCATTTTAACATCATAAGGTTAGGATGATGATTAATCTTCATTAATGAATATAAATTTTGTTATTGGGTCTAAGTATGGAAATCTAGGCATCATTACATAATGCATGGGAATGAGAATAAATCCACACAAAGTTCTTGGAAGGTTCCCAATGTAGGTCTAACTCATATGAAGGTAATTGGGGATTTTTTTGACTATATATGGAACTAATATAGAATATTATGGAATCTATATGTATCTTATAGGAATAAGAATCAATCCACATGTAGATCTTGAAAAAAAATTACCACATCAACCAGGATTTGACATGGGGAAAGGGAGATTTAAAATTTTCTAGAATAATGGTTAGACCCAAGACGTGAGGTCCAATCACCACTATGCATCTCATTGTGATGAGAATCATGACATATGTTCTAGAGAATCTCCTTGTGCAGATCTAGTTCACTCACTAGGACAATGGGAATTTTTATTTACAGTTGCTGTAGGACTTGATATTGGTGATTCAGGTGTCACTACATATCCCATTGGAATAATAATTAAGCCACACATAGTTCATGAGGAAATATTTCAACTTAACATCATTAGGAAAAGAAGTTTATCATGCATTTTATTGACTTGTGGTAAGGAAATGGGGCACCGGACGTGAAATAAATATTGTAACTAGACCATGGGATAGGATATGGGTGTCACTGCGTATCTTTCTAGAGGAAGAATCAATACATACATAGTAATTTAAAAGGTTCCATTTTACAGTCTAATTCATACATAGAGAGTATGGGTTATATATTTTATTGTTCGAGGTAGACATGGGATTGGGGATCTAGGTGTCACTACATATACCATTATAATAATAATTAAGACAGAAACTATTCTTAGACAGATTTTGCAGTTTACCATCATTCGATGAGGATGTTACCTATGCAATTTATCGACATCCGATAAGGGCATGAAAATGCTGGCGATTATTCCAATAACAGGGCCCAAATTCCATTATGTAGTGGAAATAATGTGACTTTTTATTATTCATGGAATATTCCCATATTTTATTCCTCATGTATGGTCAAGAGGGTATCTCGACTTGCTGATGTGTCATAGGGGTGATATTGAGACTTACATGTGAGACATAGGCCCATTTTTATGGCACCCTAAGGAATTTATCAACTAATTTTTCATTGGGAGTTTCCTAAAATCAAATGAGAATGAATTTAACTGTTAAATTTATTTTCATTTTTTGAGGATTCATGGAATCTTTCAGTTTGAAGTCATATGTCTATGACCTTATTTCTTGCATTTTATTTTCATGAAACAAGGATGATGATTCCATGCAGTTTATCATTTTGAAACACAGATCTTATGTCATTCCCTTTAAGTTCATGTGAAAAAGACCAAATATCTATTTTAACATGTTGTATCTGGGACATGATTACATTCCATTTAAGGCCATACAATGAACACCAACTATGCAGTTTAACATCTTACAGGTTGGATGATAGTTATATGATTATGAAATGTATTTCATTAGGTACCTTTCATTGGTCAACATTGTAATTATCTTACCATCCATTGAGATCAAGGAGTAAGATCTATTATAATGGACCATGTGTATGGAGTAAGGTCCTTCCAACATTGGTTCATCTTTCATAGGCTTAATTCCTAGTATCATTGTAGTTATAAGAACCAATACAAGTTCTCCTTATAGGAATGAGTGTAGGTGGACCTTCTTGTTAAAATATCACAGAATCCAATTTTGATAGAAATCCAAGTAATGAAAGGGGTAAAATATTGTATCATCCATTCATTCCAATTCATCCAACCATTTTTGGTATTTCGCGTCTATGGAAAACTGATCACATATGGAATCACGGATGGATGAAAACTGGATCTCAATGGCAAGACTACTTATGTTCTATATACAGGTGAGTATGTGGTTTCCCATGTAGCAATACAGGTTGTAGTCTAGTAATCCCATAATGTATGTAAGATCTTCTCAAGACAAGAATATTTAACATTATCCACTATCTTCTGGAATATGTTTGAATGGGTCTGGTATAAGGCCTCTATTTTTAAATTTATCGCTTCATGGTAGCAGGATGAGTGGTTGGATTTGATATCTTATTCTTGATATAGCTTTCCCACCTCAGAAAAATAGATATTTCTTTAACATTCCAGTAGTATTTTATGAGGGATACCAACTCTGGTAAATATATTGGATTTCACCAATCCAAAAATTCTTTCATCCTTGAATTCATTGAGGGGTACTGCCTCATCCCATTTAGAAAAGAAATCAGTAGCAGTTAAGATGTATTTAAACTTATTGGTCATAGCAGGGGTTTGTGGTCCTACAACATATATTCTACATATGGTGAATGGTCGGTAATATTTGGTTTTATGTATAAACTGTAGGGGATGATGAATGAATTCAGTGTTCACATGGATGGAAAGATATATCTTGGGGAATTCTATTCAATCAAGCATCACTAAAGGCTAGAAATATCCAAGCAATTCGATTTTGTGAGAAATATTATGTTGTGACTGATGGGTTCTACATTACCCAACATAATCAGTTCTCATGACAACAATAGTCTATTATTCATCAATACACCTGAGAAGGACTCCATCAAAACAATTTTTATAAATGATCCTCTAGTGATTTGGGTCATCACAAAGAGTGAAGTTAGCTACTCACTGTCATATTTTCCCTATCCCAATTATATATGGTGGGAAGGATAAGTTCTGAAGGTAGTCCATGATTGTAATCATTCACCCATATATAAAACCATCTGGTTCAAGAATAGGTATGAATTCATTAATATCTTCAATTCTGATTTGAATGAAAGGTGTGACCATTCAATGATCGGTAAATTGGATTATTGTTTCATCCAAATTCAGATCCTCCATAGTGGTAGCTGCATTTTCCAATGCATCTGTTTGGGAATTCATCGATTGCAGGATGTAGGTCAAAGGTAGTTCAGTGGGAATTCTGGCATTAACCCTTGGACGTAGTCAATGAGGGGGTTAGATTTTCTTTTATGATGGTGTAATCACTACTGATATGTTTGATTAGAAACTATGAGTTTCCTTTCACCTTGTGGTGGTCCACTAGTATTTAGAGTGCTAACCCCAGGCCTGCAATGAGGGCCAGATATTTTTCTTCATTAATGGTACAACCTTCTAATAATAACAAATCGTAAGGTGAAACTCCCTTTTTGGGGAGATAAGCATGATCCCTAACCCAACATTCACTAGTGCAGAAATCGTTTTTTACATCACCATTTTTTACGTCGGTTATATATAACCGACGTAACAATGCGGCGAGTAGATTTTTCACGTCGGTTATTTTAATAACCGACGTTACAAATCGCGCCTGTTGGGTTTTTACGTCGGTTATCAAATAACCGACGTAAAAAACCAATGCGCGGGGGGGTTTTTACGTCGGTTATTTTGTAACCGACGTAAAAAACCCGATATCGACGCGTTTTTTACGTCGGTTATCAAATAACCGACGTATAAAACCAAAGCGCGGTGTGTTTTACTTCGGTTATTTTATAACCGACGTAAAAAACCCCCGGGGGCTTTGGTTTTTTACGTCGATTATTTGATAACCGACGTAAAAAACGCCTAGATATTGGGTTTTTTTATGTCGGTTATCTTATAACCGACATAAAAAACCAAAGCCCCGGGGGGTTTTTTACGTCGGTTTCCAAATAACCGACGTAAAAAAACCCGATATCTACGCGTTTTTTACGTCAGTTATAAAATAACCGACGTAAAAAACCAAAGCGCGGGAGCCTTTTTAGGTCGGTTTTAAGATAACCGACGTAAAAAAGCTAAAAAATAGTTTATAACGTCGGTTATATAATAACCGATGTTATAAAGCATTTAAAAAAATTAAAGCCCATGTTCTGTCATTTATGATTTTTTCGATTGACAGTCGCCGGCTCGTCTCTCTCTCGCGCGGTAAACCCTAATCGGCTCGTCGATTGCCTGCATTACACTCATTTTGGCTTCATTGTTTATCTTCTTCACTGATCTCGGATCTATCATCTCAACTCGCGACATTCAAGTAAGCCTTCCACGAATTTATTTCGTTCGTTTTTGTTTCGATTCTTGATGTGCTTTTCGTTCGTTTTTGAATCCCGTGTAATTTTTTTATTGCAAATGGTTATTATGTTCATTCAACTCGCAACATTCAACTCTAAAATGTTTATTAAAACATTGTGGATTAGCTTCAGCAAAATCTGAAAAATAATGGGTGGTACTGTAACGTTCCATTCTTCCAGCAACATTATTATTTCCTTCTTAGCTGGAATGTGTCTTTCTGGATGAAGATTGGTAGTACTTATTTTCTTAAAATCATATTTTCAATATGATTGTCCAGAAAATTATTTTCATGAATGAAATTGGACCAGGTACAATCGGTAATACCTATCCTTAAAATTTCATTCAACATTCTTACATCATAATATTTTTTCAAAAAATTATGATTTTTAGAACTCCTAGATCAGAAAACCATCATGTGTTTTCATCTGCATTCATAAAAATATAAATTCATACCTATTACAATCAAATATTTCATTCTGGACTCATGGTGAGTCTGATAATACATTTCTTTATTCAGTCATCTCCTAAAAATGATGGACCTTTTCATGCAAAGTGTATCCGATTTCTTGAATATGACGGTATGTCTGATTTTCAACAAAACCAAGTGAGGTGATTTCTTTTATTATTAATAATTCATAAAAAATTATAATACCTAAATATTATTATCATCCTTTTCATATTTTTCATTATAAAAAAGGTAAAGGGTACTTTCTTTTCATTCTCAAGTTAAATTATATTTTTTATAAAGGTCTTTTCTATCTAGGTAGAAATAATTTAATGATAATTAGATTGAATTAGGTATATTATCTTATCTTACCATCCAAACACATTTTTATGTATTAATAATTATTATGTTTTGTAAAAATAATAATGACCCCCATTTCATTTTTGTTAGTTAATTGATCTACGAAAGTGTTATAAATGATTTGATGATCACGATTCACCCATATATATGGTTAGTCATTATGTGACATTTGGGTCCATAATGTCCTTCTAATGCATTCGACAATGCATTATATATCATAGATCAATATGGGATACAGATGGTTATACCATGTCCAATGTGTTATGTGATGTGCCTGGTAAGAAATATTATAATAAATTATAGGAAAGCTGATTAACATATCCCAATAGGAGGTGAATGAAACTATGTTTTCCCTTGACATATGTTATGACTTATATGATTATGTTTGTGCCACACTCTTATGTTATTCCACATACCAATGTTGTGATCTTGTGAATAAGGTTTTTTAAATCATGTTCCCACTATCATATAAATCATGTCTTATGTTATGCTAAAATTCTTATACTTGGACTCAGGTTTTATGATCTATGATTATATAGAACTGTTTCACTTATCTTTTTGATCATGTGCTTTGTGTATGATCTTATACCCCCATGGATATCTTTTTATGAGATTAGATATTATATTTATATATAACATGTTTACCCATAATGAGTATCATAAATCAAAACTTTTACTATTTTCATTCCCTAAGTTATAAAAATAAGTATTATGTAGGATGATTCAAAAATTTAATCTGTGAGATGAGTTGTTTTATGTGTGAAACCCAGGCCAAACACATATGTATTTTTTTATTGGTATTACATATATATATTTCGACATATACTTTTTTTTACATTACCATGATATTAACATTACTTTTTCTAATGAAATATTAATATCCTTAGATTTTATATCGGATCAAAAGGATATAGTAATTCTAATATATAATCAGAATGATCAGATAATAAGACAATATTATTAAACATAAAACAAATGGTCTATATTCATATTTTTAACATGACACTTTCGATATATAGCTATTTGGTGTTGGGTACTTATGAAAACTACTACTACTTTCAAGATTTGTTTTATATTTTAAATTGTTTTACATTCAAATTATGATTTTTTTCATATAAACATGTTTTGTCTTATCTTAAAAATATATATTTTTTGTTGATATTTGTTATAGGTAATAATGAGTCGAAGTTGGATTACGGAACATCGAATGAGCAATGAATTTGAGGAAGGTGTTGATGCATTTTTGGAATTTACAAAACGAAATGTTCCAAGTAGTGACATTTTTTTCTGTCCATGCCTGAAATGTTTGAATATGAAGAAGTTGAAAAGTAGAGAGATAAAAGATCATCTGATATGTCATGGTTTTAATCCGAGTTACAGCCCTTGGATTTGGCATGGTGAAACTGGACGGAATGTCACTGTTGATGATGATTCACAAGATGGTAACTCCGATGGAATTGAAGAAATGATTTGTGATATTGTAGCAGAACAAATTGAGATAGAACCGACAGTTGCACGTCTATATGGTGATGCTATAAAACCATTATATCCCGGTTGTACAGATTTTACGGTTCTGTCGGTGGTGTTAAGATTGATTAACCTAAAGGCGAAGCATAGATGGAGTGACAGAAGTTTTACAGAGCTGCTACAATTGATGAAAGACATTCTTCCAAAAGATAACGACCTTCCAGATTCACATTACAAAGACAAGAAAATATTATGCCCGATGGGATTGGGATACAAGAAAATACATGCCTGTCCGAATGACTGCATTATATATAGGAAGGAATATGAATTTCTGTCAGAGTGTCCAAAATGTGGGACATCACGGTATAAGGTGAAAGAAAAATCACAGGGTGATGTAGAGATTACAAAGCTCCCTTCAAAGGTATTTTGGTATCTTCCTATAATTAATCGTTTCAAACGTTTATTTGCTAATTCACATGATGTAAAAAGGTTAAGATGGCATGCTGAAGAGCAGGTATGTGATGGATAAATACGTCATCCAGCTAATTGTCCACAATGGAAGAAAATTGATGCGCAGTATTCTACATTTGGAAATGAAATAAGAAATCTCATACTAGGGTTGTGCACAGATGGAATGAATCCATACCAAACACTCAGTAGCACACATAGTTCATGGCCTGTTTTATTGGAAATTTACAACCTCTCTCCTGAAGTTTGTATGAAGCGCAAATATGTCATGTTGAGTACAATGATCTCTGGTCCAAAGCAACCCGGTAATGATATTGATGTTTACTTGTCACTGCTGATTGATGATTTGAAACTGTTATGGGCTGATGGTATTAGGGTGTATGATTCTTATAAAAAGGGATATTTTCAACTGCATGCAGTGCTTCTGTTCACTATAAATGACTTCCCAGTGTATGGAAATTTGTCTGGATACAGTGTTAAAGGGCATAAAGCATGTCCAATTTGCGAACAAAAGACGTCCTATTGTCAATTGCATCATGGGAAGAAAACAGTGTACATGGGTCATCGAAAGTTTTTGCCTATGGAACACCCTTATAGAAGACTAAAAAAGGCATTTAATGGCTCACAAGAATTTGATACTTCTCCAAAACCTTTATCCCATGATTTGTATTTTGAGAGGGTGAAAAACCTTGACGTGACATTGGGAAAGACACAGAAATCTGGTAATTATAGACATATTTGGAAGAAAAGGTCAATATTTTTTGAGCTACCATATTGGAGGTATCATGAAGTTAAATATAATATTGATGTCATGCATGTGGAGAAGAATATATGTGATTCTTTTATTGGAACATTGTTAGATATTAAAGTAAAGACTAAAGATGGGTTGAATGCAAGATTAGACTTACTATCAATGGGAATACGTTTGGAGTTAGCTCCCACTCCTAAAGGAAGACGAACATTTCTTCCCCCGGCTTGCCATACATTATCGAAGAGGGAGAAAATTAGCTTCTGTTAGTGTCTTCATGATACCAAAGTGCCTCAAGGTTATTCTTCTAATGTAAATAATTTTGTCTCATTGAAGGACTTGAAGTTGATAGGTATGAAATCACATGATTGTCACGTCATGATGCAACAAATTCTACCAGTTGCATTGCGTGGAATATTGCCCATTCGTGTCAGAAAGACTATAATGAAGTTGTGTTATTTTTTCAATTCAATTTGTAACAAGGCGATTGATGTGAATGCTTTGAACATTTTGGAAAAGGATGCAATTTTAATACTTTGTCAATTGGAAATGTATTTTCCTCCAACTTTTTTTGATATAATGGTGCATTTAATGATTCATCTGGTTCGAGAAATAAATCTTTGTGGACCTGTATATCTTCGTTGGATGTATCCTTTTGAAAGGTATATGAAAATATTAAAGGGGTATGTTAAAAATCTATATAGACATGAAGCCTCCATTATTGAAAAGTATATTTCTGAGGAGGTAGCAGAGTTTTGTACGAGATACTTGGATGCAGCGCAACACATAGGTTTTCCTCCATCTCTCCATGAACGAGTTAATAATGAGGGAAAGGGGATTCGCGGCTTGAAAGTCAAATCATTGTCAGTTGAACAGATGAAGAAGTTAGAATCATACATCTTGAAGAACATAGCTGATGATCAACCATATATCACATTGCATATTAATGAGTTGAAACAATGTCATCCAAAGAAGAAAGAAATGTGGATTTTGAATGAGCACAACAAAACTTTTTTGTCATGGATTAAAAAGACTTTGCTTGGTAGAACAGATGTATCAGAGACATTAAAATGGATAGTGGGTGGTCCATGTTTAAATGTGATAACATGGTCTGGTTATGACATTAATGGTTATACATTTCATACAAAAGCTCAGGACAACAGAAGTGCAGTTCAGAATAGTGGTGTATTGGTGTTTGCAGAAGCAATGCATTTTTTGAGTGCTAAGGACAAAAACCCAATTTCTGCATCAAATGCATATTATGGAGTGATTGAATACATATGGGAGGTTGATTACTTTAAAATTAAAGTTCCCATTTTTAACTGTAAATGGTTTAACGGTAACAACAGTGTCAGACACGATGAATTTGGAATGACACTTGTTAATCTGAATAGATTGGAAGACACAGATGATTCTTTTATAATGGAAACACATGCAAAACAAATTTTTTATGTAGTAGATCAATCAGATATGCAGTGGGCTGTTTTTTTACAAGGGAAAAAACAATATGTTGGTGAGGATGAACTTGATGAGTATGCTGATTTATGTGAGATCCCTACTTCAATGGAAATATTAACAGAACATAATGACGATCATGTTGAAGACATAGTTTGTGCCATAATGAACGATCACGACGAAGGAATTTGGGAAAACAATCCATATGTACATTCCTAAAATTACAGGTAACATATGTTTATTTCTTTTTTACATTTATTTTTTCCATAAATGTTAGATATTGTAAGTTTTTTATTTATTAAAACATGTTTTAAAATAAAATAAGTATATGTTATTGTTTGTTTTAAGTTTGTTTAGTTTACTTTATCATGTTTATTGTTGTACCCCTCTCTCTTGGATTTTAATGATCACAATCACTCTCATCGTGTTCTAACTTGTTTTCAAGTGTTTTGATGCTAGGAAAAAGGTTGCCCAGGAGTTGGCCCAAGAAGGCTGATAGTGGACTCTCTGAGTCCACCGGCTGGCCGGTGGTCTCTGGCAGAAGCATTGCTTTCTGCCAGAGCCACCGATCAGCCGGTGTTAGCGCACCGGCCATCCGGTATGGGCCCCGGCCAACTGGTTCTTGCCCACCGGCCAGCTGGAGGACCCAGGCAGTAGGCTTGCCCACTGCCTGGTGACACCGGCCAACTGGTGGATGACCACCGGCCAGCCGGTGGAACCCAGACAGAAAGCCTGCTCTGTCTGGACCACCGGCCAGCCGGGAGCTCAGCACCGGCCAGCCGGTGGACCACCATCTAGCTGGTGAGACACCACCGGCCCACCGGTGTGCCCAGTCAAACTAGCCGCCTGGGCTTTGATAATTGTTTTAAATTGTTAATTATTTTTTGAAAAGGCAATTCACCCCCCTCTTGCCATCCTCTACGACCCAACAGTTTATAACCATTACATGAATTTTAAAATGCTTATTTTGTTCACTGACAATTAATTTACCATGTTTACAATGTTTACCAGGTTTACCATTTTTACCATTTTTACCATCTTGACCATCTTGACCATCTTTGCCATCTTTACCATTGTTTAACATGCTTACCATATTACCAATGTTTACTATTATGTAACTTAGTACACTTTTCTATTTTCTGATTACAGTAGTATTAAAATATTTGAATTTGTATATTTGTTCACTGACAATTACTTTACCATGTTTACAATGTTTACCAGGTTTACCATTTTTTCCATTTTTTACCATCTTGACCATCTTGACCATCTTGACCATCTTGGCCATCTTTACCATTGTTTAACATGCTTACCATATTACCAATGTTTACTATTATGTAACCTAGTACACTTTTCTATTTTATGATTACAGTAGTATTAAAATATTTGAATTTGTATATTTGTGAACTGACGTTTGTTTTTTTCATTTGAAGGATAATGATAGATCATTCAGATGATCAACCACATGATTCTGGGGAGGATCATATTGCTGGTCATACCTCTGGGGATGAACATTCACATGCTCCTATTACGACAAAGAGTTCAAAGGTTGGTAAACGTGGTTGCACACGTTTACCAAAATTATCACTTGCCCGTACGTAGGATCAGAGGATAGTAGTTGAGTTTGATGATGATGATATTCCTAGAGGTCCGAATGCCAAAGATTTTAAGATTTTTGTTGCAACTCAGGCTAAGACCAAAGTAAGCATTCTGTATGATGATTGGAGAGGTGTGGATAAAGAAATTATCTCTCAGTTGTGGGAGACGATTTTGATAAGATCTTTTGTCATTGTTTGACTATTCATTTAATGTTTCTGGTATATATAATATGTTTAACCTCTTCATTATCAGATGACATTTGATATTCCTAACACTGGAGGAGTCAGGAAGAAATGCTTATCATTGGCTGCCAGGAGATAGAGGGATTTCAAATCAACCCTCACATATGATTTCATTTATGGTCATAGGAGTCATGAAAATCCATGTCGTATATATCCTTTTATAGATGAAGACACATGGAGACAGTTTTTTGAAAGTATAAAAAAGAGTCATTTCTGGTAAGGGCAATGTAAACTTTTATATACTTTCTTATATAAATGATTTTATTAATGTTTTGTTAATGATTTCTTATTCTTAAATTATAGCAAACAAGGAAAGCTCATCAGGAGATCCAATCTAAAAATGTATACCCTCATAGTTTATCTCGGGGAGGGTATACATTATTGGAAGAAAAAATGATAGCGGAAAAATTTCAACAACTAAGAGCTGAATCTTCAAGCTCTGGAGAGGTGGCCCCTCCATCCCCTCCATCTAGACATGAAAAACGGAAGAGAGCTCGGAAGGGAAAAAAGGGAAATATCTTTCGGAAGAATCGAGAATCGTAGCTGAGAGGATTGTAAGATATCTATTTAATTTATTTAAGTTAACTTTTTTTCTTCATATAAGTTTCAATCATTACAGAAATATTCATTTAATTAATACAGGACTCTCTTGAGGAGCAAAGTTCAGAGGGGACATTTACAGCTACTGGGAGGGAAGATATTTTATTTGCAGCATTGGGAAGGCCCGAACATACTGGTCATGTAAGAGGATATCCGACAAGTGTATCGGTAAGAAAAGTGTTTCCACGTTCTTCAACTTCTAACATTGAGGGGGTTTATAAAAAAAATAGAATCCTTGGAGGCTGAAGTTCAAAATATTAATGCGACGATGGAAGACAAGATTAGAGATTCGGTGCAGTCTATATTTGCAGAAATGCAAAGACAATTTCAGACTGCAGCTCCCACTCCTCCACCTCCCCCTGCAGACCCCATTATTTATCCTCCACCTCCTCCAGTAGCTCCCACTCCCCCACCTCAGCGTGCGGACCCCATTTTTTATCCTACGCCTCCGCCGCAGCTTCCTACATATTGCGAGTTGTATGTTGATGATTCTCAACATCATATAGTAGCATACGGGTTGGTATATTTTATAGGAGATACAGTTCATCATCAAAAATTAGAGGTAGAGAATCAGAGGGTCACTGTACAAGATATTATAGATAGATTAGCTAGGGTACCAATACCTACAGATGAGGTGGTGACAGTTGGACAGAGTATTAGCCATTTTTTAGTTTGGCCATCTAGACTTCTTCGACTCATTACCATAGAGGTATGAATGTTATATCTTTTATTTTATTTTTTTATTAAAGTTATTTTATCATTTGAAAACTACTATAATTTTCAATTTTTTTTTCACAGGAATACTTCAAAGGTAAAGAAATACTGTATAGACAACAACAAAGACAATAGTCTATGACATCAGATACAGATTCCAGTGGTCTTGACAGATTGTCAAGATATTCACATTTGTTGTTGGGTTTTTATGAGTTTCCAATGGAATCTCATGTTTGTGGACATGAAATAAGTGTGGGGATTACAAAATCTGATATCATGGAGCTTGTTACTGGAGATAAGTTGGGCATCAACGTGGTGCAAATTTTTTCCATGTAAGTCTTAACACCTTTTCCCTGCGTTATATTTATTAAAAATGTATACTTATATATGTTTTGTATTAGGTATCTTTATAAAATTTGTGAGAGGAATGAACTGACAGAAGTATATGGATTCATGGACCCGCAATTGATTTCCCCTGAAGCATGTGCATTAACTGAGGAACAAAGAATGGTTTATATTGCTGAAAGATTTGAAAATAATATAATCCAACAATGTTGGATGATGCCTTTTTGTGAGAGGTATGAAACACATTTCTCTCAAATAGTTAATTATCTTTTAACATAAAAAAACACTAACATTAAATTTACTTTTATCAGTAATCATTGGATGTTAGGGATTTTTTTCCCAAGGGAGAAAGCTCTTTATTGGATATGCTCTGTTCATGGTGATGTGAGGGAAAGTTTTAAGAATATATTGGAAAAGTAAGTTTCAATTTCTCAATAGTTTTATATATTATAATAAATTTTAAATTTACCCCATTCGTATTATTTTCTAACAGTGCATGGGCCTACTTTCATAAAAACACAATGAAAAGAAATGCAAAGATCAAATATGTAAAGGCGAAGGTAAATTTCCATTTATAATTTTTACTTTTTGATTTATTACATAAAAATAATATATTGAATTTACACTCATTCAAAACAGAATTGTCATGAACAACAAGGCCTCATCGAATGCGGATATTATATGTTAAGATTTATGTATGAAATAATAACAACTGGGATAGTTGTGAATTTTGACCTGGTACGATTTCCTCTTAAACTTTGCCATCATATTTCAATTTGATTTATTCATTATACACGTTAACTATCTTCTTTTTCATTTGTAGCTTTTTGATGACCCTCAACCCTATACTGCTGAAGACATCAAACGCGTACAAGTGGAGTGGTCAAATTATTTTACAGGTTTGATTGAATTTTAGTTGTTTGTAATGTAAAATGTAATTTTGAATATTGTCATTTTAATTGTCTATTTGGTAGTTGTTTAGGTTTGATTTAGTTTTTTTTGAAGTTGACAGTGTAAGTTTTGAATTTTATATAAGTAAATGTTTAATTTTTCTCTACTTCTTGTTTTGGTCTACTTTTGATGGTTCTTCTGGTATGGATTTGGGTCTGTGGGGGAGGGGTTCCCAGGGTGTGGGGGTGTGTTCAGTGGGGTTGGGGGTGTCCAGCGGTCTGGGAGGGCTGTCCGGTGGGGTGGGAGACAGTCTTGGGGGGTGGCAGGGATGTCCAGGGGTGTGGGAAGCCGGTCCAGGGGTGTGGGAGTGCTGTCGAGGGGTGGGGAGTTTGTCCAGGGGTGTGGTGGGGGCAGTCAAGTGGGGTGAGGGGGTGAGGAGGTGCTGTTCAGGTGGGTGGGGGGGTTGTCGAGGGGTGTTTGGGGGTGTCCGGGGGTCGGGGGGCAGTCCAAGAGTGTGGTGGGGGCTCCAATGGGGTGGGGGAGGGTTGTCCAAGGGGTATACATGAGGATGGGAGCTCCAATGGGGTGGGGGAGGGCTGTCCAAGGGGTATACATGAGGGTGAGGGCTCCAACGGGGTGGGGGAGGGCTGTCCAGGGGGTATACATGAGGGTGAGGGCTCCAACGGGGTGGGGGAGGGTTGTCCATGGGGTATAAATGAGGGTGGATGCTGTCTAGTGGGTAAGTTTTATATGTTATCTATTTACATGCTTATTTTTGATGTACTTCTGTTTTTGTGGTATGATTTCTTGATTTATTTTCTGGTTGATTCTAGTGGAGAGAAGATCACTGCATTCTATTTAAAAAAAAATTGGGTTTATCACGTTGGTTATTTAATAAACGACGTGATAAAATGCCTGGAAAATAGTTTATCACGTCGGTTATTTGATAACCGACGTTATAAAAGGCCTGGAAAATAGTTTATCACGTCGGTTATTTAATAACCGACGTGATAAAAGGCCTGGAAAATTTTTTATCACGTCGGTTATTTAATAACAGACGTGATAAAAGGCCTGGAGAATGGTTTATCACGTCGGTTATTTAATAACCGACGTGGTAAAGGGCCTGGAGAATGGTTTAGCACGTTGGTTATTGAATAACGGACGTGCTAAACGGCCTGGACAAGGGTTTTTCACGTCGGTTATTGACTAACCGACGTGATAAACCCCCTCCCACGGGTTTATCACGTCGGTTATAGAATAACCGACGTGATAAACCCCCCTCCCCCAGTTTTTCACCTCGGTTTTATATGAACCGATGTGATAAACCACGCTCAGCCCGGTTTATCACGTCGGTTCTTATAGAACAGACGTGATAAACCACCCTCACCCCAGTTTATCACATCGGCTCTATATGAACCGACGTGATAAACCCCCTCACCCCCTGTTTATCACGTCGGCTGTTTAAGAACGGACGTGATAAACCATTGTCCAGGCCGTTTATCACGTCGGTTCTTCGATAACCGACGTGATAAACCATTCTCCAAGCCTTTTATCACGTCGGTTCTAAAATAACCGACGTGATTAACAATTCTCCAGGCCCTTTATCACGTCGGTTCTAAAATAACCGACATGATAAACATCGCGATTTTATGCTTTTTGACGTCGGTTTTTAAATAACCGACGTCAAAAACCATATTTATAACGTCGCACGTATTAAAGTCGGCTAGAAACCGACGTAAAAAATTAAAAATAACCGACGTAAAAAACATTTCCTGCACTAGTGATTGTTGAGTTTGGGGTCTTTCATTTTCCTCCCTCTTGGACACTTAGACACACCATCAAAATAAATTTCCAAAATTTGGGGACAATCATGAATAAATAATATCTCTTCATTGTGTATTTTATTATTTTTCAACGTAATTTCTATATATGGGGTTTCTAGATGGAATGATTCCACGTCCTAACCTTTATTCTCTTTATGAGTCATGAATTTTTTATCAAACTAATATTGAATAATTGCCCCCTATGCCAAATATCCTATCAACATAGGACAATTAAAGATGTATTTGAGCTGTTTATTACAAGAGACCAAGGGAACCACCATATGCTTCATATAGTGTCTCAATTTATGAACTATGGAGATTAATGCAGAAAATATATACTCGATATCTGAATAATGAGTCTCGACATCAATCATGGATCTACTAAGATAATAAAAACTCGTTTTGTCCCCAGTGTCATTCTTCTTTGCATGGAAGTCTCCCAACGATCACTCTAGGTCCATCACATACATAATGAAAATCATTCCCTCAATTGGTTTCGTTAACACTAGTGGGCTCAAGAGGTATTCATTGAGGGTATCAATTTACTCTTTAATGTTAATTATACATTGATATGTGACACCCTTATTCATTAATTTAGTGAAGGTAAAACCCATACCTACAAGTTTGTATATGAATAAATAAATGTAGGCCATGTGTCCTTGAATTTATCTCATCTCATTAAGGAATTGATTAGGTGACATGCTATGGATGCCTTTTTTCTCAAGGTCAACTTCAATACGGTGATGGAATAGAAATAATCTAGGAAAATATCTTAAGGTTACCCCACAAAGAACATTTTAATGGGTTCATATTTAGGGTATGTTTCCACATCTTTTTAAATACGTATCTAGGATATTCAGGTTATTATTATTATTTTGAACATAACTAATAGATCTTCATCATATAATTCAACAAAATTATTTAAAAATGTTTGAATATGCGATGCATAGAACATTGGTATGTGGGGTCAGTGTTCTTCAGGCGATATTTCATTATCCTATAGTAGAATATTACTTTGGAGGATCTGAGGGTTATGTAATCTTGATATTCAAGGGACATCTAGATTTGGTTGTACTCTAAATAGCCATACAAAAATGATAGGTCTTAATATCCATTGATCGCATCAATTGGGAATTCTATGATTGAAACTGGGAAGTACTCTTTCGAACAGTATCAGTTTAGATCTTTAAAGTCAATGAAAAGTCTAATTTTATCATTTTTCTTCTTTATAGGAATAGTGTTGGCTATCCATTTCAGATATTTTACCACTCAGATGAATTCATCCTTTATGAGTTTTTTCACTTATTCCTGGGTTTTGGATTCATGAGTCAGGTGTTTCCTTCTGGATTCATGTTTGTATCCCCAATGACCCTATGGAAAACCGATGTGATGGTTAGAAAGCTCGGGGTCAAGGCCTAGAATCTATGTATAATTCCAGGTGAACACATCCCAGTGTTTCTTTAGGAAGGAAGTATATATCTCATGTTCTTTAGAATTCATGTCTGCCCTGATCAAAGTGGGTCATGGATAATTGTTTGTATCAAGATTTATTTCACAGAGTTCGTCAATAGTGGTGCAGACATATGACAACCCTGCTTTTTATTACAACTTAAACATGCTTTATTACATAAAACATCACTTGATACAACAAAGAAGATCGAGAGGTTTAGTGTCTTTGGGGCTTAGGATCATTACATAAAAACTTTAAACTTGAAATACAACATCCTTATTGAAAACTTCCTTTACATGACCACTACATTCCTTCGTACTTAGCATTGCATGGGATAACCTGAGGACATGCATAAGAAAAGGGTGAGCTATAAAGCCCAGTAAGGGAGTACAAAATGAATAACATGAGGAGTACAAAACATGTTAGGCAATATGCATATCAATAGAGCATAAGAGAGACATGAACATAAAGGCATGATAAAGCATGATAATCATAACATGGAAATGTGGCAACAACACTTAACATTGAATTAGCATGAGCCAAGGATCATTGCACATGGAGCATGAGTAAACCCTCATTGCACTTGAAGCACGACTAAACCCTCGTTGAACTTGAATTAGCATGAGTCAACACTCATTGCACATGACGTATCATGATACTATACTTTACCCAATGCATTGGAGCGCTATCAGGGCGCACCCTTCTTAAACATTTCATTTCATGCATAAGTGTGCCACATGGATCATAAAACATGGATTCATAAAACATAATCATTTATTCCACGATAAAGGAATGTGGAATTCATACATGAAACTTTACAATAAATAAGTAAACGTGCATAAAGGTGAATACCCTTGATGGATAAATGGTCATGGTATTCACTACACAATGATATTGGCTTAGAAAATCGGTGTGATTTCGGCAGCGTAACAGCGTGACATAAGAATTTATAAAAAAGGATGATGAGAGAGAAAGGGGTTCCTCATCATATTTACATGTAATGGACAGTAATAAGGTCATATAGATACATGTCCCAACAATTGAAAAGGAATTTAGATTCATGATACAAAAGTATTGCTTGAATATAGAAGAGGAGAAAAAGGTTCCTTTCGGAATTTCGGCATAGTAACGGGTGTACATGGGAGGCATTTAATGAGAGAGAAAGGGGTTCCTAATCATATTTACATGTAATGGACAGTAAGAAGGTCATATAGATACATGTCCCAACAATTGAAAAGGAATTTAGATTCATGATACAAAAGTATTGCTTGAATATAGAAGAGGAGAAAAAGGTTCCTTTCGGAATTTCGGCATAGTAACGGGTGTACATGGGAGGCATTTAATGAGAGAGAAAGGGGTCTCCCATCATTCAAACAATAAGAGGCCAGTATGGGAGAGGTGCGAAACCATACCCCAACATTCATAAATGAAATTAAAAGGGCAATACAACTTAAAGAAAATTGACAAAAATGAGAAAGGAAGAAAAACCCTTACTTGGAAGTGTGCTTCCAAAGCCTAGAGAGAGGCTTGTGAGAGGCTTCTTGGGAGCTTGGGGAACCTTGGGAGGATTCTAGAGAGAGTAGGGCAGAGGTTGGACGAACTTCAAGGGCTTTGAGTGAGGAGGAAGTGGGAGCTTGGGTGGGTTTATATAGGAAAGGTGAGAGAATTCTTTATTATTTAGGTTTGGGACCCCTCATATTAAAATAATCCAAACCACAAACCATCCCATGGTATTTGCCCATGGTTTCTGGAAAAGGAAAGAGGAAAACAATATTTTACAAGGCCAAGGTCCGAACTTATTAAAAAATTAGGGTTGCTTATGTGGAGGTGAGTCACACTCCCATGGAAATTAATTTAAAAAGGCAGAGTGTTGAATAAGTCTTGAGGGCTCCATTAATGCTTTGAAAAGTGAGTCAAACAAACCCAAAACCTCATTATTTTAATGATAAAACACATATTGGCCGAAAATAAGGATTATGGTATTTTATTACATCACCATTGGGTAATTATGATGTCATAAAACACATTATATATTTAAATGGTATTTAATTTTTACCCAAAAATTTGACTGTCTCATAAAATTATGAAAAATTCACTATTGGATAATTTCGACGTCCTGATTCCAAAAATAATATTTATTTTATCTAAATAATTTTATAAATATGTGAATTTTCACTTTTAAAATAAAAACCGACATTTATAAAAAATTCACGGGTTTTGACAGAAATGGCTTTCAAACCTTGATAAAAATTTTAATTGCATTCATAAAATTATAAGATCATTTATATTTAATAAAAATTAATTTAATATTAATAATAATATTTTATTAAAATATTATTTAATTCAAAAATCCTTTAATTTAATAAAATATAATTCTTAATTAAGTAATAACTAAAAACACCGTTTGTACTTTAAAAACTAATTACAATGTATCAAAAATGACTAGAAATTATATTCATTATTATATACAAAAATAATGTACATGAACATGGTGCTACTTATTTGTTACATAACCCCTTAAAATAGCTGCATAAGACCTAAGGGTAAGGTGTGCGATGGTGACAGACTCTTGGGGTTGCTCGGATAACATCGCTCGAGTGGTGATCTCTATCAACTTCCATTTTTCCTGTAGACGATCACGTTCGAGCTTGACTTGATGAAGCTCAGCTTGGGCTTGGTCAAGGGCAAAGCCCAAAGACGCCACCTCCTTTCCGAGCTCCGACAAATGGGCTTCGTAAGGGGCAATTCTACTGGATGAGGCCATCGCTTCCTTTGTCTGAGTAGAAAATTGGTTCGTTAAAGCCTTATATTTAAACTACCCAGATGATCACTGTTCAACGGCTATAAAAGTAACGGTCACAAATCTTAACGTAAAACTTAAAGAAGTTGACATCTTATAAAAACATGAAGAAACATTTAACTGGATCAAGAGGGATTTTCCATTAATGAAATTTTGGGTCGTTACAACATTCCCCCCTTAATAAATTTCTCCCTCAGAATTTTCCTTTTCCCACACTAAAACAAATGTGGGTAACTTAGCTTCATCATATCCTCCGACTCCCAAGTTGCTTCTTCAAACTTGTGGTTTCTCCACAACACCTTGACGAGGGGCATTGTCTTATTTCGTAGAACTTTTTCTCTACGATCTAAGATCTTCACTGGTTGCTCCTCATAAGAAAGATCGTCTTCTAATTGTACCACCTCGGAAGAGAGTACATGTGAAGGGTCTGGTATGTACTTCCTTAAGAGGGATACATGGAAGACATCATGCACCTTGGCCAT
The DNA here is from genome assembly GCA_963277665.1 of Viscum album. Taxonomy (NCBI): domain Eukaryota; kingdom Viridiplantae; phylum Streptophyta; class Magnoliopsida; order Santalales; family Viscaceae; genus Viscum; species Viscum album. The sequence goes on from OY728123.1 coordinate 654,841,167, forward strand.
AGTAGGTGGAAGTGCTAGTCGATAGGCCACAGCCCCAACACGATCAAGAATCTCGAATGGGCCGATGTACCTTGGACTTAACTTCCCTTTCTTTCCAAACCTCATGACCTTCTTCCACAGAGATATGCGTAAAAACACCATGTCTCCGACTTTAAACTCAAGGTCTCGTCGACGATTATCTGCATAACTCTTATGTCGACTTTGGGCTGCCTTGATATGCTGCTGAATGGTTTTCACCTTCTCCACCATTTCTTCGACCATTTCTGGTCCAAGCAGCTTACGTTCACCGACCTCATCCCAACATGCCGGTGTTCTACACCTTTTCCCATACAGGGCTTCATATGGTGCCATTTGGATGCTCGAGTGGAAACTATTATTATAAGAGAAATCAACTAGAGGAAGATGTTGATCCCATCCTCCTTTAAAGTCCATTGAGCACGCTCTCAACATATCCTCAAGTGTTTGGATAGTCCGCTCGGATTGGCCATCAGTTTGAGGATGATAGGCCGTACTGAAGTTCAGTTCAGTATTCAGAGCATGTTGAAGACTCTTCCAAAACTTAGAGGTAAATCTTGGATCTCGGTCAGACACAATATATAGTGGTACTCCATGCAACCGTACCACTTCCCTGATATATATCCGTGCCAGTTGATCCAAAGAGAAATCCTCTCGAATAGCAATGAAGTGTGCAGTCTTTGTAAGACGATCCACAATAACCCAGATTGCATTATTGCTTTTGGATGTCCTTGGAAGTCCAGTGACGAAGTCCATGGTGATGTTCTCCCATTTCCATTCTGGTATGGGCAATGGTTGCATCATCCCCTTAGACTTCTGCCTCTCTGCCTTCACTTGCTGACACACCAGGCACTTTGATGTATATTCGGCGATCTCCTTCTTCATATTATCCCACCAAAAGTTTTCTCGGAGATCTCGATACATCTTTGTGCTCCCTGGGTGAATAGAGAAATTTGAACTATGTGCATCATCCAAAAGTTCCTTCTTCAGCTCCGAACTTGATGGGACACATAGTCTTTTCCCAAACCGCACAATTCCTTCTTCATTAACATTAAACTCTGAGGATTTTCCCTTTTTGATAGCTTCCACTTTTTCATGGATTCTCGCATCATCCTTTTGAGCATCCTTTAACCTTTCCAAAAGAGATGGTTGAGCAATCGTTTGTGAAAGGATTGATGATGTTCCCTTCTTTATGATTCCCACGTCCATCTTCATCAAGTCTAAGAAGATTGGATCCTTCTCAATTCTCATCATTGATAGAATTGCTGGATCCTTTCTACTTAGGGCATCCGCCACCTTGTTCTCCTTCCCAGGGTGGTAATGTATTGAACAGTCATAATCCTTTATGAGCTCTATCCATCTTCTATGGCGCATATTAAGCTCTTTCTGTGTGAATATATATTTAAGACTCTTGTGGTCAGTATATATCTCACATTTCTCTCCATAGAGATAATGCCGCCAGATTTTCAAGGCAAAGATCACCACCGCCAACTCCAGATCATGCGTTGGATAGTTTCGCTCATGGATTTTCAACTGTCTTGAGGCATAGGATATCACTTTATCATTCTGCATCAACATGCATCCTAAGCCCTTCTTCGAAGCATCACTGAATACCACAAAAAGTTCCCCACTTGTGGGTAAAGTGAGCACAGGTGCAGTGATAAGCCTCCTTTTCAACTCCTTGAAGCTTTCTTCGCATTCATCACTCCAAGTAAACTTTACTCCCTTTCGAGTTAGCTTGGTAAGAGGGTTGGAAAATCGTGAGAAGTTTCTCACAAATCGTCGATAATATCCAGCTAACCCCAAGAAGCTACGGATATCAGTTACCGATGTTGGCCTCGGCCATCCCTCAATTGCATCTGTTTTGGAGGGGTCCACAGATATCCCATTGCTTGTGATGATATGGCCCAAGAATGAGACCTCCTTCAACCAGAACTCACACTTGCTGTACTTGGCATAGAGATTCTCCTTGCGCAAAGTCTCCAGTACAGTTCTTAAATGCTCCTCATGGTCCTCCTTGGTTTTGGAGTATATTAGAATATCATCTATAAAGACTACCACAAATTTATCTAGGTAATCTCTAAAGACTCTATTCATCAAGTCCATGAATATTGCTGAAGCATTGGTGAGTCCAAAAGGCATTACTATGAATTCATAGTGCCCGTACCTTATACGAAAAGCAGTCTTGGGGATATCTTCCTTCTTCACCCTTACTTGATAATATCCCGACCGCAAGTCGACCTTGGAGAAGTATTGTGCTCCACGCAGCTGATCAAACAAGTCATTGATTCTTGGGAGAGGATACTTGTTCTTTATCGTGATTTTGTTAAGTTCACGATAATCGATGCAAAGCCGCATTGACCCATCCTTCTTCTTGACGAAGAGGACTGGTGCACCCCATGGTGATGCACTTGGGCGTATAAACCCTTTATCCAGATTCTCCTGTAGTTGTTTCTTCGGTTCTTCAAGCTCAACCACAGCCATTCTATATGGAGTCTTGGATATTGGTAGCGCCCCAGGTATAAGTTCAATTGAGAACTCAACATCTCTTCTTGGAGGAAGACTAGGAAGTTCCTCGGGAAATACTTCAGCGAATTCCCTCACAATAGGAATTTCTTCAAGGGTGGTTTCTTCCTTGGACTCAATCATCGGAGCCAGATATGCATGCTCATAAGGCAGTAATATCCATGCTTGAGATGATGGAGCTAAAGGAGATTCATCTTCCTCCTGAAACTTGTAAAGAATCGGGGGTCGATTCTCCATATGGAGTGTGATTTCCCTCTCCCGACAATTTATTTTGGCTCTATATAAGGAAAGCCAATCCATGCCAAGAATTGCATCAAATTCCACCAAAGGGAGTATGACGAGGTTCGCCGGGAAATTCAATCCACAGATTATAACAGGGGAGGACTTATACTCATGGGATGCAATGATTGCCCCATTTGCCGTACTCACCGACATCTTTACTTCCATGATTTGTGGTGGTGCAGGGATTATTCTACTAAACTTTTGAGATATAAAAGAATGCGTAGAACCTGAATCAAAAAGTACGTTCGCTATTCTTGAATGAATAACTAGCGTACCTGTCACCACTTCGTTGTCGGGGTTCACTTCGGCAGAAGTGATGGCAAAAGCTCTTCCTTGCTGTCTTGGAGGTTGTTGATTGCCTCCGATAACCCTTGGATTAGGGCACTGATTCGTAAAATGACCCGGTTCTTTGCATTTGAAGCATTGAACAACGCGTTGAGGTTCGAATGGAGCGTTCCTCCCCTCCGTCGCAGCCGCGGGTCCTTCTTGCTGACAGTTAACAGCTAGGTGCCCTTCTCTTCCACACTTGAAGCATTTTCTTTTCCCCCTAAGGCAATTTCCAGGGTGCTTCTTTCCACACTTTTGGCAAGTGGGGTGCTGGAATTTCTTAGCGCCGTTGGATTTATCCATCGGACCACCAGCATTGAAGTCCACCTTCCGCTTCTTGTCCCCATGATACCCCTGTGATTCTCCGATCTCCATTTCAACCTTGAGGGCACATCGGACAATTTCCTCATAGCTGTCGAAGTCATGGATCGCTAATGCTTTCCTCAAGCTAGGCTTTAGCCCACCAAAGAAGCGGCCAACCTTGCATTCGGGGGTAACGACAAAGCCAGAAGCGTATCGTGCAAGCCTTGTGAAGTTTGCCTCGTATGCTCCCACAGATTCCTCTTCTTTCTGCTTGAGGGAAAGGAATTCCCTTTCCATCTTAAGACGGAGGGTGCGTGGAAAATATTTATCGAAAAACATCTTCCGGAATACCTTCCATTCCAAAGCCTCGATCTCCTCCTCAGGCTTCGTATTTTTGATCAACGTCCACCATTGATCAGCTTCACCCTCCATACGATAAGCCGCCAGGAGAACCTTCTCTTTTTCAGAGCATTGGAGGATGGAGAATATCTTTTCAATGGAGTTGATCCATTGTTCAACAATCGTGGGATCGGATGATCCACTAAAAGTAGGAGGCCTTTGTCTCATGAAGCTTTCAATAGCGACTTGTTCTTTCTTAGGGGGGGTTGAACATTCCTCTTGACCAGTGTTTCTATTCAAAACTTGAGTTAGCTGAGAGATAAGCGTGACAAAGTTCGCGATTCCCGCTCCCATTGGATTGGGCATCTCATTGGTACAATCATCACACTGATCTTCTCAACGGTTGTTATCCCGAGTTCTCCTATTACCGGCCATTGGCTGGAATAAAAGGAAAGTTAGGGGTAACACATAAAGGGTAATCCAAAGACAAAAGTTGATGACTTATAAATAAACTTTAATCTCTTCAACTCATGAGTCTATAGGATTCAATCCAGGCTTTTCATGATCTTCCTTCTAACATATATTCTTAGGGGCATTTTTCCCTTAATAAGGGTTCATACTAAGATTGTGAATTTATCAAAACATATCCCCCGGGAGTGTCGTAACCAAGAGTGCAGCAAGGCCCGTTGTCGTGCACCAGTTCCCGTTCGAGTCTAGCTCAAAGCGGTGTTTTCGGGTTTTACCCCTAGGATACATCTGTGCCAGAGCCGCCTCTACCTGCTCGTATCCAGACAGGGATGTATTTGTTTGATAAAACACTTACTTAGTATTTACCAAAACTTAGGGATGTTTTTATTATGCTTAGTCTTGTATCTAAGGCTTTACTAGGGTTTCCTAATCCCAAAAATAACTAAACCTATCCTCTGATACCAACTATGACAACCCTGCTTTTTAATACAACTTAAACATGCTTTATTACATAAAACTTCACTTGATACAACAAAGAAGATCGAGAGGTTTAGTGTCTTTGGGGCTTAGGATCATTACATAAAAACTTTAAACTTGAAATACAACATCCTTATTGAAAACTTCCTTTACATGACCACTACATTCCTTCGTACTTAGCATTGCATGGGATAACCTGAGGACATGCATAAGAAAAGGGTGAGCTATAAATCCCAGTAAGGGAGTACACAATGAATAACATGAGGAGTACAAAACATGTTAGGAAATAGGCATATCAATAGAGCATAAGAGAGACATGAACATAAAGGCATGATAAATCATGATAATCATAACATGGAAATGTGGCAACAACACTTAACATTGAATTAGCATGAGCCAAGGCTCATTGCACATGGAGCATGAGTAAACCCTCATTTCACTTGAAGCACGAGTAAACCCTCATTGCACTTGAATTAGCATGAGTCAACACTCATTGCACATGACGTATCATGATACTATACTTTACCCAATGCATTGGAGCGCTATCAGGGCGCACCCTTCTTAAACATTTCATTTCATGCATAAGTGTGCCACATGGATCATAAAACATGGATTCATAAAACATAATCATTTATTCCACGATAAAGGAATGTGGAATTCATACATGAAACTTTACAATAAATAAGTAAACGTGCATAAAGGTGAATACCCTTGATGGAGAAATGGGCATGGTATTCACTACACAATGATATTGGCTTAGAAAATCGGTGTGATTTCGGCAGCGTAACGGGGTGACATAAGAATTTATAAAAAAGGCTGATGAGAGAGAAAGGGGTTCCTCATCATATTTACATGTAATGGACAGTAAGAAGGTCATATAGATACATGTCCCAACAATTGAAAAGGTATTTAGATTCATGATACAAAAGTATTGCTTGAATATAGAAGAGGAGAAAAAGGTTCCTTTCGGAATTTCGGCATAGTAACGGGTGTACATGGGAGGCATTTAATGAGAGAGAAAGGGGTTACTCATCATATTTACATGTAATGACCAGTAATAAGGTCATATAGATACATGTCCCAACAATTGAAAAGGAATTTAGATTCATGATACAAAAGTATTGCTTGAATATAGAAGAGGAGAAAAAGGTTCCTTTCGGAATTTCGGCATAGTAACGGGTGTACATGGGAGGCATTTAATGAGAGAGAAAGGGGTCTCCCATCATTCAAACAATAATAGGGCAGTATGGGAGAGGTGCGAAACCATACACCAACATTCATAAATGAAATTAAAAGGGAAATACAACTTAAAGAAAATTGACAAAAATGAGAAAGGAAGAAAAACCCTTACATGGAAGTGTGCTTCCAAAGCCTAGAGAGAGGCTTGTGAGAGGCTTCTTGGGAGCTTGGGGCACCTTGGGAGGATTCTAGAGAGAGTAGGGCAGAGGTTGGACGAACTTCAAGGGCTTTGAGTGAGGAGGAAGTGGGAGCTTGGGTGGGTTTATATAGGAAAGGTGAGAGAATTCTTTATTATTTAGGTTTGGGACCCCTTATATTAAAATAATCCAAACCACAAACCATCCCATGGTATTTGCCCATGGTTTCTGGAAAAGGAAAGAGGAAAACAATATTTTACAAGGCCAAGGTCCGAACTTGTTAAAAAATTAGGGTTGCTTATGTGGAGGTGAGTCACACTCCCATGGAAATTAATTTAAAAAGGCAAAGTGTTGAATAAGTCTTGAGGGCTCCATTAATGCTTTGAAAAGTGAGTCAAACAAACCCAAAACATCATTATTTTAATGATAAAACACATATTGGCCGAACATAAGGATTATGGTATTTTATTACATCACCATTGGGTCATTATGATGTCATAAAACACATTATATATTTAAATGGTATTTAATTTTTACCCAAAAATTTGACTGTCTCAGAAAATTATGAAAAATTCACCGTTGGATAATTTCGACGTCCTGATTCCAAAAATAATATTTATTTTATCTAAATAATTTTCTAAATATGTGAATTTTCACTTTTAAAATAAAAACCGACATTTATAAAAAATTCACGGGTTTTGACAGAAATGGCTTTCAAACCTTGATAAAAATTTTAATTGCATTCATAAAATTATAAGATCATTTATATTTAATAAAAATTAATTTAATATTAATAATAATATTTTATTAAAATATTATTTAATTCAAAAATCCTTTAATTTAATAAAATATAATTCTTAATTAAGTAATAACTAAAAACACCGTTTGTACTTTAAAAACTAATTACAATGTATCAAAAATGACTAGAAATTATATTCATTATTATATACAAAAATAATGTACATGAACATGGTGCTACTTATTTGTTACATAACCCCTTAAAATAGCCGCATAAGACCTAAGGGTAAGGTGTGCGATGGTGACAGACTCTTGGGGTTGCTCGGATAACATCGCTCGAGTGGTGATCTCTATCAACTTCCATTTTTCCCGTAGACGATCACGTTCGAGCTTGACTTGATGAAGCTCAGCTTGGGCTTGGTCAAGGGCAAAGCCCAAAGACGCCACCTCCTTTCCGAGCTCCGACAAATGGGCTTCGTAAGGGGCAATTCTACTGGATGAGGCCATCGCTTCCTTTGTCTGAGTAGAAAATTGGTTCGTTAAAGCCTTATATTTAAACTACCCAGATGATCACTGTTCAACGGCTATAAAAGTAACGGTCACAAATCTTAACGTAAAACTTAAAGAAGTTGACATCTTATAAAAACATAAAGAAACATTTAACTGGATCAAGAGGGATTTTCCATTAATGAAATTTTGGGTCGTTACAAGACACCTTCCTCAAATACTAGAGGTGCATCCTTGAGGCCTTCCTCTTCTACCTCTTCCCCTTTATTTACCCCTTTTCGTCCTTCCTAGGGAGTAAGTGTTGAGGCAAGTTCTTTAGAGGGAGGAGATGAGTCAACATTAGGACATCCTGAAGATGAATCAATCATATCTAGCTCACATGATGGAATCATGACATTTTGGATGTTCAAAGGGGATATGAGGGACTGGTGATGATAATATATGTCTTCTCTCATTTATTTGGAAACATATTCTATCTTAGATGATGAAACAAGGATTTTTTGAAGCGCACTTTATGGAATAAAGATATTTTCATATTGGAATGCATTGTTGTTTGGATTGTTGATGACTTCTTCAATGTTTACATTCTCAATTTTCAAAACTGACATAACTAATGTCACTGAATGTGTACTTGAATTTAAACACACCTCTTCAAATTGGTTGATAAGGAGCACATACTCTGTACTAAGCTCTTTTAAAGGGTTATCTAGGATCATCTACAGAAAATTTGGGGAATTAATATGATTGACAACATCATCCATAGACGGTTTCCCTTACTTTTGGATGAATCTGAAATCAATGTAATTTAATTGAAAATATTTCAATGGGGATTTATCACCATAAAATGTATCAATTTCTCCCTTGATATAATATTTTATATATTGGTGGTTTGATGAGGAAATATCTACATGCTAATGTAGCCAAGGTCTTCCCAGAAGGACATTAAAGGTTGTATTCTGCCTAAAAATTATGAATTTTGAGTCAGACAAGAGATCCATGAAATAAGTTATGAGTTTGATTTTCCAAGGGGATTTTTACCATTCTTTTCATATGCCTATAACATTATAGAAGAGGGGGAAAAGTGAGATTCAATGAATCCCAATTGGTGAAGTGTTTTTTATTGGAATGTGTTTAAATCCTAATCCATTTTCAATGAAGGATCGTCGGATATCAAGGTCATTCATCCTACTAGATATATACAACGGTTTGATGTGTCCCTATGTGACAGATTCCTTTTCCTAGTCTATAAAAGATATGATCATGTGGAATTATATATGATAATTATCTACATTATATATCTCATAAGTAGAAACCTCAACTTTAAACACTTAAGGGATTAATAGGGCCACAAACAGTTCTTCCTGAATATATTTTAATAGAATTATGGTATATATTATTGACAACTTAGATATAACTAGGTCCAGTTTCTTTAAAACATATTATTTCTAGTACAAATGATTTTTCATACCATTATGGGGATTTTATTTAGCTATTTATTTAGGATGAGATGTTCCAGATGTAGATGGAACATCTCTTTGAATAAGAGCTAAATTTACTTCCTCTCTTGGTGGATTAGGCCAGAAAGGTTTTCCTACAAGCTGAAGTTGATTAGGAAGTAGTGTTTCCCGTAAGAGATAATATAGGAAAATATTTTCAGGTCAGGCCTTTTCATGTGTTTTAGAAGTTTATTTCTCCTTCTAGTATCAATGAAGATCTCTCCTATGAGTTTCGACCACATATATGGCTCGATAGGGGTTGTAGTTAGAGTAGTGACTTCTAGCTCGACCGCATCTTCCCATATATCCTCGATTCAGTTAGCCTCTTCCCATAGTTCCCCAAAAAAGTTTAATTAACCTAGATTCTTAATAATTCTCAACACATGATAAGGGATCCATTAACTGAATAATGTTAATGGAATCGAACATCAACTCCACATCTGATGGATATTTCATCTGGTGGGTGGAGCTTTATTGTACCATTTGGTTGGGAAATTACCATTCTATTGAATTTGTTAGCATGAATTCTGCTAAGTTGAAGACTAACATTATCCTTAACAATATCTCAATCTCTTAGGTTTCCTTCTTACCCTTATGTCCATTTCACTTTTTGGAGAACTGGATTTCAGAGGACTCTGTTTCCGATAAAGCTAGTTGTGTTGTAGCAGGAGTAATTAGAGGAATATCCATCTATTGAAACTATTATGAGAGGATAGTATGAGTTTAGTTTATCATTTTTCAAATTATCTAGTCACCAAATATCCACACAAACTTGTTTTTAACTTCCTTTCATTCATTGTCCTCCATTAATTTGGTAGTAGAGACACACACTTCTTGAGCAATTCAATTTTTTTAGATTAAATTGTTTGGAGTCCACCAACATTTGTAGGATGTATTTAAAAATGAAACACTCCTATATGTTGTTCCCTAGTGCTTGGGGTAAGTGGAAATATTTTGGGATATCTTTGTCAAACGTTTTTCTAGGCCTACTAGGATTTGGAAACTTTGTCACATTTTTTCTAATGCTGATTTGAAGTAGTTGGGGAAATTTTCATTTCAGAATGAATAAGCCTTGTTTTTTTATCTCCTAAAACTATTTTCACCTCCAATATTTTTCATCGTCCGGATAATTTGGTCATTATTACAGAAATTTAGGAGTTGGAGTGCCACAATTTGGTGTAGGATTTTTAGCAGGAAGAGGTACAAGAGACGTCTTATATATGACTGTAGTACTCCCTTCTCTTCTCATTCTCACTCCTTGAGCTGATGGAATTACTATGTTCATTGATTTGGTCTTCCTAATGATGTTTTTAACCCTTTTTAAAATTTCAAAAAGGTTTATAAGCCCTCATTTGTATTTAATATGGATAAGTTGTGTGCACAACTCATCTTGAAGATTCTCTATACATATGGGAAACAAAAAGTTTTTAGGGAGTGGTAGGTTCAAGGATTATGTAAACCCTTTTCACTGAGAAATAAAATATGAGACTATTTAATTATCCCACCATTTACAGTTTTTGAGGATAAATACTACTATATTCTAAATCTTAGTTCTAAAATGAAAGAAAAACTTCTGATGGAGGTCTTCCCACCCTATGATTTTCTAAGCCTAAAAACATTTTTACCAAAAAAAGGTTGGTCCTTACAATTATTTCATAAAGCAACTGAGTTTCACCACCTCTTATTTTTTAGGGGTACCCATCATGGGATCTTAGTGAGAGACAAAATATGTCAAGTGTTTCTCTGGGTCTCCCATGCAATTAAAAATCAGAAACATAGGATTTCTAAGGGTCCGTGGGGGGAGGATTCAGATATACCCATTCAGGGTAAGGATTATTTTATGGTTTTACCGGTGCACACTATTTTTTTAGGGATTCCAATCGATTTATGATTAACTCGACATCAGTCATGATACATGAGGTAATATCTAGTTGAGATAGAGCATGATTGGGTGCAGTGGATAGTAGCGACTTCTTTGTTGGTACCACTAGTTTATGTCAAGGGTAGCCTACAAGGATAGGAATATAAGGATCTATCTTTCCCTATTCGGATTTTTCACCTAATAGTGGAAATTCAGGATTTACTACTATAGGATCTATGTATATTGGTAGTTGGTATCCTTCACTGAGAAAGCATTCCAAATCCACTTCAGCCACTATAGTGAGATCTCTTTTTTAAGGTACACCGATTGGGAGTGCCAATTAAGGATATTCCTATAGAGTATATCAATCAGGAGGGATACCTTGAAGTAGTTATACATTGATAATCCTCAATTATTTCATCTCTTCCTCCTGCTAAGAAAATCACACCTCAATTGAAAAACAATTATCCTCTCTAGGAGGGAGGTGAGGCACAATTTAACCCATACCCTTTTCCTAGTCAGATTCCCTTCAAGGGGGAAATGATGGATTATTTGAGGTAAATCCCATATTCAGGTTAAAATTTTGGTTATGGGTATGCACACCTTCTGCAGTTATTTTGGTTTGAATCACATTATGAACCAAAACAACCTCCTCAGACTCCTCCTCATAATTTACCTTATGTTCTATAGAATCTGCAAAGTAGGAATTGATGAGATTCATTAATTTGTGATTTATAAAAATTCATTTTATCATTGTATTTGTGGGAATATCTATTTCTAGATTCCATGAGTCTTTTTCCCTTACTTTTTTGATTCATTAGAAGATACTTGGAAGATAGTGATCTGAAGGGAATCTCTAGATAGTTTGGTCATGTGTGTCCCTAATGAGGATACTGAATCATTGGATGCTATAAACTAGGATAATAAATTATTCAGTATTTCCCCTAATCTGGAGAAGAATAATATCTTCTGAGGAGGTTTTTGTTTATGAGAAAAATACACCAACCATGTGGGACTGGTATATTCCAATTTTTTTAATAACCCTATGGGTCTTGTTTGCGGACATCAATAGTTGGGTTAAAAAATCACCCATCCCAATAATATGGGGTTGCTCCTGAACTACTATGAATACTATTTCTGTAGCTTGCCTTCTGATTCTATGGAGTTTTTTCAGGAGATGGGTTGGGTGAATCATTTTTTATGTACCTGGATCAACCATTTATGAATATCAATGCAATATTTCTAACATTTAATCTATTTCATGGTTTACTTCTTCTATGAAAGAGGCTTGCTTAGTATTTTTCAGATTCTTGATGAACAATTATATCAATATCATACTATATTTTGTCCCAGATTCAGTGAGAGTCGGTTGAGGAATGTTTTAGTTGAGCATACCTCTAATCATGAACAAGGTTTTCTTGTTAGATTCATCTTGAATCTATTATTTTTCATGAAAAAATGTTTTGTGCGATTTTTTTGTGATAGGGTGTAGTGAAATGTAACGCTCATTTTTCACCCCATGCTTAGTTATAAACATCCGATGGTGCATCGACGATCAGTTATCAAAATCTCAATAATGCAGTAAGGCATGCGCATTGAAGGGAACCTTTTTGTTTCTAGATATTTTGATGTCGTGAATCAATGAGAGCTGCCAAGTCAATTTAAAGTTTTAACCCTTATATTACCATGACATGGATTTGATAATCATTGTAGGTAATATTTTCTCTCTCAAATGATAGAGTTTTCCATATTTTTAGGCAGATTTCATGCACAAAATATTCCAACAATGCCTCTATAATGCAATATTGATGGTTGGATAAAGGATTGAAAAATAATGTTATTCCAAAATTATCCAGTTTTTTCCTCATGTTTATCATGTCTTATTCATCTTTCATAAGAGGTTTCAATACATGGTCCGACCAAAGTGGATGTTTTCTAGCCATTTTATTATAATAGGTTATATTGGTTGGGACTTACTCTATTATGTTGGATGGAAATCCAAAATAGGTTTAGAGAATGACCATCACTTTGGGCTATCTTCTGGTTGAGAAATAATTTCACAGTCCAATGACATGGTATCAGAAATGACCGTCCTTGTTTTCTTATGTGCCTCGTGAGAGGAGGGATTTCTCATCACTACATCGCCAAGGGGGTGGCCCTCTTAACAATGTGAAATAATAATATATAGAGAAATTTCGCAGTGAACTCCATCAGGGGGAAGATCACTATGGTGGTTTATATTAAGGGGAATACCCTCTTTCTCCTTGATCTTTTGGACACATGGAGGGTTTTCGTGACACCCATCAGAACATGGGCTCTCAGGATCAATCAGATTATGGTCATGAAGAAATCCTTCATGATGAAGTTTCCTAGGAGGACCTTCATAATTTATTCTAATACACCCATAAATGTTTAATGAGATTGTAGGATCTTGATCTACCATCATTAAATTTTCAAGGGAATCATGAACTCCATAATTCAGTAGAGAGGGATCGTAGATTAGCTCTTGTTTCCAATTATATTTGATGAGGCCTTTTCTTATATTCCATCCATCGAGCTGGTACAATTTTCTAGGGGAATTTGTTTTCATGGACAATTGTTTTTTCTTACCTTGGAGTGGCTAATGGTATTTGATGATTACCTCCTATTAGAATGAATTTTTTTCCTGATCTGGTTGTCCATATATCATGGGGTATTTTTATTCCATGACACTCCGAGATGGGAGAAGTGGTGTGTGTCTGCTTCTAGGTGGCATGCTTATAAACCACCGCATTTGTGGGGGTGGACTTATGTATCCATCCATCTTGCACTATTTTTCCATAATGTAGTCATGGAATTTCTTTAGGATTTGGGAAGGGATTTGTGTATTCCCTTTCACAATTTTTAGGATATTCTTGGTGAATTCAGTTATTGGGATGGAGATATATTCTAATTTGGTATTTGTATTAGGTGTATGTGCCTAATACTATTATCCCTTTCCTACTAGTAAATAATGAAATTACTTGTCTATGGGAATAGAGAGGTTAGTTTGTGCCCCATTTATCATTAGGAAATTCTGATTGACTTCACTTTTGTGTGCTAGAAAAAAACTATAGGAAGGATTGATGAATGAAATCATGTTTGTGATACTACTTGTGGGATTCCACACAAAATGGTTGGTGGGCTTCTTTGGTTGCTTCTAAACGTCTCTACTTGTAGGATTGGTGAATTTAGGTAGGTGTATGTTCATTCTCAACGTATGACATAAAATTTGAATGGAAGGATTCTTTTGATTCTTTTAGATGAGTCTGTTGGTCAGATTAATTAGGGAAGGCCAATGTGTGTTCCCTCTCGCAGTTAGATAATAAATTAAATTTGTGGGACTCCCTTGATGGTACAGGGGGTTTTCCATGCTCCATGTTGACTAGTTTGTTCCCTTAGTGGTCCTTCTTGAATACCCATGTCTGGATGACCAGGGCCGGTCGGCTAAGTATGGATACCTCTTCATGTTGAGAGCTCACTACCATGCGGCGTTAGTAGTGATAATTTTTATAAATAACCCTTTGGAATGACTCTATTGACTTCTTGATGTGTTCTTATGTAGCATCTTAATCCACCTCCTAGAGATATTGGATGGACTGCTTGTCACGTTCTGGGGATAAGCTCCTGAAACAGTTGAAGATGATGGTTGGCATTGTCTTCTTCAGGACCAATAGTCATCACTAACAGGATGAGCGATGGGGCTTGGTGAGCTAGAGGGCCTATCAGGCAGCCACCAGGGTCATGATAGTACCATGTTGATGATACTCCATGACCAGTATGTTAAAGATCCAACATTTAAGATGTTGGGTTGGTGACGATGTCCTCTGCTTTGATGAAGACCTAGTGTGAATAGTATCTAGGGCATACATTTTCAGAAGTTGGAAGGACACCATTATATTAAATGGTGTTCTGAGAGAAATTTCCTAAATATATTATAAGAAATAATAAAACCACATCAAAACAAAATATCCTTTTAATGAACACATACATGATTTATTGTTTTGTTTTTCCCACTTTCATATTGAGAGATAAAGGGGCCTAACATGTGGGTGAAACTATCATATTGGTTAAGGATACACATCAGGTTCACTATTTTTTATTCCCCTCATAAAATATGTCACCTGATAGTTGATTGTAGGGGGGTGAATTTTAATACAATCATTCATGTTAGGCTTACCATTTTTAAATGGTTTTCAATGGGTTTGTATGTGGAAATAGAAACACAAAAAAATTCTATATCCATGAGGTACCTGCATTCCAAAGGTATGCACTCACTGGGGAGTTTAGCCAATGATGTTTAAGAACTCACATTGGTCGAGAGGATGTGAGGTTTGGATCTTTATAGCCTTTGGGGGGAATTTTTTTCTACTGTAGGGCACTCTTAAAGATTTAAGATATGTTCATGAATCCTTTATTAACTCCTAGGTATGATGTGTGTCAACCAATAATTAACAACCAATTATTATCATGTATGGAATTCAGAATCATCTATATGTATCCAGGGTTCTTCATTAATGGAGTTATTTGTATATATATGAAGTTCTCTATCAATGGTACCCTCTTATGTACTAAATAGATATTCATTGGTTGTTATTATGATGATGTCAGTTTCCAAGCCACACAGTGCAGTGCTCTGGAGTGTGTTGTCATCTAGGGAGATGAGAGTTCTTTTGATCATCGGATCGGACCAAGGAATAGGTTTCATATGTATTCTTATGAAAGGAATCAGGACCCATGTATTTAGGTTCCACTTAATGGGGCACATAGTACCTTTTGAGGTCATGTGGTAAGGACTTAACCATATAGTTTAACATCATATAGAAAGGACATCTAGGTAGAAGGTACCGAGTCAAGGATTGGTGTGGGACATGCATTGATGTCGCATAGGGAACCTGGAAGGGATATAAATTTTCAGGTTTAATTAGACCCTAATCGATGTATGCCCAATAAATAATAGGTTTGATATAGGGTGTTGGGTTTGGACCTTAGCAAGGCATCTTATATATCCCATTTACATAGGAATCAAATCACACAGTCCTGTTGTGAGAAACCACACCTATAGAGGCCCTCGGGTTTGTCTCGTTGGGGGGAAGGCACTTTGAGATCATTAAGTTGGAGATTATTCCTAACAATAATTCTTAGGAGAATTAATTTGAGGCCATGAGAAGTGGTGACTCATAGAGATTTGGGGGATTGGTTCGGGGCTTACTCTTGAGGAGGATTCCCATAGATTGGATGGATTTGGGGCATGCTCCTAAGATGGTTTCCCATTGAGAGTAGGCCTTAGGTAGGAATCCTTCGTATCCAGATTGTAGAAGGAATTATATTTCTAATAGTTTAATAATTCAGGGATTACGAGATAAGGTTTCCATGGATAATGGGGTCCATTATGGGGTCTTAATCCTAATAAGGATTCCCATGGATTGGTTTGATTTAGGGATTATTTCTGAGAGGGATTACAATAATAAGTTTTATTGATGATTATTCTTATGGAGGATTCCCTTATTTCATTATATTGGCACTTACTCTTGAGTACGATACACTTAATGGGTATTTGATTACACATGGAATTATTCCTAAGTATTATTGTGACTGGGCCTAACTCTTAAGAAGAATTACCATAGTTTTACGATCTTTCTGATTTCATGACCACCTTCATCGTCAACTCACATGAGTCAGGATTGGTTTGAGAAACTAGTGTAAATGGGAAATCCATGAAATGACATAATCTTGTCTTCCCTGAGTTTAGATTCATGAACTTGAGGAATCACACCTATGGAGGTACTATAAAGGAAGAAAATAGAAAGATATAAAAGATATTTCTTGGTCGAAACATGAATCTGACCATGTGGATGTCATGATTGTGGTGAGCCTCAATGTCTACGTGAGTTATGTTGAGTCATGTTGAGTCATTCATGAATGTAATGGGCAAGTGGAAGTCAATGAAATGAGAAACTATATTGTACCTCTTCAGGTGGCGAAAGAGGTCGAGGGTACGAGAGAGATAAGAGAGGACTTTGGTTCTCATCCACACACTAACAAATTATCTATGGGGTGAGGATTAGGAAGAGTGAAAACTCATATACGAAAATCATTGGGCTTACCCCTTAGGAGGATTCCCTCAAATTGGTTCTTTATAGGGAGATAAGGTTTAGTTTTCTTGTTGAATAGAAAATAATGTGTGATCCTCACACTCTATGGTTGTAACTAGAGACTCTGGGTATTATAGATGTCAAGTAGGGAGCATGGTCCTATACAAAAATTTGATACGAAGATCTACCTAACACCATCTATAGGGTTGGTGTCCTCATGACAGTAAGAATGGAAAACTAAATGCACCCCGAGGAACCTAACCATTTTATGGGACATGTTTGGGAAAACTTTAACTGATAGAATGCATAAAAAAATGGGATACACTCTAGTGTTCCCCACATCATGATTTTTTATGTCTGGAGGCTTTGTTAGGGGTATTAAATTGGTCCCTTTCAGAAAAGGGAACCCATGGAAGAGGATTCCTTCCATTCATGGATTAAAATATGACTTAGAGATGGGCTCATGTAGGTCCATCAATGGAGGATAGAGGTGTCCTGTGTATGTACTGGATGGAACTGAAAGTGCTTTGTATAGGGGGTATAGGCCAATTAGAGAAGGGTATCCCTTGGAAAACATATCACATAAGAAAAAAAATTGGGCGAGGTTTTAGCCTAGGCACCAGGGGTCTCCTCAAATGTTCCTGGGTTGGTCTCATGCAGGTACCCAGCTAAGGAAATGGGCCTATAGTAATTGGTTTCTAACTAGGGGAAACATATCCTCATATAGGTTTCTTATGTTTGGGACCTTTAAGGGACTTTGATCTAACATATCCTCTTTAAATTTCACTTTTATTAGGTTTTGGAGAGCTACCTGAGTGGTTTTAAAGGAGTCGGGTGAAGGGGTAGTGAAACTAGAGCTTGGAGGGTTATTTTGGTTTCCTAGTTGAAAACATTAGGATACCAAGGGTATTATATATTGGTTAACAGTTAATATAGAGTTACACCACATGGTTCCATGTCAATGGTGACCGACATAGATTCCCAATGTAGAGGTGGACTTCCCTTCATTGGTGCGTAGGGGGGATGGGCGGTCTTTCTAATACGCAGGGGTGTTTGCACACAGATCGTCTTGGGAAAGTCCTACTAATACTCCTTGTAAATATTTATCACCTTAACATGAATAAAGTTCAATTCCAAATATTTTCATCCTCCATGAAAAAATGGAGTGTCAACACCCTAAAATGATTCTGTTAAAATAAATGCTTCTATTTTGTAACATTTATATTGTAACCCCTGGAAAGAGTAAATTTGAATTGAATCCTTAATAAAAATGAATAAATATATTTAATTTTAAGTATCAAAAAGTAGTAATATATATATCACATAAAAATAAATATGTTAACAATACCAAATATGTCTCAATGGACTAGAAATTGATAGAAATCCCTTACATCACATTTCCCCTTAATTGACCATTGTTCGACCATATGTCTATTGGTTTGAAACGAGTCATTAATTTATCAAATAATGATATTAATACTTATTTTATCATATATTATCCTCATATAACATCTTATTACTTGTTCATTGACATTTTTTCATTATTATTATCATTTTAGGTGTTATTAAATTTATTTTCTCATGCAAATTTTGTCATGAAAATTTCGACCATTATAGTTTGATTATAGTTCCATCATATTAATAATGTTAATAATGATATAAATATAATAGATAAATATATTATATTTATTTATTTATTTATAGTCATCTATAGAAATTATAGGTAGAAAAATTAAATACACTCTCTTTGGAGATGGTAGGTCAAACGTGAGAATGAACAATTTTTTCACTTTTTTTAATCGAATTAAAGAAATATAAATAATAATTCACCATCATAAAAAAATTATATTTTATATATGATATGTATTCATTGAATATATCCTTATTATCATCTATGTAAATAATAAATGAAAAAATAATCACATCACTTTATGGAGGTGGTAATCCACACATACGAATGAGTGGTAGCCAATACATATCCACGGGTGATGTTTTCTCATTTTCTAGGATGGAAAAGATGAGTAAAATGATTTTCCCATAATCATAATAACATATCTGTATATTTATAATAGTTTATTAATTATTATATAATGGGTTCACTAGATTTATCATAAGTATAGGAAGAAATAAATTTTAAAGAGTTAATAAAAACGATTACCTCTTCTTCAGTAGACATCCTTTAGATATACTCTTAAGGGATATAGTGTTTGTCATTTTGAAGGAAAATAACCCTTATAATTTGAATAATAATTTTTATAATAGAAATTTATAGGGTTTACTTGATCTAGGTATCTAAATGTTGTGTAAATAAAATAAATATGGGGTGTCCTTTTATAATTGATAGGAGGGGAGTTCATTGAATTTCATAAAGTATTAAATTAATATAAATTAATTTTCATATACAAATAGATAAAAATTGATATAATTTAAATATAAAATAATTATGGGTCTAGATAATCACATAAAATAAAATTTTGAAACTTTAGGTGACGTTTCACTATTGGCCCTTTATTTTATTCCCCAATTAACCCTTTAGACAAATATCGAGATAAGATATATTTTTACACTATAGGTTCTAAGAAAGTCACAATAAAAGGAAAATTACACCATATATGGACACCAGATTAACTTTATAGACATATATTAATCCCCTTTTACTAATTCAATATTTTTATGGTTTTTAAATAATTTAAGGGCATATTATCTCTATAAAATTTAATAATGTTATTTCTTGACCCTATTAATTTGAGTTGAAATTAAAAAAGATTAATACTAGAATTAGAATATAATTCTTTAACACATAATTACTAATTTCTATTTAATTATAAAATTCATGGGACAAAATAATCCATCCAGGTTGTATTACTTCTAATATTTTTAAAATTATTTATTTTAATTTTCTATCAATTGAATAAATATTATGTCAGTGTTTCATAAGTATTTAAGAAAACTATATAATAATTTAAATTTAAAAATAAAATACCAGAAAAAAATAAATTAATTATGTTAAAAAAAGTATATTCTTTCATAAATTTTTTTTATCCTTATGTGAACATATAAAATAAATTAAAATCAATAGAGGGGAATGTTATAATTTTCTTTACATAAAATAATATAAATATCATTAACAAAGTCCATTGGCTCCAAAATTATGTATATTAGAATTTTAGATGGTTATAAAATAATTGAACCCTTAAAAAAATAATTTCATGTGTTGGGATATTTTTCAATTCCTTATCACATTATTTTTAAACTTTATTACCAGATTTACCCTTTACCGATGTGAGAAAATTTTACAACGGTAACCATTCATAATGCATGAAAATAAAAGGGAAATTTTTCCAATTTTGAACCTCCAGATTCAAAATATGGTATCCATTTTTCAAAATTCATTCCCTAATAGATGAAAAATTAGATTTTATATAAATGCGTAAAATGCAATGAAAAATAGTTTTTAAAAAATGTGTTTTTAAAATTAAAAATTAAGTAATATCAGAATACTAAAAATTATTTATTCAGATTAGATATTTCTATATCAAATGTATCATATGTTAAGTTATCCCCCAAATGAAAATTTCAATGGGACTTTTGAATTACTTTATTAAAGGAAAATAAATGATAGTATTTGAAAAACCGGTATTCTTCACTTTTCACTAAACAATAAATCATTCAAAAAATCTCACAAGTTCACCCTAAGTGAATTTTTTTATGTTCATTTCAAAAATGATTTTAATTTAATAAAATTAAATTTATAAAATTTTTGTTTTAATCACATTCTTGAATAAAACTATGTGTATTGTGCTAATATTTATTTAAAAATAAAAGTTTACTGTAATTAAAGTGCAGGTGTTACAATGGGCACCCAACTATAGAATGACACTACCCAGTTGGATGATCACGTTAATGAAGGTTTTTTTCATTGAAATGAATCTCACCCTTATCATTTTAGGGTTTTTCTTTTAAAAGCCTCACTAATTTAATATACCATATACATTACATAAATTTATAAATAGTACATCTCATGAAATATTTATTATCTCATGGTTTGTTCCTTTATCTATTCATGCCTCCAAAAATTTTGTTTTAGAATATCTATTACAAAAATGTTGTTAATATTACTACACCATATAATTGTGTAACTCTCTCCACAAATCACCATTTTTTACTCAAGAAAAATTAAAACCCAAACATATTTATATATATCCAAATGTAAAAAATTCCTTATGTATATGAAATTTTCTTATAATGTTTTAAAATTATAAGTAATTGATAATATCCACATGAGTAATGTTGAGACGATATATATCTAGCCACCACATTTCTAAAACAGGGTATCAACCTCTAGGAAAGTGTAAAGAATGACCCAAAGTCCCTATCCTTAAGGAGACTATACTCAATATAGAATCTAATTCTTTATAACATTAATTCATAATTTTTATAAACTATATTCAATATCCAAATTTAATCAAATTACTTTAATTACAAATTTAGTACAAGGTAGATAAAAATTAATGTTATGTTGTTGTACCTATAATGTAATGAATAAGTATTCAATTTTATAAGAATTAATTATTCACATAAATTAATGCAAACAATTTTCATATTCCATGAAAAATCTGTAAACATGAATGTTATAAAGGAATAAAACAACTTACTGCTTATTTATTTTTTAAAATTGAGATAAAAAAATTAACATTTGAAATTTAATTTAGGAGTTAAAAATACCATTTTACAATTCTTGACACTTACAATTTATATGAATTTGAAAAAATACAATAAATTTATAAAAAATATTTAAAAAAATTAACATTTTACCCTATATCATATTTTACGGCTAATAACTGGACTATTTTCTGTAATCTATGATTAATATTAAATCTTATTATTTTTACTATCAAAAGGATCCATTCATATTTGATGTTATCGCCCATATCATCAATGCTACATGACACTCTATTTTCTTTTTTGAAATATAAGACTCAATCATATCTTAAAATATTGGATATCCTAGATTACAACATAATATAATTCTATCAGATTCATATATTTTACAAAATATTATATAATCATGTAATAAAATAGAACTAAGAAAAAAATATTCATGAATTCATATCTTGTTGGGGATATTTTTATGCCAATATAATTTTTTCTAATCATTGGGTTTGAAAAAAATAAAATACACTAAATCATTATTCTGTTTTTACTTAATGTTGTTTGTTTGAGTTTCTTTGCATGTAAAATTATTGTTCAATAATTTTTTCAAAATAATTGAGCCAAATAATATATCTACCAAAACATATGGTGTATTATAATGAAATTCATGATGGTGTGATTTGATGGGGTTGTATGACTCCATCAAAATATTGAGCTACATTTATCCAAAGAAGATGAAGCACGAGATTTTGCTCCAAATATACATGAGGATCTTAAAATATAATTAGTGAAGTTTGTTACAATGAAGGATATAAATTTTATTAATGAAAAAAATGAATGGAATTTTTTTTACACATTGCTAATAATATTTGTGGATAATATTATTTTTTTATCAACATGATGCTTTTATTACAATAGATTGTAATTTAGCTTCCAGTGATATTTTTAATTATAGATATCATTATACAAGGTATCCTTTTAAACCTCTTAAATTCATTATTTCTTATCATTTTCTTGACCTTGCGTGACCTAGGAGGTTATAGTGAAAATAACCTTAGGTGTTTTTTATCTATGATATTGATAAGTTTCCAAGGAGATAAATTTGTAACTTTAAATTTTTTAATGTCGAAGAATATTAGAGGATTGGACATATTATCGATCAAGGATATAAAATATTGGATCAAGGATAGATCATTTTGGTTATGTTTTTGGTTTTTATCTTGGTACCTTTTGATATTTTTGCTACCATAGTAGTTCTTGAGGGTATTGAATACCTTGGTTCGGGTTGTAGACCTACTAGCCTCTTTGGTTTTAAAGATAATACTTCGGAAATATGAAATATTTTGGAAATAAATATCATTTAAAAAGTTTAAGTTTTGTTATCCTTTACTCCATTAATTATACTTAAAAAAATTACATATTTTTACTATATATTTCATTATTTATTATGTCAATTAAGTGTTTATATTCTAACTTTTTATTTTCTGTTGTATTTAATTTTTTCTATCTTTTTATCAGAAGACATAAATTCTGAGCAACGAAATACTCAAGTGGGAGAAAAGATTATAATAGAACAATTACTACAACTCCCCCACCCCCCATATTGTCTAGTTCTATATCACTCCTCATTTGTCAAAAAAGTTTGTTTCAAATCCATTCTCTACCTTTTTGAGGATCATAGACTTTTTCAGACCTTTTATTTATATTTTCATCTATTTTGTCTATATTTAAATGTTTCTAAACATTAACTATGTTATATAAGAAATATATTCTATTAAATTATTATAGGGATTAAAATAATATCCATTCACATCTAGAATCCAAGTCAACCACTGATCTTTAAAGTTGAATATTATAAATATTATTGTGAATGGATAAAAAATTTGGTTAACTACACGAGTATGGAATATTTTTTTATGATGACAGTACTTCTAGGAAGGTTTGGGTAAAGCCCTTTTATTTAAAAACAATGAAATTACAGAAAGGATATGGATAGGGTCATACAAGCATCATGACCTCTTTCCAAAAGATACCAAAGTAGATCAAAAATCATAATAAAACTCATAAGAATAATCATAATAACCATACCATTCAGAATTATATTTTTAGGGACCATGAGACCTTGTAACCATAGTAGGTTTTAGATATGAATAGTCTTTCCTACATCTCACTTTTCTGGGAGGAATAGGTTGAAAACCATCATCATCCATAACAACATTTTTCCCTTTGGAAAATACTTGACTATAACATGTTTTTTTGGGGAACCATCCTCGATATCCTCCCACCTTCCATGAATGCCATGGGTATCCCTTAATTAATTAATTTACTCTCGAATCCGTGAAGGATTCCCTTCAGCACTCAGTTTTTTCTACCCTTATTCCAATGTAACACCTGGTATAAGTCCATCCTCATATGTTTGAGCCCTCACTCTATCCCCTGAAACATGAATCTCTGGTGGTAATCCCTTTGTCGAATGTGATGAATCATCTCCTGCCTGCATATCTATTTTGTCAAAAGCGGGTTGTCTGTCACCAAGAGGGTCCACATTCTTTTTTTGAATCCTTTCTTTCTTCCTACAAGAGGCTTCATGATTCCCTTTTGAACAAAAAAAAGAGAAAAGCACATTCCTATGACATTTATCCTTAGCATGACCAATAATCTGACACTCCGAACAAAAGTTAGGAAGTCGTTCATATTCCACTTTCAATGGAATTTCATCATCAAGTGCTGACAAAACCACATTATGAATCAAGAAAGAACTCAAGTCAACCTCTACCAGTATCCTAGTATAATGTCCAAATTTGGAAACCTTAGTGTTCCTATCCATTTTGACAAGAATTCCCACAGCTGATGCAATATCAAATAAGATTTTAGGATGCCATAAAATCAAATTAAGGCCCATTATTTTGATCCAGACATGAGATATAGTATTTTTAATGGAAAAGGGATTAAAACGAAAATCAAACTATTGAAATCATAACATTCCTAGCTTCAAGGTGATTGATCCAAAACCCTATGCTCTTCTCTTTAGATCATCTGATGAAAAAATGATGTGAAAAAATCCCCGACCAAGAGGAATGCATCTCCAATTAGAAAATCCCCATATAGAATTCAGCTTCCAAACTAAATCATCTTCTTTACAAGTGTTTAATATAATGGGAAGAACAAGCCTAGAAATTATAGAATGTTCACGGATTTTAAATCTGTTAAGAATAGCTTCTCGGTTAGCACTCACATGTGTAGTATCCCCTTTTTTGACTGTTCTCTCCCGGACATCATCCTTTACATGTGAAAAATACCTTCTTATGAGAGTGTCAGATTTAGATTTACCAATCTTCGTATTTTCAAAATTATTCACCCCCTGAAGGAAATAAAATGGTCGGGTCACCTCTGTTTCTACTTTACCTGTAGCAACAATGTTCAGATCCAAATTTTCTGCAGCCAGAGTGCGCATGTCATTCGTTTCCCCTGCAACAACAACCCCGCTCACGCCTACCATGCCAGGCACTACCGTTGTATTAATGCCGCTTGAACCGGCCCCCACCACCATAAATATACTACTCATGTTGACCGCATCAGACACCATACCTACATAACTCCTCGAACCAACTACATCGTTCACCATCGCGCCACACACTATCATGGCTACACCGGTCACCTTCATAGATCTAAACCAGTAGCTATCAAATAAACCACATGGGAAGAGAAAATCCACCGCTGGCATATCAGATGTTATTCAAAATTCTAATCCTCCGCTGGCATATCAGAGAAATAAATTAATCAATTTACATAAGAATATAACATGTAATATCAACGTAATTACAATATTTTGAATACTTTTCATTTATTAATTTTGAAAAATATAAATTGATATATTTCACCATGTGATATTGTTAATATAATTTTGATAAATTTAGAAATTACTCCCATTTAAACATATAATGATTTTTAGATGTGAAGGGTGATGTTGTGATATAATTATTAGTACTTTGATTTTATACGTGGGGAAATAGGGGAATAAATACACCAATAGTTTATGATGATTTTTAATGAATAATAATTTTGGCTGAGAGGAAAATTATAGATAATCAAATTTATTTATATTATTCTCTAATTAATTTGAATCCAAATGGAATGTGATAGATGATACAAAGAGTCTGATGAAGCTTATTATAAATTATCTTATTGGGAATCCAATTTAGTATGAGAATAGGTTGAAAAGTGTTTCTAATAAGGAGAATATAATGAATAGGTTTTTTTACTTCAACTTCAAAATATCGTACATCAAAGTATAGTAGTAAAATAAAGGATAAGTTTAAACAAAAAATATATTAGGGAAATTTAGAATCGATTAAAGGATATATTTCCCATATTTTAAAGTATATGAATAAGATTATCTCAAAGAATAGCTTATGATATTATTATCAAAATAACATAAAAAAATAAGTATAATTTTAAGAAATATGACGATATTATCTTTTATCAGCGTAAAAAACATGGTCATATCATAATTTATTTTCTTAGAATAATGAATAAAATTAAATATGGAAAATATGAAAAAATAAAATATAGAAAATAAATTAGAGAAACTAATTATATGTTTAGTTATAGTAAGGATTCATATCCCAAAAAAGAATTACTTCAGAGAGTGATAATAGCCAAACTATTATCAATTTATATATGAATTTTATTCAGAATGACATATGCTTTATGGGGAAGGTAAATCCTTATTCTCTTTCATAATTATCTCTAGATGATAATTTTTTCTTCACATTGGATAATGATAGTTGTATATTATCATCAGAATATGAGGATGACATTTCACCAATCGATGAAATGGTTGAATATGTTACGAACCTATAGAAGAAAATGAAAAAGTTGGAGAATGATCTAGAATTATCTAAGTAATTTTGTTTCAAAATTAGACGATAGGTTTTTTAATCATAATATTTTATTTTCTCTATTACCTTCAATGTTTTATGCTTAATCTAAAAGTAATTTGACAAATGATAATTATAAATTAGATATCAATAGGAAATCTGATTATTTTAGTCTAAGTAGTAATAAATATAGTTTTAATTTTTATATTGAAAATTGTAAATATATTAAGATATTTAAAACCAAATCATACATCTTTCAAAAATATAAATTACCATGGGAAAGTTACATTTCTGATAAAATTATTTTATCAAAAATAAATGTACATTTATGTACTTGGTGTCAGAGAGGTTAACATTATAGAAAACATTGTTCTTTGAAAAAATTCCATTCTTTTTGAAATAATAAGGCTAATATTTCTATAGAAGCATAATGTATTCCACACCAAAGGGATGAACATATGTGGGTTCTAGATTTCATTTTTTTCAAACATTCCCAAGACCAAACATTTTATAGTACTAAAATATTAGATCTGATTGATTTAAATAATATAAGATTATTATCATAACCAAAACTCATATGATAAGGATAGTGTTTGTTCCTAACACATGACTAGATATATGTTTAATTTTTGAAACATAGAAAAAGTGAATGTAGGAAGAGTCACTTTTAGACATAATGTTTAGGGTTATATTATCATTATTGGTGAGGGTTTTTTAATTATTAAGTCCTTAATTTCAAATTTTCTTTTTGTTTTAGGAAATAAGAACAACCTTATAATCATTATCAAACTATACAATGAAGGTTACTCCATAAACTTTGGCAATGATAGACGTACCTTTAAATGTTTCGAAGGGACATTTTTATATATAATGAATGGAAAGAAAATGTTTATATGATAAAATGATAATCCCATATAAATTAAAAAATACCATGTATCAGTCTTGTTGAATACACTATAAGGATTTGGCAAAGGAGGGTAAAGAACTGTAATTTTTGGACCATTAATAAGTTTTCTAGAAAATAACTAGTGAGGGGACTTATAGAACTTAAGTTTAACTCTAAAAAATCCTATGATTCATTACTATGAATAGGATAATATTTAAATATTTTATACCTTGATAATATTTAACTCATTCTGGTATCTTATTTATGGAATTAATTTGTTTTATAGGTGAAAATGAGAAAATGATGAATATATGGAAAAAGTTAAAAACAATTGGAAGTTATGAAAGAATAATAGTGTTATTTGGGAACTTTTCCAAATGAAAATGGTTTCTCAATAAATTTAAAAATCATGTTCCATATCCCAAAAAACCATGAGAGGAAGAAAATGAAGAGGTAGTACCATTCACATGGCTACTGCACGGTTCACCTGACCATGTAAAAATACACAGGAACTTTATAAGAAAAGAATCTAGAGTTTGTACATATCGCACAATTACTACAGAGTTTAGTATATTATGTGGAATATAACAAGAAACATGTCCTCTAAAGAGAAGTTGAATGAATGAATTGAATATTCAGTGCACAGTTACTCAAACTATTCACCTTAACCGTGTTTATTAACCATTCACCATAGAAATCTAGCCAGCCACTCCACATTTAAGTCTCCAACAACCATTTCCATAGGATTGATACACATACCACTCCTTGATAATATGGGATAAGTATTTAAGGTTATCACTAACCATTTATAAGTGGGATAATCATTCTAGAGGAATATATTTTCCTTTATAGTAAATGGAAATCTAGGAAAGGAAGGAATGTCTATATTTTCAAGTTCTATTTTTTATTCTTCATACATATGATCATGAATAGTTACTATAATTCATTTTTGTTTTGTTTTCATATCCTATATGTATTTATAAAACCCCTCCTTATGTTGGGGTTGAGGGTGAAAAAGGAGTTCTATATGGTTAATTGAGTTTTTATTATTCTTTTTTTGTGATTTATATAATTTTCTTATAATTTCATTATGATTTCATTCATTCATTAACTAGATATATCATATTATACTAAGAATAAAATAAACAGGGTTCTCTAAAGTAATTAAGATGAGTAAACCATTGACTATTAAAAGCATTCATTTTTACCTTATGGTCTGTTTTGAAATTATTTATTGGAAATTGGTTCATGGAAAAAGAAATTAGTTTTTAAAAGATTAATTAAAACCTACTTGACCAAGGATGATATGATATATTTAAATCCTATTATTGAAAATCACAGTGAATGACATGAACACGTGGAAAAACCCGATTCTTGTTATCTATATTGAATTATAAAATGCTGATGATACTTTTTTATAAATCTAAAAATACATTTTTTTTATTTAGAGTTAAAGTTAACACTTACATTAAGAACATTGATTTGAGTCAAAATAAGTTTAAATGGTTACTGAAAATGAAATTTAATCATAAAATAATTGATTAAGGTCTCATGTTTGTAAATACCATAGGTTCCTTGTGGGATCAACCCCATATATATGTTATACTCATTGTGTATTTGGGTTATAATTGAATTTGGTTCTTCTAAAAGTAATGATCCATACATAATAACACAAAATTCAAACCTAATTCCCTGGAATGATTTTAAATGTTATTTTTTAAATTGTGTGTTATTTGATTAATTTAAAAGGAAATTCTAAAATTCTAAAAAATTATTCTCTTAAAATCAATTAAATTATTTTTATTTTTAGTATTTCCATTTTATTCTTAGTGTGTTTTTTTATTGTATAGTGTTCCGATTGTATGAGAAACCCCCTCATTCATTCCGAGTGTATTTTATTAAAAAATTCACTCCAATTTAATTTAGAGAACAAAGGAAAAATGTAATGGAAATTATGATAAATTATGGTAGATCAAATTCAAAATTACCAATTCCAAATTTTGAAAGAGAATAACTTTCTTGTTTTCCTGGGGATGGGTAAAAATTCACAATTGTGTTGGAAAAAAACCCAATAGACTCCACAATGTTTTTTAGAATACATGATATAATACTAACCTCTCGTTCAATATGAGTTTAGATTTGTTCCCCAGTAAAAATAGAAATACATGATACAATGTCCTCAAATATAGCTTCCCCCATAATGAACTATCTTGGAGTATGGATTTCTATTTATCAATGTAGAGAATTCTAGAATTTTTTATTCACCAATTCAAGCAAAAAAAATAAATTCAAATTGGATACTATAAAATTTATTCATAAAATGGTTATTTTTTTTTATTTATTGGGTGAAAACATAATCAAACCATGCTAACTTCTTAGATATTTGTGACACTTCTAATATCATTAACAGGGGTAGAATCAGGGATTTAATTATTTTTTATTTTTTTTTCATCCAAAAACCTCATCACCAATTAAAGTGAATGTTAATCACTCTCCAAAACAGACTCATGAAGGAAAAAAAGATTGTTTATAAGGCCCAACAATCAAAATAAGAAGGATAATACTTGTAATGATCTTTATTTCATCAAGGCCAAACTGACCACTAGTATTAATATACAGGTGTAATGATCGGGGTTTATCATTGAACTCATGT
Organism: Viscum album; assembly: GCA_963277665.1. Classification (NCBI taxonomy): domain Eukaryota; kingdom Viridiplantae; phylum Streptophyta; class Magnoliopsida; order Santalales; family Viscaceae; genus Viscum; species Viscum album. The sequence goes on from OY728123.1 coordinate 654,871,067, forward strand.
TATAATAAGTATCCTAACTATGATACTACATCCCACTCTATTAGAATGAAAAATAACTATATATAAATAAGAATAAGTCCTTCTAAATATGGTATTCATTTTTTAATGTAGTGTTTCTCTTTCTATTATTCTTTCACTGATAGAAAATCTAGTATAATCTCATTAATTCATACCAATTTTCATAGCCGATACTCCTTACTATTATCTTATTCACTCTCTCTTATTAAACTTCACAAAAACCACTAACATCCTCTTACTTTTCATAGTATTAATTACATTTTATATGATCCAATTCATAACTTTGAAATTCAAATTCAAACCCTAAACTTCATTAATCCAACTCAAATACTCATTCTTTATTTTGAGCCTTTGTATCTTTTTGGAACACATATAAAAAATTGATACTTCCAAAAATTACATCATTGATCTACATAGTGATACATTAATTCATTAAATAATCCATGTCATCAAAAACCACTTATGAATGAAATAATCATCTTCACATGGCTTTCACCATGACCTGATGAAATATTTTTCATCGTTTTTCCTCAAAAAACTTTACACAATAGGTTTGGTTCTCCTTTTATGACCATTTTGGTCTATAACTTCACCTTTTGATCGTGGAATATTCCACCATGGGTGTGGATTCCTATAATTGTATGTTTTTATATATAGATTCACCTATTTAACATGGAATATATTATATGGAGATAATATTTAAACACATATTATTTTATAATTCTTAACAAAAAATGACAACAAATATATTCAATGATCTATAGGTCTAGTGTATTTTGAGGATTAAAAATAAAAATTTATCAACTTAAATATAAAAATGTAAAATTTTTTAAGACTCAAAATAGTTCCCCTAGCTCTCACAGATCTTTTAAAACTATACAAGATATAAAATGGAAAAATAAATTAAAAAAATGTAAAAATATAAATCTAAGTAAGGGAATAAACATTGCAATAAATAATAAAGGGATAGTTAAGAGACATAACATGATATCATGAAGCGGATGATCATTTTCATAGAGACATGGACTATGGAAATTATTTGATAAGATTATAAACATATAGAAATAACATAAAACATAATATCATAAATAAAATTCAACATTCACTTCCAAGACCGTCATCATAAAGAGGAAAAACTCTCACAGTAGATTTAGTTCACTAACTTACACTTTACACAACATATCGTGAGATATAAATATTCATAAAATGAAATTAATGATGTTATAATTACAAGACCACCCATGACATGGGGAAAATAAAAAACACATGATCATAATCATGAACAAACACATGATAAAGAACTAGGTTTAATTATTCTGATTCAAGGCATAAAAAAGGCCAAATCATAAGGATTCCCAAGAGAAAATGGAATGAAATTTTTATGGACTTTCATAATTGAAAATTTTTATATATATATCCTAAATATAGAGCTCCAAAAAATAAAATTCATGAGAAATATTTAGGAGAATAATGAATGAAATTGTAACACATGGGTGAAGCATGGAGAAATAAGTAAAATATATTTTTAGAAAATTAAAGACCTTATTATTTTCAATAAAACACAAATTGAACCCAGTGGGTAATTCCTTATATAATTGGTTTTTTTATAATCTATTCTTTTTTTAGAAACATTTTATAGGTTTGAGGTTTGATGTGAGATAATAAATTGTGAATTTCCCTTAAACTGGGTTAACATAAAACTTAGAATTTCAAAGGGAAATAAAAACTTGTATAACCCTCAGAAATGAAAAGGATTTTTAATTAGGAATATATTTAATGAATATATATATATATATAAATAAAATGTTATTATGAGAATAATAATTCATAAAATGGATAAAATAAAGATATTGTCTAACTGAAAAGTCATGAAAAAGGTACAGAGGATCCCTTTCTAGGTTTTAAAAAACATATGTTGAAATATAACATTAAAAATAAGATAATATAAAATTATTTTTAAAATTTTAGGAGTTATATATAATTTTAAAATTATAAAACACTTTATCAGGTTCCCAATTAAAAAGGAGAACACTGGTGGAAATGGAAATTATCATCAAGGAGGGGAAACCATCATTTAAATGGATGGGAAATATTCCTAACTGATTTTCATTTTCAAAAGTGTTTAGAACTGACCAATAAGGAACAAATTAGTAAAAAATTGATCTTTAATATTATATATATGGTAGACCATATAAAATGAAATATAAAACTCAAGTATAAACATTATAACTCAAGAAAACATATTGAGTTATGAAAAACATTTTATATTTTAGGGAATAAATAAATCATAGCCTATGGTAATGAAGGACATGAATTAAATTATATATTCCAATTTAAAAAATAATTTATATATTATATTCCATTTGATAATTATTTACTAAATATAAATAAATATTGGTGCAAAATATCAAAACATTATTCAATAAAGGGTGATTGAGATGATATTCTTTCACCTTAAGAAATAGTCTAATAAAACACCTGGTAAGATAGAAAATCTAAATTTGAAGTTAAAACAACAAAAATAAAGATTATTCATTCTATTCTATATTTTTTAGTCAATATAAATTCTATTTAAATGAAATTAGGTGTATCAAATAAAATATGTCTTAATGAAGGAAGTTTTGAGGCAAAACCCATACCATGTGTCTGAATTCACCCTTTACTTGAAGTTAACATCATGAATTGTTAAATTAATTAGATTATATATATAACCATGAACCTTTTTCATCCAAATTTAATTTTATATTTTTAATCTATTATCTTTTGGTACTTATTTTTAATATAATTTTCTCTCATGTCGGTTACTCAGAGTTGTTCGGTTAATTATTTATACCTCTCTATGTATGTTGACCACGGTTAAAAGCATTTCAAATAGTTTCATACTATCCAAAGTCTCATTATTTTTATGGTCATTATTTTTATATAATAAAATTATTTTTAATTTCAACCATTATTGGTGGTGATGGAAAATAAAACTCACAACTCATGGAAGTGGTAGTCCACACATATGCATGATTATTTTTTTCATTTCTCAGTGAACAAGAGGGAATGAGGGTAAATGAAAATTTTGAAATTTAATAATAATATAAATATTATATATATCATATTAATTCATATATTGCATCATTTTTATCATCCAAGAATGGTGGTGATGAAAAATTGAAGAATTGGTTTGTGGAGGTGGGAGTATACACAACTCACTAATGATGATTTTGAATTTATTAATGGGTAGAGAGGAATAAATAATAGTTAATATATTAATATAATAGTATATTAGCATAATAATTAGTTTTTTTCATTATTTTTTATGGATATAATATATTTCGAAGAGAAAGATTAGGGAGAAAAAGTTATGATGAAGATAATACTTTCAATGGAGACATGATTTTCTCTTAAATATTTCCACAAAAGCGAAGGCCTTAAGATAAAATAAACGGATCAGGGGATTAAGGATTAGAAAATTAATTTTAAGAGTTTAGGTTTGGTAATATGATCAAGATATATTATAATGGGTACAGTAACAATGGATATGTGTAAGTGATCCCCTTTTATAATTGAAGAAAAAGGACCTTCTGGGAAAATCCTTTACACTTCCTTGATATCAATGCGCTATTCCTTTTTCAATGACTCAAAAATTTCATAATAAAGTAATGTGAAGTGATATTGGGTTTATAAATCCTCATAAAATAATTTACACAGATTTTTTTAAAAAAAATTCTGGTCTTTTTATAAAGGGTTTTACAGTTTTTCATTTTAATATTTTACCTTGTTAATTAGTCTTTAACTAACTAATTAATATTTTATTTAAAAATAAAAGGTAAAAATATTAATAATTTTTTATTTTTTAACCCCAATTTATCCTTAATTTAATCTACTTAAATTTATAAATATGATAAAATCGACAATTAAATTAAGAAATATAATATATAAAAATTAGTTTTCGTAGAAAAATGAATTTTAAAAATTATGGGTTCTTTAATATTATTTAGTATTTATTAAAAATGAATTATAATTTATATAATTATATATATGTGTAATCAAAAAAACTATATTCATCATTGAAATTAAAAAAAATTAATTTATTTGATAAAAAATACACAATATTAAAAAAACAATTCATTTAAATAGTTTTTCCACTATTATCTTGAAAATTAACATTAAATCAACTAATATTATTTCTATGCATAAAATGATATTTAATTTTCCAAATAATAATTAAATTCTCAAATTAAATGGGAAATACATTTGGTTATGTTTAATTTCTAAAATTAATAAATTCTAATTTTAATATAAACGCATAAAAACATTTTTAAGTGTGAAATATTCCTTGAGTTTTGAAAATAAATTTTTTTTATAGATTCAATATATTATCTTTTTAAAATGTTAAATTAAAATTTAAATATTTTTTTTATATAAATTTTTTTTCTTAAAAATCATGTCAATATATTAATATAAAAAAGATAATTCTTAGAAAATTTGGTATTTCTTCTATTAACCTAATAACAATTGTTTTTGGAAAAATATCAAAAACAAATAATACCCTAATAAAGATATAATGAATTCAAAAATGAATATTATTTTATGAAATTTATATTATAAAAGTTACATATTTATCTTTTATAAATAAAACTGATTTTATTGGAAAGTGGTATTTTAAAACATTATGTTTTCGTAATTTTATTTCATATTGATTTCAAATTTAAGTGATGTTTACATATTAAATAATATATAATAATATTTTAAGTTTTTAATTTCGTTTATTAATAAAAAATATACAACACTTAATAAAACAGTTCTTTGAAAATAAAATTTTACTTTAACCCCACATATGCTTTTACAAGCACCATTAATTATTTATTTATTTTCAAAAATTTATTTATTACTATGCCATTTATGTTGAAATACTTATTTAAATTTAATATATACAACAAATCATAATTTTATTATAATAATATGAATATATATGTAACGTGTAATTATATATTTATAATATTTTAATATTAAATTTTTATTACATTTTGTGTTAAATTACTTTAAATTTACTACTTAACAATACATAAATTTAGTATACATTTTGGATAGATGACCAATGACCACATTTTCAATGAATATATTTTAGATGAATAAATTTTCAATGACCATATTTCATTCCTTTATATAGTCTTAAAAAACATATTCCATTCATAATAATCATTTCTATAGTTTTCACTTTATATATCACAACGCACATTCTTATTTCAATGTATTCTTTTTCATTATATGTTAATTATAGTAATAGTTATTCTTAAAGGTGGTGGTGGTCCAGGGGATTTTTTAGTACTAAATATATTATTATTTTAAATTTATTATCCCTTTTTATTTTTGTAATGACCCGAATCCGGAGCCACTCAACTGGTGCCCTGTGCCCGGTTTTCCACATGACCTCACGCATATTTCTCCAAACGCTAGAGGCTGCTGACTAGCAGCGAGGGCCTTGGTAAGTTATTGGGGAAACTATGCCCTCATTTGGTAAGGTATTCAAGGGAAAAGAAATAACAGTCAATAGAGGAAGCAGTAAATGACATACAATAACTGAAACCAAACAGCGAAAGCAGTGAATACAGATAGTAATGATGATAATGATGTAGCAGGTATAAGTATCTAAGGAAAACAGAAAATGAAACAATGTGCGTAAATACAATTGAAAACAAAGTACTAAAAGTAACAGCAACTCCAACTGCATCGCAAGCTTATGCTCGGTCCTATGCTCTCCAGCTACAACCGGCAATCATGTACCTGAAGTAGAAGGGCCACAATCCCTATCCACACCTGCAACCATATAACCTGTTTGGGCCGAAAAGTAGGACCCAAACAAGGTGTGAGGCTAATCCCAGTAGTCAATCACCACAAGATCTATGCCCTACTGTCAGTGAGCAATATACCAAAAGTAAAGGAAGTAAATGCACCATAGAAACATAGGTACACCAAAGATACAATCCTATAAATCTCCATTAACATTTATTTATTCATTTAATACAATCATCTAATTATCAACCAAGGAGTCTAGCAAACAACTCTATATTCTCAAGGCATAGCAAGTAACACAACAGGTATCTCAACAGACTACCTAAACAACAAGCATTACAAACCCAAGCTTGTTCTTTTTCTTGGTGGAGTCGTCACAACCAACCAATCAAATAATAATACTGACTCTCTAGGTGGATCATACTGGCAGAACCCCCAAGTCAAATAATCGTACAAGGCACATACACTCTGGGAAGCTCTTGCCGTCAATTCCCATATGGTCTTGTAACGATAGCTACAGACTCTCTGAGGAAGCACTTACGTATAATTCCTCTTGTGGTCTCGATACGTGCGTAAACTAAGGACACTCTTGGGAAGCACAAAGTCCAATTCCTGTAGGCCCTGCGTACGAAACTAATTTATAACAGACTCTCTAGGAAAGCCCTTAATCGTCAATTCCCTCTTTAGTCTACCACACTAGGTTCACACAGCTCTGAGCAGTCTAGTCGTGCATAATCGACTATCAGCATCCCTAAGTAAGTTCAAAAACTACTTGTCTAATAGCTAAAATGCATCAAAAGTATATTAACAGCAGGAAATACATGCAATCAGCTATAACAAGGCAGACAAACAATGCAACAATGTTTGCCACTCAGGCAACCTAATCCAAACAACGATAAACATCCAAAGCAAGGGAAATTACCCATGGGTGATCCTCGAACATGCAACCAAGCATATATTACTATAAATTAACCTCAAGAAAATAATAAATCTAAGGAAATTAAACAATGGGATCAAAATTCCTAACCCGGGATACCCGATACATGGGTATCCGTCACTTTTTTCACAAAACTCAAAGAAATTCAACGTAGGGTAGCAAACCACCTACCTCAATCCTAGGAGATCGATATACTTGAGCCACGAAGTTTGATTCTCCCTAGGACGATTAAGATCTGAGAAAACATCCAAAATCCTCAACCCATGATATCATGGGAGAGAGGGAAAATCATGGAATGAAACTCAAGAAGAAGGGAGAACTCACCGCTGCGATCCCAACACAATCGACGGTGTTCGATTCGGGTAACTGGTGAAGGATCGGTGGTTCGAAGAAGAATCGGCCTCCTCGGATGCTCTGGACGGAAATAGGTGTAGAAGAAGACTGAAATAGGGATTAGACACGACCCCAGTCCAATTAATGAAATAAAAAGAAAAGTACACGGCATGTACTTCATGAGTACACGACGTTTACTCGCCCCTTTCGTACACCGCATTAAAGGGCCACCACCTCATCGCTACACCTCATGTTTGTGGCCTGGACACGACTAGAACATGGCCTCGTGTGGGAGAAAAGTAGACGATGCGTACTCATAAAGTACACGGTGTGTACTTCAAAAATTTCCAGAAACTCCTCTTTTCTCAAAAACTTCAGAAAAAGGAAACACATACCTAAAAAGAAGATCTGGGTTCTTACAAACTTCCCCCCTTAAAGAAATCCATCCCCGAATTTCCCTAGAAAGGTTGAAAAGAAGAAACCTCGAACAACTCTGGCCACTGTGATCGCATATCGGCCTCCCTCTCTCAAGTCTCATCCTGCACATGACAGTGTTTCCATAGCACCCGTACCAGAGGAACAGACCGGATACAGAGTACCTTTTTGCTATGATCAACAATCCTGATAGGATGCTCCATGAACGATGCATCCTACTCCAGCTCAACCTCCTCGGGTCAAAAAACATGAGACGTGTCTGAGAAATAGTGTCGAAGCTGAGAAACATAGAAGATGTTGTTCGTAGCTTGATATCTCTGAGGTAAATGCAACCTATAAACCACCGGCCCGACTCTCTCCAGAACCCCAAACGGCCCGACGTATCTCGGTGAAAGCTTACCCTGTCTCCTGATCCTCTTGTGTCCCAACCTCGGGGTAACACATAGGAAAACATGATCTCCGACCTTGAATTGTAGAGGTCGTCTCCGCTGATCAGCATAAGATTTCTGACAAGACTGTGCATTATCCATCCTCTTCTGAATCAACTCTATCTGCTCTGAGGTCTCCTGAATAAGACGAGGTCCCCGGAATGCTGCCTCTCCTACCTCCATCCAGCACAAAGGTGATCGGCATGGCCTACCGTACAAAGCCTCGTAAGGTTCCATCTGAATAGTCATCTGAAAACTGTTGTTATAGGAAAACTCCATAAGAGGAATATTGTTTTCCCAAGAACCGCCAAAGTCTAGAATGAAAGCTCAGAGTATATCCTCAAGCACCTGGATCATGCTCTCTGACTGTACATCTGTCTGAGGAAGGTAAGTTGTACTCAAAAGTACTTGTGTACCCAAATATTTTTGTAGCCCCTGCCAGAAATGTGAAGTAAAGTGGGCGTCCCTATGCAAAACGATAGTACTCGGACCCCAGTGCAGGCGCACAATCTCATGGATGTACAATCGTCCAAGCTCACCGACACCGAAAGTTTCCTTTATCAGTAAGAAGTTCACAACCTTCATGAGCCTATCAAAGACAACCCATACCGTGTCATTCCCTCTTGAAAATCTCGGTAACCATGTCCCGAAGTCCATCACAATATCATTCCACTTCTACTCGGGAATGGGTAACTGCTGCAAAAGTCCTGCTGGCCGCTGGTGTTCTGCCTTCACCTGCTGACAAGTGGAACATCTCATAAAAAACTAGTCACATCTCTATCATACCTGGCCACCAGTACAGGAGGTGTAGGTCACGATACATCTTGGTGACACCAGGATGAACTAACCAGATGGAGGAATGAATGTCTCGCATCATCTCCTCGCGTATATCTGCTGGCACCCATACGCGTCCTTTGGAACGCAAGATCTCATCCTCGCCAACGGTCTATCCGGGAAGAGGGTCCTCTCCCGACACGCTTTCTTGTAGGACTAGGCCTTCAGAATCTGCTATCTTCCTCATTCGAACTCTGTCAAGAGGCAGAGAGGTAACGACTAAAGAAGATAGGAAAGTCTGCCACTGCCTATCGTGCACCTCCGAATGAATTTCAGAGAACAGAGCCATAAGCTGCCACTCACTTCTGGCCTCCTGAGCTACCTGTATCTGAGTTCTCCTACTCAGTGCAACATCCACTGCATTGCCTTTCCCAGTCGTATAGGAAAGCTCAAAGTCGAAGGACTAGAGATACTTGAACCTCCTTCGCTGTCTCAGATTCAGGTCACACTGTGTGAAGATGTACTTGAGACTCTTGTGGTCAGTATATAACAAAAAATTCTCTCCCAGAAGGTAATGCCTCCAACAATGAAAAGCATGAACAACTGCAGCCAAATCCAGTTCGTGCGTAAGATAATTATTCTCATGTGGCCTCAACTGCCGAGATCCATACGCAACTAGAAAATCCTCCTGCATAAGCACCGCTCCTAGCCAGATGCCTGATGCATCACAGAAAACCATATAACTCTAGCCCGGCTATGGAAAAAATAGAATCGGTGCTAAAGTCAACCTCCCCTTCGGCTCCTGAAAGGCTGAATCACAGGCTTCTGAACAAAAAAACTTTACCCCCTTCTTAGTCAATCCCGTCAACGGAACTTCTAAGCGTGAAAAGTCCTATATAAACCGCCTGTAGTAACCAACCATCCCCAAGAAACTCCGTACCTCGAAGACATTCTTCGGCTGCTCCTAGGTAACTACTACTCTCACCTTCTCTGGGTCTACTGATACCCATGTATCTGAGATGACCTGACCTAGGAAGTGGATCTCGTCCATCAAAAAGTTCCACTTTGAGAGCTTATCATATAATTGATGCTCCCTCAGTGTACTCAAAATGATCTCAAGATGGGTTGCATGGCCGTGTTGAGTGTGAGATTACTCCAAGATGTCATCCAAGAAAACCACCACGAAGGAATCCAAGTAAGGATGGAACAATCTGTTTATCTGTGCCATGAAGACTGTCGGTGCGTTCATGAGACCGAACGGCATAACTAAGTACTCATATAGACCATACCTACTCCAGAAGGCTGTAAGGGGTATATCAGATGGACTGACACGCAACTGATGATAGCCGGATCTCAAGTTGATCTTCGAGAATACTCTGGCTCCTCGAAGCTGATCGAAGAGATAATTGATCCAAGGTAAGGGATATCGGTTCTTGACCATCAATTGGTTCAACTTCCGATAATCCACGCAAAGCCTATGGGTACCGTCTGCCTTCTTCACAAAAAGGAAAGGTGAACCCCAAGGAGAAGTACTGGGTCAGATGAAACCCTTTGCCTGCAACTCCTCCAATTTATTCTTGAGCTCCTGCAAATCAGGTATAGTTATCCTATAAGGAGGAATGGACACCGGTGCCACTCCTGGCATGAGCTCAATCAAGAAGTCTACCTCACGCTCCTGAGGTAAACTTGAAAAGTCCTCTGGAAGGAAATCTCTGAAAGGATCCACCACTGGAGGAAAGTCTAACTCTGAAGACCCCTGGTCATACAGACAAAGACTAGAAAACTGGTCTGTAACCCCTCCTAGCTTATGATGGTCTGGTCCAGATCTACCCACCTAGACATCCCACTCGCCACTATGGAGAAAGGACCCGTTGTTTGGTGATACAAAACTCACCCTGTGGCGATAACAATCAACGACTGCCTAGAAGGGAACCAACCAGTCCATCCCGAGAATGACATCGTAGCCTATCATCTCTAGGACATAGAGGTCCCATAGGAAGTGACACCCTGAAACCTCTATAGGGCATTCTTTTCACTGACGTACGCTAGATGTCCTCGTTCCCAAGGGCGTGTCGAGAGTCAACATGTCAGCAGACGAAAAGACACAGAGCCCAAGGCTCTCCACGACAGAAACAGAGATAAAAATATGTGAAGCACCAGTATTGAAAAGAGCTAGGGATAAAACTGAGGCTACTAAGATCGTACCTCGAACTGTAGAGGGTCTGGGATCCTGCTTCTGATGAATCTGCTCTACAGCAGAAGTCTGGCCTGTACCGCAGGCCTGTGTAGTAGCCTGAAAACCTTGAGCTGATCCTCCATGAGCGTGACCACTGCGTCCAGGGCCTCTACCCTGACCTGTACGTCCTGAAGAACTACATCCCCTAGTCTGCTACGGAACTGGTAAACCTGCTTCTGTACGCACGGTCGAAACTGATCCTCCTTCACTAGCTGCTGGAAGGGGAACCTTGCAGAAACGCTGTAGATGACCCATCTTGCCACACGATCAGCACTCCACTGGGTCTCGCGGACACTGGGGATACTTATGCCCGCTCCTCCCACACTGAAAAACACCACTTGGGTGCCATAAGGGAGATCTCTTCTACAAGAAGGAATACCTCGCTTCCTCGGGTCGCCTCGGGTAGACTCTCGGTGGCGCGTCCTACTGCCTGTCTGAAAATAATCATCCATGGATGCTGAACCACCCTGGTCCATATCTCATGTCTCCCTCAGGTTCCATTCCATGATTAGATCCTGGTTTACAATCAATGTAATAGAAGTAAATTGGAAGACATTCACCTGTGATCTGATCTCTGGTTTGAGTCCTTCCTCAAACTTCCTAGCCAAGAAAAACTCATCATTCCCTAGAACGGGATAGAAACGCGGTAACTCTGTGAAACAGGAGGAATACTCCATAACGTAAAGAGTACCCTGCAGTAGGTTCTTGAACTCCCTAGCTCTGTCATCCCTCAGCATCGCTGGGTAGAAGTATTCGTAGAATGTATGCTGGAACCTATCTAAAGCCATAGTTCGTTGGCGTCCTTCATGAGAAACTACGTCCCACCATCTTTTGGCAGAGTCTCACATCGTGTAAGTTGAGAGATTCACCCTCCTGTCTAGGAGTGTCTCAAGATGGTCGATGATTCATAACATGGATTCCATTCATGACTCCGCAGCCTGTGGTCCTCCATCCCCTGTAAACGTGGGAGGATGCTGCTGCTGAAAAACCCACGTCAGCTCTTCCATAGTTGGGGAAGGATGCTGAACTCCCTAGAAGGTCTGCATGAATCTTATTAAACCCTCTCTGAACTGAGAGTCAGCACCAGTGTCTGATATCACTGTAGGTGCCATGTCCGGAATGATAGGAGGAACTACTGGTAGTCCCTGATCGGTCGCATCTGGCGTACGATCACTGCCTGGTTCCTGTCGTGCAATGGGAGGATGTCTTGGCACCATAGCTCTGAAATATCAAAACCCACCTTCATTAACAACGAACACAGTTGCAACATAAGAGTGTAAAACAGAACAAGAGGTAAAAACCTTTAAAAAAATTGGGAAAACGTGACTACACGGTGTGTAGTATGGCTACACGGCGTGTTTCCAAAAAAAATTACCCTGGGCATGTACCTTGGCCATACATGGCTGTGTAAAAAACACGACTACATTGTGTGTTCTCAAACTACATGGCGTGTACTGACCCTTTTCTCCCTTCCTGGTTACTCCTACATGACTAATTCTCACGGACTGTACAGCTGAAGATTACACGGCGTGTTGAAGAAGACACGGCGTGCACTAGACATGCCTTACCTGGCCCGTGATGTTAGGGACACGGCCTGACACATGGTCGTTACTACACGGTGTATTCCCAAGCGACACGACGTGAAATTGAAGGAAAATCATTGCCCGTGTGGTTGTTTACACAGCCGGATACATGGATAACCTTTACAAAGCGTGTTCCGAACAAACACGACGTGTATTGGAGAAGATAACACTGACCCGTGTTGTTAATGACATGGCCGGGTACCTAGACCAAGACTACACGACATGTTGATAGCAAACAAGGCGTGTACTACTATATTTTTCCTGACCCGTGTTGTTAGTGACACGACCAGCTACATAGTTTACCACTACACGTCGTGTACATACCGTACACAGTGTGTTTCTAATGACCCTTTTTCAGCCACGTGTCCTTGTCCACACGGTCAGTGACACGGCCAAAAACTACATGGCGTGTGTTTATAAATTACACACCGTGTATTCTGGGTTTTTCTGAACAGTAGCCTTAGAACTGCACTAGAGCCCAGAAAACAAAAAAAACAGAGGTTAAGGTGCCAAATTCCGATCTGTGGGTCCCATACTCCCTGCAAATCAAAGCTTGGTATCATAACAATGCATATAACAAGAAACAGTATAACAAACTCACGACCCACAAAATTCCGATCCTCGAGGGGCCATAACACCTCTAAGACCAAATTTTGGCATTCGTGATAATGAATCTCAAAATAATCGATACCCTATTCACATAGCAGGTATTTATCACAGCAGCTATCACAACAACATGCATTGTCTATTACAAATTATATCACAACAGCATGCAATCCTTAATGCAACCTTGATGGCATGGAAAAATGCATGGCATGTGATTTTCTAACATGTGCCAATATGATGCATGAGATGGCATACCCTCATCTAATCAGGTTACAACAAAATAGAACCGCAATCATATAAACAGTAACAACACAAAACAAGTGCACCACCCAATGGTGAAATCTATTAAACTGTAACATTTGCAGAACTCGAAATTACAACATTCGAGGTAATCTGGCTTTTTCCCTATACACGGGTTCTATAATGACCAGGAATAGCTATTTACAATTTACCTATTCCGTCTTATCCCTGTCTAATGTCTCCAAACAGAAAGTCCAATAGAAAAGGAAGAAACTCCTTTGATACCACTTTGTAACGACCTGAATCCGGAACCACTCAACTGGTGCCCCGAGCCCGGTTCTCCACATGACCTCAAGCACATTTCCCCAAAAGCCAGAGGCTTCCGACTAGCAGTGAGGGCCTTGGTATGTTATTGGGAGAAACTATTCCCTCATTTGGTAAGGTATTTAAGGGAAAAGAAATAACAGTAAATAGTGGAAGCAGAAAACGACATACAACAACTGAAACAAAACAGCCGAAGCAATGAATATATATAGTAATGGTGATAATGATGTATTAGGTAAGAGTATCTAAGGAATGCAGCAAACCCAAAAATATGTTGAAATACAACTGAAAACAAAGTACTAAAAGTAACAGAAACTCCAGCATCATCGCAAGCCTAAGCTCGATCCAATGATCTCCAGCTCCAACCAGCAATCATGTACCTGAAGTAGAAGGGCCACAATCCCTATCCACACCTGTAACCATATAACCTGTTTGGGCTAAAAAGTAGGACCCAAAAAGGGTGTGAGACTAATCCCATTAGGCAATCACCATAAGATCTGGGCCCTACTTTCAGTGAGCAATATAGAAAATGTAAAGGAAATAAATGCAGCAGAGAAACAGAGGTACACCAAAGTAACAATCCTACAAATCCCCATTCACATTTATTTATTAATTTAATAGAATCATTTAATTATCAAATAAGTATTCTATCAAATAGCTCTATATTCTCAAGGCACATCAAGTAACACAATAGGTATCTCAACAGACTACCTGGACAACAAGTAGTACAAACCCAAGATTGTTCTTTAGCTTGATGGACTTGTCACAACCAACCAAAATAATAATAATAATGACTCTCTGGGTGGCTTCTACTGGCAGACCCCTCTAGTTAAATAATCATACAAGGCACATGCACTCTGGGAATATCTCATCGTCAATTCCCCTATGTTCTTGCAACGATAGCTACAGACTCTCCGAGGAAGCACTTACGTCTAATTCCTCCTATGGTCTCGATACGTGCATAAACTAAGGACACTCTTAGGAAGCACAAAGTCCAATTCTTGTAGGTCTTGCGTACAAAACTAATTTATAACAGACTCTCTAGGGAAGCCCTTAATCATCAATTCCGTCTTTAGTCTACCGCACCAGGTTCACACTGCCCTAAGCAGTCTAGTCATGTGTAATCGACTGTCAGCAGCCCTAAGTAAGTTCAAAAAATACTTGGCTAATAGATACAATGCATCGAAATCATATAAAAAGCAATAAATACATGCAATCAGCTATAAAAAGTCAGAAAAACAATTCTACAAGGTTTTCCTCTCAGGAAACCTAAGCCAAATGGTGATAAACATCTATTGAAAGGGAAATCACCCATGGGTGATCCTCGAACATGAAATAAAGAATATATTACTATCAATTAACCTCAAGAAAATAATAAATCTAAGGAAATTAACCAATGGGATCAAAATCCCTAACTCAGGATACCCGATACATGGGTATCCGACACTTTTGTCACAAAACTCAAAGACATTCAATGTAGGGAAACAAACCAGCTACCTCGATCCTAAGAGATCGGTATACTTGAGCCATGAAGATTGATTCTCCTTAGGACGATGAAGATCTGAGAAAACTTACAAAATGCTCAACCCAAGATATCATGAGAATGAGGGAAAATCATGGAATAAACTCAAGAAGTATAGAGAACTCACCGCTATGATCCCAACGCAATCGATAGCGTTCGATTCGTGTAACTGGTGAAGGATCGGTGGATCAGAGAATAATCGGCCTCCTTGGACGCTCTGGACGGAAATAGACATAGAAGAAGATGGAAATAGGGATTAGACACGACCCCAATCCGATTAATGAAATAAAAAGAAAAGTACACAGCGTGTACTTCATGAGTACATGGTGTGTACTCGCCCCTTTCGTACACCGTATTAGGCGGCCTCCACCTCATCGCTACACCCCGTGTGTGTGGCCTGGACATGGACAGCGCATAGCCTCACGCGGGAGAAAAGTACACGGTGTGTACTCATAAATTACACGGTGTGTACTCCTAAAGTACATGACGTGTACTTAAAAAATTTCTAGAAACTCAACTTTTCTCAAAAACTTTAGAAAAAGGAAAGACATTCCTGAAAAGAAGATCTGGGTTCTTACAATTT
Source organism: Viscum album (assembly GCA_963277665.1). Classification (NCBI taxonomy): domain Eukaryota; kingdom Viridiplantae; phylum Streptophyta; class Magnoliopsida; order Santalales; family Viscaceae; genus Viscum; species Viscum album. Next base: position 654,886,870 of record OY728123.1, read on the forward strand.
TTTTTTATGTTTTATAGGATGTAATCATCCATGATGTGTAATAATCCATTTTATGTGATACATAGCTTCATATACCCTCAATTAATGGTGTATTGTAGATATATGTGCCTCAAGATATAATTTTTTGTGTGATTTCAACCTTATAAGCATAATAAATATATCTTTTATCATATAATAGTATTATCACAAATATCAGGTTTTCTCCCACTATTTAGTCCATGATTATATTTTTATTCTGTATCAAGGCTCATGATGTGTTATTTTTTTATAAAAGGACTTCATAATACTATTTATCATAGGTTGATATAACTGATGATCACTTTAATCTAAATAATTTTCCCTCTAAGAGATACAAATAATCCATTTCGAAAATTAGATAAAATTCATCAAGGATCTTAATATTTTCATAAGTCACTTTCCTATAAACTTATACATGGGATATAATAATTATAACTCTAAAAATATTTTTTAATAAAAACAATACATTGATTTTATATTTTTATATTCTTAGACAACATTTTAGGTACAAGGTAGTGAGTTAAACTGGTTATAAACATAATATTCAATGTTATTGAGTGGATTTTCAATGTTCTTCACTCCACATTATTTTCAAAAAAACATTTTTGTGTTTGTGATATAAATTGATTTCTTTAATTCCATTTGGTATGTAATTTGTTGAAACTTATCATCCTTATTGGCCTTTAGATTAGGTCATTGTCTTAGATAATTTTCATGTTTTCCACACATAAGTTATTAGACCGTTTGTGGTGTTTTTAAACATATTATTTCCACCCCCATAATTATAACCATCATCTTTATATTCATATGGTTTTTTCATGCTCGATTATCCCATCATCCATAAGTAAATATTTTTCCTTTCCCCTTGAGGAAATTTCCTTGGTTCTTATTCCCAAATTTCTGACCTATGGGTGGTCAGATTTTCCTTATTCCATCATCTTTATTGCTAGAATTTTGATGAGCCTCCATCCTTTTCTTTTATAGTTCCCTCATGTTTTAAAATATGTTTACATTGATAATCTTGTTTTGTGGTAGCTGATTTTTTATAATCACTATATTTCATAGTCTATGTCCCGTTCTAATGGGTTGATCATTAAGGTAATAATCTCAGTGTCCCTCACTTCCAAGGTTACCTTGATTCCTTATGTTTCCATTGAATAATAAAACTAATATTATTAACATGAGTGATGAACATTTAAAATCATTGGGGGATCAACATAATCAATAACATAAAATGGATTCATTATTAAGAAATTTTCCACTTTTAAATCATTGAAATAGACGTTAATTCATTTAGTTCAACAAATATCAATATAAGTTTAACCAATGTTACATTAAATTGGGTTTTATGATAATTTTTATCCTAATACCTCAAATTAACTATAAAATAAATCCTTCCTTGTAGTTTGTAAATAGAATATGATCAACCAGAGTGTGTACCTGAGAGTGTCTATCTTGTTGTGTAGTTAGTCCTCTTTTCCATAAATCAGGTCAGAGTTGATTTAATACCAAACACTCTCTATTACTAGTTATTACCTCTAGTAATAGTATTAAAAGTGTATAAATCCACTTCCTAGTATCCATATAGGGATGTAGTTGTACGGAAAACCACACAACTCTACTTTAACAAAAAATAAATTAGATGTTATCATATACTTAGGGCTACCCCTCAGACATCTCCCTTTAGATTTCACTATGGTTCTATCATCTTAATATCCAAAAATAAATAGTCCATATTTGGATAACTACTACCATGACCCAAGACATTAACACATATTATTTTGTAATTATTAACCAGCTTTTGCAAAAAACACAATAGAAATATATATAGGCACATAATATTAAGATGAATATATATACAAATACATCAAGTAAAATATAAAAACATCATAATTATTTATGAATACACATAGTTCTCCTATCTCCTGTCGATATTTTAAAACTATACTGGATATCTTTGGAAAAAATACATAAAAAAGTGTGATCTAGAAATAACAGTAATGTAATAAACTTGTAAATAACTAAAAACATGAAAGTCAAAAGATATAACAAGATATCATAAAGATGATGATTATATGAATGGAAGCATGTATTAATTAAATTATTTCCTAATACAATAAATAGGTTTCAAAAAAATAAAACATGATATCTTAAACATAATCTAGGGGTCACTGCCTGGACCATCATTATAAAGTGGGAAAACACCCATAGTGGATTAGGTTCACACCCTATACCTTTAAAAACATCTCAAGAGAATGAACTTGATGCTATATAATTTTAGTCCCACCTATCACATAAATTAAAATCATATATATTCATGCAACATGATTAAAGTAAACAATAAATAAATCTTAAGCATGATAAAACCCAAGAGAAAGAAGTGAGTTTTATAATTATGATTCAAGGAATAACAAAAGGCTAAATCATAAGGATTTCCAATAAAACAAGGAATTAAATTTATTTATACATTTATAATTTAAAAATTCAATTTGTTCATAAATATATATTTATAATATATAAAATGTATTAAAATATTGATGATAATAAGGAATAAAAAACTTACCACTTGGATAAAACATTAAGAAATTTGTAACGGATCTCTTTAGTGAAGGAAAACACTTATTGGTTTAAAAAAACCATAATTTAACCAATAGGTTTCTCTATAAAATAATGAGAGTTTTATTAGAAATTATTTGTTAAAAAAAATTGGGGGTTATTCTTAACCTGGGATAAGAAATTGGAAAATTCCCTTAAATGAGGTTTAGTTAAATATGATAATTTCAAAGGGAAAAAATGTGTCTAACCCTGACAATTAAAAGGATACTAAAATAGATATATGTGTAAGAAGTATATATATATAAATGAACATGTACCTGAGTTGAATATTGAATAGAAGGGATAATGTAAAGATAATGTGGAACTAACAAGTCATAAATGAGGAATGCAATATTCTTTTCTTAATTTAAAAACACCTTTATTGAAATCCAAAATTGAAAAATAATATAATGAAATTTTATTTTAAAAATATGATCATGAAAATATGGTTTCTACAATAGATCGAACATAATGACATCTATAATTAAAAATGATAACATTTATGGGATTTTCAATTATGTACAAGTAGGGGAAAATATCATTTAAATTAATGGTAATTGTTGTTAAAATGATTTCATTTTCAAAAAGGATTAGCACTAACTAGTGAGGAATAATGGAATCAAAATTGATCTCCAAATATTTAAATAGGTTATACAACAAAAAATTATATATGAAACTCATGAAAAAACATTATAACTCAAGAATTTAGATTGAATTATGAAAAATCCCTATATTTATTGGAAGGCATAAATTATAGCCCACAACAAGCAAGAGAATGAATGAAAGTAGATTTTCCAAGTTGAATGACAATTTATGATATTATAAATCCTCATATAAGTTGTTACACGATAAAAATTAATATTGTTACATAATATCAAAGCATGCCTCAATGAAGGGTGATTGAAACGATACACTTTTGGCTTAAGAAACATTTAAATAAAACCACTTCAATGGGAAAAAAATTTATGTTGAAGTTTAAATACTATAAATAAATATAATTAATGATATTATATATCAATTTTATAGTATACACACTATTTTAATTAAATTAGATATATAAAATGATGCCTTAGAGAAGGAAATTTTGAGATGAAACCCTTACTTTCTGTCTGAAATCTCTCGTCACTAGAACTTAACTTCCTGAATAATTAAATTAAGTTATTTAGATATATACCTGGGAACCTAATATATCCATATTTAGTTTCATAAGTTAAATCAACGATATTTTGAAATATATTTTTAATATAATTATCTGTTACATCGTTTAATTTGGTTTGTTTGGTCATTTTTTAACTCTTTTTATATGTTGGCCATGGTCTAAAGCACTGTAAAATAGTTTCATAACATCAATAAACTTAATTGAGTTATATAAATAATTATTATATTTTAAATATATTTTCAAATCTAACCATGGTTATAATAACTTGGCCTTATTACATTTCATAATCTTGAATTTAGTCAAGAAATAACTTCCTTTCACATTGAGGATATTTTCATGTTTACATATTTAGAGAATTGGCACATAATACATTCATAAAATTACACATTAATACAGAGTGGATACTATAAAAATGGTGTTTATTTCTTCCAAAATATAAAATATTTCAAATAAAACATGATTTCTTTGACAATTCTTCAGATATTTAAATTTTCTTCCATACTTTTTTACACATCCTTATAACCTATGAAAATTATTTAAAAACATGGGATGATCACAAGAAGCATATTAAGGGATATAAAAATAAGGAAATAACAGCTTAGTCCATGAATAATTATAACGTATGAAATCATTTTCAAAAGACAAACTTGTCACCCATATATACATACATTATGAAACATGATATTTCAACAAGATTCCCACAAAACATAAGAACATAAATAGAACCATAAAGGTATCTTGGGGAATTAAATACATAATCATGTAACCCTCTTGGCTACCTTATAATTTCTAACTCTCATGGCTACCTTACAATTTGTGTAACCATCGTAGTTACACTTGGAGTAACCATATGGAAAACCTCGAACTTACACAAACCCAATGAATTGGAGGGAGATATAGATCCCACCCATAATCATAAAAAATTCCCAATAACCATAACACAATCATACTACATGAGTAATTTCATAAAAACATTTCTTTTAAATTTTTTAAAATAGAATTCTAAAAGAGGATATTAAAAGAAAAACCCCTTAAAAATTATATAATTGAAGAGAGACATAATAGAGTGGATAGAATATGTGTATAGACTATAAATAAACTTAATTAAACATAATATAATCAGAATTTATCACACAAACAATATTAATACAACATAAATAATGAAGTAGAAGGTTAACCCAAAGAATGGAAATTAGGTTAAGAATTAACTTAACTCGGATTTTTCTTACTTAAAAATCATTTAAACCTAATGTATAATGGTTAAAAGAGTGTTATTAATAGCTTAAATAAATTTATTCATATTTATAATACCTTATATGATCATTTATTTACATCATTTCACCCTTTAATTGTTAGTATTTTGTTCCTTGAATTGTTTTGGGAGCGTTCTTTACATGATTTCCATTATCTGTTCATGATGGTTATTTTTTTTCAATTGGAAGTGAAACTCCAGAATTGGAATGGATTAATATTTAAATATTTCTAGTACCATAAATTATACCATTTAACATTTTAAATTCTGACATGCGGATGATTCATAAGTTAGAACATTATTGATATTTGTGTAGGTCATTTTGGTGATTCTTCAATCGTAATGAACTCATTTTTTTTCAAAAATTAATAACATGGGAACAAAATTATTCCATAAACTTATATAATATATAACACATAAATTATAATCTGGTTCAACCATAAATATGGTTTCATGTCCAGTCTTTAAGGAAGTAAAATAAATTTAAATCTCATCGTCCACGATGTTGGTAAATCGACACATCACGGACGATGTTTTAATTTGTTGAATCAGTGGGAGTGGAGAATAAGTATAATGGTGAGCCTTCCATAAACATTATGAAATCAAAAATATTTAAGATACTAGATTGTTCATTCCTATTGGGTAAGTTTAGTTTAGGAAAGAAGAAGAATAGAAAATAAAATCAAAAGAAAACAAAGAAAACCAAAGAGGAGGATAACCTCTTGATCTATTCTCCTTGATATCCTTCTTAAGGCCTTCGGTTTTCGCCTTTTGGTGAGACCAGAAGCTCTAGGAAATGGGGAAGTGACTTGGGAGGAGTATTCAGCAGAACTTTGGTAAGGATAAAGGCTTGAGAGGTGTGGTAGTAAGAGGGAAATGAGGGTGGTATTTATACTGGAGGAGAGGAGATATTTTACATTATTTTAATCATTATTATAAATTTTTTGATTCATACAAAGAATTAACATAATTAATGTGTCCCCAAATAGTAATAACGTCATTTGAGTTTGAACCAAGTGGTCATACATCACATATTATGTAATAAATACTGTATTTAAATGATAATTATAGCATACGATATTTTACCGTATTTCACTATTCAGCAAAAAACCACAAATTTCAAAAAAATCCAAAAAATTCACCATAAACATTTTTCAATTTGTATAATTATAATATGAAATAAATTTTTAGAAAATAAATTTCCATGTATTATTAATTAAATTTTTATATAAAATCATAATTTATAAAAAAAATAACAATTTTAAATCTATAACTCATTTTTAACACCTTCAAAAAGTAATCAAGTTGAAATTATCTTAAAACCTAATGAAAATGAAATAATAATAAAATTTAATATTAATTAGGGTAATATTACTATACATATTACTATTCATAAGGTAATGTTACTATTCCCCAAAAAATAAGTTGGTCCTATGAGACTCCAAATAACTTACTGGTCCCAATTTTAGATGATCGTTTTACAAAATTCAAAACATTGAGACAAAAAAATTATGTATAAAGGCTAGTTATAAATATCTACATAAAATAATTTTTCATGAATTTCAATATATTATTTAAAACATTGTGATGTCACATTGTCCCCACCTTCTAGAAATTGCATCCTCACAATTATATTTTCTGATTAAACAAATGAGGGTACCTTTCCCTCATAGAATTTTTAGATTCCCATGTTGCTTCTTAGACCATTTTGTTTCTACAAAAAAACCTTGAACTGGTTGATTACCTTATTCTGAAATACCTTTTCTCTTTGATCAGGAATCTAAACTGGTTTCTCTTAATAAGAAAGGTTATCATCCAGCTAAACTACTTCTGGGCTCAAAATATTAGATGAATCTAGCACATACTTTCTCAACATCGAAACATGAAAAACATTGTGTACATGAGATAAACTCTGAGGAAAAGAAAATTTATAGGCAACTAGTCCAACATTCTTCAGGAGTTAAAAAGGACCGATGAACCACAAAATTAGTTTCCCTTTCTTACCAAAACACATAACACTTTTCTAAGGAAATATTTTAAGGAAAACATGGTCGCCTACCTCGAAAGAGAAGTCTTTTCTTCTATTATCTGTATAACTTTTCTACCTGCTTTGAGTTGTTCCCAAGTGTTGTAGGATCATCTTAAATTTCTCAGCCACTTACTCTATTAATTTTGGTACCATAAAATTCCTTTCCCCAAATTCATCCCAAAAAGTCAGAGTTCGACATCGCTTCCCATACAATGCCTCAACAGGTTCCCTATATATACTAGAATAAAAATTGTTATTATAAGAAAACTCAACTAATGAAACCTGAAGATCCCAAATTCCCTAGTAGTTCATGGAACAAGCTCAAAAAAAATTATCCAAAGTCTGAATCGTTCATTCTGACATCCCATCTAATTGAGGAAGAAAAGACGTACTGAAATCTAATTCTATGCCCAACAACTTCTGAAGCCCTATCCAAAAGTTAGAAGTGATCTTGGGGTCCCAATCAAATACAATGGAAAGAGGAACTCCATTAAACCTAAAAATCTATCTGAGGTACAGTCAAGAAAGCTGATCCAGAGACATTATATCTCAAATAGAAATAAAATTTGATGATTTAGTCAGCCAATCAACAACTACCCAAATTGCGTTATTACCTTGAGAAGTCTTAGGTAGTCCTACCATGATGTCGATTAATATATTATCACATTTCTACTCTGGCACTAGAAAAGTCCAAAACATCCCCTTCGGTAACTGCCACTCTAATTTAACCTGTTGACATGTTAATCATTTCATGGTAACATCAGTAATATCCCTTTCCCTTCCATCCCACCAATAATACTCTTGAAGGTATCTGTACATCTTTGTACTGCCAAGATTAAAAAAAAATAGATAACTATAAACCTCACACAAAAAATCATTCTTCAACTGGGAATCACATGGCACACACAACCTTTTACAAAATCATAAAACACAATATTTATCATGATTAAATTACATAAACTTACAAATTTTAACCAATTCTACCTTTTTCTTTAGAATACAGTCTTCATTCTGTGCTTTCTTAATTATGTCTCATAACAATGACTCCACTAAAACCTGAAACAAAACATAGGTATTTCCTCTATTGACAACTTCTAAGCTAGAATTCATGAAATCATTAATCAAGGGGTCATGTTCCAAATGTAAAATGGTTAATGATGCATGATATTTTTGACTCCAGGTGTCCACCATTTTATTTTCTTTTCCTGGATGGAAATTTACCATATACTCATAATACTTTATTAGTTCAAGCCATCTTCTCTACCTCATGTTTAATTCCTTATGAGTGAATATATGCTTAATACTTTTATTTTCAGTATATACTTGACATTTGGCTCCGTATAAATGATGCCTCTAAATTTTCAAAGTAAAAAACCACAGTTTCCAAATCCAAATCATGTGTGGGATAATTTAACTCATGAGGTTTTAGTTTTCTTGATTCATAATCAATTAAATGATTATTCTACATCAGAAAAAACCAAGTCCCTTCAATTAATAATAATTTTAGATGAAAAACTAAACATTTTGGGAGGCAAGGATAAAATTGGAGTATTCACCAATCTATTCTTTTGTTTGGGAAAACAAACATCACATTCTTCTGTCAAAATAAATTTGACCACTTTTTCATTAACAATGTTAGCGGGCTAGATAATTGTGTAATTTTTTTGACAAACTATCAGTAATAACCTACTAATACAATAAAACTACGAATCTCTCTAAAAATTTTGGGTCTTGGCCATTCATCAACCACTTTTTTTGACAGGATCACCTGTTATTCCATCCTTATTTACAATGTTCCAAAGAAAAGAATTTTTTGCAACCAAAAATCACACACTCTGAATTTTCCATACATTTTCATTTCCTTTAAGGTTTCCAAAACAACCCTTAGATGTTTTTTATTCTCCTCATTACTCTTAAAAAATACCAGAAGTTAAAAAGAAACACAACAAAAAACATATCCAAGAACTCAAGAAATATTCTATTCATATGATCCATGAACACAACAGGTGAATTAGTTAACCCAAATGGCATAACAAAAAATTCATAATATCTATATCTTGTAAGAAAATATGCTTTTAGAATGTCCTCCTCCTTCACCTTTAGATGATGGTATACAGAAAATAATTCAATCATGGAAAAGTACTAAGCTCCGTAGATCTGAACAAAAAAGTTATAAATATGAGGAAAAGAATGCTTTTTTTAATAGTGATGTAATTCGAGGCTCTATAATCAATCAAAAGTCTCAAAAAACCATCCTTATTTTTAACAAAAAAATGGGATCACCCCACTGTGATGTGCTAGGACGAATGAAGCCTTTATCAACCAAATCCTACAACTGATTTTTTAATTCATGAAGTTCCATTTGATCCATTTGATATGGGGGTTTTGAAATTGTCTTAGCATCAGCAACTAAGTCAATTAGGAATTTGGCTTCCCGGTCAGGTATGACACCATGTAAATCATTAGAAAAAACATCAAGGTATTCATTTACCACTAGTACATCATTAATCTGAACAGTACCCCTATTTTCAACAATTTGAGCAAGATAACATTCATTTCCATCTTTTAATAATTTCTCAGATTCCTCATATGTTATCGATTTTTTGGGTTCAATCTTGTATAAAAACTGAAACTCTTTTGAAAAAACAACTTCTTTAGCTCAAAATTCAATCTTAGCATGATAAAAAGAAATCCAATCCACTCCCTGAATGAGATAAAACTCTACTAATTGAAAAAACAATATTTGAAGGTAAATTCTTTCCACATACCCAAATAGAAATATTATTATAATTCCTCTTTTCTACTCACCCCTACACAGGCTATGCCCGAACTAAGTTGTGTTGGATGCAGAAAACAGATATTACTGATCGAGGTAGATGCTTGTGGAGCTGGATGGTACCCAGAGGTGGACCACTTGGCAGGACACACACAGAGCGGACGGCCGGACCAGAGGAGCTGAGGAGACTATATGTACCCACCCTTCAGCTGGGATTTTCGGAGGATGACTCGGTGTAGCTGTTTTAATTACTGCTATTTTACTTTCCTTTTAGTTGTACTGTACTTTCAGTTGGGTTTGCATCATTCAGATCTTTCTTTAGGTAGGCATTTTCGTAATGACCCATCTCACCACATTTAAAATATTTTACAGTTATATTATCCGGATTAGTCTTAGGATCATTTTCATTACAATATTGGGCCTATTTCCAAACTTTCCACATTAAAAACACTTTTCAATTTTGGTAAAAAATTCTCCAGGGTGCTTTTGGCCACACTTTTCAAAAACTGGAAACTGTACTTCCCTACCATTAGATTTATTTGGTTTATTCATACCCATCTCTTTCCATAAGGACCTCTTCTTCTACTTTATTTCAAAATTAATGTGATCATCCGAAAATTCCCTCTATACCCACTCATCACATCGTAAAATTTTCTCATCACTTTTGAATTCACGATTGGAAAATTCCCTTCAATACCATAGATTCAGTCCTGAGTAAAGGCGGTTGATTTTTCTATCAAGATCCAGAATAATATTTGGAGCATACCTCGCTAGTCACGTGAATATTTCTTCATAAATAACCAATGAATCTTCCTCCTATTACTTCAAATCTAGGAATTTCTTCTCTATCCAAAGTCGCACTACCTTAGAAAAATATTTTTCAAGGAAATACTTTTAAATTCATCCCACTCTAAGTAATAAATATCCTCTATATCCCTAATATTATTTACCATTGACCACCACTGATCAAATTCACCTTCAAAAATAAAAATGAGAAGACTAACCCTTTGATTATCTGAACATCCCATAACATAAAATATCATTTCAAGGGCTTTAATCCATCCTTCATCTACTACTGGGTCAGAGCATCCATTAAAAGAAGGATGGTGTTGTCTAAAAAAATGTTCAACTATTTTCATGATATGTTGTGGTAATTGTGGTTGTTCTCTTTCATGGATTCCAGCATAATTTATTCCCTATGTAAGCTAATCCATTACTGTCAAAAACTTCTCCATTACAATACTTACCATTCAGGGCTACAGATTCAGAAGGAGATCATTTTTTCGGTGCCTCTTCTCTTCAAATTCCATGTTTCTTATGCAAACAACCATTCAAAACAAACATATAATAATATAAGAAATAAGTTAATCTTAAAATATGAAAATATTTCAAATTATTCATAGAGTAAAAATCATTTATTCTATTCAATTAACATCATCAAAACCTCTAAAGTTATCTAAACCATCCACTAATACCAACTAGAAGGACCTTACTTTATTACATTCCATAATCTTGAATTTAGTCAGGAAATCACTTCCCTTAACAATGAGGATCTTTTCATGTTTAGATAATTAGAGAATTGGGACATAATATTCATAACATTACACATTAATACTGAGTTTATACCATAAAAACAACATTAATTTATTCTAAAATATTAAACTTTTCAAATAAAACATGATTTCTTTAATAATTCTTCAAACATTTAACTAGGCTTCCTTATTTTCTTTACACATACTTATAACCTGTTAAAATCATTTTAAAACTTGGTATGATCACAAAAATCAAAGTAAGGGATATAAAAAGAAGGAAATAACACATTAGTCCCAGAATACTTGTAACGTATGAAATCATTTTCAAAAGACATACTTGTCACCCATATATATGTAATTTGTGAAACATGAGATTTACCCAAGATTCACAAAAAAAATATGAACATAAATAGAACCATAAAGGTGTCTTGGGTCATTAATTACATAATATTTTAACCCACTCCACTACATTGTAATTTGTAACCCTCACGACTACCTTACAATTTATATTACCATCACTGTTACACTTGGAGTAACCATATGGGAAACCTCCAACATACACATACCCAATGCATTGGAGGGAGATATAGGCCCCAAACTTCATCATAAAAAATTCTCAATAACTATAAAACAATTATACAACATCAATAATTTCATAAAAACATTTCTTTGTAATTTTGTAAAATAGAATTTTAAAAGATGATTTTAAAAGAAAAACCCCATACAAAAATTATATAATTGAATTGAGAGTTAATAGACAGTATGGAATTTTTATATACACTTTAAATAAAAATAATTATCCATAATATAATCATAATTCATCACACAAATAATTTTAATACCACATTAATAATTAAGTAGAAGGTTAACCCAAAGAATAGAAATTGGGTTATGAATTCCCTTACCTCAGGTTAATCTTATATAAAACACATTTAAACCGCTTGTATAATTGTTAAAGGAGTGTTATTAATATATTAGAGAAACATATTCATTTTTATAACACCTTTATGATCATTTAATTACATTATTTCCCACTATAATTGTTAGTATTTTGTTCCATGCTTTGTTTTGGGTGAGTTCTTCACATTATTTCCATGATCGGTTCAGGATTGATATTCTTGTCGATTGGAAGTGAAACATCAGAAATGTAATATAATGTTATTTAACTATATATAGTACAATAAATTATATCATTTATCTTTTTTAACTCTTACATTAGGTTTATTCATAAGTTACAACATTATTTACATTTGTTTGGGTCATTTTGGCGATTGTACGTTCGTAATGAACACATTTTGTTTCATAAATTAATGAAATGTATAAAAAATGATTCCAGAACCTAATATAATATATAATAAATATATTATAATATTTTTCAACAATAAATATTGATTCATGACCAGTATTTAAGGATGTAAATGAAATTGCAATCACATCATCCACGATGTTGATAAATTGACACATCACAGAAGGTGTTTTAATTTCATGAATTGTCGGGAGAGGAGAATAAGTATAATGGTGAGTCTTCCAAAAACATTATGAAATCCATATTATGTAATTTTATGGATAATTTATGCCTCTTGGATTGGGGTAGGTGAGGAAATAATAAGAATATAAAAGAAAATGAAAATAACAGAAAGAAAACCAAATAGGATGTTTACCTCTTGATCTCTTCTCCTTGAGATCCTTTTTAAGGCCTTTGGTTTTTGCCTATTTGTAAGACCAGAAGCTCTTGGACAAAGCAAATATCATTAGGAGGTGTATTGGGACGAAATTAGGCAAGTCTCAAGGATTGATAGGTGTGGGAGGAAGAGATAACCGAGGGTGGTATTTATAGTGGAGGAGAGAATGTATTTTATATTATTTTAATTATTATTATAATATTTTTACTCAATACTATGAATAGTTTTAATTAATATGACCAAAAATAGTAATAAAGGAATTTAATTTCGAAAAAAGTACAATTACATCACTTATGTGGTCATAAATAGTTTATTTAATAAATAATTTGAATATAAATTATTTTACTGTATTTCACTATTCATAAAAAATGAACAATTTCTGAAAAATACCTAAAATTAACCCTAACCATTTTATGATGTGTAGAATTAAAAAATGAGCTAAATTTTTTGAAAATTATTTTATAAATATTATAAATTTAATTTTTAAATAAAATCAAAAATTATTCAAAAGTAACAATTTTAAACCTATAACTCATTTTTTAACACCTTGAAAAAGTAATCAAGTTGAAATTATCTTAAATAATTAAGAAAAAAATAACAATAAAATTTACTATTCATTAGGTTCATATTAATATTAATAATGTTTTGTTACTACTCACAAAAAAAAACCAGTTTCTCTTATCAGACTCCAAAAAACTTACTGGTCACAATTGTAGATGATCATTTTTCAAAATACAAAACATAGAAGCAAAAAAAATATTTTTAAAGGATAGTTATAAATATATACATAAAAAAGTTTCATTAATTTAAATTTATCATTAAAAAACTTGGGGTGTTCAAATGGTGGATGGTGATGAAAAATGAAACTCATTTCTAGTGTAAGTGGTAGTTCACATATACATATGATCAATGTTTCCATTTCCTGATGAATGAGAGGGAATGAGGGTAAATTAAATTTTATAATTTTATAATATTAATTATATTATAATATAATATGTATTCTTTCATTACATACTTTTTATTATTCATGGATGGGGATGTAGAGACCTGGTTTTTTCCTTCCATGACTTTGAAATATTTCTACATATATTTCTAGAGCCAGATAGTGATACAACGTGTGATTCTGAGGCCCAGTATACTTAGAATTAATTTTATTAAAATATAAAGAATAATTTATATTGAGAACACATTGTTTATTTAATAAAATGGGAAAACTATTAAATGGGTACTTGAATAATATTTCTGAGACCACGAATAAGTCTAGAACATTATTTTTTCCCTAGTCACGACCAAAAATAGGTTGTTGCAGGGCGTTCAGAAACCTCACATATTGGCGGTAAGTTTAGTGAATTAATTATCTTATTTATATAATTCATTGATTAATTTTTCCTAATATATTTTCCTACAAATAAATTTTTCTAGTGAATCACCCATCATTAGCCTCACAATATAAGGCTCATCGAGAGTTTCTTCCTCCACTTATTATGTTGGAAAATCACATCCAACAATGATGAAACTATGGATCAAAGAAAATCAAAGTGCAGTGAATGTAATGAGTTATTCAATTCCTTTTTGATCATGTTCTATGAGGAATAATGATCTAATAACCACTCAGGACTCTTAAAACTATATATTACGCCATTTTTATTAAATTAATTGAGCAGATCAATCTCTTCCTTTGATCTCTGCCAATTGCGGCCATTTAATGCCCCTATGTACCAGTTATTTAATTAATCTTTAGGTTATGTAATCATGGGTATCACTATTCTTGATCCATCGAAAATAATTATTGTAAAAGATCTATAAACCATTGTTATTTTTCCTTCCTTCTTTGATTTTTTCGTGTCCTTCACTAGTTGGACAGCGTGGTCCCGATTCGATGTTATTGGGTGGTACCGTGACCAATAAGACCCCCAAAATCATGAACAAATGATGAATAAGGGTTGGATTGATGAATCAAAGATATATCTAGGCCTTTTGTGGGTTATGGGAGAATTTTTTAAATTATTGGAAGCCAAATAATCAGTAGTGGAAAGATCGAAGGTGTGTGGTGCGTATGAAGAAACACCATGGGTGGACGAGATCATATATCGATCCACAAGATGGCCAAAAATGATGAGAGATAACTAGATAGTTTTTGTGAATAAAAAGAAATACATGAAGGAATAATATTAGATCTAGTGTTCATTGATCCGATCTATGCTTCTCTAAAAATCCTGACTACACGTTGTGTAGTTCAAATAACACACGTTCTATTGGGCCCTGGATATTTTGGAAAGGTTTTCAGCAGATTATATGTATCATATTCCATGTGGTACCGCCACATGTCATGTGACCTCATGTTGGAGGACTCATCATGTACTCCGACACTACACGAGAATGGGCATGGCCAGCCACGTCATGTACCAAAGAACATGGACATATTGAAATGAACACAGACAAGGGGTAATGTATAAAGACACATGATGGATACACAGACATGACCAAGCACATGGGAGGGGCCCCAAGTAGCATGGACACACCATGTATTTTCCCTACACATCATGTATACCTACATGGTTGGTGATATTTTTACCACCAAGTACACTTCCAGGTGATGGAGCTGGACCACAGGTCGTGTGGGTCCCCTCACACGTTGGATACCCCTTCACTACTTTTGAGGATACTTCAATCCTCCATATCTAATTTACTTGAACTCAAAATTGTATCACATGAGTAGCCTATCATGAGTGTATTTTCTGGTAGAATATGATGGTTCCACACTTTTTGGATTTTTTGATATGATGTGAAATGTTCTGGGCATGTCACTTATTTAGGATACACTCGAGATTGGTGGTGATCAGGTAGAGGATTACCAGAGACAGTAGATTGAAACCACCTATCACACCAGAGATAGGGTCTGTGACCTATAAAGTGGAATCCACCATAATATTGAAAATGGGTCCTTTACCTATTCAGTCGAACCCCCTATTGATTAAGTTGTGGGTCCATGATGAACAGAGTAGAACCCCCTATCACACAAGTGTGTGGGTCCTTAACCAATAGAGTAGATCACCCCCATCATCTTGGGTTTGAATCTTCAACCTACCAAGTATAAAGCTCTATCTAATAGGGAATACTTCCTCAGGACACAAGATTGGAACACCCCCATCATCTTGGGTGTGGGTCCTATACCTATTGAGTGGAACCCCCTATCAGATAGGGTGTGGGACCTCGTGACACCAGAGTAGAATGCCACATTATCTTAGGCATGGGTCTTCTATGAATAAATACAGATTATAACCCCCCAACATTCACTATGGAGTGGGTCCTATACATGGATTTCCCCCCTCCCTCTACTATGAGTCATAGTGGTCGGGTGTGTCCCTTCCCACGGTTACTTCTGAGCAGATGCGTTAGATGTTGGGTGTCACGAATGGACATCTGGAACTATTAGAAACTCTTTTCCTGGGATGGTATATGAGATAAAGATCCCCTTTATATCTAATCTAGGCTTCTGTTTCTGATATTATATAAATACATTTGTATCTATACCATTGGATTTTGTTAATCTTCTTGCATGAGTTTCAAATACATGCACGGTAAGACACTTGCTTTTTGTGATTATCTTTTTGTGTTTAGATGTGTTTACTCTCTTGTTATGGATGAAAAAGGCTCAATGTGTAGTTTATCTAAACCAGGTTGATCTCCTTGTTCTTAGATGAGGTTAATATCTGGATTCCATTAGGTTGAGCCACATCCTGTTTGTTATCATCTATATTTCAGTTCCTATTGTGTCTTGTAGGTTCTGGTCACAATAGAAGCATGTGGATGGGTGTACCCAAATTTAATTTTTCAATTAATGACGATCAACCTGGGATCCATCGTAATGATAAAATGAAGGATCTTTAGAATATAATGAAGAATGAAAGAAAAATAGGGAGTCCCAGAACCATAGATATGATTA
The DNA here is from genome assembly GCA_963277665.1 of Viscum album. Lineage (NCBI taxonomy): Eukaryota > Viridiplantae > Streptophyta > Magnoliopsida > Santalales > Viscaceae > Viscum > Viscum album. The sequence continues at coordinate 654,903,859 of OY728123.1, forward strand.
CCATATGTTGGTTATAATTAATTTAATTAAAAGAAAACAATTTCCTTGACAGAATTATCACTTAATTGATGTTTCTGGTCACAATCCTATGTGATCCATCATTTTTTCATAGAATACAAGTGTAGGCTTCCTCTAGTGGTGATCCACACATGATCCAAGTGTCTCTGGACCACGCTGAAGGGATCTCCGGGTGATATCACGTAAGAGCCTTCGCTCATGTGGTCCATCTTTGATCGCCTAGAGATCCTATTCTAAAGTGCTATCATTGATCCGATGGAGGAGGATCCCTCTCATAACTTGAGAGAATACTTATAGGAAAATAATTCTCTCTTGGATTGAGAGATTTTTCCAGATTCATTGTTCATAACCACAAATAAGTTCTAGTTTTAATGAGAATAATGTAATTGTGATTTATAATACTTAGAATAATAAAATAAAATAATTACCCACATGTATTTATTTCATTTAATTCATCGTAAAAAACCATGTCTAATAATAGTTTTTGACTATTATTATCACTTGACAATCCCTCAGAAAATTACACCTCATATTACTTAGTTAGAAAATAATATTATTTCTCACAAATCCCTCGAAAAACTACATGGCATGTATATTACTATCCACTGCGTGTATTTTTGTTTTTTTTCATTTTTTTCATTTTCTACACCACATTTTTTAGACCGTGAATAATTACTATTGATTTCTTAAATAAATATCACTGCATTAATTGATAATAAATATATATTATTTCCTCTACAATATATTCTCTTGAATAACTTGTGTCAAAATAAATGTGATCAGGCATCCTAGAAGAATTATTAAACCACAATTGGGAATAATATTTATTCAACTTGTTAAATTAATATTTAAGTGAGATATTGGGAAACACTTAGTGTGTGACCCTCTAAGACTCTTTCTCAGGGGTATTAGGTGGTTCTTGCCTAATGTCCAAGGTTAGAATCTTGAAACACAGAAAGGCACCCATAGAGAAAGAAATTAACGCCGCAATGATGTGTCACCTACTACGAATGCTTACCGTGTAATATAATACCTTAGTATCAATATCTAAAATCAAGTGGGTTCATGCTTGTGCCATCAACCCATGATCTCGATTATTCTTTATTTGACTTCCCAAATTTGAACATGCTCATTCCTTACAATGGTCATGGATTTATTTAGACTATATCAATTCCATCAACGGTTCTGAGATATCAACTTCTGTTACGGAAAAAAAGGTACAAATACTTTCTCACATTATTTATTAATGTAGTATTAATTGTTATGCACCCAACATATCCTAACTCATTGAGAATAGTGTTTCATCACAGTTTTCATTAATACATCTAAGTGTGTGATTTTTAATACCCATTAATAATAATCTTAAAGTCTATGGACCTGATTAGTCACTAAAGGTAGCTAATATTCATTGTTAATATATTTATATTCATTTTTCCAAAGTCTATAAACATTTTTTTTAGTGCATTTCATAAATAAAACTTCATTTCTCATCTAAAATGCAATTCTTGTTTAAAATGAAAATTTGGGCCCAATCATTCATTTGTTTGTTGACAATATTATATTCATTTTCGTAATTTTAATTTTTGGGATATTATTTATCACTTTATTTGGAACATTTTATCTTTTAGGTATGATGGATGAATCCCAAGGGAAGATGGAGAATTTTGCGCCCGAATGTAGAAATTTGCTGGAGAAAGCATAATGGGCCTAAGGCCCATCAAACAAATGTGCGGCCCAGAAAAAAATCCCAATGAAGCTCAAATTTATATAGTAGAAATATAAAAATATGAGGATCATTTTATTCAACTGTGTAAGGAGCTAATTCGGATGTTTTCATGATGATAAAGGGATCTGAAGTTGATATTTAAATGGTGGACCCAACATTAATGCACAGAAATCCGTCCCACCATTTCGACCATAACATCCAAACGGCTGAGTCAATTTTCCTGAAATGTTGCGAGCTTCTAGAAGACACATTTACGAAGATATGATATATTTATGACACCTCTGGATTCGGCCGTATGAAGTGTCAAACGCACACGTCAAAATGGAGGATGAATATGGCTGGTGTTGTGGTCAACTTTGTAATGTTAATTTCCTTTTGATTATTCACCCTCCTTTTGACTCTCTTAATTGTTGGGGGGTGAATTTATTGTTGGGGGTGGACATAAGGCTCTTAATATTCCTATATAAGGAGCTGGTGGTGAAGGTAATAATCATCTAACATTTTTCTTTGAATCCATATTTTTCTTTCATCCATTGTATTTCTTTCAATTGTAATTTTCTACTTTCAATTTGTAATCGCATCGTCAAGTTTTCCCATGTAAGTTTTTCTTTCACGTTTATTATTTTATTAAAATTTCTTCTTATTCTTCACTTTTTATTTTCCTTTTCTTCACACGTTGATACCATTGAATCATGGTTTGAAATTATTCAAACCAACACTTGTGATTTCAATCACACAACGGTGGAGTGTTTGTTCTTTTAATAATTTTCTTCTTCTTCAATTCCACCCCCATAAGTCTACATCTCGCTTCCATTGGTAGAATAGCATCAATGGAGGGATAACCTCTTAAGGTTTGATCCAAGTGAGTAGCAAGGTCATGGATTGAATGTTATTTCATGTACTTAATATTTAAATCTATTCGTTATTTTATGATTTCCATTTGATGAGTTACATTCTTTCTCATCTTTGCCAACTTTAACGATGACACATTTTGAGTGCTAGTACGATCTATTTCCTTTGAGTTATCATTAAAGTGATCCTCAAAGTGAATTAGTGATTGTCCTTGTAATTGTGTAGGGATTAAATTGGTGAATTATTTGGAAGAATTATCTCATTGTTTGGATATGTCTTGAATTAATGACATGAAATTTTCTAAGAAAATAAATTCCTCCAATCCACCCCAAGCAAAACCCTAAGATCAACCCACCATAAATAATTGTTTAGTTCACATCATTTTTTATTATATCTTATTTAAATTATATCTTTAGTTCTCCAATTAAAATCTACCTCAAAGTTGGCCACTTCATAGCCAATCCATCAATAAATCATAGCGTCTCAAGGTTACTTCTTCGGTCCCTGTGGATTCGATCCCTACTTGTACTTCAACGACCACTTTTACCAGTAGGGTAAATTTGGGCGCAACCAAACTTTGGCACCGTTGCCGGGGACCCAAGTAAGTACCTTAGACCCAAATCTTCTTTTCTCACCCCAAATTCTCTATTCTCACCCTAATTTCTCTTCTCTTTTCCCCTTTCTATTTCTGTGTTCCAAAAAAACCCAAAACTAATTTTCAATCAATTCTAATGGATTATCCTAAAAAATACCCCTTCATAAATCAATGCTGTAATAAAGTCGGAAATCAATATTGGGAAACACCTCACATAGGGAATTTCATTGAACAATCCTTAATTGAATACACCACACCAGATGAGATGTACAATCAATGGGATGCTGAATGTTTACATGATCAATTTCCATACCTATAAAGAATGATTGAAAAGATAAATAATGAAGAAGTCCATGATGTACAAACATATATCAACCCTAATCCTGAAAAAATTCTTGAACAATTTTGTGAACAAATGGATAAAATGAATTCAGAAGTTTCATCTTTCAGATTAGAACTACAAAGCTTTAAGACTTTTGAGGAACCCATTCCCACTCAAGATGTTCTTTCCTCATCATTGATAGATGAATATTTTATCCCAAAAACCTCCCATGAATTGAAAAAAGAACTAACATTTGGATATGGGATAACTGAACAAGATCAAAGAAATGTTGAAGGGTATTTAAATCAGGATGAAATTAATTTTTTGGATTCACAAGGGGAAAATTTGTCTTCATGGATTGAGTGTTCATAATATTGCTCCAATAACAATTTTTTAGAATCACCGATCATTGAACCATTGGGAGATATAACGAATATTGTGTCTATACCAACTCATGAAATTCAAATGGAAAATTTTGTGGATGAATCATCTTTTCAAAAGGAACCAATTCTTTCAAATGTTTTTAAAGAAGAAACAATTTTTGATTCAAATTATCATTCTTCTTTAGGAAAATTCAATCAAACTGAACTCGATGTTTTAATATGTCCTTCCCTACTCAATAATCTCTCTATTTATGATAACTAAGACCATTCAATTATCATCAATTATCATCAAGAATCTCACCATGTAGGAATTAACCTTGAAATCATAGGAAATAATCCAGATAAAACACGATCAACCATTTTAGATATTCCTTGGATTTTACCAATCATTGTAGAAAATAGGATTTCATATGAAACAAATTTCAAAAAAAAAACAATCAATCTCAATCTTGTTGAAGTGGAGAAAGATGGGTTAATTAAAATTTTGAAAGTTGGAATTGGATAAGTTGGGGGGTACAAGTCAAGCTAACGAAGTTAAACAAAAGCGTTGCATGGGAGGCAACCCATGGTTTTCTTGTTTCCAATCATTTTGAATCATTTTATTTTTCATATAATAAATTACCATAAGCTATTGACATGTTCTTCTTTTATGAGTAAGGATGGGTATGAAAGGGGAGCGCCATATTCATCCGTGTCACGTGGTGTGATCTCTGAGTAATACCTTACCCAGAAAATATAAAGAAGACAATGTATCATCAATTTATTTTGTTTTGTTTTATTTTTTTATAGGTTAAAAAAAATAAAAGGACATGTTGAAATCCATAAGGAAAATCTATTCACCACCATCCAAGCCACTGAGACTCAAATCCAGCATTGAAGGGAGACTATGGCATGTGCTATCATCATCAACCACTAGGTGACTTCATTCCATGATTTTCATTTTAAATTTCTTCATTGAACTCCTCTCCTACCCCCTTCTAACTTTTCTTTTCTTTAAACACTGGGGACAATGTTATTCTAAGTTGGGGGGGGGATAAAAAATGTTTTTTTTGAATAAAAACATGCATGAAAAGAAAAATTCCATTAACCTTGATCATGATAACACACATTGAAAAATCTAAAATTGGATATCAAATAAATTTTGCATGCCTTGATTCTGATTTTAATGCAAGTTTAAGTTCATGATCATAGTTTTTGGAAAGTGCAGTTGTCCGATGTGATTTTTCAATGTTTACATTGTCATCCTCTTAATAAAAATGCCACAATGCACGTCTTCTGGATTGTGGGTGTAGATTTGAGTTCTTGGGTCCCTTTCATTATAGCATAGGGTTCTGGGGTCACGTTTAGTTTAATTTGAGTATCCAAAAACAAAAAAACAAAAACAAAAACAAAAACAAAAAAAAATTGAAAAAATACTGACCACATAGAGCAATGTTTTGTCCAAATGTGTGGCATCAGGTACTTGGGGGTCGTGACTCCATAGTTGTCTTGCCCAGAGTTAGGCTTTATATCTCTATTGTAGATCATGAAATTGACAAAATGTGTGGCGTCCGGCAGTTGGGGATCGTGACTCCATAATTGTCTTGCCCAGAGTTAGTCTTTTCATATCTATTGTGGATAAAAAAATAAAAAAAATCAATTTTTTTTTAAAAAAATGGATACTCATCTTAAGGTTTAATGTGATTCCCACCTAGCACTTCCATTTTTTCCCCTTGAACAATAAAATGGGCCCCATATCTTTTATGATGCACAACACTTTATCATGCTTAATTGGAATTGGATGAAATGTGGCGATGAATTTGAACAAAGGAACGGGCTTGGGCTTGGGATATGCTTATGAAAATAGCTTTTTTTTAAGTATTTTGATGGGTTTTCATAATATTTTTTTGATATTAGGTATTTGGGTGAGCAATGTGTATTAAAATGTTTTTGGAAAAGGGGATTTGAATTTCATATTTGTAATTTATTTTGCTCGGGACTAGCAAAACTCAAGTTGGGGGGTGTGATTAGTCACTAAAAGTAGCTAATATTCATTGTTAATATCTTTATATTCATTGTTCAAAAGTCCATAAACATTGTTTTTAGTGCATTACATAAATAAAACTTCATTTCTCATCTAAAATGCAATTCTTGTTTAAAATGTAAATTTGGGCCCAATCTTTCATTTGTCTGTTGATAGTATTATATTCATTTTATGAATTTGAATTTTTGGGATATTATTGATCACTTTTTTTGGAACATTATATCTTTTAGGTCCGATGGATGAATCCCAAGGGAAGATGGAGAATTTTGCGCCCGAATGCAGAAATGTTCTGGAGAAAGCATAATGGGCCTAAGGCCCATCAAACAAATGTGCGGTCCAGAAACAATGCCCAATGAAGCTCCAATTTATACAGTAGAAAGCTAAAAATATGAGGATCATTTTATTCAACTGTGTCCGGAGCTAATTCTGATTTTTTCATGATGATAATGGGATCTGAAGTTGAGATTTAAATGGTGGACCCGACATTAATGCACAGAAATCCGTCCCACCATTTCGACCATAATATCCAAACGGTTGAGCCAATTTTTCTGAAATTTCGAGAGATTCTATAAGACACATGGACTAAGATATTTTCTATTTATGAAACCTCTGGATTCGGCCGTATGAAGTTTCAAACGCACACGTCAAAATGGAGGATGAATCTGGCTGGTTTTGTGGTCAACTTTGTAACGTTAATTTCCTTTTGATTATTCACCCTCCTTTTGACTCTCTTAATTGTTGGGGGGTGAATTTATTGTTGGGGGTAGACATAAGGCTCCTAATATGCCTATATAAGGAGCTGGTGGTGAAGTGAATAATCAGCTAACATTTTTCTTTGAATCCATGTTTTTCTTTCATCCATTGTATTTCTTTCAATTGTAATTTTCTACTTTCAATTTGTAATCGCATCGTCAAGTTTTCCCATGTAAGTTTTTATTTCACGTTTATTATTTTAATAAAATTTATTCTTCTTCTTCACTTTTTATTTTCCTTTTCTTCACACGCTGATACCGTTGAATCATGGTTTGAAATTATTCACACCAATACTTGTGATTTCAATCACAAAACGGTGGAGTGTTCGTTCTATTAATAATTTTCTTCTTCTTCAATTCCGCCCCCATAAGTCTACATATCGCTTACATTGGTAGAATAGCATCAATGGAGGGCTAACCTCTTAAGGGTTGATCCAAGGGAGTAGCAAGGTCATGTATTGAATGTTATTTCATGTACTTAATATTTAAATCTATTCGTTATTTTAGGATTTCCATTTGATGAGTTACATTCTTTCTCTTCTTTGCCAACTTTAACGATGACATATTTTGAGTGCTAGTACGATCTATTTCCTTTGAGTGCTCATTAAAGTTATCCTCAAAGTGAATTAGTGATTGTCCTTAGAATTGTGTAGGGATTAAATTGGTTAATGATTTGAAAGAATTATCTCATTGTTTGGATATGTCTTGAATTAATGACATGAAATTTTCTAAGAAAAGAAATTCATTCAATCCACCCCAAGAAAAACCCTAAGATCAACCCACCATCAATAATTTTTTAGATCACATCCTTTTTTATTATATCTTATTTAAATTATATCTTTAGTTCTCCAATTAAAATCTACCTCAAAGTTGGCCACTTCATAGACAATTCATCAATAAATCATAGCGACTCAAGGTTACTTTTCGGTCATTGTGGATTCGATCCCTACTTGTACTTCAACGACCGCTTTTACCAGTAGGGTAAATTTGGGTGAAACCAGGACCCATACACATGTCCACAGATAGTAACATTCAATGAAACTATGAACTATCAATTTATTACTATAGGTTCTGGTTCACATAATGTCCTACAAGATATTACCAAGGGAGCACACCATGAGAAGGTGCCTCAATGCTTTATGAGTCCTCACCCCTAATGGATTGTATTATTTCTATCCCTAAAATAACATCATCTTTCCATATACGATATATTCATGAATATTTTTATGGAACTTCTGGGTTCTCATCATATCATGGATCCGCTATGACCCTTTAGTGAAAAAACAATCATTAGGACATTACTACATGCATTTTCCTGCAATTGAACAATCAATATATGATAAGGTATTTATTAATGAATAAAATAAAAATTAGTTGGTTCTAGGACACCAACTCTAATAGACTCCCACTTGGACTAGAGCCAACAACTAAAAACCTTTAACCCACTATCTCTCACATGATATTCATTCTTCTGCTAAGATATGCCTTCAGTCATGTGGTCCGCCATGTTGTCTTCAGTGGACACTCTGCTCACTGCAACTTCACCCCTTTTATAGAAATCCCTAAAGACGTGATACATTTAGAGAATGTGCTTTGTCCATTAATGTGACATTGGTTTATTTTCAAGAGACATTGTAGTATTATTATCACAATAGAATGTGATATGGTCTCTACTTCTAGGCACCACATCATGCTCCTGGACAATGCACAAAATCTAGATGGATTCCTTGGCTCTATTAGAAGACACTATATATTCAGGCTCCATTGTAGAATCGATGAAAACTGGATGCTTTGAACTCATCAAGATCATTGCTCCTCCATTGAGATATAAAACATATCATGATTGAGACTTCAGATCATATTGATCAGTCTGAAAATCGACATCAACATACCCTCTGATGAGAATCTCTTCATCTCCTCTATACACCAGGAATATATCCTTAGTTATTCTCAAATACTTAAGGATTGTCTTAACAGTAGTCCAATGTTATTTTCCTAGATCTACTTGAAATCTTCCTACCATGCTCTGTGAATAGGAAACATCAATCTAGGTACATAACATGATAGACATGATGAATCGTACTGCCGAATCATATTATATATTATTCATCATATCTTTCTCCTATTGTGTCTAAGGACACATTATCTTAGAAAGATATTGGCAATGTGACACTGGAACCAATCCCCTCTTGGATTGTTTTGTACTAAATATTTTTAGTATATAGTCAACGTATGTACATTGAATTATTCCAAGAAGCCTCTTTGATATATCATGAATCATCTAGATCCCTTGATTGTAGGAAGCTTCACCCGAGTCCTTCAAGTAGGAACACTTGGTCATCCTATTCATAAGTGACTGTAAGACTGGTATATAATTTCCAATAAGTAATATGTCATCAACATATACTACTAGGATAACAATCAAATTCAGATTAAACCATTTATAAAAACATGGCTCACATTCGTTCTTAATTAAACCAAATTCCTTTATGGATTCATCAAATCTAATGTTCCATGACCTAGATTCTTGCTCGAATCCATAAATGGATATCTCCAACCTGCAAACCTGTTCGGCTTCACCTGGTGTCCCAAACCCTTTTGTTTGTGTCATGTAGACACTTCCTGAAGGTTTTTATTAAGGAATATTGTTTTCACATCAATTTTACAAATTTATTAGTCATAGTAAGATTCTATGGAAATTTTGATTCTTATGTATTTAAACATGGAAACTGGCGAGAAGGTTTCACCATATTCAACTCCTTGATGTTGTCTGAATAATATAGCCACTGGCCTTACTTTATAGGTGCTAACTTGATCTTTCATGTCCATCTTTCTCTTGAATACCCATTTGCATCCAATTGGCTTTACATCATCTCGCTCATTGACCAGAACCCATACTTGATTTTGATACATGGAATCCATCTCAGAATTCATAGCTTCTAGCAATATTGCTACTTCTGAGCTCTCTACTTATTATTTTTAGGAGAGAAGTTCATAATTTTCCAACAATAATGATTCCCCATCCTCGTTGACTGGGAAACCAAATCTCTCTGGTTCCCTTGACTCTCTTGAGATCCTACACAGTACTTCTTTTTCTAGAGCCTCTTCCATAGGGACCTATGGAACTTTTTCATGTACCAACTCTTGTGTATTTTGAGAATCAACATCATCAAAGTCAATCTTGCTCCCACTATCCTTTTTGAGGATGTTCTCCCTCTCAAGAAATACATCTTGTCTGGCGATAGTCACTTTTTGTCTGAAGGGTCATATATGTAATATTCTTTTGTTTCCATGGGATATCCTATAAAGATACACCTCGTGCCTCAGGGTGCTAGTTTTTTGCCTGATAAGGCCATAAAAAATGCCTCAAATCCACATACACGTGTGTGTGAAAAAATGGGTTTCTTTCCATTCCATAACTCGGAGGGAATTCTATTTTCTGCCTCATTTGGTACTCAGTTTAATGTGTATGCTGCAGTTTGTAATGAAAATACCCAAATGGATAACGGAAGATCTACATGACTCATCATCAACCTCAAAATTTCCAATAAGGTGTGGTTCCTACTTTCACTGACACCATTTAACATTGGTGTTCAAGGAGGAGTGAGTTGAGATAGAATCATAAACTCCCGTAAAAGGTCAATGAACTATTGGTTTAGATATTCTCCACCTCGATATTATCAAAGCTTCTTTATCTTCAATCCATGTTGATTATTCTCTTAATTCTTTAATTCCTTAAATTTTTTCAAGCACTCTGACTTATACCTCATTAAGTAGATATTTCCATATCTACTCAAATAATCAGTAAAATTAATGAAGAATATCCACCTCTAGCTTCAAATGGAAATGCTCCAAACACATCTGTGTGCACCAATCCTAGAAGCATTGTGTCCCTTTCACCCTGTCCACCAAAAGGTGTCTTGGTCATTTTACCTTGTAAACAATCATGATATTTATCAAGTGGGTTTAGCTCCGTAGAGTCTAAATAACCATCTTGGAAGAGATTTTTCAAGCACTTTTATTTTACATAGAGAAGATGGTAATGCCACAACTTGGTGTTATATGAGTCATGTGAGTTTGTTTTGTTATCGATTTGCAATACTTGGTTTTCATAATTTAATACATAACAACCATTATTTAAATGTGCCATACCATAATAGAAGTTATTATTATAAAAGAAACAACCCTTATTTCCAAACATGAAAATAAATCCATCCATATCCAAACATGATAAAGAAATCAGGTTTGTGGTAGCAATAGGCACATAATAATAGTTATGTAAAACCAAAATCATCTCAGTTGGCAATGAGATATGCTAATCACCAATGGATAATGTAGTCATCCTTACACCATTAGTAGCTCGAAGATCCACATCAAGTCTAGAAATATTTCTAAATATACTTGGTTCATGCATTTGAATACAGATGTGAGCCCCAAAAGCTGTATGTAATGCCCAATGTGTATAAATGGAAAGATCACACCTAATAAAGAACAAAGATTTATCATCCCCACACTTCTGGGTGCAGTTCCTCTTCTAGTGTCCTGGCTTGCCACATACAAAACACACCGCTTTTTTAGTAGCGCTGATAAAGGGCCAACTTCAAAAAGAAATTAATTTAAAAATAATATATAAATATATAAATATAGTTATATAGTTTTATTGATATAAATATAATATGTAATTTTTAAATATATTTTAGATAAGTATAAATATACATTTACACTTAATATACTTAATATATAAGATATTTAGTGAAAATGGATTATAAAAAAAATTTAAAAAATATTTTCAATTAATAATTTTCTAATTATTATGGAGTAATAGTAATTCAACAACAATTTGAAGATTAAAAAATAATAAAAATTAAAAAAAGATCCAAAATATGTTGACAACACAACTCAAACTTCAAAAGGCCATAACTTTTGATCTGGGTGTCCGTTTGAGCTCTACCACATATCAAATCAAAGCCTGCGATGAGCTCTACGTCGCTGTGACTGAGGGGGACCACGGTTAAGGTTTTTTAAAGGCTAAAAAATGCCAACAAGGCCTCCAAAACTGAGTTTTTACTCTGGGTACCCCGATTTTTTAACATTTTGTGGATTTTCAGCCTCGTTTAAGGGGGTATTATTGGATTTTTTTGGTGCGGACTGAATTTATTCCAAGGTATTACATTCATATTGATATTATTTCTTTGAAATTTCATCATTTTTTATAATTCACTTTTATTTATAATCAGATATATAACAATATATACATATTTTTTATATGTTCACACATCAAAATTTAATTATAAATATAAATAATAAAATATATTTACATATAAAATATATTAGTTTTATCTAAATAATAACTAATATCTATTTTATTTAAAATACAAATATACAAATATTTATATACCTATATATTAATCTAACTATATATATATATATATATTAATCTAACTATATATATATATATTAATATAACTACATATATATTTTAATATTACTATAAATATATATTAATATCACTATAAATATATATATTAATATAACTTTATATATATATTAATATAACTATGTAAATATGTATATTAATATAAAGATATATTACTATCCGAATAAATATAACTAAATATATATATATATATATAAATTGAGATATATATTAATATAACTATATATATATAAATATATATTACTATACGAATAAATATAACTAAATATATATATAGAGAGAGATATATATTAATATAACTATATATATATATTAATATAACTATATATATATATATATATTAATATAACTATATATATATTATAATATAACTATATATATATATATTAATATAAATATATATTACTATACAAATAAATATAACTAAATATATAAATATATATAAATAGAGATATCATGAATTGTAAAATGAATCAAAATAGAGGAGTGGTAAGGGCTTATGCGCGCAGGGGGGAGGTCTCGAGTTCAAATCCTGGTGGAGGCAGGGGCGCACGCGCATGGGAGAATATGGGAGAAAGCGTTGTTAAAGGGTGGAGGGGGTGCGTGGGGAACTGTAGGGGGTAGAAAAGAACTATAAAAGGGTGGGTTCAAGTTCTATAACAGCCCCCCTGATTTGGCAGTATTTTTTTTTACCTTTTATCAGTGCTTTTAAAAAACGTTGATAAAATGGGTCCTTTATCAGTGAAAAAATGAAAGCACTGATAAAGGAATCACTAATAAAGGAGTCTTTTATCAGTGCTAAAACAAAGCGCTGATAAATGACCCTATTATCAGTGCTTTATTTTAGCGCTGATAAAAGACCCCTTTTATCAGCGCTTTTTTTAGCACTGATAAAAGGCGTATTTATCAATGATTTTTGGAGCACTGATAAAGGGGACCCCCCCCTTTATCTTCGCCAACATTAATAGAGCTTTTCTAGCACTGTTTAATTCCATTTATAGTGCTGAGAAAAGCCGTATTTTTTGTAGTGGATTTAGACCATTTATAAATCCTTGGCCCCTTTTCCTTGTCCTTACTCTTCTTATTCACCATAAGTACAATGGGTTTTTCATGACCCACGTCTTTATCTACATGGAAAATTATGGTTAGAAGTCATAATAGACTCTTCACATTATTTATCATGTTGTAGCTGACAATAAAACTAGATAAGGTCTTGGGAAGTGATGACATGATTTTATATGTACGCAACTCATCTGGGAACTTAATCCCTAAGATGCCCAGGCATTGAATGTAACCAAATAATCTTGAATACATGAGGCACAATTGGCATAGACTCTCTAATATTAGTTTTGAACAAATAATTGAATATCTCATATCTCTCTTTTCTCTCCTTCTCTTTATAGAGATCCTTATTGTGAGAGATCATGCTATATGAGTCCATGTTTTCATGTTTCTTCAAGAGCTCATTAGACCTTGCTGATATTAAGAAACATTTTATATCTATTTAATCATCCAAATTTTTCATATAGAGAGATATTTATTCATCACATGCCTCTTTTCCCGGAACCACTGGAATAGGATCCTCCAGTACAAACAATTTCCTCTCATAGAGAAGGATGACATGTAAACTCCTCTGCCACTCCTAGAAATTGGTGATGGTGAAAAGGTTTACCTTCTAAACTATGGTTCATAATGATATGTTTGAAGTCATTTTTCTTATTGTTTCTAAAAATTCATATAGGAAAAGATTTAGTACATTTTCATGATAAAACTGAGAAAAATATATAAATGAATACTTATTAGTCTCCCACTATTTTATCAAAATTTAATATCCCTCACCGTTGACTTCAGAATATTCTGTTGGATGAATATTCTAGTGGTATGGATCCATATTTCCTTTCTCATTACCCAAACTAGGGTGGTACAAGAAACTATAATAGGTTTAGGTTGAAATTCCCAATTCCAACTACTTTAGCTCGCAACTCCTTTATCCATTGAGTGGACTACCCAATCCTAAAATCCTTATATTTCTGATTTCCTCAACAATTGCCTCTTCTTCACACCAAGTCATTTTGTGGTAGTCAAACCTTGATGTCAAAGAATTAATTTCAACCCAAAACCTTGAATTATAATTCCCTGATAATTGAAAGCACCCCAACTAGGGTTGGTGAATCACTTTGTACAATGGTTTGATTCAAACCAAGATTATGGAAGGCTCTACCAATTTAATATTTCTTTGAGAGATTTTATCCATATACGTAATTACCATTTTATTCTCATTGATTAAAAGATTTTTAATTTTATGTGGTATATAATTAAGTGATTAACCATGTCTAAGATAATATTTACACATAATCTGGCCTTATTTTAGTTCTATCTTGCATGCTTGTTTAATACATTAATTGTGTGATCTTGAAAATACACCCAGAATAAATAAACCATGAAGCTGACAAAAATAAAATAAAGGGAATGATTATGAGCTTGTTCTATTGGTTAGTTTATATAGTGGTTGATAAAATAACCCAATACAAAAGGTATAAACACCTTGAACCATTTGGGTTCATGTTTACAGCTTTCCACATGTCCTCCTTCGTATCTCCTTTCGATTGGTTTCACCTTGACTCCTAACTTGAGCTACCACCACTAACTAGGGAGCTCCATCCATTACATATTATTTTATCTCACTCACACGTGAGGGGTAAAAAAGGGTTTTACATAAAGTAATCCTTGGTCACACAGGCCCTACATATTAAGGAGAAGAGGGATTGCAGGCCAAGAAATTTGATTTAAATAAATAAAATAAAATAAATCATCAATATACAAAGGTTATGGTCTATCTCATGATCACCCATACATGCAATGATATTTACGCATAAATAAAACTATTATTAAATTATTTAATCGTACCTATTTAATATAAATAATGCTAAAATCAATTAATTATATTTATTTAATCAATCCTTTTATCTTAAACCCTTTTCTAAATTTCCTTGAGATTCTCCTCCACAATAATTTTAAACAAATAAATTCATTTAAAATTATCTTTTTACGTAACTTGTACCTTGGACGAAACCTGGTTAATTCATATCCATAGCTACCCAATGAGCATAAATGAACATTACATAGATGTTAAATTAAACAAACATATATATATATATATATATAACACTTATCATGTGTTGTGCCTCATCTTCACACCTGCACTATGGTACACGTCTCAAGGGTTTTTATAATATAATAATAAATTTAATAATTTTGTGTAATTTGGTTGAGTACATGGAATTTAGTTGAAACTACACATAATGTCTATCGTTCAATGTCCATCCACAGTACAAAACTGGGGATACGACATGTAGATGTACTTCATAAATCTTTAGAGTAAATAGTGTTTCCAGTGGGACACGCGGCGTGTAGTATCTACGTTATGTGGTCTCCAGCTGGGGACGTCATATACGGGGTACACAGTCTAACCCTAACCTGAAGGGACTACAAGCTATGTCTAGTGGGCCACACGATGTGTAATCTGGAAACTGTGTGCCATGTATTCTTGGTCAACACATGGAGTTAAAAGGACTTAGATAAACTCTAATGACACATCTTGGTTTGGCAGACCTGTCTGATGCCTTGAACCTTGAATACAAGAAGTGTACTACCGAATACATGTTGTGTGTTCTAGTGTTTTATGACCAAGAACCATGGCACCTCTGGATGAGATTATCTAATTTATTTTAATCAAAATTAAGTGAAAAATAATTTTTCTACATGGTGAATGAGAAATGAAAGAGGATGAACATATCTTGAGATTCAGATTTATAGTATGATTAACATGAATTGAAACAACTAAATTATTAAATGTTTAAATCATAAATAAAAAACTAAATAATTTTAATCAATGATATGACCCCTATGATACCACTTGTTGGTTTTGGGTGCAGCAGAATCATGTGGATGGGTGTACCCAACTTTAATTTTTCCATTAATAATGATCAATTCGAGATATGTCACGATGATAAAACACCAGATATTCGAAATAGAATGAAGAATGATCGAAAAATAGTGGAGTCATGAAACTATAAAGAGGATAATAACATTTTGGTTATAATTAATTTAAAAAAAACAAGAATTACCTTGATGGAATTGTCTCTTCGTTGAAGTTTCCGGTCATGATCCAATGTGATCCGTCATTGCATCAAAAGAAGCCTAGTGTAGGCTTCCTATAGCGATGATTCACACAAGCTCTATCTATCTCTGGATTTTTTAGAATGGATCCAAGTGCTAGCATGGAAGACCCTTCACTTACAATTCCCACCTTTGATAAACTTATGGGCCGATTCCAAAGCACTCTCCTTGATCCAGTGGAGGAGCATCTCTCTCATAACATGAGAGCATTCTTGGAGAAAAAGAACTCGCTTTTGGATTGAGATATTTCTACAGATTTGTTGTGCATAACTACAAATAATGGATTGGTTCAATTAGAATAATGTAATTGGAATTTATAATACATAAAATAATAAAATAAAATAATTACCCATAGGTATTTATTTATTTCATTTAATTCATAGTAAGACCACATGTCCAATAATAGCATTTGACTATTATTATAACTTGACATGCACCCAAAAAATTATACCTAATATTATTTAATTAATTGAATAATATTATTTCTCACAAATCCCCAAAATAACTACACAGTATGTATATTAATGGACACGACATGTATTTTTTTCATTTTTCTTTATTTCCTCCACCACAATTTTTGACCATGAATAATGACTATTTATTTCTTAAATAAATATCAATGCATTACTTTATAATAAAAATATATTATTTCTCCCCAATATATTCCCTCAAATAACAAGTGTTGAAATAAAAGTGTTCATACATCCTTGAATAATTATTAAACAACAATTGAGAATAATCTTTATTCAACTTGTTAAATGAATATTTAAATGAGATAGTTGGACACACTTTGTGTGTGACCCTCTAGGTATATTTCTTAGTGTAATTAGGTGAAGCCTGCCTAAATTCCAAGGTTAGTGTCTAAAAACATTCCAATTCAACTTTATAGAAAGCATTTAATGTCGCAATGTTGTGTCACCTCATATTATTGCTAACCATGTAATTTAATACCTTTTTCTCGATATCTCGTATCAAGAGGGTTGCATTCTAGTTCCCTCAACCCATGGGCTTGATTATTCTTTATTTGACTTCCCGGTATTGAACTTTCCCATTTCTTACCATGGAAATGGATTTACTTTGGAAATATCAATTCCATTAAAGGGACTGAGTTGCCAAATTCCATAATGGAATATAAGGGAAAAATCCTTTCTCGCATTATTTATTAATGTTGTATTAATCATCACACATATAACATATCCTTCCTCTCTACGGATAGCGTGTCGTCATAATTTTCGTCAATAAATCTAAGTGGGAGAGTTGTAATACCCATTAATAATAATTTTAAAGGTAAAGTAACAATACACTCATCCGCAGATAGCTATATCCAATGACACTATGAAATGTGGATTTCCTACTGGTGGGTCTCATTCTCATAATATTCTCTTGGATATTACCAAGGGGAGACACTATGAGAAGGTGCCCGAATGTCTTTTGAGTCTTCACCCATAACAGCCTGTATTATTTTTATCCCTCAAATAACATCATCTAACCATGGAACATGTATTCATGAATAGTTTTATGGCACTTCCAGTTTTTCATAATAGAAGGGATCCACTATGACCCTTTAGTGAAACAAAAATCCTTAGGACATTATCAAAAGCATTGTAATGCATAAGAACAATCAAGATTTGATAAGGTATTTATTAATTATGAAATTACAAAGCAGTTGGTTCTTGGCCACCAACTACCACATATATCTTACTACTCCCACCTTCATCTTTTTGGGCCTCTTAACAGGCATGTATATACTCACCCATCTATGGAATTTTCCCGCATGTATCATAATGTATGCTGTTGAAGAATAGGTTGATAGTGAATTCAAAGTATCTTAGGGATATTGGGTGTTATGGAACACATATGGTTGCCCAAGATTAGAGATCCAAAGATAGGATCTCTCATCAGTTTAATTTCAAATGTTTTTCAGGATGGGTAATATTTTTGGTTGGGCGTGTATTATTCCCTTTATTTTTTGGTTAACATGGTTTTACTCCTGTACACCCCAAAAGCTTTTTCATTCCTAGTTTTCTTTTTAGTTTCTGAATCTTTTAATTATTATTTCTCACCACTTATTCATGGATATGGTCGGGTGTGTTCATACTGGTATATTGGGAAAATTCATCTCATTTAGTTTATGAATTTTGTTTCTTTTCACCACCTCATTTCCTTTAGAAGATGGATTGGGTTAGTTGTGGCTCAAACCCTAGTTAGGGTTAGGTCATTTCATATTTCTATTTGATCAATTCATTCATTGTGATGATTTTTGGATTATTAACCTAATGAATATTTTGTTGCGATTAGGGAAATAGTGTCAAAGTGTTTTGAGGGTGGCTCTCAGGCCATGGAATCTATTGATGGTATAGGTGACTGAGGTATCAATTACATATAACCTTCACTACCTTCTTTTCAACTCAGAATGCTAATAACTTGGTTATATGGATCAATGGTACATCCATAATATATGATTGAATCTTTGAATTTCATTATTGAGTCATCTCCCCATTTTTACTATATATATATATACTCATCTCATTATGGTATATCATGATTAAATTTTAGGATGAGTCAATGATGAGATCCATCCGGGATGCCAGTTCTAGATGGTGACAATCATCTGATGTGTGATGAGGAACTAGTTCTGGGTCCATCCCTTGAGATTATTCCTCTGGGTGGTAGCAACACCACCTATTGATCAGAAGATTATACTAGTTTAGTAGGCTGAGGATGCATGTAAGCTTTTCGTACTCTATTAGTTCTAGCACTAAAGGCCACTAAGGTTTTGTAGCATTCCAGATCCATAGGTAGATGATCATTAGACAGGGTCGATGGCCTATGTCTTCATGCTCATTTGGACACCGATGGATCAGGTGGTTGTGCCGGTGGCTAACCTTTTCCTTAGAGCATTTGGGTGCTCATGGAGTCTCGTTACCCTGATTCATGATGAATAGAAACTCTCATGGCCTGATTTCTAGTAACTAAACTGCGAGGAATACTACCCCTCCTATTTTTGATCAATTTCAGAATTAGGACCTTCTAGAATTTATACAAAGAGGTATTATTGTGGATGAGTATGCAGCAAGGTTTATAAACATTACCTGGCACTACCTTGACATGATCTAAGATGGATCCTTCTATGAACAGATGTTTTAATGGGGACTCTACAGAGATATTTATACTATCATGGTGAACATTTGTATTTCCACCAATATCAGGGTGTTAGAGTGGGAACTGGTGATAGATAGTAAGCACTAGTTAGTAGGAACCAGACAGTATGATCTAAGTACCAGAGACCTCCCAATTATTAGCTTCAGTTATGTGGTCATGTGGCATAGGGACATCATAGAGGATTGGGGTATCCTGTAAAGGGGATATATAATTCATGTGATGGGTGTGGTCATATGGTGTGTGATATCCCAATCCAACAAACTGCGGACCACAAAAAGATAGCTTACAAACCATCACGGCAGACGAAACACTATGATAATGGTTCTCCCAGTCAAGGGTTGGGTAGACCATAAAGAGGGAAATCTACAAGATGATTAAGAGGGGCTATAGGTATTCTAAGATTCTATAAGATCCTTCCACCACCAACACTATAAGTCCCATGTCCGGTTTAGTGGGATGGAAACATGGGACATGGACAATTGCAGGCTCTGGAGGCTTACAACCCCACAGTGCATGAGATGATTAATGGTAAGGTCTGTGTGTTTTCTACACTTTCTTTAGTATTAGTAGAGACATGTTCCTATCATTCCATAATCTCTATACTCTTGGCATTAAATCTCTATATTTTAGTTGGGGTTCTAGCCTAGAAGTTTTGTTTGGAGTTTACTAGGGGGAACACTTCTTCTGTGTATTTTATCTACTGATAGTGTGAGTTGTCTTCTCATTGAGAGAGTTTCATGTGGGACCTTTTGGTCAAAAAAATGTAACCCTATTAAATAATCACGTGCATAGATTGGTTTTCTATTATTCAATAGTATATTGACTGTCACCACAAACGAGTCATATGCCTTCACACTGATGTGACATGATTCAACTTTATGGGTGAGAGAGATCTCATGGCAGGATGAGTGGGTTTTGTGAGTAGGAGGTTGCAGCCCATCAACAATCAGTTGGAAAGTATATCCCTCAATTTAGTAGAATCTACAATAATCTATCTTATTTTAATTATAAAGGAATATATGGACATCTTTCCTGATGATGTTCTGGAACTACCTTTCTGGTAGAAGATTGAGTTTATCATCGACATGCATCATGGAACCACTTTGATATATTTTATGGAATATATAAAGGATCCTACTGAGCACAAGATGCTACAGTTGTAGTCGGAGCCCCTTCAAGAGAAGGTTTTCATCAGGCCCAGTGTGTCCCCCTGGGAAGCTTTAATGTTTTTCATGAAAAAATTGGATGGGAGATTTATAATTTTCATAAATTATCATCACCTTAACCATTCCACGATAAAGAACAAGTACCCCATTCAACGGATTTATGAATTCTTTGACCAATTGTGAGGCATGAGATAGATCTTGAAGAATGATCTCGGGTTCAGCTAGCTTTAGTTGAGGGTTCACATGGATGATAATATAAATATATAATTCTGATGTCTCTATAGACACTATGAGTTCCTAGTTATTCACTTTAGTGTGATGAATGCCCCACCATGTTAATGGATTTGATGAACCAGATCATCTAGCCTTTCTTGCACCAATTTTTTTTGTCTTCATCAACGAAATTCACATCTACTCTGTATTAGAGGAGGATATTTCAGATAACTTTATGATGGTTCAAAATTTTCATTGAGGGAAACATATTTATATAATCCTCTCGAAGTTCCAGTTCTAGATTCACGAGGTTCACTTTATGATGTATTTCATCTATGTTCATGGTTTGGACATGAACCCCACAAATATCGATGCATTGCTTTCTTGGGAACCCCTTGAGTATGTGTCAAAGGTGTAGAGTTTCCATGGCTTAGTAGGGTACTATATGAGATTTGGGGAAGAATTATCCACAATTTAATCCACTTTAACATCCCTCATATAGAAAGTGAAACCATTTACCTAGACATAACAGTTCGATAGATCCTTCTAGGAGTTGAGGTTGAGGCTAAAAAATTGTCTCGTGTTTATAATACAAGAGGAGGGTGTAGAGTATGAAGTGTTTATAGATGCCTCAAGAGCGGGGATCAGCTGTGTATTGTTGCAATGGTGGGTAGTTATCACATAAGAGTCAAGGTAATTTAGACCCCATGAGAAGAAATACATGACACGTGACCTAGACCAAGTATCAATAGTCTTATCCCTAAGGATTTGGAGGCTGTACCTTCTGGGGGAGTGATTTTTTGGTTTACACATACCATAAGAGACTCGGGTATGTCTTCGCATGGAGAGACATGTACCTAAGATAGTGGAACCAGTTGGTGTTCCTCCCAGTATATGACATCGTGATAGTCTATACTCTAGTAAAGGTAAATGAGGTAGTAGATTCCCTTAGTAGGAAGTCTTAAGATTTTATTGTGTAAGAGGATTCAGAGTGGTTACCTTCCATCCAGCTGACCCTAGTAGAGAAGGATGGTACAACTTTTATAAAATAAACGGTGTTTCCGCCACCTCTTCTCAACCATGTGAGAGAGTCCCAACTAGTATCCATCAATTGTGAGGTCTTGCATGAGTAGATATCCACAGGGGATTCACCAAATGGATATTATGAATGAGGGAATCTTGTCATCTTTTTTCTGGGATGGATGGAGGTTCCAGTCACGATGCGGAATGAGGTGATGTGAGAGTTCCACACTTATCCCCTAGCTATACATATCATTATTGGGAAGTTGTATATATACCTTTAGTGGTAGTTTTTGGGGTCCGACGTTAGATCGCGTGTTATTGAGTTCATCTATTAGTGCCTCAATGTCAGTAGGTGAAGGATGAGAACTATGTTCTAACAAGTTTTGTGTAGTCCTCTAAGATACTATAGTGGAAGTTGGAAACTATATCATTGGACTTATTTACATAGTTACCATGTATAGTGAAGATCCATGACTCCATCTAGGTGATTTATGACTCACCCACGATGTTGGAAACTTCCTTATGATCAGGGAGGAGTGTTCGGTGGAGATTTTGGGGTAGTTGTACATAAGGGGGATCGTTGGCCTCGATGGGGATCCCTCGATGATTGTCTCTGATTATGAAATTTCATTTACATCATGATTGTGGAGAGTCCTATAGGAGTAATTAGGGACCTAGATGAGGATGAGTACATCCTTTCACCCCAAGAGAGATGGGTTGACTGAGTGCACTATCCAGGTTCTAGAAGATATTCTAAGGGATTGTGTTTTTGACATGAGAATGATCTAATAGGACCACTTCCCATTTTTAGAGTTTGTGTAAAACAATACAACCCCCTCTAATATCAGCATGGTACCCTTTTAGGCCATATACGGGAGACCCTTAAAGTCACCCTTATGCTAGAATGATATTAGAAGGACATCTCTTGTGGGCACATATATGGTGCAGGTGGGACAGAGAAGGTCCAAGTCATCTGTTAGCAGTTGAGGAAGGCCTAGAGTAAGTAGAAATATTTTGAAAATTTTCATCATAGGCCGTTGGATTTTGAGCAGGGAGACAACATTTTTTGAGAGCCTTCCCATGAAGAGGATTGATAACATTCACCCATCAAGGAAATATATCTCTAAGGTTCATGAGGATACTTACAATAATGAATATATTTGGATGGGTTTCTTACCATCTCTCCCAACCCCCATTTTTAAGTGAGTTCACAACATATTCCATGTTTTACAACTAAGGGGATATATGGAGAACCCTACACATGTTATTTATTGGTGTGAGTTGGACATCAATGATAAAGCCACCTTTATGAACCACCACGTGGAGATTAAGTATTGATAGGAGAGGGAAAATTTTGGAAGGTCCATCACCTTGGTTTGATTGTAGTGGTAGCACAGAAACATGCAGGAGGGATCCTAAGAGATGGAGAGTTGGATGTGGGTTAATTTTCCTCAGATTTTTTTTTATCATTTTATCAATGAAAATCATGAATTATGGACTGATTTAAAGACTATTTTTTCTCTTGTAATACTTTAAAATACTTCTACATAAATTCTTGACAGAGGAACTAAGATGGCGTTAGATTCCAAGACGCTATGTGCTCAAAAATTAATTTTATGAAAATATTAAATATATTTCATATTTAACACATATATTTTTCTATATAAAATGGGAAAAATATTAAATGGAATTTCATATCATAAATATGATAATATGGTTGATTCTTTAACATGTTATTTACCCTATGATTGACCTAAAATTGTTCAGTATAGGGAACTCAGATATCTCTCCCATTGGAGGTATGTTCAGTGAATTAATTAATTAATTAATTTAGTTAATTGATTGATTTAACCTAAAATATTTGGATATAAATCCATTTTAGGTAAAATCGCCCAAGGTTAGCCTCATAATATTAGGATCATCAAAATATTCTTCCTCTACTCCTTTTATTGGAAAATAGAATATGACAATGAAGAAACACTGGATCAGAGTACATCAGGACATTGTAAATGTAATGGATTTTTCAATTCATTGGATGGATCATTATTTGAAAAATAATGATCCAATATACATATAGTACTTTTAAAAATGTGGATCAATTTTTTTTTATTAAATTGATTGGGAAAATAAATCTGTTCCAATGATTTTCACCAATTGTGGCCTTTGCATGAACTGATGTACCTGTTATTTTATTAATCATTAGTTTTTCCAAACATGGGTATCCTCATTCTTTGTTTTTGGCCTATAACGCTTGGTAAAAATCTATAAACCATAATTATTGTTCCTTTATCCGTCAAATTTTTCATGTCCTTCATAGGTTGGACCCTGTGGTCCTGGTTCGACGTTGTTCAGTGGTACCGAGCTCGATCAGACTCCAAGAATCATGAAGAACGAAGGATGGATAAATGAATAACGAATATATATGTATTTTTTTGTTATGGGAGATCATTTCATCTATTAGTATCCAAATCATCAATGGTAGCAAGATCAAAACTATGTGGTGCATACGGTGAAACCCCAGTGGTTGATGGGATTAGATTTGCAGCCAATGAATGGCTGGAAATGAAAAACAGTGACTGGATCCACCAATTTTAGGTAAAGAAAAGTAATAATATAAATGAGTAAGGATAGATATTGTGCATGGAGATTAGATCTTAGATTATATAAAAATCACGACAATATGTTGGGTTGTTCGAAGATCACATGGTGTGTCAAGCCCTAGATGCGGTAGCTAGGGTGTCAGCAGATTATAATAATGGCATGTTGTGTGGGAACCCCATAGGAAATGTGAACTTATACTGGTGGAGTAAATTTGTACTCTGTCAGTGCACAATAACAGGCATGGATTAACACTCCATGTGGGTCCCCTCACATACCTTGAACCCCTTTAATCCTTTTGAATAAACTTCAATATTTCGTATCTCCTTCATTTGAACTCATATTTTGTCTTGTGAGTATCATATCCTAATATTCATTTTTTGTTTAGAATGTGATGGTTCCCATCATTTTGGATTTTGTGAAATGATGTGAAATTTTCTAGGCATGAAGCTTATTTAGATGATGCTCAGTGATGACAGTGATAAGGTTGAGGATCACCCAAGACACATGAGTGGAAGCCTCTATCTCACCAGGGTGTGGGTCCCCCGCCTATTGATTGGAACCCCACATCTTCTTGGGCACCGGTCCTCTACCTACCCATTGGACCCCCCCTGTCAGGCTTCTGGTCCATGACCTATAGAGTGGAAACCCCTAGAATTTTGGGTATGGGTCCTAAACCTACCAAGTGGAACCATCCTATCATATAGGGAATTGGTCCTCATAAAACTAGAGTGGAAACCCCCTATCAGATAGGGTGCAGGTCCTCATGACATCAGAGTGGAATCCCCCATAATCTTGGGTGTGGGTCCTCTACATATACTTATTGAGTGAAAACCCCTGATGCACTAGAGAATAGGTCCCTTATGTGAAATTTTCCCCCTCATCTATGTGGTATAGTGGTGAGGTGTGGGCCTTTATAGGGATACTGATGACCAAATGCGTGAGATGTCGGGAAACATTGATGGACTTCTAGAACTGTTGGCGAAACTTTTCCTAAGATGAGAGCTGATATAGAGGTCCCCTTTATCTCTTGTTTGGGATTATTTTTATGAGAATATATATATACATATGTATCCATACCTCCGGATTTTGTTACTCTCCTACCATGGGTGGTGAGTATGTATGAGGTATTCCATGTTCTTTACGTGTTTATATTCACATAGTTTTATGAGTTCATTATCCTACAATGGGTGGAAAATACTCGATGTATAGTTCATCTACACACCTTTTTGATTCCATTATTATTGGATGAGGTTACTCTTTCTCTTTCATTGGGTTGAGTTGCATCATGTTTAAAATCTTTTTCCTTTATATTCCTATTATAGCTCTTATTTCTCCCCATTTTAGACTTTTAGGTGTCTTAATGGGTATGTAAATACTCACCCCTACATTGTCATTACCCAAATGTGTAATTTATTATGGAGAATATGGATAGTTCAGTAGTGAATTTAGGGTAGATTTGGGATATCGAGTGATTTGGACCACGTACAGTGGTCGTATCTTGTTGATGCATCTTTTTTATTTTTATTTCTATAAGATTCTTCAATAACATGGTCGGGTGTGTGCATACAAGTACATTTGGTAACAACCTACCATTTAGGATATTACATTCATTGATGGTCGACACCCCGTGGCCTACAAAGGTGGGATTATTGAATTTTCATATTGAACCCTGGTTAGGGTCGGGTTACGAAATGTGATGGTGAAAATGGATGGCATCACTTTGTGGATATGGTATTCTATGCAACACACTAACAATGATTTTGCTTTTATAATAGGATGCAAAAGAATAAATAATAGTTATTAAATTGATATAATAATATCTAACTATAAAAATTATAATGAATTAATTTTATTTTCATGGATATAAAATATTTGGAAGTGAAAGATTAAGGATAAAAAATTACAAATAATTTAATACTTCTGATAGAGACTTGATCTTCTCTTTGAGATTACCTAGGGAGTGAAGGAATTATTGTTAATTGAATGGAATATGGGTTAAGGATGGTAAGAGGAATTATAAGATAGGTGTTTTGGGTCTAGGTTCAAGGAAAATTCAAATTTTAAGTGTAACCATGGAGGGGTGGTAGTGATACCCTTTTATTAGCAAACAAAAGTGCACTTTTAGGAATACCCTTAACACTTAAACAATATAAATACACTATTCCTTGGTTGATGACTCAAAAATTGCATAATAGAGGACTATTGGGTGATATAATGTATATAAATCCTCATCCAATACATTATACACTTGTTCTAAACATTTTTCTAGTCTTTTACCACAGGTTTTTAATTTTCTACATTTTGATTTTTTTATGTTGGTAACTAATTTTTTACTAAGTATTTTTAATTTTATGTAAAAATATAAGGTAAAAAAATTACAAAATTTTTATGTTTTTAACCTCAATTTAACTTCAATTTAATTTTATTAAATTTATAAATATCATAAAATAAACATTTAAATTAGTATATATAACATAAAAACAATTTTTTTGTATAAAAATTAATTTTAACCATTAAGTATTATTTAATATTATTTAGTATTGATGAAAAATTGAATTAGTGTTAATATAAATATATATAGATTTAAACATAATATTAGAGTCATATTTTAAATTATATAAATTTAATTTATTAGATAAAGTTTTCATAATATTAAAAAAACAATTTAGTTAAAAAAACATTTTCAACATTATAGTGGTATTAAACTTTAAACATACTAATAGTATATTTATACCTAAAAATGAAATTAAATTTTATGAAAAAAAAATTAATTTTTATCTAAAATAGGAAACAATTTTTTTATATTTAAATTATAATAGTAATAAAGTCTAATTTTTAATATAAGAGCATAAAATAGTTTTTTTGTGAAATATTACTCAAGTTTAAAAAATGTTTAATGTTTATTTTATAAATTAAAATTAGTATTTTTAAATGATTTATAATTTTTATTAAAAATATTTTTTTATATAATAATGGTTACTTAAGCTTTTAAGTTATTCTTATATTATAAAAATTATATTTTTTTAGCAAAATTGGTATTTTCAATATTCACCTAAAATTTGATTATTTCAAAAAATATCAAAAAATAATCATAGGATAATATTGATAATATTAATTATAATATTATTTTCATTTTAAAAATTAAAATTATGACATTAATATATTTATATTTTAAATAATAAATATATTAATTTTAAATAAAATTTCTTTTATTAGAAAATATTGTTTTAAACAATATATGCTCTTAATATTATTTCATATTGAATTATAATTTAAGTGAAGTCGATATATTATATCATATATAATAAAATTTTAAGTTTATAATTTAATATATTGGGATAAGGTATAAATTACTTAACAAAATACTCCTATGAAAATAAAATTTCTTTTATACTAAATATGCTTTAGAAAAAAACCTTTAATTAATTAAATATATTCTAATTTTAATTATAACTACTCCATTGATATTAAAATATTTTTTTGAAATTAATTTGTAATAGAAATCATATTTTAATAATAAAATTAATTATTATTATATGTAACACGTAAATGTATATATATATATAATATTTGAATATCATATTTTTATTTCCTTGTGACTTATATTAATTTAAATTTACTACTTAAACATACATGAATTTAGTATACCTATTGGACATATGACCAATGAGAACATTTAAAATGACCATATTTACAATAACTATATTTTCAATGATCATATTTTCAACAGCCATATTTAATACCTATATATATAGTCTTAATAAAGTTATTTCATTCATACTTCTCTTTTCAATAGATTTCATTTTAGATCTGATAATAATATTTCTCCTCTCTTGGCATTCTTTATCATTGTATGTTTTATTATATTAATTTTGATCCTAAAATGTGAGGGGTATCCTATGGTAGTTTCTATTTATAATGATATTATTATTTTTAATTTTTCCCTTTTAATTTTTTCTATTTTCATTGATGTAATCAACCTTGATGTGTAAAAATACATTTTATGTGATACATGATTTCATATACCTTTATTATAATTTTCCATTATAACTAAATAATGTATCATTATCTTGGTTCGAATATTTTATGGCCTAATACCTAATCATGTATTGATTCATTTGAAATAATATAGAACCATTCTTTATAATTTTAGGGAAACAATTAATGGCTTCTAAAACCTCTGGTGTTACATGTAAAACCACAAACATGGTCTTTATCCTTTGGCTATTTTGACATACAGTTTCTCTTATCAACCATGGCCACCAATATAAACAACCATGATCATAGTTTTATAACCATTTCACACAAGTATAATAGAGTTACACCATTGGGAATACCATGTGCATTGCTTCTTTATAGTTTTCAATTTTGGGCCTAACTCTACTTCAATATGCATTATGTTATGGGTGTGATTTGACCTGTGATTATTCTCCCACTTCACCAAAACATCATAATGGGGCATTTTATTTCCCATGTTGGTGATACTTTTCATCAACACTCCCTCCACTCTAGGAGTTTTAATGGTGAATTCATATAATTTCATAAAGGGTATGAATCACGAGGAACCAATCATCATATTTTATTTTATGACGAACATCTTACTTTGAATCATCTAATTTAACATGGAATATTGGTTATGTATTGAAAATAAAATCATACCAAAAAAACCATATCCTCTTAAACATTTCTTCAAACTTACTTATCACAAAAACCATCTCACTACCTCTTGGTCTAAAAAATATCCCCTCAAGATTTTTCTGTTAACCAAGGAACAAAAATAACTATGGTACTCTAAAAATGTATCAGTAGTTCACAACCAAATAATTTTAATCCTATGTGATAGAACTAGATGTAGGATATAAAAACATGGAAGAGATAATAACATTTTGTACATAATATAGTGATCTATATGAAAAATCTTTAATAGGAACCTCAAAATCATCAACCATAACATTATCATCACATCCTAACATTTCAAACCTGAAAATATTTCTATAACAACTTTTAATAATATATTAATATAGTATACACATGCTAAAATCACTGATTATCCCTTTTAATAACACTAACTAAATATATTATTCAATTTTGTAAAAAATAAATATTTTACAATGGATACTCCCCCTATATTATAAATTCAACCCATGAAAACAAATGATGATAAACAGAAAGGGATGATTTATATTGTAATTTTTTGTTCACATTTGACCAAAATATCAAAATACTAGATGAGTGAGTGAATTAAAACACCATAAAATAGACTTTTAATGAAAGACGTTGAATACATAACTTCAAACTCAAATTATGAAATACTTCATTTGTTAGTGGATTGGTAAACTCATCTACAATCTGCTACTTTGTAGGAACAAAATCCAATTCTAACTCATTCTTCAAAACTATTTCTTTGAGGAAGTGATATTTAATATCAATTTTCATGGTTCTTGAATTATATAAAATATTATTTGAAATATTAATATCACTTTTATTATCCCATACCAATAGTAGTGTAAACACCACTTAAAATATTAAATTTTATAACTGATACTTCATCCACATAAGTTTTGTTGAGGTGTGTGGGGTTGTAGATCCTGAATAAGTGTGAGATCAGTGAGAGTGTGAGGGGTGAATAATTTAACCCTTTTTTATTTATTAATTTTATCTTTGTGAACTCAACCTCTATGGTTATTTAAATCCTTGATCCACTCTTCTTGTTACTGTCAACCTCACCTCGGATGGTACACTAAATGAAATATTTTGTCATAATGATTTTTAATTTTTGGTCTCAATGTGAGCCAACTTATTAGAGGGTTGGTTAATCACCACCAAAAAAATTATACACTATAAAAATCAATCACCAATACAGATTCATGTCATCTAAAAACTATTCTGTCTACACAATATGATATGTATACTACTTCATATAGTATCACTATAGTCCGCATTGGCCTTAAACTCCCAAGTCCACACAGGAGGGTATTTGTACTACATCAAATAGTATTATCTTCTTCAGAGTTAGATCTACTATTATGTGATCCCATTCACCTCCCAATTGTTTCAGAACCAATATATGTGGATCTTCCTCTATGATCTTACTAAATCGGACTTTCTCAAGTAAACTTTAAGAGCCATTGAAACTAGTTAATCAATGTTTTTTCCTTGCTAATAAAAATGACAAAGATATATGATTATATTCATTTTTCTTTTCAAAAGCCCATGATTTAATTCTTACTTTATTCAGATTAATACCCAACCTCACTTTGATCGGTTCAAGTGATGCACACAATTTCTTCACATATTATTTTATATAATAATAATAATATTTTTATACACAAATTATTATCTTCTTCAATTATTAATATTTTTTTGAGATATTTTCTCAAGATAAAGTCAAGGGAACTTCATACCAGAATTTCATGGAATTCCTTTCCAAGATCCTGGTACACTTAATCGGGTTATTATTTAATGTTCAGTTTATAAATTCCATTTACTCAAGATTCATAATATCTTTTGGCCAAAACATTTTATGAATGCACAATTTCCCTCTTAAAAAACAACGTTTTCATCATTAAAACTTGAATGGGAGTGGATTTCATAACTATTCTATATGCATGTATGTCACATAAGTTCTTCCTCACGCACAACAGATGTTTTCATGATATTCCCTATATAAGTGGGAGAAGTTATGCATTTATTCATGTTATACAAGGAGATTCAAAAAAACCAACGAGGATTTGTGGAACCAATTCATCACACAAATGATGAGTACATTATAAACTCATGTCTAAAGTATTCAAAATAATTTTTGAAATCATGAAAATATTTAGTAAATCTCCTCTCCTGCACATAGTTGAGTAAATATCATGGGATTCCTTATTCTTCACCAAATAATAGATCCTTGTAGTGATTTTTTCACTCTAAAAAATTATATCCTCAAGATATTAGAACTTTATATCCTCTCCAGCCATTGGTTCTTCTCATTTTATAGAATATTTCCACCATCTCTCCTAAAATTATTCCAAAAACTCAAAACATTGGTAAATAATCCGAGTCAAGGTTTTTATTAATATTCCTAAATATTTTAACATTTAAATATTCATAGAATGTGGGTTTCCATATTGAAATATTTTTTAAACCAAAAGTAATGTATTATTTTATTAAGAGATATGGCATCTCGTGTATATGAAAATAATCTCATGAAAAATCATTTTTTGAACCCAAAATCATTCATTCATTATTTGAATGAATAGATTGATTCATCTTTGTATCATAATCAATCAATAGAAATTTATTCAAATTTATTTGTGTGTAAAAGATATAGATTTTATGTATCTAGGTTTTTAACCTTATCGACTAAAAATCCTGGGCTCATAATGACTATAGAGACCTCAGGTTCAATTATTGAATGTTCTTCCAAGAACTCTAGCACATGTGAAACCCTTGGGTGAGAGACGAGGTTAAATATGGAATTATTTTCTTGATCTAATAGACCAAAATAAGTATATTGGATAAATATTATTATTTTAATAACATTTAATAATGTGTTTTCACAACCTTCATTCCATCTATCCTGTATTGGTCCATCTACTTATCTAGTGCTAATTGAAAATACTCACCATTTCCTCTTACATTTGAGCTAGCACTAGGTTTAAAATCTAGATAAAGATACACACATGAATTTCACGAGTTGGGCCTCCCTCTATAGGACCACATGTCCAACCTCTTGCATACTCACATCTTCCCTTCCCCATGGACATTACACACCCAATATTCTTTCAAACTAGTAATAATTTTACCCATGTTCTCCTTATGGGTGTTATACATCCTCTAATGCCACCTTTGTCTAGCCATATTAACTTCCTCTCATGTGTTTGACTACCTAGGTCCCACATGTGGTTGAGGTAGTCCCTGGTTGGTTTATGGATAGCCTATTTTTTGGGTAAGTACCATCTGAAAATAATTTTATTAATTCTATGTATAGAATATAATAGTGATCTATTTCACACCAAACATTATGAAAAATATTTTTTTATAGAGTTCATATTCTTTCAAATTTATTTGAATTATCCTTCTCATCAATTCCTCATATAATTCTCCATGAAAATTATTTACATTCTAAATGCATATTGTAATCATTATTCAATCACTAAGCTATCATAAAATATCGACAACAAATGAAACTCAACACCATTGGTCTCAACAATCTCCCCACTTTGATTTTTTTTCAATACACCAAAAAATTCATAATTTGAATTTGTGAATCTCTATCTATATTTTTTTCTCCCAATTAATGATAATAAATAAAAAAAGTTTATTTCAGGGTAATCAATCCAAAGATGACTTAAAATAACTTTTAAAAAAACTATTACTTTTTTATCTTAGACCAAGGAATATAATTCAATTTTTCAAAAAGAAATGAACTTTTAGTTAATCAAATATAAGCAGACGTCGGTTGACCTAATTTAGAAAAAAAAATTGATTTAACTTAATCATCAAATCAATTCATAAAATGTTAATTAATGTCACACTATACTCAATATCTATCAATTTATTCATTTCAGGGGCTATAAAGACATGTCAATCAAGATATTACTTGTATAAATCTAAAAAAATCCAAATAGTTTAATTTTATAAAATATTTCTCCTTTTGTATCTTATCTTACTCATGATCCATCACTCTCCCTTTATAATTGGCTAAAAATAATCAAGAAAAATTTTCAAGTGTGAAGATCATACCTCAGGTTCAGAATTTCTCCCCAAAAATTCTTACATTAAATACATAATAATGGGAATTAATTCTATGCATGATGAAAATATACTCTCATTAAATTCCCAAAAAAATTATTTTGATAAAAAAAAATTATATAATAAGTAGGTACATGAAATATTTGAGGATATGTTGAGGATGGTGGTCACCAATCAAACCATCCTTTATCTTCTTCTTCTTAGGAAATTTTTTTGATGAATATTGTTTCATAGTTATATTATAATGTGTGATTGATTTTTCCTCATCATTTGGAAATTGTTATGTGTATGTATTTTCATCTTTAATACTAAAAGAATTTCTTTGAAATCTCTAAATATTATTCATATTATTTTTTTAGCCTAATTATATTTTCATTAAATGTGTTGTTACATACCCCGTTTTTTCACACCTTTCACACTTCAAAATTTCAATTTCATCATCTGTAGATGGGTCCTCATAAACTTTAATTTATTCAAATATCACTGATTTATTTTCTTCAACCTCAAAATGATTCTAATATTTTTCTATTAGTTTATCCTTTTCTAGTTAGTCAACGTAGATAACTAAAAATTCTTTTTTAATGTTCAAAATTTTCCTAAGATTCTGATTTAATTCATTGCTGGTTACATCATTATTCTCTTTATGACTTCTCATATCATTTTAATTGTGATTAATATCACATGATAAGATAACTCAACATTTCTCATCATTGTAACCCCATTAACCTCTTATTCAAAAAACTCCAATCATGCACTCATATTTATTCTATATTGATAGTTGAGATAATTTCTTAGTCATATGATTCTTTTTTTTATAATCAAATCTCAACTATTTTGAATAGATCCCATTGGATTCATACCTCTTTCTAAATAGTGAAATGTTATACCATCATGAAAAATATTTACGTTAAAAAATTAAAAAACACCAATTGTAACCTATAAACCTTGAACTTACAAACTGATGTTCCACCAGATGTATACATCCAAACATCAATTCTTACTCTATATGCATCTGAGTAACCAAATAGATCAAGCTTCCCTTTGCTATTATATTTCAATACATAGTTCATTATTCCTTTCATGTATCTATGTATTCTCTTTTTATCCATGAAATGAGACACTTTCGGTGAACATTTATATCTATCAATAAGTGTAATGATATACAAAATATTTAGTCTAGAAACTGTAAAATAAATTAAACTTCAAATCATCTTACTAAATTATTTTTGATCAACTTCCTTTCAATGTTCATCTTTGGTTAATTTTTTTCCTTGTTAAATTGGTGTAGAAATACGATTTGAATCCTCTATAAAAAAATTCATCAATATTTCCTTATCATACTTATATTAAAAAATAAAATAGAATCCTTTAATTGAGAAAGATATATGCCATGAATGTATCTCATTGCACTGAGAATTGACATTTGAAAAGCCTTCTTTATTTCAATAGATAACTCTACAAAAACATATCCATCATTTCTAAAAAAAGAGATATGATGTAAATAAACTATATAAATGATAAATCCTTATTTATCATATTATATATATATATATATATTAACTCTTACTTTTTAGAATTATAAATTCTTCAAATAGCTGTCTAGTTTATAATACCAATCTCTTGTGGTTTTCATTAGCTCAGAAAAATACATTTTGGACATGAAAACATAATTATAATTTTCACCAAGAAATATACCACATTATTGTTCAATATAAACCTCCTATTATAATTCACCATTGAGTAAGGTTGATTAAATATCCACTTCAAACATCTTTGCATTTCCACTGTGCTATAATAAAAAGAAAAATTATTACAAGTTGAAGTATTAGAATAGGGGTAATGTTCTAATATAATTGACCTCCTTTAAACAATTAATATCCTTTAAAAACTAATTTTACAATATTTCTCACCAGTTGACATTTTTTATTCATCTTTTTTTTTCAGAATACTAGCTTTATCCCAACAATTTTAATCTCTTTTTGTGTGGATTCTAACTCCCAAGTCTCATTCATTTTTATATGATATAGATCATCATTAATTTCAAAAAACCAATCTTTATCATTCATTTATTCTTGAACATGTCTTGGTTCAACATGGAATTATAATGATATATGAGAGGTTTTTCTCAAATTTAATAAAGTTTGAATATGTTTTCCATGATTTCCAATGAAATTTTGAACCTGAACGTTCTTTATCATCCTTGGATAATATTAACAAGTTTTTTATTCATCACGTTAATTTAAAAAATAAATTTATACAACTTAAAATTATTCATAATTATCACTATTTTCCAAAACTTCACTTTATTGTTTCAGGAAAATATACATATAATCATCACTTCTAAAACATTTTTCATTATGTGAGTTCTCTTTATTTTTGTGTTCCATCACATTCATATCAAAAAAATAAATAATATTCTCTATCTATTTTTTTAGCAAAGATATCCTCTTCTATTTAGTGGATAACCTAGGAAGATTCCATCAATACTTATTCTTTCAAATTTTTCAATATATCCACCTTTTAATTTGATAATAAATGGACTTAAAAGAACTCATAGATACTTCAAACTTACATATTTATTATAATTAATATCATATGATGAAATTTATAAATTTTACCTATAAAGATTATGATTTTGAATACGAACCACTACTCCAATATCATATCTCTAGATAAGATGAGATGTCTCATATTATTACAACATAGTTTGACCCATATCCATAAGGTTTATGTTATTTTGTTCAGACACACCATTTTATTGAGGTGTGAATGGTGCACTAATTTCATGAAAGATTCCATATTTTTCAAGATGGGCTTCAAATACTCAAATAGTATAATCAGAACCATTATATTTTGAAATCTTCTTAAAAGAGTAACCACACTATTTATTTTCCTTTATACAAAACTATTGAACCATTTTAGATCCTATAATTTATGTTTCATAGAAATAATACATTTAATGAGAGTAATTTCATCAATAAAAGAAATAAAACACTTATCTATTTTTTTTCTACATCATGGTCCTAAAAATGTCATGGTGAATTCACTCCAAATTATAATTAGATTTTACATAAACATTATTGGGTATAGAAATATAAATAATTCCCTTTTAACAATTGGAACGCATCCATATACTTTCTCTTTTCAAATCAGAAACATCATGAGTATTCTATCCTTTAATAATGAAGAACATATTCTTTTGGCCAAGATGACCAAGTCTTTGTTGCCATAGTTTATTTTCTTTTTTCATACTCAAATAACATGAATTTCCAATATCACCAATCATAAAAAAATTACCAATTTTCAATTATTCTACTATGAAGACACATCCATATTTAAAGATCCTCACAACAAACACAAATTTCTAAAATAACACATCGCGTCCATCATAACATAATAAAAAAAACACTAAGAATATTGTGTTTCATTCCATCAACATACAGTATGATCTTGGATTTCAATTAATCTTTACTAATAAATACTGATCTAAAAAATTTGATTCTGAGTAACCAATCGTTTCCAATGGCCACAAATTCCTCTTTAGAATTTTCAACATATTTTAGGAGGCTCAAATATCATTCATATGTCAAGAAAAATTATTATTCAAAATATGTGGGCACTCCCCTTTAGATGAATTACAGGAAACTACAAAAACCATTTTTTCCCTCTCTCATTACACTTACAAGACTTATTAAAACTATATCTTGAGTATATCTAGAATGGTAACATAATAGGATATAATTTTTCAAGATGAGAAGTTTATTCACATCAATCCCAAACATATTTAAAATACATTATATATATTTATATATATTCAATTTTCAATATATATTTCTCCAAATATCCCTAAAATATTCTCCTTTGAATGGGGATAATCCCCCTTAATTTATGTCTTTACAAACACATTAACTATTCATTTCATTGGTAATTATACTAATTCATCCATATAATTTTACTAAAACCTCCACAGTGCCTATAATAACCATAATAACAATATTTTCCATTAAACGCATCTTGTTTTAAAGAAATGTGAAAATCTCTTTCAACCTTATTCCCAATATTAATCATGGATATATTTAGTTAACATAAATTTTATTGAACCCCTAACACTATATTATTTAATCTAAATACATTTTAGACTTTTTTACTTAACAATTTGTAGTGGTTTTTGTAAAAAAGTAGATTCAAACATAGTTTCCAAAATATATGAAATAACTTTATTTTTCTGAAATCATGGTCTTCATTATGCTATTCTTCTCCTAAAACATATAAAAAGTTCTTTTGTGTTTTTATCTTCATTTTTTACTGATATGTTTTGATTTTCATAAGCCTCATATTTACTTGATTCTTCCCTAACTTCATGAATAGTTTTATGGAAATTAAACTTAAATTTTAAAATTTCATTTTCTATAATCACCCATTTATATTATATAATCAAAAAATCCATCTATTTCTTCTTAAAACCTCCATATTTATTATTAAATCCTTATATTGAACAACCAGTTTATTAAATTAATCAACTTATTTATAATTCTTTTATTTTTTTACAATATTAACTGATTCATTACTTCTGAAAGATTCATTTTCCTTATTAAAATTCTTTTACCCCTTTTTCCAACATAGAGATATTTTAGAGACACCGATTGAGTTCTATTTTCTACAAGAATTTACTCTGATTTTGTTTATGATTGATAACTTACTAAAATTTCCCATAGATAATTATTCTCTATTCACCTTATCAATGAGTTGTTTTTCATCAAAATTTCTTGATGTCTCTATTTCCTCTTATTCATCACTACTATAACTACTTTTACACTTTTATTAGAAATTTCCCTTCTTAGATTTTGAGAAATTCATTCTCTTTCCTCAATATAGAGCCCCTTTTTTTAAACACTGAGGATGTATTCTTAAATAATGTCCTTTGAGAAAAATATTTATCATCAATGACTCTATCATCTTTTAAGTTAGTAAAATTTCTTTTAAAATGTCCAACTACTCCACACCTAAAAAAATTAGTATAATCTTACATTTTAAATATCCATTTAATCTTCTCACATTTATATATATTATATCCATAATCTTATCAAACTCTTGGTCCAAATTAGAATTAGAATCAGAATAATAAAAAAAATATCATCAAACTTATTCTTATGGTTCTCTTCCTTTGAGGCCTTAAAAGATATTTATTTTTCACCATTCACCATATTTTTTATATGATTATCTTTTCTCACTTTATAAGATATTAACACACTACGAAAATCATCAAAATAAATGTCACTTAGATATTTTTCATCCAAATAATAGACTTTAGAATCAAAATAATATATTAATATATGAAAAATAATTTAAAAAATATAATCATCTTCTAATTTATCACCATATCCTATGATTATTCTCCTAACTTCATTAACCCTTTTCAAGAAACTATTAATAGTTTCATCATCATAAATTCATAGATAATCATAATTTAGTTTCAAAAACTATAACTTAACTTGCTTCAATTTAGTATTTTCTTTATAGTTATTATGAAGTTTTACTCATATATCATTTAATGTTTTCATACCTAATACTTTTAAAAAATAACTTTCAAAGAGTGATGATAAAGTTTAATTCTTTACATAACCACCATTTCCAAATAATCCTCTTATCTATTGATTTAATATAAGTGCCTTCATCTTCGGAAACAATCCAATAATTTTTAAGATCCAAAGAATTATAACTGATAGATAAAAATTAAGTGAACATATTATCTTTAGATATTTGATATATTACCACATAAAATTTAACAATCCCCATTTCATTTTTTCCATTATGATTTTCCATGACATACACTAAATATTTAGAGACAAACACATTGAATAGAGAAAACGTCATTCTCAAACATCAAATATCCAATCAAAAGTGAGGGTAAATTGGCTTTGATGCAACTCAAAAAGGACCCTTTTAGATTAGTGAAGATTAACTAAGAGGTGAAGTAAATCAATAATTTAATTAATTTTTAATTTTCATTTGAAAAACAACCTTCTTTTCTAGTTGAGGTGAGTATTGATCACTTACCAACTCACACATGTGAAGTGAAATTAGATTTACAAGGTTCAAATCTCAAAATACTATGGCTACTTCTTGGCATGATCAAAATTTCACTAAGACCATACTACCCACTAGTTTTAACATATAGATACAATGAGTGGGTTTTATCCTGGAACTGATGTTTCAATAAGTTTATCAATTATAATAGTTTTTCCCATATTATTTCATTGGTAAATAAATTCATATCTATAATTGGAAATCCTTCTATAAATAAACTTCATTTTTTGATGCATTGCCACTCTTACTCTTCTTCCTCCACCTATTGAATCTTACGTAGAATCTCATCACTCTGTTCCAATTTTCACAATTCTTACACCTTAATCTTATATTCTTCTTTCTTCCTTCATACACTTCGCATGTGTTACTTTCATCCTCTTACTTTTGACACTATCAATTAAAAATTATATAAGTCAATTAGAATTTTTCAAATTTTAATTCAAACCTTGAACTCCTTCAACCAATTCACCTAATCCAACTTCATTTTGAGCCTTTATAACGTGGTAGATTTATTAGATATCATTGATAATCATAAATGATAACACAGATTAAGTTAGTGGGAAATGGATTCCAAAAGGAACCCATGTCATCAAAAACATCTTGTATCTAAAACAATACTCCCAATATGAATTTCACCACGACTGGAAGGAAAACTTTTGGTTGTTTTTTCTTCAAAACCCCAAGAACCATGGGTATAGTTCTCTTATTTATTGCTATTTTGGTATGAAATATCATCTTTCAACCAAGGGTGTGGCCTCCTACCATCTCACATTTCTCTATGATTCTTCTCCTATAGACCATAGATCATATAACACTGGGTGATATTATTCAACTTTTTCTATTTTGACATGAACCTTCTCCTATCGGCCATGTCCACTACTAAACACCATCATAGTAATAGTGCATTTCTCAACTTGCACAGGTACACAAGAAGTCTACTGAGGGTAACACCATGGGTCTGGTCCCTTTCTAGTTTCCAATTTTAGGAATAAATCTTTTTCAATGTTTTAAGTTATATTGGTGTGGCTACACCAAGCCTTGTTCTCCATCTTCACTAGGGATTTGGACCAGGGCATATTCTTCCTCATGTTGGTCCTACAACTCATCATCACACACTCTACAAAGGGAATATTGTTGGGGGATTCATCCAACTTCATAAAGGTCCTAAATAATTATGTACCAATCATGATATCTATATCAACGAGGAAAATATTACTTGGAATTATTTTATTGAACATTTAATATGATTTATGTGTTTATAAAAAAATCCAACACACCAAATCATATCTGTTTCACTAATTCTTTGAACTCAATGATTTCAACTACCATATTAACACATCTGGAGACCAACGATGGGTTGTGATGATGAATTACTTATTTCCCTTTTAATGTTGTAATAAAACAAAAGATTAGATAAAATGGTTTTTATAGATTTCTATTCTCACAAGATAGGCTATTGCTCGTGATTTCTAGAAAATTGTTTTCCCCACCCAAGACTATGACGCTAAGAAATGACATCCAAAATTTCAGCAATACAAAAATGAATCTCTTTATGAATCATTGTAATTATTCAATGAAATTTTTAATAATTTCACACATCATGTATATCATTATGGACAAATGTTCAAAATTTCAATAGTGGACTTACAACAAGTACAAAATCCATGGTAGATGCACTGTAAGGTCTATAGTTATGAAAAAATCATATGAAGAGTTATTTCACTTGAAAGAAGAAATTTTTTCCAATAGTTATCAATGTCACTCATAGTTAGGGACATGAAATATGAACATGTATAATGTTGATGCATCCATAATGCTAGAAACCCAAATATATATGATGTCAAATAAAATTTATTCACTCAAAATCAACACTACCATGAATGTTAAATACATTAAAACACCAACTTAAAGTGAAAGTGATGATAACCATTCCATGATATAATTTCCAAATATATTTGTTAGTCCTTAAACTAGTGGAGTGAGTTTTGTCTTAAAATATCATGGGTTGAATATATTTTTGTCTAATGAAAATTAAGTGTGGAAATATAGCACAAATTTATGTTAGAGTGTAAAATAGAATAAATATCCATATATAATGCCATAAATACCACTAGGATATACCCAACCTCAAAACTATAATCCTCAATTGAGGCCACACCAATTTCATCATTACTAGTAATTCCATTATAAAAAATAGGGGTATCAAAACCCCCATCTAGCACAATTTCCTTGACTATAGCAACAATTGAGTCAAAAAATTGATGTAAGAGTCAACTAATAAATTAGAATATATGATTTCAATTTTCAACACCATGGATTAAAAATTATTTCAAAATCCTGAGGTGACTATATGAAACTTGGATAAAACAAATTCGGTATCCTAGGAACCAAATTTTAGTGGGAAAACACGAAATTCTATCGGGTAACAACTAAAATAACCCCTTAGAGAAACCCATGGTTGTAACCTTATGGAGTGGTAATGATCCCTCTAAAACATCCATAAAAAATAAAAATGTAGTATAAGGTAAAAATAATTATGGTCCTCCACAACCATTGGATGAATTATTTGATCCCAAGGTAGTACTATCATAAATATTTCTATCATAAGGGAAATAAATAGTTAAAGAGAAAGAAAAAGATCTAATTAATTTATATATACCCCCATTTCCCTTTACAAAGTGTATGAAAAAATGGAATATTTTTTAAAAATTAAAAAGTCTATAGAAGTGTTAAAAATTCTCCTTATAAAAAATAACTTTTTTGAGGAACTGAATAAAATTTCCAATTACGCCATGTTTGTGATGTAAATCCTCTAAAATAAAAGTAATATGGAACACTTTAGAACAATTTCCATAAATAAATACTGATCATTGGATGTTTGAAACTTGATTCCACTAGAGCATCATGATCCTTGGAGTTTATCTATCTCATTAATAATTTAACCATGATATTTTGGTAAATAAATTTGTGATTTTGGAGTTATTATTTTTCTTATTTATTTTAGAGTTTTTCGAAATTTTGGACTAGAATAATTGATGCCCACTCATATATAACTTCAATTAGTTTTTCGATCCATCAGGTTCCCCACAGTGCATTTTAATAATGTTCTAGTAGAGGTTGGAAAACAAATTTTCTAAGATAATTTCATTATTCTTGACATACATGAATACACAAAGGTTACACTAATTATAGAGAGACTATTTCTTGTAATAGTTAAAGTTCATATCAATGTACCCCAAATGAGGATTATATTTCTTGAGGGAGATGATAAAGTGATGTGCATCATGCTTAATATTTTGAAACACTTCTAACATGGACTTCCTTAAGTCAAATGATACAACCAAAAAAGATCATTTTAAACTTCCTATGATGGATAAAACCAAGAACATATATCATGAAACAATTTCTATTATTTCTTGTATAGTAATTTTAGATGAAAAAAATCCATTTCTATTCAATTAAAATAGAATATTCTATTTACATGACAATAAGAAAAAAAATATTACTATTGAATTCCATTCATCATGTGCAATGCTCCTGTCACATTTATTTTAAATATTCAAGGATTTTGTGGATGAAATCATGGATGTATTTATGGAGTGTTTTTAGGTTTGTAGTATATCATTCGATACTTTCATTAAAAATCTGAGGCTGGTCTTGGAAAGAAACAAACAGACCAATTTGTTGATTAATTATGAAAGGATACACTTTATGGTATAGCATAAAATATTTTTTTCATAAGATTCCTAACATATGATTTATTTTTAAACTAGAAAAAATAAAGTGTTAATTAACCTACCAATTCCAAATTTAGTCCGTTAAATTTGACTTCCCCTTAGGAACATGGATTTATAATAAAATTTTAAAAGATATTTCTAATATATTTCTCAACCCTTGACCAACCTTTTAATGAAATATTCTATCTTCTAGTCTAATGATACATGAATAAAATATTTTATTTTATTAAAATATAGGACTATGGAGTCCCCAATTTTGATTTTCCTAGATTGGAATGAACCATTCAAAATAATATGTGATGAAAGAGACTATAACATGGGTATAATACATAGA
Source organism: Viscum album (assembly GCA_963277665.1). Taxonomy (NCBI): domain Eukaryota; kingdom Viridiplantae; phylum Streptophyta; class Magnoliopsida; order Santalales; family Viscaceae; genus Viscum; species Viscum album. The sequence continues at coordinate 654,947,211 of OY728123.1, forward strand.
AGGAAGGTATATGATATCATAATGAATATCTATAATTAAATCCATGCTTTAAATTATTCCCAAATCAATTAATAACAATAGAAAAAAGAGATGTTAGTGGTGTTCTTTTCAATTGATAGATTACAATAATATCTTGTTTTTTTAAAGTCGATTATCTATACGGATCGTTCAGAGTATAAATAACTCTTGAAAAATAAATACTCCAATACACAGTTATTTCAATGGGTTCTCCTAGTTTTTTAATTTGGCTTGGATATACATTAAAATATAGGGATATAGAACCTTTATAGGGATAATTTTTATTTCTTATACTTCATTCAACATGAAAATAAAATATATAAGGAGATTTGAGAGTACATCCCTAATAAACACATTTTTCTACTGACAGAGACACCTCGATCAGGGTTTTATAATATCAGTAATTACTAATCCATGGTAATTATCTTTTCTAATCACTCCTTTCAATGAAGAAAGTGGTTATTTGGAGGTGTAATTCATTATTTATAGGAATAACCACTACTTTTTTAACCTTGTGGGGATAAAATTATCCATAATTATGTTTTAGAAGTATAATTACATGGTATTTTAGAATTTTTTCAGCTCTTACCCATCTATTTGACATCATGGACCAAACAGAACCATGATCAAGATCTTATAATCTTTGTTATTTTAGCCCACCATTCACATGGATGAACAGTACTTCACCTTATGATGTGACAAATTCCAATGAACACCCAATATTTGGAATAAAGTAGAAATTTTATGGTATTCTTATTATAGGTATAGATCTTTGAAATTTCAGGTATCAATTTTATGGGACCATACCCACACTCAAATAGAGAAAAACATTCATTAAAGTGTGTGTGAACTCTTATTCTATGTGGGTGGAATCCATAGAAACTACACACAACACATCCAAGAAAATCATACATTCCAAAATAAGAATTTTTTGAGGTACTTTTGAGTACCTCAGGTACTCATTGGTGATATGGATTCCCATTTTGATAAATATTCTTTGAGAAATTTTTTTCTAGATTGTGGTTTTAATTATAAAACAACACACCTTAACACCCCCAAAGGAGTGGTGATACTGATGTTTTTAACATGTAACTAAAAAAATCTAGAAACAAATGGGGGAAATTCAAGAAATAAATAAGTGAATAACATCTATTACTCCATAAAAGAATGTAGGATTGAATATATGACTCATCCAAGAATTTCTAATTTCAAATTGTTTTATGGAAAACAATGTCATTTTTTGTTTAACTCAAACATATGGTATATTGGGAAGTAAATTCACTAAATTTTGATCTCAATACTTCTTCAGAGAAACAGAATATATAGTTATCCAAGTTGGTTGAAATAAAGAGTGTGGTATATGAATATTCCTCAATGTATTATGAGAAGACTAAGGTGATCCATTATAACATTATTACCCAAACAATCTTTCAACCTTGGGATAAGTTACTAATCTTTAACTCATGGTTAAACAATTTTCTAGGTAAGCCAAAGTCATGATGGTTTGGAAAATAATTCCATGTATGTCTAGATTAATATGTTAAATGCAGAACACACCATGAGGTTGCCTAGAATATTATAAAAAATAATAAATAATATCATGAAGTTTTTTATTGGATTCACATTAAGGGATCAAGTTATTATGTTTTACATTTTAATGTGTTTAGTTGTACGAAGAATTTAAAGTATATGATTTATGATTCAATTATATTCTGAAAGTCTTAAAATAAAAACTATAATAGTCATGATATTTTTTCAACCATGGGGAAACTGAAATTATCCTTCAAGTTAATTTACTGAATTACAAAAATGGGTTTGGAATCAAATATCAAAATTAGAGAGAACTATATTAGTGGTGTTTGAGTTACGCAAATATGCATCATGAATGTGTATGGTGAAATACACATCATAAATATAATAATTGGTTTTCATATATTTAACCAAACCATGAAAATTAACTATATAGGGGGGTCAACCACTTTCTAGTTCCATATACACAACATTTACATAGTTTAACAAACCCTTTTGAACAACCATGAAACATTTTAAACCCCTCCAAATTTATTTTTCCTCACCTAAAACATAAAATTTATTAAACACTAATCATGCCTAAGATATGAACCAAACCCCCAATATTTCTACTCCACTCCTCTTATTGTCTCTATTTCCACATCTCCATCATCATCTAACTTACATTCAAAAAATATGGAATAAATTATTCTTCTACTATTACTTCTTTCTTCTTATTGTTGTTCTTTTTATTTTTTTCTTACTCGTTTAGGTTTTGACCACTCATTTTCCACCCCTACACCACTTTTTTCATTTCATTTCTTCCAAATATTTTAAAATTATTCATGAAAAATATTTCAAATACCTCTTAGTGTACAAAAGTTTCACTATTCTATTTTCCAAACTCCTATTTTTTCTTCAAAAAAAATACATTTTTAGGGTTTCCATGAAGTTTCCTTATGGTTTATATTTTTTAATTCAATTATCCATCATATAATACTTAGCATATATGTGATTTTTCTTTGTTTAATTTATCATGGGACTTTAACTGATCCTTAAACCACATAATATCAGCAACATCCACAAAAATATCCTACCAATCCATTTCTGAAAACCCCTTCAGTCCTCAAATTTAGTTCTCTTATAATTAAAATAACAATTTCTATGGGATATCTACAACATGTCTATTTTATCTCCACTAATTATTCAAAACACAACACCTTGTTGTGCATGTCATAGAGGATAAACACTAAAACTACCTTGAGATACATCAAGTTACTAAGGCCCTTACATATTCCATACCAATCTACAATGACTTTGCCTTTGAATTTTTTTCCACCATGTTTTGTGTAGGGAGTTATCTAATTTATCAGAATGGGAAAATCATGGAGAAGGAAATGTTATTTCACGTTATTCCTCACATTTACCATCCCAGATAATACAAACCAACCACAACCAAAATTGGTCCTTCCACAGACCAAAGTACATTCTTGATCCCCATGGGTTACCAAAAAATTATTAGGCATTAATAAATACTATTGGGAATCATTTTTCCACAATGATCCGGGAGTAAAACTCTGAATATAAAGAATATATCAGTATTCCAAAAAAATATAATAGTTGATAGGTGAAAAACCACAATCTTATTGAATATTTAATTTATAATAATTTATTAAATTCTCCCACATTGTGATTTATTTTAATATTTATTGAAAAGTATTAATTTTAGGATGTTGTTAAAATTTTTACGGAAAATAAATTTTTACACTATTAAGATAACTCTAGTATTTTTAACATAAAATATTTTTTTTGTGATTAATTATTTCTTAAATTCAGGATGGCAGATTTAAAATTAATATATATAATTTGTCCATTTTTATAATGAAATCTAAATCTACTATTTTTGGGTATTTAAGTGTCCTTGAATTCAAAGCTAATCTAAATCCTACAAGTAGTGTTCCACCACAATTATTCACTCATAACATTTGTTATATTATTATATTAGCCTTAAATTTTTACATGTGTTATATGATATTATATGGATTATTTAATCCAACTAGAATAATTTATGGTTATTATGCTATCTTGATCAAAAACATTTGTAGAGTCTATGAATCTAGGTGTAATGAATCTTCATGGTAGGAAAAATTATCAATAATAATTTCTCATTAACATCCTAAATACACCAATAAATAGGATTAATTTTTTTGGTGGATGTGCAAGACATCAAGGAATATGTTCAAAGAATACCACATTCCTATATTCTACCATTATATTATCCAAAAAATTGTATAAATTTGGTATATTGCATCTGGACAGTATTTCTAGACCAATATATTTCCTATAATGATTTTCCATAAACTCTTCAATAAGGGTGCAAATAAACTAAACTTTTGAGACATAAAATAGTAAATGTTATTAAATAACTTTTATGAATAAAATATTTCCATATTTTCCCATTTACCATCTTTAACACATACAATATTTCCTAGGATATATTTGAGGTAAATTTTTTCCATATCCCTTTCCTATAAATATATTATTCCACCTCCCTTTAACCGAGGGAATTAGTAGTCATCCATTTTTTAGGATTTGTGTGTTTTTTATTATTTAATAGTTCTTACTGTAATATATTTATGTGTTATTTTATCTCATTCCATTTTTATTCTTTTCATATTAACTTTTCCCCTCTATAGTCTTCCTTCTCAACACAATGAAAATGGAGAACTGACCTCATCACTTGTTAAATTTGGGAGCACAGATTCTTTTAGTTCTTTTCACTTTAGCACAATTTTTTTATTCTAAGAATTTAAAAAATAGTGAAACCATATTATGTCTAGGCTTCACCTCCATTTCTCTACTACTGTGTTCTTAATTCCGTTCATCATTATTCCTCTACACCGTTATCATAATATTGCATGTATAGGGTTGATGTTACATTATAGTGATGATTTGAGGGACATTATCCCACATGAAAATGGATACTGAGGGGTAATAGCAACTCAAATTTGAGGGTGTATCATGATCGGGTTCACCATTACATTTAATAAAATATTTAGATTTAATATTTTAAAGAATAGTAATTTTTATTAACATAAACTCCCAATAATGTAAATTGAATCCCACTAAGTTATTTTATTTTTATTTTTGTTCCTCGTATTATTTTACAATATTATATATATTTATATATATCACATGCACTTTAAAAACCACTTTTTAATATTTTATATTTAAATATAATAATGATAATAGAAAAGTATTGTGTGTGAGTGGCCTCCTTAAGAGATCGACCCTAGGGTTGCACTATATTAAATTATTAAGAAAATAAAATTTATATTAGTGTGATTCATGAAAAATATCACACAAATATATGTACAATAAATGTGAAAACGAGTTTTATGATACTTAAAAACAACCAAATTACTCAAAAACAGCTAAGAAAAATATTCATGTGATATGATGTCACCATCATACTCCTACACCCTGCTAGTGATAAAACTCAACACCTCTCTATATCACCTTGACCTTACCTATGTCAGATGAAATAGGATATACACACACACAATGGTGTATATTGGGTGTGAGTAGAAGAGACCCATTTGATCCCACAAAGGGGTCCGTAGGATCACATTACAATATAAAACAATTACTCTCTATTAATGTAAAACAATGCATAATATACCGTTCTATATAATTTGATAAAAATACGGAATAAATCACATTTTTTACAACAAGGAAATTTAAAAGAATACCAATAAATAGGTTTTAGAAGAATTTCTATAACATAACAATAAGAGTTTCAAGGATCAACACTATAGAAAAGAAGACCATGTATGTTAATAATTTCACATCAATAAGGATCCTTATAATGTTATCGTGACCTATATGCCACCTACTGTGAACATTCCCCTAATAGAAGAGGTTCAAGGGTTAACAATATACTCCCAAGACTAGTTCCTTTCCAAAAATTAGGTATCCTAGTGCACATATTTAACAATTTGAACAATTCTAGAGGTAATTATTTCATCCATGATGATAGATCTTTTCATCATTTCCAATAACTACCAGTTTTACCATAACAATATCATTCAATGTAATTTTATCTTTGAAACCACAAAAATAATTCTTTAAAACAATTTCCATTAAAAACATGAAGCAGAGATTCCATTTTGAAAACAATATAAAAGTCTACAATATTTTATAAAAAATATTTTCATACCTTAAACCAATTTAAAAAAATCAATTTATATGATCAAGAAAGAATGACACCAAAAAAACTAAATCATGAAACCAAAAAAATTGAAACGCCTAGAATAAAAATGGTCATGGTTAATCAATAGGACAAGATGAGCCTAGGGACTCAATAATCAAGAAGTTATCCTTGATAAATAATTCCAAATCAAAAATTTTGAAATTTAAATGTTATAGAATAAAAAATAAAAGGAACACAAACCACTACAATTACAAATCAATGCTCCATGAGTATTAAAGATCTGAACAAGACCCTCAATTTTACAATGAATCAATAAAGAGTGATATTCGAATCCCAAATCAAAAAATTCCGTCATAGATGAATCCAATTAAAAGTGAAAAATAATGTGATTTCAAAGACTAAGGACATCCATTATTTAAATAGAGATCAATTTACCAAGAGAAGACTATATCTCCAATTAACGCTTTTATCCACCAATGAATTGAGTTAAAAGATCCATTATTTCCAAAATATAGTCTTTATGTATAATGAGACAAATTTGGTTGAAGGGTAAATATTAAAAATCAAAATAGGTGTTTTGGGTGGTGTAAATACAATATTGCCCCTCTTATTTCCATCTTGGAGTGGTGCCATCAGCTACCCACTGGATACCAACAGACATGCAGTGGTACCTAGAATAATTCCAAGGCTACTGAAAATACCACCAGATATTTGGCGGTTATATGAAGAAACCTTGCACCACTGGTCACACCACATTCTTGTTGGTGGGATTCTAGTAGGAAATACCTATCGGAAACCTTCCACTGCCTAGTTAGTGGTCGACACCGGTGAGACGATGGACTACCTATATACCTTCCAGTTACATTTTCTTATCCATGCCTATGTCAACCTCATAAGGCACCCCTCAACCAATAAAACCAAATTCACAACCACACCCCCTGGTCCCTCATTCCATCTAAAACCAACTAAAAATAAGATTAGTAAGAAAAAAAAGTAAATCATGAAATAAAAACAAGAGATAATTATTACATGAAAAATATGGGGTTGGTACATTTTCTTCCTCTAAAAGTAGTACAACATTCATCCATTCTAGTTTTTACTGATCATTGGGTTATATGCCGAGGAATATGTGGACACAAAAATATTGTTTGAATCATCATTATCTTCAGAACTCAATGAATACCTTATATTTTGGGTATAAATCATCCAATAAGACCTTTTTTATAATCCTCGAACTACCAAAACCTCAAATCTAGTGAACCTAATTCATTAAGTCCTCTATTAAGTCCTAACCACCAACTTTACTATGTTCTTGGATAGCAAGGTTAATGTTTTTTCTGTGGTACCTCTTTCTCCTTCACTCTGTGATTATAGAGAATGAAATCAACTACGAATTCTCAAAAACATAGTACGTCACACACTTATTTACCAAGACAAAATGGGGAATTTTAGGGGTTCCATGCAACAAGATCTTGGTTGAGAATTTTCTAGATGATTTTAATAAATAGGCCTTTATTGTATTTGATTACATCTCCCTTTTTATCATATTATAGTGTTATATAAGTATATTTTTATATTTTATTTCCATTAATAGAACATTCATAGTCAGTATGATTAATTATAATAATTGCCTAAGGAGGTTCACCTGTTTCTAGAGGATTACCCCGAGATGATAGAGGATATTCACCATACTTCACCAAAAACTGAGATATCCCACCCACCAAACCATAACAAATTCCTAAATTTAACCTATTTCACACATATTCCACCTACCCATACCTAAAGTGGAAACTATATAATTACCATGAACTCCTTTGTAAATTCAAACAATATCAATATATGATTTTCTATTGGAAATTCAATAACACTTCGTATTAGTTATTGGTCACAAACATGTAGGCCCTTCCTCCCTGAGAGCTATATCACACCTTACTAGACCATCTTCTATCATAAAAATTGTATGGTTTTTGATATTATCACCAAAGAGATTTATGTACCTCTTAAGCATCCAATGATCACACACTAGTGGGAAGTTCTGCATGTTCCAGTGCGGTTGGAGGTTCCTTGAGAGGTGATGATAGTGGAGATTCTATTGATCTGTATAACATGGGTTTTGATAATGTTGGTGATAAAAACTAGGATAAGGTATAATAATATTCTTTCCAAAATACCTCTAAAAAATTTCTCTAAAAAGATGTAAATTTTTATGTTTTTTACTTCTCCATACAATTTTTTCTTTTCTTTCTTTCTATTGCATGGATTTTCACAGCATCATGATTTTTACTAACTCTTATTTACTACCATTTTTTTACACCCTATATAGTATAATTATATTTTAATTATAATAAACAATAAGTATTGTGATTAAATAATCACTTCACTTTTTCTTGATTTTATGGTTAAGAAATTAGGTCCTTTCGATGGACTTTTTCTGTGCATACTCTCCCATAAAGTGAGATATCTAACTCTACTCTAGTTCCTTTCATTCACTGACATTATGTGGAAATTTTTTCTATGGATAATTGTTTTTAATAATTTTTCTACTTCCTTGATAAAAATTTTCAAAAAATATATACATAACCTTTCCCACCATAACAAGGTCAAGAGAGACCAAGATCTATTTTAAATGTGGGGAAGGGTACCTCATCTTTAGAAATCCCAAGTGATTTTTTTCATGGAATTTCAAATGTTGAAATTTCTTCTTTAGAGACCATTTAAGGGTGGGTATAAATTTTACACATTCATATTAGATAAATGATAATGACTTTGGGTAAATTATTTGTAAGATTTTTCTTATTATTGGATTTTTAAACAATTATTCATTACGAATATATTATGAAAAATTAATTTGAGTTATTCAAATTTTAGTTTTAAAATATTGCGGACAATATATAAATTTGGAAAGTGACTAATTTAAATTAAAGAAACATTTTAAATTGAATTTTAACTATTAATTATAGGGACGTGAGGCTTTGAGATTGTTGTTACTAAACATAAGGTTATTATAGGGATTGAATTTGATGAACTTTTCATTTGATTTAAAATTCATCAATTTGAGTCGTTTGAAAATTTTAGGTACTAAAATTAATTTGTAATATCTCACTAAAATTAAAACTTGGAGATATAAAAATAAATATTTAAAATGATGATAACTCTATTCTATGCTTTAATGTAGAAATCAAAGGATATTATGTGACCTATAAAAGTGATAGTCCACCAACTGGTGTCAATGAAATATTTTTTCATCCTTCGAGATTTTATAATGTGATTGAATTGGATAGAGGACCATTATTTTAAATGAAGAAATGATCTTTCATATTTGAACAAACAATGAATTGAGTGTGGAAACCTATAAAATTTTAATTTATTCTACCTTTATTTAATTATTTAATGGTAGGAATGTATTCAAGAATGAATTTTATATTTCCAAAAATTATTCATTCAAACTTGAAGCTATCTCATTATATTAAGCAGTGATATTTATACCTATTTATTAGATGGAATATTTGGAATTATTGTCTTGGTAATTTATTTAGGATAAAAGAATTAGTAAGTATGGGGGAGTTCGATGCCCTAGTGTGCATGGACTAATATCTCAATAAATGCATACTTAAAATGGCTAATGCATTAATATATAATGTGTTTATTGCTTTAATATGTGATTATGGGTGAAAATGGGTATATAGTGAATATTTCACTGATTTTGGTATGAATTCGAAGTATCAAAAGATAAATGGAGTCCTTTTATGAATTTTTCTATTATGCATAGTTTCATTTTAAAATTAGAAAACATTTACCCTATCCTAGTAAATCATGTGAGATAAGAACTCAAGATTTATTACCTATCACACGATTACTACATGATTCACTAATCCATAAAGCAATTTCTAGTAACTATTCAAGGTAAATAATATAGAGTCATTAACAATCAAACAGTTTCTATAAGGTTCATATAACCATGCACAATCACATATAAACTGTGTCCCTCAAAGGGAAGGTGACATAGTAACGTTCACAGTAAGTACATGGTTATCCAAGAAAAGTGTCTTAATAATGACCTTAGACAGATATCTATACACTTTTCATAAACCTTCCCAACCATAACATTACATAGTATTATAACAAATAACCACTCCTTGACACTAGGGATAGGTTAATTAAGGGTATAACTTACCATTTGGAAGTGGTAATAATTTGTAAGGTTGATATTTTCCTTTTATGGAGTTGTAAATATTTTAATGGATGGGATATCTACATTTTCAGATTTTATTTTCTTTTACAACTAATTTTTTTCCTGAAAACCTACAATAAGTCCTTGTTTACTATTTAATCTCTAATAGGTATAACTAAAACCCCCTCTTATTTAGATGTTATGGATGAAAAAATATTTTTACATTTGTAATTGAGTTATTATTGTTGTGTTGTTATGATTCATACATATATATTATAATTTATTTGTTATCTAATTCATTTATTCATTAGATATTACATATTCTAACTAGAATGATATGATCTATAAATGAATTTCAATTAATAAATCTATGACAATTTGATTCATTTGATGTTACCTTAGAGTTTGTTTAAAATATATATATAAATTGGTTATTGGATCATGAAATCATTTTTCAAAACCCTAATCAAAACTAAAAAACCCATGAGGTTGTGATATATTTAAATCTAGGTGTTTATACTCATAGATAATGAAATGAACCCAATATATCAACTTTTAATGATTACATTTATAATTATATACATATGAGTGAATTAAATACTGAGTATGTGTCATTATGATTAGTTTATATGTCCTCAGTGGCAATATACGAGTGAATTTAACCTGTGAATGTGTCATTATGACCAGTATATATGTCATAAAAACTTGTATATGTGTCCTGGTATACATTGAAAAAGTATTCCTTTCTAATGGATGAATATATGAGTTTATATATTTATTAATATTAAGAGGAAATATTTTTTTTACACTATAGTTGTTCTAAAGTGTTATGAACTTCAAAAACACCAATAAGGGTTTTTGATTCAATCCTAATAATAATTAGAGATAATATTTAAGCCTTTTAGAAGAAGATAAAAGTAAGACTAAGTATTTTAGAGACATTATGAAATACCAAAATTGATTTTACATTATTTTTAATTTGGATGAAAATGTTATTTGATGATCCTAGATATGAGATTCACATTCAAAACACTATGAATTTTAGTTAATCAATGATCTATGTTTATTTTGAGAAAAAAAGGAGATGAAGAGGTGTATCATTATTCTCAGAAAATTGAAAAAATTAAATTGAATTTCAAGAATAATATTTATTAAAATATGCAAAATATTGATCAGTCTTATACATTCCATATTAATTTGATACAATCTATTTGAGTGAGAACAAGATTGAGGTAGGATATTTTTAGAGAATTTTTTTTACCCTAAATTTAAAATACATCCATATATCAGAAATATATATTCTAAAAATTATAATATGAATGTTTTCTTTCATTTTAGTGATTAAATATCACTTATAATGTGATACAAGCCTATGAAAGATTAATAAGCTGCGTAGCTACATATAGGTATAGACTCAAGATGATATATATATAGGCTTAATGAGGAATATATCATGATAAAAATGATTAGAGGAAATCCCAAATAGTTCCTTCAAGTTTATATAATATTTTTTAAGTATTTAAAGTGCAGTTATTATGAGTTGATTTTGAAGAAAAAGGAACTTGATTCTACTAGAATATAAAATAGAAGATACATATTGAGTTATGTTTTAAAAATGAGAAGTAAAATAAAATTATTGTACTTCTAGTATTTTTCTAGCAACATCTATACTCTACATTGAAAAAGGGTTATATGGAAATTTTGGTGTGTTTCATGTAATATAATTTTACTAAATTATGCAAAATTAAATTCTTGTAAATATCATTATAACCCAATAAAAAGTTTGGGAACATTGATGAAATAATGGTTGGTGTCTCTTGAGATAGGATGAGTTATAATAGAAAAAATACAGCTCAATAGAAGAGATTAAGTGGCGATTTGGTTGGAGGTATAAAAAAACCCTCTAATAAGTGAGTGTTACTAAGTTGGTAGAGAGGATACATATCACTAAAGAAATATAACTAGTATAATCTATTACATTTTTAGTGAGGAAATGTGGATCTATTGAACTTTCGCTAAAGTGTTTCAACTGTTTTCATTTTGAAGAGGAAAAAAGAAGAAAATATTTATTGGTACTACTAGTCACATGTATTAGATTAAGAATAAAACAGATTAGTGGTTAAGTTATATGTTGAATGTGTTGTGAAAACTTTGTATGTGTATACTTACACTTTTTAATTTGAGGGAATAATATTTAAGTTGAGTTTACCTAGTGAATTTTCTTTTCAAAAACTAAAAATAGTGTCAAATATATAGATATAAGTGATATAAGTGATTTTGAATATTTTTTTGTAGACAATTATTATGTGGTTTGAGTAAGGTGGTTATATTAGTAGTTACAAATTTATACCATGATAGATCATGGTGATCAACTTTAAAAGGTAGAACGGTAGAATAGAACACTTATTGGGATGCCCACAGAAAGAGGAGTTTTGGGATATATCATAGTTCACATGTGTCATATTGTGAACTAACTCACCTATGTAATATGATTAATTAGTGGTTCAGTATAATATTAGGACACTTCCACAAGTATTGATAATAAGATTAATATAAGAAAATATGTGGAGTGGGATAATATTCTGTAACTACAAGGAGTAGGATCTAATTTAGATTGAACCTTGTAAAAATACAGGTTTCATATATAATAATTTATATATATTTATTATATGTATATTATCATTTAAAAATATCCATATTCATTAACTAGAATCATAGTTTCAAAGCCAAATGTTTTTAGAGGATAAGAAATCAATTTTGTGGTAAAAACAAGTCCTGTATGATTTACGCCACTATCTGGTGTCTTTGCATGATACTAATGATAATTTAAATTAGTGTCCAATAATTTTATCCCTATGTTAAGATCATAATTTATTTAACTATTTTTTTAAAAGATATCATGATGTGTATATTTGAGTTTGACGTGACTCATATGGAAAATTTTGATCACATCACTATTAGGATATATTAAGATGTTTTAGCTAAGACTTTTGAAAAATCAAAAAAGAGGCCAATAATATAATAAATACATCAAATAAACAAGAGGAATATCCAATAGTATAATTTTTTATATTGTTAAATATCCTGATGAATTTGTCTATTTTTATTCACCTCATAATTACATCACAATTTATGAGATATATTTCAACGAATCTTATAAATAGCTATAAATTGAGGTCAATTATTCTCTGAATAATGTCCCTATTAAGGTGAGAAAATAAATATTACTATGCATCAAAGTACTTCATTACTAAAATTTAAATTTGGATGAATAAGATAATGAAAATAAAGTAGAACTAGTAAAATAAATTAGTTGGGGAAACACTCTCACAATGCATGTAAAGGTTAAGGAAGATAAAATTTCACTTTTTAATGAAATAATTTTAATGGTTGATAAAGAATTAGAAATATCATTTTATGAGAAACAAATTATAATTTTATTAAAGAGGTATTCCATTCAATATTGGAACTGTGTAAATTCTCTATTGATATCAAGTCTCCCAAGTTGTAATCGAATTAAAAAAGGAATGAAAGAGTTGGATATCTCTCTAGTTAAAACAAGTAAAAAAATTAGTATAAAGTTAAAAATTTAAAACAGTATTGGGAAAAAATACACAGCTCAATTATATCTAAAAATATTACTATTAGTTTTATGTTCTTGGAGATGGATGTAGTATTGAAAAATCTAGATTCAAAAAAATATATATCTTTTTAAACATTTAATAAAAGAACTGCTTCCACAAAAGAATTCAAATGCGATTATAAATTCATGAATGGATATAATTACTGGTAAGAAGATATATAAATCGTCTCATGACGAACCCTAAATAATCACATACAAATTGGTATACCACAATACAATTAATTAAATTAATACTGAATATATTTTTGCTGAAAGAGATAGAAGCATTTAAAATTTTGTAAAAATATATAAATATAAAAAATTTGAAACACCCACCACATCATCAAGGGTGTAGGAAATAATTACCAAGAAATTTTCAACCGATAAAAATTAAAAAATGTTGGTTTTATTTTCCAAAATTAAAATTGATGTCAATCTGAACATAATTTACCCAAAGAAAAAATAATGAGGTTTATTGGAATATGTTAGTGTTATTAGAGATTTGACCATATGGAAATTGATTTTTGGAAAATCATATCATTATGAAATAGTTCATGAATCCATGGATTTTCGTTTGTAGTTAAAATAATGAGGAAACTTATTGAATCAAAATACACATAATAAAAATTGAAATATTATCTAGTATGAATAGATTTGTGAGACTAAAAATCTTTTGTGAGTATTGAAATAAATTAGGCCATTTTTATTAGGAATTTTGGTACCTACCAAATCATTATAACTCTTATAATAATAAATCTCAATAAAATTAGGTAAATAAAAAAAGTAAATTAATTAATTCTATATTGGGTTTAAAATCAGAGAAGAAGAGTACTCCTAAGAATACAGTGGAGAAAGGAAATCAAGATACTCAACATATAGGGAAGAGTTTATTCTGTTATGGAAAAAAACACATCATGGACCATTTTTAGATGTCCATCAATGTATATGTAAATTTTTGAAAGCTAAAATTAAAATGGAATCAATATAAGAAAGAGATAACTATATTAGTGGGGTTATTAGTATTCCAGAAGAATATACTTAAAGGCTTTCGGTAAAGGGTAGATTAATAGTTGATAAATATGTGTGTGGATGGTGAAAATTGGTTTTGAACCATGATAAAAAAATTCATAATTATTCTCCCTAGATAAAATAATCTCCTAATGAATAATGGAAAAGCATAAATGACCCTTATGGTCAAAAACATAGTAGTAAATGAGGAGTATACACCAAAGGAGTGGCTTGATAATGTGATAAAATATTGATTGAAAATATGGATATCCCAATTCAAAGAGTATTTAAATTAATATAATGTTGAATAGAATAAAATTTCTCTAGTTAATAAATTTTATAATCTCATTCTATCTTATAAGAGAAGTTCAAAGATTTATATAAATCCTTGTGAGGTTTGGATGCAGAAACTAAAAAAAGAAGAAATCATGAATAGTTCAATGCACTTTAGACCATCTAGGAAATATGTATCTAGATTGGTAATGTTGTCTCATCCATATAGCTCAGATTAGGAATTATAATAGATGACCCACCATATTTATTTATCTTTTTAGTTGTTCTTAAGTGATAATAATTGAATGGAAATGAGTATTGTGAGAATCCGTTGAGGGGTATCTTTAAAGATATTCTAACCTATAATAGATTTAGAAATTATACTTGAATGTATAAATATATGGAGCGCTTTAAATTTAAAGGAAAAGTGAATTATTCTTGAAAAAAATTAGACATCCCCTTGAGAGAAAAATTCAAATTTGGTCCAATATTGAAGTTTTTATATGGACAAATCTATTGAATAAACTTGTCACTCTTATGTTCTATAAGGTTTATCTCATGTAGACATAGAATTGATGAGTTTATGGAACATTTATTAGAAACATTAGTTCCTAACTTCTCTCGTGGTTTTACTTGAGAAAATGGAAAGTGGATGAAGACATAGTGAGGAGATGTGATTCTTAAAATTAGAATAGTTTGGGATGAGAAAATCACCTCTTCGATATTCATATCTCAATAAATGGTAAGAAATAAATTTAAAATGCTATCCTGTAATTTTAATATTGTAGAGAAAAAATTTTCCTCCCTTTGAATTTATTTTCAATTTATAAAGAACAATTAGATTTACTATTGGATAAAATTTTAAATGTAAAACAAAAACAAAGTACAATATTAAAGTAACCTTGGTTTAAAGTTGTATTTTTTGCCAATTATATTTGTTTTCACTATCAATATAACCATGAATAAGTCATATCTTCAGTTATAGATTTAGTATACAACCAATACCTAAAGTGGATAACAGTATTGCTGCCATAGTGAATACATGGAAAAGGATAATATCTTATAATAGTTGAGATGGTATTTATAGCTATGAAAAGTTAGAGTAAGTGTGAAAATCACAATATAAAAAAATTTAAGAAAAGGATTTAAGGTTCAGGGTTATTGTTAAACTAAACATTACTGGAAATACTTTAGAGTTATGAATCAAAACTTTAAAACATTATCAAATGTAGATGTGAGGCTATCCTAAAAGTTGGAGTACTTAGACTTATATTTCCAAGTTTGAAGACTATTTAATATTGAGTTTAATAACACTTAAAATAATTTTTAAAGGGATATAATATGGACAAATATAATTTTAATTGGATCAAACTTCAATTAAATAAATCTTGGATTTTGGAGCTCAATTGAATATTTTTTAAGTCTAGAGTCTGTATGAGTCATCTGCCACGCTTAATATAGGTCATTTTAAAGTCTTTTCAAGTGTTATGTTAGTGGAAAATAGGACTATTCATAAGTAAATGGACTCAAATTATGTGTTATCTAACATAGTGTATGTATCATTTGGGAATATATGTATATGTGATGCTCAATAGATATCAAAATCTGAAAAAAGGAATGATATGCATATGGGTGAACTACATGATGCGTATGATCCATTTAACTCAATGTATGTGGCATTATCTATAGTGTATCAGTGAACTCAAGCTGTGTATGTGTGATTTTTAGCAATGTATATTCCATCTAGATATGCATATGTACTATTCCAGACATAAAAAAATTGAATTCCAGCTAAATTAATAAATGAGTTTCCAAATTTAATAATATAAAGAAGAAATCCATTTTGAAAAATTTAAGAGTTGTTCTAAAGTGATATAAACATAAATATCACCAAGAAGGGTTTTTAAATAAATCCCAAAAATCATTAACTAATATTCATGCATTTAGGAAGAAGATAAAAAAATAATAATAAATTAAAATAATTATGGTTGAAATTTAGTTTCTAGAATTTTTATTTTTGGTGAAAATAACATTTGAATATGATAAGTCCAATATTCATTTTCTAAACATGATTAATCTTAGTTAAGACATGATATAATCAATTTTTTTAACAAGATCAAATGAGATAAATATAAGGATCAATTTCTATGATAAAATGAAAAATATTAAATAAATATTTAAGAATAATCTAGATGAAAATATATATAAGATT
Source organism: Viscum album (assembly GCA_963277665.1). Classification (NCBI taxonomy): domain Eukaryota; kingdom Viridiplantae; phylum Streptophyta; class Magnoliopsida; order Santalales; family Viscaceae; genus Viscum; species Viscum album. The sequence continues at coordinate 654,964,237 of OY728123.1, forward strand.
GAGTTTTTATTTAGATTCATTATCAATGTGATTCTTTAAATTTGATGAGAAGAATATTGAGGAAATATGTATTTCATAAAATTATTTTTTGTTTTAATTGAGAATACATCGTAATTTCATAAATATGGAACTAAAAATTCATAAGATGATAGTGTTTTCATTTAGACTGATTAAATTTCAAAAAAACATTTGTGATTTATGATTCAGAATAAGGATGAATTGGATAGGGATTTTCTTATATAAATTGACTCTAGAAAATATCTATATAGATTTAGGGAGGAAGAATTCATGCAACAAATGATGAAAAATAAAATTTTCAACTGTTTCTTTATGATTATACAAAATTGTATAATTATTTTTAACATAGCTATTGTGACATGAATTTCAAGAAGATGAAACTTAACTCTACTTAATATTGTAGTATTTATAATTATTTAATCGATTTCAAAAATTTATAAGGAAAATAAAATAAGGATTCTTATTATATTTTTCTCGGGGAAAACATGTGATTCATTTAAAAGTAATGATAAGGAAATTGAGAGTTTCTACATGCAAGACAGTCTCATTAACTTACATTATTTTACATTATTTTTATGTATGAGAGGTCCCCGAAAAAAGAATAGGTAAATGTATATAGTAATTTTCATCATGTATCTCAAGACAAGTTTTATTATCTTAAAATAAATTAATCTTTAGAGATGTATCTAAGTGGTGATTTTTTGAGAAGTGTAAAGATTTATTAAATATGTGAGCCTAAATGAGTTGCCCAATAGGACTGAGTCTATCAAAGAAGAGGAATGCTGAGAATCCACTACCTTCTATTGTAGGGAATTATACAGCTTTAAAACCTATACTGAATAGTTTTAACCTATTGTGTTTCAAAGAATAAAATGAATCATAATACATTTATTTGTATATCAATTCAGATATATTTGAGAAAGAAGAAAGAATAAGAAGTGGATAAAGTTGAGGATTAATGTGCTATGATAAAAAAATTTCAGGGAATACAGTGTCATGTTTGAGAGAATAATATTTGATTTGAGTGTATATTGTGAATACATTTTACAATATATGGAGTGACTAATTTTTTTAGAGACATAGTTATTATCCATGAATTATAGGTGTAAATACAAATTGGTTTAATGTATTAACAAAATAAAGTGTGTTTTATAAAATTTGGTCGCACCTGATTCACCCCCTCTCAGGTGTGTATGCATGATCCAACATGAAAATTCAATTATAAATTTAAATTTACAATTTTTACAATTTTTTATTTTAGAAAGTAATAACATTTATAAATTTCATTTTTGGTTAGTTGAAGAATAAATGGTTTCTAAATAATAATAAAATCTTAAAATAGTTGATTTAGGGTTCATTTTTGAAATTAATTGAAGTTCATTATGGGATAAACCCCATAATTTCACAATAATCATTGTGGAGTTTTTGTTAGAATTTAATTTTGGTCTCTGGGAAGTAATGAGTTGGGTAGAAGAAAAAAAATTGAACCTTACAAATATAATAAGAAACACAAGTCTGGTGTTAAAAATTTTGGCAATTTTTCAATTTCTATAACTTCACAGTTAGTGCATATGGACTATTCTGGACCTATATAAAATTAAAATATCTGATTCAAACACTCTATCTATATCGTTTTTTGATGATAACACCAGTTATGCATGATCTTTTTCCTATTACATAAATTTAAATTCATATCTATTTAAAAAAAATACAATTGTTCAAAATTTTAAAAACCTGCTTCTTTTCACTAACTAGAGTATGAATAGAGGTGGGTTTATAAATTTTGTTTGTGAAACATTTTTTAGTGAAAATAGAATTTTTCCTAATTTATGAGTACCAATAACTCTACTAGATAATTGTTTGGTTTAATGAACTAATATAATTGTTCATGAAATCACTCAATCAATGTTGAGTGAATATACCATTGCTAAGTATTTTTTGGCCGAATCCATTTGTATGACTTCTAACACTGTAAATTTAGTTTTCTTTTTTTTATTTTTGAATACCACTTATTACTAAGGGAATTATTACTGGAAGATCCATCACACATAATTCTTATTGAGTTTTTAATAAAATAATATATACCATTAATGAAATGTTAAATGTTTTGTTTGATTAAATTGATCCTTCTGTGAAGATAAAACTTCTAAAAGTTACTTATCCAGATTTTATTTTCTAAACAACCTATTTTACTAAAATAAATTTTAACCAATCCATAAAAATTAAAATTTCAGAAACTAGTCATACAAAATATATATTACCAAAAGTATCTCAATATAATTTAATCATTTTATAGATAAGAATTTTAATTTCCCTTAACCTAGAAATTGGTTTATCTTATAGAACTGTCCCACTGAAAATATATTTGTTGATGTGATCCAACATTATAAAACTAGCAACCAATTTAGGTTTAAGTTGTGGTAAAAATGAAATTTGGGTAATACCTATTAAACAAAATCTCTATTAATTTTAATAGAACATGGTTTGAACCCTAGTTGAGTTCCATAAGGATCTTCCAATTATAGGAGTAAAAAGGGACATCCATAATAAATGTGATGAGGATGGAATTATTATTAAGAATAAATCAAGACTAGTTGATAAAGGTTATAACCAGGAACTGGGTATATATTAAGGAGTCAATTTAGATGTTTCATTTAGATATTAATTTTTTAAATCCAATGGAATATCTAACACTTTTTATCTAGAAATTTTTTATATATGCTATAATTGTAAAAAAATATTTTTATTACGTAGTCTTTGTATAAACTCATAAAACTATAATATATAGTTTATAAGAAATGATGAAATGTGATAATGATATGGGAATGATGGGGGAACATGATTTCTTCCCTATCTCCCAAATAACTAAGATTTATTAAGGAATAATCATAACATAACATAGGTATATAATATAATTACATAAGAAAAATTTGTTTTTGAAATAATTATATTAGTAGTACTTAGATGATACCACATTTTAACTTGACTTCAATGAATCGAGGAAACTTGTAGATCGAAATTTTTTTGTAGTTATGATTATAATATTACTTTTCATGATAAATAGTCAGTTCTGTATTATATACATTGTATTCTTTCATGTGAGGTTTCATGAAAATAAAAATGAATCTCATCATAAAGTTTTCAAGAGGATCATATTTTAAATTGAAGGGACATCGTAATTTATAATTTTTTATTCTTATTAGGTAGAGTTAACTTCAAAAATTTATTCTATTATTAAATTTTGTGTTTATATAATGGATTAGAAAATGACTTCTAGAACGTATCATTTACTTGGAGAGTCTATAGTTTCATGTTCTCAAAAGAAACAACACTCGGTCTTATATTCCTCTGCTAAAACTAAATATGTATTAGTTAAACGTTTTTGGGGATGTATCTCACACACATTAATTTTAGTTTTCATTTACATCAATGTATTTTTTATTTTTAGATATTATATGGACATTCTTATTCTCATGAAACCTATAACATCACTTGTGTGAGAAGAATACAGACATAAAGAACCACTTCCATTTGGAACACATATAAAAAATAAATATTATTCATGATTTTTTAATAACAAAAAATTGATATAATTTTCATTAAACCCTTAAATTATGATAGTGTTGAACATATTCAATGTTAGTTTTTAAAGATTAATTCAATAGGCATTATAATTATTTTTTCCTTTCACTATCTCCCAACATTGAAAAACTCTTTGAGAAAGGTACAATTTACTTGATTAATAATTAAATTTAAATAGCCCCTCTTTTATTCTTATAATAATATCTTACAAATCAAAATCACTAAAATAGGTTTCAAACCCTAAATTATTTACATATTTTTACAAATGTTTTTATACTCTAAATTTTAATTTTACATGTTCTAACATTTCCTCTTAAATTAAAATATTTAGTTCTTTTTGATAATTTTATAAATATTTAATTAAACCTCAAAAAAGGGAGAGTGGTATTTTTTTTATTTTATTATAATATTCTATTCTTTATTTATATAGAATATAACAGATCTAGTATTTAAAATTCTCTCAAACTAGCCTCTTCAAAAGAATATTAACCTTAGGAATCAAAATATAACATTTATAAGTTTCACTCCAATCAATCTTATCATATATTTACAATTATCATTTACTATCTTTACTCTTATGAATTCACTATATATCGCAACATGGAATAAATCACATTGAAATTTTAGGAATTTTATAATCTTATTTATACTTAGTTATCCTAACTAATATATATGTTCTTAATTGTTTCTCATTAACAATTATTTGTTTGATTCTATTTACCATAAAAAATGGGGACATATTGAAAGAATCGGTTGAAGTTAAGTTTTTTCATAAGTTTTTTCATTATTAAGGGGAATAATTATTTTTAATGGGAAGGTATTGGAGATTTTTTGGAGATTTATTATTACTAAACATCTTTGTTTCATTAAAGATAAATTTTTATTTTTCTTATATGTTATATCCATGAGATATTAATTAGATATTATATGAAGTACTATATTCAATATTTTTATCAAACATACCGTTACATATGTTTTCATTTGTGTCATTTGATTTTCAAATAGGGAGAGATAGTTAGGCAGATTTTTGTGTCAATCAACTAATTTCTTATCATTTGTTGTAATGAATCATAATACAATTCTTTAAGGTTTTGATCAAACATGGAGGTGGAAGGTTGAGATTTGATTTTTGAATAATTCTTTTAGAATTATATGTTATGATGAATTGAGTCAGATTATATATTTATCAAAACATAGTTAAGAAATGTAATATAATGTATATTATAAAATTGTAATGCCTCAAAACAAATTCATCTGTAGATAGTGATACTTAAATCAACAAATGACAAATCATCTACTAGTCTTGAAAAATTACTAAACATCTTAGAATGTGACCTTTAGATAATATTAAAAGAGATTATATAAATTGGACTTAGTAATTCAAGGAAATAGTAAGTAGTTAATCTTTTCTAAGAATTATTGTAATAGTGTTAAAGTCTCAATCATCTCAATGAAATGATAACTTCTAGTTATAATTTTTCTTTTAGTGAGTTTTTTCTTAAAATTTTACATTGTGTGTGGTGTCTTTTTAAGGTTCTCAACTTTAGTTATATTTTTTACTTTTATAATCCAACAAGATCGAGGATGTTATAAGGATAGGAACCTTAGGTGTTTCTAATTATTGAGATTGAAGAGTTTTTAGGGAGAGAAATTTTCACATTCTGATAGGTTTATTGTTAACAAAAACAAAGGGGTTAGATTTGTTGAAAATTAAGGATATTGAATAAGATCACATCAATATTGTATCCTAATAAATTATATGATTTTATCTTGATAACTTCTAATAGGTTTACTGTCTAAGAAGTTCCTAAGAGACTTGGATACCTTGGTTCATGTTACCAAACTCCCTGCCACTTTTTTTAAAATCCAAATCGCTCTTGATAGGATGTTTTTTATTATAAAAATTCCTTTGTGTTGTATAAATATTTTTATTATTAACCCTTTAATTTTCACTTTTTATTTTTTTTTATATATTCTACAACTTATTTATTTTTTTAGTTAATTTTTCTTCTTCTTATATTTTATTTTCTATTGAATATATTTTTCTTTCTCTATTTTTATAATAAATTTTAACTTTTGGACTAAATTATTTCCTCCTCTTATAGTTCGATATCACAAATCATAAAGGAAAACATATTGTACATTATGATGTAGTCACAAACACCATAAGATCAAACTATTAATTTTAAAGACTATAGATTTACATATCGATAAATTGATGCATGTGGATTGGATACCAGTAGTGGAATTTGGGGTGTTTATCGAATATATTTGGCAGTGGAAGAAAAACCATGTATTCTTGACCTATCATTAACCTAATCAACATTAAAAAAATTAAGAACATAAAATGAAGTTACCTTTAGTTTCAAAATCACCATCTTTATAATTAAATGTTTTTAAAATATTAATGAACACTAAAGCAATATCTAAATTACTCCTACTTTTGGGGGAATTACACCTTCTGTGGATGTTCATTCATAACAAGAGGAATCCCATTCTTCAAAGTTTTTGTAATAACCATCCTCAATTAAGGTGATTAATTATGATAAATATATGTGAAATTTGATTTAGGTTTCCCACATCATAGTACCTTTTAATTGAGTGATCCCATCCCTTTTATAGACTCTCTTAATTATAGGAAGAGAGAAGGTTCGTTGGATTCCATATCAAGAAAACTACGATACAATGCTATAATGCATGACCAATTAGAATTGTGTAATCATAGACCTCTTTAAAAATTAATATCATTCATATATATCCATTAATAAATCAATATCATTAATTCATTAACATAGATAAAATGATAAATAATACATGGAAATGAACATGAACTCACACAAATATTTTAAGTCTTATCGTACCCAGTGATAAAGTCTATCAATGGAATTATATGCCTCTTATGATATGATTATATTATAACACATGATATGTCTTACATGAATATCATGTATTACAACCCAAGGGATATCGTATAATATAATATCCTTTGTTTTGGTACAAATCCAATAATATGAATCTTTTATTTTTGAGAGGATAGGACTTCTCTCAATCCATCATATGGACAAATTCAACACCATTCCTCTGATATCCTGAAACATAGGGTTTCTAAACGAATTAAAACTCTAATAAAACACAAAGAATGGGGAACCTAACTCTTATGGTCACCTCATTAGTTTTTTACCTTACATACGAAAATAAAGGGGCACCACACTATGGCTTGGACTAACCCGGTTAGATGATTGAGTTCTTGATAAGGGTTTTATTTTGAATGAATCATACACATAGTATTTTTAAGTGGATTTAATATCTTCATCTTAAATTATGTCAATAATTTTACCAATATTCATGATTCTAATAATTTAGTTTGGAATCATATTCCTTCCACCAAATAATATTTTTAAACCATATTGATGTGTAACTCTTTACACAACTCATAATATTTGTTACTAACCCAAATTTAAAACAAAACTGATATTTATACATATAAAAATGCATCCCATGAATAAATAACATAAATAAAATTCATGTAAAGGAGAAATATCATTTAAAATCAGTAATCCCCACAATAGTATACCAGAAGATATAGGTTTTCAACCATTACATTTCTAGACAAGGCATAAGACTCTTGGAAAATGGGCATTCTAACCAAAATTACCTCTACCAATGGGTTCTTTACTCAAGAGAGATTTCAATGTCATAATTATTCATGAACCTCATATGTGTATACTATTTTTAACTTCCAAATTCATTCTCATCCAAATACAATCCATTGTCAAGGTTGGAGAAAAATAATCCCCTAGTCATACCTAAAATGTAACTCTATATATTCATATCTAAAAAATTAGTATTAGTTTAACACTTTAAACAAAAACATACAATATAGTTCATAATATAATAATTATATTCATGAATAAAGTAAGTAATAAACTATATAAATAAATATTTTGTATATATAAACATGTTATAAAAAATATATGAACAATTTATAAATAAATTGTAAAAAATTATAATTTAGGAACTAATAAACCTGAACAATCAAATTTTATCGAATATAAATATATCATATTATCATTTATGTTTTTTTAATATAAATTTATTCATGCGAAAATTATTATTTATTTTATAAACACTTTTTTTATTAAATAATAATCATTTAATATTTATGTAAACAATTTAAATAAATTAAATATCTGACATTTGATTTTATTAAAATTGTTGATCATATCATCATCCAAAAATAATATTAAAATGGTTTTCATAAACATTACAAATAAGGATTTAATATAAATATTCTATGTTTAAATTTATGAAATTAACATAAACACTTTAATTTTTTATATTATTTTAATTTATAGGCTTTATTAATCATTTACCATGTAACTGCACTTTAAACCTTGATTAAATATATTAAAACAGTTTTTCTAAAATTTAAAAACCCTCAAACTCAGTGTAGGCCCTTCATGCCCACAATAGTAAAGGAGAAATTCAATATATGGTGTTTATTTTGGATATCATTTTGAGCTGGACATGGTGTTTCTAGGAGGCCACTTTTTCCAACCATTATGAAGAGTATGTTGTTTTTGGGAAGGGAATTATTATTATATAATGGATAAGTCTATTTCATGGCTAGTCCCCATGGTGGATCTTGAATATGAAATATAAACCTCCAAACCATAATTTAGAGTATCATCCAACAATCCTCTATTTTCTATGATATTCTATCAATTCCAAAAACACCCATTTTTCAAAACTATTCTATGGTTTGTCAACATCAAGAACTGAAACACTAGTTTTTAAAGGGAAATTATTGTGGTCATGAATTATCAAGACCATACATTGATATATAGCCTTAGATACCACATATAGGTTTTAGAGGGATTTATGAAATCCTAAACTTAATGGATGAAGAAATCCAAAACATCATTAATCCCAGAATATATCTATATATTTATAATTAATATAAAAAAAGAAAAATAATTGTTTATCGTAGACCAGAAAATCCAGTCTATCAAGGATTTTCAAAATTATTTGATCAATGTAATTAAGAGTTATCTACAGTAATAATTCCTTCTAAGGTATCCATATACTGTAATAATCAGTCAACACTCAGGTATGATCTCTCTCAACCTCATAGTCTTCTAGAATCTAGTAGACCTGAACTATCAAGGAGTTTCAAAAGTGTTTGATTAATATTACCAATAATTAGCTAATTTAATCCATCCTTGGGAGTTATGCACATATAGTAGTAATCACCCACCGCTTGGGTAGGATCTCTCTCAACACCACAGTCCTATTCAACTTTTGTTAATGGTGGGAGAGAAATAAAAACTAGTTAGAATCTACTTTGAGGAGTTCTAATGAACCAAGGATCGCATTTAACAATTGAAACCCCTTCCAAGATGGTTTAAATAATTTATATATTCCTCATATAACCTAAAATTGTTAACCATAATTAATTGAGTGTTTTCATAGATGCTCCTAAAATTTAACTCTTTAATTTTTTAACGTAATACCATTAATAATATTTTAACTCTTAAATGAATATAAAAGATGTTTAATGTCAAAAAAAACCATCATCATATGATGAATAACTAAATATGAAAACTTTTGGAATAGAAGATCAAATGAAATAGCTTATTGTCTCATGTAATGATAATTCCATGAATATACACATTACTACAGAGTAGTGACATTCACTATGTCATGTTATATCTAATTACAGACCACGATGTAGTACAAAAAATCGTATTTTAGTCACTACTGGAAAAACGGGCTATACCCACGGTTTTGCGAACCGTGGGCTGGAATGGCGTCGGTATAGGGGTCTTCACCTATACCCACGGTTTGGTAGAACCGTGGGTATATGTGTGTCACACACCAGCACCACGCTGTACAGCGTGGCAGGCAAATACCCCACGGTTTTCACACCGTGGGGATTTCAATTATTTTCGAAAAAGTCGCGTCTGGAAGGGTTCGAACTTGCACCTCACGCGCTGCAACGAGGCCGCGCACCGCAACTAACCAACCGAGCTGCCATTTCAATATGTTATCTATATATATTTATATATATATATATTAATATAGGTTCTCTTCGCATATTCAAAAATATATGCGGCTGGGTTTCGAACCCGCGCTTCCCGCTGGAGTCACCAACGCGCCGAGAGAACAACCAACTGAGCTAAGCGGACTTTGTCTATTAAATTATACGCTGCTATATTTATATTAATAATATTGATAAATTTAAAATAATGTCGTGCCGAGTTTTGAACACCAGGCTTCTCTGAAGGGAACGGCGAACTGAACCAACACACCTACCGAAGTTTTGTTAATTGATGTTGGTATCTTTTTTTTTAAATTATTTAAAACATTGTTCCCACATAAAATTTATTTCATCCCGCGCAATTTTTTTTCCCATTCCCGCCACCCGCAATAACGCGGGAAACCTATACCCACGGTTTTGAAAACCGTGGGTATAGGTCTTTGAAAAAAATACCCCATATACCCACGGTTTTCAAAAACCGTAGGTATAGGTTTCCAAAGCAATCCCTATACCCACGGTTTTGGCAAAACCGTGGGTATAGGTCTTCACAAAAAAAATATACCCACGGTTTTGGAAAAACCGTGGGTATAGGTCTTCACAAAAAAACTATACCCACGGTTTTGTCCAAAACTGTGGGTATTGGGTACCTATACCCACGGTTCTGGAAAACCGTGGGTGTAGGGGGGACCTATACCCACGGTTTTGTGAAAAACCGTGGGTATAGGCCCAATTTCCAGTAGTGAGTGGTGAATTTAATTTTAAATTCCTTAAAATATAGGTATAATAATCAATGGGATCTCTACCCTCGCATTTCCCTCACATTTTATCTCTCTCCCGAAAAGGATGATTGTTATCATAAAACCTTTACCCACCACTATGATCCACCTGATCTAGGTATGGTTTCATTCTCTTGACATTATAATGGATCCCTCTTGATCAATGAAGACCTCACATTTAAATTTTTCTTATCACTAAACCTCTCCCCAAACCCCCTATCACCCATGAAGAAAGACTTTTCAAGAATAAGTATTTGCAGCTTCACTTTTCTGGAATAATATTACTAAGTGTTTCATTTTATTTTTGATTTATGGTAGTTGGGTGTTTTTCAGGGATATATAATGATTTGACACAATTAAAAATATTTTTTACATGATGGGATTCATTGATTTCGATATGGGTTATATAGACGCCCCCCCCCCCATGTGCTCTTGAACAACAACATTAAATTAGAATTTCTTCAGTTTCAGATTTAATAATCATATAGAATACATGGAGATGGATTGTTTCAAGGTAAAGTGATCAAAGGTCATTGTTAACTTAAACATTGAATTGTCTTATCATATAATATCTTCAATTTCTATTTCTCTTTGCCCATTGTTTCACTTATCTAGCTTCTAGAGAAGCATATAGAGATGGATTATAAACCTCGAAAGGGATATCTAGGGACTATTTGTCTCATCAATGCTAATCATTCTCAAGTGCTTGATCCACTTTATATAATAATGGATTTTATAATGTTCATTAATAATTTTATATTACTTCATTAGAGATTCAGTCCTTCAGATAATGACCAGTGTTGACCCACTTAAGTCTTGTTCTAGTATGAAGCTTTAGTTTTCATATATTTTTTCTCTTATATTACAAAATAATTAATTTTTAAGAAAATTATTTATTTTTACTATATGTATTTAAAGATTTAATTAGTTAATTTTAAGTTCCATACAATTATAATTTCCCTTTTCTGTATATGAAGGATTCTTTAAAGGGTGATTTTTTATAGTTCTATGTCTATCTAGACCTAATCCCAGACACATCACTTGTGATTTTATTTAACATGTAATATATTACAGGTTTATATTTACTAAACCAATTATCTGTGTTGTTTTTTCCAATCACCACTTTCATATTAATTATTTTTTCAATTCTATGGAAATTTATATATGAATTCAATGTAGTTAAAATAATTTGGGAACCTTGTGTCATTATATTAGTTAAAATATTTTTTTTAGATTTTTTTCCATTATTTTAAGGGTACTTTAAAATTAATGGAAATATATAAATAATCATGGATTAGTATGGATAAATGGTTTATGTTATTTTGTGAAAATAAAATTTTCCTTTTAAATGGTAAAATATAAAAAAATTGGCAGTATCAAATTTTTATAAATTAAGATAATGCAAGTGATTTTATTTGGTGAACCTTGTGTGGTAGTTGTATAATGAGATCAAGTGATATGAAAGAGGTCAAAACCCCAAAGTTGATGAATGGGATCTTAAATCTAGAAAAGGATAAGGATGGACATGGGGTAACCCTATGTGGGAGTTGTGGAAAAAACTAAATCACATATGTGTTCTGTATTAGTGGAAACATTTGTGAGAAGTTCTATCACAAGAAGTTTGTAAAACCACCCAGGATAACAACATCAAGTAGTGAAAATTACCATTTATCTACATGAAGTGTATGTAATTATAATAATTTAAATAAAGTGTTCATTTCAATATAGTTTTTAAAAGTTGGTATAGATAATTTTATAGTTCAAATTCTTGTGAGGGACCTTTTCTCTAGTGTTTTATTGAAAAGGGCATTTAGTGATATACAATTAGACTTTTACCAATGTTTATTTGCTCCTTCATTTGTAGTGCTACATGTTTTTCTTGGGATCATGAATGATGAATTCTTTAGAAGCCTATATTTTTTAGTTAATCAATAAACTATAAAATTGCTGAAAATTTTTGCAGAAAACTTTTCATCTAGTTCTTTATGAAATCATATTTTGGATTAAGGGGAAAATTAATCAAAAAAGTATTTTTATATAAATAATGATATTAATGATTATGATTTATTATTTTCTTTAATCTTGTCTATTTGGGGATATAGAATTAGATTATTTTTAATTATGATTTCCCTGTTAATAGAGTCTCCATAGGCATGAAAATAATCAAAAAATGGCTTGGGGGTTTGAAAAAATCGTTTGATTACTCAATCTCATGGAAATTAAAGTTGAGACCTATCTTTATAATCATTCATTGTTTCATCAGGTAATTAATGAATATATTAATGATTTTTATATCTTATTGAAAGAAACATATAATTTATCCATGATGGGATTTTTATTCATTTTATTTATAGAAAAAAAATATGTTTCTTGATCCACATTGTTGAAACCATATTATTATTATACAATCATTGATCCACATATTTGAAGCATATTAAAGGAATTTTTCAAAGCATTCCAATTTGTCATGTATTTTCTACTTCAATTTTACACTCATCCACTTAAATGTGCCCTGTTATTTTAGGAATATTATTATTATTTAATATATGAAAATGAAAAATGATTACTCCATCAAATTCACTTTTTCATTAAGAAAGAAAAAACAACCAAATCAACAACAAAATCAAAAACCAAAAACTATGAAAAAGATTGCGATAGTGGTCTAAAATGGTGAAGTTCAACGATATCCCATCTAATCAGATTGACCCATTTAGGTTTCAAAGTGATAATATCATATAGCCATACCTGATGATTCCTATGGTCCTCTAACGAAACCAGATGATCTGCCACTTGGTTTCCCTCATGCCAGGAGTGCCTAATTTTGAGGCTCTTAGTGATCATGCCCTTGAACTTTATAATAATATAGATAAAAGACCTTGGAGGAGAGAACAAATAATCTAGGATGTCATAGAGGATCTTGGATTCCGTTTCAACTTCTGATAAAAGTAACCCCTTCTAGTGGCAGAGAATAATACCCATAATAATAGCCTTAGATTTTTTTGAAGAGAGGAACCATGGCCCAAGCATGACGATAAGGCCTAGAGGATCGATCCTCGAGAGTCCCAGACAAACCCATCCCTAGAAAGTTTCCCATCCTGCAAGAACCATTAGAACTGAGATTTAGGCCCCTAGAGGGGGGATTCCATCTCACCTAAAGGCCTCGGGAATTGATTCTATCTGACTGAACCACTTGTGTATGAGGAATTATCCACCATAGGGAGGGGGAATCCCTCCAGTTTCTGAGGAGCCAAACCAAATCAAGAAAAATACTCTTGGTCCTAATGATGACAGAATTACAATATGAATTAATCCCTTAATTTATTATCTTGTTTTAATCCTTCTATATTGAACAATACCCGTCATGGAGGATCGTTGAACGAGCCATCTTCTCTGTCCCTCTTTATCTTTAACCATATAACCACCTCTCCAAGAACGTGAACTCCTCCAGGTTAATGTCATGGATTTCTGTGAACTCCCAAAAGAAAATCCACACATCACATGCCCATTCACTCTTGAAGAAGAGGTGTTATGAATTTTCCTCCTTGTAGTATTTACCAAAGGATCACTGAGAGGTGAATAAAATACCACATCATTTGATATTCTCATCCGTAGGGATGGCCCAGGACCTAATCCTCCATAATAAGAAATTGAATTTTAAAGGAAATGCCTTAGACTAATGAGAATAATTCCAGATATCCTACTCCTGGGTTATGACCCAAGAGAGATGATAATCACGAGTGGTGAAAACCCCCGAGGAGGATGGAGTGAAAATACAACAATCAGAATCCTAGGAAAAGATAACGAGATTGAATATGGAATTTTCCATGTTAAACATGGTACCACTATTAACACCTAACAAATAAGCATTAGAAAAATCACAAAGAAATAAATAACTATAAATCATTATTACCTTCCCCACATAAATAAGGGAAGGAGAAATTAACCAATGCTTGCGGATTTCAATAGCCTCTAAATGAATCATGATCATGTAACCATTACAAGGTCACCGAAAGAATCCTGGTGCAGTGTATAACCTACGGTGAATCTAGCAGGGTCCCCTTTAATGGACCTTATCTTATTAAGGATCACTATATAGACAATGACTACATGGTTAAAATAAAATTAATTCCCATAGGTTACATGGTTTTTCATTGGAAATTGATTGAAAACCCATCTGAAATTCATCCAAAAATAAAGAGGAATGACATACAAAGGGAGAGACCATCAATTTTCATAAGTCTAATTCTCCTTATAATCATTATAATGGATAAATTTCCATGATGATATCCATTTAAAATCACAAGACCCCTAATCCTTTTTAAGAAAAAATAAAGGAGATAATAGGGAGGAGATTAGAGGTTCTCACAGTCATTGAAAGACACACAACATGCCCTCAGCAATCTGAAAGGCACCGTGAGCCCCTGGTGACATGTCCACGTAATCTCACAAAATTAATTTGACTTTTTAGCATCAAAAAATATAAAGACTCAGGTATGTCTAGGAAAATAAATGCTTCCTCTATGGTACTATAAAGAAAACAGACAGATTTTTCCACAACAGGATCTCACATGCCCATATGAACCATATTGGTCACATGTGGCATCATAAAAAAATAGATTAAATATCCTATACATTACTCATGAAAAAATTCATAATACATGACCTTTGTAAAATAAAAAAAAGGACATAAAATAGAGTATTTGAGATCACTCAAGGTATCTGAAAGAAATGTGACACACCCAGGAAGTCTTCACCACGGTCCCACTGGACCCCCGAAAAAACCATCCATGTCTCACAGAAAGTCCCTAAAATGTCATCGAGCATCTCACAAACACATTTCAACATGCATTGGGATCTATAAAAGTCCATTTTACATGTTATCATGATAATGAGGACGTACTTTGAAACATCTGTGTGATCAAACAAGTCCTCATTAATTAGAAATAATAAAATAATTGAGGCATTGACAAGAGGGGCTCGTGGTCACTGAAAATAGTGTGATTCCCTCAAACTAGTCCATGGTAGAGACTCATAAAGACACAAGGTGACAGACCCATTCAGTAACTCCATCATTAAATTTCTCTATATATTCCTCACAAAGAACCGAACAACTGGGGTGGTGATGCCTATAAATTCCCCACCCCAAAATGAAAAAAGGGTTGGAGTGTGAGATGTTGGATGATTGAACTTGAGAAAATTCGAGTCTCGGCCTCTGTATACCTCCCAGAGCGACTGATCTCATGACCAAAATGACTTTCTTTAGGTAATATACTAGAGAATAGTCAGATAAATAATTTTCCATACATAATATAATTTGTGTGATCACTCATAGATCACATGAATGAATTCGAGAGAGACATGTGAAGAACATACCGCATGTCTTCCAAATCACACAAGACTCAATGAAACTAATACGGAATAAATATATGGCCTTTTCAATTCAATGGTTTGAACCAGGATTAAAGGTGGAATAATTAAAAGGAAAATATGTCTGTTGGACCTCATGTACATCACATGATTGAACAGAAGTCACGTGATAGCTCAAGGACATGTCACCTAGACTTCATAACCATCTTCCAACATGTTATTCAAGACACGAAAAATCCTACATACATGTGATAATAATTCATATTGTTCGCCTGGGGACACCAGTTTGATCTCGTGAAAACCTCTGGGTCTATCACCCGAGTCTTGCGACGTCTATAGGATACATCGCTTGATTAGTATAATGGTGTTCACTCATATTAATCAAATATCATGATTTCATCTGGGAATGACAACAAAGATCTCACAAAAGCCTCTAGATAAAGTCAGTTGAAACCCAAAACTCCATCTAGAAATGTTGTTTAGGTCTCACGACCCCTTCCAGGGATGTTATCCAATATGTACTATTTCCCTCATGTCATGACATACATACTGATTTGACACCATCTATATGCATCCAGCCAAATCTTTCGAATGAAACCAAGGCACATCTATTGGATCATGCAACACCCCCTTGAACAATCCTTCCAGGTGATGCAATGAATTTCAGGACAGGCCAACTCGGTTATTCGACACCCTCCAGTCAAGAAGGCCGTATCAATATGGAATCATAATATTTGGTAGCCTAATCCATCCTTGATGTGCAAACCCCAAATAGAAGTGAATCCTCATAGTGTATTTTTTAATCAAAAGGTAAACCTCATATTGTAAGACTTGGCCAAAAGGGAAACCTCCGAGTGTAAGACCCAATCTATAGGGTAGCCCTAGTGTGTAGTCCTCAATATAAAAGGAACAACGATAATTCTGATTCCTTCCATATTCAGGATACGTAGGACACATTTTCTAGGTTCAAGATCCATATTGATCATCCAGGGTGATCCTAGTATCCAAGACCATATCCATAAAAATTACATTGATTACTTTCTAACCCTTTTTATCACAACAAGCATAGATCATGTGGGTTTAGTGAGTTTCACTGATCATGGAATTTTCACTATACACCCCAAGGTTAAAAGGGAAACCTTAGTTTGTAATCCACAACTACCAGAATCAGATATTTTTTACCCTATGAATAGAGAATCTATCTTGGTGTAATAGTCTAGAATTCACATGACTATAATAATGGTCATAATGTCTCTAAGTGTGATCATCCACCTTAGCCTATAAATAGGTTAAGGGATAACAGAACTATAATGATTCTGGTTCCTTCTATACTTAGGATATGTTGGATGCATTCTTAATGCTATAAGTCTATACCAAATACCCCAAGTATTGTCCAAGTACATAAGCCCCATGTCTACATTCCATGAGGGGTATGTTATGAACACCACTCATATAAGGGCATATACCTTGGGATCAGTCCCAAGGGCATGATTAATCTACAATGTCTCTGATTCCTTCAACAAACAGGATATGTATCACATCTTCTTGTTACCTATGCTCAAACATTTGGTGTCTCAGTACCATCACATATTTCCTCTCTGCATGATGCTAAACTGCACGGCATTAATGAACTACATGGGTTTCAATTTCTACAATAACCAGGATACATAGGATGTCTCATAATATCTCAATACCCTCCTTAGAATATTAATCACCACCTCACGGGGTAGTACATTAAAATGCATTTGGTCATATGGTTTCAGCACAAAAAGTGGTTATTCACCATTAACGAAATGGATGAAGAACCACAGATACATACAGATGGATTCACTAGTGAGACTGAATTCCCCATAGTTCATCAATGAGAATCACTTTATTTTTTTAAATAAAAGATTAACCATTGAATCATTTTTTAGGGTAAATGGTCCCATATTTGGATAAGGAAGTGATTAACAAACATATTTTAAAACTATAAGATAATCCTCAAGTAGGAAACATTTCCCCCCAAAAGGGTCCAATGACCCCAACCTCTTATCCTCTCGACCAATGCGACTCCCCAAGAGTCATTGGTCTTGAAAATCTAGATGAATTATGGACTTTGGAAAGAATATATATACCTTATCTATATATGGAGGAATAATTGGGAGCTTCTTGGAAAAGTGACGATGGTAGTTTGATGGGAAAACCCCATTTCACACTCAAAAAACTGAGAAAAAGCTACATATGTTGATTTAAAAAAAATCAATATAAACAAAATTAGATAAAACAGTATGAAATAAATTGTTTTTGATCTTATAGAATAATAATTTAATGATTATTTATTGTGCGGTCTATATTCAAAAACTGTATGAGGGGCTATTTTTTTCTTTTAAATATTAACTTCTCCAACTTTTGGTACATAATATATTGTTTATTAAAAAATATTCTTTTATATATTATGAAAATATCAAAAACAAGTAGAAGAAAGATAACTAAAATGGTTTATGATTTTATGATTTGTATAATTTCTAGCATATTATATGCAACAAATGATTGAGAAACCTACACATCATCAAATGGTTGTCTCCCCATGTTTTCAATTTTCCCACTCATAATAAACAATCACCCAAGATATAATAAATACTCTCTAAAATTCATGTTCATAAGTACATGTAGAACTCTATGATAATTGAAATTCATCCCTAGAGAGAGTACCAACAGATAGTCTATCTAGATCAAGTTTAAACTAACTATATTATTGTGACCATTAGTACTATATTTAAATTCTTGCACATTTTTTATAATAACAGGAGTAGTTTATGTGATATATGGTAATATTTAGTTTCTCATTATTATCTATTATGAATTTTTTTCTCAATTTGTTATTGGATATTTATTATGCACTTTTTGTGTGGCTCAATTTTAGATTTCAATTGTATTTCTACTAGTAAGTTGTAAAAACACTTTCTAATAAGAATTATATAAAATTTATATCAATATAAATAAAATAATGTATCTAAAATACTATTTTTAAATCATGGTTCATTTATTAAAATGTTTTTAGGCATGTTTTTTTCAATTTTAAATTCATAAACACATAATGTAGGTTTTATTGAAACAATAGAAACTCATTTATTCAATAAGAAATTTAGAGACAATATATTTAAGTTTTTCCCCTAAAAAACATAAAATATGAAATATATAAATATATATAGAAACAATATTGTTAATACAGTATAAAAACAATTTATTAATATGTAATCTAAAAAAACATTAATCATGTTCTTTTTTAATAAATAATCTGGAATCACTTTATTCAAAAAAAAGAATTATTCTATGAAATATTTTTACAATATGTAGTCTAGAAATTTGATGGGTAATTTAAAATGGGTTACATGATATATAAATATCCATTTGAAAACAATTATTTAAAACTGCATATTTATTTTTTTATGTATTTCAATATTTCTCTTATAAAAAGTGTTTCAACATTTATTTAAATAGTTTTCTCATTTATTATATACTCATCTATTTAAAATGTTCATATATTTAATTAATTTCATATATATTTTTTCTCTTCTAGAAAAGAATATCCTTTACATGCATGGTGGTATTTATCCTAATATTAATATCATAGATTTTATCAGGAACCTTTCTCACCCAATTGATGTTTCAGATTAGGGGCTTCTATGTGATATTTGGGGGTATTACCCTCATAATATGTTTCATTATTATGGCTAAAATTACAGGAGTGTTTCATACACATTTTGGGGTGAAAAGGTTATTGAGTTCCTTAAAAACTTCAACTATGTAAAATATTATAAGCTCAAAAAAATTTGGAATATGACTTTTAGTTCTTTATATAGCTTCAATGGGTCAAATTTTTCATGGAACCATACTATAATGGATAGTTTGAAAATGAATTGGTGATTATGAGATTAGATAACTCAATGAAATGATTATTTTAGAAACTATGTCCCTCTTATATAATATTGAAAGATTAATTTATTATAGTGGCACAATAAAGTGGGTTATTATGTGCAACACACATAATTCTATATTTCAATTTGATCTTTTTTTGGTATCATGGGGAAATTATTAAATATTACCAGCATCTAGTATCTTATATAGAGTCGTATTTTTTTCTTGATAATTAATGTTACTTTATCCACAAATGTGAATTTAATTATACCTATATATCCTGATATTATGTCTATAAAATGTCTAATTGATGAACTATTTTAAATTTTCCTTCATGGTTTGTCACATGGATGGAGGCTAAAGAGTTAACATTTAGAGTTTAGAGAACGGTTATAGAAATTGAAGAAAAATATAAACAACCAAATTCATTACTTTGAAATTAATCTAGCTACAATAATCATATGTAAAAAAGGAATGGTCTAGAAAGTAAAATAACACCATTGATATGAAAGGAAATGTGTAATTAATATCATTGGATGAAAAGTTTCTTATTGATATGGGTAAACTGACTAAGAATATTTCAATGCATTATCTTTTTTAATTATTTACTTTCTATTTATAGTTAATAACTAATCATTCTTGAAAATATTATTCTACATAATGGAAATAAATGGAACTTCATTTTTAAGTACAATATAAGATATTGATTCAAGAAATAATCACAAAATCTATATTCAACCTTCTTTCCTGATAATCCTATAATTATCACTATAGGAAAATAAGTATTTAGTTGAATTTTTAGTATCCATTTTCAAAAATACTATTAAATTAATTTTTAATTATTTTTGTAGTGGTTTTAGATAATTTTCACTAATTTATGGTGGTTTAAAAAAATCTACTCCCATTTAAAAGAAACTCAATTTAAAGGGTTTTATTTGATACAATCTCATTTAAATAGATTATATTTGATAGTCCCTCATCTGAATGTGATTATTATGGTGATAAAAAACCTTTACTATTAAATTATGGTGGAAGATCTAAAGTTTTTTGTCATTATGTATATAGCGAACCATGATTAACATACATGGATATTACATCATTTTAGATGAATATTAGAAAAATTACAGTAATAAATTCCTGAGGATCAAAAAGTTTATTTTATTTGGAAACTTGGAAAAAAATATTATCACTTGATTAAAGAAATTCAATGTTTCCCAAAAATATCTCCCCTATTAGTACATCTACTAATAAACATTCTTCATTACCTGGGGAAAGGAAATTTAAAAAATATTGACCTCAGATGATTAGTAAGGGTAATTAATGAAGATACATAAAAATTACAATATCATATGGGTATGAGAACATGATATTAATATTTGAATATAATACCCTACATATCAAAGATTATATATATGAGATATGACCTAAAAATTGGCATTTCATAAGACATAAATCATAAGCCAATCAAGAGCATAATCTATGAGAGAATAACATAGTAATAAAAAAATAGAATTTGTTGTAGACACATAATCATATAATAATTATTTCCATAGTAGTCAAGGATTAATTCCACAACCATCGTAGTGGAATTGGTTCACTCCCCAAAAAATCTCTCTAGTCATGGTTAACTCCCAAAACCATCATAGTAGTCAAGGTTCACTCCAAATACCATCTTAGTGGACAAGGTCCTTTACTAAAATTACTTCACTCCACATTATAGATATATATATCTCATGGGAAATAAATATTTACCCATTTCATTGGGGGGAGATATATTTCCTACACATATCATTGTGAAATCCAAAATATGTGTTCCAGTATATCATAAAAATTCAAAATATCATAACATATGAAATTAAATGGGTATCATTAACATGTAATCATATCATAACATATATAAAATATATAGGTTTCATAATGATTTCATTAAATCATAACCCCATAAAAAATAAGGTTTCATTAGCATATAACATGTTAAATATAAAAAAGTTTGATAAGCATGATTCCATCAAAACATAAACCATTTTGATAAACAATATGAATGTAATCTTTAGAAAAATTCCCCATAAAGTCATGATTAAAACTATTTTATGTCATCTTGGATGGAAAGTTAATTTGAAATATATTTGAAAACAATTTCTTTAGGATGATATCATTTCTTCTTGAAAACACTCTTTTTAAAACAAAAAAACATTTGAAAACTATTTTCTTTGAAAATGAACTTTAAATCTTATTTAGGAAGCTAGAAAACATATTCAAATACATTATCCCTAAAAACATACAAAGGAATCTTGAAAAAATTTCCAAAAACCTATTTATTTGGAAATTTATAAAGGAAGCTTTAAAACCTTTTGAAAACCTTTTTATTTAAAAATATTTTGAAAACTTATAATGAAATATTGAAAATATTTTGAAAAAAAAATCTTTGAAAAGAATTGGAAAACATATAAGTAAATATTGAAATCATGTTGAACACCTTTTTCTTTGAAAATAATTTGAAAACTTATAAATAATGATTGAAATTGTTTTGAAAACATTTTACTTAAAAATTTAGAGAAGAATATTGAAAAAAAAAATTAAAAAAATTCCCTTTGAATATAATTGTAAAACTTATAATTAAATATTGAAATCATTTTTAAAAAACATTATCTATGTAAATACTTTAAAAACTTTTTACGAAATATTGATAACTTATTGAAAACATTTTTATTTGAAAATACTTTGAAAACTTATAATAAAGCTTGAAAAAAAATTTGAAAACCTTTTTATTTGAACATAATTTTAAATTTTATAATAAATCTTTAATACATTTTTAGAAAGCATGGTTTTAAAATAACACTAATTTTTTTCTTGAGAGAATGTTAAAGTCATATCATCTTAAAAACACTTTCTTAACTATCCAATGTACCAAAGAGTGGACAAATAGTACTATTATGTGAATATATGATGAATAAATATAGGATATTAAAATTCATGATACTTATTTAGATATGTATCATAATATTTCATCAATGGATGTATAATAAAAAATAATTCTGATCAACAATGAGATTGTTGCAGTAAACTATTACCACTTTGGTAACATTGAATCACAATCCTCAAGAAATAATAACATTACATGAATCATAAAATATAAATAGAACAATTATATTCATGATATCACATGTTAAATTTTATTTTATACTCTTCATAGTAGAATATAGGTGTATATCATGGTAGGTTTCTCAAATAATGAAAATTGAGACAAAATCAATTTACCATTTTGGTAACTTTTGAACCAAAACCCCCATGAAAAAGATATCAAAAAATGTACATGTAAATTACCATAAATATAAGTATAATAATAATTTAATATATTAATGGTCATTATATACACCACATAAAAAAAGAGTGGTGAATAAAGCATAAATATCACACATAAAAAGTGAGATGAGAAAACCCTCACCTCAAGTGTTAAATTTAGTCAAACAGGTTCAAACCTATTTTATAATAAATATAGTATTTTTTATAAATCTACCACAAAACGTTATTATTATATATAATACCATATATAATTTTATTATGACTTTATAATACACATTTATCTATAATTATATGATAATGTTAGGTTTTGGGTAATATCTGCTTTGTTTTTGTATAGGTTTTCAAATTGTTATTCTTGATCCTCTTACATATATCATTATTTAATTACATAAATAATAAAAAAATGATTTAAATATCATATATATTCATGATATAAATATTTATAATAATCTATAAAATGTATAAATATGAAATGGAATACATCATTCTTGTAGACGGTAGGCCGTACATATGGAAGAATGATGATTCTGTTTAATTATTCTATTAAAAGTAATAAGGTAAATGAAATATTTGTATATTTATTTATATATATATAAATATTATCATTATAGGGGAATTATTATTTCATATATATCATATACTTTTAATAAACCCATCCTTAATACATTCAATGTAAATTTCGATCGAGTCACGTAGTGTTGATGAGGCGGTAGTCCAGACATCCACAAATAAAGTTATCATATTTACACAAAATGGAAACCATTAAGGAATGTTTTATATAGTAATTAAATAAAAATAAATAAATCATAAATATTATATTAATCAGATAAAAATATTTTGGTCTTCCTAATTTCAAATCATGAGAGGCGATAAAGGAAAAAAACGAACAACATCGTTTCGTGAGGTGGTAGTCTGTCGTACACATAAACGACAATTCTGTTACCCATTTCACGGATTATTGTGTAATTATAGGTCTAAAACTTATAATAAAAACCATATAACTATATTTGTGATATTTAAGTTATTATATAATTATTTCATAAGGATAATTTAGGTGGTGGATAATGAAAATAAGACAATAGAACTTTTAGAAGGAACTTACCTCTTCTCTGGGTAACTCCTTTTGGTTTGCACCAATGGGATTCCAAAATTAGATTTATTCCCAAATTGAGGCCTCTAGGATGAATAGAGGAAAATTGGGAGGAAATTTGGTAAGGTATTGTTTGAGAAAAAGTGGTTTGGGATGTGTGAGGAAGTGAGGGCGTTTGTTCCCTTTTATAATGGATGAGGAGTGGTATTCTATTAAATATAAAAATGTAACCAATGTTGAGAGGTCGTCCTTAAATCATGATCCTCCAATAATTATCCATTTTTTATACAAGAGGGTATTTGGTCTAAATATGTATATCCAATGGATTTTTGATAGGTTTCTAGGTTATTTAGACCTTTAATATTAAAGTTTAACCAGTAAGTAAACTCATTTTAACCTTAATCACTATAATAAATTTTAGTTACTTTCACACATCACTTTGGAAAAAACTAATTTGACCTTATTAGAAATTATAAATTATTATTATTTCTAATATTGAATAAATTTTTTAAAATTATAATCACATATGTTTCAGAAATTAATTTATAATTAATTCCACCTATAGGAGAAGATGACGAGTTTACAATGTGAAAAGGTCCAAAAGATTAAAATGATATTATATCCAATTTCAATTTTAAATTGGTTCTAATTACCTATATTGTATTAATTAATGTATTATTGATATAATTAAACTTTAAAACCAAATTAAAAAAACATTTAACTTTATAAAAAATTATATTAAAAGGAAGGTTTGAATTAACATTCGGTGTTTTCTACTATTCATAAAAAAAGAAATTTCTCTGAGAAATCCACAACATTTAGAGAAAGTAAATTTATATATAATGATTTAAAGAATTATGTTTATTTATACAAACTAAAATTATAAAATTTTCAAATTTATATCTAAAATGGGTTCTCAACTAAAAAGAGTCAAAATTGCCTTTTAGAAAAAGATAACTTTTTATTCATAAAATTGGATTAATTATTAAATTATATCTATAAAATATATAGTATGAGTATAAAAAATATTCTTTAAATATGTATTATATAAATGTTATTTAAAATATTAATAATAAGTGGTTTGTTTAATTAATTATGATAAATTTTTGTTTTCACAAAGAAACATAGTTTTCATAGAAAAGTAACTTCTTTATTTTCAAATAGTTATTACATTCACTTATACAAGTTGATAACCAAATAATTAATTTAATATACATGTGTAAATAATATATTCACAATTTATATAATCTCATTTGTAACTTCCATTCTAATGGATAAGTGGTATAAATAATAATAATTTAATAATATTATTAATATTATATTGTAGTTTGATAAAACTCAGCATTGTGTGTAACGAAAGCTATCAATGGGAATCTACATTGTGTGTAATATAGGCCAAACATATTATTTAATATAACATAATCTAATCTAATTGTAGTGTGTAGTGTAATATTAAATTGGTGTTTCATACGAAACAAGTTAAACTTTGTGATCTGGTATAATAAAAGCTATATTTAGTGTTTTGTGAAATGAAAATTCTATAAAATATAAAATTAATTAAAAAAATTACAAAATATCAGGGCGTTACATTCTACCACAATTAAAATTGAATTTATCCCTCAAAATTCATTTGGGATATAAATAGTTTAATACTTGAAAGTTCCATTTAAAGAAACCACCATCCTAAATATGAATACTAAAACTTTATTTAAAAAAGGGGAAGTAAAAAACAAAATGGTTAACCAAATTAACTCATTACTAGGTTTTAATATCGGTGAAAATAGGTGAAAATTAAAACAAATAACATGTAAGAAAATCATAAATAATCACAGAGATCGATATAGATCATAGATCATAAAAAATTGGGTGATCCATAGAAAGTTAACAATAATAAAACCATAAATTTAAGAAGTATGAAAGAGGTCATTGGTATCATAAAATATGGTGATAATTGGAAAAAAAATTCATGGAACTTTTTTCTAATGTTTAAATATTTTTATTAGAATATATACTAACATGCTTTTTGGAAAACCTTACCCTTTTTTGTGCCCTGATCGATTTCCACTTCATCTCTTATTCTATGAAATGAAGGTGAATTTTTCATTCCTAAATCTTTATCATATCATGAGATCCATAAATATAATGATATGTGATTCTATGTCTTTATTTATCCAAAAAAACTGTTATCACATGTTATCCAATATGCATATATCCTCATATAGAAATATGATACTTTAATCTCTAAAACCTCATCTGATGTTTAACATAAACCATTATATAAGTGGTTGAATGTATAACCCTTTTTAAATATGGAAGTTCAAAACATTAGAAATTAGGTCACTAAATTTCTCAAGAACAACTCATCATGTAATCCATACATACCATAAACTGTCTCTTATTTGAAACATACACATCATATGAATACTTTCATCATGTATTCTCTTGGAACATGGTAATAACCTAAATTACCATAAGTCCTTTTGGAAAACAATCATGTTTCCTTATTACAATTTTTATTGGATACATTACTTAAGTCCAAAAATGTCGTAAACTTTAATAATGATGGCATAAACCACTTGAAAACAAATCCTAAATTAGTTCAAAGGTAATCAATTTCATCCAATTTACTTATTCATATCAAACATATCTTTATCCAAAAATCATTATCTTGACATAAGGAACATATTAAGATTTATCTTTCCCTTTATCATTTGTTTCCTATGAACATCACCATTCGAATAAATAAATTTCTAGTCTATCTGAACAATTCAACATATTCTTGAAAATACTTAGTTAAAAAACATAAACTAAAAAATACTTATAACAAAATTATTGAATCCAAATACATAAATATTTTATTATTCCACTTCATTATTAAGACATTAACAAGTATACCTCATAATTTTACATAATACCTCTTTCATTTCATATTTCACCTATAGTATCATAATCATAAGTAATATAACCATTACTCACACCTCCTTGCTAATTCTCTTCTAAATCTTTCCACTTAGGACATTAATTTCAATAATG
Organism: Viscum album; assembly: GCA_963277665.1. Taxonomy (NCBI): domain Eukaryota; kingdom Viridiplantae; phylum Streptophyta; class Magnoliopsida; order Santalales; family Viscaceae; genus Viscum; species Viscum album. The sequence continues at coordinate 654,991,346 of OY728123.1, forward strand.
ACCATTTATTCCCCACTTAAAGAATTTAAATGTCAATGATGTCTTAAGGAGAAAAATATTCCCATACATTGACTTAACCGAAGTCTTAATTTTTACATTGATGTAACTTTATTTGTGACCTTATTTTCCAAAGTAAAAATATATTCTTGTTCCACTAATAAATTCACTTTGGTGATTCTTTCAACATTCTTGACACAATAGAAATTTAATATTAATTCCTCTATGGTCATTATTACCTAAACACTCAGTGAAATCCTTCCATCTATTCTTTTATGAGTTCAATATTTCTTTTAGGTATACATGGTTAATCATGTTCTCTAAAAACTGATTATGTATGGTCCTAACATCCATCACACTAGTGATCATCCCATTTAACATCTCATCATAAAATTGTTTATAACATTAAATATTAGCCTAGTCCCTTTTGGTTCTGGCCTTTTACTAAAGGAAAAAATAATAGTTCGAGAATCTCTTATCATAGTGTAAACCCGCATAATTATGAAAAATATATTATATGATGTCTAATTTATGACACCTTGTTTTAAATATATGGAACTTTATTCTTCTCCTTAGAGACATCCCTAGACATATCCTTATAAATATCCATATAGATCTCACAAAATGTTTCTCAAACTATCTTCCAATTGTTTACTAAACAATTCATTTTATATCAAAAATTGTGACCCGAGCTTTGCATACATTGATATTAAATCATTTTAGATGACTATTTAGCACATTACAAAAAGGAATTCTTGAGGACCTTAATGGTTTAGTGTCTTTGGAATAATGGAACGTAATATTATATCTCTGTGAATGATCTTCAATGTTTCCCACAGATATATTCCTCTTTATTACTTACACTTAAAAAACGTTCATCATAACCTAGGGAAATGAAAAATAAGAAATGGCGAGCTCATATGCTCAATAAGGGTAAATTAAATATATATATAAGAATAACAGGACCATAAGGTATAAGAATATGAGAATAAAATTTTAAGATCACTCCCTTCATATAAAAGAACATATACATGATTCATGGCATAAATATTGGAAGTAAATAAGACATAAATCAAAAGGGAATCAAGAGAATAATCCTTAAAGATCATAAAATAGGAATAAGACATAGAACTTGTGGAATATGCATAAGTATATAAAAATTACTTCTATAGTTGTAAAGGCTTAATTAAAAATCCATATTAGTGGAATGGGTTCACTCCCCAAACCATATTGGTAGTCATGGTTCACTTACATGACCATATTAGTAGTCAAGGTTAACTCTCAAGACTATCTTAGTGGAGAGATTCCCTTACTGAACCAAGTTCACTCCCTATTCTATCCATTTCTATCTTGTGAGATATAAATCTTTGATAAAATCATTGGAGGGTGATATACGTCCCACCTATCTCATAGTGAAATCATATATATGTGCACTACTATATCATAAACATTCATCATATCATAACTCATGAAATTAAATGGGTATCATAAACATGTAATCATATCATAACATGTGGAGAAGATATAGGTTTCATAATCATTTAATCAAATCATAACCTGGGAAAAGAAGTAGGTTTCATACGCATATAAATTTTTAAATAGAAATATGTATTATAAAAATAATTCCATCAAAACATAAATCGTTTATGGAAATAATATCAATTCAATCTCTAGATCATTTTCTGAGAAAAACATGATTCACACAAATGGATGTCATCTTGGATGGGTAATAATTTTAAAAAATCTTTTAAAATAATTTCTTGAGGAAATTATCCTTTCATCTTTGAAATTTTCTTTTTAAAACATAAAACCTTTTGAAAACAATTTTCTTTAAAAATAATACTAAAAACTTATAAAGGAAGCTAGAAAATATTTTGATAGCCATTGTTCGTGAAAACTTATAAATTAATATTAAAAAAAATTTAAAACCTATTTCTTTAAATACTTATAAAGTAAGATTGAAAAAAATTTCAAAACATTTTTCTTGTAAAACACATTGAAAATTTATAATGAAATCTAGAAAAGATTTTTAAAACTATTTTCTTTGAAAATAATTTTACAAAATATAAAGAAAGATTCAAAACATTTTGAAAACCTTTTCCACTGAAAATAATTTTAAAAAATATAAATAATACTTGAAAACATTTTGAAAACCATTTTCCTTGATAATTTATAAAATAATCTTGAAACATTTCGAAAACATTTTTACTTGAAAATATTTTGAAAACATATAAATAAATCATGAATACATTTTTAAAACCTTTTTATTTAAAAATAATTTGAAAACATAAAATAAATCATGAAAGAATTTTGAAATAAATTTTAATTAAAAATAATTTAAAAACATATAATAAATCATGAAAACATTTTTAGAAAACATGGTTTTTAAATAACACATATTTCCAACCAAATAGATAGATAAATTAGGATCTTCTTAAAAACACTTTATTATTTATCCCTAGTTACAAAGAGTTGAAAATAGTACCATTACATGAATATATAATGAATAAATATATGAGAGTAAAATTAATGATAATTCTTTAGATATGGATCATATTTTTTCATCAACGTAATAACAATCATAAACAATCAAGTAAACAATGATATTTTAGCAATAAACTTTTAATAATTCAGTAAATTTGAATAAAAATCCCCATGAAATAATTAAATTAAATGAATATTAACATATCCTGAAAAAAAAATATTCATTATATAACATTTTAAATTTAATTTTATACTTCTCGTAGAAAAATATAGGTGCATGTCATGGCATGTGTCTCAATGAATGGAAACTGAGGCCAAATTACTTTGCCGATATGGTAAAATTACAACCATAAAACCCATGAAATATATATAATCAAATGGATATGTAAATACCCATAGTTTAACGATAATAATAATAATATAATATATTAATAGTAATTATGAAAACAATATTAAATAAACAATTGGGTAATAATCCACAAATCTTATGGAAATAAAAGTGAGATGAGAAAACTCTTACCTTAAGTCTAGAATTTCTTCATAGACATTCAAAAATTCTATATAATAAAGAGAATTTTATTATAAATATTAAATATAAACATATTATAATATCTAATACCATATATTATTTTATTATCACTTTATATTACCCTTTTATTAATAATTATATGTTAATAATGTGTTTCGAGTAATTTCTTCTATGTTTTTCGTATATGTTTTGACTTATTATTCTTGATTATTTTACATAGTTCATTAGTTACTTATTTAAATAATGTAAAGAATGATTTAAATATCATATTTATTAGGTATATAAATATTTATAATAACCTATAAAATTTATAAATATTAAATGGAATACATCCTTCATAGAGACGTTAAGTTGTACGTATGCATTAATGTTGTTTTCATTTTATTATCATATTGAAAGTAAGAATGAAAATTACATATACATGTATATATATATATATTCTCATTAAAATATAATTATTATTTCATATATATCATATAATTTTACTAAACTAATCCTTAATACATTCTATGTAAAGTGTGAATAAATCACATCACATTGAGGAGGCTATAGTCCACACGTACACAAACGAAGTTACTATATTTACATAAAATGGAAAGCACGAAGTTATGTTTTATAAAATAATTAAGAAAGAATAAATAAATATTATATATCAAACATTTCAAATAAAAATATTATTTCCATCAAAATTTCTAACCATGATATGTGGTAAAGGAAAAACATGATCTACATCATTTCGTAAGGTTGTAGTCTGTTGTACACATGAATGATAAGTTCATTACCCATTTGATGGAAGGGTATGTATGTGTATGTATAACCACCAGAGTAAGAAATATCATTATATTTAGGATAATTGTTTTATTATATAATCATGGAATAAGGAGGGCTTCATGGGTGGATAATGAAAATAAATCAAAAGAGCTTGTGGAAGGATGTTACCTCTTCTTTTGGTAACTACTTTTATTTTCCCCAAAGGGCTACGTTGATTGGATTTATGACCCAATTGTTTCCTATAGGATTAAGGAAGGTAATTATGGAGGATTTTGTGTGTATGTTTTCCAAAAAAATGTTTCTTGATAGGTTTAAGGATGTGAGGGGGTGAGTACCCTTGTGTAATGAAGGAGTGTCATTCTTGTGAATATAAAATGGTAAACACTATTGAGAGGTCTTCATTACATCATGTGCCTTTAATAATAGTAAATTTTATATACCAAAGTATAAGTGGTATAAATACGGCCATCCGATGGATTTTTTACAAGTTTCAAGGTCATTTTTCTCTTTATGATTAAAGTTTAACCACTAAGTAAACTCATTTTTACCTTAATCGATGTAATTAATTTTAATTACTTTCACTAATAACATTGTTAAAAAATATGGACTTATTAGAAACTATATAATATTAAAATTAAAATATGGAATCTATTATTTCAAAATATAATCATATAAGTGTCATAAATGAATTTAAAATTAGTTCCATAGATTGGACGAGACAACAGGTATTTAAAGAGAAAAGGTCTATAAGTTTGAAATGTTTTTTTATATCCATATTCAATGTGAAATTGGTTCCAATTACCTAAATTATATTAATGAATTTATTATTTATCTATTTAAAATTTAAAATCAAATTAAAATAAAATTTACTTTTATAATACAGTTACATGAAAAATCAGTTTTGAATTAAAATTCTGTGTTTTTCACTATTTATCTAAAAATGAAACTCTTAAGAAAAATTCCTAAAATTTACCCAATGTAAATTTTGATATTTTTATTTCAATAATGAAGTTATTTTGTGAAATAAAAATTATAAAAGTTTCAAAATTTATATTTAAAATGGGTTCTCCATTAAAAGGTATTAAAATTACCTTTTAGAAAAAATATGTCTTTTTATTCCTAAAATTGGATTTATTCCTATCTTATACCTATAAAATCTATTGTATGAGTATGAAAAATATTGAAAAAATATATAATATAGAAATTTTATGGAAATAATTATTCAAAAAAAACTTATCTAATTTATTGACACAAAATTATTTTTGTACATAGAAACGTAGTTTTCTTAGAAAAGTAACTTCTTTATTTTAAAATAGTTCTTACATTAACTTATAATAATTGATAACCAAATGATTAATTTTATATACATGTGTAAATAATAATTTCATAATTTGGTAAATATAAATTTTAACTTCCATTCCAATGGTTAGGTGGTTTCTATAACAATATTTTAATAACAATGTAAATTGTATATTGTAGTTCGGTAAAACTCGGTCTCGCATGTAATATAATCTATTAAAGGGACTCGATATTATGTGTAATATAATAAAAACATAGTTTAGCATGTACAGAAAGCTAATATATGTGTTTATTTTATTGTAAGTTTAAATTGGTGTTATTTATAACACAATCTAAACATAGTTCTTTCTTATAACAAAAACTACATTTAGTGTTGTATGAAATGAAAAATATCGAAAGGGTTCAATTAATTAGAAAAAAAATCAATAAAATATCAAGGTTTTACAATGTATTTTTTGTGTGTTGATATTATATTAATAGGATTATTTTTTCCATCATAAATTAAGATAACACATGGATGACTGAAAATTTGAATATGTGAATTCCATAACTTGGGGTTATGCAGAATAGATGATGAAAATATTAACACCTGATGATCTACAACACACTTGTAGTCTTCAAAAACTAGGTGTCCTTTGTTTTAAATGTTTGGGTATGTCCATAAAATTATTTGAGGTAGGTAGTTATATTTATGAGGTGTGGTAAAAAAATTTATTTTGGATATTCTAACATCATACTAAAAATGAAAATGACTTCTTTTATACCTCTTTCAATTTTGAGGAGGTTGACTATATTAGGAGAGTTATTTTTTAGATGATGATGGGTAAATAGGATATTGAGCCTAATCTTTCCATAATAAATCATTATGACTTAATTATTATGGAAATAAAAATGATCCTTTTGAGGATTTACCTATTGGAACTTTGAAAAGGATTAATTGTGATAGAGCATAAATATTATCAGTTGCAACTACTTAATATAAGTGTTGTTGAATTATTTTTGTGATTTTAGGAGCATTGAATCATCCCTGGTGTTTGTTCATTCCAAGAGGGGTGTACATATGCATCTCCCAATGATTTTAAACATAGATGTTATTGTTTTAACCTCTAATAAATGTGTTTTGTACATTACTATAGGAAAAAAGAGAGTGTAACATGAAGGGAGGTAGGGAAAATGTTGAACCAGTTGTATACGTAGAGGAGACTCTAGGGCCTTCTGTCAGAGCACAATTTTCTAGGTCAGTGTAACTGAATAAACTAGGAAGGATTTGGGGTATATCGTCAGACCCATATTGAGGATACAATGGTAAATTGATTAATGTGTAAGTGATTTGTGTTATTATCATAGTTAAAATGATCACTTAATCTATGATTGGTTTTGTTTCTTAATGTTGTTAGTTCATGATATTTTTTATGATATTGTCCATGACATATCTAATTTTCATTACCAGGTGAATTTCTATTTTTGTGTGTTTTTGTTAGAAACATCATTATTTCCCTTCTAATCTAGGAATTATGAGCCTTGTATCTCATTACTTTTATTATTTTTGTGTATTTTTTAATAAATTTTCACCTTTATGGGTTTGGCTCTCAAAACTCATGGTTCAACCATTTATAATTAACAATAATTCATTAAAATTTTAGTTACTAGTTAATAATCAATCATCATCTTTTATTTATTAATTATTTATAATTTATATTTTTTATTTTTTATTTTTTATTTACAATTATTTATTATTGGAAATATGAAATTTTCATTTTTTTTATTTTTTATTTCTTAATTTAATTTAATTTTTTAATTATTACTTATTTATAATTATTAGTTTTTAGTTTTTTTTAAAACTAAATTAATTTTTAATTATTAAACAGTAATATGAAATTATTAATTATTATATTGAAATAATTAATTGTAAATCGTTATTTGTTAATTACCATTTTTTTCTTTTTTCTTATTACTTATTAATAAATAATTTTTAATTTTTAAACTTTAAATCTTAATTATTACTCAGAAATTAATATTTATGAATTATTAATTATTAAAAATATTATATTAATTATAAATTATCACTTATTAATTATTATTTATCAATTATTAATAATCATTAATTATCTGTTATTTAAAAAAATTTACCCATTAATTATTAGTTATTAATTATTAATTATTAAAAATCAATTATTAATTATTCTTTATTTATTATTCACTCTTTATTGATGAATTTATTATTAATAATTAGTTAATTAATTTTAAATTATTAAAAAACAATAATTATTAATTATTTTTAATTCATTATGAATTTGATATTTTGTTCATTAATTATTTATATAATGTATTTTATTTTTCAAATAGGCTAAATCAAATTTTTAACATATTTATATAAGAAAATTCATTTGGGAGAGTGGCGAATACTTTAATAGTTATGTGATAATGGGTGACAGTATTGTAAGGATGGGTGACCTCTTGGAAAGATGTTGTGTAATAAAAAATATTGAAACAATTAGGTCAAATAAAATGAATTGACATTTTAATACTTGTATGTTAATTTTGTGGAGTGGTGTTACATCTTGAACTTCATTTTCCTTATTATATTATTTATAAATTAATTTTCGTCCTTTTCCATGAGTTTTAGGTGAAATTTCATTGAATTTTGGAAGAATTTAAGTTGTGGTGCAAGTTTCACGGTTGGCGCACAACTTGTTAAATCATCAGAATACGGACAAAAAACTATAACATGTTTCAATGGGTTTTTCATGGATTTTACAGGGTTTTGGATTATGGTGTGGTAGTACTGCTATAAGTATATCCTTGTAAAAATTTACATGAAAACCCTAATCGATCCATAAAATACGTTGTCTTTGGTAGACCACATAATCTCAATCTCACTGATGCCCACACCCATATTTGTCCAAATAATTTTCAATTTAATGGGAATCCAGTGGTCACATTCTCATGAAAGGATATCAATTTCATTACTTCAAATTTTCTCTTTTCCTTATAGTAAAATTTTCTTATTGATGACCTACTTATAAATTTATTAGAAGATCTCTTGAAACTTTTGGTTTCACATACTTTGATATGGGACACCTTGAATCTCAGCATTTGTTTGTTATGTTTTTCTCATGTGATTAATACTATATATGTTTATCTCATAGTATATTATTTTTAAAAAAATTTACATGAAAATAATGACATGGTCCTCAGGCTTTGGTCTTGAGGTATAACCTCTTGTTGTTTTGATCTGGATAGGATATAAATATACAAATTACTGCTAGTGGCCCTTTTTTCAATTGCTTTGTTGGTCCACCTCTTAATAAAAACCATATGTTTTTAGACTCTCACGACCCACTATTATAAGGATTTTGATAGATATGGATATTAATAATCAAATTCCCTATGCGATGTAGATAAAAAATGGCGATAATGGCCTTTGGTAGAAGGTTTATTAAGAAAGTTTTCTAGATTATTGTGAATCATGTCTTCAATTTCTCCATTATTCTAAATCTTGTGGAAAGGAATATTATTGGAAGAAATACCAATTTCTCATCATCTTATTAGATTGAAGGCCACTTTGGATGATAAAGAAAATCAGTATTCAATGGATCTGGATGGTCCATCTAATACCTAGGGAAAAGTGATCTCTGATGGAAAGAAAAAATAGTCAACCTACTCAAAGAAGTATCCCTATGAGGATTTGAATTTACTTATTATTGAATATATTAATAATATTTAAATCCTCATTATTGAGGAGGAGGTTAAGTATTCCCCTAAGACAATCCTATCCAAAATTCCCTCATGTTTGGATTCTCCCATCACTTTGGAAGTTAACTCCACTAATTTGTAGGGGGAATGGATTAGTATATTGATTATATTTATTAACCTCTTGTTGCATTGGGAAAATTCCACATAATTGAAGCTCAATATTTTTACTCAAGTGATCAAAAATATAATAATCCATTCTTGGACTCGGATGGTTTCACTATAACTATCCTTCCAGAGGTATGAAAATGTAAATATTACACTAATATAGTGAGAAATATTTTCATTAGATTGGCATTGTTATCTCTATAGAAAAAAAATACACTCCTTATCGACCAAAATTTACAGAGGATTTTCCTAAATCCTCTAGTGAGGAAAATTTGTATGATATCAACAAACTTATGTATAATTTTTTAATTATTAATGAGGGTATTAAGAAAGAAATATATTGATTGGTTGAGGATCAAGACCTCTTATATTAAAACAGATAATAAGATAAATAGATAATTGTTGATAGCTATATGAAAATTAAGGAGGGTATGATTTCTATAATTTAATAAAAATTTAATAAGAATCCAAATTTTTACTATATACACATACAAAGGGAGTAGTTACATCAATTTACTGGGTGTTTTATTACTTTAATCACGGTCTCTTGTTAGATCCTTATTAAAAATTATTCATGGTTTTATTCAAAAGTATGATTGATTGATTCCATCGGAATTTTTGGAAAACAGTTTTGGTATTATTTAAATATAGTTGTGATTCTACTTTTTCATTTCATGTAATGTATACTTTCTAAATCTTTGTGTTAATTTCATTATTTATCAATGTGGCATCTTGTCCTTCTGGTTGTTCTGGCCTATAGGTTTACAAAGACTAGGATTTATGGGATTTATCAATATAAATGGACCCAAATTCAATATTGTTTAAGAGGGGATTTGATGTTGATGGGATCTAATGAGTATCTCATATCCTTTTAATTTATTTAGTGTATTTCTGTGTGTTCAACCGTTGCTTGTTTCTATCAATCTGCATTAATATTGTTAAGAATTTCCATAGTGTACTGATCTATTAATTGTTTCCAAATCCTACAAAACCAGTTCTGATCATCATATGGATTTTTATTTTTTAATTTTATGTGTGCATATTGGAATGATTTTTTTTATGTACTTAAATTTCTAGATGTTTTGTGATCATTACACCTCTTGTATGCACTAGTACTCTTAATCTATAATTAATTTATTTAATTTGATCTAAGTTATCACATGATTTTCTAAATTTTATGGCTTTTACATGTCTTCTCTAGTGTTATTTAGATGATTGGAACATGATATTCTAAAAAATTTGGCTAAAATATGAAACTTCTCTAGACATTTAAAAATATGAAATTCTGACTTTTCCTTCTTTGAATTAAACCCTATTTTTTGTTTCATTCTCCCATTTCATTTGATCATTATTAAGGTAATCATAGGTGTGTCCCGCTTTACTCCCTATTCAATTTTTATCCATCCTACTTTGATTCCAAGATAAATCTTTGAGGTTTGGACCTCTTTTTCTACCTTCTCACCTCATTCTCTCATTTCTTATTCTTCCACTTATCTTGAGGATATTTTGGTTGAACCCTAGGGTAAGTTTTTTTATAATTCTTTTTGTAATTTTATTTTGTGGATTTGAATTGTTCTTTGTCCCTTCTTCTCTCAATATTTAGAGATTCACTTCATCCGCACACGATTTAATGCAGGTGTGTCCATGAATTTCCTTTCATTTATAAACTATGTGATGATTGGGTGTTTTCTAAATTGTTTTCCATTAAATATTATCATTAACTAAAATTATAACTTTATTGTGAATGTTTTATAAATCTAGAATTTTGTTCGAAAGTTGTTTATAAATGGGTTCATATTATTATTGGATTTGTTGTGTGATTCTATATATTTGAAAAAAAATCAAAAGGGTTATTATTAATGTATTTGGGTAAATAAATGGTTCCTTGATTTTAAAATTTATCTCACATGAACTTATTTTTGATTTTGAGAAATTGTTTTGTTTGAGTTTTGTTATTTGAGGGTTTTGGTGGGTTTAGTTGATAAATTTATATATCATCACAAGCAATTCATGTTTATGACTTCATGTATGTTATTATATGATAATATATATATATATACTATGTAAGTGATGGTATTAAACTATAATGGGATATTTTTTATTATTTCAGAGAGGCTTCAAAATTTTACTTAGCCTCAAAATGGTTTTCGAAAATAGATTTTAAATATGGTTTCTATACTATGACCCAAATTCTAATTTGGTACCATGAAAATGGAGTTTATGAGTAATATTTATTTTGAAATGGATTTCAAAAGATTTGTAGAAATGATATTACTATTTTTAAAACCTATGGCCCAATAGATTATTTATATAAAAATTATTTTAATAAAATTAGTCACACCCTTATTCTCATCCCCTTATTATAAGATTATATGTCACATAATATTTTATATGATTTATTTGTGCACTTATTTGTATAAAAGTGGTTCATTGAATTAGAGGGTGTAAGGGGGTAGGATGAGGGATATGATTTTGATATATTTCCATCATAGGTTATAAGTAATAAATGTTACCTCACATCATTTCATTATATTCATGGGGATATAGAGCATCATAGTGAGAGACTAAGAGATGGTTGTTAAGAAAGTTATGTTCACACACTGACTAGAATCCCCTTAATGTGAATTAAGATCCCAACTTGGGGAGTTTTACTGCTAATTATGGGTAGATATAGTCAAACGATTATTATATATAACTTCATTGATTAGGGCAGTAGATGGTTCTACCTGAGTAGTCAATGATCATCTCAAGGAATTTTATGAGTTCCAATGATTATATACATTTTAATGAGTTTTTATGTATACTTTATTATTTATAGTTTCATTCCTTCTAAATTGTTATGTATTCTCTATATTGTTTTGTGCTTTCTCACCCTTCTTCTATGATTATAGGGTGTTAATATACTTATTCCATTTATCATTTCTTATCATGTTCTATTATAGTGGTGTTATGTGTCTTTTTACATTGTTCATATTTTAAACCCAATTTTGTGATATATTTATGCATTTGATGCCCCTTTTAATCATTTTTTAATTCCTTCTTATGTAGTTTTATAAAAAGGACATTAAATCATTAGTTTACAATTATTTTTAATACGTGATTGTATAAAGAATGTTTTAAATGTTTCTAAAAGTATGTTTGTTATTTTAAAAATTAATTTGAGTAAGATTATATATTTAATTTTCCTTAATAGATAAAATACATATTATCAATTTGTTCATTTCAAAATATAATCCGTAGTATTCTTTATTAAAGGAAATTCAGGGGATATTTTCTGAAATACTATTGATGTTTTTATGTTGACACCCTACTTACACAACTTGGTGTCTATAGACAGAGTTCATTTTGTATGTTCCGAATTTTTTTTGTATCTCTTCCCTATGGACTCCATCTTTTTGGTTCATTTGTGGAGCATTCTATCTTGGATTTTGGTTGGAGAGCATGTGGTCACATTTATTGCAGGATTAATTATTAGTTTTATTTTATTTCCTATAAGTTTTGGCTAAATTATCATTGATGATATTCTAGTTTTAGTTCAACTTTGTATTTATTTCTAATTGAATGGTTTATTTTTTTGGTTATGTATTATTTTTTAATGTTCTGTTTTTAACTACTTATTTCATTTTTAATGGGTGCCCAATGTATGGAAACACCATGATGGAATTATGGTACAATTAAAAAACTTTCCTTATAGTTATTTATTATGTTAAATTATTCGCATTGTTTATACCTTGATACCTTGGAACTTGTTTTCAGCCTTCGGGGGTCGGGAATTCCCTTCATGCCTTTCCATTGGCCGACTTAGGTGCTTAGTTGAGTGGTAACACAGATTGGTTTATGAGAAAATTCTATCAAATAACCAAAATTTATTTATGGAGTAATGTTATGTTAGAGATAATACTATAAAAACTCAAGTGGTTGGTTTGGGAAGAGTCTAGATAACTCTTCTCTATTTAGATCCTTATGTAAACATGGGATTTCTGGTTTAGAGTCTTAATTTCATAGTTTTCTTCATTATTTTATGGTGTATTTAAATCCATATTGATGGTATTTTGAATTTTATTAAAGTTATATGTTTAATTTAGAGGTTCTCCATATCATTGGGATAAAATGGTACTGAAATTGGAGTAACATGGTTGGATTACATTTTTTGGTAAACCATGTAGATACAGTGCTTGTAGTTCTAAGAAGCACTCATTGGTGGTTACATGATTAGATATGGTCTACCAAACTTTGTTTCCAAACATTGAATATAACTAATCCCTTTTATTATTTCGGATGAATTAGAAGTGATTTTTTGGGTGTATTTGTATTAACTATTTTGATCTTGATAATATTTTATAATGAAACCTAGTTTTTAAAAGTTCAAAGTTAGTTTGTTAAATTTGAAATGTTAATTCTTAAAACTAAATATGAATTTTATTTTAAAATGACGAACCTTAATTTTAAAATTAATCAGGGAGTGTCGGAAAAATGATTGAATGAATATGATTTTTTTGAACTACAAATTGAATTTCAATAAATGATTTTTTAAATTCTAAAATGACAATTAATTGATGTTCTGAAACTAATAAATAGTTATTTCATATATAACTAAAAAGAATTTTATGTTTTGGTAACTTGATAAGTTTTAAGAAAGAATTTTAAGTGTTTTAGAAATGATTTTTAACTAAATGATTAATATTTAAAAAACTAAAGTGTATGGTTTTAAATTAATCTAAAAGACAAATTTTAACTTGTTTTGTGTTTTGGTTTTCTTAGATATTGTTTATGATATATTATTTTGGGTGGTTATTTTGGTTTGGGATTTAAATTTCTTTGGGTTTGATTATATTTTTAATGTAATTTATTTGGTTTAGTGTATCTTTTTATACGTAATGTATTCCATCCCCCCATAAGAGTCCACAGTGATCATAGGAAGTCTAAATTAGAATATGTTTCTCTAATTAGTTTCTATTAGAGTTTGAGTGTAGTTCTCTTCAGATTTTCACCACACACATACTCTAGTTGTAGTATTATATCCAAACCAATCATAGTGTTTTACCATTTCTGGAAAAAATTTAATCAACACCAAATTACCCATCACTGGGAAGATTCCTTTTATAATAGGACTTTGTTTGAACCACTATCAAGATATATTATCTTTTCGCCTAAATATATTTATTGATGTAGATTATGAGGGTGTGATAATATATTTATCCTATGTATGGAAACCCATGATAGGTGATACTTTGGCTTCATCTTTCTATATTAACCTTTTACTATATAAAGAATTTATCCCCTATGTAAACCAATGTGGTTTGTATTAGGATTCTAATCCCTATTATATAAATAATCTGATAAGATATTACATCTATTATCATTTTTCTAACCTTGTTTAACTATGGATTATTTTTTTGGATAATCTATGACATGGGATTATTTGGTTACATAGAATATTGATTCCATAATATTATAGATATTCTCTTAATTTATTCTTTCATTTGAGTACCTTCAGTTGAATTTCCTAGTTGTGATTCCTGGTGATTATCTTAGAGTGAATCCCTTTTTCTATTGACCTATCTTATTAGTGTCTCTATTATATGGTAGAGATACCATATAATGGTATTAACCATTTAAAACATCTCTCTAAAAATCTTCCATTTTTGTTCTAGTTTTATTTGGATTTGGTATTCAGGGGTGGTTATAGATTTGGATATGTGTTCTAATGGGATAAATTCATTTTTTTGTCTTGATTTTTCTTTCTTTACAGTTTGTTTAGTTGACTGTTCCTTTTTTAGAACTTGGTGACTTTATTGGGGAAAAGTGTTATGGTTTGGATAATTGTCACTCCCTATCCTTTATTTTCCTTGTTATATTATTTATTTATTAACTTTTTTACTTTTCCTTGAATTATAGGTCAATTTTTTTAAAATTTTGAATGACATTGAGTTATAGTGCTAGTTTTACATTTTGTGGAAAGTTTTGTAAACCACGAAAATACAATAACTTGTTTCAAAGGTGTTTTCATGGTTGGTGAACTATTTGAAAAACCAAGATTAAAACCATGAGGCTTCACTAAAGCTTGTCCAGTGCCATACACAAGATTAGTGCAAGGATTGGTAAACCATGCAGCATATCTAAACTTATAAAAAATTAACATTCTCAATTATCCCACCATGGTTTAAAACAATTTTGGGGTTCCTTTCACTCAATTTCATTAGAGACACTGGAATGGGTGTGTATGTGCATCCACTCTTTCTAGTCCATGTATTTTTATCCCTCTACAGATTCCTATAGAAATATCAAAGGTTATACCATGTTTTTCTTCCTTTTATCTTCCTTATATCATTTATTCTTATTCCTCTTGTGTTGAGGCTATGTTGTCCAAATCCTAGGGTAAGCGTTTTTCTAAATTTATATAGTTCTTTGTATGTGGTGAAAGTTAATATTTTCATGGGACTACTTCACTCATTATTAAAACTTTCACTTCATCCACACTTGATTATAGGTTTTTGATTCCATGCTTTTTTTGACAAATCGCATGAAGATTATGTTTTTTTTAATGTTTCCACTTAAATATTATTATTTTCTGAACTTATTAATTGACTATAATTTTTTTAAACTATATTCTTGGCTCAAAAGACGATTATAAATGGGTTCCAATTATTATAGGTTTTGAACTACGAATTATATTTTCTATGTGTTTGTAAAAACATAAAAAGGGTTCTCCTTAAAGGATTTGGGTACTTAAATGATTCCTTTTATTTTAAAATTCTTTCATGTGAATTTATTTATGATTTTTGAGTCATTTCTTCTATAATTTTTTTTATTTGAGTGATTCGATGAGTTTAGTTGATAAATTAAAATGTTATTCTTAAGTAATACATATTTATGAATTCTTGTATGTTTTTCATATTATTTTACACATATTTATTCTATTTAATGGATGTTTTTAAACTATAATTGGAGTTTTTATTATTTTAAAGTCAATTTAAAATGATAATTAGTCTCAAAATGGTCTTCCAAAAGAAATTTTAAATATGGTTTATAAATTCTAGCATGAAGGCCTATTTTTTATCGTGAAAAAGTGGATTACGAGTAATATTGATTTTAAAATGGATTTCAAATTATTTTTAGAAATGGTGTTACTAGTTTTAAAACCAAATGCATTTTTGTAAATTTATATAAAAATAGATTTCAAAAAATAATCGACAAACTTATGCTAAACCCCATATTATAATATTATATCATATTTAAGACTTGAAATGATATATTAGTGCATTTATATATATAAAATAATGGATTCATATTAGAGTATTTATGGTGGTGGAATGAGGGATGTGATTTAGACATGTGTGCTCCATGAGTTATATGTAATAAATGTAACCCCACCTCATATCATTATCTTCATGGGGGATTGTGGTCATCAATGTAAAAGAGTGATAGAAGGTAACTATTCTTGTTATATTCACGCACTAAAAAATCACATATTAATGTGTTATGGTCCCTAATAGGGTAGTTCCATTAGTGATGATAGGTAGATAAAATAGAGTCATTATAAGAATTTCATCGAATAGGATGGCATATATTTCCACATAAGTACCTATAGGATCATCTCACTATAAGATTGGGATTTTCCGATGATTATTTATATTTTACTTATTTTCTCTTTCTATTTTTTTCAATTTTGTATCATCTTGATCATTATTAATTGTTATATTGGGTTTTTCTTTCTCACCCTTAGTATTTTATTTTTTGGGTATTAATATGCTTGTGCCATTTATCATTTCTTATCTTGTTCCATTGTGGTTGTGCTGATTTGTTCTGCAATTCAAATTATGAACCCTATTATTTTGATTTATATATGTATTTGATGACTCCTTGAATATTCTTTGAGTTTCTTCATGTGTAGTTTTTGAAAATATACATTAATGAAGATTTTTCAATTAATTTTTTAAAAGGATTATTTAATGAAATATTTTAAATTTTCTAAAAGTATGTTAATATTTTTATAAATAGAATTGGGTAAGATTTTGAATTTGTGTCTACATAAATGATAAAGACCATATTTTAATATCATGCATTTAAAACTATCATTTATGATTTTCTTTATTAAAAGAAATGTGTGAACTATTTACTGAAATCTAACTAGATAATTTATTTTCACAACCTACTTACACCACTCAATGTCTATAAATCGAGTGAATTTTGCTGGATCGGGTGCTATTGGTAGCTCTTCCCCAATGAATTACTATTTCTAGATCACTTATTAAGCAAAAAGGTTTGGATAATGGATGTTTACCTTGAGGTAACATTGAGATCATGATGGTAAATTTTAGTTTTATCTTATATAACATATGTTTTGCCTAAGTCAACCATCCTAGTACTAAAAAGTACCAACCCATTTTGTCCTGAAACATCACCCAATTTGGATCGTCAAAAGCCTCAAGAAGGCCACCATATTTTCTAGATAATTTTCACCAGTTGATAGTGTTATAAATATATCATGGGGAGACTATACCCTTAGATAAGTGTACAATATTTTTGTTAATAAACCAAACACATCCACATCCACAATCAAATCAAATTATGAAATAATAAATAAAGTAACGGTATCATTTGTCAAACGAAATGTGATATATAGTCATACAAACTAAAAAAATTCTAAAACATATAGCAGTTGATCTCTCATGGGGATGATCACAAAAACAAAATAAATAATATGGATATAAATAAAAAATTATATACCACTAACACTAAACCAAACCACATATTCTTCCTCCATAATGGAAAAACTATAGTATCTCGATCTAAATACCACACACATGAAATCCTACTTGATCATGAAATATTTTTCTCAACCCTAACCATCGTAGAACCAGTGCTGCAACCAAAAAGTAGGCATAAGGGTAAACACACACATCGAGCTGAACATACATGGGGTGGGAAATAAATCTTATCAGGAAACCCCCAATGATGAACCAATAATCCACAATCATAACAAGTGTATGCAAAATGTGATATTCTCATCCTATTCAGAAAAACAGAATCACTTTCATAAAGAATAAAATTTGAGGCTGGACATAATAAAATTCTAGGACCTAAGGTGACACATGAGGTAAATCTACCCCTGATATGGACCCATAATGGAGGATGTATAGCATGAAACATTCCTAACCACATAACATTAGGCATGTCCTCTAGATCTAAAAAGGTTCTCCAAGATGTCTAACAATGTAAAAGGGGTATAACCATAGAAATTACATGAGAACACGCATCTCTAATGGGATCTAGGACTCTAATGGAATATTCCAATCGAGAAATAAGAACTCTACTAATAATGAGGGAACTCTTCCAATAAAATATATCCCTGCAGAACTAATATACTCCATAAAATATAAAATTGGGTAAATACATAGACTACAACCGGGGTCCATCAAAATAGATGAGACCACGAACACCAAGACTCTTTCCGGGTAAGTTTCCACTACCCTATGGGAGTGTTGAACTCCTTCATATCATCCATTATCTCCATAATCTTGTCTAACCATAGACTACAAATAGACAATAAAAGTTAAAAAATCTCAATGCCAATGACCATCCCAAGGATATCTGGAATGCCTCATCCTATGAAAAAAGTCCTAAGAAAAAAATTCCTCAAACATACCATCCAAAATCCAAAAATGCATATGATAAATAACACTCAAACCCCAAATCCAAACTCATGAATCATCATCATCAAAAATATAATAGTTAATAAATTTTAGGGCTCCCATGGTTCCCTAAAATATCAAAACTTTCAGTATGGGATCAAACCACTGGTTTTCTAGCTTATAGGGTGAAACTTGAAATCACTAATGTTGAGAAAACAGTAATATTCACTTTGGGTTATTAAAACTTGTAACTCCTATAGTCCCATGGATCATGTCCATCTCAAAACATGGTCCACACATGAAAAAAATAAACCTCTACCAGAGGCTCATCACCCTACCGACTCCTTGTCTGTAATCTCTACCATAAGGAAATCCATAAAGATAGAATAAGGAACCCTATTAGGGTATCATCTGTCACACCAAAAACATGGGACAAGCCTGACATGAGAAACATGTCCAAGTAGTATTCAGTGGCCATCCACTGATCCTCAATCAATAAAACACCATAAAGTTAATCAAAAAGAAATATAATTCCCTAGAGGGGCATCCTAAAGAGTCCCTGAAACTCTTATCAAACCATTACTAAATTGTACACTATCGCACCTGGAAACCATGATGTCAACCTAGCCTAAGGGTTCCAACTGAACTAGTCCGTAGGTAACCAAGTTTAAACATCAATCACTCAAAGACTGGGTGTTTGGTCTTATCTCCCATGGACCATCCCAATAAAACTCAATATAAACCTTCTTGAAATCTATAAAAAGGTCATTATTCAATACCCCCCTTTATAAATCATACAAATATTTTCAACAAAACCCCTTGACACCTCTTATTCTAAGTCTTCCAAAAGTAACATGACCCTCACATAGGTCCTAACATCATCTCCCTCAAGAGAGCTCTCATGATAAACCTCTTTTCATCCCAAGTCCAGACAACCAATGATATCATGAACCTCACATAACGGATTTTAAATCCAAACATCATGGGGAACCACTGAGATCCACCCTTGATCAACCCAAGTAACCACTATGCTGCTCTTAAGTGACTACAAACCGCACTACTATATCCCACTTGGGAGGTGACACTATAAAGGGTATATAACCAAGCCATATCATGATCAAAAGATGAGGAGGGAGTCCAAGTTCCTCCCCATCACTACCCTAAAGGGTCCCCCCCATAGAAAATAATTGTTTTATCCAAAAATAAGTTAGGAAAGACGGTGTTTCTGAACAAAACCTCTCTACAAGGCACCCAAAACCCAATAATTTCTCAAAAATTGATCACAACATCCCTAAAAAAACTCTCAATAGCCCAATAATCATTTAAACAGAACTAAATTATTATTAAAAATGGAAAAAACACAAAAACTGTCCTTGAATTACCTCAAGGTGTAACCGTCGAAGATTTAGGCTTGAACTCATGCTCCCCCAAAAACCAAAGCACCTAACTCAAGAAATAAAATGAAAATAAATTTACTAAAATAATTAATTATAAATTATGAATTAAATTCAAATGTGAATAGATATTAAAGACTCAATGATGTTCATCTTCTCTCCCAAACTGAAATCAACCATCTAATAAAGGCACGTGATGCACCTTCAACACCCGGGAGAGTAAAAGCAATAACATGTCATTCCAAAATACAAATAAATTCCATTAAATTTAATTAAAAAATAATTAAAAATACATCGGGAATCATACCTACCTCAAAATTACTAATGATAGTGTCTTGAATCTATCTCATGATTCATTCTCACCAACCCACTACAAATCCCCAACATCCTTGGAAGATTTCAGCACGGTCAAATGGAATCAAAATTAATACCCTAAGCAGTAGACACCAAAATCAGACACAAGGAAGGGAGGGGAACATGGGTTAGAATATAGGAGGAATATACCCTCATAATGGTGAATAAGTCACCCAAGAAATCTCCAAGATCAAGGGTACTTGAATAGAGAAAGGGGAAGAGATCCCTGATCTGTGGCACATAAAGGTAGGAATAGGGGAGGGGCGTCTTAATCCTAAGGGGGAATAGAATTTTTCTACTTTTTAACCAAATATGTTAAGTTGTATGATTTGGACACATGGGTTTCCAAACATTGATATCTGCATTGACCAGGCCATCACCCCTCACACAGCTTAGATGCATGGTTTACTCCAGGTTCCAATCACGCAAAAAATCTTGAAACACCATTTTACAAAAAAATATTGGTTTCACAACACAACTCTAATTACCAAAACCAAAAATACGAGATCTTATATAAAAACCATTATTTTGAACCTCAAACCACAATTACCATATATCTAATTATGTTCCCAATCTGATTTCTAACCTGAAGCATCAAAAGTGTAAAAAACCACCATCTGGACCCCCTTTAGGATAAATCCTCCCAGAACACTCAGCCTCAGGTTCCAAGACACCACCAACCCTTTTCAATACAAGGGTCACACTAGCACTTCCTCGAGATCAATGAAAAACAATAAATATATCCAACACCAAACATAATAATTGGATGTGTCATGCCCACTCAAACCTGATCACTAAATCAAAAGAAATAATAATCTCTTGTTCCCATCACACAAGGAAAGATATACCCCAATGGCCTATGGTGGGATCCCCATTGTATGTCTCCCATACTCTATCCTTGTAGTTCTAACCTCAACAGCTCCACCACAACAATGCATCTTAGTTTTCCCAATTCATAAAAAACCAACATGCATGTGCTACGATGTGAAAACTACTCAAGATCAACTAAGTAATACTCTTGCACATTCACCTATGACCTGAATGAAAAAATAGACTCATTGTCAAACAAACCATATCCTACTAAAAATAAGACAATGTACCCAAACAACTGAAAATACTCTTCATTAAGGCCATCCTTAATAAACCAATGTAACATTGGTGTTTCTTATCAAAAAATAAGGCACCACGCACTCTAACCTTGGATAACCAACTGATCACCCTCCAACCAATAATCCTAAAAAACTGGAAGTGAAAAATCATGATCCCACCATGACACCAAAATCACAGATAGAAATAAGAAGGTTTAGGCAATAAGAATAACTTTCCCTCTCTAGAAACCTTGAATCAATGAGAACTCCCAATGCTCCACCTTAAAACCAAGGAAACTCGTGTCTAATCGGAAAATCTATCAGACATCCTTTCCCATATCAAGCCACAACCAAGTCATCTGTAGCATACACTAATCCACTATATTCTTCATGCACCCCTCAATGAAGGACATTTATTTCCATCATTATTGAACACATAACCAAAATAATTGCATAACCAATCATTAAAAGAAAAATAATTTTGATTCAGTTGAGTTTAATGCCACTAGAGAGCTATATGGGATACCTCCATATATGTCATTATGGACACTTTAAACAAATGAACCTCCATCTTCAAAACAATCACACACATACATTCATATAACATATGAACCCAATGTACTTAGTACGATTCATGAACATAGGAATCTTTAAACAATGGCCTAAGAGAAAAAAACCATGATAAATGAAAAATACACAAACTCAAAATAATTACACTAGGTGAAATAATATAACCCAAAAAATATAAAACAAGTAAAGAATTATCACCACCCTGATAACCGATAATTACTATTAGGAAAGGTGTCAGGATGTACTAGTATGAGTTCTGTCACATGCTATAAACGATCACTAAACTACCATTATACCACCTCACCAAACCAATAAAAAAATAATCCTTTGATTATTTTTGAAATGAATCATCCTATGTTCTTCTGAGAATTTCATCAGGGACACTGCCTTCCTGTTAATGTCAATAGGCATACTTGTTTCCCCACATACCAGCTTTCCAAAGGTGGTAAGTTTTCATCACTTTCATCAACGATGTCAAATACATGATAAAAATAGGAATATGGGATGTCATTTCCTCCTTACATGGATTCCTCCTTGGAACTTTTATCCTAGTTTGGGTCTCCGTCAAAACGTTAAGTCATGTTTGTGGAACTCATTCATTGGTCCATCCCATTGTAAACGCCGGTTAATTATATTGATTCTCTCTTGACATTATTTCGTTTTGGGGAGTGTAGAAACCTTCAGTCAGTTGATTATTCATGCTGGTCTTGGTTGTGAATGTATAGATTCTGGTAACATTGGTCACTTGTATTCTTCCTCTAGGGAGGTAATCTTATAGAGGCATCTTAGGTGTAAAATAAAAGAAATATCATGACGATCACAAGGTATCGGACACCGAAGGCATATATATTATAAGGATTTCACCTCATTAATCCAATATTTATTATGTGGTAACTGGAACCTTGGGCATGTATCTTCTAAGGATTTCACCTCTGGCATCCCATTTTTTGCATGAGGTTTGTATTTGGGGCCACAAGTTTAACGTCGTGTGGAGAGGGATCAGAACATACAAGAGAGAAAAATTTGGAAATGAGTTTAATGTCTTATGGAGATAGATTTGATTGATCATAACACCTTCTAAAGATGGATCAATGATGTGAATCCCTAGAAGGGATCACCTAGAAGGTTTACCGATGGATGGATTAGAACACCCCTTGGAGGTGAATCTAGGAGGTTGGTCCCATAAAGGAAAGATGTCAAATTTTGAAGGTTGGTGAGGAAATCCCATAGGGTGAATCATGGATGGATGGATTATAATTCCCTATAGTGGTGGATCCGGGAGGTGTTCCCTATAATGTGATGATTTCACACTGTGAAGGTTGGTGAGGATGCCCCATAGGGTGAACCCTGGTTTGATGGATCAAAACGCCCTATGGATATGGATCCAAGAGGTCTATTACATAATGGGAAGATGACACGATTTGAATTTTTATGAGGATTACCCATAGGATGAACCCTAGTTGTATGGATCATAACGCCCCATTGAGGTGGATCCAGGAGGTAAGTCACATAAAGGGAAGATTTCACACCATGAAGGCTGATCAGAACACCCATAGAGGTGGATCAGGGAGGTACATCTCTATAAGGGAGCACCTCATATGGTCACCAAATAATGGATAATAACATCTTATGGAGGTATATTCAAAAGGTTTGACCCATAAAAGAATATTTTACATAGAAAAAGTTGATCAGAACACCCCTGAAGGTGCATTAGGTTGGTACATCTCTAGGAGGGAGCACCTAAGTTTACTGTTAGATGGGATTTAACCTCATGGAGGCATCTTACATACCCTGTTTAGAAGACAAGGATCAAAACCCACATAGTTTTATACCATATTTTAAGGTCATATTAAAGAACCGATCCTAGAAGTACAGTTTCATATGTTAAGGATTCTTGTGTCGCAAAAGAAGCATCAACTAGGGATTGTGTGTGGATTATGAATGTAATTTTCCCTTTTCATGAGGATTTCACTTGGTCGGAATTGTTTTGGGGCTTATGAAATGAGCTACCTGAGGGACCTAGACAACATGTGGTCTCACATATGAGGGGCACGGTCTTAGAGGGGAGGTGTCCCAATGAAAATCAGGGGGTTTATGGATTCTGGTTTTAGACCTCATCGAGTCTTCTTATGTATCCAGGTTAGTTGGAAATCAAATTCCACATTGTTCAGAACCAGTTGTGGCTTATACTAGGGAATGCAGCCCATTGGATCATGTGGTTAGAGTTTAGATGGTAAAGTAACACATTTGAATGGATTTTCAGGATTATATATATATATATATATAGCTCATGGAAGTTATTGGGAGGAATCCATGGTGACTACTAACCTCTAAACCCACCAGATTCATGCTCTGTGTGAGAAACAATAGGAATTATTATACCTGATTCTTATTTCATGAATGAAATTCCTAAGGGAGATTATGTGATTCTTATGCATGTAAGCTACCCAAGGAGGATCTCATTCCATGTTTGTAGGAACTCACTCCCTATAAGGGTAGGCGGTGTGGATACCATCCCATTTCATTCACATATAGAGAATCATGTTCTCATTACATAGGGTAGGGTCACAGTTTAACGTCATGTATTGAGGATGTTGGGACCAGGAAGTTTTAAGTCATGTAAGTCAAAAATGAGATACTCACTACCTACCCATTTTGATTACATAACTACTACTCATGAACCCCTGGTAGGGGCATGGATTTGGTAATGCTAGGTTTTAACAATGAGGAGGAGTGACCAATAATGAGGTCTAGGTTAGTATGTCTATACAGAGAAAACACAGGTGTCAGTATACCTATGCTAAGAAGAAATAGGAATGTGAGAATCACCAGCCACACTTTAAGAGGATTGGGTCATAATAATGGGTGTCACATGGGACATATGGACTCTTTGTGTCACTAGATCGATCATGGATGGGTGTGTGGGCTCTAGGAACTCAACCTTCATGGAGAGGTATCAATAGACGGGAGGTAGTATGGAGAGACCCAAGAGAGGGGTTTCATGAATCCTAAGTCCTCATAGAGAGGTTCTTTGTAAATCTAAAGTGCTTCATAGAGGTCAGGGGATTCACAAAAGAGTAGGCTTTGTGAAGCATGGTGACCCATCCTTGGGATGCTTTTCTTGCTCAATAAAGGGGTTATTTGTGAATGATAAATTATTCATAAAGCCTCAAGTTCCTCAAAAGTATTTATTCCTCCGTGAGGGACATAAGAATTCCTGAAAATCTTCTCCACCTGGGTGGAGGATATAAAGAACACATTAAAAGGGGATTCGTGAAGCCCAAGTACCTTATATTAACCATTTTTGGTCTGGTTCACGATGTTCTAGATATTTTTGAATTGGGAGAAATTCAGAAGTTGAAATTTTGAGTACCCATCCCTAAAATATTAGACTAAATTGGTATATATAAGCAATTTGTTTTGTGAATATTGGAAGTGTTTCATGAAGAATTTGTGTGATTCTCCAATGGAATGGGATCTTATGGACTTGTGAAGAAACATTTTTAATCATTCACATGGTTATAAAGAGTTGTTGGGATCATGGAGGAATATTTTGGCAATATCGCATGTTTATGAAGGGTAATTTTAGGTTTGGGTCTTCACAATCTCTGATCATTTTTGAAGTAGTTGTTTTTTGTGAAAAAAACTCTTTTAGAGGTTTTTTTGGCAATTTTATCATAGATTTTATCCAAAACGGCTATGTATTTGTCAATTGTTCATAGAGAATCTATTTTGAAGCCAAAAAATATTCCCACCCATAATGGAAGCTAATGGGAAAAGGAGGGTCATATTCTAAGGTAGAATCACTAAAGATCAGCAATCAACACCCTCTTGTGAAGCGCAGTTGCAAAGGTATCTTATGAGGCCAATTTGTAGTGGCATCAGGCATAGAGGCCATTGTGAATCCCAACACGGCCATACACTGATAAATAGTGATGGGGGCCAAATGCATCGAACCATCACCCAAAGAAAACCACTTTCACACTTTTCAGGAAGCTCTTAATCTCTAAAAACATTCCCCATGAATACTAATTTAACAAACTATACTTATGGTCATTTTCTCTACAAATGCTGCTTATCGAACCGGACACTGCAAACTATATCATCACAAAGATATCTCTTTGACCCAATGCTCCACAAACCGATCATTTTGAAAAATCTTCACTAACTTCCTTCAATAACTATGCTTGTAAAACTCTTAATTATTGAATCCAACTGACGATCAGGAAGTCAACACATGTGGTACTCGAAGGGAAGTTATGGAGAACAGAATTATGATTAGGGACTGTGTCCAAGGTGCCTTGTACCATGAAACACTTTTGGTGATACTATCAGAGGCACATAAGGAATACCCTTCATGAAAGAGGTTGTCACTTTATTTCTTCAGTTTGAGGGATTATGTCTTCATCCCATAGGCGTGTATAGACCAACCAACCTACTAGATCAGAGGAATTTTTGTTAAATACCAGTGGAATCAAGCTGATATAGGTCACATATAAAATTAACACATGCCATTGATAGGGGACCTTCTCTGCAACCACATCAAAAATTTCAATGGGGAGATGTAAGCGGATGAGATATCCTCACTGTTGCATTATATGATCATCAAGTAAGGTTTATGGGGATCCAATAAAGATATGGAATGATGGATGGTATTTGTGCCATGGTTGAAACTTCATAGATGAGTGGGTCTGTGCTTATTGGGCATGCACGTTGTGTGCTAAATTTGAGGCAGAGATGAAGTGGGTAGGACTTTATGAAGTTTTAAGGGAATCATAATTCCATGTTTACGGGTTATAGGAGATCATACCTAATTTTTTGAGTATATAGTCACTGGGGACCAACAAATATTTCTTTCATCACGGGGATATCGGCATCATCCTCTAGGGCCTTTACCATATCTCAGAGATCTTGATACTAGGGTAAATGAATGATAAATTCGTCCCCACAAAGAATGTATGTGGAGACCAAGAGTTGATTCTAGCTTTGGAAATGGTGTTGTTGGACCTAGTGTAGGGCGTCAATGAATATAATCTAATGAGGATGGATGTTCCCTTCAAGTATTGGTTTGGATATTTCTTGAATGAACTAGGGAAAAACCAGTTTAATGTGAGAATACAACATGCAATTTTCTAACTATGCCTCATAAGTGTCCTGAGGGATACCAATGGTGTAGGGGGGATCCCACAAGAATATTTTGGTGGATAGATAGTGGAAGATGTGGGGATACAATTTTAATACTGAGGCCATCCCATAATCAAGTTGGTGTAATTCATCTCGGTTCTCATTTGTGGATGGATTCTCCCAATAATGGATTAACACATGGGGGTGTGGCCGAACACATTCATAATGGTAGAGATGATAATGATGGGGTGGCATGTGAATTTGGTCATCCTAATTCTAGGGATGTTTTATAGGGTAATTATCCTTTTTAGGGAGG
The DNA here is from genome assembly GCA_963277665.1 of Viscum album. Classification (NCBI taxonomy): domain Eukaryota; kingdom Viridiplantae; phylum Streptophyta; class Magnoliopsida; order Santalales; family Viscaceae; genus Viscum; species Viscum album. The sequence continues at coordinate 655,018,768 of OY728123.1, forward strand.
GGAAGACGGTGATGTGTGTTTTCAGGCCTTTCCACTTTTTGTATAGTTGATTGGCCACACACATGGGAGGCTAAAATTACCCAAACCCTATTTTGCCTCTCTCAAAAAACATCTGAATAATGATTTAGAATATGATAGGATGTCACTCATTAAGATTGGGTATTGTATAAGTGCTAAATAAGGTCGAGTTGGAATAGAACTTTTTATTTCATCTATTCACCCTTCCAATGGGGTGGTGACCGATGATGGTGTACGGACCATAGAGAAAAGATTGCACCTTCTAGCCATTCGAGGTGGGATACTTGTAACAAGGGTTGAATGTGTGCTGGCTTTTTAGTCATACAATCCACACTGGTTCACAAGGTAATTTAGGTGTCTATAGAGATTGACTCTGATGGTGTACTCATAGGTGTTTCATGAGTTTCATCATTTGGTGATGAGGTATATATTGAACATGTTCACACATGAAGATGTAAAGATCAATAATGAGTTCTTAGCATCGACTATTGTGTATGGGCTTACTCCGGATTACACAAAGATTTGGGAGATAGAATATCCTAGGGTTACGTTGAGGAATATTTCCACTTGAGCTAATGAAGGGGGAGTCCCTCAACCATGGGGTTGATGCTGAATGATGTTCAGAGGGAACATCAGTGGTAGAGATGGTCTAGTGGATAGGATAATAGTAATAGGTCCAACAATTCATGAGCCCAAATAGGCAAGACGTGAAGGGAAATGAGAAGTATTAGTAGGCCTTACATCATTGGATAAGTGAACTGGGGAAGAAGGGGATCCATATGGGGTGTTCCCTAATACATTTTTTCATTCTCTAGTAGAGCTTTTATTCTATGTGGGAATTCCTAATGATGTCATATTTTCATGAATCTTGGGAAAACTGGTACACTTACATGTTTTTCACCAATGCTTGTAGAATGTGGAATCATCTCAATAGGTATTGGATTTACCTCACTAGGATTGTTCATCCTAAAACTAGTTTCCTCATGTCATGCGATGAGGGGAATAAATACAATGTGGAGCTAGTTGACCGAGTGCATTCCTGGGTCACTCCACGACCGCTAACCAATCGGGCAAAAGCTTTGCAAAAAAACCTCTCCCATTAAACTTTTGATAGCAGAACTGGTTGTGTAGGATCCTTTTCCAAAGGAGTTTGGTGATTCTTGGGGAAGAAAAACTTATCAATGATTTCTTATGGGAGGTAGAACTTCTACCGATTGGGTAAATATCTAGATCTTGTGTACCTTGGAAATTACATGTTTCTTAGAACTGCTATCAAAATCTTTTTTCCACTTGATCATGAATCATGAATGGATGAGGTATAGAACTGAGATAGACCTAAAAAGTGGTTTAGGGGACCTCAATCCATAAAGGTGTAGATGTGGGGTCCCTTCCTATTATTGCGGATATAGGTAGACAACCATCGACACCAACAACTGGGCCAGCGGTTATTGAAGGAACCCTAACCGAGGGACTACCTGTAAACCTTCAGAAACTCCTTTTTGGAGTATAAAATTAACTTCATTCCCTTTCCTCCTACACATATTTAAATCCTTTATTTTCAACCCTATTCCTGGATGACATGTTTTGTAATGGAATTACATATGGTACTTAGGACTCAACCATCTGTTCCAACACTTTCATTAGTTATGCCTAAGGTTAATGTGGTAATTGAAAATTATTATCTCCTATAGGAGATGAATGGAAATGCTATGGAAGTCAGAACAACTATAGAGGTTTAATTGGAGGAGATTTCTAAGACCACACCTTCAATGGAGGGGATCGATACATGGCCCAAAATAGGGTTGGCTGAAAGAAGTATGGTGCTTGAGATGATTATAAAGGTACCATCACAAGTAGCTGTTGGAGCCAAAATTATGATGGGGGAAGTGGAGAAGCTGCCAGTGGTTGAGGTGACTGGGAAGGATGCATTCAATGTTCCTGCCCTAAAATTTACATCAGTGCCGCAGGAGTGGAATATGAAGCTTCACCACCAACAGAGGTATATAAGGAATCTGGAATGATTTCATCAACCTCTATAATACGACAAAGTCTAGAAGCAGCTTCTTCCAAATGTGGATTGGTTGATAAAGAGTCACCTCCAGAGATAGTTCTCCAAGCAATCACAACTAATGAGATATTATTGTACAATCTGTTCGATATAATATTGTATTTCTTTCCTCTTTATGAGCCTACACTACCCAAATAATTTGAAGATTCCATCCCAGAGGTCATTGAGGACAATCGGCATGTTTGTCGCAAGGTGTGGAGGAATGTGGGGAACATTATCACCCATATCCAGATTTTTTAACATCCATACTGGGTGGGATATCTTCACCATTGGTTAGTAAATCTAGAGACTATTGGGGTGAACTCCAGTAACCTTCAGGCAGAAGCCAGAGATTTCCTCATTGAACGGGCACATGTAGAATGGTAGGATCTTGATTTCTCCTAGAATAATCACAAATACAAGAGCTCCCAAGTGCTCTAGAAATATGAATATGTAATTTCCCATATAGAGGGGATAGAATAAGAGCATTCCATGATCACCACAAATCATATTGAAGTAATTAAAATTTTAAGGTTTCAACTAGTATTGGTCGAGGCCAAAGATGTAGAGAACAAGAAGGTAGAGGCTGAGTTCCAAGATGAGTAGGACCAGTAGTGGAACAAGATAAAATATTTCTTCTACAAGATTGATAATGAGAGAGAAGACCTAATTGTGTGGCAGTGAATCCTATAGTACACCAAGAAAATGATGGTAAAGATTGAGCACTCAATTGCTGAAATAGAGTCGTAAAGTTTAAATTTTGTAGAGGAGATGCTCCAGCTTGGGGATAAACCTCTTAAACTTTGGTTTTCCAAATTTCATTCTAGAACATATTTCCTTGTTTAAATATCTTACTTCAATCATATTTCTGATACAACTAACAAAAAATCCCTAAGATCATGTGGGTCATGCCTGGTGAAAAAAAAGGGATAACTATGTGATTTCTCTTCATATGAGAGTTTTGGAAAATCATTGAGCACTCGGGGTCTGTTATTGTTGACTGTCCACTGAGGGTGTTCAGGCTCGGAAGGGATATGACTGGAGGACGATGTCCTCAGAATAGCCAACTTTATTTCCCAAATTTCTCTAGTGCACGAGCAGGGTAATGTAAGGGTAATTGAAATATACTCAAATAATGGTAAATGAGAAGTGTAAATCACAATGCACAAGATCTAGAACACAAGGAGAGTGACATTGCGATATAAGATAATTATTGATAGTTTTCGAAACACATCAATTTTACCGTTATCTAGGAATGGAGACAGACAAATGATATTCAACTACTAACCATGTTTGAGAAACAGAACTTTTCTCATAATGTCATCAAAAGTATACCAGGGTGTGTACCCTAGATGTTAGGTGACCTTTATCGAAACATCATTCCATTATGGGTCCCATCAAATATGGATAAGGATGAGGATCCAAATAAGAGGCAGGTGAGGCATACAAATGGAGTGATGTAATGTATGAATGGATTCAAACACTCTTGGAAATATTCCACCATGGATTAGACCACATTGTTGTGGGAATATTTTTCGGATCAATGTTCAAACTCATCTTCAAGGGTAACATCATATCAGATGTTGAGTGAAAACTGAAAACGTGAATGATGTGGTAGATGACCAGTAATGGAGGAGAGGTCCACTCAAGTGAGGGCTTAGGATGCCTTATAGTTTTATGTCATAAAATGAGGATGATATAAATGTAGTTTAATTTCCTATGTTGAGGATGGTGCATGGTACATTTTGACATCGTGTGATCAGGACATGTCTCGTAGTTTAATATCATGTGACCTAGATATTTCACACAATTTAAAGTCACCGTGTATGAATTAAAGATTCTTATTTTAAGGTCATTATGTTTGGACATAAAATATGGTATCCCAAGAGGTGTATGTGTGGTACAACAAGAAAACCCCATTGTGAATTAACACCAATGAGTCTAGAATCACACAACACACTCCCTAGAGGAACAACCCACACACAGTTTAATGTCGTGATGCTTGGATCCCATACCACTTGACCACATTAGTAACTTTCCTACCATAAATCCTAAGCCCTTGTGAGTCATTCTTTTTTTGTGAGAAACAAGGATTGATGATGGAATTTTCCAAACATATAGAAGCATACAGCAGGGGTAGGAAGGAGTCGAGTTTGATAATGTCCCACTGAACGACTTTGTTACTCAATGTGTGCAGATGCATAGAGGGTGACACTAGGGGTGTCAGAATTACACCAATACGTAAGGAGGGAAAGGAGGTAAGTCAGTAATTTTAGGTTTTGGATAAAGGGTTACCAATGGGAATAGATATAATTTTGACAATATTCAAAGCACAGGGACCACAACTATATCAATCATGAATGGGGAGATCATAAGAAGAATTGATTTCTTAAAAAGTTCAAAAAACAAGATCCAATTTTTTTTATAGAGATCCATCAAGGTATTAGACCATGATGGTAGGTGAGAATTATCTAAACATAATCATAATTAGGGGTACCCATTTTGATTTGAAGGATGATAGAAACCCAAAATTAGAATGACTCGAAGTTTGAAGATGGATTGATGGAATGTTCGTGTGGGATTCAATTCCCTATGTTCCGTCACACATTGAAATTGATCATGTAAATTGGGTATATCATAAACTAATATTTAACATTATAGAATGAGGAGTATCACATCATCTCACCTTATTAATCATTCCAGTTTTGTTTGAGGTGGCATATTCCTATCACACTGGTAATGATCCATAGTAACTTGATTTAGGGTAAGGTTGTAGCTTAACATCATATGTTAAAGATGCCTCTTCCATATATCAATCTATAAGGGAATACTAGGCCATTGATGTGTCAAGATAATTAAATGGGGCATATATCTAGAAGATGGACCATATGACAATTTGTTATGATTATAATGGATGGTTTGGTAAGAATCCTATAGCTGGGCCCGAATACAAAAGGCCTTGGCATCACTACGTGTCCCCTGAGTATGGGAATAAATCCAAACATTGTTATGTGAGTGGATTCACACAATATAAGTTCATATAGTATTGATCATGTAAAAATGGTCATTTGAGGATATCCATGTGGAGGGAGACCTATAACTCGATGTGAATGAGCCAAGGAGGACATGCACCATGTGAAGCGATCTTAATTTCAATTGTCGTGAGATTAAGTTCATAATGTCTAGACCAAAACTTAGCCAAAGGGTATGAAGGGTTCATGATTTTTGAGATGCCCCCAAAGAAAAAATGTATAGGCATTACTATATATTTCATGATAATGGGAATCAATCCACACATAGTTATTAAAACACGATGTAGTAAAGGACATACATTGATGGGGGAAATCCTCTCAGGTGAGAGAGTTGAGGCATCCCATAATTATCGTGGTACATCCCATGTTTTGGGAATTGGGTAATATTTATTGACCATATCATACAATTCATATGAGGCATCATGATTTAAGATGAGGTAAGCACCATCTATCGTGTGTTTAAGAGTCATCCTAAACTTGTTTAGGGTGTGAAAATAGTTTAACATCATACGTTGAGGATGTTAAATCCATGTTTAATTTCATAAATTTCATACCCTAATGGGGGAATGTCTCAAATGGGTATCTATATTGTAGTGATGTGAATGAGGACCAAGGAGTCCCAATTCCACATGACATGCCTCTAGGATATTCACACACAGTTTAAATTCAAGATGTTGGGACTATAAATCTTAGTTTAAGGTCATGCATTTTATATCTAGGGAAGGTGGATTACCAAAATGGTAGTATATATCATGGTGGAGTGGTAAACCCATGGTGAATGAAGGCCTATGAGGCCTGGTTCCACACCATGTTTTCCTAGGAAGGCTCTAACATAGATTATATTCATGATTCTTGGAATTTTTCTCCCTATATAACGTCATAGAGTTTGGAATTGAAAGGGGAATTTATTCATTGGAATATGTGTAAGGCAGAAGAGTAACAAAACCCAATGTTAATGAGGACCTAAGAGGCCTACTAACACCTAAAACATTTGAAAAAAAACCTACTTGTAGTTTAAATTCATGATGCTTTGATTCAGATTCCTATTTTAGGGTTATGGAGCCCTAACCTATTGCAAACAGTTTGAGGTCAAGATGCAAGGATCATAAGATTTCTATTAGATTAAGGTCTTAAAGTTCAATCCAGTGAGGATCCTAGTTTAATGTCATAGAGTTTGGATAAATATCCCAGTTTAACAACATGTTCCTGGGATGTGGACTCCTTATGTTACGTATTACTTGAGGGACTAGGCATGGGTAAGAATGTGATATTCTCTCCCTTAATGGTGATTAAAGAGTATGCTATATAGGAATATACATTTTGAATGATGTATGTTTCTTTTCACTTAGGATCCAAATTTTGTGTTTTCCTATCAGGTTTCATTAGGGTTATAAGGGCCATTACCGTGTCACCCTGGAGGATGGAGCATAGGTTAACCTTCTTGTTTAATTCCCTTACTATCTTATTCTGGTGCCTCTCTATATTATACAAGGATTAAAAAATTTTCTCATGGAGGGCTTCTAACTTATCTTGATGGACTTGTTACTTTATTTCCTTTTTCTTCTAGTCATATACATCTATCTGGAACGATGGAAATTGAAATTTAAAGGGTAAGACTTCATATCCTCTATTCACCAGGGAATATGGAGTCAACTGGGTGGAATTTTGATTTGTTGTCATGTAATCCGATAGGACTTTCGGGAGCTTGTTCAGACAAATTTTCTAATTTTTACCAAATATATTTTACAAAATGGTAGATAGTGTCATGTTTAACACCTTGATCTTACCATTTTCCTTTGCATGAAAGGTTTATGTATGGTTACACTAGATACCATACTTGGTGTACAATCTCTTCATCTTCGTGGACCATAAGATGGTACAATTATCGGTGAGAATGGCATGAGGAACTCTGAATTGGTGGATGATGTGGGATCTCGGGAATTAAATCATGGATCGGGACTTGACTTCCTTGAGTGGAATCACTTTTTCCCACTTGGAGAATAAATATACCATGGTTAGAGTGAATATGTACTATAAAGATGTTGCTGGTGGATATGGTCCCACAACATAGAGCCCCCAAACTACAAAGGGCCAATAATACCTGGGGGTGTAGAAGAGATCTAGAAGTCAATTCAAAAATTTGGAATAAATCTCACATACATGACACAATCATGGATCATGGTGGGCTAGAAGTATCCCAGCCTTTGAATCTGATGGGAGAGCTTCAACCCAACCTGACGAACACTACAAGACCTGGTGTGAAATTATTGTATAACCTAGGTAATCTTCCCTCCTTGGATACAGTAGAGTATAATTCCATAAAACCATAATTTATAGACAGTATGCTTGAGGTTTGGACCACTCTAGAGGGTGAACTTTGCTTCACGCTGGTGACTTGTTTCTCACTCAGCTCAATAGAGAGGGAGAACATCATGATGGATATACTCAATGAAAGGAGTTGTCCAATTAGAGGTTCCTTCTACTGTGAGAAGACCTATGGGTCCTAATGTAGAAGAAACAGTATTCAATTAATTTACCTATTGGATTTCATCATTATCTGGGATGATGGGGTCAATAACCCTTTGATTTACCACATGCATTAAAGGGTCATCCTGGTCAGGCTCAACAAGAGACACAACTAGACTGGCCAAGGAATCAGATCGACCATTCTATGACTAAGGGGAATGAGTCACTTCTAGCAAAGAAGGGAACTGGTCTATAATCGGAAACGTTTTCTCAAGTAGGGGTACGAGCTATGGTCCTAATGGTATAGTCACCATTAATCAATTTAAAGACAAACCAGAAGTCCCCCATCACATAAAAAAAGAAACATAAATCTCAAGAGCCAGCTCAAGACCATTAATGAGATCCTGATACTCCACCTCGTTATTGGAGAAACATTCAAATAAAAGGAATGAGTAAGGAGTAATATCTTATGTGGGTGTGATAAAGAAAATCCCTATGCCCACTCTATTAAGCTTGGGATTGTGGATCCTTATAACGGTTAGGCCTCGAGTGGCACCATTATAATGCATATTCCAACTCATCACAACATGATCTACTGAGAGGATAGATTTTTCAATTATGTCAACATCTAGGATAATCTCTTCAAGTTTCTAATGGGTGGCCAAAAATTATTCTAATCCCCAACACTTGATGGCATTTCACTTAATAAATCTCATTTTGTAATATTGAAAGATTATCACCCAATGTTCTAGTTGTCCCATCAATATGGGGAGATTTAGAATAGAATTAAGTGGTCCCAAATGGTACACAATTTGTATCTCATGATGTTGTAGATACTACTACAACTTCTGCACTATGAAAACCAGAACGAGGTAGCACTTCTCGATAGGGGGAGTATCTGGACTCCGTGTCAAGGAGCATGCGATTGAGATAATATAAACTATTCTCTCTACCTTCATTGTTCTTATGAGTGAGAAGGGTATAGAGGGATTGTTCTAGGGTGGTCACGTAGGGGACCAATGTTTTACCAGATATGGGAGGAATTAGAACCAGAGGTTTTAGTATATACGTCATGATTTACTCAAATGCAGTTTATAACTCTTCATCCCACTGGTAGAGGGTTCCTTTATTCATGAGCATGTAAAAGGGATTCCACTTGCTGATAAGATTCTTGATGAATCAACGTATATAGGACAAGTATCCTTGAAAGACTTGGAGTTCCCATAGTTTTCTTAGAGTAGGCATCAATATGGTTGATTTTATCTTCATCAATTTGATCTCAATGCCTTTTTATCTGATGACTAAGCTAAGAAATTTCCAAAAGGCAACCTCGAATGAAAACTTCTAGGGGTTATTATTCAAATTATGGGACTATAGAAAGCATAAAAATTTCTCAATATCTTTAATATGGTCCTGATTCTATCATTAATGAACAATGAAATCATCCATGTAGAATTCCATTAGCATCATGAGAATCAGTTTGAATATGTGACACATGGTAGGCTGGTAAGTGGCTCATATATTCTTCATACCGAAAGGCATTTTCTGATCGAAAAAAGCTTACATGAAACACTATAAATGTAGTATAATCATAATCCTCTAGGGCCATACGGATCTTATTTTTCCTATAATATCTATCCATGATTAGGAGAGCCTGGAACATAGCTATGGCACTGATCAAAAGCTTCATCACTGGAAGGGGAAAAATAATCCTTTTTACAATGGTGGTGGAGATCCCTAATGTAGATACTAACTATAATATTTCCATTATTATTTATTACTATAATTATATTGGCAAGCAACTTGGGGTACTGAACTTCCTTGAAAATGTTGGATTTAATAAAGATTATAAATTTCGACCTCAACCATGACACCATGGGAAGGGTGAATTTCTCTACGAGGTTTCTTGAATCTTTGGTGACTCACTCAGAGACCGAGATTATGGATAGAGACCTAGGGGACTATTTCAAGAATCATTTCATAACTCTGGGAAAATGCATCATGATGCTACTTCAGGAATGCTACATACTACTGATGTTCCTAGGGTGGAATGTTTGTATTGACCACCATTAGCCCCAGATCTGCTTCAATGCTAACGTTCACCAAAATCAACTCATTGAAAGTGGTTTAGATTCCCTATTAAAATATGGTAGGAGAATATTCCAAGAAATATTCATCATCTATAGTTGGATAATCAGTGGTAGGGGTACATCCAAGCTGACCGATTCTAGGGGAACACTAGTACCTCCTCGGACGGATACAAAATCCTTACTAGGGGAATCTGGAACTACTAAAACCATAGTGTAGAGGCTGTTGAGACAATACTATCTAGACATTATCCATGGGATCAATACTGTCTATAAAATAAATGGTGGAAGGTTGATTCCATCGATTCAACATGTCATGGTGAAATAAGAGATTATGACGTAGAATGGTGGAAATAGGGAAAACCTCTCGATACTTCATTGGGTAAGGGGATTTTAGTGTCACCTAGGCCTATCCTCTGTAGAATTATGAGATAGTATTTTGAAATTCATTGTACTTACGGACCTAGTTCCCCTTCCACTCAGAAACAAAAAATAAAATTCCTAGACTAGGATTGCGGCCTCAAACTAGTGAATTAGGAGGATGAAAGTGTCCTCCAAGTCTACCCATGCACTATCCATAATGATTTTGTAACATCCTGACCTGGGTGCTACGAACCAGTGTAGTGAACCAATCTATTTCGTGACCTCAAATGTGCCTCCCCATACGCCAAAGGCTACCAACTAGCAACTAGGGCCTAATATCGATCATGGGGAGACCACACCCTTTTTATCAGACTAGCACAATAGTATAAATAAATGACAATAACCAAAATATATAAACATAAAAAAACCAACCCAGTATCACAAGATGACCAAAACATTAAATATAATATCCAAAACAAAAAATTAGATATGTAATTCCCAATATGTGTCAAGTATCAATATAAAAACACAAAATAAATAGAGACTCACAACTCCTAGGCAGGTCCGAAACCACATCTAGTTCCCTCATCCAAGCTCCATCCTGACTCATCCATCTAACATTGGACCTTTTCCCTTATCTTTTCCTACAAGCATGAACACTATTAGGGTACCAATTAGGCAACCCGAGTATGGTGTGAGTACAAATCAGTAGGCCACCACCAATGGAATTTAATACAATATCCATTTAATAACATTTTATTCAGTGGTATAATGAATAAAATACAAGAAATAAAGTAAACAGTTTAAAATTATTCAATTAATTTTTTTTAACAACATAAACTCTTGGGTTCCTATGGACACCTGAACTCTCAATACCTAATTCGGCCCATTCCATATTTTGAACCATATCACAAATTCAATTCATAATTCATTATAGTAAATGGTATTTCATTATCAATTCTTTTCAATTCATTATGACCTAAAATTGGAACCATAGTCAAATTCCAATATTTAGGGCCTAGATCAGCATTCCTAGGACCTCGTGGGTATTTTAAGCAGACGTTTGTGACCAATACTCATTTATCAATCAATCACCCATGTAGGATTTTGAAGTAGAATTTTTTTTCCCACAGTCCTTTATCACTATATTATTTTGATGTATTACACCATGTCCCACACACCTTTATCAATTGATCGCTATGGGGTTTTGATTCAACAGACCATGTCCCAGACATGTATATCAAATATATCACAATATAAGATATATCACATTAATAAGGGTTAATAAACATTAACCTTCTTATCAAATTTCACATTTACAAGATCCGTTAATTAATTCAAAAATTAATTAATCCAATTCTATCAATTCCATAATCACAATAATTTTCATTAGTTAATTCAATAAATAAATTAGTCCAATTTCACAGTCCCAATAACTGAATATTTAATTCAACAATTAATTAATTCAATCCAAATTTCATTATCATATATTTAACCGAATTCATCATCACATGTCAATTACATTAAATCAATTCCATGTTTCCATAAATTCATTAATCTATCAATTTATTCAATTTAAGCTAAAATTGTCAAAATTCTAATTGAAATATGACAACACATACATAAAATTAGAATCAATATAGTGGGAATTGAATTTAAACCACCTAAATTAATATCATTGACACTTTCTAGCCAATGGAAATCCCAAATAGAAGTGGAATGATCAAGAACACAATGAAGAAAGGAATCAAGATCTGAAACCTAGATCCAAAATCAAACAAATAAAGAACCATCAAACCTAGATCTAGAACTAAAAACAATGGGTTAAAAAAACATTTAAAAGGATTTGAGAATAATAGGATAGAGATGGGAAACCAATTGGGATGATATTCACTTACCGGAAGAGGTGCAGATCTTCAATCCAGACTTTGAATTACAGAGAACGTAGGTCGAAAGGCCTTGGAATTCATCTGGAGCCTCCAAAAATGAGAGGAACTGATTATGGTTTATATATGGGGTTTAGGTATTTAATAGGTAGTTTGGAAAATTTTAAATATTATTTTCAGATTAATTAAAACTATATTTATGGTTTCCCGAGCAGAGGTGCATGGTTTACCAAACCATGCACCTAAACCTTTTTTCCACTTCTAGGGGTGCACGGTTTATCCTAACAGGGCACACTAGTTTAAAAATCATGCACTAGAAATTTTAATACCCTCTATTCGGGTTCTCATATTTTTTTGTGATGGGTACACGGTTTGGGAAAACCATATGCCAACCATGAACTAACTATCCTCCATCCAATTTTTCCCAATTTTCACCCAAATACACCCAAGATACAACCCAAAAAAAAGTACTCAAAACAAGGAAAAATAATACCGGTAAAAAATCCCAACACATATCTACAAAAATTTATGATCTTACAACCTCCCCACCTTATAACATCTCATCCTAGATTTTTTACTCCCATGTATCTCTAATATTATGAGGTAAATAGGTCATGACACTTCTCTCTAACATGTTTCCTCCAACACATTACCATTTTTTCTCAATGCATGAAATATTTGTATAGTATTTATCTGAAAACTTTTTCACTATGATCCAAAACATGTATCAAATTATCATCAAATAAATCATTGGTATAAAGCTTAACGTCATCCATATCGAACACATGAGAAAGGTCTGGTTGATACTACTGAAGTTGTGGAACATGAATAATGTCATGCATAACACTATACCTCTATAGAAGATCCAATCCATACGCCATCGACCCTATTCTCACAAAAACCTCAAACAGTACAACAAACCTGTGGGACAACATGAAATGTCTTTGTAACCTATAGAGACCCAAACTAGGAAACACCCAAAGGAAGACACAATCACCCTTTAAAAATTACATGGGTCGTCAACGTCTATCAATATATGACTTCAATCAACATTGAGTGGTGGCCATATTCTTTCAAATAAGAGGAACCTGCTTCGATGTCTCCTGCTCAAGACTCAATCCCAACAACTATAACTCTCCTAACTTCATCCAAAATATAGTTGATCTATATGGACTACCATAAATATCCTCAAATGGTTCCATCTGAATAGATTCCATATAACTATTGTTATTGATGAACTCCACCAAATCTAGGTGCTTCTACCAAGACTCACCAAATTCTAGTACACATTCTGAAATCATATCCTAGAAAACCTATATAGTATGTTATGATTCCCCATATACATGTGGGTGGAATTTCATTCTCAAAAAAACTTGTGTATCAAGAACCTTCTATAATACCTTCCATAAGTGTGAAGTAAAATGTGAGTCAGAGTCTGAAACAATAGTCCATGGAACCCTATCTAGATGGAATATCTCCCAAACGTACAAGTCTAACAACTATTCCTATAATAAGGTCTCCCATATAGGCAATAAATGATCTAATTTGGATAATCATTACACAACCACCCAATAGAATCATTCTTCTAAGGAATCTTCAAGAGACCCACCAAAAAACCCATAGTAATGTAATCCCACTTCCATTATATAATAGGAAGTGTTAATATTAAACCACTAGGTAGTTGATTCTAAAAATTTATAGCTTAAAAGGTGTATCATTGTATCAATAACCCTACAATCTCCTTTTTAATTTCTATCCATCAAACTATCGATGTAGGTCAGCGAACATTTTGGTCACACCTAGATACACTAACCACTTGGAGGCATGAAAATAATGCATCAAATCGTCCCAAATGCTCACAAGAACAACAATAATATTACTCACATAGATGATCTCATCCTCATCTGGGGTCTAATTGGAAGGTGACTTCCCACCTTCAAGGATTTCCCTTAAGGACAAACATTTTGGATCCTCATACTACCTATCTCTAATCTGTCTCCAAAGTGTAGACTCCTCTAAAACTAACATGAGATTCATCTTCTCTGGACTCTCCTAAACTAAAAAATACATCTCATATAGGAAGATCATAATCTTCCATTCATCACTACACTCCTGAACTTCCTGGGTCTGATTTTCCCTACTTAGATCATCAACAACACTTTTTCACTTCTTGGGCATATATTCTAGCTGAAAATAAAATGATTGCATATACTCAAACCACCTCCACTATTAGATATTTAAATATCATTATGAAAACATATAGTTTAATCTCTTTTTATTGGTATAAATATTAAACTTTTCACATAATAGATAATTCCACTAAAACTTAAAATCATAAACCACTACAGCTAACATGAGGTCATGTGTGTGTTGGTTACGTTCATGTGGATTTAACTTAACAGATCCATACACCACAACTCGATATCCTAGCATCAAAACCTCTCTAATACTGATCCCATAACCATCAAAAAACAACTAATTATCCTCCCCTGGATTGGTTAGGATTAAGATTGGTGTCGTTTCCAAGTGATTATTAAACATCTAAAAACATTCTCACATGTTTCTGATCATTCAAAAATTATCACCTTCTTGGTCAATCCCAAAAGTGGTGCAGCCAGTGAGGAAAATTCATAGATGAACCTATGATAATATTCTGCTAACCCCAAAAATCTATGTATATCAAAGAAAATTTGGGGAAGCTCCTAGGAAACCACTTCCTAAACCTTCTCTGGTCCACTGACACAACTTCCTCAGAGATGATGTGGCCTATAAAGTGTACCAGATAAATCTATAATTGAAACCTTGATAGCTTGGCATATAGCTGATTCTGTCTGTGTGTACTCAGGATGATGTCAAGATGTTAGGCATAATCATAATGAGTCTTGGAGTACACCAATATTTCATCCAAAAATATAACAACAACTGATCTAGGTACGGATGGAAGATTTTATTCATCAAAGCCATAAACACTACTGTTGTGTTCTTCAATACAAATGGTATCATGACGAACTCATGCAGTATATACCTACTTTCGAAAGTAGTCTTTGATATATCAGAATGTCAAAATATAAATTGATGGTACCTAAATCTCATTTCTATCTTGGAGAAGACACAATTTTACATCAACTGGTCAAATAGATCGTCAATACAAGGAAGAGGATATAGGTTATTTACTATCATATGGTTTAACTTCCTGTAGTCAACACACAAGTGGAGAGTTTTGTTGACCTTCGTAGAAAACAAAACTAGAGAACCCCAAGTTGACATACTCTTATGGATAAATACTTTATCCTCCAACCCTTAAAGTTGATTATTAATATTTGGAAGCTTCATTGGGGACATTCTGTATGGTTGAATAGAAATTTGCTTAGCCCCCGAATTGAGCTCAATCGTAAATTCAACAACTCTCTTAGGTGTAAGCCATGAGAAGTCCTCAGGAAACATATCCTGAAACCTGTTAACTAATGGTGTAATGGAATAATTCTTTACACCTCCATTATCAAGAAACTTACTAGAAACCTGGGTGGTGATCTCCCCTAGTTTTTGCTGAATTGACCCTGCACATCCCACATTGATATCTCACTCTCCATAGTGAATAAAATTTTCACCCTTAGGTGATATAAAATTCAATATCCTTCGGTAAAAATCTATGTGGGATCATCATGCTACTAACAAGTACATACCCAAAATTAGGTCGAAGCCTAACATGTCGAGGATATAAATATCCCATAGAAAATGGTATTCCCCAACCTCAAGAGAACACCCTTTTCATAAGCATATGTCCCTTGACTATACACCCAACAGTGTATTGATAGTTATTACCCTAGTCACAAAATCCACAACCAGAATCAACACATTCAAAATTTATGTAAATATAAAGGAATGAGAGGTTCCAATATCAAATAAGACACCATCTAGCATATAATCTACAAGAACATTACCTCTAACTATCAGTGGTCCAACCTCACTATCCACCAGTGTTGGTTTAATGGAATGAAATGGCCCTACCCATATTCCCTATGATGTATTCTGAGTCCCCTAAGCTACACCACTCTACTCATATGGTAACTCTTTCCAAGAAACACCTCATCCACTACCACAACTGCCATATCCAGTAGAACTATAACTTCTAGACTGGTATGGTGTAGAAGATCCCCTTTAAATACTCTGGTTTTGTCCAGATCCTAAATAATTACCCATATATCATGGGTTCCAACAAAACCTATATAGATTTCCTATCCTTCTACAGTCTCATAACTCTACTGGTGGTTGGGGGATTTATCTCCAAAATTTAACTCATCGACCACACTAGTGACAGATCACTCAAGAATGGTCATATTCAATTGATCATTCTCTCTGAACACATTACTTTCCACTACTATATATAACACTATCATGATGATGTTTCCTAATCTCAGAATTCATACCTCCTAACCATCCATATAAAACCACCTATCCCCCACTCAAAGACTCATTCAGTTTCCCATAAAAAAAATGACATCCATATTCCCCAATTTTGAAAACTTCTTAATCCTGAGGATATTTAATTGGGAATTAATTTTAAATTTAATCCCACTATAAAACCTCTTTTCCAAAGTAGCCTCATCTCCTACCAATTCTAGAAAAAATAACTGAAAATCTATGAAACATCTACCATAGTCCTTCACAGACATGCTCCTCTGAGTCAACCTTATAAACTTGGCTTCTCTGTCTCGTCTAAGTGTCTCTGGATAAAATTTTCCCAATTAATTCTTCTATAATTCCTTCCAATACATATTCTCTAGCTATATATCTTGATTCTAGATGTCCAACCGTCCCTTAACTTCACCACATAACAGGTAAGCCTCAAATTTTACTCTCTTCTTAGTATGAGCCTCTAGTTGTTCATGTATTTTATAGGTATAATCAATCCAGAACTCAGCTGCCTCAGGTACACCCTCTCCAATGAAAGTTAGAGGGAGATACAACTGGAGCTCCCATGTCAGATCATACATGATTTTCACAACCCACCCTCTGTCTCCTTCCATGAACTTCATGAAGTGAGAAATGTTCTCACGAAACTTCTCCCCTTCTCCCTCACTCACCACTACCGGTGCCTCAGGTCCACTGTTGGAGGCACATTTCCATTCATTTCCTTCTACTATATTATCAATGAACATCTTCAGGGATTAATAACTCTATAATTTTAAACACATGTCTTAGGAAACATAACACAACATTAATATAGTATAAGAGGGATTCACAAAAGGACATAACAATCCATTCCACCTTTTTCTGCCACACAGCCAAAATCAAGGCTCTATCACCACCCTTAACCATCCTACACCTAGGTCATGGTTATAAAAGTGTAAAATAATTCCCATTTTAAAGTATCATTAGACATCCATTTATTCACATTTTAGCATTTTAAAATTTTTAATTCATATCAGGCACCGTTTTCAGTTCAATTTTACAAGAAAGAAAAAACATTTCCATTTTAACAATCCATACCAAAACATCTTTTCTATGAATTCCTAAGAATGATTCAGGTAACAATAATAATCCCAAGTTCCCCAATTGATAAATTCATACTCAAATATCATGCCTTATCGATCCAGGACTCCAATCTCATAAAATATCATAAAACAATAATCGCATCACACAACAAGTGCATCACTCGATGTGAAATAGCATCCGACTGTAACAACACACATAAATAACAATAATCCCACATTGGATACTTGGATTTTACACTTGTATATGGGTTATATACTCCCATGCATGAGATATTAACCAATTCTAGACTCATCCTATTCTCCTATATACCTTTCCCATATAGCAAGACAAAATATGTGAAATGAAACCACCTCTGATACCACTTTGTAATGTCACGACCCAAGTGCAACGCACTGGTGTCAAGAGACATTTAGTTACATGGCCTCAAGCACACCTCCCTATATTCTTAAGGATTTCAACTAGTAGTGAGGGTCTAATATCCGTCATGGGAATATTATACCCTCTTTATCAAAGTAGCACAATAATAAAAATAAATGATAAAAACAAAAAGATATAACTATAACCAAACCAACCCAGTATCACATGATTACCTAAACAGGAAATGAAAAATCCAAAACGAAATAGTAGATATGTAATGCCAAATATGTTTCAAGTGTCAATATGAAAAACCCAAAATAAAAAAAGACACAAAAATCTAATGAGAAAGTCCCAAACAACATCTGGTTCCTTCATCCATGATCCATCCCAACTCATTCATCTAACACTAGGCCTTTTCCCTTTCCATATCCTACAAAAATGAAGTCTATTCTAGTATAAATTAAGAAGACTTAGTAGAGAGTGAGTACAACTAAGTAGTCCACCACAAAAAGCATCTAAGATAATATCTCGTCAATACCAGTGTACCCAAATGTATAAGGAATAAAATACAATAAATAAATTAAATAGTTTTCATTTATTCAATTATTCTCTATTTAACAACATTACCTGAGTACCTGAGTACACCCAAACACTCAACACTAGCTTCGGCCCATGCCAAATTATGAAGCATATCACATATTCAATTCAAAATTCATTACAACACATGGGATTTCATTATCCATTCATTACAATTCTTCAAAATCTAATTCTTCATCACATTTCAATTACATTAAATCAATTCCAGGTTTCCATAAATCAATTAATCAGTTAATTTATTCAATACAAGATTAAATTGTAAAATGTAAAAATTGAAATCTAACAACAAATAAATAAAATTTGATATCAGATTATGGGGATTGAATTTAGAACACCTAACTCAATATTTCTGAAAAACTCTGGCCAACAGAAATCCCTGATTGAAGAGTAATGATCAAGAACATGATGAAGACCGAAATCTAGATCTAAAAAATAGATCCAAAATCAAACAAATCAAGATATGCCATACCTAGATATAGATATAAAAATAATAGTGGGAAATATCATTTCAAAGAAATGGAGAAGAATGGGAGAGAGATGAGAAACCAGTCGGGATGAGATTCACTTACCTGAAGAGGTGCAAATATTCAGTTCAGACTTTGAATTGAGAAGAACAGAGTTCCGAAGGCCTTGTAATTCATTAAAGATCTTCTAAAAATGACAATAATAGATTATGGTAAAGTTAGGGTGTTTAAGGATATAATATGGGGTTCGTGAAATTTTAAATCTAATTTTTAGATTAATTAAAATAGCTTGCGCGGTTTCCTGGGTTGGGGCGCATGCTTTTCCAAGCTCTGCACCTAAACTTTGGGCCACTTCTAGGGGTGTACGATTTCTCCCAAGAGGGTGCATGGTTTGACAAACCTTGTGTCAGCTATATTAATACCCTCTATTTGGAATTACATGATTTGTTGAGATGGATGCATAGTTTGGAAAAACAGTGATCCAACTATACACTGCCTATCCACCTTCCAATTTTCAATAATTTTCACTAAAATGCACCCAAGAAAAAACTCGAACAAAACATACACAAAAAAACAAGGAAATATATTACCTTTTAACGAGTCTAAGACATCTCTAGAAACTTTTGGGGTCTTATAGGTTGTGTGCTCAACCTCATTGGTCAGAAATTCCTTCCCCTATATCCATTAATAGTCTGTTCTAGGTAGCAGGCTTCATAAGAGTCAAAGAGAGATGCATCTCCTGGAATCACACCTACTCGACCATTTATGGAGTACATGAGGCACTGGTGATATGAGGAGAAAACTACTACATGTAGAAGAGTTCATGGCCTACCCATCAATGTGTTTTAGGTGGTATCCTATGAGACAACCATGAATTCAGTGCTTTTCATCAAGCCGCCGAACGGGTTCTTCAATCAAATTCTTCCACACAGTCTCTACATAGTCCTATCATCACCCTAAATCTTCAGGTCATAGGGACTCAAATATTCTTCATCCAATCCTAGATTATAGAGATTCTAGGTTATTATGAGATTGATCTTTAATCATTTGTCCACTAGGTAATGGTGGATTTCCACACCATTTAACTAGATTTTTATGTACAGTGGGTGGATGTTCCCCTATATGAGGGATCCCTCATATTATCTAGAGAATGAAATGACATAATGTAATTCTTCTTTCGTAAACTCCTCTGAATATAAGGTCTCTATAGCCTTTACCTAAGCTTTGAACTAGATGTGGTTCTTCAAGGTTTCAGCAAGGGCCTCACACATTTCATTATGCAATAGAAGAGCCTCTAATATTGACATACTTATAGGTATGCTAGTGAGGGAATTTAGCACATTGTATATCCATTCAAGATGCACCTTTCTAAACATATAGGGTATCTCTTTGGTGGGAGGTACAGCAACTGTTGTTGGATGTATCGCTGAATTCTGGCTGGTGATTGAAATATCCTCTTACTTATTAGCTAACTCACCTAGAATAATTATTAGATAACTTCCAGATCGGTAAGGATTGTCTTTATATATATATGGTTGACCATAATGTGGTTATTATTATTTTTACAGCTTGTTAGAATTCTCATCTGTGGTGTCATGTCCAATATAGTAGGCTGGTAGAACTGTGCTGGCAAAGATCTGTGCCTTACCTACTACCTAGTCTCAATATCTTGTATTTCTTGGCACGAGGCACTCACATGAGTATCCTATGGGATTGCATTCATTTTACCATTCCTTCGAAGGTGTCAGCCAGAGGCACCATGGTTGTTTCCCTACAATCCATCGTCACCGGGGATCATCAAGAAATCCACTAACTCAATTGTGTCCATATAAGCATACTCTTGGTCATCATCATAGGAATATTCAAATGATGGTTATAACCTCAGGGATATCCCCATCTCTAGAGTCATGAAATAATTGAGGGTGTGGATGGATCTGGAAATGGTGGGGGAATCTACTTTCCCTTGTACTATCGATGCCTACTCTTATGAGATTTGGGGGTAGTGACATAGATGTAGAAGTGTCAGTCAGAGGAGGAATGGTGATTTTCATAGGCTATGTTAGCCGAAGAAGGAACATATGATGCCATGGGCATGAGAAACTACTCTATGGGTTAACCAATCATAATACCTATGAGTCCCATGGTTGGAAACCATCTTCCATTCTCCAGAACACTCATTGTCACTATCTGTGTTAGCATAGATGTGCACGACTTATGTCATAATGTTTTCTAATTTTACTGAACCATTATCAAACTATTTAATTAGCCAGTTCTTAAACACATAAAATTATTTGATGGTGTTTCCAAGGGTTTTTATGTAAGGTAAATGATCAGGGTACTAAGTGCGTTGATATTCTTAGGGCCTCTTACACTATGGAAACTTCAAAATTCCCTACTCCAAAACACTGAGGAAATAATCAAGGACCATTGTTCCCTTGAAGGAATAGTTTTGATGTTTATTTACTGGAAAGGGTGATTAGGGACCATATCCCTGACGATGGGATAGATCCTAATGATGTTCTGGAGAAACATTCTCCCATCTAGGTAGATGCATTTGGCAAGGAGGCATCTACCGATTCTACAATGGGTGAGGTGGTGCCTGAGGAGGCTACTGCACTCAGCACGATTCTTCAAGAAGAGGGTCTATCACCACTAGAGTCTTGGTATTCCTTTCCTTTATTGTGGAGGTAGTCTCTGCTTTGATGGATCTTCTGATAGGAACTGTAGAAGGAAATGGGTTCACTTTCCTAGCATTTTGTAAGGTTTCCTCTAGGCATTGGTACTTGTCATAGAAATATAAGAACCCACCTGAGAAGTTGTGATTTATGAGGGTAGTGACTAACTCATTCT
Source organism: Viscum album (assembly GCA_963277665.1). Classification (NCBI taxonomy): domain Eukaryota; kingdom Viridiplantae; phylum Streptophyta; class Magnoliopsida; order Santalales; family Viscaceae; genus Viscum; species Viscum album. Next base: position 655,040,431 of record OY728123.1, read on the forward strand.
TTGTGTTCCCTGTGCATATCCTCTGTAGCTAATATTTAGTTAGTTTTATATATAGTGAATACATGAGGCTTTTCCATCAGGAAAAAAAATCTTTAACACGCTCATCAGGTAGGATCTTGCAGTTGAATAGGTTGGAAATTTTTGTCTTTCACATAGAGGAGTTGAACTGATAGAGGAACTTCCTATACAGTTCTTCCCATCCGGTGATAGACCAAATGGAAACTGGTTGTACCAAATGAATGTAGGTCCTCCCAATGTGTAGATGATACATTAGAGCATAGTGGCCTCATGCTACTCTGGGGTTCCCAACATGGGTCTTCACCTTGAGATGAAATGGTCCCAATGTTGTATTAGATCACCCATCGCATTGAATGGGAAAAATATGGGTTTCTCAAAATATGGGGGTACTTGTATATCATCCACCCATTTCAAGTTTGGATTTCCATCAAGTGGGATTGCCACCTGTCGTGTTTCAAGGGCCTCTGGGTGAGTGGTGAGGGTAGCTGTAACACCCTAGGATTTCACAATACATTATCTCTTTAAAATAATTCAATAGCCTGTTCTACATGCAACACCGAGTTCGAGTGCCCCAGGACTAACCAAATTAGTCACTCAAAAACAAGTTATGAATATTTTTAACTATATTTTAAATTTTATATACTCCATATAATTTTAACATCCATATTATGTGTTTTTTAGATATAATACAAGAATAAATTCTATTTTTCAAATAAAATAATTATTTTTCAAAAAATGAAATTTTACCACCTTTTAGTGGAGAACCATTTTTAAATCCAACATTTGACGCTTTTAGATATTCAACTTGACAAAATAAACATCTTCTTTATAATTGGGTCATAAATATTTAGTTTGGATAATTTTTTGGTGTTTTTATAATAACTTTCATATTTTGATGAATAGTGAAAGACACTAAATTTTAATGGAAAAAAACTTTTTTAATAAAAATAATTTATAGTTTTAAATTATAAATTTTAAAGGTTTTGAAGTATAATTATATTATATTTTTTATCATTTAATCCAATATAGTTCATTGGATGTAATTCCACAGTTGAATTGGACATAAACATATGTCAATCTTTTCATAGTTTTTACTTCTCAAAAACCCGCTTTCTGGTTTTGACGATGGGAATTAATTTTAAATTAATAATGAAACTACAGTTTTTTAAATTTGGTATAATATACATCATTTTTGAATTTGTAATATCAAAATTATCTTTGGGTGAATTTTGTGTATTTTTCTGAAAACATTCAATTTTTAATGAATACTAAAAAACACTATGCTGTAGATAAAAACTGACTATTTCATTAAAATAATTATTTTTAAATAAAAATTTATCTTAAATCCAAAATAGATATATAGTACATATATTAGTCCAATGTAATTCATTATATACATTTTATAATAATATTAGACATATAAAATTTTATTAAACTTTTAAACGTCTTTTACCCACCTTCTAAGGACATTTGCAAATTTGCATAAAACGTAACTTTACCACTTCTTTGAATTGAATTTAAAACATACAAGGGACAATATTGACATCATTAATTAAAATTCGGTTCAATAGGATAAAAATAATTTTTGCTGAATAGTAACATTTGAATTTTATTTACCACATTTAAAAATAAATAGGGTAAGGAAAGGTAAAAATGATATTATAATTTCCCTAACACATGTTCTAATTCTATTGGATAAGTGTATTTTGACCTAAATCAACCTCATTAATAAAATATTGTCCTTTTCTACCCACTTGGATTAGATTATGACATTTATTATTATTTTATTTAAAAAAGAGTTAAAAGTGTTAAATTCAAATTCTAATAAGAAAAACCTTTTTAATATAGGGTTATAGATAAGATAAATTAGGGTATAAATATTAATTAGAAATATTAACATATTTCATACATCATGGTATTTTATTTATAATTTTTTTTAAATTAAATAATTAAATTTAATTATGACACATTGATGATTTAGTAATTACCCTATTAATGAATAATTAAAATAATTGATATTATTAATATTAAAATAAATGTAAATCGAGATTTTTGATGCATTAAACTAATTTTATAGGTTAATATGACATGATAGGTTTGATTAAATAAATTTTTTCTAAGTGATAAAGTTGTTATAACTTTCAAAAAAAACAAATACTAAATAGTGTCAAAATTTACATAAATGAGTTTTTTTTTCAATAATATATTATTAAATGATATAATATTCCTAAAAATCAGAGGTTCCATAAAAGGACTTATATAATAATTTATATGTCATTAATGAACCACTTGAGGTTCTCTTGACAATTTATAGAAAGTTTATTAACCATGTATTATAATAATACAAGAAGACATGGTAAATGTTAAACTATTTAACAAAGAGTTAAATATAAAAGATAAGGTTAATATGGTGACCTAAACTTGTCTAAAACCTACTGGTTGAGAGGTTTTCTACCTAACCCCTTTTCATCCTCTAAATAAATCTATTTGGAGCCATTATGAAATAAAAATTATTTTTTAATAGAATAATATTTCAAGCTTTTCCTAAAGTGACCCTCACCTCTCTAATAAAAGGGTACTTCCCCTTCACTAAATTTCACACCTCCAAAGCCATTTGGATCGTCCAAACCCAGACCAATATCCTTCCAACTACCCTAAATTCAACATAGAGGCCTCAATTTGATCATAAATCCAACCTAAGGATCCCTTTTGTTCAAATCAAAATGAAGAACCCAAAGAAGAGGTAATTACTTCATCACCTCTTTCAAAGTTCATTACTTTTTCCACTTCATATTTCATTTTTGTTTAAATACCAAAATAATAAATCTAGTACCTTATACATAATTTGATGTTATTATAAATATTTTATAACCATATTCGTTATTCTATCCATCCTATGAATAAAAAAGTCACCATACGTGTGTACGTATGGCTTGTCGTTTCTATGTCGTGGTGTAGTTTGTTATTCAACACTTCATTATTTGGATGGGTATAATAATGAGTATAATTGATGGAAATAATAAATATAAAATTTTAATTATTCTGTATATATGATATACCATCCAATTACATATAATTTGACCATAAATAGAATAATATTGTCACTCATGCGTACGTACGGATAACTGTCTCCACGAACGCGATGAGATTCATTCCCCGTCGTAACCATTCAACAATAATTTTGATTTTAGGATTAATTTTTTTTAAAAGAACTTAATACCATTCTGGATATGAATCAAATACATCCTATACATAACAAACATGACTTACATAACAAAACATATAAAGTTAAACAAATCAGTTAACACCTGAAATAATGATACTTCTGAAATATTATTAACAAAGCAATATTGGAAGATCATATATGATATCATATTTATATATGTGGTTCTTTTATAAATAATAACAATTATTTAACTATTATAAAGGATTTTAATGTACCCTCGACTAAGGAAAAATACAAAGTAAGTGTTAATTTTACAATCCCTTTATTTATCTGAGGTTGTTTATATGTAAGTATCTAGTATGACCTCTATATCATCCACATCTGTGTTTCTTAAAAATGCATTTCAAAACGTTTTTACTATTTCCTAGATTATGGGTTAAATTCATTTATACCCTTGTTTTACTTTTTATAAAAAATATTGAAAATAATATTTATTTCACTTTCCAAACAAGGTATTTTATGACCTTTTCAACAAATTGAGGTAAGAATGTCTTTTTAACATATATGGCGGGTGTAGATATTTCCCACCATTATAACACCTTCAAATCTTCCCTTACAAGTTTATAAGATTCTTTTAAAAATAAACGTTTTCTTTTATAATTATGTGACTTTTAAGTGATTTTAATATATAAATATATGTTTCTCTCTAATAGTTTTAATTTCATTTATGTCAACATATTTTGATGGATTTTTCACTTGTTTGAAGTTGATTTATTATGATATAATCTTCCATAATGTATTGAAGGTTTGATGATATGTTTGACTGTGGATGTGTTATTAACATTTCGTATTCTGGTTTTAATATGAATGTTTATGTTTTTTTTCAACTTTTCCATATGAGTAATGTATTGGACATAGTAAGTGATGGGTGGAGCCCGATATAGCTCCTCGATCCATAGGTATGTCTCATGAGACAAACTACTGTCTTGGAACAAGTCCTTGACAAAATACTATTTGTAGTCTTGGAATGAGGCCTTGACTATGTGGTTATGATTTCTGGCATTAGGCATTCCATCATTATGAAATTAGTTATTGATATTACATGTGATTATTTGACTAGTATAATATCCATGTGAAGAAGTAAATGGAAGTATTTGATTTATATTTTCCATATTATGATGAAGTTTTATTTTAAAAGGCTTTTGTTTTAGTCTTGTACATTTCCCTCAATGTTTATTCTTATTTATTAATATTTTCACTATATTTTTATCCTTACTGAGCATCTGAGCTCACCTCTTTATTATGTTTTATTTTTCCCAGGATGAGAAGAAGTATATTATGATTGACCTGCATGGATAGGCTATGGGATATTATTGTGTTCAAATGAGACACAATGTTGTTTTTTTATTTCATAATATAATGTAAAACTTATGTATGTATCTAGTACTTACAAAGATAATAAACTGATCGGTCATTCGAGACACGATCCCTTATGACCATGTCAATGTAATGTAATTATACACTAACTCTGGGTAACTAGGGTTGGGGCGTTACAGTTGGTATCAGAGAAAGTTTAGTAAAAACCTTGGAAACTAGATTTATAAAAACTTTGATTAGATAACATTACCCTAAGATAAAATTTGAGGATTACTACAGAATAACTTGTAAGAATTTAGGTAATGCATAGATTTTTTGTATTTTCCAAACAATAAACCCCAGTCTGGATACGAGTGGGTAGAGGTTGCTCTGGCATAGATGTATCTAGAGGTAAAACCCAAAAACACTACTTTGAGCTATACATGAGTAGGAACTGGTACACGACAACAAGCCTTGATTCACTCTTGGTTATGACACTCCTAGGTTATATGCTTAGGATAATTCCCATTTTCTTTACAAACCATTATAAAGGATTTATGAGTAAAAACTTCCTCAAAGAAAACATTTTTATGATTATGGATTATATGCATAAACGTTTCAATTTATGTTAGGTATTTTACATGTTTTGAATTATGAATTGTGATATATATACTAACCTAGTGTCTTCCATTGTTTAGAAATGGTTCCCAGTAGAAGGAATGAGAACTCCATAAATACGCATGATCTAAATGTTATGAAAGATCATATCTTTCAGGGTATTAAGCCAAAATTTAGAAGGAAAATAGTCTCCCACGTATTCTCATCATATGGAGAAATATTATCATGTGTTATTAAGATATGTAAAGAATTCTATGAGTCCTATGGATTTTAAGGGAAGCCAGAGAAGAAAAGGATGGAAGAGAGAAAGTTGGATAAAGGGAATAAGGGAAAGAAGGATTTTTTTCCTATGTGATTACTATGGAAAGAATCACCTAGGTAAATTCTTGAAGGGAATGGGAATTTGTTATAAGTATGGAGAAAAAGGAAACCAATTATGTGATTGAAAGTGTAAGAAAAAGGTTTCAAATGTACAATGCTTCATCTGCAAGGAGTTAGTACATTACGCGAATCAATTCCCCAATCATCAGAGTATACCCCAAATGATTCTATTAGATAATAATTAAGTTATGATACTACCATGTATGAATAGGAATAATTAGTGTTCTTATATATCTATTAATGAATTGTGTCATTTGAGTGTGGTATCAACGTTGTACATGTTATATTAATTATGGAAATAAATAAGGATTGTACTGCAGTACAGTTTCATTGATGATTTAAGATTATATGGTACAAAAAAAGTTACTCAATAGAAAGTTAAATGTTTTGGAAAATACATAGATGGAGTAAAGATAAACCTTAATATGGTCTTGATTCTGAGGTAGTGATTATGGAATAAGAGATGGTTGATTTGGATAAATTATATTGGATATTCTAGACTACCTTGAAACTGATTAATGGGTTTTTTTATTCCATATTTATTAGAGTATTAAAACTTTTTGGATATAAGTAATATATCTAATATTCTTTAAGGAATAAGGGATAATGGATGTAATCAATAATATTTTATTGTAATTCAGGTTGTTACCATGTTTTAAGAAAATACATAATGAAGGTACTCACATGTTATTATGTGGAAAAAATAGATCTTCATTATGTTATGTTGACCTTCTTTATAAATTTTGGGACTATGAGTTTGGACACAAGTATTTTGGATAAGTCTAAAAGTTGGAATGGATTATGTTGTAAATTGGATACTATGGTTTAATGTTAAAACATTTCTTAAGATTATTTTTTGATTTTTTTTATAAAAAGGACAACCCGAAGGTTTGGCGAAAACCCGTCACATCCGGCAAGGCCGAGAGACCTGAACACGCAACCAAAGGGTGACAGGGGTGTATCACCTACCACTGGCATATGTGATATACTGGTTCGTAAAATGTAGTTTTTTTAAATGATCTAATAGATGAATTATAAATTTATTTTTTTAACCCAATATGATTAGGATAAATAGAATATTTTTGAGTTCTATTATCTTTTGGAGTGAAAGATGGGTTTGTGGTAGAAATTAGTAAAAAGATGGAATTCTACTTTTAAAGTATTTTTTATTTTTTATTTTTTATTTTTTTAATTATTCTATGAATAAATAAAATTTTAAAACTTAGGGAAAGGATCTTAAAACCAAAAATGTGTTATCCTAATACCTTTTGTTTTTATAAACTAATAATATTTTAAGTCATCATAGATTTATGGCTTTGAGGCCCTCAATTTTCTATTTATTATTCACTTGTTTGTGATTGATGAACTCAATCACTCCTTATAAATATTTACGTTTCCCTCTAATTATGTGTCTCAAATTTCCACCAATGTTCTCCTATTCTAAATCCTAATTTGGTGGTGACTTTTTCATTTCCATTTCCCTCTTGTTAAGATTAATTTTATTAACCATATTTATGATGTGGGTTTTCCACAATGGTATTTTCAATTTATAACCTTTTATTTAGGAAGAATAATTTAAAATTGAAAGGACTCAATTTATTTAAGGAGAGGAGAATGTAACACCCCAGGATTTAATAATACATTATCTCTTTAATGTAATTCAATAGCCTACACTACATGAAACAGTGAGTTCGAGCACACCAAGACTTACCAAATTAGTTGTTCAAAAAGTAGTTATGAATAGTATTAACTACATTTTGAATTTTATATACTCCATGTAATTTTGACATCCATATTATGTGTTTCGTAGACATAATATAATAACAAATTCAATTTTTCAAATAAAATAAGTATTTTTCAAAAAAATGCAATTTTACCACCTTTAAATAGAGAACCCTGTTTAAATAAAATATTTGAAACTTTTGTATATTCAATTTCAAAAAATAAACTTATTCTATTTAAGGGGGACATAAAAATTTTCTTTGGATAATTGTTTTTTTCTGTTTTTCTGAAAACTTTCATATTTTGATGAATAATGAAAGATATGAAATATTAATTGAAAACAACTTTTTTAGAAAAATAATTCATAATGTTAAATTATACATTTGAATGGTTTTTAAGTATAACTAAATTATATTTTTATTATTTAATCCAATATAGGTCATTGGAATTAATCCCACATTAAAATTGGACATAAACACATATCAATCTTTTGATAGTTTTCACTTCTCAAAAACCCACTTTCTGGTTTTGACAACGGAAATTAATTTTAAATTAATTAATGCAACTACTATGTTTTGAATTTGATAAAATAGATATAATTTTTGAATTTGGAATATCAAAATTATATTTTGGTGATTTTTTTTGAAAACAGTCAATTTTTGATGAATAGTGAAAAACACTGTGTTGTTGATAAAAACTGACTTTTTCATTTAAATAATTATTTTTAAATAAAATTTTTCCTTAAAGTCCAAATATTTACATAATAAATATATTATTCCAATGTAATTAATTAGATACATTTTATAAAAACATTAGACATATAAAATTTTATTGAACTTTTTAACGTCTTTTATCCACCTTCTAGGGACATATGAAAATTTGCATAAACCATAATTTTACCTCTTCTATGAATTGAATTTCAAAAATACGAGAGACTCGGTTGAAATTAGTAAGTAAAATGTGGTTCCATATGATGAAAACAATTTTTGGTAAGTAGTAACTTTTAAATTTAAATTACCACAGTTAAAAGTAAATAGGGTAATTAAAGGTAAAAATGATATTATAATTACCCTAACATATGTCCTCATTCTATTAGATAAGGGTATTTCAACCAAAATTTTCCTTAATAATAAAATATTATCCTTTTTTGATTCACTAGGATTAGATTAGGACATTTATTATTATTTTATTTAAAGAAGAGTTAAAAGTGTTAAATTCAAATTTTAATAACAGAATCATTTTTAATATAGGGTAAGACATTAGATAAATTAAAATATAAATATTAATTAAAAATATAAAAATATTTTATACATCATGGTATTTTATTTATAATTTTTAGATGTTAAATAATTAAATTTATTTATGACACAATGATGATGCAGTAATTACCTTATTAATTAAAGATTAAAATAATTGATATTATAAATATTAAACTAAATTTCCATTTAGACTTTTGATTTATTCCAAGAATTTTCTAGGTTAATATAACATTTTAGGTTTGACTAAATAAATTTTTTTCGAAGTGATAAAGTTGTAATGACTTTCACAAAAACGAAATACTAAATAGTGTCAAAATTGACATAAATGAGTTTTTAAAATAAATACTATATTATTAAATGATATAATATTCCAAAAAATATAAGGTTAATCAAAAGGACATATAAAATAATAGATATGTCATTAATGAACCACTTGAATTTCTCTTGGCATTTTATAGTAAGTTTATTAACCATGTATTATAATAATACAAGAAGACATGGTGAATGTTAAACTATTTAACTAAGAGTTAAATCTAAAAGATAAGGTTAATATGGTGACCTAAACTGGTCTAAAACCTATTTTTTGGGAGGTTTTATACCCATACCCACCTTATCCTCTAAATAAATTCATTGGGATCCATTAGAAACCGAAAATGATTTTATAATAAAAAATATTTCAAGATTTTCCTAAAGTGCCCCTCACCTCTCTTATGAAAGGGCACTTCCCCTTATCTTATTTTCACACATACAAATCCATTTGGATCATCTAAACAATTATAAAATATCCTCCAAACTACCCTAACTTAAAACTAGAGGCCATACTTTGATCAGAAATCCAACCTAAGGATCACTTTTGTTTAAATCAAAACGAAGAACCCGAATAAGAGGTAATTACTTCATCACCTCTTTCAAAGTTCTTTTCTTATTCAAATTCCTCTTTATTTATTGTTTCAAAAAGAAAAATCTATTACCATATACATACTATGATGTTATTATAAATATGTTATATAAATATTCATTTTTCTATCCATTCTATGAATGAAAAAGTCACCATACGTGTGTGCATACGGCTTACCCTCTCCACGTCATGGTTTAGTTTGTTATTCAACACTTAATTATTTGGATGGGTATAATAATGAGTATAATTTATGTAAATAAAAAATAAAACATGTTAATGGTTTTTTATATATTATATACCATCAAATTACATATGATTTCACCATCAATATAATGATACTGTCGCACATGCGTACCTACGGATTACCGTCTCCACGAACACGATGAGATTTATTCCTCGTCATAACCATTCAAGAATAATTTTCATTTTATGATTAGAAATAATGTTTAAGAACTTAATAAAATTATATATATGAATCAAATACATCCTTTCCACAACAAACTTTACTTACATAACAAAACATATAAAGTAAAATGAATCAGTTAACTCTCGAAACAATGATACTACTGAAATATTATTAACAAATCAATATTAAATGATCATATATGATATCATATTTATGTATGTTGTTATTTTATAATTTAATAAAAATTACTTAACTATTATAATGGTGTTTATATAACCGTAGACTAAGTAAAAGTACAAGGTAAGGATTAATTTTACAATCTTTTTATTTATCAAAGGTTGTTTATACGTAAGTATCTACTGGGACCTCTTTATCATCCACATCCATGTTTATTAAAAATGTATTTCAAAACATTTTTACTATTTAATAGATTATGGGATAATTTCATTTATACTCTTATTTTAATTTTTATATAAAAAATTGAAATTAATCTTTCTATCGCTTTCCAAACAAGGTACTTTATGACCTTTTCGAAAAATTTTGGTAAGAATGTTTTTTTAACATATACAGAGGGTACGACTATATTATGCCATTATAACAACTTCTAAGATTCCATTACATGCTTATAATATTATTTTCAAAATAAATTTTTTCTTTTATAATTATTTGACTTTTAAATGATTTCAAAATCGAAAGAGATATTTTTCTCAAACAGTTTTAATTTCATCTATATCAACATCCATTGATGGATTTTACACTTGTTTGAAGTTTATATATTATGATACAATATTCCATATTGTATTGAAGGTTTTGTGATATGTTTAACTTTTGACGTGTTATCAACATTTCATATTCTAGTTTTAAAATGAATGTTTATGTTATGTTTCAACCTTTTCAAATGAGGAATGCATTTGACTTAGTAAGTGACAGTTGGAGCCCGCTATAGCTCCTTGATGCATCGGTAGGTCTCATGAGAAACAATTGTGTCTTGGAATAAGGACTTGACGAAATCCTATTTGTAGTATTCTAACAAGGCCTTGACTATGTGGTTATGATTTCCGGCATTACACATTCCATCATTATGAAATTAGCTATTGATATTACATGTGATTATTTGACTAGTAGAATATCCTTGTGAAAAAGTAAGTGGAATTATTTGATTTATCTTGGCCATATTATAATAAAGTTTAATTTTAAAAGTCTTGTTTTTTAGTCTTATACATTGCCTTCAATTTTTATGTTTATTTGTTAAAGTTTTCGCTATATTGTTTTCCTTACTGAGCATCTAAGCTAACCCCTTTCTTATGTTTAATTTTTCCCAAGATTAGAAGAAGTATATTATGATTGACCTGCAAGGATAGGATATGGGATATGAGTGTGTTCAAAGAAGACACAATATTTTTTTTATTTCATAATTTAATGTAAAACTCATGTATGTATCTAATAATTCCAAGGATACTAAACTGATCATCCTTTCGGGACATGATCACTTGTGATCATTCCAATGTTATGTAACAATGCATCAACTCTAGGTAACTAGGATCAGGGAATTATAGTAGCTATAAAATCTTCATAGTGAGGGTTCCTGTATTTATGATTATCCTTGACCATCAATACATTGAAAGGATTATCAACATGGTAGGAATGTTCCATGGATAGTGGAGAGGCAAGGCCTGGATCCCAATGATGATGGTTATGTTGATCGGGTGACTTTGGAAACTCAAATCTCTGCCACTTTCTATAAACTATGGCCTCTGATTTTTATAGATGTGCAGAATAAATAGGATCAACTCAGAGCAATTGGATGATCTAGACTTGTGGATTCCCCAGTAGAGGAGAAATGGGATCTTGTCCAGGAGCTCTCTAATCCAGGAGTCGCTCAGTAAGAACTCATCGATAACCATTTCTAATCTACGACCTACTGGATCAAGGTGGTAATCATGGGATCAGCCTATTTTTTTTACTAAAATCTAAGATGGATTAGATGTATTGGAGGACCAAACCTATTATTTACCATTTTTGAGGTTTCAAATGGTGGGTAATGTCTTTTCGGGGTCCCCAAGACAAGTTCCTTCCATTATTGGTGGGTGTGGGCAACTTCCGGAGGGTCCACCTAGTGTTATGTTTCCCCTAGGGGAAAATTTTTCCTATAAAACTCTTCATTTAAGTCACAATCCTTGGAAAACTCAAGTAAAACCATGTTTACTGTAACTATACCTAGAGGAAAATTCTCAATGTCAATGGGTAGTTCATGCTATCACAAAATAGGAATAAAGTGGAGAGTAGTATATTATCCACAATCCTAGATTTTAACATGAGAAGATTCTCATTCCATGATTATTTAGAGAAATATGAGGATCTTAACTCATTTATGTTGGAGGGTCTGGTGGTAGTAGGGTGATGGTTATTAGCTACTGGTAGTGCTACCAACTCGACCATTCGATCCTGCTAATCAATGTCGTTGAAGTGCTACTGTATTTCTGTGTAGACCAACTGATGGTCGAAAAGATGGTACATTGTCACCAACATAGTTTCTGGGAAACACATGACTTGGGAATGGGTGAGGGAATCTAGAATATCAATGTTGGAAGCTGCATTTTTTTCAGAATACAACTTACAAAATATCTACTCCCAAAGTCTCCCAAAGAATTTATTTCTCCAAAGTAGGTCCCTTCCCATGGTCAGTCCGACATTCAATTAGTTCTGGTTGATATATAGGTAGTATCACTGATGTGGACCTGTGTAGTGGTTGTATGGATAGTGGAGGAGTCTCTATATGATTCTAATGTTTTCTATACACTAGGTCATCTCTTGATGTTGGTACAAACCGCATCATCGTGTCCTTATAGGACTGGGTTTCCACCACTTCCTTATGTGTGAAGGAGTTAGCAGTCATTGGTGGATCAACTAGATGCTATTCATCTATCCCATTCTAGAATATTTCACTCTGATCTTGGGTAGATGATGAGAGGGAAACTGGTGATGATAGATATGGATGCACCATGAGGCCCTGGAAGGGGGGAAACTATTCCTCCACCTACATGTATCTACAGAGGAATTTGGGGATTCTATGGATCTCACCTTACATGATGAAAAAATTCATCTTCCAGGATCCTCAATACACTCTAATACTAAATAATGGGTAAAAGGATCCATTATTGTGTCACATTCCCCCTTAAAAATTTGATAGGTTAATAGAGTTGATGGTGACTTGCTGCTTCCTAGGATTTTTCCTTTGACATCAATAGTTTTCCCTTCTACCTTGAGATGGTTCATCTGAGTGGGGTAATTCTTTATCATTGGGAGTAACTCTATTCTAGTGGGTGATAGCAAGGGGAGGGCCCCATATTTGGTTAGATGGTATATGGGGAGGGCTTCTGTATCATTTTTTGTTAGAGTGGGGAGGTCCTCCTCTTTGATTATTGTATGAGTGGGAGTGAACTCCACTATGGTTATTAATGAAGCAGGAAGGACCTATTTTTCAATGATGGGGACATGGGTAGGACCTCCATGTTGCCCAGTATTAATATAATGGGGATGACCTCCATACCGGTGAGTTGAAGTATGAGGAGGAACTTCGCACTGATCGAAATGGACACTGGCAAGACCTCCAGGTTTAGAAAATGGTGTACGGAGAAAAACTCCATAATGGTTGATGAAAGAACAGGGAGGAACTCCACTTTAATTGATGATGGAGTGTGGAGGACCTATAATTTAACTAGGAATGGCACAAGGAGGACCTTCGCACAAATCGGTTGTGACAAAGGGAGGGCCTCCATGTTGAATGGTGGAAGCAGCATGGGGAGGACCTCTGTATCGGTAGTCGAAGAGGGGAGGACCAATGTTTGAATTGGGAACAACGTGAGGAGGACCTCTTCTTGGGGTTTTGATAGCATGGGGTGGACCTAGACACTAAAACTCATTATCATGGGTTGGCCCGCAAAACAATTGTTTGAGGTGTCAGCAATTGACAGAGTAAACCTAGCCTGCCTATGGGGTGGCTGAAATCTTAATCCCAACCGAACATGGATGGATCCCTACTCATCTGTTGCAAGAACCTGGTGGAATGTGCTGGAAGTGGTAGGGGCCACTAGAGCTATGGAATATGATTCCCCTTTTTGATATTTCTTGTGGTCCAATTCCTGATGTTGACGTCGGGTGGTCCGGTCATGGGATAGTAGAGTAGGGGTAAGGTACATTTGTTCTTCATCCTAAAGGAATGGTCATTGTTAGAACAGACAAGTCCAAGTGGGAACCCCCCTTGATAGCTCCTGGGTAGTAGTCATGACTGTGGATACTCAGGCATCCTACACCGCCTCAGTGTAAAGGATAAAGATATAGTATTACTCTTAGGAGAGGCTCCCAAAGCAGTTTGATGTTGGAATAGGGAGGGGTTTCTCCCTACGTTGTCCATGGGGGTGGTAGTGTTAGTAAGGTGTTGAATCCTCCCGGTCTTGGTGGACCATATCCTTATTGGGAAAACACCCTCTTACTCATATAGATGTACGATAATTTTCATCACCCTTCTCTAGATGTTTTTTTAGGGTGAGATAGGGAATGGGTTCCTGGTTGTTGTAGTTGTGGAAAATTGTGGTAGAGGTGGGGTCATGCGGTATTGTCGCACCAACATTTCTCTTACCCCTATATCTTCAGGCGTTCGGTAGTTTGTTTCCTATGGTTGGGATCCTGTAAACTAGTGGGATTCAATAATCGTTATATGTATAAGAATATTGATTTCAAATGCCACTTTGTCTTTTAATATTCCAAATGTGTAGAGGGATCCACGTTAATGATGTCAGAGACAGAGAAATACAAAACATATACTACCCCAATTTTTGGTGAGTTCCATGTTGGTCCCACTATTTTCTTTGTGGGACCCAACACCATATATATAGATCTGGTGATATGATAATATACTGATGTCTCAAATGCTACTAGTCCCCAAATTTAGGGTAACATTTTCACATTTGGTTCAACATTTCCATTTCTAACACTTTCTTTGAGGCCACCACTTGCATGTTAATGTGAACTGTCATGCTTGTTACACTACATTCATACATTCCAAAGGATGGTGACTTTGATAACTTTCATCGATGATGTATGCTCCATGATTGAAATGGAATGATGGGATGTCAGTTCCTCCTTCCATGGATTCCTCCTTGGAACTTTTCACACAATATGAGTCTCCCAAAAATAGTTAAGTCATGTTCATGGAACACATTCCTAGTGTCACCTCTTTGTGGATGGCGGTTAGTTACATTGCTTATATATTAAAATTGTTTCTATATGATCAGGGAATCAACCTTCATTTAGGAGAGTAGTCATGTTTGGAATTGTTGTGTATGTGTATATGTTGGTAACATTGGTCACCTGTATTGTTCCTCTTGGGAGGTCATCTCATGTAGGCATCATAGGCATTGAACCTAAGGCATCCCTTATCGATCACAAGGTATATCATGCCAAATATCTATATCTTAAAATGTTTTCACCTTATGAATCACATGTTTTTCATGAGGTATTTGATTCTATGGGCATATACTTTTAAAGTATTTCACCTCAGGTATCCCATGTTTTACATGAGGTATGTATTTGGGCCACAAGTTTAACAGCTTGTGGTGATAGATCAGAATTTCTTATAGAGATATAGCATGTAATGAGTTTAACGTCTTGTGGAGACTAAGTTGATTTATCAAAATTCCTTGTAAAACCAGATCAAGGAGGTGTATCCCTGGGAGGGATCGTCTGTAGGGTTTACCGATGGATGGATCATAATGAACCAGGGAGGAAGATTTGGGAGGTGTGTCTTATAAAGGGGATATTTGACACCATGAAGGTTGGTGAGGACAACCCATATGGAAAACCCCAGATGGATGGATTAGAACTCCCCATAGAGGTGGATCTAAGAGGTGTGTCCCATAATGGGAAGATTTCACACCATGAAGGTTGGTTAGGATGTCCCATATGGATAACCCTCATTGGATTCATCATAACTCCCCTTGGAGACGGATAAAGAAGGTGTGCCCTATAAATTTATTATTTCACCCCATGAAGGTTTGTGAGGATTTCCCTAGGGAGCTGGATGGATGGCTCAGAACACCCCATGGAGGTATATTTGGGAGGTTTTCCCCATAAAGGGAAGATGTCACAACATGAAGGTTGATCGTAAAACCCCTATAGGTGGATTAGAGAGCTACAACCCTAGAAGGGGGCACTTGAAAGGTTCACCAATGGATATAATTGAATTCCCCATGGAGATGGATTCGATATGTGTGTCCCATAATGGGAATATTTCACACTATAAAGGTTTATTAAAACACCCCTGGAGATGGATCAAGGAGGTATATCATGAGGTGGGATCACCTATGTTTACCATTGGTTGGGATTGATCCTCAAGTAGGAATCCTACATACCCTGTTTAGAATAAAGGGATAAAAACAAATATAATTTGATACCATGATTTAAGGTTGTGTGACAGGACGGGTCCATGTAGATTAACGACATTCAGTAAGGAAGCTCTCATAGAAAAAGAAGCACTGATGAGGGATGGTGTGGGGCTTATACATGTAATTTTCCATTCATAAGAGTATTTCTATTAGTAAAAGTTGGTCTGGGGTTTTCACATTAAGCTTCCTGAGGGTCATGGAGAATACATTGTCTCCCATGTAAGATGAATGATCTTATTAGGGATGTGGCCTGAGGAAAATTAGGGTGGATACGGATGTTAAATTTGGTCACCAAGGAGGATTCCTACATATACCAGTTAGTTGGGAATCAAATCCCAAATAGTTCAAAATGGGTTGAGGCTTATACCTGAGGAGGATTCCTATAAGATCATGTAGTTGGGGATTAATCATGAAACCAACCCATTTAAATTGAGTTTGGGGATTATATATATAGATAATGCTAGTGGCGGTGATTTGGGAGGATATAATGATAATTTCTATCCTATATGACTGTGTGATTCATGATATATATGAGAAACAAGAGGAAGTAGTAGACCTGACACTCATGTCATTAAAGAAGAAACCATGAGAGATGATGTGGGGCTTATGAACGTAATATTCGAAAGTATGATATCATTTCATGTGATGATGATCTCATTCCATGTGTGGAGGATCTCATTCCCTAGGAGGGAAAAATGTTTTGAGACCATACCATACCTCTCACAGATAGAACATACTATGCTCATTGCATAGGGTAAGCTAACATTTTAACGTCATGTGTTAAAGATGTTGGGGAACAAAAAGTTTTACATCATATAGCTCAGATGTGGGGGAATTTCTCTTTACCCCTTGGGATTACATAACTACCGCTCATGCTCCCCTAGTTGGGGAATGTATTTGAAAATTCCATGTTTTAATGGTGGGGAGGATTGTCCAATCATAAGTTCCACATTAGAATGTCTATGCTGAGAAGAAATATGTGTTATCATACCTATTTTGAGAAGCAAGAGTTATGTGGGAATCTAAATCCACACTTGAAGTTGAGTGGGCCATAGTAATGGGTGTCACAGATCAAATATGGACTCATGGTGAAGCTACACCAATCCATGATGGGTGTGGGGGCTTTGGGAACTCAGCCTTCTCATATAGGTATCAATAGAAGGGAGGCCTCATGGAGAGGTCCAGGATAGGGGTTTTGTGAATCTTAGGGCCTCTCATAGAGGTTCCTCATGGAGTTCAGTGGATTCACGAAGTAATAGGCTTTATGAAGCATGGTGACCCTACCCCAGGATGAATTCCTAGCTCTAGAAAGAAGTTCTTCATGGAAGATGAATGCTTCATGAAGACTCGAGTACATCATAAGGCATTCTTCCTTTATGAAGGGTATAAGCCTTCGTAAAAAGAATCTATTCCTGGGGTGGAGGCTTTGAAGAACACATTAAATGGGGTTCTTGAATACCAAGTACCTTTTAAGATCCATTGTTGGTCAGCATCATAATGCTCATGAGGTTTTTGAATTAGAAGCAATTTGGATGTTTAAAGGTCGGGTAACCATTCCTAAAATAGTAGATTGAATGGGTATTTATTGGGGTGGGGTTTTGTGAATATTGTAAGCATCATGCAAATAATTTGTAGGATTCAAGAATAATAGAGCCTCTGTCAGGATTGTGAAGGAATCCCATCAATCATTATCACAATCAGGAGGTGTTGTAGGACTCATAGAGGAACACCATCATGGCTTCACGAATTCTTGAAGGAGACTTCTCAGCCAGGGGGTTTCACAATCTCTATCAATTCATAAAGAGGTAGGTCTTCATAAAATATACTCCTTTAAAGAAGTTTTGGCCATTTTGGAATATAATTTCTCCAAACTGGCCATGTGTTCATTAACTAATCCAAAGGTATGTATTTCGGCACCAACACCAAGTCAACCTGATATGTTACACAATCAAGATTTCCATAAGGTCCCAGGTGTTCCTTCCCATATATCAAAGGCCTCTAACTAGTTTTGATGTTCTAAAATGATGTATTGAGGAGAATATAGCCTAGTATTAGAGTATAATAATTGTATAAATAAACCAAACACATAAACATCCACAATCAACATCAATGTAGGCCATAATATACAAAGAAGCGACAAGTTATGTCAAATGAAATGTGGAATATAGTCATACATACAGAAATTCATGCTTAAAAATACACCATTTGATCACAAATATAGAATAAGCTAACAATAAATAAATAAATACTCTAGCACCAACAATTAGTCAAACCACATACCCAATCTCTATAGTGGATGAACTGCACCCACTCATTCTAAATACCCCCACACAATTTATCCCACTCGATCATAAAACAGTGCGGTTCATTTAAAACCACTATGAAACCAATTATCCAACATAAAATTTGAAATAAGGGTCATCTTGCACACTAAGATGTATGTATGGGGGGTTATAAATAAATCTCATTAATCCGAACATAATGGTTATCCTATAATATGTTATCATTATGAGTCTATTAATCGTGTGATATTCCCAGGCTAGTCCTATAAAAACAACTACTAGAATAAAGAAAAAAATTATAAAAAAATAAAATAAACAACCCCAGGGTCTAAGGTGACACCAGAGGAGAATCTAACCTTTCTCTAGCCCAACACTAGAGGATTAATAGCACACAGCTAACCCAGCTACATACCATCATGTGCATCTTATAGATCTAAAAAGGAGCTCCATGAATTTTAATTACACAATATGTATAAGTGTTAGACCCCATGGAATAACTATATGCATCCACATGAGAAAACGCATCTCTACTAGACTCTAGGAATCCAATGAAATGATCCAAACTTACGATAAATACTATACAAACACTAAGAGAACTTTTCCAAATAATGATAGTCAGATAGAACTAATGGGATCCATAAAATATAAGTCAGGGGAAGGCATAGCCAGAAACCTAGGTATATCAAATTTTCCTGGACCATTTATAATCAATCCCTAGTCAGGTAAGTATCCAATAGACTTGGGGAGGGCCGCACTCCTCCAAATTTTTTGTTTACTCTTTATGATCATCCAAACACAACTATAAAATAAAGGATAGAACAAAATAAATAAAAAGGTTAACACCCAATCCAAGGATGTCCCAAAGATATCCTCCTAAAAAACTTTTTGATAAAAAGATAATTCAAAAATATTTTCCAAAGGCCAAAAAATAACAAATCGATCAACTCTTAAACCCATCACCCAAACTATAGAATCTTTATCACTGATTATCTCATGATCAACAAAGCATGGGGATCCAATGGTCACCTTAAACATAAAAATAGTCATTATTAACTCAAATCACTGTCTTTCTAGGTTATAGGGTGACACATAAAGTCACCAATGTTGATATAGCAATGAATTTCACTCAGTGTTAGTAAAACATGGGGCTCCCATGGTCCCCTGAATCACATCCATATCAAAACTCAGTCCATGCCTAAAACAAAAAACCTCAACCAGTGACTTGTAACCCAACCTAATACATGGCCACCATATCTCCACTGAATAAATTCGTAAATATTTAATTGGATTCCATATGATGGGATCCTCTGTCACACCCGAACCATGGGATAAGCCTAGAATGATAAACATCTCTAAGGGGATCTTAGTGGCCAATCCCTAACCCTCGATCAATAGTTCCCTTGAAAGGGATCCAGAATAAAAATCACATCCCTGAGGAGAATCCTTAGGAGTCACATACACTCTTATAAATCCAAATCCTAATAACACCCTACTACACCTGACACCCCACAGTTTCAACCTAGCATAAGTGTTCCAACCGAACTAGAACCTAAGTGACTGGGTTTAAACCCTAACCACTCAAAGACCCACCAGCTGGTCCAATAGTTCGTTCTGATTCTTTAACCAGGTCCACAACTTATTCCTTCCACCTAGATTTGATTCATTATTTTTATAAATCCTTCCATTCCCACATTCCAATGGTAGTAATATTTCATCACTTCTATCAGTGATTTCTACTCCATGATCAAAATGAGATGATGGGATATCGATTCCTCCTTCCCTAGATTCCTCTTTGGAGATAATTTACTTGTCCTGGTGTCCCTCATAGATTAAGTAATGCTCATGTAACTCATTATTATTTCTATATGAATGTGTAAAATGGATAAATATGCTACTTGTCTCTCAATAGGGGAAAACCTTCAGTTAGGAGAGCAGTCCCATTGGGCATGTATTTACATTGAGTACATTGGGAACCTATAAATCTTTTAATTTTTAAAGGAATATCATATGATGTTTCATAGGCACAGATCTTAAGGCATTGTATGTCGATCACCTAGTAATTGATGCTTGGGTTGTGAGTCTTCCAATGATTCTTACCATTGGAATCCCATGTTTATTGTATGGGTGGGTATGATAGACCAGGGTGTGAGTTTATTATCTTGTGAAGATGGCCACAAATTTAATGTCTTTTGGGAAGATAATGGAGGGTTGTGTCCCACATTTTTAACATCTCATAGAGATGGATCTTAATTGTTTATGGATTCAGATCAAGGACATGTGTACCTAGGAGAGAAGATCTCACACTTGGATGAAGTATGTGTCCTCCTAGTTTAACATTTCATAAAGACATACCAAAACACCCTATGGAGGAAAATCAACAAGGTGTGTCTCATGGGTTTAAGGTATCCTGGATATGGATCTAAACACCCTACAGAGGATGATCTAGGAGGTGTATCCTACCTGTTTAACATCTCACAAATACGGGTTATAATCCCAATGGAGGTGAATCAAGGAGGTGTGTCCCTATGAGGGAATATGTGACACCTCGGTAACGGGTTGTTCCTCATAGGTTTGATGAATCTTAGAGATAGATCAGAATTACCTATGGAGGTGGATCAAGGAAGTGTTTTTCTATAAGGGAATATGTCACACCTAGGTAAAGGGATGTGTCCCATAGGTTTAACATCTCATTGAGACATATCAGAATGCCCAATAGAGATGGATCAAGGAGGTGTGTCCCAAGGAGGGAATATGTCACACCTGGGTGAAGTGGTGTGTCACACGTGTTTAACATGTAATGGAAATAGATCAAAATTCGCTATGGATTCAAATCAAGGAGGTGTTTCCTATAGGTTTGACATCTTGTAGAGATGGATTAGAATTATCAACAGAGGCAGATCAAGGAGGTGTATCCCAAGGAGGTAAGATGTCACACCTGTGTGAAATTGGTTGTTGGGATTGAACCAAAAGAAGGTTTCTACTTAAACAATTTAAGATACAAGGATAAAAACCTATGTATTTAAATTACTCGGTTTAAGTTCATGTGAAAGGAACAATCCGTGTCGTTTAATGTCATATGGTAGGGATGCTCATGTCATAGAAGGAGAATCAATGAACAATGATGTGGGGATTATATGTAGAATATTCTCGATTCAGAATTTCATCACATGATGAGGATGATGTGTCATCCCATGTGATTTATACATGGGTAATATTATGTTTTTTACATTGTTAAATAGGATTGGGTTCATCCCATGTCAATCGTACATGGGAAATGTTTCATTCATCAGATAGGGTAAGGCTTCAAATTTAGGTTGTGTGATAAGGATGTTGTTGGGTAGTTTAATTTTTAAGACTAGGATGTAGATCTAGATATCTTTATGTCATTAATATAATATGTGTATGGATTTATCACCTCAAGGGGGTCCATTACAATGCGGGAAGATATTCATCACAAAGAGTCTTCACCTCGATAGGTACGCAGTTTCCCCTGAAGATTCCACACTTAGGGATTATGTGACCACTTATCATGTGCCTTTGGGTGGGAAATGGTGTTGTAAATACCATGGAGGAGTGTTAATCACAAGGCCTGATGTGAGGGTCCCTGTGATTAAGAGAAATTTTCATTAAGTTACCTATTCATAGGAGCAACAGGTATGGTAACAGATTCACTAAAATCATAGGGAATTCTAGCTAGGGGACCAGGAAGTAGTTGTGCACAACATTACTATGTCGCATGTAAGAGTTGTATGGTCCGGGAGATCTAGTGTAATGGAGAATTTTGGATTCAAGTTGCATAGATACGTGTATGTTTTGGAGTTTCACATAGATCAGGGTTGTGAAAATTTATGTTCTCTTTGCATGAACCTGAAATCATTATGAGTAGTTGCAAAAGGATCCCTCCACTATAGACTAATTCATGTTTGGGACCACATAAGGTTTTTCCTACAAATTTTCTTCTTTTTAGGGTCCATTATCTTTGGTGTTGTGTGTTTTTATAGAAGACAGGGAGTTTCATGCAGAAGATCATCACTACATCTTCTAGAGAGCCTCCCCTAAGCAGTGGAGGTGAGATTCTATTAATAGAAAAATCCCTCAACTCTAGGAATGCAACTTATTGGGAATTGAATTATGTTGTATGCTTCTCTATCCTTTTCCATTGGGGTCTCGTCTATGAAAAGATTTTTTTACATCACCATTGTTTTGAAATTGGACGGTTCTATTCCAGGGATGTGTGCAATGCGTTTTTATTAAACGTAGTATGCCTTTCTTATGTGCATGGTAATTAGACATGATGTTAGCCTTAGGAGTATCCACATAAATATAGATCACCTTTGGCATTCAAGTATATTGTACATGAAACTATATCATTATACACACTCACTGAATCATACACAAATCCCACTCATTTCCCCTAGAATGATCCTTTTGGGTGGTTTCTGGATTAAATTCTTCCAAAACATTCCGTTTAAGGTCTGAGATAATATTTTAGTGCTAAAAATTTACCTCGCTCTAAATCTGATCTAATGGGGGACTAGAGGGTAAGGTTCTGAGGGAAATACTGAATATAGTGGCTCATTTCTGTGTATTATCTCAACTTTTTTCTAGGGTTGTGAAACTACATTTCTCACTATGTGAAACCAGTGGGCTGAGTCTAATTATAGTTGGAGGGGCCCCCTTGTACTATACTCTAAATTCTCATGTGACTAGATCTGATCTCATGCATGAAACTTATCCTTTGTGTGAAATCCTGAGCCTCAACCATGAATTTCACAAAACATCATCTTTCACACAAATATATTCATGAATAAGGGAAACTTTTTTGAGTACACTTCCAAATTTTTGTTCCACTATACACTTTTCTTGCACATAACTCCTTGTTCACATCTACCTTATAACTCCTATATTTTTAGAAATAGCCAACCAACTGAACCAAGATGAAATTTTGGTTGTTTTCATCACCCGGAGGGCCGATATAATGGGTAATCCTAAGATACCTTAAGCTAGTAAGGTTGTTTCCAAAAACCAGGTGTCTCTAGAAATGTTTAAAGAAGACTAAAGGAACTACAAACTAAGAAACTAACTTCTATTGTATAATTTTAGATTAATGGATGAATTGGACATCCTATTCATTGAAGTCACCATATTGTACTCTTGTTTTAGTTTCCATGATGAGTCTTCCCACTGTAACATTACCATTAATGGTCACACTGCTCCAGAGCATGAGGAAATTTCCATCTTCATGCTGATTAGATGGATGAGAATATTTATTAAGGAGTAACTAGAGCCTGAATATTCCCTGATCTCTATTCTAGCATTTTCTAGAGTTGTATCTTGGAAAAATAAACTTTCTGGTATAAAGACTGGAATCTGATGGTTGGGGGTAACTTTACCGATGAGTGGGCCTAAGTGTACTGGGTACGCTTCACCTACCCAGAGTACGGGGCTGAGATATTCCATATAATATTGTGTGAGGTAGTGTGGATGTCCTAATTTTATATATACCATTAACAAGAGCTACTAATGGAGATTGTCAGCCATTGGTCTCTAGACACAAACAATTTCCATCTTCACCATGGGGTGGTTAGAATCATCCTATGGGATGCATATAAAATTAATGGAATCCCACCAAATGGGTTTCAATATGAAGAGTTTCTTCCAATGCCAAACACTTTTGGTGACATGCAGCAAATCTAAATCCTACTATAGAATCATATTGGGGAATTAAAGGGAAAGATAGATCATGTTCCCCCTTCCACAATGAAATTTCATTCAAGACATGTCTTGGCATGTTCTTGAAGTAGGACCCAACTTTGAATATGAAGGGGGGCTAAAACAGTGTCTAGAAGTGCTAAAAAGGAGGTTCCTGGGATCATACTAGCTAGTCTTGTAGGAGAGGAACTATGAGTAGTGGGGATATAGCATGATGGAATACTAGAAGTCGTTATTCTTCTACACTAATTTTTTGGTCTCCATCCCCAATGACTGGTTTCTCTTGGTCATAGATTCATGCATAGACCTATGCACTGGGACACTTTTGATTGAAAAAATCATGGCGGCTAGCAATAAGGTGAATCTGGGGGTTCCTCTGTTGGACTTTATCTATATCCAGTTGGGAAAGTGGTGAGGGGGGACATGCCTTGAAGGATATTTGGCCCATTAGAGTTCCTTCATGGAAGGATTGCAGCACACTTTTGTGGATATGAATTTTTTAACACTATTATTCTGATGATTTATCATCTTTGACCCTCACTACTCAAAATCTATGGGTCCGACCAATGGTGCTCAGCCAGACAAGGGTTACAGTTGAGATCCACAATTACAAAAACCTCAAATTCCGCCTATTCTCAACCCCAGTTTTAATGATGGTGGAAATCTTATAGGGTACATTGGAGTAGAGAGAATAACTTTATACTATTTGGGATGGAGTGATGATGGCCATAATTAATGGAAAACCCTACTACAATCCACACAATCCATCTCGGTTCACCCAACAATTTGGAAGCATCTATTAGCTAATGAGGAGATTCTATATGAGGGTTTAGTGAGGAGATTAATCACATTATCCTTAGTCATCTATGGTGGATACCCATAGGAAAGGGATCAGGGGAGACCATCATGCCGTCGTTGACCAATGTTAACACTGACCTATCCTGGGATTATGCTGGAAAATGGAGAGCGGCATACTCAATCATGATCTCGTGTCAACACATAAGGTTGATCATGATGGTGAGTGATGTCCTAGAGTAGAAAGTAGGTTCTAAGGACTCTATTTGAGTGGAAATCCCAGAATCAAGGGAAAATTGATATGGACCTTTAGTAGGGGTGGTGCAACACGTTGTTGTACCCCCCCCCCCCCCCCACCTATTGGAGGAGACGGACTTCCACAAAAGTGATCATAGGAGTAAGTGGGGGGCCTAAAGATGGAACCAATAGAGCTAGGGAGGCCTTAGGAAAGAATATGGTGTATCTACTAAATCCAACTATTGAGGTCATGTTCCTCACACTTTGGGAATCCTAGGGGATATTGAGGATGGCCATGCTCATAAATATGCTATAGAATATGATGACTCGAAAAGGGATTGAGCTACCATAGTTGGTTCATGGCCAGATCACTTCCAAGGTTCACTTCCATAAGAGGTTAAAACACCTAGTGGTTATGGATGTCTTTTCCCATTAGCAGGTGGCACCTGAACTTCCTCCCGGCCAGGTGCGAGTGATGGTTGGTCATGAGAGAAACTATGAGAAGACTCCACTTGAAGATTTAACTGAGGAAACATCATCTGATGATGACGTGAAAGTCTCCAGTGAGGAAGAATTTGGTGGATCAACTACTGAGTAGAAGAGTCCCTAGGAGATATGTGAGGTTTCTCCTTTAGATGATTTTGACTTCGTCAAGATCCTCATGGTATTGTTGTTAACTTTATTGTCCCTTACAGTATTTCTCCTCTTTTTGTTCATAATACTTAACAAACGTTGCCTTATGAAGGAGTAAGATGAAGCCGGATAAGGGGCCCCTACTATAAAGGATGAGGGTGATCCATTAGGTATTGGAGGGAATTCTCTAGAACTTGTTCCCTAGGTTTCTATAACTAGTGGGAATGTTTAAATGATGGTTTATAAGCCTCTGGTCCTTTTAGCCATCTTTATGGGATTATGCTCGGGCATCCCAGTGGTGTCTTTAACTGCTGGAAAAGTATGTCACCCAAGGCAGCTCCTTTTTGAGATCCCTTTTCCTTAAGGTAAGGTTAAATCTCAATCCAACCAGCCCTTTTCAAACTTTCCTAGATCTTTTACATCAATGTGTTTGTCTGTTCTCATGCATATTTTGATCAACCAACACTTGGGGGTCTGATGCTAGTCATTGATGGACGCACAGTCGTTGAGGGGTATCTTATGTTATAACTCCCTATCAAAGTCCCAGAACCAAGAATCACCTAAATTATCATCCTCTTTATGTCTTTTACCCCTTATGTGAGCTATGTTTTTTCAACTCATTATTATTGATCAAACTGACTAGCATGCTCTTGTTTCTAGCAGTGCTTAAGATGGTACGCTCCCCGCAAGTGGCTATGGTTGAGGGATCCAAGGAACATTATCTGATTGATATTACATCTCTTGAGGATGTGGATGTTCGATTCAATATGGACTTAGTCACGGGAGGTCAACCTACTACAGTCATAAATGATTCCACTAGAGGTGTGGTGCTCGAGATTGGCATAGGAATTACTATTGATGAAGGGTCACAAGAAGATGGTTGAACTCTTTATATACAGATAACCCCCCTAAAAAGGATCTCAAATGAGGACCTTGTTGTTTTTTTTCTCATGGATTTCTCAGAATATGAGTCCATGCCACTTGAGGAGCTAAAAGGATTTGGGTTTGAGATCACTGAAGAGAATTTCATTTTTTAATGCCAGGTGTGGTGGATCATGTGTATTTTCACCAACCAAACCCTAGATATATACCTGGTGATCTGGATGGGGTACCTTAACCACTGGATACAAAACTTCTATACCAAATGGGTGGATTCTATCACTATCCATATATTGGCCAATTACTACCTTGTTAAGAGGGTGCATGCAGGGAGCCAACATTTTGACATCACCTGGCACATAGATAAATTTCATAGCACTCAGAATCTATAAGTGGATGATCAAGAAATTAAATTCCAAGAGGAATAGGTTAATAATAACACAACCTTCCTCACTGATCAAGCATAGGTCATCATCTAGTTGAAGACTCATCCAACAGAGGCTGAGGATCAATCAGAGGAGGCAGTATCTCAGATAGATCAGTACCGTGCTGAGTAGGATCAGTTTTAGATCTAGGCTTATGAGATTCGTCTTGTGGATATAAAGGAGGAAGAAAATATCATGATTTGATAGTAGGCTCTAAAGGGAACACACCAGAGGCTGGCTGGTCTGGAGATCTCAATCATTGGGGTGGTTCTGTAGGGGCATTATTTCAAGGATATAAGAGGGGATCTGGTATTTGGATGACCCTTTCTAACTCCTAATGTTTATTTATTTAAAAATTCTTGTATTCCTGGAAATATTTATTTCATTTCATTTTATTATTTCACTTAAAACATACTCATGAAGAAATAAACAATCAATCCCAAAAATCACATGAGTCATTCTTTGTGTGAAAAACAAGAGGCAACTGTGTGATTTCTCATTTGTATGAGAGTTTCATACAATCATAGATCACTTGTGGTATTCATTTTTTGGCTACCCACTGAGAGTGTTTAGGCTGAGAGAGGCTATGGAAGGATAATGGGGCTCTCTGAATAGATGAAATACGTTTTCAACATGTGTTAGTGTACAAATAGGGTAATGTCAGAGGTGTTGAATTCTACTCGAACAAAGGGGAATGAAGAGTGGGAAACATGATACCCAGAATCTGAAACATAATGAGAGTGGCATGATAATGGAGGCTAACTAATGACAGTGTTTGAAAAATAGAATCCATTATTATTTTTCTAATTATGGGGATAAAAAAAATTTGTTTCGACCACTGACCGTGTTCAAAACATGTTACTTATCTCAAATTTATGTCGAAATTCTTTTGGGGTGTGTCCCCAAGATGGTAGTTGACTTAGTTTTTTCAAGAACCATTTCCTTTAGGGGGTTGTTCAGATGTGGAAGAGGATGAGGAAGAAAATGAAGGGACATAAGAAAAATGTATATGAAGTGTTGTAATGTTTGAATTGATTTCATAAATATTGGAATTATGAAATTATGGATTTGAACACATTGGGTAGGCATATTAGTCTAAAAAAGGTCAAAATCAAATTCGATGGGGAGTGTTGTCTGAGAAACCAAGTGATGGTAGAATAAAGTAAATTATGTGGTAGGTGACTATCATCATAGGAAAGGGATTCCCATGAAAGGTCCTAAGATTCTCTATAGTCTTACATCATTCAATGAAGATGATAGACATGCAATTTAGCATCATACAGTGAGGAAATTGAACATGTAGTTTAATATCATGCAGTGAGAATGATGTATTGTATAGTTTAACATCATGTGATTGGGATGTCGATTTTATAGTTTAATTTCTTGTGTCTAGGAAATAATCAAACAATTCAAAATCATGTGATTGAGAAGATATACATATTGTTTGACATCAAATGATAAGTACATTGGGTCATGTAGTTTAACATCATGTGATTAGGTTGTGTGAACTGACGTGAATGGAACCCTCCCATCTGATGTGGTAGGAGAAATGAGAAGGAAGCATAATAGTGGTACTCCCTAGAGGGTCATATAAAGCAAAGGGATCTTATAAGACCATTCACAATGGAAAATATTTTGGGGTGATTCAAACAGATTTTAAGTTCATAATGCTTAGACAAAAAGGATGTGTCTCAATGGTTATATGTTTGGCATAGGGGAGAGGAAACTCAAAGAGAATGGAGGGTCTTAGAAGGCCACCTGACACACAAGATATCCTAGAGACTTTTATTATTCACACATTTGATGGTTTTGATGCTTGGACCAGGAATCTTAGTTTATGATCATAGATCTTGGACCATGGGTTATTAGTTTAAGGTCATAGAGTTTGGATCAATGGAATGGATACCTCATAAGGACACATGTAGCATAATAGAGTCACAATAAGATGGTAATTAAGGACCAAGGAGTCCCAACGCCACACAACACATTCTTGGGGAGACCCGCACATAGTTTAAATCCATGATTTTTGGATTTAGACTTCTAGTTTAAGGTAGTAGAGATTAGACATTAGTTTAAGTGTCCTAAAAGGATATGTGTACTATGGTGGAGTAACAAACCAAAGTGAATTGAGTTCCAACGGACCCAATTTCACATGATTCATTCCTAGGAGGACCTTCATACTATGTAAAGTCATGATTCTTAGACTTGGACTCCTAGTTTAAGGTCATAAAGTTCGGACCAGGAGAAATTAGTTAAAATTCATAATTCTTGGACCATGGAAAACAGTTTAAGGTCATAATTATTCGACCATAGTCCTTGGTATATCAAATTGTACTGTCCCAGTTCCGGTTTCCGCCTAGAGGTTCCCATACCTAGTTGGTCACACGTCCCCAAGAACATTTCCCCGAACACCAGAGGCTATCGACAAGTAGTGAGGGCCTTGGGTGTGATAGTAAGGAAACTATGCCCTCATTGACAGAGTAACACATCAGAAATAAATAGATCCACAGTAAACAGAGGAAAACTGCAAGTATATAAATAACTAGAGAACATATATAAATGATGCATGTCACATATGTCTAGGAAAGTAGCCAAACAATTCACATTGTTGGAATACAGTAATAAACCAAAGTAAAAATAAAAACAAGTAAATAACTCCAGCATCATCGCAAGCCTCAGCTTGGCCACATGCTCTCTAGCTCCACAACAATCAAGTACCTGAAGTAGAAGATAATTTTCCCTTATCTATACATGCAACAATATAATCTATTTGGTCCCCAAAGCATGACCTAAACAGTGTGTGACACGAATCCCAGTAGGAAACCACCCAATGATCTGGGCCTAACTGTTAGTGAAAATATATGTCAGGGAATATTCAAAACAAAGTAATAAACAAGGAATTACTCAAAAGTAAACAATCCTAAAGTTTCAACTACATTCATTTACATTTATTAAATAAACAACCAAACAATCCCAAGTAACCCTCTGGGAAGTTCTCACAGTCTAACCCCTCTGGTTCAACTTAACAAAGACTCTCTGAGAAAGAACTCACTATCAATTCCACTTTTGGTCTCATAATAGTAAACTATAGACACTCTGGGGAAGAACTCAACGTACAATCCCCCTGTGGTCTCACAATGTGGAACTATAGACACTCTGAGGGAGAACTCATGTCCATCACCCTTATGGTCTCACAACATGAAAGTATAACAGACACTTTGGGAAAGCATTCAGCATCCATTTCCCCTATGGTCTTACTACACCATGTTCCCACATCCTCTTGTAATTAAATCATGATCAAATTATATCTAGTAGCCAAAGTAAATCACAATATAATACTTGGATAAATAGCTAAAAATCATGTCCCAAGTAAGTCAGACAATATCACTCCATCCTAATAGCACTAGGAATGGAAAACAGAGCATCATAACAGAAAAAACTAGAGCTAACGGCTAATATCAGTTCAATCTTGGGAAAACACATCCATAGAAAGGTAATTAAACCTTATTCTCAAACAGGAGCCCTAAATCAAGAAATCAAGTAATAATTGGCATTAAAGGGTTAAATTCCCTAAACACACAATACATTAAACTAGTTTATTGATAAATTTATCACAAATAATTCAAGGATGATCTACAGAAAGGAAAAAACCACCTACCTCAACATCGTATGATCGATATAGTTTAATCACATCGTTTGATTCGACCTATAATCTCATAGATCTAAAAAAATTCGAAAATGTTCAACCACAAATATCTCATGAAAGATAATAAATCAAGGGAAGAAGCTCTAGAATAATGAAGAACTCACTATGGAAATTCCAACGCAATCGATGGTGGTTGATTTGGAGAACGGATGGTCAATCAGGGGCTTGGAGAAGAATCATGATCTTCAATCACTCCTAGATGAGACAACATTAGAAGAAGTTTTTTCCATGAATGAGATGTGACCCGAGTCTGATTTATCAAATAAAAAATAAAAAAATGGTGTGTTCCCTAAGGACACACAGTGTGTATATGTATTTTATATTCCCTTATTTAAGTGGACTTTCCACATCAACAAACAGTCGTGTACACGACCATGACACAGCCAGACACGGCCTGGACTCAGGGCCATAGTACAAGGCGTGTACAAGGAAGTACACAACATGTACTTCTAAAGAATTCCTTCTTCACTTATTCCTCAAAGAAAACTTGAAAAGAAAACTGATACCTAAATATAAGGTGTGTGTTCTTACAAACCTCCCCCTTAAAGAAATTTGTCCCCAAATTTCTCTAAGAAGGTGATGAAGAAGAATCCTCAAACAGCCCTGGCCACAACGATCATACATCAGCATCCCTCTCCCAAGTCTTATCCTATACTCATATATGCTTCCATAGAACCCAAACCAGAGGAACAAACTGACCACGGAGAACCTTCACACTTTGATTAACAGTCTAGATAGGATTATCTTAAAATGAGGCATCCACCTCCAACTCAACCTCCTCATGTTGAAAACATGAGATAGGTCTGAGAAGTAAAGTCAAAGCTGAGATACATGGAAGACTTTATGCATATCCTAGTACCTATAAGAAAACTACAACTGATAGAAAACAGGTCTGAATCTCTCCAAAACATCAAACAACCCGACGTATCATGGTGAAATATTTTCTTTGTCTTCTAATCCTCCTATTTCCCAACCATGACGTGACACATAGGAAAACCTAATCTCTGACCTCTGACTCCAGGGTTCAACTCCGTCTATCAGCATAAGACTTCTATTGTGACTTTGTAGTAGCTATCCTCTTCTGAATCAACATTATCAGCTATGTGGTCTCCTTTAAAAGATGAGGTCCCATCATAGTTGCCTCTCCTACTTCAAGCCAACATTAATGTGTTCGGCATGGCCTATGGTCACGACTCAACCCAACGAGGCTCGAGCCACGACACCCCATGCCCACCTCCAATAGGCTTGGGGCTGGCGTCTAGCGCCAAGTAGGCTATCACACACCTGGGAGGAATTAGCCTAGAGTACTTGTACACACGCACCCACAAACATCTCAATCCAATAGTGCAAAGATAAGTAAAACTGAAAAGTAAAATACATGCATAAAACTATCCAAACTAGAGTGCAACATCAGTACAAAAAGGGAACAACAAGGCCCATCAAAAGAAAACTACAAAGCGTGCCCAACCTGCTCTGAAGAAGGGGAACGCTGCCACAAACACCCGCTGGAAAGCTCCCTCAGCACTGCACAGGTAAACACCCCGGTCAGTCTCGCTCACTCAGTTCTGCCTGCTCCGGGTCCTCCTGGGACTCTGTCGAAAGGCCAGCGGTCTTCACAAGACAAAAACATGTGTGGGAAAATCCCATGCAGGGGTGAGTATAAATATACTCAGTAGGCACCCCAAAAACCCAAAACAAAAGAGAGAAACTGAAAACAACAGTCCGCTCAACCCAGCCAGAGGGAACCCAGACGAGAGAGAAACTCCATATCATGACCATCCTCGGCTAAACACAACTAGTCATCTTAGCTCAGGTGTATGCCCATACATACACCTAGAACAATCTATATATACTCATCCCACGCACCAATCCAAAAGAGGTACCGACCTCATCACCAGTAACTGTCCATAACTAGAAGAGCACCCTCCATGATCATTGTCATACCAGATGAAACTCGTCCGAGAGATACACTTCATTAGGTCCCACACAACCATCCCAGACGCTTACCTGAGAGATCACACTCGTTGGTTAGCGTCACTGAGGAAACCTCACTGAAACAACATAAATACCAAACTCCTCGGCTAGGGGATCGCTCCTAAGGTCTGATAGGGGGATACCAGAACCCACACCGGTATAAGAAGATCTCACAGATAGGGGATCACTCCCAGGGTCCACTAGGAGATACGGCAACCCGATCTGGCATTTGACAGAAACCCGTCACCCCGATAGAGGATCGTCGCCCACATAAAGGTGGTCATGACGATACCGAAACCCCATCTGGTATAACTTGTGATGTAGGGGGTCGAACCGACGATGCCACAACCCTACAGAAACCACATGCTGAGTAGGGGATCGTATAACCAACAATACCACAACCCCACTGAAACCACGCACTGAGTAGGGGATCGTATAGTCAATGATACTGAAATCGTACCATAATCCTCATGCTGAGTAGGGGATCGTATACACGAAGATGCCACAACCTTACTGAGCATGGCCCACTGCGTAGGGGATCATATTCCCGATGATACCACAAACCCTTCAGGGTTAACCTGCTAGATAGCGAATCACCGCCCATGGATAAGCGGTCACAGCGATACTAAGAACCCGATCTAGGGAAACGATGCTAGAGGATCCTGCTCCGGGCCCACCGGAGGGATGCCGCAACTCTAAGAGATTAAACATCATGTCGAGAGGATCACAAGACTATACTAGGGTTGTGATGTCGCGTGAACCCTCGTAGAAAAAACCAAGGGAGTACCCTTAACCACTGCTGGTCGAAACGTCGCTAACCCGAGCGACCTGCAACAACGCCACCCTGCGTAGCACCAAGGCCGATACCGAGGCCACCATCACGATCCACATGGAAAAACATGCAGGAAAGGTTGTTTACTCGCCCAAAAGGTACAACCGGTGAAAAAAATCACTATTCACTATAGCTTGCCCATGGGGGGCCCACGCAAAGATTCTGAAACTCATTAGGTGGATCATACCACAACGATCCCCTCTAAAAAACCCACGGAATCGACTACTCGTTCATCCGAAATGGACACCCGGTCAAAAAAGGCATTATTCACCAAATCCAGCCTGGGTGGGGCCCATGCCACGATCCTAATACACATCAAATGGATCTCACAATTGCGATCCTCTCGGAAAAATACACAGAATCGACTACTCGCTCGTCAAAAACGGACACCCAGCGGAAAAGTTGTGTTTCTCCAAAAATGCCAAAACCCAGCCTCGTAAGGCCCGCACCCCATTCTCAGCCCCAACACTCAAAAACCAACAAGGAAAGTCTGTCATGCCATCAGGGCCTCAACGCCACTGACGGCGCGTCAATCAGACGCTCTGTGTAGAAGATACAACGTCCCGAAGTCGAATAATAATAAAATATTGTTATTTTATTCGACGTTTCAAGCCCCCGGGCCATAATCCCATCTCACAAAATTTTCAAAGTGAGTTTAAAAGGTCTGTCTAGACGCAAGGAACATGTCTCCACAAACGGATCGCAAATCGAAGTTATGGTTTCCGAGTTATGGGGGTTTAAAGAACCCCCGGAAAATCCTGGCCGGACCACCGCCGGCCTCGCCAGAAACCACCACGCCGCCGCCGAATTCCCCCACGCTGCTACCGCGCCTCACCGAATTCCACCATTGACACCGCTGTAAAACCGAGACTTTGCCGGAAAACTTCTAGGAGCCACCGGGAGCACCCCGGTGCTCCAAATTCAGATCCAAAAAAAGTTTCAGAAACCTCGGGACCCAAACTACACAACCCCTACAAAAATTTGAAGAAAAATACCACAAAAACCGGAACTGGGATTTTAAAACTCAAACTTCCTATCTCGTGGGTGGAACGCTGAAGCTTCGGGTGTAGATCGACGCCAACGATGCCCTGCAGTGTGATCTGCTGAAGATCGGCACTGAAAACGAACAATTCTGGCGTGATTCGGTGAAGAACGGAGGAGGTGGGGTGGGGGTTCTGTCGTTGCACGTTGGAGGTGAGGTGGGGAGGGGAAATGAAATGATTTTTCTTATATTTTTTTATTTAAAAACAGTCATTCAAAATAACACCCCCGACCAGACCTCCCGGCGTGGGTGAAATTAGTTCTCCCCTAGGGTAAACGCGTCATTATGAACGCAACGGAAGACTCAGATTTGCAATCCAAGACTCCATTCATGAGTAATTCAAGCCGACACTCGTAAATAAACTTTTCTATTTATTTACAAAATTGCCCTTGG
This sequence comes from Viscum album, assembly GCA_963277665.1. Lineage (NCBI taxonomy): Eukaryota > Viridiplantae > Streptophyta > Magnoliopsida > Santalales > Viscaceae > Viscum > Viscum album. The sequence continues at coordinate 655,075,608 of OY728123.1, forward strand.
TGGCGTTTCTCACCGCAGGCCCGCGCCCGCAATGTTTACAACCCGTCTAGGGTAAACAGTACATTCCGGATGCAACCGTGCCCTCAGATTACCATTCAGAACTACTGTTTAGTAGATATCACACCCCCACCACGTGCATAGTATAAAAAAACTTAATATTTTTATAAAATTTATTCCGGGTACACCGGGACTCAGAATCGCATGTGGTCTTCGTGCCTAGCTCTGGAATTATTCGTAGAAATATTCAAAAGTCAGACAGGGCCAAAACCTGAGTCACTAGATCCTCCCCCCCATAGAACTTTTCATTTTCAAAAATCCCTATGCTCAAGGAAAGCGACTGGACTCTCAACTGGGTCCCACACCAGTAAGTTCACCTACAAACACCCATGCCCGAAAACATAAGTCAAAGGGAATCATCCACCACACATCAACACTATACACTTTGGGCGGCACTGACTCACCCACACGGTTTTAATCGCGTCACAAAAACACGTCTCGGTGGAGGAAAGATCCATCTTCCTCACGCATTTGAAGCACGTCAAACAACACCCACACAGGGTCTTACCAACGCCCTGAACAAAACTCGAGCAAGCAACGGAAATGGAAGAGTACCTCTAAATAGTGTCAATAAAACTACTGGAGAAGGTAGAAAGGACACAAGGCGTACCTCTATCCATCCGTGGAGCCTCTGGGTAAACAGCCTCCAGGGCATGCAGTTGTCCTCAGCCTCGGCCACCAGCTCCCTGAGCTTTATATGGACCACCTGGGGGTGGGGGTGGTGGAAACTGATACCACCTACCACCTCCTACTACTACACCAGCTCCGTCACCACGTTCGCCGCACAGCCGACCTCCTTGCTCGAGACGCTGCCTCTACCAAGGCGGTCTATCGACCGGCTCCCTCTCAGCAACACGAAGGGTCTGACATTCTCTTGAAAGATGTACCCGACCATCGCAATCATAACGTCGCCTAGCCTACTGCTGACCAAAACTAGCATGCGAGCCATGTGAGCCCTGATCCTCAGATCCTCCATCCTGGGGTCTCCTCCTGAAACGTTGCCCACGTCCGGGCCCCTGAGTCTATTGTCGGCTACCAGATGTCGATCCGACTGACAAGGTCTCAGCTCTCATGTGGCCAGTACTAACAGGTGGGATCTGCTCGGCCAGAATGCTCTCCACCAGCAAAGCTCGCTCCAGAACTCCAGCATAGGTGGGCAGACACAAGGAAACCACACCTGCCCGGATGTCCCTGTGTAGACCCTTCTTAAAGGTCCAAGCCCTAAATAATGGGTCTTGAACCATATCCAGGGTGTAGAGAGACAGGTATGTAAACCTCGTTGAGTACTCCGACACAGTCATTCCCTCCTATCGAATCTGCAGGAGCTCCTAGATCCGCACCGACCTCAGCGTCACCGGATAGAACTCTTCCCTGAAGATCCGCTCAAACTCTACCCACGGGAGCATCTCCTCGTCATGGGACTGCATCACCGAACTCCACCATCGTCTGGCCGAACCATGAAGAAGGCTCTCCTCTAGGACCACCATCTGATTTGGAGGTGTCCTCACTAGGTGGAAAACTCGGGTGACTGCTTCGAGCCAACCATCAGTTTCCTGAGGGTCTGGATCACCCCGGAACCTTAGAGGTCACTGCCTCCAGAACTCGTGTAGCGCACTAAGCCTATGCGCAACCTCATCATACACTACCAACACTACCATCTTCTCAACAGGTGGTGGCTCAACTGGCGGACCTCCTAGAGGTCCAACCTCAGAACCTGCACCCTGGTCCACAGCCTCTACACGGGGCAAATCGTCAGCACAACCCTGTTGCGGAACCCTCACTGGTTGTCATCATGGAGGCATCCAAAAATACATTCAAGACGCACCACAGTCAAAGAGTATATCTGGTGAGCTGAATCAAGAAGGACAAGGAAAAACCCAAAACCCAGTCCTACATGATGCATGTACCGTTTTTCCCTACGACCAGTGTATGAATGTACCAAGTTAAAAGGCTTATTATCAGAGTCCTAGTGAATGGATAAGTCAGCCACCGCACCAACACTAGAGTCCCTTGCCGGAAATCCAAAACTCGAAACTTCCTAACACTGACACTCTACAGCCCAAACCAAACTCAAAGCTAGACCAGTTAAGCTCTGAGATCCCAAAGGTGGGACCTCCTCTGATACCACTCTGTCACGACCTGACCTACAGGGCTCGATCCGCGACACCCCAAGCCCACCTCCAATAGGCCAGTGGCTGGAGTCTAGCGCCGAGTAGGCTACCATAGACCTGGGAGGCATTATCCTAGAGTACATGTACATACGCACCCACAAACATCTCCATGCAACAGTGCAAAGATAAGTAAAATTGAAAAGTAAAATGCATGCATAAAACTATCCCAACCAGAGTGAAACAGCAGTACAAAAAGGTCAAAGTAGGGCCCACCAAAAGAAAACTACAAAGCGCGTCCAACCTAATCTGAAGAAGGGTAACACTGCCACAAACACCCGCTGGAAATCTCCATCGGCACCGCACAGGTAAACACCCTGGTCAGTCTCGCTCACTCAGCTCCGACTACTCCGGGTCCTCCTGGGACTGCATCGAAAGGCATGTGGTCTGCACAAGACACAACCATGTGTGGGAAAAGCCCGTGTAGGGGTGAGTATATATATAATCAGTAGGCACCCCAAAAACCCAAAACAAAAGAGAGAAACTGAAAGGAAACAGTCTGCTCAACCCAGCCAGAGGAAACCCAGATGAGAGAGAAACTCCATCTCATGACCATCCTCAGCTAAACACAACTATTCAGCTCAGCTCAGGTGTATGCCCGTACATACACCTTGAATAATCCAGATATACTCATCTCACGCACCAAGCCACAAGAGGTACCGACCTCATCACCAGTAACTGTACACAACTAGGACAGCACCCTCCACGATCACTGTCATCCCAGATGACACTCGTCCGAAAGATACACTCCATCGGGTCCCACACAACCATCTCAGATGCTTACCTGAGAGATCACACTCATCGGTTAGCGTCACTGAGGAAACCTCGCTGAAACAACATAAACACCAAACTCCTCGGCTAGGGGATCGCTCCTAGGGTCCGCTAGGGGGATACCAGAACCCACACCAGTATACGAAGATCTCACAGATAGGGGATCACTCCCAAGGTCCGCTGGGTGATACCGCAACCCGATCTGGAATTTGACAGAAGCACGTCACTCAGATAGAGGATCATCTCCCACTTAAAGGTGGTCACGTCGATACTGGAACCCCATATGGTATAACTAGCGATGTAGGGGATCGAACCGACGATGTCAAAACACTACAGAAACCATAGGCTGAGTAGAGTATCTTATACCCAATGATACCGCAACCCCACTGAAACCACACACTGAGTAAGGGATCGTATAGTCAATGATACTGCAACCCTACCATAATCCTCATGTTGAGTAGCGGATCGTATACCCGACGATGCCACAAACCTACTGAGCATAGCCCACTGCATAGGGGATCATATTCCCTATGATTCCACACACCCTACGGGGTTAACCTGCTAGATAGGGGATCGCCGCCTATGGATAAGCGGTCACAGCGATACCAAGAACCCGATCTGGGGAAACGATGCTAGAGGATCCTACTCCGGGCCCACCGGAGGGATGCCACAACTCTAACAGATTAAACATCACATCGATAGGATCACAAGACTATACTAGGGTTTTGATGATGCGTGAACCCTCATAGGAACGAACCAAGGGAGTACCCTCAACCACTGCTGGTCCAAACGTCGCTAACCCGAGCGACCCGCAACAACGCCACCCTGCGTAGCACCATGGCCGATACTAAGGCCACCATCGCAATCCACGCAGAAATACACATAGCATAGGATGTTTACTCGCCTGAAAGGGAAAACCGGTGAAAAAAAGCACTATTCACTGTAGCTTTCCCATGGGGGGCCCACACAGCTATCCTGAAACTCATCAGGCAGATCATACCACGGTGATCCCTGAGGAAAAACACATGGAATCGACTACTTGTTCGTCCAAAACTGACACCTGGTGATAAATGCACTATTCACTGAAGCCAGCCCAGGTGGGGCCTAGCCCACGATCTTGATACACATCGAATGGATCGCACCATTTCGATCCTCTCAGAAAAACACACAGGCTCGACTACTCGCTCGTCCAAAACGGACACCCAGCGGAAAAGTTGTGTATCTCTAGAAACGCCAAAACCTGGCCTTGTGGGGCCCACACCCCGTTCTCAGCCCCAACACCAGAAAACAAACAAGAAAAGTCTTCCGTACCATCAAGGTCTCAATGCCACTAATGGTGTGTCAATCGGACGCTCCGGGTAGAAGATAAAAGGCCCGAAGTCGAATAATAATAAAATATCATTATTTTATTCGACGTTTCAAGACCCCGGGCCAAATTCCTGACTCAAAAAATTCTAAAAGTGATTTAAAAAGGTTCCTCTAGAAGCAAGGAATGTGTCACCGCAAACGTCTCACAAATCGGAGTTACGGTTTGCGAGTTACGGGGGTTTAAAGAACCCCCGGAAAATCCTGGCTGGACCACCGCCGGCCTTGCCAGAAACCACCGTGCCACCACCGGATTCCGCCATGCTGTCGCCACCGCCGCTGGAATCCACCATTCCTTCTCCACGCTGCCGCTGCGCCTTGCCGGATTCCACCATTGACACTTCTGGAAAACCGGGACTTTGCCGGAAAACATCCGGGAGCCACCGGGAGCACCCCGGTGCTCCAAATTTAGATCCGAAAAAAAGTTTCAGAAACCTCGGGACCCGAACTACATAAAACCTACAAAAATTTGAAGAAAAACAACACAAAAACGAGATCCGGGATTGTAAAACTCAAACCGCCTTCCTCGCGGGCGAAACGCTGAAGCTTCGGGTGCAGATCGACGTCGTCGACGCTCTGAAGCTCGATCTACTGATGATCGGTGCTAAAAACGGACGATTCTTGTGCGATTCGGCGAAGAACAGAGGAGGTGGGGTGGGGTTTTCATCAATGCACGTAGGAGGTGAGGGAGGGGAGGGGAAATGAAATGATTTTTCTTATATTTTTTTATTTAAAAACCTTCATTTAAAACAACGCCCCCGACCAGACCTCCCGGCGCAGGGGGAAATTTGGTCTCCCCTAGGGTAAACGTGTCGTTCTGAATGCAACGGCAGAATCAGATTTGTGATCCGAGTCTCCGTTGAGGAGTTATTCGAGCCGATTCTCATAAATAAACTTTTCAATTTATTTACAAAAACACCCCTGGTGGCGTTTCTCACCGCAAGCCTGCGCCCGCAATGTTTACACCCCTCCTAGGGTAAACAACACATTCCAGACGTAACTGTGCCCTCAGATTCCCGTTCCGAGCTACCATTTAGGAGATATCACACCCCCTCCATGTGCATAGTATAAAAAACTTAATATTTTTATAAAATTTATTCTGGGCACCCCGGGCCTCAGAATCGTACGCGGTCTTCTCCCCTAGCTCTGAAATTATTCGTAGAAATATTCTAAAGTATGACATGGACAAACCCTGAGTCGCTACACCTATCATACAAATCCTCATAAGGTTCTATCTGAATATTTTCATGAAAACTATTTTTTTATTCAAACTCTACCAGAGGTATGTGCTTCTCCCAAGAACCTCCAAAATCTAGGACGCATGCTCAAAGCATGTCCTCCAGCACCTGTATCATATGCTCAAACTTGTCATCAGTCTGGGGATGGTAAACTATATTCAAAATTACATGTCTAACCAAATACCTCTATAGCCCTTCCCAGACCTAAGAATTAAAACAGGAATCCCTGTATGAATCGATGGAGTTTGGAACCCCTTGTAAACGTACAATCTATCAGATGTAAAACCTTCCCATATCATCAACACTAACGAGATCCTGGATTGGAAAGAAGTGTGAAAACTTCATGACTCTGTCAATGACATCCCAAACTACATCGTTCCCTCAAGGCGATTTCGGTAAGCCTTTCATGAAGTCCATCGGGACATAATTCCACTTCCACTCAGAAATGGGTAACGGCTGAAAATATCTACTGGTGGATGATGCTCCGCCTTCACCTGCTGATTGGTGGAACACCTCATCACAAAACCAGAAACATATCTATTCATGTCTGGACACCAATTCTGATGGTGTAAATCTCTATACATATTGATGACACTAGGATGAACTTCCCAAACTAAATAATGAAAATCCCTCATCAGCTCCTCGCGTATGTTTGATAACACCCATACGCCTCCATGTAAGTGAAATATCTCATCCTCTCCCATGGTCCATCCAGGAATAGGGTCCTCTCCTAACACACTCTCCTGTATGACTAGGCCTTCAGCATATGATAGCTACCACATTCACACTCACTCAATCTGAGTATTGGTAACAGTTACAGAGGAATGAAACGTCTGTCCCTATTTGTTGTGCACCTCCAAATGCATCTCATAGAATAGATCCATAATCTTCCACTCATTGTTGGCCTCCTGAGCTGCTTGTATATGAGTCCTCCTACTTAACACAATATCCACTACGTTGTCTTTCTCAGGCATGTTGGAAAGCTCAAAATCAAAGGACTGAAGGTACTCAACCCACCTTCACTGTCTCACATTCATATAATGCTAAGTAAATATGTGCATGAGACTTTTGTAGTTGGGGTTTGTCTTAGTGGTAAGCACCCCTTAAATCTACATGAAAATGGGGGTTCAAAACCCATTGGGCACAGGGAATGTAGCAGTACTGTGGCAGTGATGTAGCATACTGTAGCAGTGGCGTACTGTAGCAGCGACATGCACTGTTGCGGCGGTAGGGCACTATAGCGGCAGCAGAGTACTGTAGCAGTGGCGGGTACTGTGCAGTGCTGTAGCAGTGCGGGTACTGTAGTAGTACTATTCATATAATGGGTTTCAGGCCAAAAAATTGGGTCTACGGGCCATGTAATGGGCCAAATTCCCACTGGGCCTTCGGGCTATGTAATGGTTCCCCCTCTACCCAGTTAAAAGAGGTCTTTTCTATTCTTTAATTATAAATGAGGCTTCAGCCCCAACCTTTAAAAAAAGTGAAAACCAGAAAATCCTCTCCCAACAGATAATGTCTCCAACAACGTAGAGCATCAATAATGCAGCCAAGTCAAGAACGTGCGTTGGTTAATTCCTCTCATGTGGCCTCAACAACTGAGACCCAACGCAACAACGCATTCCCCCTGCATAATCTCTACTCCCAGCACGATACATGATGCATCACAGTAAAAAGTATATCTCTTTTTTGGATCTGAAAAAACTAGTATCGGTGCTGATTTCAACCTCCCTTTCACCTCCTGAAAGGATGAATCACAAGAATATGACCACAGGTACTTCACATCCTTCTTAGTCAGGTCTGTTAGTGGTACTTCTATGCATGGAAAGTCCTATACGAAACATCAATAGTAACCAGCCAACCTTAGAAAGCTCTGTACCTCAAAGACATTCTTCAACTTCTCCAAAGAAACTACTGCTCTAACTTTCTCTAGATCTAATTATACTCCTATATCTGATATAACATGACTCAAGAAGTGAATTTGGTCTATCTAAAACTGGAATTTTCAGAGCTTAGCATACAACTGATGCTCTCTCAGTGTACTCAAAATGGTCTAAATATGGGTATCATGTTCATGTCGAGTGTGATAGTAAACCAAGATATCATCTAGGAAAACCACCATGAAGGAATCTAAGTATGGATAGAACACTCAATTCATCAATTCCATAAAAACTGTATATGCAATCGTGAGACCGAACAGCATAACCACATACTCATATAGACCATACCTGCTTCAAAAGGCTGTAAGAGGTGTCTCAGACGGTCTAACATGAAACTAATGATAAATGGACCTCAAGTCAATATTTGAGAATACCATGGCTCCTTGAAGTTTATCAATGATATCATCAATCCTCGGTAAAGGATATCAGTGCTTAATCGTCAACTGGTTCAGCTCCGATAATCCACACAAATTTGGAGGGTACCGTTCACCTTCATTTCAAATAGGACAGGAAAACACCATGGAGAAGTACTGGGTCAGATGAGACCCTTTTCCTGTAACTCCTCTAAGTACTTCTTGATCTCCTATAACTCTGGTGTAGTCATATTATAAGAAGAAATGGACACCAGTGCCACTCCCGACATAAGATCAATAGAAAAGTCTTCCTCTTGCTTCGGAGGAAAACCAGAAAAGTACTCTAGAAAGACATCCCTGAAACAATCGACCACTAGAGGAAAGTACATATGTGAAGCCACTTAATCATCCAGATAGAAACATTAAATATGGGTTGTAATTGATCTCAACCCATGATGCTTGGGTCCCGATCTGCTCTCTTGCACATCCCATTCACCCTTTTGAAGAAAAGATCTTCCCTCCGGTAACGTGAAACTCGTCGTATGATGATAAAAATCGATAACATCTTGGAAGGGAACTAATTAGTCCATTACAAGAATGAAGTTGTAACACTCCATCTCTAATACATAATGGTTTCATAAGAAGTGACACCCACCAACCTCAAGAGGGAACTCCTTGAACTAATGTACACTAGTCGTTCTAGTCCCCAACATAGTTTCTAGCATCAAGATATTAGAAGAATTAAATATATAGAGCCCAAGGATCTCCACAACAGCGATAGATATGAAACTGTGGGAAGCCCCTGTATTGAAAATTACAGTAGCTAAAACTGAAGAAACTAGAATTGTACCTCTAACTGTAGATGGTTTGGGATCATGCCCTGTCTGGATCTTCTATATCATAAAATTCAAACTTGAACAACAGCCCTGTGAAGCGAACTAAGATCCCCATGCTGATCCACCTTGTGGATGTCGAAAACCCTATGTCTGACCACTGCAGCCAGGACCTCCACATTGGCCTGAACGTTCTGAAGATCTCCATCCCCTAGTCAGATGTGGGACTGGTGGTCCTACTCCAGTACGATTAGTCGAAACAGAACCCCAATCCCCAGCTTCTAGTTATATTAACTGATAGAAACACTATAGATGACCCATTTTCCACAATATCGGCACTCAAATGGGTCTCTCGAGCAATGTTTCCTCATATAAACACTCTTCCCACACTGGTTTAACACCACCTATCCACCAAAGGAAGCATTAAGCCTACTGGGATCTCCATGTTTAGACTCCATGTGGTGCTTCCTACTGTCAGTCAGAGGGGTACAAAATTCGGATGCTAAGCCGCACTAGATCACTGCCCAGAGTCCCTCGTGTTTTTCTTTGTGATCAGCACCTGGTTGACTATATAAGTGATGGAAGTCTACCTGAATATGTTCACCTAAGATCAAATGTCATGCATGTGTCCATCCTCCAACTTCCTCACCAAAAATAACTCATCACCCCTTGGAATGGGTGTAAAGAGATTCAACTCTGTGAAGTGTGAATAATACTCTATGAGTGATATTTTACCCTGATAGAAACTCATGAACTCTTGGGCTCGGTTGACCCTTAAAGTCTCTAGGTATAAGTAGTAGTATAAGGTATGCTGGAATTCATCCTATGCCATAACCTGTGGGCATCCCGCTTATAAAATCACATCCCACCATCTCTTGGAAGAATCCCAAATCATATACATAGACATATTCAATCTCCTCTCTAGAGGTGTCTCCAAATGCTTGAAGATCAATAGAATGGATTCTAAACATGATTCTTCATCCTGATGTCCACCATCCCCTGAGAAGGTTGGAGGATGCCGCTACTGAAAAACACACGTCAACTCTTCCATAGATGGGGAAGGATGCGACACTCTCCTGAAGGTCAGTATAAACCTCAAGAAGCCTTCTCGAAACTATGCATTAGCACCTTCATCCGGAATGACGGCTGGTGCAAACAAAGGCACAATGGGATGATCTTCTGGTAGTCCCTGATCTACCATATTCAGTGTCTAATCGTTTCCATGAATCTGGCGTACAACCGGAGGACGTCTCGATGGAAAGACCCTGAAATTTCAAGTGCACAACTTAGTTCAATATCATTAGGAAATAAAACATAGAAGTGCAGGAAAGGAATAAGATAAGAAAAAATCAAGTTTTTTTAAACATGGATACACGGTGTGTATGACCACTATAAGGCGTGTTCCCTTAAGTCTTTACATGGGCGTGTACATATACCAAGACTGTTCGTGTGACATCCCAACACATGGTGTGTTCTTCCCAATGACACGGCATGTACTTAAGTCTTTTCTCCCTTCTCGAGCTCCCCTACATAGCTAAACCACACGATTCTCCTACAAAAAAACTACACGGTGTGTTTATACCAGACACGGCATGTACCACTTAGGTTTCATCCACTCATATCGTCAGTCACACGTTTGAAGACACTGTTCACTCTACACGGCATGTTTATGCAAGACATAGTGTGTACCTGAAGGATTTCACCGACCTGTGTCATTGGTCACACAGCCAGACACATGGCCTCTACAACACGGTGTGTACTTCTAGTACACGGTGTATTACACTAAAGATTTTCAAACCTCGTGTCCCTACCCACACACACATTAATATGGTTAAGTACTACACAATGTTTACTGTCAGTAAACGACGTGTACTTAAGAAAAATATTTCCTTCCCAAACAGAAGGATTTATTTTGTGTATTCATCAATACACACTGTGTATTATGGGTTTTTCTGGACAGTAAGCCTTAGAAACTACTTCGGAACCAATAAAACACTGAAACAACATTTAGGTTTCAAATTCTGATCAGTGGGGCCCATAATCCCCATGAATCTAATCACAGCATCTTATTCATGTATATTACAAGGAATACCAATGAAATCAATCACATGATTCACCAAATTCTGATCCATGAGGGCCCGTGACACCTCAGCAACCAATGTTTTGTGTTCATCCAAAATAAACTTACATATTAGCAATACCCTATCAAATAGTAGGCATTCTATCAATGTGTTTATCAAGATAGCATGCATATCTAGCACAACATCTATCACAACAACTTGCAATCGGTAATTCACCCTAAATGGCATGAAAAGAATGCATGAAATGTGATCTCCTGTAGGAACCTACATGATGAATTAGATGTAATACCATCATATCATTGGGTTGAAACAGATATAGAACCTCAATCATATTGACGATAACAATAGAAAACATGTGAATCACCCAATGGTGAAATCAAATAAACTATAAAATTACAAAACCAGAAACAAAAATTGAAAAATTCGATGTAAATTAGCTTTTTTCTGTTCACGAGTTAAATAATCCTAGGCATAAATTAATACCAACTATCTATTACTTCTTATCCCTGGGTATAGGCTCCAAACAGTAAGTCAAGAAGAAAAGAATTCCCTTTGATACCACTTTGTAACGTCTCGGTTCTGGGTACCGCCTAGAGGTGTCCCGTACCCAGTTGGTCACATAGCCTCAAGAAAATTTCCCTGAATGCCAGAGGATACCGAATAGCAGCAAGGGCCATGGGTGTGATAGTGGGGAAACTATTCCATCATTGGCAGAGAAAATAGTGAAAATAAACAGATAACAGTAGTGGAAGCAATAAAAATAGCATTAAATAGTAAACATCAGAAGACTTCAAGTAGAAAAACAATTGGAGAGAATATATAAATGATGCATGTCACATATCTCTAGGAAAGCATCCAAACAAGTCACAATGCTGGAATACATTAGTAAGCCAAATTAAAATGGAAAACAAGTAAATAACTCCAGTATCATCGCAGGCCTCAGCTTGGTCCCATGATCTCCATCTCCATAGCAATCAAGTACTTTAAGTATAAAGGAGATTTCCTTTATCTATACCTTCAAAAATATAATTTTTTTGGGCCCAAAATCATGACCCAAATAGGGTGTGAGATGAATCCCAGTAGGAAACCACCCAAAGATTTTTTCCTAACTATCAGTGAATATATATATGGCAGGCAATATGAAAAAACAAAGTAATAATCGAGGAAGTACTCAAAAGTAAAAAATCTTATAGTTTCAACTACATTAATTTAAATTTATTAAATAAACAACTAAACAAACTCAATAAACCCTATGGGATGTTCTTACAGTATAACCCCTCTGGTTCAGCTTAACAAAGACTCTTTGAAAAAGAACTCATCAACAACTACCCCAGTGGTCTCTTAAAGGTAAATACAGACACTCTGGGGAAGCACTCAATGTCCAATTCCCCATGTGGTCTCACAACATGGAACTATAGACACTTCGAGTGAGAAATCACATCAATCCCCCATATGGTCTCGCAACGTGAAAGAATAACATACACTCTAGGAAATCACTCGGCATCCATTTCCCATATGGTCTACTACACCATGTTCCCACAGCCCTGTGTAAGTCAATCTTGCACAAACTATATCCAACATCCAAAGTAAATCACAATATACGCCTTGGATAAATAGCTACAAAGCATGGCACAAGTAATTCAAATAATATCACTCTATCCTAATAGTACTAGGCAAGGAAAATAGAACAGTCTAACAGGAAAAACTAGACCCAATGGCCAATATTAGTTAAAACATGGAAATACACATCCATAATAAGATAATTAAACCCTATTATCAAAAAAGAGTTGTAACTCAAGAAATCAAGTCATAACAGGCATTTAAGAGTAAAATTCCTTAAACACGCAATACCCTAAACTTGGGTATTGGACACTTTTTCATATATAATTCAAAGAAAATCTATGGAAAGGTAGGAACCACCTACCTCGACATCATACGATCGATATAGTTGAATCTCAGCCTTTTATTCAACATAGAATGTTGTAGATCTACAAAAACATCTAAAACACTCAACCAAGAATATCTCATTAAAGAGGAGAAATCAAGAGTGATGCTCTAGAAAAAGTAATAACTCACAGTGGTGATTCCAATGCAATTGAAAATGGTTGATTCAGAGAATGGATTTTCGATTAGGGGCTCGGAGAAGAATTATGATCTGTAGTCGCTCATGGATGAGAAAACATTAGAAGAAGGGCTTTTCATGAATGAGACGTGACCCTGGTCGGATTTATCAAAAAATTGAAATACACGCCATGTTATCTAAGGATATGCATCATGTATATGTCTTTTTTGATCCCCACCTTATGTATCCCTACCACGTCGTCACACAGTCGTGTACGCGGCTGTGACACTGCCACACACGGCCATGACTCAGTGCCAGAGTACATGGCGTGTGCAAGAAAGTACATGGCGTGTACTCCTAAAACTATCCTTCTTCCCTTCTCCATCAAAAAAACTTGAAAAGAAAACTCATCCCTGAAAAGAAGGTCCAGGTTCTTATATGAAGGAATTTTCAAATCATTGAAAAGGTTACCTGATGTGAGAGGAGGGGCTAGGAGGTCATCTGATGCCACACACAAAATACCTCAGATAACCTGCACAGAGTTTAAGGTCATGATGCTTAGACCAGGGATGAGCATCTCAAAAGAATATATGTAGTGCATCAGAGTGACAAACCCAATGTGAAAGGATAACCAATGAGGCCCAATTCCACACAACTCATTCCCAAGGATACTTTCACATAGTATAGAGTTAGTATGCTTAGACTTAGACTCCTAGTTTAAGTGCATAGTCTTACTCCATAATCATGTAAATATTTATTCCAGAAGACAAAAGACAAATAACAAGGGAAAACCAAAACCAAGACGGAGCCCTAAGGTGGAAAAAATTAATGGAGGCTGAGGTAATCCCCTCTAATCAGCTTGACCCCCCTCTGGAATCATGGAAATCATAGTATGAATGCAAATGGGATCCAGACCAAGAACGTCAATAGAAGCTAGATGGTCTGTGACTTTAAGCCCCTCGCGCCAAGTATGTTGCACACTCATGTTGCTTCTAATCATGCCTCTGCACTTCCTTATGATGTAAAGGATTGACCAAGGGATAGATACGCTGCCTTGCATGAAGTTGTGAAGAATTTGGGAATCGGTTTCGACTACAGTTAGTATGATCCATTTTTGACTGCATAAGAGCAGCCCGAAAAACATCACCTTGGCCTCTGCCTGGAGTGAATATCCGTTCCCCAGACGAGTGGATAATGCCATGATGACCAACCCCAAGGAGTTGTGAACCACCCCTCCTCCACAAATCATCCCCATGTTGCATGAACCATCTGTATTATGTTTATTCCTGTTGTTGGGAGGATACCAGTAAACCCAATTACCTCTACTCATCCTACTGCCTGAAGATGTGAAATTACTACAGGCGTGAAGCTTTTTAAGGGTGGGTTCCTCCTTCCATATCCCATAAGATCTGACCATAATCAGTAGTAGGAACATAGTTCGATACATGACGCCCTAGCCGGAGGTAGTAATACCTTCATGCTTGGCCATATTCCTCGCCTACCAAATCAACCAGCACCCTACGTGGAGAACCACGGATCATGCCGTTTTCTCTGGACCTCTCTCCCCCACTCCATGGAACCATTGATCAAGAATATTCTGGCCTGCCATGCGACTATCCTGAATGACCGTGAACTCCCAAAAATACTACCACACCGCTCTGGCATAGTCTCCTTCGAAGAAAAGGGGTCTCGCACTCTCCTTCTGGTGGACCAAGCACCAATGGAACCTCGAAGCCAATGGAATACCACACCACTCGATGTCCTCATCAGTGTAGATGGCCTTGTGGCACAGCCTCTAGGTGAGAAAGTTTATTTTGACAGGGATACCTTTGGACCAGAGAATGTCATCCCATGGGTGTCCCTATTATTAGGTTACCAGTGTACACCAGAAATTTCTTGAAGAAAAAGAACCTGAGGGAGATGGAGTGAAAGCGCATCTGTCCGGTTCGGAGTTAAGCTTGATGAGGTGGAAGATTTCCAGCTGGTCCTTGTCCAAGATCACGTTGATAAATGTCGGATGGGGACTAGCCTCTTTGAAGGTGATTGAAAAGTCTAGACACCCGGGGAATCCAAGGACAGTTCCAAACCATTTATGATCCGAGAAAGAAAGGACTGTTATGAAGTTGTCATTGTTCATGGGATATAACGCGATGATGGGAAGAAGTGACACTCATGTGTCTCAAACATGAATGAGTAAAAACACCTCCTGAATCTTAATCCTATGAGATCCATTCTCAGTGTGAGAAGAAAGGATTGTTATGAAGTTATCATTGTTCATGGGATATAACGCGATGATGGGTATAAGTGACCAAAAAATCTCGAATGGATGATTGAGACTTCCCAAACATAGATAGTAAGAGAGGGGACTAACTGATGGATAGTGAACAATAGTTGACCATGTTTGAAATACATGTGGTATACCCTCATCCGTTAATGATGCAGTGAACAAATGGAGGATTATACATTGAATGAGTTTGAAACACATGATCCCCCACTTTTTGTTGAAGATCCTTTGAGGTATGATCCCAGGATGGTAGTTGAGCCAATTTATCTATGCACCATTTCTGTTTGGGATCTTTTTCATATTTGGAAGATGAAGATTATCCAAATAGAATATATCCTGAAACATGGAGATGGAAGTGGGTAATGTTACAAAGGGAAAATTAGGTACCCTAGGATCTATTCCATCATGTGCTCGAACACGCCTAATAAATGTGCAGGTAGGCAAGAATCAAACCAAGCTTAGAGGGGAGAAACCCAAAAACTAATTAATAGTAGTGTTAGACCCATTGATGAAATGTTTGAGCACCAATATGTATCCCGAAATTATTGGAATCAAGCCACACATAGTTCTGAAATGAAATGTTGTAGGAAACTGATGCTAGTAGAGTGGAATCCTCTCTGTCGAGGATATCTAATCATCTCCCATTAAGAGGCATCCTAGTTTTATATTGGGTAACGATTAGTTTATATCATATTTATCATATGTTGTATCCCTTTTTTATGGGTTAAAATCATTTATCATTAAGATTCATCCCAATTTTATATGGGGTAAGATCATAGATTGACATAGTGTGTTGAAGACATTGGGCTTTGCTATTTAAATTCATACAACATTGATTGTGACTTCTTGTAGTTTCGGTTCATGGAGCTCAAATCGTGGGGTTAGCTGCGGGTTTATGGTTATAGATCTCGGAACAATGGGGGAATGTGCATCCCAAGGAGGTTTTAATTTCATGAATGAGTGATAAAATGACATGAATAGAGGTTATAAGGGACCATCTTCCACACAAAAAACTTGAGAAGTTGTACCCTAGGTTGACATCATGACATTGGGGAAGGAAATTCCTCCTATTGAGTCGATAAAGGGGGTTGAGTCTAGGATGATATATTTAGGTGTCATTACATTTCCCATGAGGATAGGAATTAGGCCACACATATTTCTATAACATGGTGTGGTAGGAGACCGACGCTGGAAGTGGTCTACCATCTTGAACGAGGATATTTAAACTTCTCATATTTGGATATGAGGCATCCAAATATTTATGAGGTAAGGCTATAGTTTAACATTATGTGCTAAATATTTTGGTGTTTTTTCTCCTCATATTGGTCCTATGGGGCATCCTAGTTTGATATAGCATAAATCATCCCTCATTAAGAGGCATCTGTGTTTTATATGAATTATGAACATAGTTTAACATCATGCATTATTAAGGATGTTGGTGGAGCTTGTACATAGAGTTTCCCATTCCTTTTTTCCTCATTTAAGATCATGAGGGTGTCTTGGAAACTAATGATTTAAGGTAAATGAATGGGGATTTCCCCTAAAAAGGAGGCCCATTTGGGAGATTTTTTGGGTGATAGCATATTAGGTAACATATGGTTTCATGGTGAATCTTTGTTTGGGCCTGGAGACAGAAAGTTTAGGAATCACAATTTATCCCATAATTATGGGAATAAAGCCACACATAGTTATAGAAAGAAGTGGAGGAATAGGATTTATAACTTATAAATACCATGGATGAATCAAATCATGAAAAATATTGGTGAATGCACATGGTATAGGGTCATAATTCAGGGAACATGGCTCTTAGTTTGAGGTCATAAATCTGGGACCAATTGAAAATGGTTTAAGCATCATAATTCCTAGACCATGGGTGGGGGATTTGAGGATGTTTATGTTGTGAAAAAAGAGTTAAAACCTGAAATTAAGGGAGTTAAGGGGTCCATACACTATATATTTTAATCCTAAAGCTGATTGCACATGGTTTAAGGACGTACAACCTAGACCATGGAAAATAGTTTAAAGTCACAATGCTTAAACTATTGGAAAACAATTTAAATTCATGATTCTTGGACATAGGAATTATTTATTTCTAGGATATTTGAATGTAATGAGAGTGGTATAACTCAACATGAAATAATTAAATGTAGGAATACATACCACGAAAGTACCAGAAAAAAACAACACATAGTTTAAGGTTGTAATTCTTCGACCATTGAGAAGTTAGAAAATAGAAAGCATAACTCTTGGACTAGGAGGATGTTTGTCTCAAGGGTATATGTCTGTCAATAAAGAGGTAGGACTTGATCTGAAAGTATCCATGAAGGCTCGTATACCACATGCACACCTTGAGATGAGTTTTATATAGTTTGTGGTCATAATTTTGGGACTTCAAGTGGGTAAAAGGTGCCAAATGGTAGATAAATTTGTGGCTAGGCTTGATGATGGGAAGATTGGGCGTTTCTATGTATTCCATACGGATGGTAATCAAGACACATGTAGTTCTAGAACACGACACGATATAAGGACAATACCAAAACTAAGGGAAATCCTCTTTGATGGGGGAATTGAGGAATCCCATGATTTCCATGGGGAAACCCATGTTGAAAACATTGGGTAAGGATACAAATTAATTTCATTTGATAAGGATGTTGATTTTGGTTTGTATCACATCATATGAGGTAACTTGATTTTAAGAGGGTAAGGTTTTGACCATCTCACACTCATCCTATGATGAATCTAATTTGTGTATAGGGTATGACTTTTTAGATCATCTCATACATATCATTTGAGTAATCCCAATTGTATGCAGGGTAAGATAGTCTCTCATTAAGAGGCATCCCTTTTTTATATGGGGTAATATCACTATTTAATGTCATGTGCTATGGACTTTTGGATTTGTAGTTTAAATTCATAAAACTCATATTATGGATGATATTAGTTTAATGTCATAAATATCAAAATATAGTGGATACAAATATCTTAAGTTCATGTTCTTGGACCATTGAAAATAGTTAGAAGACATAATTCATAGGCCATGGATTTATGTAGATCTACTACATGGGTAGACATCCTACCAAGTCTCCTAAGACCATGTGAGCCATGCTCGGTGTGGGAAGTAAGGAATGGTAATGGGATTTCCATGAAACATGGAAGTTCACAACATGGTAAATGAGATTTAGGGTTGAGAATATACCAATGACACAAACTTTCTTACTCAATCCACATGGATACACATAGTGGTAAAACCAAGGGTTTTA
Organism: Viscum album; assembly: GCA_963277665.1. Lineage (NCBI taxonomy): Eukaryota > Viridiplantae > Streptophyta > Magnoliopsida > Santalales > Viscaceae > Viscum > Viscum album. The sequence continues at coordinate 655,094,017 of OY728123.1, forward strand.
GAACTCCACTAAAACATAGTGTGGCGGAAAAGATGTAAATTAAGACTTCCAAGAGGAGGAAAATGAAAGGAGGGTGACTGAGGGTAGGGAACAACTATTGAACATGTTGAAAAAATTGGTTCCATAACCACATCAATCATGGATGGGGAAAGAAAAAAGAAGAATCAACTATTATCCATATTTGAAACACGAGAACTATCATTCATCATAAAAGATCCATCAAGGCATGTACCCAGGAAGTGAGGTGATCCATTTTAGCCAAAAACCATCATTATTAAGGGTCCTATTGGGATTTGAAGGATTATTAAGATCTAAATTGGGGAATACTTGAAGTGTGGAGTTGAATTGGAGGAATATTATTATGGAACTCAACACTCTAGTTTCTATGCCATGGTGAATTTTAGAATTTCACTAGGTCATATAATAAATAGGTAGTTGAAACCATTCACAGGGATGTGGTTCTTGAGGTAGGCTGAGGACTAGGCTAGACCCAGGGTATAGTAACCTGGTGTCTCAATGTTTCCCATGAAACTGGGAATCAAGCTATACATAGTTCTCATGTGATTCATGATAGAAGACCAACACTGAATGTGGAGCACTCTCTCATGTGGGGATCATAGCATCACACTTTTTACATCATGGGATAGGGTTGTGGATTTATATCATGCTTACATCACCAGGAATATTGGGGTTTTATATGAAGGGTAAGGATTCGATTTAACATCATGTTCTAAAGATGTGGGGTTTGGTAGTTTAAGTCATACAACTTAGACTATGGAGGTACTTCTAATTTAAGGTCATTGATCTTAGACCAATTGCATACAGTTTAAGTTCATGATTCTTGGACTAAGGAAGAAACAAGTTTAAGGCCATAGAGCTGGGACTATGGGGATACTATTAGGTTAAGGTCATAAATTTGGCACCCTTGCAAGCCTGGACCTTTACAAAAATATAAAGGTCATGTTGCATGGACTCTTTCTTCTCAATTGAAATAATACTTAAAAGATTTTTGTTTGTCATATGTATTATATGCTCTCCTACCATGGTGATCAAAGAGTATGCTCTATTAGAATAGAAATTATAAGTGATGTAACGTCCTTACCATTTGGGCTCCAACTTTGGTGGATTTTTTCTAGGTATCATCAGTATTGTGAGAGCCAGTACCATGTCACCCAAGAGGAAGGAGTAGAGGAAAACCTTATTATTATACAATATCTCTTCCTTACGCTGGTTCCTCTCAAGATTATGAAAGGCCTGGATATTATTCTCTTTGAGAGCTTCCAACTCATCTAGAAGAAATTCTTCCATTCTATCTGGTATCTGATAGTCCTAGAAAGATATTAAGGGTAATGGAAACTAAACCTCAACGGGTAAGGCTGCCTCTATTATATACACAAAGAAGAATGGGGTCTCCTAGGTGGAATTTCGAGTCATATTAGGATAAGATCATAGGGTTTTGGGGAGTTTTTTATCCAAATCTTCTCATTCTGATATACCATATTCTGTAGGATGTTGGAGAGTGTTTTTTTAATTCCTCGATCTACCCATTTTCTTATGCATGATAGCGAGAAGTATGGTTAAACTAGATGTTGTACTTGGAATACAATTTCTTCAACTCAACAGTCTGAAATTTGGTTATATTGGTTGTGAGAATAGCATGAGGAAATCCAAATCTATAGATGATGTGGGAGCTCATGAACTCAATGACACAATTTTATTTTAATTCCTTGAGGGTAATTACTTCTTCCTTCTTGGACAAGAAGTCTCTTGTAGTCAGAATGAAACTACACTAGAGAGATGTTTCTTGTGGGTATGGCCCTATGATTTTGAGTCCCAATATGAGAAAGGGCCAATAATAATTGGTGGTTTGGAGAGGATCCAATGGTCTAGGTAAAAAATGGTCATAGATCTGAACCACGTGATACCTATTGGTTAACTCGATGCATTTGTAGACCGTAGTGGGCCAAAAGTTGCCAAACCTCCAAATTTGGTGGGAAATATTTACTCCCACCCGATGGGTGACATAGGAACAAACAAGGAATTCCTGTAAAACCTAAGGTATCTCATCTCCTTGGATGCATTGGAGGAGAATTCTGTCAAACCCAAGTCTTTAGATAGTCTACTCAAGGTTAGTTCCACTCTAGAGGGAAAACTAGGCTACACACTCATGGATTCACTCATGCTTGGATTAGTCTAGAGGGAGAATTACTTTTTGGATTTACTTAATAAAGGAAGTTTTCAAATAGTAATTTCCTCTAATATAAATTAAATTGAGGTTCATGGAACATAAGTACCAATAGCCAGTTGGTTTACCTATTTCTTATCATCGTCATCTAAAATTGTGGGGTGATGACCCTCTGATGTATCACGTGAAAGATCAGGTTATCCTGGTTAGGCTCTACAAGAGACATGTATAGGATTTTCAATTTTTCAAATCGACCATTTTATGATTGACGAGCATTAGTCACTTTCAAATCAGAAGGAAACTAGGCCCTTACCTGACAAGTACATTCATCAATGTAGAAATCTCTAAATTTCTGATGATATAGTCTCCATTTATATGTTTGATGACTAACTCAGAGCCTACCTTCATATAAAAGTGGATGAAATCAATCTAAAGGTCCTAATAGAGATTAGTAATGTGAGCATGATACTCTACCTCATGGTTGGTGTAGACTTCTAAAAATAAAAAAGTGTATGGTAGGATGGCTTATGTTGGAGTGATGAAGACGATCCATAAGAAAACTCTGTTAAGCATGGGATTTTGGAGAATTGTATTGGTCAGGCACTAGGATGCATCATCGAAATGAATCATACAATATAATAAATATTTATTCACTAAGAGGATAGCGTCATATGGGAAAAAAATATAGGTTTAGTTCTTCGATGTCTGTATGGGTGACTAGGAATTTTTCCAATGTTTTTCCTTTGACAGACTTCTACATAATGAACCTGATGTTGAACTATGAGAGGATCACTATCCATTGTGCCAATAATCACATCAACATGGGGTGATTAAGAATATAATTTAGTGGGTCCATTCAAGAAACTATTTATATCTCATGATGCTGTAAAAAATGTCACAACTTTTACCCTCAAAAAACCAAAATGAGGCATCTCTTCTTGATATGGGATTATCAATTCTCCATGTCGAGGAGGATGCAATTGTGATAGTATAAAAAAATTATCTATCCTCATTGTTTTTTGAGTGATAAGGGAACTGAGGGACCATTCTAGGGTGTACATATATAGGACCATTGGTTACACTCCAACAGGTGGCATCAAAACTAGAGGTTATAGTAGATACTTCTCGATTTCCCCAAACATGGTCTGGCACTCTTCATCCCACTAGTAAATGGTACCTTTCTTCAGGATCCTTGAGAAATACTTACACTTTCCAGCCAAATTAACGATAAATTGGTGTATGTAGGCTAAGTGGCCTTAGAGGCCAAGCACCTCTATGAGGTTTCTCAGAGGAGGAATCCAATTGTTGGCATTGATCTTCTCTTGGTTGATCTTGATGTCCCTATATCTTAAAATGAAGCTGAGAAACTTCCTAGAGGTAACCCCAAATGCTAATTTCAAGGGGTTCATCTTCAAGTATCAGGAGGATAGGAAGAAGAACACTTTCTCAAGTCCCTTCATATCGTCCTAAAACTAGTCATATTTGACTACCATGTCATTCACATAGGATTCCACCAACATCCCAAGAATTGGATTTATGATGTGTTTCAATTTCACTGACAAGTGGATCACACATTCTTCAGGCTAAAAGCCATAAACTGATAGCATAATGTACCTTGGTACACCCTAAAGATAATGGACCCCTCATCCTCAGAGGCCATCTAGATATGATTAAACCTGGGGTATTCATCTATAAAGGAGAGGGCCTAAGACCTTTTTATAGAATCAATCAATAGCTCTATCACTGTATGGGGAAATATTACATAGGGAAATGCCTGTTGAGGTCCTGAAATTTATTAAAGACTTTAATATTCCCATTATTATTCATAAATAGGATGATGTTTCCTACCCATCTAGATTAATGGAATTCTCGGATGAAGTTATCTTTGAAAATCTTATCAACATCATCCTTGACTATAGAACCATGAGAGGGGTTCATATTTATGGGAGGATTCTTGAACCTGTGATGACTTACTCGGAGATAAAGACAGTGAACGGTGACATAAGGGTCTTATCCTAGTATCTCATCATATATTTATGTGAATATTTCATGGTGTTGTTTCAATAAGTACATATATTGTTGCTTCTCCTCTAAATACATGGATGAACTAATTAGAATCGACCACATATCTTCCTTGGTACCAAAGTTCACATGAATTAACTCATCAATGGTGGTAGAAACACCCACTTAAAATGAAGTATGGGTGCCTTCCAAATCCTTTTCATCATTTAAAATAGGATATTCAGAGGAAAGAAGCAGTTCTTCCAAGCTAACCGACTCAGGGGAAGTATTGATTCCTACTTGGGAAGATAGTAAATACTCACTGATGGGTTCCTAACATACTAAAACAATGGAAATAGAATATTTTGAGCCAATACCACCCATACTATAACCATAGGTTCAATTCATAATTTCAAATCAAAGGTGGTGATTCAGATTCGTTCAAGTCAACCCTAATCTATGGAACATGAGGGAATTCCAAGGATTGGTTTTCATAGGGCTAACCTCTTGATACATCATGGAATTATGGGCCTATTGTATTACCCAGACACGTCCAGTGTAAGAGTATAAGGTAATATATGGACACTCCTTTTTCTTAGGGACATTTAATACCCTTTTCTTAGTGACAATGAAGTAACATTTATGGTTTGGCATTCATTCCTGTAAACAATGAATATATAGGATAAAGATATCATCCATGTCTACCCATAGATTTACTATGGTGGATATCAGATCATTGGAAGCATTGATGTGCTCAAAATAATTGGTTTGAAACCACTTCCCTTCTCTCTTGTAATATACAACATCTAGATAGTGGTCATTATAGAATTCAAGAGGGTATGAATCACCCTATATTCCCCCAACTCAACCATTGACGAAATACTTGAGTCACAGGTGATACAAAGAAGGGACCACTATAGGAAAATGAAGACAGGGCCTACCCAATTGTGTATTGTTGGTATTATATTACAAGACTAATATGAATTTGACGCTCTATATCAAGCCAAAAAATAGGATCTTCAGCTAAACCCTTCCACATGGTCTATAATCACACTTATCAAAACCCTGAATTGTCAGGTTGGAGACATCATATTCACTTCTAGAAGACCCATATTACGGAGCGTCTGGGTCGAGATGAGGTTGATCCCAGAACCAATGTCCACTAGGCATTAGTGGACCTCCATTCCATTAACTAGATTGTAATATATGGAGAGAGTAAGTTCCCCTATATGAGGATTCCCATGTATTCCTAGGAAAATGAGATGATTTCATGTAATTCCACTTGTTCGGCCTCATTTATATAGTAGGACATTGTGGTGTCTACCTCTGCTTAAAACTGGAGAGAGATTTTTAGGGATCCTATAAGGGAGTCCTTCATTTATATTTACAAGAGGAGTACCTCAAGGATCATAATTCATTCAATTATTTTGGTGATGTACTTCAATACACCATACCTCTATGTCAAGGGTATATTATTTCCAATATAGGATCTCTCCTTAGTATGGGGTACAACATAGGTTTTTGGATGAACCACTAGGTTATGACTAGTTCTAGAAATATTATTCTTTTGAATTGCTAACAAACTCTAAAAAACTATCAGTTGACTGATTGTCGGCTGAGGTTAGGCTCTGAATGGATGTAGATGATCATGTCGTGGACACAACTAATCTTCTCCATCAAATAATGTGGTCAACTATAGTGTCTTTTCTAATGAAGAAGAATGGTAGGAGGGTTCCTGCTGAGCACTTTGAAAAATCTACTACCAAGTCTTTGTAGCATGGACAACTTGGATCAAGACACTGGCCTAGGAATTATGGATTCTCAAATGTCCTCTTCCTTTTCATCGATGGTGGCGGATAGTATAAATTGAGGGGTCTTCATATCATTCCTCACTATCGAGTGTCGTGAAGTGGTCCACTGTATTGATAGTGTTCGTAGAGGCATACTCATTCTCATTATCAGTGGGGTCATCCTGGGTTTGGGGGACCCTGGGTGTATATTTTAACTCAAGAAGTGTGAATTTACTAAAAGCGTAAGTTGGCTTTAGCAACATTGGTGGACTATGATTTCCCTCGTGCCATCGGTGCTTGTTCTTTCGAGAATTTTAAGGATAAAACACATTTGTGGAAGCAGTGGCTGAAGGAGTTAAAGTAACAAAAGGAGGTTATGGACTTCCCAAGAGAGAATGGATGACACCATGATCATGGGAAACTACCATGTGAGACAACAAGTAAATATATTTCTATATACCGCAGCTAGAATCTTGTATCCACTACCTTTTCTTTCATTGTCATTTTCAGAATTGGAAGAGACATATGTCACATATGTTGGGACATCACACAACTTGACTAGGCCATGATCTACTTGGAAGAGGATATAATCTTTGAACCCTACTAATTCCTTGATGGTGTTTCTAAGTATCCTATGGTATAGGAAAAATTCATAATGACCAGTGAGAATGGCCTCCTGGGTCTTCTTTCACTCTATTAATTTTCGGATTCCCTTCTCCAAGGAATAGATGAAGTATCCTAAGACCTATGAATCCTATAAGGAATAGGTTTTTTTCTTCTATCTTGGAAAGTAAATATGAGATTCTAGGATTGATGGGGGGTTGGTCCCACATTCTCTCATCTAGTCCACTACAGTTGATGAGGTAGTTCCAAATGGGTCTATTTTGGAAGATGTTGTGCCGAATATGGTTTTAATCGGCTAGGATCTTCTATAAAAGGGTCTAATAACTCTACCAGACAAGGAACCTATACATGCATAGTGGTGGTGGTCTCTTCCTTTTCAGGTATTCTAATGAGATCTGGAGGAGGCTACAAGAATGACTGTGGTTGAGTTTGTTGAAAGGATTCCTCCAGATATTGATCCTTTTTAGAGAACTTCTGGAATCCAATTGGGTAGTTTTAAGTGATGAAGGTAGGGACCAACTCACACTTAACATTACCCACACACATCATCAACTACCATTTCTAGGATAGAAGAATGTCGAGTGAATATGTGAGGCCTTTCCACCTGGCGACAAAGTCTACGACTCACTCATCAGGCCCCTTTTTTCACTTTAAGTGGTCAACAATACATTTCTGTCATGTAGTGGGGATAAACTGGTAGAGGAACTATCTAGGAAGGACCACTTATCCAATAATGGACCTTATAGAAAGATAGCTATACCAGACGAATGTGGGTCCTTCTAGAGTCTAAACAAAACATAGGATTTTAGTCACCTCCTATTGTTAGATTGTTTCCAACATCGGTACATGCCTTGAAATAGAGTGGTAAAGGTACTATCATCCCATTTAATGGGGTGAAGATGGGATTTCAAAAATTCGCGGTTTCCTGTATATTGTCCACCATTTCCAGGTACAAATTTCTATTATATAGGATTTCCACATATCATGTTTCCAGGGCATCAAGGTGAGTGGTCAGAGAGACTATCAAGTCATCTTGGTGAGGATATCTAGAAACCAACATGTTGACAGGCTCATCAACTCAGGGAGTGGGATAATCAACATAGAGAGTGGCATAGCCATGATCCTGAGGAGAATACTCGAGCTGCTTGGGCGGGTTTGGTGACTCATACCCTAGTCACCTTCCATATCCCATGGATTATACTATGAATATATGTATGAGGCCATCAGGATCAAGTGTAGGTTCTTGTATGAGGAGAACTAGGTGTCCCAATTGGAGAGATATGGGTACCTTAGGGCATTTCCATAATCTGGGAACTACTCCACAATAGGGTTAATGATTATCCTTTTAAACTCCTCAACATGTTGAAGCATGGTGGATGTCATGGGATCCATCTATGATTTTGGTGAAACCTCTAATGGATCTAAGGTCACGAAATTCCACATTTACTTGTCATGATGTTGATAGGTTGGAATCAATGCCTCATCAAGGGGATATCTAAGGCCAATTTATTGCCTCTGATGATGGGTGAGAACACTTGTTAGAGGGTTTGTCCAAAACTAAATTTCCCCTTGAGGAGGATATTCCAAATCATTCCCGATAAGGGATTCTGGAATGTCACATTCTGAAGCTATAAGAAGCCATAGCACCATAGATAGATGGTTGGTAGCTAGAGCTTCCTTCAATACCACTTCCATAGAGTAAGGATCTTGTTCTTGGTTGGCCCAAACCCTAATTGGTGTTGGATGAGATACGGGTGGCATCACCAACGTAGAATGGTTCTATTAGGTGTTTACAAGGACATGATTCAATACACAATTCAAACATATTATGGATAATGGGATGTCTCTTATGGGTTGTTCCAACCTCCTAATCACATCACTGTTGGATGGGGTGTTCAAAAATGATTCTTATGTGAGGGAAGTTGTGTCCATATATGTAACAGTAGAGTTATCTTTATCTAAATAAAATATCATATAACATTAAATCTCTCCAACTTCGTGGTTGTAGGTGGATAGGAGGGAAACTAGCAGAAATGGAGGTGGATACATTGGGAGCCCCTTGAAGGAAGCTAGAATTACATCCACCTGCAACTACTTGCTCAGGGATATAGGGATCATGTGGACCTCATATTTAAGGAGTGAAAATCTCAATATTTGGGCTCCTTCACCAGACACTAGAATTTGTGGTGAAGGATCCATCATCATGTTTTCCATTTCCTTGAAACCTGAGAGGTCGATAAGATTAATGATGATGTGGTTCTTCCTAGTATTTTTCGTATGATAGAGTGTGTTCTCCCTTATACCTAAAAATAATTATTTAGGTAAGAGTACATATTTTATATGGGGAGGACCACTGTGTTGGTTAGTTGTGGATTAGGGATAACCTACACTATAATTGTTAGTAACATGGGTATGACCTCTATGCTGAGATGTGAGAGTACAAAGAGGACCTCTGTATTGGCTATCAATAGAGTATGGAGGACCTTCAATATAATTTTTTATAGTATGGGGTGGACCTACATGATTTTTGGTGAAAGATTGGGGAGGACCTCACTTTGGTTGTCTATGGAGCAGGGAGGACCTCCACTCTAGTTGATTGTAGCATGGGGAGGACCTCTGTACCGAATATTGATGGAGAAGGAAAGAACTCCACTATAGTTGGTGATGTTTAAGGGAGGGCCTCCACATTGATTCTCCTCATCATGGGATATCCCATAATGGTTGTCGGTGGTGTTGAAAATTGAGATAGGAAACCCGGACAAATTGTGACATGGATGAGGTCTCAATCCCAATTGGGAAAATATGGATCCTTATTTGCAAATCATAGGGATCTAGTGATATATATCGGTGGTGGTTGGGGCCATAGGATCCATATAATATTCCCCTTGTCAAACATTATCATAGTTCTACCCCTGACATCTGTATCGGGTTCACAGAGACTAGGGTCAGTAGATTGAGGGTGAATTCCACCTTCTATTCATCTTGTAGTGTCTATTTTTGTTAGCATTGAAGAATCCTAGTGGGAGCCCCCCCTTAGGAAAGTCCTAGGTAGTGGTCACTGTTTTCATGACTCAAACGTCCCCCACCTCCCCGGTTTAGGGGAGTGAGTGGTTAGAGCACTTCGAGGAAAGGCTCCCTAAGTGGTTCATTCTCAAAATAGGGAGTGGTATCCCCCTGTGTTTCCCATAGGGGTGGAAATGTCAATGAATAACTTAGGCCTATATCTCCTACCGGTCCATTTTCCATATATGGACGACCACCTTCTACTCGTACTAGAATATGAGGGAGTGATAACCCTCCTCTAAGCACGAGGTTACCAGCTTCATATGGATTGATTCCTATAAGATATGTGGATTCAGATATTATTAATATTATAGGAAAATCAAATCCCAATCCAATAAAATCAACCCATATTCTTAAGAATAGAAGGATCCACATTGATGATGTCACAAACTGAGGATTATTAATGTTAACTACCCCAATTCGTGGGTGAGTTTCATGTCGGTCCCACCATTTTATTAGTGGTACCTGGAACCGAATTTCTAAAATTGATGACATAAAAATATATTAATTTCTAGAACACTACTAGTCCCCATGTCTGAGGAGAAGAGTTTTATGTTAGGTTAACCATTTCTGTTTTTGAAACTTTCATCAAGTTCGTAGCTTTATTCTTCCCCCTACTGTGAATACATTTTCTTTCTATTTCCTCACATTTCCTATTTCCAATAGTGGGTGTATTTCATTACATTAATCTCGGATGTATTATCCTTGATCAAAATGGGATTATGGGACGTCTTTTCCTTCATCAATGGATTCTGCCTCAGATCTCATTTCCTAGTTCGAGTCTCCCTCATAGATTAATTCATGTTTATGGAACTCATTTCTGATGCCATATCAATGTGGGTGTTGGTTAATTATGATACTTAGGACTCAACATGATAGAATCTTTCTGGCCTAAGAGTATTCATTTGGGAATCTCTATACATGTATGCACGTTGGGTATATGGGGAATAATTCAATCTTCAGCTTTTGAGAGGCATCTCATATGTGGCATCTTAGGCAAGGAACCCAAGGCATCCAATGCTGATCACAAGGTAATTGGCACCAGGGGCGTAAGTATTCCAAGGATTCTTACCTCAGGGTTCTCGTATTTAATTCATGGGGTAGGTATGATAGACCAGGGCATAAGTTTAATGTATTATGGAGATGATTATGGGGTTAATGTCTTGTGGGGATAGGATAGTGGGGTGTGTCTTATAGTTTTAACATCTTACAAGGACGGATTACAACACCCAATGGAGTCAAATAAAGGATGTGTATCTCATGGATGGAATATGCCCCACCTAGGTGAAGGATGTGGCTCGTCGGTTTAATGTCTCACAGAGATGGATCTGAATTCCCTATGGAGGTAGATCAAGGAGGTCTTTCCCATAATTTTAAAATCCCACATATAAAAATCAGAACACCCAGTGGACGCAGATCAAGGAGGTGTTTCCCATGGGTTTAACCTATCACATAGATGGATCAGAATTCTTAATGGAGGTAGATCAAAAAGGTGTGTCCCTAGGAAGGAATATATCACATTGGGGTGAAGGGGTGTATCCTATAGGTTTAACTTCTTGTGAAGATTTATCAGAACTCCATATAGAGGTTGATCAAGTAGGTTTGTCCCTTGGAGGGAATATGACACACCTGGGTGAAGGGGCATGTCCTTCAGTTTTAATGTCTTGTTGAGATGGATCATAATGCCCTATGGAGGCAGATCAATGAGGTTTGTCCCTAGGAGGGAAGATGTCACACCTGGGTGAAGGTGTATGTCCCGCAGGTTTAATGTCTCGTGGAGATGGGTTGGAATTATATATGGAGGTGGATGAAAGGAGGTATGTCCTATACATTTAATATATCACAGAGATGGATCATAATACCCAATAGAAGATGATTAAGTAGGTGTGTCCCTCTGTGCGAATATGTCATACCTGGGTGAAATTTGATGTCTGGATTGAACCTTGTGGAGGCATACTATGTACCATTTTTATGATATAGAGATAAAAACCCACATAGTTTGATCTATTAGTTTAAGTTCGTGTGATAGGATCGATCCATGTAGTTCAATTTTGTATGGAAAAGATGCTCATGTTGTGGAGGAGCATCAATGATGGATGGTTTTGTGCTTATTCATAGAAGCTGATCGACATGGAAGTTCATCCCATGATGGAGAGGAGGTTTCATCTCATGTGATTTATACATTGGGAATCCAATGTTTATCATATAGGGTAAGAGGTATGGGTTTAACCCATATCAATCATACACGAGGTGTCATGCATTCATCACACATGGTAAGGATACAATTTTATGTTGTGTTCTAAGGAAATTATCATGCATTTTAATATCATATGACATAGATGTGGAGCTAGATATTTTTACATCATGAAACTTAGATGTGGATGGATTTATCACCTTTAGGGGGGCCATTTCATGGTCATAATAGATTCGTAATAGGGAATTATCCCTGATATTGGTGTGTAGTTTCCTTTGAATATGCCACCGTTAGGGATTATGTGATCACTTCCCATGCGCCTCTGGGTGGTATATGGTGTTGGAACTATCATGGAGGATTTTAAATTAGGAGTCCAGAAATAAGGTTCCCTATTTTTAGGATCAATGTGAATAAGGGTATCTATGCTTCAGAGAAATAGGAGTGGTAATGGTTGCACTAGGAGAATAGATAATGCTGGTTAAGTTGATAAGAAGTTATTACGTGCAACATTATTGTGTTTCACACAAACATTGCGCGAGCAGGGGAACTAACAGTAGGGAAATTTTTTTATTCAAGTGGTATAGTTTTGTGTAATATTTGGGGTCTCTCATAGATTATGGGTGCATTAAGGAATCTTCACTTTATGGAAACCTGACTAGCCTTAGGAATAGTTTCATGAGGATCACTCCACTACAATCTAAGTAATGTTTGGGCCCATAGAAGGACTTTCACACAAATTCTCTACCTTAGAGGTTCCATTATCTCCATTTTTGTGTGTTTTTACATAAGAGAGGGAGTAACATGTAGCAAAGTATTTATTTTCATTTAGTATAGTGTCCCTCAGGTAGTGGAGGTGAGCTTATTTTTATAGCTAAAATCCTTGGATATAGGGATGAAAATTATTTGGAACAGAACTAGGTTGTGCACTTATCTATCCTTTTTCACTGGTGTCTTGGTCACACAATAATTCCGGTTTGATGTTGTCTTTACCACAGAATTGGATGGTTGTGTGCTGCGGTTGAGCTCAATACATATTTTTTTCACACAACATGCCTTTTTTCCACGCATGGGACTTGGGAGTGTCGTAAACCATGAGTGAATCTTCAGAACTACACTTCTTATTTTTTATAAAAGACTTTTTCATGCGGAACTATATCTTTGTGTGCACTCACTGAATCTTATGTGCAACCTGATCATTGTCCCAAGAATGTTCCTTTGGAGTGGGTCATGCCTTTGGTTCTTTCAAAACAAGCCATTTGTGGTTCGAGATTAGATTTGGTGCCAAAAATATCCCATTTAAAATGGTAATAACACTTAATATAATCCCACTTTTTATTACCAAACTAAGACAAAATTTGATACCACCTTTAGGGAATTGTCAAAGAACCTCAATGAATCCCTTTTCCACCTTCTATGTCGGGTCATCCAAAGGTCCCGCAACCCTAACCTGGGTCATAAAATCATCTCCTTAAAGATATATCTCATGGTAAACCAATTTTAATCAGAAAAAAAAGATATCTGACAAGCTAAAAACCCTCACTTAGATGATTATTAATCCAAGACCTCAAGGGAAACCTCCTATTCAACCACAGTCTACCTAAAAACCACTCTGTATCCCCTAAACACCTACAATACTCACCGCCACATCACACATGGAGGGAAACTGATCTATATCATTATTCAAATATGAGGAGGTAAACCAATATCCTCCCCCTCACTGCCTCTATACATCACCACCATACACACTAGGTGTGTTCTCGATAGATAAGAAATGAAATATGGGGATTTCCAATTAATCCCCCTCTACAAGGCACCCAATACCCAATCCATTCCCAAAATATATCATAATATCCCTCAAGGGGATATTAACCAATGAAAAATAATTTAAAAATAATTAAATGATTATAATGCAAGGAAATGGCACTAAAAACCCTCATCCAACCTCAAGGTGTCAGCACTATATTTTCAAACTCAAACCCATTTTCCGAAAATAACCGAAGCTCTTAACTCAAGCCATTATATTAAATTTAATTAATTAAAAAAATTTAATGATTTACTTAATTAAATTAAAATAAGAATAGATATTAAAATCTCGCCAAGATTCATATTTTCTATGGAACCATGACTAACCATTTTCATAATTCTAGTGATGTACCTCTGACAACATGTATATAAAAACACATATAATGTGATTCCCAATTATATGGATATTCCTTATGATTTAATTAAAAATTATAAATAAATTAAGCATCCATCATCTCGACTGAAATGGTGAGCAACAACATGAATACACAATCTTAAGAATCCCTCTCATCAAGCTAATGTCTCCTTTATCCTTGGTTTATTCTACTATGCTCCAGAAGAATCAGAACCAAAATCATAAGTGGGAGACACTAAAGTAAACCATACAGAAGAGAGAGGAAGAAGGGGAATTGTAGAAAAAGAATATAACATCAAAGAATGTCCCCAATAATACCCCAACATCAAGGGTATTTGAAATGAAAAAGGGGGAGAAATATCCTTAGTACATGACACATGAGTGGAGAAATAGGGATGGGAAAAGACTCAATCATAGGGGGGAAGAGTATTTTCCAACTTTTTAACCTAATTTATCATGTTTCATGGTTTGGTAACATGGATATCCATACCATGTGCCTACCATTTGTTAGGAACTTCCCAATCCAACACCTCTTTCATGATTTGGATACATGATATATTAACCACATACCAATTGGGGAAAACAACACTAAAACCTCTATACAACACCTTTCATAATTTTTCTATAGTTGTACTCATGTCAAGTGCCCTGGACCTAAAATCCACTTACCATGCATGGTTTTCTATAAAATAAAAATGATTTGAACATATCCATGTGAAAGGAGTGTTAAAAAAATATGAAATAAAATAATTAATTTAATATTCCTAGAGCCTCATTGGGTATCACGGTTTTCACTATATTGCGCACACAAACCATGTGTTAGGACAAAAACATGCTGAAAACTCTTACTCAGATATAAACTCTCTAGATTTTCCCAAGAACACAACATACCTCATAGTTCTCAAACCATACCTAAAACAATTCCAAAAATAGGATCTAGATCAAATAAATCTAAACTGAATTTAAATTCACTGAACGACCCTACAATGGGCCAAAAAAATTAAATTTCCTTTGAATTTTGTAACTCATAACGATGTGGATTAATACATGTATTTCAATTTTAGTTCATATTTATCTCTATTTCAATTTTATTGTATTTTTGTTTTGGTTATGTAAAACTTTTTTATGTTCTATTTTAAAATTATTTTTTCATTTCTCAGGGACACCTATTTTATAGACACACAATGTCATAATTTGGGTTAAATTTCATATCTTGACTTATTTTTATTTATTAGCTGAAATCATTCCCATCATGTATACCCTAATTTCTTCAAAATAATTTCCATATCTTGTGGATTAATATTTCCCTTCCATCCTTTCCATGGGCTGGCTCTTGTTCCCAATTCAGGGGTGACTCTTGTTGTTTTGTGACAAATGGGTTTTTAAAATTTGGTACAACTGCGAAAGCGGCACATGATGCAAGGAAGAAAATAACATTAAATTTCAAGACCAGGGACTTGACCTCGCTAAGAATAAAAAAATATCAAAATAAGTAAAAAATAAATTTTAATTGGTAAATAAATAAAAAATATTTTTAAAATAATTAAAAATTATATAAATGAAAAAAAGTATTTATAATAAAAATAAAAAAATAAATCGTTGGGACATGATTCCAGAAATAGAAATTCACAATGATTGTTAAAAATCACCACAAATCATTTATTTTTTAGGGTGACCACCATTAAATACCGTTTCCAATATAGTGCTTTCTTCTATAAAACTTTTTTTTTCATTTGATGGTTGTAATATATATGTTTATACACACACAAGCACTCATACTCTAGAATTTTGAATTATTACTTCTAATTGAATTTTGTATTTATGGATAGAGAGAAGAGAAAATCCATAATTATACTCTACTTTCAAGGTATTACGTGTTTATTAATTTTTTTTGGGGGGGTTTATGGTGAGATATCAAATTTAAAATTCTTGAACAGATAATTAACATTCCTGTGGATTAATTGGAAAAAGGCACTAGGTATTGTGGTATTTAAAGTACCCTAAAATGATAATTTTCTCATTTTCATTTAGTCAGAAGCTAAAATTTTGTTAGAAATATAAGACATTTTGAAAATACTTATACATATGATAAGTGTTTTTATATAAGAGATTTTTTACAACACTTTTAAATGTTTATAGTACATATCCCTTATGAAAATAGTTTTGAAAAAATATGGTGTGCCAATTATGTTTCTAAAAAACACTGACATTTATATTTTAGAATAAAACCACTCAAATAAGTGCTAAAGAAATGCATTTTCATTTAGTGTTGTTGTATTACATATTGAAAATTTATTTTCTGTGCCTGGGGGGGATTGCTTGAGTAGTAAAGTGACATTGTAATCCAAAATAAAACTAGGGTTCAAATCCTAGTGGCCTTCCTTGGGAGATATTTATGGTGGAGTTAGCCCCTTTCCAGGGTGATAGGATGCTACCACAGTATGGAGTGCTGGGGGAAGGGAGTATCATAGAATGCTGGCATAACAAAAAGGGTGTGTATGGATATTTTGGTGATGGTTGTTGTCAAGGGGTGAAATGGGGGCATCAAGAAATGGCACGATGTGATGTGGTTGTGGTCTCGAAGCTCCACAAAGCATAGCACACTAAAAAAACAGGTCATTTATGGGGAATTATTTTGAGGGATTGTTAATTACCCCATATAAATTAAATTTCTGTATAAATCAGTGGTGGTTTTTCCACAACCACCTGTAAACATTAATATATTGATTTTAAAAAATAAAAACTATATTAGATGGGGTTAAAACTCCCACTAATATTTTTGATTCTTTTAATATATAATTTTATAATTTTTGTGTTTGTGTTTTATATGAAGACATTATATAAGAACATTATATAAAATTATCAAATAATTACTTATATATAGAAAAAAATGTATGCATATACAAATATTTATATAAAATTACATATTATGTTTTAATGCATATATATATATATAATAATTATGTTATATATATTCTATTATTATTATATATATATATACATTATAAATTAATATTAAGAATGGAATATTGTTGAATATTGACCATTCAAAGGTTTGGTATTGTGCTATAATGTGTATAGTGGCACTTGGGTCAAATCCTCGGTGATGGTGCTATTTTTTAGTCAATTTTTTTTTTTGTTTTATATATTAAATGGGGGGTTTGTTTATAGAGAATAATTAAATTGATTGAATGATGAATTTTGATTTAACAATTTGATAAATATTGGAGTGATTTCGCTATTGGGGATGTAGTCTTATGACATCCTTGAGATTATTAGAACATTTCATTAAATTAACGTCCACTTCACAATATGATTTCAATAATAATTCTTAGTTTTTAATTCAATCATAGCCTTTATGGGGGTTATAATCTTTATCAATTATCATTTATGTAAGTTTCAATATTTCATTAACCCATGTGTATTTTTTTCGAAATGATCCATGTAATCCACTTGTCAAACAAGATGTGTTAATAATCCATGACAAATCTAGTTTCATATACACAATGTCAATATAAAGAACATTAATTCAGTGAAATATCTCAATCGATTAACATATCTCAATTAAGACTCACACCAATGGATGATTTAATCATCTAATGATGTATTTAGTAATCTATTTTTTATTATTATGATGACTTGGTAAAGGTAAAGAAAATGAATGATATGATAAAAATAAATTTTCACCAAACACACACAAATAAAGGGTGGTAAATGAATGATTTTTCCTGAATAAGACCTAGAATGAAGGGAATGGTTTTAAAATTTATTTATAAAATTTTCAGAACAGTAAAGTTACACAACATAGGTTGCATAAAAATTATAAATTATGAAGATGAAACATCCAGTAAAATTAAAATGAAATTATAATCACACTTACATAGTTGCAATTCAAAACACTTGAAGTACGTGAGAATAAAGTCATAAAGAATGGTTTATCAAGTTGAAACATGAGTTTGGGTGGTCCTGCCAAGAGTTCTTAAATCCTATTTCCATTTAAATTTATCCTCTTAAGTTATAAATTTAAATCCTCTTGCATAGAGAAGATGAGAGTGTATTTATAGGTCAATGTGGTGGAATTTTTACATTCCAAAACATCCCCTCGCGTTGGATGAACCATTTGAACATTTATATATCTTAATATTGATGCATAATCTTATTCAAAGGTTTATATATGTATTTTTTAAGTACACCTTAAAATTTTGGTGGACATTGGACTTTTGGATCCAAAGTAATGGCTATTTTAGTAAACCATGTGTTGTTTTCCAGAATTGTACTGAATTTTTCCATGGTATAAATGTGAATGAACTTATGGCTATGAAGATGAAATAAAATCCAAACCATTATTATAAATTATTTTTAACATATATCATGTCTTTATCCCCACAAAATTATAGCTCAATTGGACATATATATTAAGATAAATGTTAATAATTTTGGTCTATTTTAAAATCTAGGATAGAATTGTGGGATAGAATTTCATGCATCAATTGGGCCACATATTAGTTGATTTTGGCCTTAAAAAAATTATCCAATATTTATAAATATATATTAAAAAATTCTATGGAGTTTCATCAAATTTTCAATTCTTTATTGAGCCCAAAAAAGAAATCATCATAGATGATCTAGTTTTCATCACAGATTCAGTAGGCCTTCTTGTACAAACCTTATGGCCCTTAAAATGGTTAAATTATCCAATTATAAAGTTGTATGATTATTATTAATTTTAATATGGAATCATAAAAAACAAGAACAAAACAATTTTTATAAGTAGTTTAATATTTATGATTAAAATTTTAAGTTGACTAGAATCTTGATTAATTCAAATAATTCACAAAAATTATATTTAATATTAAAATATAGGTATTTCACCCCAATTATGCACTTTTCCTTGAAAATTTGTAAAGTAGGTAGATAAAAAGTTGTTAATAAATTAATAACATGAACTCCCACACATATATTCTTGTGCATGTCCTCATATAAAACAAATACAAAAACATAAGAAAACCATTTTCACTCACCAAAAAATATTAATTTTTTGTGTTCACCAATCGGGAGAGGACAAGACTAGTTCCGTCATTCATAAATAATACCAACAAAAACTTTTACTGCAATCATTTTTCAATAAAATTTATTTTTAATGTTCAAAATTTTAATTCAAAAATTTGGGATCTCAAAACTTACTCCTCTCAAGATGATGTAAATTTATCCAAGGAAGTTCACTCATTCACCAACCAAAAGTAAAAATCATAGAGTTTGTAAGAGATCTAATATTTTATTACATATTCTAAAATGTATAAGAATAAATAGACCTTTTTATTGTTTTTATAGTGGATATGTAATGGTACTAATATAAGGTATAAAAGAGTGGGAAATTGGTGTTAAATACCAACATTGAAAAAAATGAATTTTTTTTTGAATGAGACATGTAAGGTTCTGAAAACACATATTTTAAAGTTCATGAAAGTGTGAAGGATGACACAAAATGATATAAAACATTATAAGATGATGAAAAATTAAATATGTACTAAATACACAACTTCTCGAAATGAAACAATAAAAGATTATGCAAGTGTTCTTTTTTTCATTTTTTTTTTGTTTTTTTTTCTTTTTTTCTTTCGTTTTTTTTGGAAGATGAACTTGGAGAAAATCTCAATATCATCCCCCAACCTTTGTTTGAACTCATCAAAAAATTAATTTTAATAGTAATATCAAGGTCAATGGTTGAGGAAGAGTGAATCTTGACCAACCCAGGACACAACTCTTTTTTTCTTTTTTCCTTTTTTTATACTTTTTCATTTTGTTTTGGAATAATTTTCAATAAATGTTTAAAAAAATGAAAAAAAACATATATAAATTTCCAATCATCCATAAATTAAAACCTCTACCCCCACACTTATATTGATATTTTTCCTCAAGAAATTGATGAAATATTTAAAATCAAGGAAATGGTACCCAAAATAAAATCCATTCCCCCAATACATGAATTTCAATATGCAATGTAATAAAAATCCATATAGATTTTTGTGGGACAGGTTTTTGGGATTTTAATGTGGATATAAAAAAACATTCATAGGCTTAAAGTATATTTCAAAAGGAGGATTAATGTAAGGGTAATTGAGGGCCATTTAGATATTTTGATTCTCATGCGGTTCAGAAAATGCCTCTACTATATTAATGCATACTGAAGATGAAAATTTAGATCAAAATTTCACAATCTCAAGACTCTCAATCAGGGGTGAAAACCAAAAAACTAATTTTTCATCAAAGATTTTGATGAAAATAAAATACATTTGAGATGAAAAAATGAATTTTAACTCCACAAAATGGTTTGAAATTTTTTTAAAATTTAATGGTGACTAACTGTGACTTTTTATTTTTTTGATGATTTTTTTTAGTTTTTTTAAATACACACCCACACAAAATATAAAGAGTAAAAAAAGGTTTTATGAAGAAAGTGGTAAATAAAAAGGTGAGAATGAGAGAGGAAGAATAATAAAGAGATAAATAGATAGATAGAGAGAGGTATTTAAATGGAAAGAGGTTCCCCTCGGTTTCGATATGGTGGGTCACCATCCTTATCTAGTCGTGGGTTTACTATGGTAGTTAGGGATCTGGTGGAAGTTGATGGGGTTATTGTGCTGTGTTTCCTATCATGTTTATTCTTTAAATGATTCCCATTAACCATGAATTTACTTTTAGAATAAGGTACTTAGGCTTACACTAATCCAAATGGGTAAACAATAGTCACAATAAATGGGACGTCCCAATGAGAATTAATCTTACCTGGGTAAAACTAAAATCAATAATTTAAGAGAATTTCCTTTTCACCTTCGTGAAATAACTTTCGTTGGATGTGTTTTTTAAGTGGGCCTTGGATTTTTCTTTTTAAATATTTCAATTATCATAGTAATCATGTCAAATCTCATCCAGGTCATTCAACTACAGCTATAACAAACTAAGGCTTTCAATAGAAATTTTATTCTTATAATTATTTCATATAATCACCAGAAATCACAACATAATGAACTACTCAGTACTATGTGTCCGTTAAACATAATTTTTTCACTTCTGCGATTTGAATTTCAAAACTCTAACATACACGTTTGCGATTAGTAAGTTATTTGGAGTCTAATATGACAAACTTAATTTTTGGGGAATAGTGAAACACCCTTATGAAAAGTAATGTTTCCCTTATTAATAGTGCCATACCCTAATAAATAGTAATATTACCTATGATAGTATATAAATATGAGTCGAGTGGAAGTACGATATACCAATATTTAGGAATTAGAAAATAAATGTTTTAAAATTTTTATTTTTCAAGTAAATTGTGTTTTTAATTAAAATTTAAATTAATCATATTTATTAAATTATTTTATAAAAATGGAGTTCATTTTTTGATTCTACACATCAAAAAATGGTTAGGGTGAATTTTTTGGATTTTTCAGAAATACTTGATTTTTTGGTGAATAATGAAATACATTAATTTACCGTATAAATACATTATAATTTAAATCCACTATTCCTAACATCATAAGTGATTTAAGAACCCAAATATATAACTCAAATTAACTTATTAATATTCTTGGTCATGGAATCATCACTATTTCTTTCTTATGGAAAAATAATAAACTAATGATTATAATATTATGAAAACCCCCCTGTCCTCCACTTATAATAACACCCCTCCTTAACACTTCTATTCATTCCTCTAAAGCCTTTTACCTTGACTATATTCTACTAAAATCTCTCCTCAATATCCTCCCCCATGTCTAACATCCCTTGTTCTCCTCAAAATACCAATAATATCCTCTAAAGAGGCTCTCAATGAAGATTGAATCAAGTGGTAAATTCATATTTTCTTTTCATTATTTTTATTTTCAAGTTCATTTGTTTTCTTTTCTATACTTACCTATCCTAATTAAAATGTTATAAAAAAATTCCAATACCATAAATTAATTGGAATTTTTTTATGATAATGTAAGAGTTATTATCATATCTCTTTTCTCTTCTTTTATTTTAGTAGTAAAGACATCATCCAAGACGTGTTAATTTACAACATTCAAGGATGATGGGTATTCAATTTACATTATCATCTTCAATTATAGTCATGAAACCATTTTCATGGCAACACCAGACCATAATATATTTCTTATGTCTCATCTATTTTTATGTAATACTTTTGTACACATCGTTTTGATTTATAAAACAAAACATGTTCATTATGGCCAAAAACCACCAATTAACCCAAAAGGTTATCACTAAACTTTTATATAATGATTAAAGTTAACTCAAAGTAACCAAATTAAATTTACAACCATTTAATCTCATTAATTTCCAATAATTTCATATAACTTAAATTTTTTACAACCACTTTCATCTTACATGTTTATCTGTTCATAACAATAAGTAAACCGATCATAAAATACAAGAAAAAAACGGACCCAAACAATGAAATTGAACAACTTAACCCATAAAAAAGGTCATAAATGAATTTAAAAATGTTATAATAAATATTTTAAATATAGAATAGGTTATGGAATTATTAATTAATGAACCAAAATTGATTCTTCATGTCATTAATATCAATTGGAGAACAACATCGGACTTAAGGTAAGGGATCCTCTCTATTTCATTTTTATTCAAGATTGTCCTATATGTTATACGCCTTTATGTGTAATTCATAGTGATGGGATATGATTAAAAACATTTAACGTACTGTAATAATGATTTTTAAATGATGAGAAACTCATTTCTATCTCATTACTCTCTCTTAAGTACACACGATACCATGTTGATATTCTATAAGGGATTCAACCCAAGCCTCCTTTATTCTTTTGGGTTTCTTTATCATTCTTTTTACCAAAATGGGGTTTTCTATTATTTTTATTTTCAACATATAAATTCTATCTTAATGTTAAAAAATCATGTATCAAGTTCCATTGATCATTCTCTTTCAGTGATATACATGTTTTTAAGTGATTCCCTCCTCAATACTTCCAAATAAGCAAACCTATTTTGAGGGAACTTCCCAAAATTTTACCCGGTTTCAAGTGGAATTATTTTAACAACCCGTGATTTTATGAGAATTATTCTTTTTAATATCATTGATGTATTGTGTTGTACGCTACACCATAATTATCTTGTTCTATACGCAACACCGTATTAGCTTGCATTATACGCAACACTATTCTTGGCTCGTGCTACACACAATTTCAAGTTCGTTTTGTAGAAATTATTCCACGCAACATTAGGTATAGATTTTGTTTAACTTATAAATGAAATATTTTTTGATTATATTATACGCAACACCAAAGAGAACTTGCACTACACGTAGCCCTGACTTGGCTTGCATTACACGTAATCGCGACCTTCCTCGATAGCGTGTGTAGTACGCAATACCGGGTTTCACTAAACAACGATATATTGTTATAATATTATTATGGTCTATCCGTTAGGAATAGTATTAAGTATATTTTGAATTTTATAACCTTATTATTCATCTTTCACATTTTCTAGAACATGGTATGAAAAAAAAATCAGGTAAAATAAGTATTTTTCAAAAAAAGTGCAGTTTTGACGCCTTTTGATGGAGCACCCACTTTAAATATAGTTTTTTACATGTTTATAAGTTCAATTTGACAAAATAAAATTCTTATTTTGAATCAGGATATAAAAATTTACTTTGGATAAATTTTTCACATTATTCTGATAACTTTCATATTTTAAGGAATAGTAAAAACACGCTATATTTTAATTAAAAACAACTTTTTTCTCTTAATAATTTATATGGTTAAATTATAATATTGAATGGTTTTAAAGTATGAATAGAATATATTTTTACCATTTAATATAATTTATGTCATTAGCATTGATTTTACATTGAATTCATAAGTAAAATAATTTCTATCTTTTGCAAATGTTTAACTTTTAAAACCCATTTTCTTAACAGCTGGATTAATTTTAAATTAATTTTGTCAAATTCTATGATTTGAATTTGGAAAAATTGATTCCATATTTGTAATCAATAGGTATAAATTATGTTAATAAGATACTTTTTATTTTTAGGTATTATGAATAGTAACTACGGTAAATTTTATTTACAATAGTAACTACGGTAAATTTTATTTACAATAGTTAAAGGTAATATCGTGTAATTAAGGGTAAATATAATATTATAAAATTACCCTAACACGTGTATTAATATAATTGTATGATTATATTTTTCCCTAAATCATACTTAGGTCTAAATTTATTCTAATGGAACCCACTTGTATTTTATTAGGATTTTTTATTTTTTTTATTTAAAGGAAAGTGAAATATGTCTCACTCAAACTTTAATAATTAGATTATTTTTAATATATGGTTATACAGAATATAAATTCAATTATAAATACTCATTTGAACGCTAAAATTTTTTTATTTATCATATTAATTTATTTTTAATTTTTATGAAATATTTAATTACCTTAATAACTTATACATTAATGATGTAGAAATTATGTATTTAGTGAAAAATCAATAAGATAGTTTGTATTAAAATAAAAATATCTATCAGAAGGAATATAAACTTGAGAAAACATTATTGGTTGAGTATATAATATCCCTAAGCATCCAATTTTAGATTTTTGGACCATTTGGAGCCTTATAAAATTGATTAGGACATTTATATTATTTTATTTCAAATGATGTCAAAGATGTCACCTTCATAATTTAATAAATATAACAATTTAAATGTTTTTATTTTAGGCTGATAATTTGAGAAACAATTATATTATGAAAGTTATTATATTTATCTTCATCATAGTATTTTATGTTTAATTTTTATGCAACAAATAAGTATATTAAATAATTATACAATAATGTTGTAGTAATTATTTTATTAAGAGATATACCAAATAAATGGTTTTAAAAATATTAAAATAAATATTATATGAACTATTTAATGTTATCCACTAATTTTCTAGACAAATATGACATTTTATGAATATATTAAAGCTTTTATTTTGAACATATCTTCTGTGTGGATTTTATTTAAATTCAAATAAATGAATAATGTCAAAATTTACACTATTGTTATTTTTTAAAAATAACAAAATATAAAATTATTTAAAAAAAATTAAAATTTATATGGTCTAAAATGTCATAAATTATCCAATTATGCACAATTCACAACACATAAGTAATTATTTATAACAATTTAAAATTTAGAATCTTATTACCACAAATAAAATAAAATTGATTAAATAAGGATAAATCATGTTGACAAGGTTTAAAATAAATTTTCAACATGTCTAAATTTTATTGGTGGATGAGATTAAAAAACTATATCGTCTAACCTTCTAATATGAGTCATTTTTGGATATTTTTAAGTGTGGTGTGATTTATTATAAATTAATATTTTTGAGGTTTCCAAAGGTGCCCCTCTCCTCCCTTATAAAAGGCCACCTCCTCCCTCTCCTATTCACACAAATTTTAGCCTTCAAGATCAGCCAAACCCTGACCATTTAACTTCTCCACTTCCATATAAACCTACTAGAGGTCCTGGTCTTCTTCAAAGACCAACTTTAGTTCCCTAATAGGAGGTTAAGAGGAGGTGCGCCGAAGAAGAGGTAATCTCTTCTACCGATTCTTTAAAGTTTCCTTCTTAATCAACTTCTTCTTCATTAGTTGTTTCATTATAATGTAATAACATCAGTATCAATAATATACTTATATGTTATTATAAATATTAAACAACCCCATTTCACCTTCTATCCATCCTACGGAAAACGCAATCATCGCGCGTGCGTATGTATGGAATACCATCTCCACGTCATGGTGTAATCGGTTTTTCCACCACCACCATACTTGGATGGGTATAATGGTGTAAAGAATGACTATATATGGTTATTATAATAGGATACTAAATATGAGTTATTATATCATCCACTACAATTCCATTTCAATAATTATGAGAACGATATAATCGCTCGTGCGTACGTACGGATTATCGTCTCCACGACGCGATGCGATTCATTCTCCATATTAAAAATTCAAGAATGATTATAAAGTATATATAATGAATAATAATGATATATATGACATAATAATGCTACTGTATTTATGTATGTATATATATATATATATGTCATCTACTTACTTCCATTCAAGTCAATACAGAAAGTCAAACAGCATTCATGCGTACGTACGACCTACCATCTCCATGAACGGTCTGTTTCATTTCATTTATCTATCTCTTATATATATATATTTATATATATATACTGAATATATATGATATATAAATCATGTTTTAAATTCTGTAAGTAAGTAAATCATGATATAAGTAATAATAGTATCAAGAACAACAAGTCCGAACACGTTCGACAAATGAAAAGAATATTACCCAAAACGTTGCTTTAACATGGACTTGACAAATAAACGTGTAATATAAATACATAAGTGAACCATATATGATATCATAACAATGAATATGATTCTATAATAATTCAATGAAATTATTTAAATCATTATACCGAAGGTTCGGATACATACGAAGCATATCGGACATAAGGTAAAGGATAACTTTTCCACTCTCGTTTTTATTCGAGATTGTTTATTCGTAATTATTTACTGGCATTATTGTTATCATCCATTCCCAGGTTTTATAAAAATGTTTTCATGTATGTTTAAAGTCCTTTTTACCCATTTTTGAATTTTACCACATGTTATGAAAGGAATCTTACTTTTGTTTACCACACGAGGAACTTTTTGACTTTTCTGTTAAAAGTACGAGGAGAATTTTTTTTTACTTATACGACATGAACATATTTTTACAGTTTTATAACCCTTTATTTTCATGAATATTACTCTATAATAATTCATGAATATTTTCAACAAAATCATTTTCTTTAAAAATTGCATGGAATTTTTTCAAAAATAAAATTATTTTGAAGAAGAAAGAATATTTTCCTCAAGAATTTATTTCAAGTGTTTCATCAAAACCATTTTCCATCTAAGATAAAATTATTTCATATGTGTACGTTTCAAGTATAATGTCTATATGGTTTACAAGGTTTCACTTTTCTTATGATTAAATGATATCCATTTGTTTTATATGGATTCTGGTATGATGGGATGATGTTTATGAAACCCCTTTTATTCTTTGGGTTATGATAAATGATTTATGTTTATGTTGTGGCACACGTAAGAATGATTTCATTATGAGATGGGTGGGACCTATATCTCCCTCAGATGAATTGGGTAAATATTTATATCTCATGAGATAGATATGGCTGGAACGGTAAGTTAATCTGGTTCAGTGATACGGACTGGAATGAAGAGTGAACTCAATTTAGAAAGGGACTTTGTCTACTAAGATTGTCTTGGCAGCAATGTCTAGGCTACTATGTAAATCATATCATGTGTTTAATGGGTTTCCACAGTTACATGTTTTCTTCCCATGCTATTTTATCATGATTGATGTTCCATTATGATATATGCCTTACAAACTTCAAAGATTTATGTCTTCGATCGTGATTTTGATGTTTAGATTTTATGTTTATGTTTTGGCATTCAAATGTTTATGGATTGTTTTATGTTCTCTATGTTTACCCTTACTAAGAATTTGAGCTCACCCATTTTATGTTTTCTTTTCCCCAGGATATAAAGAAAGGTTTTAGGTAAGAAAACAAAAGGGGAAGATCTTTATGGGAGATGTTTAAGATCTTTCACCATAATTAGAAGATTATGTTCCAAGTTTCCAAAGACACTAAAATATTATGGTCCTTTAATATCTATTTTTGTTATGTATTAAGTATTCCGAAAAAGTAATGTAATGTCTATGTACGTCAAGTACGGGTCTCTACAGTTGGTATCCGAGGAAAGATTTAGTTAACCTTTGGAAACTAGGATGTGAAAACTTTAGTGAAATTCCTAGAGATATTTCTAAGGAATGTCTAGGGATGTCCCTAAGGTTACTTATAAGTTTAGGTAATAATCCAAGAATTATGGTAACAATCTTAGAATTTAACCTAAGATGTTAGATATTGAAGGTACTCCTCCTTGATTATGATTTTTTCCTCTCACACTATTCTTTTTGGGTTTTATAAAATGGTTTGAAATAGGAAGATTCATGATAATGGAGGATATGATGGACAATGGAATGATATTATTCATGAACAAACAAATGAAATTGGATATGGAAGTCCACATATCATTGTTATGCCTAATCATAAATCTCATAATATGATCAATAATCTCAACTTGGTATGTTTCCCGACTCAGCTAATAAGAGAAAGATGGAGTTTCAAGATGATCATAGAGGAAAGAAAGTTCAATTTCCTTCATGTAAATCATGTGGCAAGAGGCATCAAGGAGAATGTTTCAAAGGAACTGGAAGATTATTTGGGTGTGGAAAATAAGGACACAAATCCAGTAATTATAAAGGAAAAGGTTCAGTTAACACCATGGACAAGGATAGTGGTGTTTCTAAGACATAAAAAATGGTAAATGTTTTAAATGTGGAATGTACGGGCATTATGCAAACCAATGCCCTAAGTGAAAATCTCATTAAGAGAATAATCATGGTCGTATGGGTAGTATTTATGTCGATGATGATGAGGAGACTACAAATGATATGTGAGATGAAGGAATTGTTCAAGATCGATCAACCGTTTAAGAAGGTATTGGAATGATTACATGTTTATCAAGAGTAATGTTGTATAAGTAATCTCATGGTACTATGGAATAAATATACATCTAAGGATTGTTACACTATTGTTTTTCCTTATGTTTTTGAAAGTATATGTGGAATGGTACCGGTAACCATGAAAGTTTATTCAGATATTTTTGGAAATAACCTAATATGCGCATAAAGAAGGGATAAGAAGATAATGAAATGTTTGATAGTGTTAATGAGATCATGAATGATATAAGGAAAAAGTGATATCATGGTTTGAGTATATAGAATATTTGGGATTTTGGTATGTGGAAAGAGTTACCTTTTGACAGCATTCATGTTTTCACTATGGTTCTATGACAATTTATGTTTCCGTAGAATACATGATTAAGGTATTCACATGTTTGGAATGTGACCAAAAAGATATATCATATGATATATGGGGGACAAATGATGGTATTCACATGCTTGGTAGATGACCTTTCTAGTAGTCGTTTTCTGTATACTATGAGATTGGACAGAAGTATTTCCGATAAGCCTAAAGGTTGGAATGCATTAAGTTGGACATCATATAATATTGTTTAAGGCTATAAAATTTTGATATTATTTATGGAATGTTGTAATTGTATAGTTTTAAAAAAAGGACAACCCATAAGATGGGTGACAATCCATCACGTCGGACAAGGCTGTGGGAATCGAACCCACAACTGAAGTGCGACAGGCCTTCATCGCCTACCACTGGCCTACAGGAAGTCCCTGGTTAGTAGAAATTAGTTTTATATTATTAAGCGGTATGATAGATGAAGTATAATTTCAGTTTTGGAACCATATACGATTAATCTTTCCATAAATGGACTAATGTATATAATTATTGCTAACTTTATGTTTGAGACAGATAGAATGACCTATTATTCTATCGAATGGTCTGCTAACACTTCACAGAAGACAAATTCAACTTCATTTCTTTAAGAGATGAAGTGGAAATTGTTCAAGGAACAAACAACATTGAGAATGTACCAAAATCAAGTAAGAATTTCTTTAAATTCAAAAAAATTATTCACCATTAGAAAAATGATCTTGAAAACCAAAAATGTTGTGCTAGTTCTCTTATATTTGATGAATCAGATGGTACCTTAGATCATCACAAATTTATGGCTTTGTGATTGTTGGATTTTTCCTAGCCATGTTCTCTACCACTCTCCATTATAACTTGATGGTCATATTTCTCTTCCATATCCATATTTTAACCTATGTTCTCCTCTTTGGAAACCCAGTGATGAGTTAATTTGGGTAAACGTTATGTTTTATACTTCACTTTTTAAAATTAAGTTTTAGTATTCCTTTTTAAGATGTGGGTTTCTATGAAAGAAACTTTCAAGTAGTAACCCATTTATAACCCCGATGAATTTTGAGGGTGAAATTCATTTTAAGGGGGTAGAATGTAACAAACGGAGATTTTATGAGAATTATTCTTTTCAATTTCATAGATGTCTTGTGTTTTACGCTACACAAAAATTATCTTGTTCTATACGCAACACTGTATTAGCTTGCTTTATATGCAATATTATTCTTGGCTCATGTTACACACAATTTCAAGTTCGTTTTGTAGAAATTATTCTACGCAACATTAAGTATAGATTTTGTTTAATGTATAAATGAAATAAGTTTTGATTATATTATACGCAACACCAAAGGAATCTTGCACTACATGCAGCCCTGACTTGGATTGCATTACATGCAATCGCGACCTTCCTCGATAACGTGTGTAGTACGCAATATCGGGTTTCACTAAACAATGATATATTGTTATAATATTATTATGGTCTAGAAGTTATGAATAGTATTAACTACATTTTGAATTTTATAACCTTATTATTCATCTTTCACATCTTCTAGAACATGGTATGAGAACAAAATAAATTTTTCGGGTAAAATAAGTATTTTTCAAAAAAAGTGCAGTTTTTCTGCCTTTTGATGGCACACCCACATTAAATCTTGTTTTTGACATGTTTATAAGTCCAATTTGAAAAAATAAAATTCTTCTTCGGAATCAGGATATAAAAATTTTCTTTGGATAAATTTTTCATATTATTCTGATAACTTTCATATTTTAATGAATAGTAAAAACACGCTATATTTTTATTAAAAACAACTTTTTTCATCGTAATAATTTTTATGGTTAAATTATAATATTGTATGGTTTTAAAGTATGAATAGAATATATTTTTACCATTTAATATAATTTATGTCATTAGCATTGATTTTAAATTGAATTCATAAGTAAAATAATTTCAACCATTTGCAATGTTTTAACTTTTAAAACTCATTTTCTTAACATCAAGATTAATTTTAAATTAATTTATGAAACTTCTGTTATTTGAATTTGGAAAAATGGATTCCATATTTGGAATCAGTAGGTACAAACTATGTTAATAAGCTACTTTTTATTTTTAGGCATTACGAATAGTAACTACGGTAAATTTTATTTACAATAGTTAAAGAAAAATCGGTTAATTAAGGGAAAATATAATATTATAAAATTACCCTAACACTTTTATTAATATAATTGGATGATTATATTTTTTTCCTAAATCATACTTGGGTCGAAATAGAATCTAATGGAACCGAATTGTTTTTGATTAAGACTTTTTATTTATTTTATTTAAAGGAAATTGAAATATGTCTCACTCAAACTTTAATAATTAGATTATTTTTAATATAATGTTATACAGAATATAAATTCAATTATAAATACTCATTTTAAATCTAAAATGTTTTTATTTATCATGGTAATTTATTTTTAATTTTTAAGAATTATTTAATTACCGTAAGAGCTTATACATTAATGATGTAGAAATTATATATTTAGTGAAAAATCAATAATATAGTTTTTATTAAAATAACAATACTTATCAAAAGGAACCGAAACTTGCCCAAACATTATTGCTCGAGTATATAATTTCCCTAAGCATCCAATGGTCGATTGTTCGACCATTTTTAGCTTTATAAAACTGATTAGGACATTTATATTATTTTATTTTAAATAATGTCAAAGATGTCACCTTCATAATTTAATAAATATAACAATTAAACTGTTGTGATTTTAGGATGATAAATTCGAGTAGAAATATTATTATGAAAGGTATTATATTTATCATCATCATAGGATTTTATTATTAATTTTATGCAGCAAATAAGTATATTAAATAATTATACAATAATGTTGTAGTAATTATTTTATTAAGAGATATACCAAATAAATGGTATTAAAAATATTAAAATAATATTATATGAAATATTTAATGTGATCCACTAATTTTCTAGATAAATATGACATGTTAGGAATATATTAAATCTTTTAGTTCTAACATATCTTCTGTTATGATTTTATTTAAATTTAAATAAATGAATAGTGTCAAAATTGACAATATTGTTATTTTTTAAAAATAAAAAAATATAAAATTGTTTAAAAATAAAAAATATATTTAAATATTATAAATTGAAATTTATATGGTCTAAAATGTCATAAATGTTCCAATTATGGACAATTAACATCACATAAGTAATTATTTATAATAATTAAAAATTTAGAATCTTATTACCACAAATAAAATTAGATAGATTAAATAAGGATAAATCATGTTGATAAGGTTTAAAATAAAATTTGAGCATGTTTAAATTTTATTTTTTGATGATATTACAACCCCATCTCATATAATATTTGAATATGAGTCATTTTTTAAGGTTTTTAAGTGGTTTTTCATTTAATATAAATTAATATGGTTGAGGTTTCCAAAGGTGCCCCTCTCCTCCCTTATAAAAGGGAACCTCCTCCCTATCCTCTTCACACAAATATGATCCATCAAGATTAGCCAAACCCTGACCATTTCACTTCTCCAATTCCATATAAACCTACTAGAGTTCCTGGTCTTCTTCAAAGACCAACTTTAGTGCCCTAAGAGGAGGTTAAGAGGAGGCGCACCGAAGAAGAGGTAATCTCTTCTACCGATTCTTTCAAGTTTCCTTCTTCTTCAACTTCTTATTAATTAGATGTATAATTATAAATTAATAACATAAGTATCAATAATATACTTATATGTTATTATAAATAGTAAACAACCCCATTTCACCTTCTATACATCCTATGGAAAATGCAATCACTACGCGTGCGTACGTATGGAATACTGTCTCTACGTCCTGGTGTAATCTGTTTTTCCCACCACCACTTTACTTGGATGGGAATAATGGTGTAAAGAATAACTATATATGGTTATTATAACATCATACTGAATCTGAGATATTATATCATCCAATTCAATTCCATTTCAATAATTATGGGAACGATATCATCGCTCGTGCGTACGTACGGATTACTGTCTCCACGGCGCAATGCCATTCATTCTCCATATTAACCATTCAAGAATGATTATAAAGTATATATAATGAATAATAATGATATATATAACATAATAATTCTACTATATTTATGTATATATATATATATATGTCATCTACTTACTTCGATTCAAGTCAATACGGAAAGGAAAACAACGTTCATGCGTACGTACAACCTACTGTCTCCATGAACGGTGTGTTTCATTTCATTTATCTATCTATTATATATATATATATACTGAATATATATAATATATAAATAATGTTTTACATTATGGAAGTAAGTAAATCATGATATAAGTAATAATAGTATCAAGAACAAGAAGTCCAAACACGTACGACAAATGAAAAGAATATTACCCAAAACATTGCTTTAACATGGACTTGACAAATTAACGGGTAATATAAATACATAAGTGAACCATATATGATATCATAACAATGAATATGATTCTTTAATAATTCAATTAAATTATTTAAATCATTATACCGGATGTTCGGATACATACGAAGCATATCGAACATAAGGTAAGGGAAAACTTTTCCAGTCTCGTTTTTATCCGATATTGTTTGTTCGTAAGTATTTACTGGGGTTATTGTTATCATCCATGACCATGTTTTAAAAAAAATTATCATGTATTTTTAAAGTACTTTTTACCCATTTTTTAATTTTACCACATGTTATGAAAGGAATCTTACTTTTCTTAACCACACTATGAACTTTTTGACTTTTCCCTTAAAAGTACGAGGATAATCTTTTTTTTACTTATATGGCATGAATGGATTTTTACGGTTTTATAATGCCTTATTTTCATGAAGCTTACTCTACAATAATTAATGACTGTTTTCAAAAAAATCCTTTCTTCTAAAATTTCATGTCATTTTTTGAAAAGAAAAAGATTTTGAAGAAGAAAGGATATTTTCCTCAAGAATTCATTTCAAGTGTTTTATCAAAACCATTTTCCATCTATGATGACATTATTTAATATGTGTAGGTTTCAAGTATAATGTATCAATTATTTACATGGTTTCAATTTTCTTATGATGAAATGATATCCATTTGTTTTATATAGATTGTGGTATGATGGGATGATGTTTATGAAACCCATTTTATTCTTTCGGTTATGATGAATGATTTATGTTTATGTTGTGGTACACGTAAGAATGATTTAATTATGAGATGGGTGGGACCTATATCTCCCACCAATGCATTGGGTAAAGATTTATATCTCATGAGATAGACATGGATGGAATGTTAAGTTAATCTGGTTCAGTGATACAGGACTGGAACGAGGAGTGAACTCGATTCAGAAAGGGACTTTGTCCACTATGATTGTCTTGGCAGCAATGTCTTGGCTACTATGGAAATCATATCATGTGATTAATGGGTTTCCAAAATTACATGTTTTCTTCCCATTCTATTTTATCATGATTTATGTTCCATTAGATATATGCCTTCCGTACTTCCATGATTTATGTCTTTGCTCAAGATTTTGATGTTTAGATTTTATATTCAAGTTTTTGCATTCAAATATTTTTGGATTGTTTTATGTTCTCTATTTTTACCCTTACTGAGCATTTGAGCTCACCCTTTTTATGTTTTCTTTTCCCCAAGATATAAATAAAGGTTTTAGGTAAGAAAACAAAAGGGCAAGATCTTTACGGGAGATGTTGAAGATCTTTCACCAAGATTAGAAGATTATGTTCCATGTTTCCAAAGACACTAAACTATTACGGTACTTTAATGTCTGTTTTTGTTATGTATTAAGTATTTTGAAAAAGTAATTTAATGTCTATATACGTCAAGTACGGGTCTCTACACTTATCTTCTATTTTAATCCACCATTTTCTTTATAAAATCAGTCATTTTTATTATTAAATCCTTTTGGGGTCACTTATGGTTTTTTATAATGTATTGTTCCCTATTCTATTTTAAAGGCTCTAGAGTATTTTCCTTAAAACCTCTCAAACATGTTTTAATGCTGAAATTCCTTAAATAATTTTCATGCATGTTTTCAATTCTACTTGACATAACATCCTATGATACATGCCTAATTTCCCTTGTGATTTTACATGTATATTTTAGTTCCTTTCTTTCATGGACACTTTTATGATACACCCATTTGTTATGCTTCATGTCATGATTATGGTACCCAATACTTTCCATGGGTAACCCTTATATTTATATATGATTGATTATGTATGATTCATTACGTGGAAAACTTATTCATGGGAATTTAAGATAGGTGAGACCAAATATCACTCCAATTCATTGGTTAAAGTTGAGTCTCATGATATTTTATGTGTGACGATCTTGGAGGATAGCCATAGCCTATGCTACTATGTTCAATGGTCATAGATATTAGCCTTGGCTTGTGATACTATAGGAAATTGTCTTCGCGTTTATCCTTGACTCATACTAAATTCATGTTTTATGTTTCTTCTAAATTAATATGACTCCATGTTTATATGATTCTATGTTTATATGTTATGATTCCATATATTACATGTTTTTTATATCATCATGTCAGACCTTTTATCTCTTGTGGTAATGCTTTGTTCTTATGGTTATACCTTTACTAAGATTTTATCTTATACCTTTGGTCATGTTATCCCTAGGTTACCCTAGGAATATGTTAGAGCATAATGGAAGTTAGGAGATCAATTTAAAGCTTAAATAAAGAAGTGTTTTTAGACCGATGTTTTTAGTTTTATGTACCTAGTCTTCAAAGACACTAGACTTCACGATACTTGGCTTGTACTCTGATGTATAATTATTCATAAAATCAAGTAATGTTATGTGAAAAGTCTAGGGTTTCTATAATAGAAATCTCTATTCATCGTATTTTTCAAAATCAAAATTACAAGTTTTCACAACCCAAAATGACTTATGTTGGATTTCCAATAGTAAATAACACGATTAACCAAAAACTATCCTAAATTAAGAAATCCTATTAGGTGTTTTATAGGTGGTACTAAAATACAAAATCACTTCACCATGTCTTTCCGACCAATCTTTTCTTATGGGATTAACAATTCTCTCAAGAACACTTTTCACTTCACTATTGGAATTTTCATCCATTCAATATTTTGTGGGGTGATATGTAGTTGATGTTTTATGTAAAACCCCATTATTTTTCAAAATATATTTGAAGTTTAGATTACATAAATGAGTTCCTAAGTCACTTTACAGGGCACATGGAGTTCCAAATTGATAAAAGATGTGGGTTTTGAGGAACTCACTAATATTATGTGCGTCGTAATTTTAAGTGGGTTTGGCCTCTACCAACCTAGAAACATAGTTCAATGCAATAATAATGTAGGATAATACATTAGAATGGGGAAGGGTCCCCTGAAATTGATTCCCCGAACATAATAGATCTCCCACATATTTAACGGTTTTTGGGACATTTCATTTATTTTGAAAATTGTGCCAAAATTTTGGCAAGTGGGACATGATTGAAAAAACTCATGTGATTACTTGAATAATGAAGGTTGTAAGAATACAAAGTCAATGAACTTTTGGGAGGTCCTTTATGGTCTAAATTGGCCACCTCCAAGCATTGAGTGGTAGAATTCCAAGATGGAGGAATGTTCATATTTATCAACACATCTCATAATCCCCATGTTAGCCATAATATTACAAAGTATATTATCATCCCAAAATTAGAATTTTGAATAACTATTCAACTTCACTTTTTGTTAGTAAGAAAAAACTAATGAAACAAACTCGAAACAAATTAATTTACAATCGGGGAATACCATGGTAACTTTGGATTAAGATATGAGTGGTGGTTAATGGGAAATTTAGGATTAATGATTTCAGAATGAGAATAATTAGTAATTTTTCTTAGATGATCAACCTCATAGTTTTATTTTCCTAGTCAATATTTTTTCTCAATTTCAAAATCATAGAGAATTAGGATCCATCTTATTAACCTGGAATTGGAATCACTTTTCTTGAGTAAGAACATTAAATTTGAATGGTTTGTGAAGATGATGATTTTGGCACCTAAGAGAGAGGGATGGAATTTATCTAAGGAAAAAACCACAGATAAAAGATCTTTTTCAAGTATAGTGTAGTGATATTGAGTTTCATCCATTTTTTCAGGCATAATATATGACATGAGGAAATTTTCAACTTCATTGTCCAAGTACGAACCTATTACTTTTATTAGAAGCATCACACGTCAATTTAAAGGGTAATGACCAATCTTGGAATTGGATTATTGGTGTAGATGTAAGGAAAACATTGAGTTCATTGAAGTCTCTCCTGAAAGCCTCATCAAAATGGAATGTAACATCATTCTAGAGTTGAAGAGTGAGTGGGAGGGAAATGTGACTAAAGTTATGGATGAATCACTAATAGATTTTTTCATGAACAAGGAATGAATGGATGTGTGAAACTGATGTTGGTTCAGGAAGTGATTGGATTACCTCAATATTAGTAGGATATACATGAATACCCTTTTGAGAAATTATGTGTCCTAGAAAAATCCCATTTTAACCATGAAGTGAAATTCTTCAAAACATAGCACAAGGTTACATTTGACACACTTTTATAGAACAAGAGAGAGTTAATGTAAGAAAGATTAAAATAAGTCCCCATAAATTTTAAATTCATCAATGGATACCTCCATGAACTACTCAAGGAATTCAGATAATATACTCATCATACACCACTAAAATGTTTCAGTAGAATTTGAAAGGCCAAAAGGCATTCTTTTATATGCATATATTCCAAAGGGGCATGTTAATGTATATTTTCTTGGTCTAGAGGTGGTATTGGGACTTAGAAGTAGTTGTTATATCCATCAAGAAAGTAACAATGTGACTTCCTAGATAATATTTCTAGTATTTGATCATGGAAAGTAGGTGAACAATGATATTTTATTATTTAAACTTTCAATTTTTGATAATTGATGCACACACGCCACTTTTTCACTCGAGTTGTTACCACCTATCTGTTCTCATTTGTGACAACATTTATCCCACCCTTCATGGTACCATATGAATTGGACTAAAAAATTAACTATTTGAAATAGGGTAGATAATAATAGATTGAATACTCTTAGTTATTTCTTCCCTAACTACCTCAAGTATGATTTGATTGAGTCTTCTTTGTGGTTATCTGATTGGTTTGGGTGTTTCTTTTAGATGCATGTGATTCATGTAAAGGGAAGGTTTACTGCCTAGTATGTCATATAGGGTCCAACCTAAAGAATTTTTTGTCCTA
The DNA here is from genome assembly GCA_963277665.1 of Viscum album. Lineage (NCBI taxonomy): Eukaryota > Viridiplantae > Streptophyta > Magnoliopsida > Santalales > Viscaceae > Viscum > Viscum album. The sequence goes on from OY728123.1 coordinate 655,132,328, forward strand.
TAACACTTGAAAAAGTTTGAACTCTTCATTTCTAATAAGTTAATAATAGATAATGACTATTTAAGAGTGATCATATAAAAGGAAATCATACATCAGGTGTCCATAAAGTTGTTTCTGATTAGTTTTTTCTTCATTTGTGGGACAAAAAACATAGGAATAAAAGTTGGTATTACCATTGGTTTTGAATCATTTTCCCCATTACTTTCCATGGTGTAATAGTAGATATCATAGGTGAGATGATATTTAAAAGATTTTTCAAGAACCTTTATATTGATGAAATCTATAAATGAAAGGTCAAAATCAACTTCTTTGTTTATGACTTGGTTAATCATGGTGAAAATTTTATAGACTCCCTTATCATTAGAATGAGAAGAACATGATGGAAAAATATTCAATCAACTCTCATAAATTTGCTTATAATTATGGATAGAGAAGGCAGAGTGATCCACTGATGGGTATCACATAGCTTGAAAAATACTGAACTTGATCAGTTGGTCACCAAATTCAATGGATAAGATACCCGAACGAACATCAAATTTAGTTATACCTCTAATGAGAAATTTTGTTCCTAGAATAAGGTTATGCCAATAATAATATGTCTCATCTTTTATTTCTAGTACATAGAAATCAGTGGAGAAGACAAGATCATTGACCCAGACAAGGACATCCTCGATTATTCCCTCATGACGAAAAGTTATTCAAATTGGATAACTGGATGAAAATACTAGTTGGGTGAAAGGGACCTTGTACAAGGTTGGGTAATATGGAAATGTTCATGAAATTTACCACGGATACTAGGTCTATTAGTGCATCATCAAAGTTTGAACTCCCTATTTAGCATGGAACCATAATGGTCCCTAGATCTTTTCACTTCATAGGAATGAACTTCTTGGGTGAAACAATTTCAATGGTTGTCAGTTATATATTATGGGTGCATAGTTCCTTAAGAAAATTTTCATACTTAGGGATATGTTTAATAGAATATAATAGGGTAATGTTGACTTCAATAAGTCTAAATATTTCAATAATTTTCAAATGATGCTCAATGGTCTACTTAGGTTTATATATGGATTGAGCAAAATGAATTGGGATCTTTAGGGGAATGGAAGGAGGTGAGAGAGTGGATTTAGGTTTTTTTCAAGATTTTTGTTGTTTTTTTTCAATTAATCATTTAAATAGAATTTTATTGATTCATCATGATGAATAGAAATTTTACTTCCAGGTCCAAGTGAAATTACACTAAATTACCATTAGGGTTGGGAAATTATTGAGTTAGGAGTTGGGAAGAATTGTACTTTTTTTGCTGACTTGGGTGGGATGAAAATTGGACAATTTGGTATTCGACGTTTTTAAGGATAAAATTGGTAAAGGAGAAAAGATATTCCATGGTGATTTATCATGGCTTCTTAAAAGAAGTGGTGTGTCCTGAATTGGTATTTATTTGATTTGGTTTCTTGGGAAAGTGTTTATATTAGGTTGGGAATTGAAAAGTCTCACTTGGATAGTGGAAACCCTGAGGAGTAGGGTATGATTTCTCCTTTTATTTTGAGTAATAAAATAATAATGTTTTTGTAAGTTACCACCTCCTTGAAAATATTTAAATTGGTTTGAATTTTGATGAGGTAACTAAGGGGGGTGAGATATGGGATTACCATACCTAGAGCCTAGATTATAGGTAAAATAGAAGGGATTGAAGTGTGGTTGGTTGGAGTTTCTAATGAACTAACCTGACAGCTGAGGGTTCGTGTTCCACTGACCATATGCTAGTATTATCACTATTGGACCAGAATAATTTGATGGATCATCCTGTAGTTGTGTACATGTGTCGGTTGGGTGATATGGTGAGCATAAAATTCCATAGTTTTTTATAGTTCCAGGGAATATAGATTATAGAGAATATGAGGTTGGGACTTTGGCAGTCACAGTTAGTTATTTCACAAGACCTATAATCTCTCTCATCCACTCAATCAACTTTTTGGGCTCTATATATTGATTCTATTGGACCTGTTTGACCTGAAAATGTGCTCAATTATGGATTTGATTCATGTTTAAATCCACGTTGCTTATGAGATCTGATGAAGCTATAGGTGTTTTGTCAACAAGATCAGCTCCACTTCTTCCATTGAATATAGTTCACTCCACATCAAATAACACCTCATATAAGTACTGGATCAAGATTTTTTCCAGTATTTTGTGTCATGGTCATGCTTCTACAAGATTTTTGAACCTCCCCCAATATTTATGGAGTGATTTTTTTGGGGAGTTGACGGATACCACTTGTTTATTTTAGAAGTGAAGTAGTTTGATAAGCAGGGAATAATTTCTCTGAGAGGAGTCACTTCATGTCATTCCATGTGTTTATGGACCCAATAGGGAGGTATTAGATCCATGACTTGGTAGATTCATCTAGGGATAATGGGAATACTCAAATTTTGATTTTTATTCATAAACTCTTTGAGGATTCATGGTAGAGCACACAACATGGAACTCTTTAAGGTGAATATTTCGATCCTCATGAAATAGACAACAAAAATGAGTTATAAGATGGATAAAATTCAGTTTGAGTTCTAAATCATCCTAATGTTTTGATATTGAATACCAATGGGTTGGTAATTCATACCAAAAGTAGTGAGTTCTTTATGTCATTGTTACCTAATATTTTCTATAGCTATATCAATTAGATGTGCACTATTTTGATTATCCCTAATGTTCCTACAAATTTGATGTAGATTTATCTTGACTTAAGTGTTAAAAAAATATTATGGATTTCTTGGGAGGCTATGGGGAATTCATATCAATTTTTAAAGGATAAAGAAGGTGTTTTTTCTTTTTTTATTTTTTTCACATTATTTTTTTGAATTTATGTTTTGTTTTTTTATAAAAAAACTAATAGATGAACCATCCCTAGAAACAATAAAATATGTAGAATTTTTAATTTTCACCTATTGAACATTCAAAGGTCTGGTGCTCCACTATAATTTTTATTGCATCCCTCAGGTTGAATTCTCATCAATGGTACTATTTTTAGAGTTTATTGTTTTTGTTTTATCTTTTAAATGGGGGGTTTGTTTTCAGAGCATAATTAAATTGATCAAATCATGAAGTTAAATATAAATATTTGATAAATATTTGGGTTATTTCATTACTAGGGTTGTAAGCTTATGTCATCCTTTATTTTTTAAGAACAATTAATTAAATTAACATCCACTTAAAAAAATAATTTCAATCAGAATTACAAGTTTTTCCTTTAATCCAGGCCTCAATAATGGTTATAATATTTATCAATTTGAATTTATTTAAATTTAAATATTTAATAAACCCGAATGCATTTTTGGTTCCAATAATCCATGTAATTCACATGTCAAACTAGAAGTGTCAATAATCCATGACATATCTAATTTCAAAAACACAATATTAATTTAAAGAACGTCAATCGAGAAAAATATCTCAAACCCTTAACATACGAAAATTATGACCCACCCCAATGGATGATTTAATCATCCATTGCGATGGTTATTAATCTAGTTTGGATGATTATGATTATTTGGTAAATGTAAAAAAAGGAATTATATGAGAAAAATAATTCGCACCGAACATGAACAAATGATGGAAGGTAAAGATACGCTTCTGATTGAATAAGAAAGTGAAAGAAGGAAATGGTTTTCAAATTGATATAAAAAAATTTAAGAAAATTAATATTAAAAAATATAGAGTGGATGAAGATAGTAGATGATGAAGATGAAACATGCATTAAAATTCAAATGAAAGTACAATCAAACTTTCAAAATTAAAAAACAAAACACTTCAAGTACATGAAAAGAAAGTATCTATCAAGTAGAAACTTCAGTTTGTAAGGTCCTCCTAGGACTTTTTAATGGATATGGTCGTTCTAATATGTCCTCCTAAGTTCTAAATTGGGAACATCATTCATGGATAAGAGGGGCGTGTATTTATATCCCAAGGTGGTAGAATGTTTGCATTCCAAAACTAACCATCAATTTGGATCGACCATTTAATCATTTAGAAAGATAAATATTGAGAAATATTCCTATTAAAGGTTTTATATATTGATTTCTTAAGTATGCCTTCAAAATTTTGAGTCCATTTAACTTTTGGATCCAATGTTATGGCTATTTTGGTAAACTATGTGTTTTTTTCTAGAATTGTCCTAAAGTTTTCCATGGTTAAAATGTGAAAGAATTTATGGATACAAAGATTACCTAAAATTAAAAACATTTCCTCTAAGAAGTTGGGGTCATATACCATGAATATATCCCCAAAAACCTACAGATTAATGGGACTTCTTTATTGCAGGGAAAGTTAACAATCTTGGTATATTTTAAAATTCCATACATAATAATGGGATGAACTTTTATGAATTAATTTGGACAATTATTGGTCCATTTGGGCCTTAAAATTTTATCCATGATGTATTTGTATATATTAGGAAATATTATGGAGTTTTATAAAAAAAATTAATTTTTTATTAATCCCGTAAATTCAATCATCATGGATGGTCTAGTTTTCATTACTGATTCAGTGGGACTACTTTTTCAGCCCATATGTACCTTCAAATGGTTGGATTGGACAATTCTACAGTTTGATAATTTTTAGTCATTAGAATAAGGAATCCTAAAAACAATAATCATGCAATTTGGAAAAGTAGCGTGACATTTATGATTAAAATATTAAACTAACTAAAATATGGATTAAATCAAATAATACTCAAAATTTATATTTAATATTAAAAAATGGTATTTCACACCAACTATGCACATTTCATTGAAAATCAGTAAAGGGGGTATATAAAAAGTTATGAATAAATGAATAACATCAATATCTAACTATATTCAAATAAGTATATAAATATATATTTATAAATAATATATAAATACAAATTTCTGTGTGTATGATAAATGCATGTATAAATATAAGTATAGGTATTTTTATAAAAATATTGTATGTTTTTTATATAAGTGTTTGTATAGATACATTTATAATTATTTTTATATAAACATGTGTATGTGTGTAAGTATACATAATATTAATGTATTTATAGATATATACATAAATATAATTATTTAAATATATTTACATATATAATTTAGTTGGAGAGTACACAAATAAATTAATATGTGTGTATATATATATTTGTAGGGTCCTAAAAATATTGTCAAGTGGAGAAAGTCCCCCTTCAATTGATTTGCAGGGAGAAGAAAGTGCTCCTACAAGTCTATCAAGGAAAAGGGACACATATTGAGTTGAATTTCTTTGAAGTAACTTGAAGGAATTCAAGTTTCCATGGTTTTTAAGTAGCCTACATACCATCACCATGAAAGGTGGGCGGAGAATATGGATCACGAACTGCTGGGTATGCGGGATGGTCTGCAAACCACAAGCCTATGAAGCGATGGCCAGTGAGCAAGGCAAACTGTGAACCGTGTCAACTGAAGAAGTTGGGCGCGGAAGATTGTCCGCGTACCGTGCCGCAAACCCATCAATTCGCAGATTAAGTGAACGAGAAGGGTTCCGCGAACAATTATCGCAAACTGAAGCCTCTACAAACCTTGGTTGACTGAGCCTTCTGTAGTTCAGAATATTGCTTCATTGGGCCCCCACAAATGGCTCTGTGTGCCCAATAGATATGATCGCACTGATACTCTAAAAAAGGATCATAGTAGAAGAATAAATGGGACACACGCAGAGAGGGAGACAGATAGATATAGGATGGGCGATGAAAGCTTGAGGGAGACTCAGAGGTTGCACTCTGGCTTTCCTCTTGTTTCATCAGCAAAATTACAAACCACGAATTACTTCCTCCGCAGGTACAGCCGGTCGCGAAACATAAAATCTGGGAATTGAATAATAACAACATAATCGAAAACCTAACCAGTAAAATACAAACTAAATACTTCTCGCGGATGAATTTCCCACAAACGGTAATCCTCCGGACCCTCCTTCGGTATTGTTCCAGATGTGGCGCACCGCTACGCGGATGAAACCTAGCACCGTGTACCCAATCGGTAGGCTGATGTAACCCAAAGATGCATGGGGAGTTGCATACCACTTTGGTACATAGTTGGCGATACTCAAGCCCATGTACCACCCCTGTATGTTGATGGACCTCCTTCCCACATACCACTATGGTATGTAGAGCCTTCCCCATCCCGCATGAAAAAATAGTACGTGGAATGGGGTGTTTTCTGGTATTGTTACACCCAATTCCAACCTAACCCCTCCCTTACCGTCTTGTCCTCCATGATCCCTCTACCAACCAGCCCACCACACTAGGACAAAGAATCATCCACATCCACTGGACCTGAATGATCAGACCATTGGGTGCCTCATCACTCCCTAAAGAGTCTACATACCCATGGTAAGCGGAATCCCAAAGGCACTCCCAACAAAGGTGCGGGTCTCATGAATGACTGTAAGGCCACATTCTTATGGTAACCTAGAGTCTAACCTTGGGATGCCGACGTGAAACTCCCTATTCTCAGGATTACGGATCGTCAATTTCTTTTCCATTCAATAAGGGACAGTGATCGGTTGAAGGGGTTATGTTTTCTCTCCCATTTGGTGAGGAAAAAACTCTTCCCCTTCCTAGAGCGTGCTCTAGGGCCCTCCCACTAAGTTAATTCCTCAATCTTATGACGTCGGGCCACAAGAACATTAATGCCACTTCCCATGGAAATGTTCATCGCTCCGCGCCCTCAACCACGGTCTCCCCAACCTCTTCTATTGTGGTCTATCCCACCCCCACCAACAGGGGAGGAGGCATGTTGATTGTTGAATCTTTCAAATCCTCTTATTTCTCACACTAATAATGACTCACGTGGGCTAAGAGTTTTGTGAGGAGCAAAACATCATCACACATCCTAAACTATGAGAACTCTAATTCCTGATCAAAACATGATACATAGGATACCTTCTAGAACACCTGATCTCGAATGGGTGCCCATCCATAAAGGTTATACCCATCAATGCCCCCATCCAATGGGAAGAATTCACACGTAATCCCCACACATTCTGAACTACATCGGTTCATATTCCTCTCTCGAGGAGACGTAGGAATCCTTCCTTGTAGGCCGGATCCCAGCATCAAGGCACCTTCTATCACCCTTGGTTGATGATAAAATCCAGATCACCTTATAAATTGGCTATGTCAGCATCACATCGGTGGCATAAAACACATGCATGTTCATGATGATCTTGCAAACTAAGGATAGCCTGTGGACACACTCATCAGGAATGAACCAAGGATTCATGAACATATGAACACGACTTAAATTTATAATGGCTTCAAAGAACCGGAAACAATCCTCCCTCGGAATGGTGTAGTGAGCTTGACCTCCCATCCTCTCGACCAATAGAGTCCTTAAGTGTCGTTGGACAAATAGTTAGTCAACGAGCATCGGCCTTTGCAAAGGAGGACCTTGAATCATGGATACTAGGTCCGTTGGACATTCTTGGCTCCACGAATAAAACCATTGGAGACCATCTGAGGAAGTTATATCAGATAATAACTGATTTCAAGAGTGCTTGACCCCCACGTGATCACCCATAGGGACCGACAGTTCCCACAGGGTTAATTAAACCTTATTTAAAGGATAATGACACTGAACAGGTCGAGGCAAAGGAATGATAAATTCAACAGGAACCCATTCCTATAGAAAAAGGTAGGGGTGATGCTCCTCATCGTGCCATCTCCGCACCTCCCGTAAATTCGAAAACTCTGATTCAGAATAAAAATGGTGAACCCGATGTAAATCCTTAACCAAGGTGGCGGACTCACCCCACTTATGCCCCTTCAACCCGCAATAAAAGAAAAGGGAAAGGGGGCCAAGTTGAATCACCAAATATGCATGTGTTTAAATTAATTATACTTTGAAGATGTTTTTTGGTCTCATATATGTATATCACATGTTCCTGTAGAGAAACCTTTGATCCAAATGACATCCCAATGACCCATGCAGACACACACATCCATGATCCCATAGGTGTTCAGGGCCTCAACGAAGAGTAAGACCCCTTCACCTGCCTAAAGTCTTCAATGATGGGTATCCAATACACTGATTAGGGAGTCCCACCAAAATGGTACTCTCCCCAACCTAGAGGCTACAAGACAAGCCCTCCAGTCTGGAAAGGTCCGCCAGCCATCTCTTCAGCCATTGCCGGCACCCCAGCACTAGGTGACCCCAGTTTTCATCACAAACAGTTTCAGGAGCCTGTCTCCAAAAAGTGGAAACAACTACCTCCCTTAACATAGAGAGGCTGATGAAGTCAATGATGATGACATCATCTCAACTGCACAGGGGTCCTACCCACAGGCCCCCACCAGAGAGCATCTCCGCCAACACCAGACGACCAGACCTCCTCCCACCAAGGAGGGTCTTTTGCCGAGGGAACTTGCCAATGTTCAGGAGACCCGGGACCCTCAGGCTACCCACCAAGGTCAAAGAATATATAACCAGGAACACACCATCACCCAGGTTCTTGAGGGGCAGCTTCGCCATACTAATGCATTGGCATTAAATGGGTAGACATACGACTATGCCCTCAACGCTCAAGCCCACCATGGAAATAGGGTTGCACAATATGAGCACACCCACATTCCTACTAGTGCTCGTTGGTCCCACCATGGAGACAGAGCATCTAGCTAGATGCATATGCAGATATCTGCCGACGCACAATAAGACCTCCATCAAAATTGGGTGGAAACCATCTATACGCAAGCACAAATACCTACTGATTCATTTCAAGCCTTTTATCTAAATAGGGCAGAAACAAGCAATATGCAGGCACAAACACCTACTGATGCACTTCATGTCTACTATCCAAATAGGGTGGGAAGAAAATATGAGCATAGTCAAATTCCTGTAGATCTATACAAAGCTCGTGAGACAAATATAGTGGAAAGAGAGCGGATGAAAATACTCGATTGTGAATATGAATACCTCCAATAAAATGCAGTGGAAACCGAAGAAGACAACTAGTGATAGACTCGTTCCTCTGTCCCCGTATAGGAGAACTGCCAGTATCTACTGCAAACTCATGGAGGACCGGCGTAGGCACAAACTCCTGCTCCGACATCATAATGGGCCTTCATACCCGTTCCAGCCAAAGATATATCCCAGCACATCTTGGAAATGATGGAATATCAGACATCAGTTCTAGACCTCATACTCCAAACATTCCAAGATATCATTGCATCGATGGAAAAGGTGAGAAATTGGGCCCATGACCTGATTTCCTCAAACTGAATGACTCACTCACAAAATGAGTTAGTCACTCCAGAGCAGTTACGCATCCCTAATTCAGTCCTAGAGTGTCGATGGATATATCCTGCGACATATGGACAATCAGATTGGGAATAAATACATGTTCCAACTAGGGGATGTCGGTCCAACGTGGTGGCCACTCTAGGGTAGGAATAAATCCCTACTAAATCTCAAGATGCTTGTCGGCGTATCCCAATGATGTCATGGGACCCAAAAAGATGTGGACCCTTATATGAAGGCCATTACCAACAGCATATAGTCCCGGTTACCCGTAATAGAGAGCCCAAAAATGAAAAGGGCCAAAGGCAACTGGAAAATGAAGAGCACATACATGATACTGCTCTGCTGGAAGCTGGGGTTCTTGATTCCCTCAAACATATATCAACAAAGGATCAAGACCATGTTATTACATTATCAAATTATGGGAGTAGTAGTTGTTTTTGTGAAGGTCCTCCCCGTAATGATGCTACCAGAAGCTCTGAAGGTCCTCCACAGAGCAACCTCAGGGGCTTACTCAATGGGTAAAGAATGATCGATCATGAGAGCCAATCTCCTAATTCGTGTTGGGGTAGCCCTCCCCTCTACCTGAAGATCAGACTGCAATAAGGTCCTCCCCTTTCTTTTGTCCGCCCTGATAGTCCTCCCTAGAGTATATGCTGCAAATATGCTACTCCACGTAGTCGGACATCATGTCATGATGGTAGTACTTTCCATGATGACGGTCATTGTAGAGACCCTCTCCGCAATGGCAGTTACTCTGAAGGTCTTCCCTAGAGTAACGCCAATAAATGAGAAGGTCCTCCCCTCATTTCAGTACATAGTGAAGGCCCTCTCCAGAATGATAACTGCAGAAATTATCCCTATAGCCAGATACCAAGTCATGATGGTAGTCTTTTCCATGATGAAGGTCATTGTGATGGCCCTCCCCACAATAACAGTTACATGAAGGACCTCCCCACAGTGTCATCAAGTAGTAAGAAGGCCCTCCCCCTTTCCATATCCCACCCTGAAGGTCCTCCCCAGGGTACATGCCATCATGAAAATTCACATGGTCGGGCATCAAGTTTCAATGATAGTCCTCGACATCGCAGCACCACTTGTGAAGGTCCTCCTCACAACTGAAATCCATACTATCAAGAAGGCCCTCCCCTTTCCAGAACAAATATGAGAAATACCTCTTATGTGGAGGCACTCAAAAAGGAGTCACACACATCAGGAACTCTGTCTATAACAAGTGATATTATTTCTCAACCATATGATGGCCCAAATCCACACTCATCTTCTAATCCACCCCCACGAAGTCTGCAAATCGATAAGGCTCCCACCATCCGGATTGCTAGGAAAGAAATTATCAAGAAGAAGTGAAGCTGGGAATATCAAGTAGAGGAGCCTCCGGAAGAGAATATAGAATGATATGTTGCTTGTGAGAAGACAACTATATTGGGATAATATACCAGTGATGTATTAGCCTACACCCACTTATCACTTCAATGTACAAGGAGAATTTTCCAGGGAATACATGCATGAAATAAAACTCAATATATGGACAACTCTTTGAAATCTGAAAGAAAAATTCCAACCCTATGAAGGGTACATGGACCATGTCAGCACGATGGGGGAGCTTCACCATTTAATTGACCTGGAAGCCCTCCCATCCACAAGGAATCCAAAATCAGAAAGGCCGAAGAAAAACATTGAAATGGATTACCTCCACATGCTGCATAAATTTCATTGCCTTATTGTCAATGCCCCGGCGAGAGTTCACATTCGGGGGTGGGGAGAACATGGAGATCTAAACATCACCCCATGCCCCATCTAGCAGGCCCCAATGGAAATGACATCCTACAATGTCATCACCCAGAGGAAACAATAAAATTAAACCCATGTTCAAGAAAGATGGGATAATCAACAAACAAATAGCCTGAAGTAAGCCTCAAAATCATATTGGTTGATGAGATCAATCCATCAAAAAACTTTTGATTCAGCTGACCTAGAACATCCAGTAGGCTTCCCACATTAGGTAATCCAACCAACAAACAGTTCCCATGTCATCAAATGACATAGACCCCACGCATTCCCAATTAAATATTCGGCGTACACCCACATGGGAGTACGTGAAATTGAAAAGGTGGAAAAGGTGGCGGCTACCGCCATGATATGGGAACAGTCCTGGCCCACAGGGCTAGGTGCATTTTTAAATCAAAATTCCCTCGTACAACCAACAAATCCAGGTCACAGTGTAGTGATAGGAGGATGGGAACAACCCCATCCCGCAGGGCTGGGGGAATTTTTACCTCAAATCCCCTCACAGCGGACGTATGTCTTCCACCATCTAGGAAGAATGATAAATAGAGGAGTTACATATACCACCCCTTCTCATGGTTCACACCCTCCAAGGAAAAGGTGCATTACGAGGTCAGAAAAGGGTTTCCTTCGGGTCAATCTTTATCAAGAAGCCCGAAAAATACCAAAAAAATGGAAGGAGACAATCCAATAAAGGGTGAAGGAATCCTTCCTACCATTAGGAACCAGGTACACCACCCCAAATATAGTATTCCTCAGTGAACATGGAAAACATCAACCCCAAATATCACACAAGAAATGACGTATGAGAAGAGAATGTGAAGGAAGATGGATCCCTCCCAGAGGCATTCCACTCCGAGCCTGATGGTGTGAATACCCAGAACTAGAGGGAGGTCCTAAATCTGGGTTCCCCCTCAGTCAACCCAACATTACCTCCCCCGCAAAACTCCAAAAAAAAAAGAAAAATAAATCCAAAGTCGTCTATGAACCACATCCTTCTCCCCGTGAGAATTCATCTCTCACACTCAAGGAAAGGTTTTCCAAGAAGGAGGAAGAAATGAAAGAGCTCGGGTGAATTAATGTTGAGCTACGTCAAGGGTCTTATCTCATAGGATGTGTTCCCTCTGTGGAACGTCAGCAGGTGCTCCTAGTAGAGGTTCCTATACCACAGGCACTCATTCCAGTGAATGAAACCAAGCTAGTAGGACCATTCAACCCAAACCCAGATTGAAATCAAGACTTACCCTGTTGGGAAAGAAGCCAGAATATATCTAGGTAAACCCAAAAATGATGCCCCTCGATGGTTATCCACCCCAAATTCCAGTTTCTCCAGTATGCCCAATCATGGCCCATGTCGCACTAGCTCAAGATCAAGCCCAACAGAATATTCATCAAGGGCTCTTAAACATTGTCGAGTAGCTAACAGCCTGACTAGATGCCTTGGAGGGGCCGCATGATCTGATACAACCAGAGCGAAAACCCTACCCCAAGTGGGTGATCAATTTTCCACCACCACCAAACTTTGGGAACACCATATTCCCAATATTCAATGGCTCAGGGGACCCGGAAAAACATTTGATGCACTATGCCTCTTATTGTGACCCCATGATGGGCACTACGGAGTAGCAAGAATCCGTAAAACTTAGGTTCTTCATACAAACCCTGTAGGGCTCATCTTTCATATTGTATACTAGCCCACCAGCTAATTCAATTACAGGCTGGGAGAACTTCCAGCGATAATTCCTCTTCTAGTTCTGGTTGATGCTACCCAAGATGACGGTCAGTGATCTCATGAACTACAAGCAACGAGAGAATGAGAGAGTCTAAGAATTCATTTCCAAATGTAAAGGCCGAACATATTCCCTGAACCGGCCACTCCCCTAGGATGAGATGACCTCCATGTGCATCGATAACCAATAGGTTGAATTGTGAACGACGCTCATCCCGGTAAAGTACAACAGTGGGTTTAGACACTTCTCTGACATTTCCAAAAGGAAATAAGACTCCTTCAAAAGGACTAACTTTAAGTCCAAAGTGTCCCTATATACCCTAGTGGAAAGGAAAAGAAAATATGAAGTGGATTCTATCACACTTAATCCACCCCCTCCACCAGCCCCAATTACGAGGCCCCCACCGAACCGTGCGGGACCCCCTGGGTGCCAACATCCACCCCCACCTTGGAAATATGACCGATGGGGTCCTAAAAGAAATCAGTTCAAAGAAAAAATAAATTAATATTATTCATTCCAAGATGTCCAATTCTGCGTCTATTTCATAGCCGCCATGAATTACAATTTTCTCTGGCTTCCAGAGCCAAATAGAGAATTTGAAGTGGGTCTCGAAGTCCATCCAAATTATTGTCCGTACCACTAGATACTAGGACACACCATCCAAGAATTATTTTTTTTCAAGAATCTTTTGCACAAGACTGTGGATTCTAAGCAAGTCAAGTTGGGCCCGCCGCCTGCACAAGTGGCGTATGTTTCCACCTCAGACTCAAGAGAGGAAGAAGAGTGTAAAACAATTGCCAACAAGAATAAGAAAATGTTTGACAACTGGATGACCTAGAAGACCGTCAACCAAGTCCACAAAATTCTCTAAGAGCAGTTGAAACAACCTATTGTGCCCCCCAAAGATTCAAATACAGCACAACCATCCTCCTCAGCCCCGTAGTCCTTTAAAGTCCATAAGGGTAGAAAGAAAGAGCAAGAATATGAGCTAACACCAAATCTGAATTCAGTGTTGACACTTTATAACTTCATGAAAATAGACTTGGTTGAACAGGCCCCGCCTCGCCAAAAGGTTCAATAGGAATCTCCCCTCCAAATTGTACCATCAGAAAGAGACAATCGGATAGGAAAAGCATGAAATCAAGAACTGATCTTTGGCCCCATTTATGAAATTCACTTGATAGATCTCTTCTCTGATGAATACTAGGGCCAAAAACCCAAATTCCCCACGACTAATTGGAGATATGAAGTAAGAGGCCACAGAGGCTAGAGGTTTCCTAGAAGGCATGATCATGGAAGGAGTCAAATTCCTAGCCACGCCACAAGCCAAACTGTTAACATCAGGGAAACTCACAGAAGGACCATCTGACAGACACAACAGGAACTGAAATGCTTTTCCCCCCCACCGGAAGAAACCCAAGACCATTCATCTTGTAATATCCATCAGGGTAAGAACAAGTACTAAACTACCCAAGGAATACAGGAATACCAGTTCTTCTAAACACAGAAAAGACAGGAGCACCACCCTCTCCTGCTACAGAGTTCGAACCATCAACTTTCAGAGATCAAACCCCAAAAGTTTCTGTAAAAGGTAATCCCGATCCGGGAATAACCGACCTTTAGATAAGAAGTATGAAATTTTAAAGTAGATGAATTTAGTACCAGAAAAGAAATAAATCATGGATGCATTTAGTTTTTCCACAGATCTTAGGGAGGCACTCATTGAAGCTTTGCTAAGTCCCCAAGATTTTGAGGGTGAAATAACAACGGCTGAATTATAGTGAATAGAGACCCAACCCGAAGAATGTCACGTAGTCATCTCTTTCGTAGATAGGGATGAAGAATCTATCATGAAAGTTCACATAAAACCCTTATATGTGTCTAAAAAGATAAATGGAATTGATGATCGGAGGCTCTTCATGGACAACGGCTCAAGAGTTAACCTCCTCCTGCAGAGAACACTTCATCGACTGGGGTATGATGAAGACACCTAGACACTCTGCACTACAACTCTGCTGGGATACAAAAAAATGTGACAAGAAACCATTGGTAAGAATGAATCTTAAAACAATTCTTTGAGATCTCAAATCAGATTCTGAGTTTTTGGTGGTGCGAAAAAGTATGGCCTATAATGTTTGGTTAGGGAGGCCTTGACTGCAGCAGCATGCTAAAATTCTATCCTCATACCATCAGTGCATCAAATATTTCACTAATGGGAAGAGTGGGACTTTGCATGCTGATAAATCCCTATTTGAGTTCTGTGAGTCGAATTACATCAACGCGGGGTTCTATGATTCAGAATAAAAACATATTTCGGTTGATGATGTTGATTGGATCAATTCCCTGGATTTATTGTAGATGACTCCTGTTAAACCCTTCCAACAGCTGGGGGAGGAGTACGTGCTACCCATCAACCAAGTTGAATGTGTATGCACAAGTCCAAATACAGACTCAATTGTCTGCAAGGTCTCTTCTATGACCACCAAGTCCAAGGAAAGAGAAGAGCGGGATGACTCCCATGTTTTCGAGAAAATCCCTATCAAAGATGCTCTCATCCTATCCTTGGGACATCAAACTACCCATTCCTTCATACTAAGGCCAAAGACAATTTGCCTCCCAATATTGGACAAGTTATCACAAAAATCCTTTCTCCATCAAAAGAGGAAGACGACGAAGATAATGAAAAAGAAGAAGAAGAGGAAGAAGACCTCAAAGATGCCCCTCCTTCATTTGAAGAAGATATTTCCACCACAATCGATGAACTTAGGGAGATAAATTTGGGCACTGAAAATGACATGAGGCCCACTCTTATTAGTGTGGCCATTCCCGTTGAAGAACATGAGGTATAAACCTCATTTTTAAAGAAGAATTGAAATGTGTTTTCCTAGAATTACACAGAGATGACAGGCCTCATTCATGAAGTCACCACCCACCATATGGGCTTCCCAAAAGATATTTGGGGCTATAAGAAGGCATCCAGAAGGACCCACCCAACACAAACTACCAAAATAATGGTCAAAGTTGACAAGTTGATAAAAACCAAATTCATAAGGTAAGTCCAATATCTGATCTGGCTAGACAACATAGTCCTTATCAAGAAGAAGAATGGGAAAATTATAATTTGCATTGACTTTAGGGACCTTAATCAGCATTACCCAAAAGTTGAATTCGCAGTCCCAATCACAGAATTATGGATTCATGCTATAGCTAGGTATAAATCCCTTTCATTCATGGACGGCTATTCCAGATATAATAAAATTTTAATGGCCTAAGGAGACGAATAATCTAATGCTTTTAGGGCCCCTTAGGGGGTATTATATTATAAAGTTATGCCCTTTGTTCTAAAGAATGTCAGCACCACCTATTCGTGCACCATGCATCACATCTTCAAACCCTTTTTGGGAAAATTCATCAAGTTTTATGTCATTGTCCTAGTGGATAAGTCACGAAAACATTTGAACCACTTGTATTACCTTGAAACTATCTTAAACTAATTGAGACAGCATAGTTTAAAGATGAATCCTCTGAAATTCACCTTTGGCATTACCTCGAGAAAATTCCTTGGCTTTGTCTTATGTCGTTGTGGCATCGAAGTGGACCCCGAGAAGAAGAAATCCTTTCTAGTCAGGTACCCACCACACAACCTCACTGAGTTGAGATGTCTACAAGAGCACCTCGCCTGCATTTGGTACTTCATAGCCAACCTAGAAGGTAAATTTTTAACATTCACCAAGCTTATGAAGAAATGAGTTACGTGTGAATGGGATAACAGTTTTCTAGAAGCGTTTGACAACCTAAAAATATATCACTTAATGCCACTGGTGCTCATGCTTCCAGTCGAGGGGATACTGCTCATTTTATACATAACTACCCTAGAATGGTCATTAGGTTCCTTCCTCCCATAGAAAAATGATTTCAGAAGAACAACCTCTACTACCTCATCTGGATAATGGTAGATGTTGAAAATCAGTGTTCGAAGATTAACATAAATTTCCTAGCACTAATCGTCATAGTTCAGAAGCATAAAAATTACTTGCAGCACCATGAGGTCCACCTGGTGTCCCATTGTAACCTGCTCAAGTATATCCTCAACTATCCCATGTTAAATAGATGCCTATCATGATGGGCAGTCATCCTACAATAGTTTGACATACGGTACATGACCCATAAGGCCACTAAAGGCCATGCATTTTCAGACTTCCTGGCTGAGTACCCCTCAGAAGAAACAGTACTGTGGAATGCTGACCTTTCAGATGAATAAGTTTTTTCTGTCCAGGATAACCCCATACGCGGGGAATGTACTATGATTATTCTTATTGAATCCCAATAGGGAAAATGATGGATGATCCTAAGATCAACATAGTGGGGATGGGAGTCATAATTGTATCTCCCAAAAATTCCATCTTTCCTTACTCTTTCTTACTTTATGAAGGATTTATGAAAAATGAAGTAGAATATCAGGTCCTCATGGTAGGCCTGGAATTGGCACACCAAGTGTAATCCAAACACCAAAGAATAAAGAGTGATTCGGATCTAGTCATAAAATTGGTTAAGGGTGATTATTTTATCAAGAAAGAACTATTGGTTCCATTGATAAACCATGTTCAAGAACTTATGGTAGAATTACAATTAGAACAAACATTGACTCATGTTCCCCAATCACAGAATGATTAAGCCAGCACTTTATCAAATGCTGCCACAACCTTGGCCGATCCCGACCAGGAAGATATAGTCATTAGCATTGCTCACTGTCGGATGGTCTTTCCATTTATCCAAAGAAATGTGGAGGAAATTAATGAAATTAGCCCCGTTCCTGAGCCTTACATTCATACCACCGGTTGGATGACACCCATTACAAGTTACCTTCATAATGGGTAACTCCCACCAGTTAGGGTTGAAAGGGAGCATGTCTGAAGATGGGAAGTCAATTTTACCCTGTACAGTGGGGTAAACAAAGAGAATATTCTCTACAAATGAGGCCTTGACGAAGTAATTCTCAGGTTCATTGATGGGGAAGAGACTGATGTCTTTATGAAAGAAGTGCATGTCAGAGCTTGTGGAGCACAACAGTCAGCGACCGAGCTCTCTCACCAAATCCGAAGTCTTGGGTATTATTGTCCCACCATGATACAGGATTGCGCCATATTCACTAAGAAGTGTCATTCCTTCTAATTTCATAATAATTTCATAAACTACCTCACGATGTAACTTCACACGGCTAAGTACTATTGGAATTCTTCGACTGGGGGATGGATGTGGTGAGACCATATCCTCCTTCTATAGCCTGACAATTCAAGTTCAAACTCACAATGAATGACTTCTTTTTTAAATGGGCCAAAGCCATAACCCTTAAGGAAGTCAGGGCGAAAAACATTGTCAGCTTTGTGAAGGCCGACATCATCACCAAATTAGGTGTCCCTCATACAATAATAATTGAAAACGACACCAAATTCTGCTCTGATGAGCTATAAAAGCTATAACAAGAGTATGGAATCAAAGCCAACTGGTCATTACACTATCCCGCGGTGACCAATGGGAAGATAGAGGATTTAAAAAATACTATGTCCAACATAATTCAAAAGATGGCTGATAAGGATAAGAAATTGTGGCTAGATAATATTCTTTATACTTTTTGGGCTTATCGGACCATGACCCGCACTGCCACCCAGGCTACCCCATACTCATTAATATACGGGGCAGAAGCGATGTAACCTATCGAAATCCATGTGTCATCACTTCGTGTGACCATTTGTGATCAATTTTCCATGGATGATCAATCCCAAAAATGGTTTGATGAATTCGAATAATTATATGAAAAAAGTCTGGACACTGCAACATTTGGAAATCTACCAAAATTGGTTTGCATGAGACTTCAATAAAAAGATTCACCTTCGATCTTTACTCAAAAGAGAAATGGTGTTAGTCCTCATAATCTCGATGATACTAGGGAAGAATCCCCCAAATCTTGAACCAAAGTGGGAAGCACCATATGTCATACATGGGTTCTATTCCAAAGGAGTATATGCCCTGATATCAATGAATGGAAAGATTATCACAGCTCCCACAAATGCAAAGTTCTCGAATAAATACTTCTTGTAAAAAATCCCTTATGTAATGGTTTAAACTCAATGACCCTAAACTATGAGTCAAAAAAAATCAAAAAAAATGTGTCCCCAATTCCAGAGTCTAAGCTCTACAACCCTAAACAATGAGTCATAAAGAAGTTCTTCAATGTAAAGGTCTAAACTCTAAGACATTAAACTATGAGTCATCATCCTTTCCACATGATGTTAAATTGTAAGGAACTCATCCCTGAAACATTACAATAAACTCTGAATCACTTCCTTGCTATAAGACGTTAAACTAAGTAGCATAAAGGTCCGAGCTCTATGACCATAAACTATGAGTCGTAAAAAATGACACATAATGTTAAGTTCTAAGCACTATGACCCTAAATTATGAGTCAAAAAAAATTTCCAACAATGTTAAGGTCTAAGATCTATGACCCTATACTATGAGTTGTAGAAAACATTCCCCATAATGTTAGGTCTGAGCTCTGTGACCCTAAACTATGAGTCGTAAAAAATTACCCACAATGTTAAAGTCTGAGCTCTAAAACCCTAAACTATGAGTCATAAAAAAATGCCCCCACAATTTTATGCTCTGGGCTCTATAACCCTAAACTATGAGTCATGAACCCCCAATGTCAAGGTCTAAACTCTAAGACTTTAAAAAATTATTCATTGTCCTTTCCACATGACGTTAAACTATAGGAACTAATCCCTAAAACATGATAATAAACTATAACCCATGTCCTCTCTATATTACGTTAAACTACGTAGCATAAAATGTCCTAATTTCATGAAAATAAACTGCATGATCTCTCATGGAACTATGTGTGGATTGATTCATTCCCTTACAGGATACGTAGCGAGGCCTCGATCATCGATCTTGGCCTAGCCCACATCAAAAAAATTGCCTCCATCAAGCCCCCTATCTGCCCACATTCGTAGAGGAAACCCTTATCACTCCTTGTTTATCACATTGAGTACAACTCCCATGAGCTTAGGATGTCTGATAGAGATTCTATTACAAAGGTCAACTATGGGGTAACATGGCAGAGCTAGAAACTGTGATGGTTATAATGAAAGTGCCCCTACCCTTTGGACCAAGACAAATCGGAATGGGGGTACACACAGAACTATGTATGCCTTGATTTCTGCCCTTGCAGGATACGTAGCGATGACTTGATCCTTGATCTTGGTCAAGCCCCATCAGGAAAGAAAATGAAATTGACCCCATCATATTCTATGACTCATTAAACTTGCGAAAGATACTCTATAACCACTCCTTGTTTCTCACATAGAGTATAACTCACGTGAGCTTAGGATCAGTGGTAGGGTATCTACTGATCAAATAAACTATAGGGGAATATGGTAGGTATGTCACCTGTATCAAGTGAAACCAAAATTACCTCAAGTGTACCTAAAAAATCTAGAAAACTTTTGTAGGGAACATCCATAACTACATGTGGCTTGATTCCTACTCTCACAGGATACATAGTGACTCTCAGATTCAACATCCTAGCCTATCCACCAGAAAAATGACCCTTTCCCCCATGCGTAGGTCAGACTTGTACAAGGAGCCCATGAAATGTCACATCACATGACAATGAAACTGTGAAATTCTTCCAGAGTTATGTGTGGATCAGTCCTTAGTATTGTGATATTCTTCACATGCCTCTCAATCATGAGAAATCAAAAGATCCTACTTCTCTCTATACATATGGGTCAAACATATGTAGAAGATCCAAGTCGGTCATGGTTAGTCATGGTCTGGGTATTCTAACATTCCCAGACACAGCATTTCCATTTTTCAAACTCCATACCTAGAAAAAACATGGATCCTCATAATCATTCAGGGCCATCTGGGGTGGAAGGATAGTTTCTTGTGGACACCTTTGATTGAATATACACATCATGCCCCAGTCGCTCTACATATATCTCCCACAAAAATGGCCATCAATAAAAGGAAAATTCATCCTCAGGAGAGTCCCCTCCTATCTCAGTACGCCCAATGGCTTTCAAGCCCCATGTTATCCCTCCTGATAAAAGTTTCCCTCAAGACTATGGTTTACACCTTCTATCATCACTCACGTCTATGGAACACTGAAACACCCTGATTGCGATTAACCTGAAACTTTTTAAGACCTTTATGAAACCAAAATCATCTTCACAGCTCGACGTTAAACTGTAAGGCCAAAATCGTCCTCACCGCACAATGTTAAACTACATGGCTGAAATTGTTCTCACCGCACGACGTTAAACTACAAGGCCAAAATCGTCCCCATATCACGACATTAAACTGAAAGGCCAACATCATCCTCAATGCATGACGTTAAACTATAAGACCAAACTCTTCCCCATCGCACGACCTTAAACTTCAAGGCCAAAATCATCATCACCGCACGACGTTAAACTACAAGACTGAAATTTTCCTAACCGCACAACATTAAACTGTAAGGACAAAATTTTCCTCACTGAACGACATTAAACTACAAGTCCAAAATCATCCTCACCTCACGACATTAAAATGAAAGGCCAAAATCATCCTCACCACACGACGTTAAAATATAAGGCCAAAATAATCTTCATAGCACGATGTTAAACTGCAAGGCTCAAATTGTCCTCACCGCATGACATTAAAATGTATGGCCAAATTCTTCCTCACTACACAATGTTAAACTACAACACCAAAATTTTCCTCACCGCATGACGTTAAACTGCAAGGCCAAAATCATCTTCACCACATGAAGTTAAACTACAAAGCAATGGATTTAGCGTAAAAATTCCCCCTATTATTGAATTTACTATTCTTTGATGGGGACATGGAATCCTTGTTATCCATTGTTTCTCACACTAATCATAGATCACATGAGCTTAGGGATCTTAGTGATAGATACATCATGACATTATGGGAAAATGGCACAGCAATTCGGTCCTAGCAGCACGACCCTAATTGGCATGTCACAGTTCCCTCCCACAAGAGGAACCCCGCATCCTGGTCATGTGATGTTAAACGACTAGGTATCCCAAAGATAGAATGAATATCTCAACCTGTGTATGAGTCAGATCTACATAAGGGACATCATTCCATGAGTAAATCACAACCCAAATATCCCCAATATATTCGGATACTCCCCTACCATATTCAAAACATCATGCTTTCAGTGATCTTGAATCCCCATAACCCTCCAAGGCCATCTACGATGGAAGTCCATTGTCTTACGAACACCTTTTCTTTATAATTCATATCATGGCCCATTGGATCTGCATATGTTGCCCACAAAAATTTTCATCAATCAAAAGAAAATTTTTCCCTAGGAGAGTCCTCTCCTATCTTAGTATGCCCAATGGTTTACAAGCCTCATTCCATCCCTCCTGATTAATGGGCCCTTAAAGTCATGGTTTATATTATCCTCCTTCACACATCCTATATATATTGGAGTATATGGTCCTTGTTCATCTCTATTATCTGTTCAGGTTTCTAAAAGATATCCCATCTATATGCATGAAGTTGATCCACATGAAAATGAAGAGTTCCCCC
The DNA here is from genome assembly GCA_963277665.1 of Viscum album. Lineage (NCBI taxonomy): Eukaryota > Viridiplantae > Streptophyta > Magnoliopsida > Santalales > Viscaceae > Viscum > Viscum album. Next base: position 655,154,748 of record OY728123.1, read on the forward strand.
ACTCTTTTTTGGGTTTCCCTGAAAAATTTCAGCTAAAAATCCACCTTTTGTGATTAGGGAACCCCATATCGAAGGTCAGAAACCATATTAAAAAAGTTCCCAATCTCTATAATCCTCAAAGGCCATCAGATACAAAGTCTAGTGTCATGCGGAAACCTTTTCTTTACTATGCATGTCACGCCCTGATGGCTCTGCATATGTCGCTGACAGAAACGGTTGTCAATCAATGGAAAATACGTCCCCAGGAGAGTCATTTCCAACCTATATATTCTCAAATGACATTCACATCTTGTCACACCACCAGATTTTAAAAAATCTTGGATGACAACTTGTGTATTTCCTTCTTTCCAAGTACCCCTGAAAAAAAATAGAGAAGGGGGACACTTAACTGAACTAACCATTATCTAGCTTTACCTTGTGCAAGTAAGAAATTTGCGGGAAAAATTTCCCACTCAGAGCTGGAATGAATGTCCCAAATGTTCTCATACAACACTACTCGGGTAAGTCACCCATTATGGATACTAACATCAAAATAAATCCAAAATATTTCAAATCCCACCAGGACATTAGGAATGGAAGGTTGGTGTCATGCGGACACCTTTTCTTGACAATGCACATCATGCCCCGGTGGCTCTGCATATGTCGCCCACAAAAATGGACATCAATGAAAGGAAAATTCTTTCCTAGGAGAGTCATTTCCTACCACTGTACACCTAAAGCGGCTCTCGAACCTCATTCATAACCAGAGACCACAAGTCAAGGGTCATGAAAAATCCATAATCCATGTCTGAACGATACTAGAACCTTCCCGGCTAACGGTCCTGAGTCGGAGCCCTACCCCATTAAGTTTGGTCAAAGTTGTTCGGCCTAAAACATCAGTATTAAATTTGGTTGGTAGTACTGTGAACTGCTAGCAAAGAAGACGCTATAATCTCTAGAGGGAAAATCCACCGAAGGAACCTCTTGGTAAAAGTAGAGTATCGGTAAGTTAAAAAGCCAAGTTATGCCCACTGTTCCTGTGTTAAGAAGGCTTAAGAAAACATTAGGGTAATAATAAAAAAAGACATAAATGTTCATGATTTGTTCCATAAAAACTCAGAAATAATCAAATTATGCTCATTGAATCCCATGTCTCAGGAAAAAATTAGAACTCAATTTTGATTATTTTAGTTTACAAATTTAAAGTAATGGTTTCAAATTAGTACGTGATTGAAATAATGTTGACAGAAAGGCATGGAGAAGTGGTGTTTAAAATCCAAATCTATTCCATTGGGTTTAGAAAAAATGGAGGAATATCCCCAATTTAGAGTCTCTCTGGATTATTAAAAAAGGGAGAGTACATGTCGTAATTTGGGACATAACTAAAATAGGGCCCGGTTATCCCTTTCCAAAAGGATGGTGAGTGATTTCCACGGGCCGTCATTGTTCTATTCCAAATACGTTCTTTCCTCTATTTTGGCTTTGACAGTCGGACACACCCACTCCAGGATAACTTTAAGTTCCTGCACCTTTTTCTGGATGGCTTCAAAATTGGTGTGCCAAGAGGCCAGTTGTTCCCTCAACCTAGTTGTGTGGGCTTCACACTCCCACAAATCTTCTTCTCGAGTCGCCACAAAATCATGGGCCTTCACCTCCTCGACCGTTATATGATCAAATGCTTCCAAAATATCTCAAAAGGTTTCCACCTGGTGATGGGAATAATTAAACATGTCCAGCTTGTCCTTGCAAGAGATGAGGTCTTCTAGGGAAATGAAGATTTGTTAAATAAGGAGTTGAAGGTGCTGATAATAAAATCTACAGGAACCCAGCTCAGAAAATAACCACTGAAATTTGTCACCCTCGTCAGTAAGATTGGCCATGGGTGGCTCCGCAGAGAGAGAACATAGCTGGCCCCAAGCCTCTTTGCACACTGCCTGGTGTCTTTCCATAACACCATCACTTTGGTCCTCCCATGCTGCCACATGTTTGTAAGTGGGAAGCATCACTATAAGAGTGGGGAGGGAACTAAGTCAACTCACCCAATAGGGGAGACTCTCTTTTCCCTCAGATGGCCCAGCCACTAGAGTTGGATACAGAGGACTAACCGCGGCCTCCGGGATGATCGACAATACTTGGAAGGTGTCAGTCTCATTAAGCTCATGGGAAATATCTGTAGGAGGGTAGTAGTCTGAATTGCTTCAAACCAAAATGGGTTGTACTAATGAAACCCATCCTAGACGCTTTTGATGACAGATCGAGCGCCTTCTCACCATGAGAGAAGGAGAAAGAGGTGTATCCATCTTGTTTTCTGAATGTACGGAAGTATAAGGCGTGGTTGTTGCACCTCTCACGATAAAAGGAAAGGGTGGCATTATTTTTGGGGAAAGAACTGAACCAAAAACGGCCAAGGGTTTCTACACCCGCTAAACTGGTTCTTTTATCATCCTCGTGGGGTAACAATCTACCCATAGTTGGGAATACTCTAGTGATAGGAAGGTGGGCTCCGTCATTTTAGGAATGATAACCTCCCTTGTAGCACCTTCATACATTATCATAATCCATAATTTGAGGAGCACCACGGGATGGGATTCTCCCCTTACTCAAACAACCGGAAGCAGCGCAGTCTATTAAAGGCATCCAAGTTTCCTGGAAAACTGGTAGGGGAGATATGGCTCATAAATAACTACTCGGTCTACACGAGCAGTGAGAATACCATCTCAAAGCATGTTGAGGTATGAACATTACTCCAAGAAACCACCCATGTCACCTCTCAATGATCCATAAGGGGTAAGATACAGTGCGAACAAGAAATGAGAGGTGTCATTCAATAGCCCAACCACATTAGTAACAGTCAAAATCCTGGGACAAATAGAAAAAATGCTTAGAAGAGAAAGATGAAAGTCAGAATGGGGAGCCCATACAGTATGCCAATATTCATAACAGGGTAAGTGTTCCTCCATCCACCCGTACAAAAATTGGAATGGTCTACTGAGATGATGTAGAGGCTTTCCTTCTTGAATATGTCCCAACAATTCATAAATCCAGGAGAGGGTAGGAAGGGCCAAATTAATGGGTTAAACCACCGCTAGCATCGCCGCCATCATCAAGGTACAGGCTCAAACCCTGGTGTCTATGTCACAGGACGGGAAGATCTATCCAATTAAAAACATGGCAAAGAAACCTGATAGAATAAGCGCAGGCTGGATTTTTGGTCGAAGCTCATATCCCCATGTGGTATGTTGCCCTACTACGACAGTGGCACAATATGACCCTGGGGGTTTTTGGGATTGGCGGGTGGGATGGGATCGACTACGGCGAGCCTTCAGCTTATTTCCATTCGTCTGTACGTATAACCTTATCCAGGATACGAATGGGATTAGGGAGCGAGCCTCGAGGGGATATTCCAGTGATCTCACTTCCATGACCAGTAATCTTCTTGTCAAAGGAGACATGTGTTCGGTGTCATTCTATGTGGCGGATTCCGGGAGAAACTCATCATACATTTCTCCAAGGATGGGAAGACCTCCAAGTTGTTATATATCCCATATACTAATCCTCACCTCTCCATGCAGTAGGTGGAAGGTGTTAGTGCTTGAACACCAGCGAATCAGCAATTCTGGAAGGATTTCGCCTGGAGAGAATATTGCAAACTGAGACACCCCTGCTGCTTGGTGCAAGACCACCACCCCCAACTAGTCGGGGGACTCCAAATAGGTCTGATGCACCCAGAAGGCCTAGACCCACTCATTAGAGAAACATACTACAACCCAAAAATCCTACTTGGTGCTCCACCCAACACTAGGATTTTCTCAAGAGATGCTGATAATGGATGGGTATTCTAGGACGTCTAGTGTCAGGACACCATTACGACACTCGTGATTGCCCTGAGTCCATGCCAAACCTCACAGTATGAAGACCTTTTTTTGAAAAGGAGCAGCGATGATTTCTCCTATTGGAGAAATTTTGGCATGATCATGATCTTGAGGTGCCTTTAAGAGGAAAAAAGGAATGACAGGGTCAGGAAAAGGTAGGGGAACATCAGTGGGAAGATTAGAGATGTAAAGTGAAAACTATTGGAATAATGGGTAAGATAGAATCTTTGGAATCAAGAAGACCGTCAGAAATCTTTCACAGGGAATGATGTGGGTTTGAAGATTATCATTTCTATTCCTCACCATGGTGGCCCCTGTCTTCATTGATTTATCAGCAGCCTATGAATGGTCCATTATAGCCTGCATAAGAATATCTAGAAGCTGAAGAGAAGTGAGTTCAATATAAAAATGATGGATAAAGGATATGTAAAAAATGGCTAAATGAATTAAAACATATCCGCAAAAGGATATGTATACTGTTCCAAAAAATGATGTGCGAAAAGATAATTTTGTGTACAACATGACACGCATAAGCTACTCCGCCTACAGCTATGGTACACGGAAGTTCTTCGCCGCATATAGCCATGGTACGCGAGAGACTGCGAGGCGTAGGCCCATGAACCATTGTCTGGAAAATAGAATTGTCCATGGAAAGATGAAACTGAGGACCTCAGTCTTAGTTAAGTTCGCATTCAGAAGTAGTGTATTAAGATTTAAGTCTATATTAAAGGTTTTTGAAGTTTGGTATGCAAACAAGGCGGTCGCGTAGTGTTATTCCACACAGAATCCAGGTTTTATGTTTTAAAATTCAACATTCCCGTTCGTGGAAACCAAAATTTGGTACATAGATGGGGAAATGGCAAGGAAATCGGTTCGCAGAATGTACAGAACGGTTCGTGAACAGGGCTTTTGCAAGGAGATCAATGCGAGAGAGTAATGGAGACCAGGAAAATCAGGAGTATTTTTTCCGTGAGTAACAGTAAAAGAAAAATGACATGGGCCCCTATATAAAGGTGAGGTCCCCTCCTACCAGTTATACCTATTCTACTGAGAATCATTTTTAGTTCAGGACCACTTCTACATTATAATAGTCCCCATTTCATTCTGAATGGACACTATTCCAATGTGGGGTCATTTGTAGGGTCCTGAACACACCACCAAGTGGTGGAAGTCCCCCTGCAATCAATTTTTTGGAAGAATCCAGTGCTTCTACAAGTCTTTCAAGGAAAATGGACTCAAATTGAGCTGCATTTCTTTGAAGGAACTAGAAAGAATTCAAGTTTTCATGGTTTTTAAGTTTCCCGCGTACCATCACCAAGAACGGTATGCAGTGAAGATATATCATGAACTGAAAGGTATGCGGGATGGTCCTCCAACCTCTAGCCCACAAAGCGATGGCTAGTGAGCAAGGAAAACCACGAACTACATCAACCAAAAAAGTTGTGCATGGAATACTATCTACGTAACTTGACGCGAACCCATCAGTTCACAGATTAAGAGAATGAGAAGGGTTCTGAAAAACATTATCGCAAATTGAAGCCTCCACAAATCCTGGTTGGCCGAGTCTTCCACAGGTCAGAATATTGCTTCAATAGGCCTCCACAAACAGTGTCATGTTCCCAGTAGATATGATCACTCTGATACTCTATAAAAGGAGAACAAAAGAAGAAGAAAGGGGGACACACGCAGAGAGGTAGAAAGATAGAGAGAGGATGGTTGATGAAAACTTGAGGGAGACTCAGAGGTTTCACTCTAGATTCCATCTTGTTTCATCAGAGAAAGCACGAACCGTGAACCACTCCCTTCGCAGGTACAATCGTCGACAAACAACAAAATATGGGACATGAATAATAACAATAGAACTGAGAACCTAATTGGAAATACACGAACCAAATAATTCTCATGGATTAATTTCCCTGAAACGGTAATCTCCCAGACCCTCCTTCGGTATGGTGCCCCGTGTGGTGTACCGCTACGTAGATGGAACCTGGTACCACGTACAAAATCGGTATGTGGATGTAACCCAAAGCGGCATGGGGAGCTGTGTACCACTTCGGTACGTAGTTAGAGATACCCATGCCAGTGTACCACACCAGTACGTGGATGTCCCTTTTTCCCTCATACCACTATGTTATGCAGAGCCTTCCCCATCCCGCATGAAAATTTAGTACCCAGAATGGGGTGTTTTCGGGTATTATTCCATCCAATTCCAACCTCACCCCCTCTATTACCGTCTAGTCCTCCATGATCTCTATGTTAAACAGTCTGTCAGCACTAGGCCAAAGCCTCCTCCAAATCCACCAGACTCATATGATTAGACCATCGGGTGAATCAGCATGCCCTATTGTGTATACATACCCATGATAAGTGGAGTCACGAAGGCCCTCCAAACAAAGGTGTGGGCCTCGGCAATGCCTGTAAGGCTACATTCCCACGATAACCCAGAGTCCAACCTTGGGATGCTAAAGTGGACCTCCCAGTTCTCAGAATTAAGGGTGATCACTTGATTTTCCATTCAATAAGGGGTAGTGATCAGTCAAAGGGGTTATGTTCACTCCCCTCTTTGGTGAGGATAAAACTCCTCCCCTTCTAAGAACGTGCTCTAGGTCCCTCCCACTGAGGTAAGTCCCCAATATTATGAGGTCAGGCCACATGACCTTTAATTCCATTTCACATGGAAAGTTTCATTGCTCCGCACCCTCACCCATGGTCACCCCGACCTCTTCCATTGTGGGCTCTCCCTACCCCACCAATAAGGGAGGAGGCATGTGCATTGATGAATCTTTCCAATCCTCTTGTTTCTCACACCGAGCATGGCTCACTTGGTCTTAGAGGTTTGTGAGGATCACAACACCATCACACATCCTAAACTAAAAGAACTATAATTCTTGATCAAAATATGATACATATGACACCTTTTAAAAGGCTCGAGCTCGAATGGGTACCCATCCATAAAGGGTCCACCCAACCATGCCCCCCGAAAAAGGGGCAGCTTCCACGCGTAATCCCCACACAGTTCTAACTACGTGGGTTCAAATTCCTCTCCTGAGGATGCGTAGGAAAATTTCCTTATAGGCCCGATCTCAGCATCAAGTCACCTTCCGCCCCCTGGAGGATGATAAACTCTAGAGATCCTTTTAAACTAGCTAAGTCAACATAACCTCTGTGGCATAAAAAACATGCATGCTCGTGATGATCTTCCAAGATAAGGGTAGCATGTGGACACACTCTTTGGGAATGAACCAAGGATTCTAGAACATATGAACACGACTTCAATAATTAAGTGAGTCCCATAATAGGCAAAAATCCTCCCCCGGAAGGGTGCAGTGAGCCAGACCTCCCATCCTCTCGAGCAATGGAGTCCTTAAGTGTCGTTGGCCAAATCGTCAGTCAATGAGCACCTACCTTTGAAAATAAGGTCCACAAATCATGGATAATAGGGATGTTGGGAATTCTTGGATCCACGAATAAACCTATTGGAGACCATTTGAAGAAGTTATATCCAAGAAGGACTGATTGCATGAGTGATTGGCCCCCACACGAACACCAGCTATGACTAAAAATTCCTACAGGGTTAATTCAACCTTCCTTAAAGAATAATGACGTTGAACGGGTCGAGGTAAAGGAATGATAAATTCGACAAAAACCCATCCCTATATAAAAAGGGATGGTTGATGGTCCTTATCATTCCATCTCCATACTGCCTGTAAATGCGCCACCTCAGAGGCAGAACAATATTACAGATATATATACATATTAATATACATATAAATATTTAAATTAATATATTAAATATATATTTTTATATATAATTTAACTATATTTATAAAAATATGTATATACATATTTATATATGTAAAATATATTTACATATAAATATACAGATGGAGAGGCCGACTCAGGACGAACATGAGGTCACCCTATTTTGGTGCGACGATAACCCCACTTCAAATATTCGATCCTTCACTGATGTGGTCATTGTGAGAGTGTCAGAGAACATGATACCCTTTCCCCCAAATGTCACCACAGATTAGGAATTTCATGTCAACCCTATGTCTTTTTGACACTGTGGTCAAATAGTGATTTCCTTCTCAACATTTGAGGTAAATCTACTTGTTACAGATCTTTGATTTGTTATTGTTAGGAAATTTTTTAATCGTAGACCATCAATAAAATTTCTAAGATCATCTCTTAAATCCATTGGTTTTTGGGGTTTTCGTATCGGCCTCCTTAAATCCTCTTATGTTATGTTTTGCCTATCTTATGAGGAGGACTACTATCAGCTTTGGGAGAAGCACTCATGGTATTTTGGGGGTTATTCCATGATAGTCCTCAAATGGACCCCATATTTTGATCCCTTTTACGAATCTCCTATAGTTCTAATCTAGGATAGTTTCCCTAGTCTTATGTTTCATCTATTCAAAAAAATGCGTTATTTCCCATTTCTTAGCTCATTGGAAACCCTTTGAAATTGGAATCGGCAATAAGGACTCTTGCAAGGCCTTCTGTTGTAAGAATTTTTGTGGAAATCAACGTATCTCAGGATCTACCATCTCACATTTGGATACAGAACGGTGAACACAGATTCTCTCAAGAGGTTGTTTACGAAAAACTTCTATATTACTATAATATTTTTTTTAAACTAGGACATGCCACTAAATTATGTGGCAATACTAAGGTTTCTAATGAGGTCAAGAGACCCACTTGGATTGAAAAAGGCAAGAAGAATTTTAGACTGGATGGGACTAAGGATAATGTGGGCCCATCTGGACTTGTCCATGAAGGACCAAAAAATGATGGGAATAAGGAAATCATGGTCAATATTTCACATCCAACAGAAAATGAATCAATTTCAGGCATCGTGGAGGATGTTCTTGCTGTCACCAGTGACAACACTTCCCCTGTTTCCATGGAGATGGATCAAGGGAATCAGCTCGATCCACATTACACAAGGGACAAAAAACAAGGAGATGTCTATGATAACTCTTTTCAAGAGGAAGATGACCTATTGGATTGAATTGAGGAAGACTACCTCAAATCAAGTGCTAGGAAAGGGAAAAGCTGATGGTGGGCACAGATGGATTCATTACCCCGAATCCCAAGAAGACTAGGAAACATAGAGACTACTCTGATATGGAAAGAAAAATAGTCCCAAGATCCCTCCAAGCCTCAAGGAAGGATGTTGAGCCTCCCAAACATCCAGTTGAACCTGTTGCAATCTCTAGTGAAGAGGAGGAATATGACAGGGACAAAGATCTTGTTCATAGAGATGCCTATTGTATTTAGGAGGATGTGGTTGAGGAACTTGGTGCATGGATGGATGAACAAGATGAGATAATGCAGCAGAAATATGTTCATCATGAGATATCTGCTGAAACATACCTTGATGTCAAAAAACTCATGTCTGTAAAGATGTTTGGCGAATACATGAAGAATCAAAATTTCAACTTCAGGGACATACCTTGGATTTGAGCCTTCATGTTTACTTTTTGTGTCACGGTCACTGGTTTTGTCACTATGATTATTAAACTTTGGGTGTTCTGGACTTGAAACCCCTATTTCCAAATAATTATTACAGCCTTTTAAGGCTTCATGTAGCTCTCCCCTTTTGAGTGTTGCTTCTCCAAGCCTTCTTGTTTATTGTTTTTTTGGAAGACTGGTATGTTGATTCTTTGAGCATCTATGTTGGGTTGTTACTGTAAAGAGCTGCCAATTTCTCCTTAATCAGTAGCAGTACTAAGCTTACATGTGATAATCATAAGAAATTAAATTCCAGTATTGGATTCCTCCACCAATATGGTCATGAGGAACTTGTTGTGTGTGAGGACACAGATCATATTTGGTCACATGATTGAAAATGTTGTTTTGTTTTTTACTGGATCTCTGTATAAGAGGGATGTCCATGAACTTTTAAAGAAATTCCACCCGTTGGGAATGTTTAACAGTTGCTCAAAATATGAGGTAACTCTTTCGACTGCTACTTGATGAAATACATTTGGATCCAATTCAACACATTAGAGGACCTGGATGACATGATCTTTGATTTTATGAGGAACATATGGATTTAGGAAAAAAAAATTGGCTCATTACTGCTCTATGAGGAACAAGATCTATTTTTCAACACCTCTGCATGGAAATTTTGGGACTGTATGCATCCTCTTGATGCACTTTCTGAAAGTGGTTCTTTGTCTTGTCTCTATCTTTAATTCTGGTTTGTTTCCCCCTCAATCCCAACTGGTGTAAGCTCATTACACTTCGTGTTTGTATTGGATTTTGGGATTAATAAATTCCTTGGGACAATAATTGGGTGTCCAATTCATGTCACCACTTTTCTAAAAAACATATAAATATACATAAAATTTTATCTATATATAAATATTATATTATATTAATTTATATTATATGTATATATAATAAATTATTTGTATACATGATAATTAAATTAAATATATATTATATTAATTTATGTATAATATATAATATGAAATATAAATATATTTATATATATACATAAATAAATATTATATATATATATATATCTGTATACATATAAATGTATTTATAATTATATAATATTTGTTTGTATTGATATAAATATTTAATGTATATATTTATTAATAGTTTTTTAATTGTGTATGAATAAATATTATATATATATCTATTTGTATAATATATAAATATAAAATATGTTATAAGTGATATATATTTTTACACATATAAATATAATAAATAATGTTGTTTTAAATATATATTTTTTAAAAAGTTTTTGGCCAAATCCACAATTTATTATTTAAACCAAATACCTCTTTTAAGAATGGGTAGAGAGAGACCCATTACATAGCCCGAAGGCCCAAGGCCTAGTGTCCTGAATACAAGGCTTAAAAGCCCATTTTTGGCCCAAAGGACCCATAGGTGAATAGTACTACTACAGTACTCATGCTGCTATAGTACCACCACTACTACAATTCCTGCTATACTGCCTCTGCCGCTATAGTGTCATCGCTGCTATAGTTCTGCCGCTGCTACAATACTGCTCCAGCACCCTGCTACAGTACCTCAGAAATTCATCTCTGCCCGGATTTGATCCTAGGTCTTTTGGATGCCAAGAAGGAGCCTCTACCAAATGGGTACAATCAGGTATAATATAATATATATATATATATATATTATAATGTTGGGGTCGAAGCCTCAATTTATTTTTAAATAAAAGCCCTCTTTGGACTAGAGAGAGGGTAACCCATTACATAGCCCGAAGGAACATGGCCAAGTGGCCTGCATATAGGGCTAGAAAGCCCATTTTTTGGCCCAAAGGACCCCTCCGTGAATAGTACTACTACAATACCGCGCTGCTACAGTACCTTCTATAGTACCACCACCACTACAGTACCTGCAACAGTCCCTCCACCGCTACAGTGTTTTCGCTGCTACAATCCGCCGCTGCTACAGTGACCTACTACAGTGTTGCTACAGTGTTGCTACAACAACTTGCGAATTCTCCCCTGCCCGGATTTGATCCTAGGTCTTTTGGATGCCAAGCAGGAGCCTGAACCACTGGGGTACAGGCTCTACCACATGGGTACAATCAGGTATAATATAATATATATTTTTATTTGTATAATATTTTAATATAATACTTATTTGTATATATATATATATATGTATATATATACTTGAATAGTATATTTTTATAACATATAAATATAATATAATATTATATAATATATTTATTTATTAATATATGTATAATATATTTTTTATAATATAATATGTATACATTTGTATTTATATGATATGTGTGTGTGTAATATATTTATATTTATATATATTTGTACAATATATATTTTATATTTTCATAATGTATTTGTATATATTTGTAACATATATATATATATGTTTGTGTGTGTGTGTGTGTGTATTTTTATTAGATATATATATATCTATAGATAGTATAATTGTATATAATATAAATATATACAAAATACAAATATTAATACATTAATATATATTATTCTCTACATTTTATAAAATATAAACCATATTTATATTTGTGTGTACATTAATATAAATGTATTTAATATAAAAATATAAATGAATACGTGATACAAATATAAAAAAAATAATGTTTATAAATATATATATATATATATATATATATATATATATCCACAACCTTCCCCCACTGGGAACACCTCTAGGGCTTTTAGTGAAGATGAGGGTGAGCTCCAAAGCTTGTCTCCAGTAGGTCCCAAGTTAGCGACTAGCATCGAGGGTATATCACAAAAATATGGGAGATATTACCCTTAATAATCCAAGGAAAATACAGAAATACTGCCAACCAATCACCAAAAAAGGTAAATAAATGAAAATATCCAACAAGAAAAACCGCAAATGCATGAATATAAAACTGATACAAATGTCTCCAAAATAAAACAATACAAAAATAATCTTATGGAGAAACTACATTAACTCTTGGATTTGAGCTATATTGTATAAGCCCGATCACTAACTCCCTCTTGAAAACCTAGATGATATATAAGGGTGATAATAAAATGTATACTTTGTAGGATCTTACACTAGGTCTGTCATGAAAATGTGAAAAGACAATACTAATGCCCTAGTGAACAAACAGAAAAACTAGCCAGCACCTACACAGGTCAAAATCCCCCCCCCCATAGCCACATAAAGTCTCACTCACTTAATAACTCATCTAATAAAAGTAAATTAATATCATTATAATATAGGCATGGAACCCTGTAACCACTTTTCCTGCTAGTTTGATGCTCTCACCATTTGAGAAGAAATCATTTTCTCCCATCCCTTTTGTATCCACAAATGATGTCACTAACCATATATCATGTATCACGTCACCAACCACATATAAAATCTCAAAAAACCAAATGAATATCACATAACCCGAGTAGTAGGGTATCATGAATGTGAATGAAATCAACTTCATGAAATCCTCCCATGATGCATGACCCCCACCACATATCTCATCATCTATCACTAGTATCACCAGAAAATATTGTGGAAGGGAGGGAAATGGAGAGGGGGTAGTCGTCCATATATATCATATATATCATGGATATTGGGGAAAACACTCCATAGGTTTCCTAGGACTTAGTAAGGATATCTGACTTGGGTGGGTTTCATTGAGAAATAAAAAAATAATACATATAAATAATATTCCCACACAAGCCCATGCGTATGGGTTCACACAAGAAAAATGACCACAACCACCCTCAGGACACTTCTAATATTGTACCATCAAGTGCTACCTTAAATGTAGAACAACCAATACACAAGTAAAACATAATGGAAAACAACCTAGTTTCCATTTTCCATAGTTAATTTAATATTTTATCCACCATTATTTATCCATATAATTATTAATTTAAATTCACACTAACAAATTCTTTATTCATTGACACATTATTACATAAGATAATATTATTCCATTTCTTCTAAACCACTACCAAGAATCCACCACATAAATCCATGACATCAAAACCAAGATGCCTAATCTATAAAAAACCAAGGCCACCAAGCTAAAAAATAACAAAGGCCCCCAATATGTGAAAAAACCAGAGCTACCAAGCTGTAAAACAACCCAGGACACCAAGACACAAAACAAACAAGGCCACCAAGCCACACATATCATGACAAGAATATAACTAGTATTTTCATCATAGTATTTTCATTTACTGGATTTAATTATTTAACCATATAAGGGGGGATTCTCAAATCAATCCCACATTACATTTAATAATCCCATAACAAAAATGCAGAATGAAAATAAAAAATAAATATCAAGGGAAAGTAGTAACTAGATGTACATGAAATTATTCCCTTTCAATATCATTAGTATCGTATATTATCTTCATTATTACAATTCATACCATTCACCCAACAAAAATAAAAATCATGCTAATATAAAAAATTCACATAAAGAGAGTGAGAACCCAGATCCACAACCTTAGAATATGAATTATGATTTTTTGTGCAAAGCTGAAGAAAGGGAGAATAGATCACGGGGCCACAACCACAAAAGACATCCTTGAATCAAACTGAAATATGATAATGACTCATAACAATCATAGCCCTATAAACCATCAACTTCAAACAACATATCCATTGTGAAACCTCTAAAGAAACAAGGGAGAAATCAGAGAGAAGGAGAAGAAAGACTCACCCAGAATCACAGATATGGAATATTTAGATCCAACGATCAAATCCAAGAGATCAACGGTCAAATGAGATCTAAAATCACACCAATGGTTGTCTAAAAACAAAGAGAATAAAAGTAGGAATGAGGTAGATCATAGGGTGGTTTAAATTTATATACAACCTAGAAAATTGTTGTTTTTTGATGTGACATAAGGGATAATGTTGTGAATCAATCTACATTAGCATCCACCAAAAAACATAGCACTTAATATAAAAAATTTAGGATATATTTCACATCGTGAATGAAACCTTTCATGCTTTGAAACCTATAAATATAGAACCCCTAAAAACCTACTATGAAAATTCATGTTTTTAATTAGTGATTTGTGGTGTGAATCTCCACATACAGTTGCAGATCTAACTCTAGCTCCCCGCCTTCCTTCCACAAACTCATTTTAAGGCTTCTAACTCCTCAAACTCACAATGTAATAGGCAGGAGGAGTCTAGTCCATTACATTAGATACTTATCAAATAATTATTATCCTTTAGAATCAAAACCAACCAGAAAAGGAAGCATCGGCGTCCAAAAATCACCATGCACTCCCTCAGGAGATACCTATTAAACAATGATAAAACCATACCTCAAAACATAACAGCAAGATGTCAAAAAACCATCACAAAATTATTACATCAAAACAATAAAAACATCAGTGAAAAAATCAATAAGAAAACAACTTAGGGTATTGGGAATGCATTTGTGACCCCCACTCCAAATTAATCTCCTCTATAACACAATGATTTCATAGAAACCGAACCAAGGTTACAACACACCCTCACGAAACCTTTACCTAGTAGTCCTAAATCTCAACTGGATTTCCATAAACATTATTTCATCCCTGATACTCAACTACCCCCATTAGATGGCATGGTAATCCCCATGAAGATACTAGTTAAACTAGGACATGTGGAAGACATCATGAACTTGTTCTAGTTACCGGGGTATCACTAAAAAATAATCCACCTCGCTAACACACCCTAACATCTTGAAAGTCCCAAAAAACAAGGGTAAGAACATACTCCCCTAACCAAACATCCACTTCTTTCATTATGGGTAAATAGTTAGAAGAATGTATTTTCCAAAAATAAACTCCATATTCCTCCTCTATAAATCAAAATAATCCTCATAAAGGTATTTTTATTCCATCATCTTCTGATGAACCACCAAAATATTCCCTATCATTATAAGTGAAAATCAATAACAAGAACTTATTACTCTCCAATATCATTCTATCTCAATGTATATCAAGGTATATGCCCATAAAATTCCTCAATGGGGGACATACCATTTTATGCGTCATAGATACTATTATAATCAAACTAAAACAAAGGCTAGTTTCACACCCATTATCCATCGAAGTCTAGGATGAATTCCACCAAAACATACTCTAGCGTTTGGATGGTCCAATCCTTTTGTACATCCATATGGGAGTGAAAAATAGTCATTTAGAATAAATGAGTGGAAAAGTCATGCAACAATCCCCCTCCAAAAATATGTATTAAAATGATGGTCTCTGTTAGAAATGAGGGTTCCCAAATCTCCATGAATCATCACCATGTCATCAATCTATTGTCTCACCAGAGAATCCATCGCTCTGGTCTCTTGTATCGCCAGAAAGTGATATGACTTCATTAGTTGATTCATGATCACCTAGATAGCATCATATCCTTCTTGATCCAAGGGTAACCCAGTGATGAAATCCATTACGATTTCCTCCCACTATCATTTAGGTGCATCCAAAAGAAATAAAAAACCCACTAGGGACATGATGTTCTGCCTTCAATTACTAGTAGAATAAACATCTCACCATGAACTCTAAAACTAAATGCTTTAATATTAGCCACCAAAACTGCTTCCACAATCCATGATACATCTAAGATACACTGGGGTGCACCACAAAGTGGTGAGATATGAAACTCATAGAGGACTCCCTCACACATCACCAAAAGTAAAAAATCATTCTTTATTAGAACAAAACTTGATTCTGTTAGTCCTATAACCATCCCATATGGGAATCACCATCAATGATCTGATCATAAATCACCTCCACCTCTGAGTATCCCCACTAAGACTCTTCCACCTACTATCTAAAATCAGGATTTACCATCGTTTTAAATAAGTTAAATCTTCCATCAACCTCTTAGGATCCACGATAAAAAGACTATAACTATTTCATCGCCCTCCAAGAATCCTCAAATTCTTGAATAGATCCTCATAACATTCTAACCAGTGTATCTTCCACAACATTTACCTTTCTTGATGTATAAGATATCTCGAATTCATAGTCTTGGAGAAACATTATCCACATATGTTATAACAGGTTTATGTCATGTTGAGAGAAGATACAACTCAGTCTATTGAGATCCATAAAGACAAAAAAGTGTTCCCTATTGATGTAATTTTTCCATGGATTCAAATAAAAAACAACTCCCTCAAAATCCAAATCATGGGTGGAATAGTTATGCTAGGGGGGCATAAAAACCTAAACCTATAGAAGATCATCTCCCACTACTACATCAAGGTAAATCCCAATACCAAGCATGAAATTTCATAGAATTCCTAAAATTTACACCCTCCGTTTGAAACTAAAGAACTAGGGCACTAAAAACAACTAATTAGGTATTTTAATGCTTCCTAACACTAGTCACTCCAAACAAATGCCTGCGAAATTTGATTTAGGGATGTTAATAGGGCTATAATCTAAGAGAATTCAGAAACATACCTCGGATAATAACTCATGAGGCCAAAAAAATTGTGGACCTCTATCATGTTCTTAAGAATTACAAAATAAATAACTACCTCAACCATCACTGGATCCATCGCTACTCCTTGATGGGACACAAATGTCTAAGGAAATTCACCACTCATATCTAGGACTTACACTTGAAACATTTCTTATACATTTTTTAGTGTTTTAGATACTACAAAATGATCCTTAGGTGATTAGCATGATCCTCATATGACCTTAAGTATATGAGAATTTCATTAATGAAAATGATTATGAATTGGCCCAAGAACTCATGAATCATAGAGTTCATGAGTCCCATAAACCCAGATGGTGCATTTATGACACCAAATAGTATAAATAAAAACACTAAGTTCCCATATTAGCATTGTAAATTATTCATTGTGATATCTACATCCTTCACCCTCAGCTGATGATATCCATACCACATATTGATCTTAGAAAACTTCATAGATCCCCTCAACTAGTCAAATAGATCATAAATTCAAGGAACATAGTAATTAATCTTGATTATTACCTGATTCATCCTCTGGTAATATATGCACAACCTTAGGATGCAGTATTCCTTCTTATAAAACAAAACTAGATCTCCCCATGGTGACATGCTAGGCCTAAAAAAACTTTCTGTATCAAGTCATCAATTTGGATCCTCAAATCCTGCAACTTTGAGGTTTCTTCTGATAATGATCCATCATAATTAGTGTATAACATGGATGAAACTATATTCCAAACAATAAATTTTATCAAAGGTAAGTTCCACAATATCCTTAGGAAAAATATCCAGAAACTCTGCTATAACTCTAGGGACCTCTATTTCTTGAGCTCTCACTGACTATGTTGATGACACATACATCATGGAAATAAGGGGATCCACTCACCTATTTCCCATTTGAAAACATCACTTATTGAAAAAAACTACACAACATCCTCCCATATTAGAAAACAAATCTTTCATTCAGAGTAAATCAATCATTATACGAATGGAATACAACTAATTCATTCCAAGAATGATATCATATGGTTATATCTACAATACAAATAAATACCTCAATAACTGAGGATTCCCTATCATCAATCGGTATCCCCAATAGAAATCAAACAATCAATCTCGTCCTCTAACTAGTGTGGATAACACTAGTGGAATAGAAAGCCTCTCTTTATCTAATCTCATTGCTCAGACCAAGGTTGGTGAAACAAAGGAGTGTGAATCTCTATATTCAAAAAATGAAGAAACCTGGATATGTGATAAACTAATCATACTCTGACCAACATCTAACCCCTATAGCACTGATTCCTATATCACATGCATATATCCTTAGAAGAATCCTCTTTGTTACTGCTAATGGCCTCCACACCCATGCCTTATTATGGGCCCTGGAAGACAAGGGACATCCTAAGGATACCCTACACCAACTCCACATCCTTTAGGATAGGCATAAGCCTCTGGAATAAGCTTCTGAACATATGTTGGTGAGCCCTACGGCTGATACTTCCTTAGTGGAAACTACTTCTTCTAGATGGGAGCCTGACCAACCCTAACATAATGACTCTATGGGGCTGATAGACACTATTATTAATAGTGACCATGACCTCCACAACCAAATAATAAAATAGGAGTTCTCTCAGTTAACACATGGAAACTATTATCCCTAAAGAAATGAAATAATGTCCATCAATTTCATCTCATGGTCTATTGGAATCTCAACTTTATTAACATCTATAACCCTCCATTTGATATATTTACACTTGGAGGTCCTTGTTGACCCTCAATAAGGGGTATTCTATCCCACTCATGTACCCTCTCTATTACCTTCTCTTTCTTATTCACCTCTAAATATGTAGGTAACATAAATGGGGAAAGTAAAGAACAGAGGGTGGGGTGAAACTCCACCTATAAGCATCATGTTCGAGATTCCTCGTCTGGAATGAAATTAGGGAGAATCCCATAAGGTTGTTTAACTCGTTCCTCGACTATAAAATGATCATTCTCCCCTACTAAAAAGTTTGATACTCTGAATTCTTCTCTTTATTTTTTAGTTTCAATAATAAATACAACCTAGAATACTACTAGAAATCATACCATGATACATCAGTCATCTTTCTCTCCTTGTGATACAACATCCACCACTGATGCACTACTCCCCTCAAATGGATAGCTATTAGGGGAAATCAAAACTCATATTGGGATACAATCAAACCAAAAGAGATCTCTAAATCATATGTCCAGTTCTCTATCTCGAGATCAGTGATGTTTCCCTTGTATATTTCCAGGATCTAACATTGAAAGGAATGCAATTTCAGCTTCCACTACTCATCCTCCTGATCAAGATTAACCCTTATACGATCAATGGGGTTATCCTACCAAATTCCTTGACCCAGAGCACATGTGGATGATGAAAAACTAGAATATCTATAATAAAATGTGAGTTTCCAAAGTCTAGTATTAGTGTATTTATTCAAATTCATTTAATTAATTCTTTTATTTATTCCCATAACCCCCACATTCAAAGAAAACTCAATAAATTATGATTCTTGTACCTCTCCTATATTTATACCCCACGAGCAGTGTCACATTTCTTATTACATTCAGAGATCTTAAGGTTCTTTCATGGGATGTTTGGGGTCCCGAAATCCTATGTCATAATTGGTCTCCCTTATTTTCATTACATACTAAGTTCATCCAACATTGTTGCCTTACTAACCCATGCATTCCTAGTCAGTTACTAACTTAAAAATCTACACAATCTGTTAAAAACACATTTTATACCACTCCATCTTGAATCAATCCCATTGGTAACCCCTCCTTGTCCGGTAGAAAAGATAAGAGTGAAAACCTAAGACCCCCTCTAGTCGGCCCCATGATAGAGACTAGCACTAAGGATGTATCACAAAAATATGGGAGGAATTAGCCTCAATAATCCCAATAAAATATAGAAATATTACAAACCAAACACCAAGAAACGTAAATAAAGTGAAATTCCATCCAAGAAAACCCAAAATATATAAATATAAATTAGACACAGATTTCTCCAAAATAAAAAATAATAGCAAAAGAATCCTATGGAAGAACCTCAATAACTCCAAGTTCTGAGCTAGTATTATCCAACATAGTCACCAAAGCCATCATGGAAACCTGAAATACTTATATATATAGGGTTGAACATAATATGTATAATCAATAGTATTATACCCGTGGTCTCTTATGAAAATGTGAAAACATCAAACTAATGCCCCGATAAACAAACAAAAAACATACCAGAACATATAAAAGTCAACCAATAATCCCCTATAAACCTCACCAAGGATCACTCATCCAAAAATGCTTCCAAGAATCATAAATTAATATTATAATAATATAGAAGGGGAACCCTGAAACCAATTTACCAACTAGTCTTATACTCTCACCCAATGAGAATATATTATTTACTATCATCCCTTTCATATCCACTAATAGAATCACAAACCATATATCATGTATCGTGACACCAGAAATATATCACATAACCAAAGTAGTAGGGTATCATGAAATTGAATGAAATTACCCTCATCCCCTACTCCTGCCATGCATGACCTTCACCACATATCTCATCAACCACCATTGGTATCACCAAAAACTATTATTGTTGGGGGGGGTGTGGGAGAGAGGGTTGTCATTCACCCATATCCTCCTCATCCTAGATGTTAGGGAAAACACCCTTAGGGTATCTAGATGTCAATAAGGTTATCAAACTCAGGTGGAGTGTGTATAAAAATACAAATAAATAAAAATATATAATAGTCTTGCATAACCCCACACATATGGGTTCACACAAGAAACACCACCACAACTACTATTGGGATTGTACTGATATCGGGCCACCGAGAACTATCTCTAATGTATAACAACCAATCCACAAGTACAACACAACAAGCCACAACCCAGTTTTCATTTCCCAAAGTTAATTTAACAATTCATCTACCATGATTTATCCATTTAATTATTAATGTTTATTTGTATATATAAATTCTTTTGTCATTATCATTCTATTATATAAGCTGATATTATTACATTGCTACCAAATTACTATAATGAATCCACCAAGTTAAGTCACTGCATCCCAAATAATTTCTCCAAGCTACAAACAACTAAGGAAGCGAAGCCACAAAAAACAACTAACGCCACCAAGCTATAAAATAACAAATTACACCAAGCTAAAAAAAACAACCCAGGCCACCAAGCCACAAACAACAAGACCAATATAGAACTATTATATTCATCTTAATATCCTTTATCACCATATGTAAGTATTTAACCATTTAAAGGGGTATTCTCAAATCAATTTAACACTACATGTAATAATTCCATAAAAATAATATAGCATGAAACAATAACAACAATATCAAGGGAAACTGGTAATTTCATGCACATCACATCATACCCTTTCAATTATAGTGGTCCATTTTATTATCTTCATTATTAAGAATCATAAGATTAACCTAATGTAAATAAAAATCATCATAATATCCTATATTTATATAAATAGAGTAAGAGAGATAACTTGAATCCCCTACCTTAAAAGAATTTTTCCGATTCACTGCATAAAGCCAATGAAAGTGAAGATGAACTAGAGGACAACAACCGCATAAGAGAACCTCGAATCAAAATAAAATGTAGTGATTAGTTAACAAAATTTCACACAATAAACCATTAACTCCAAATAACATATCCACTATGAAACCTATAAAGAAAAATGGTAGAACATGTAGAGAATGAAAATAATGAGTCACCTAAAATTACTAATATCGAGAGACAAGGATCAAATTCAAGGGATTATGGTTTTAAAGAGCTATAAAATCACCACAATGGTCATCCAAAATCTAATATAATCAAATGAATAATTAGGGAGATCAAATAAAGGCTATAATTTATAAACATTTTGGAAATCACTCGATTCACAGTGTGATACTAGGTTTCACAGTGTAAATAAATTCATGTTAGAATCCATCAAAGGACATGGAACTCAATGCAACAAACATAAGAGGTATTTCATGTTTTGAATAAAACCTTTCATGTTATGAAACATTCATAGATAGAACCGCCAAAAACCCCACGATGAACATTCTTGGTGTGAATTGGTGATTGAAAGTGTGAATCACCACTTGAAGTTGCAGATCCAACTCCATCTCCTCCTCTTCCTTCCTCAAACTCATCCCAAGGATTTTAACACCTAAACCCCACAAAGTAATGGTCCAGAAGCATATAGACCAATATATATATATATATATATATATATTATGATATAACATTTTTATTTTATTATATACATTAATATAAATATATTTAACATAAGTTAATTTTATATTATAAAAATGTTTACATAATATAAAAATGTATACATTAGTGTATATACAAATGTATATGTATGCTATATATTTAAATGTATCTAAATATATTATATAGTTAAAATTTATTTTTATTAATATTTTAATATATATAAATATAAACATGTGAATATGCTTCCATGAATTCAATGTGGAGTAGTGGTTGGGTCTTTTTCATTACATCCATGAAGGTTGGGTTTCAGACAATTATGGAGTTGATTTCCTTGGTTATGGGATGCATTTTTAGGTTTGGGGTGAGTATTTGACACATGGGTAGGTTCTTATAGTTTTTTTCATGCGTGGGTGGGGTGATTAGGTATAGCATCCTGCCTCTTTATCACATAAACTTTCATTACATTTTACAAAACTGGGGATCTTTAAGGTTTAGTGTCTTGGAAACTAGGAACTTTAAACATGAAAACATAAAACATTTTCTAAAACACTTGAAAGGATTCTCCTCATGTTCATCCTAGGTTAATTACTACATCACATAACCTGGGAGCATACATCAAAAGAAAGGGTGAGCAAAAATCCCAGTAAGGGAAACAAGAGAAACATTTTACATGTGAACTTGAGATACTTCAATAAGGTCATGAAAAGAACTTTAAGGCATGAGAATGAAATCATGGGGCATATCATAATAAAAATAACATTTTCATAACTTGAATATGTGGATACATCATTTAACATAGACAATCATGAACATATCACCAAGGTCCATCCCCAAGGTGTCATTTGAAAATTACCAAGGTTATTCACCAAGGTATCGTGGAAATTGTAATCTCTAGTGGTTGCATCATTACCCAATGCATTGGAGCGCTATCAGGGCGCACCGTTAAATTTTCCTTTATTATCATGTGATCCACATATATAATCATCAAAAATTTCATAAATAACTCATATAGCATAAAATAAATGGGTTTCATTTCATAATCATAACGTTTTTAAAACTGCTTTAAAGACATGATCTTTACATCACTTTAAGACCCACATAAAAGGAAGGTGGGTCTCATGTATGTAAATCCCAGAATTTAAAATAGAACATTTTTGTATATATGTGAATACCCCTTTAGAAGAAAGAGCTTTGAGTATTCACTAAATAATATAAAAGAACTTTAGAAAAAGAGAGAGACATTTTGAGACGTAAATTCTACAGCATAACGGCTATGTTACGAGGTTTTAGAAGACATTAAAAAGAGAGGTAAAATGGGTCAAACATTCATAAATGACCCATAAAATAGTATATGGACAGAATAAGAAGGATACATGATCATGGTAATTAAATTTCAAGGACATACCATTTGAAATGAAAAACATGGAAGGAAGAAAAAATTAGATTTCTCTTATGAAAGTTTGGCAGCCTAACGGCGTTACTTAAACTTCAACAAAAATGAATTGATGAGATCAAACAGGGTATCTCATCATATGAACATAAAAGATCAGTATGATAGATTTAGAGATCATACCCCAACATAATAAAAAGGAACTTTCAAGGCTTGAAATGGAATTAGAACTTTGAAAAAGGAGAAAGGTGAAAGAACTAATTAAAAATTCGGCAGCCTAACGGCGCCACTTAAAACTTCAAAATACTGAATTGAAGAGATTAAATGGGTTCTCTCATAATATGAACATAAATGATCAGTATGATAGATTTAGAGATCACACCCCAACATAATAAAAAGGAACTTGAAATAATTGACATGAAAGTAGAACTTCAAAACGAGAAGGGTGAAGAACCACTTAAAAGTTCGGCAGCCTAACGACGCCACTTAAAACTTCAAAATACTGAATTGAAGAAATCAAATGGGTTCTCTCATCATATGATCATAAAAGATCAGTATGATAACTTTAGAGACCATACCCCCAAATAATAAAAAGGAACTTGAAATACTTTACATGAAAATAGATCTTGAAAATGAGAAGGGAGAAACAATCCGTTACAAAAATTTCGGCAGCCTAACGGCGCCACTTAAAACTTCATAAAACGAAATAATGAGAGTAATAGGGGATCTCTCATTATGTGAACATGAAAAGGGAAGTAAGATGAGTATAAAAGAACACCCTTTAACATAAGAACATGGAGCATAAAAGAAATTACATAAAAGAGACTTCTTGGAAAGAAAGAGAGAGATCAGATCCCTTACCTTAAAACATAACTCTTAAAACTCAAAGGTTGGGACCTTGAGGGCTTGGGGGCACCATGGGAGGACTCCTTGGGAGGTAATGAGACCAGAACTTCGTTGGGGGAGAGTGGGGAGTCGAATGGATGAGAGGATGGCTTGGTATTTATAGGGAAAGTGAGGGGACAAGGCATTAATGGCAAAGGGACACCTCATTAGTGGTTTTGGCAAAACCATGGGCTTGCCCATGGTATTTGCCCGTGGTATTGGCCACTTGGGACACCTCAGACCTTGTCTCACTATTCATAATTAGAACATATTGATTACAAACTTAATACATCATTTAATGATGTCATTAAACACCCGTAACTTAAAAACTATATTTTCACTATTCATCGAAAATTCAACTTTCTCAGAATAATCCCAAAATTTCACCTTAACCAAATATCAACGCTCTTATTACAAATATGAACTCCATTTTATAAAAATAATTTTCTAAATATTTTTAATTTAATTTTTAAATAAAAACACTATTCACCGAAAATTCATTTTTTTCAGAAAAAACCCCAAAAATTACCATAGCATAATATCGGTGCTCTGAGTTCAAAAATGAAATCCGTTTTATAAAAATAATTTTCTAAATATTTTTAATTAAATTTTTAATTAAAAACACTATTCACCCGAAAAAACTAATACTTGAATAATGATTTATGAAACCTTTGTTTAACCATTTTATTAAATCACATTACTTAATCAAGGTGCCTAGATTTTATTAATACTTTCTTTAAGTGAGATTACTAATCCATTTGGACACATTACTAATCCTAATCATAAAATCACTATTCATAATTTACTATTCATCAAAAATCAAGTTGATCTTATTAGACTCTAAATTTCGTACTGAACATAATTGTAGAAGACCATTTTTCGAAAATCATTACACATTTTTAATTATTTACGGTTTACACAACCATTTTTAAAATATCCTTTTTCTAAAATTCATCAAAAATATGCATACTATATTTATCCGGTCATTTGAAAATTCATAAACTTCATCATAAGAAGAAATCCCAATTTTTATTTAAAACAAAGGATTGCACAAGGCAGTTACGGTCTCCTTACATATCTTTTTATCACACCAGCATATGACCTAAGTGTAAGGTGTGCTAAGGTGAGATAATCTGAGGGAGGCATGGCTGACATCACACGAGTAGTAATTTCTATTAGTTTGAACTTCTCGCAAAGGCGATTCTGTTCTAGCTTCACACGATGGAGTTCGGCTTGGGTTTGGTCCAGAGCAAAGCCCAGTGGTGCTACCTCCTTCCCAAGTTCTGTTAGATGGGCTTCGATCGGTCCAAGACTACTGGGTGAGGCCATCGAATCTTCTTTCTATAAATATTAACCAAGATTACTTGTATTTAGAGGAAATAATCAAAACATTTAGTTTCCAGCAGTCATATTGACCAATGGTCATATAACCATCTAAACCCAACTGTCTCATTTTAATTATACTCATGTTATCAAATAAAACATTTTTGTTGAGTATAAAAAATAAAATAACACATGAAATTAGGAAACAAGATTTATTCAAAATTTCGGGTCGTTACAATCTTCCCCCCTTAAGAAATTGCATCCTCCCAATTTTTTAAAAAAATTGGGTTTTGAAATTTCATTGAAAGTCCCACATCGGAAAAAGAGTCAGTAACACTATTACATTAAAAGAAAGAAAAGGAAGTACAAAGGCCACCCGAGTTTACGCATACTAGGATTCCATGTAGGAAACATGGACATGGAGGAGAAAACAAAGGGTCACGTTCTAAAGGAGAGTGATAGAAAATATGATTAGAAGAAAGTTAACCATGAGAAAATCTCAAACTTATGATGTGTGTAAACGATCTTTGATTACCTAGTACGAAACGTAAACCAACAACGTTTTTTTTACGTTCCTTTTCATAATTTTGAGGAATTCATTTACAACATAGAAAAAAAACATAAGGAAATATATCTACCTTCATGTAGAGTTTCACCCTTTAATAAGTTTCTACCAAAACTAATCTTTTCTCCCAAACGATGAGCATTCAAAACTACTTGGTCTCATCAAAACACAAGAATCATCTTCTAGAGAATCACATAATCCACAAAAGATTAACTATCTATTTCTTCTATCTTTAAACATTATCCCAAAAACAGAAAGGGTAAGGTTAAACAACTCTTCAAAAAGGAAGAATCCCATAGGAATGGAAACTAATTTTAAATCTTCAATGTTCCATGGTAATACCCAAAGTTCATCATAGACCATCCCATAAATAACGGTCCTTAAAATTCCTCAAAATAAACCAAACTAAGATTGAAACCCAAATACAAGAAGGATTTGATAACGTAGTCTTCCAAAATAAACTTCATTGTTCATCTCCAAACAAAATCAACCACTCCTAATATCTTATAACAAAATTATCTAAACTAAACATATTTTACCCAAGATAGGTTAATCATTCCCATAAGTAACCTAAATTACTATAAGTCCACCATAAATTCATCGATTCTTCAAAATATAAGTCAACCTTACTCCTCAATGAAAATCCCGTAGTAATCTATTTACCTCGATCATATAGGGTCCCCAAAATAGTGAACATATTCCAAAATAATAATCATTTTTTAACCCTCTAATCATCTTTGTCATATTAATACGAAAATCGTCTCATTTACTATCACATTGGTTTTTGGGACATGTTCTTCCATTTCCTGCCATTAACTAAGAAAAGAAACTATAATTAGGGGCTTATTTACTTAGCTAATAATCATGAAAAGGAAAGTTTAAGAATAAAAGGATAAACATGTAGAATAAAAGTATATCCTAACTTGTGATCCCCTAGGTTCCAATCTAGGTTATCCATGATCATATATTCTTATGTGAATCTTTATTTTGTTTTATCCTTGTTCCTTTAATAATGGTTCATACTAAGCTTATGAATTTACCAAAGCATATCCCCCGGGAGTGTCGTAACCAAGAGTGCAGAAAGGCCCGTTGTCGTGTACCAGTTCCCGTTCGAGTCTAGCTCAAAGCGGTGTTTTCAGGTTTTACCCCTATGTACATCTGTGCCAGAGCCACCTCTACCTGCTTGTATCCAGACATGGATGTATTTGCTTGGAAACCCTTTACTCAATACTCACCAAAATACCAGGAAGATTTCCTATATTTAAACTTTTCTATAGGGTTCTTCCTAGATTTTTCATATCCTAATTTCCACAAATAACTAAACCATCCTTTGATACCAACTATATCATCCTGCCTCTTTATCACATAAACTTTCATTACATTTTACAAAACCGGGGATCTTTAAGGTTTAGTGTCTTGGAAACTAGGAACTTTAAACATGAAAACATAAAACATTCTTCTAAAACACTTGAAAGGATTCTCCTCATGTTCATCCTAGGTTCATTACTACATCACATAACCTGGGAGCATACATCAAAAGAAAAGGTGAGCAAAAAGCCCAGTAAGGGAAACAAGAGAAACATTTTACATGTGAACTTGAGATACTTCAATAAGGTCATGAAAAGAACTTTAAGGCATGAGAATGAAATCATGGGGCATATCATAATAAAAATAACATTTTCATAACTTGAATATGTGGCTACACCATTTAACATAGACAATCATGAACATATCACCAAGGTCCACCCCCAAGGTGTCATTTGAAAATTACCAAGGTTATTCACCAAGGTATCGTGAAAATTGTAATCTCTAGTGGTTACATAATTAACCAATGCATTGGAGCGCTATCAGGGAGCACCCTTAAATTTGCCTTTATTATCTTGTGAGCCACATATATCATCATCAAACATTTCATAAATAACCCATATAGCATAAAATAAATGGGTTTCATTTCATAATCATAACGTTTTAAAAACCGCTTTAAAGACATGATCTTTACATCACTTTAAAACTCACATAAAAGGAAGGTGTGTCTCATGTATGTAAATCCCAGAATTTAAAATAGAACATTTTGGTATATATGTCAATACCCCTTTAGAAGAAAGAGCTTTGAGTATTCACTTAATAATATAAAATAACTTTAGAAAAAGAGAGAGACATTTTGAGACGGAAATTCTACAGCATAACGGCTATGTTACGAGGTTTTAGAAGACATTAAAAAGAGAGGTAAAATGGGTCAAAAATTCATAAATGACCCATAAAATAGTAGATGGACAGACTAAGAAGGATACATGATCATGGTAATTATATTTCAAGGACATACCATTTGAAATGAAAAACATGGAAGGAAGAAAAAAATTAGATTTCTCTTATGAAAGTTTGGCAGCCTAACAGCGTTACTTAAACTTCAACAAAAATGAATTGATGAGATCAAATAGGGTATCACATCATATGAACATAAAATATAAGTATGATAGATTTATAGATCATACCCCAACATAATAAAAAGGAACTTTCAAGGCTTGACATGGAATTAGAACTTTGAAAAAGGAGAAAGGTGAAAGAACTAATTAAAAATTCGGCAGCCTAACGGCGCCACTTAAAACTTCAAAATACTGAATTGAAGAGATCAAATGGGGTCTCTCATCATATGAACATAAATGATCATTATGATAGATTTAGAGATCATACCCCAACATAATAAAAAGGAACTTGAAATAATTGACATGAAAGTAGAACTTCAAAATGAGAAGGGTGAAGAACCACTTAAAAGTTCGGCAGCCTAACGACGCCACTTAAAACTTCAAAATACTGAATTGAAGAAATCAAATGGGTTCTCCCATCATATGATCATAAAAGATCAGTATGATAACTTTAGAGATCATACCCCCAAATAATAAAATGGAACTTTAAATACTTTACATGAAAATAGATCTTGAAAAATGAGAAGGGAGAAAGAATCTGTTACCAAAATTTTGGCAGCCTAACGGCGCCACTTAAAACTTCATAAAACGAAATAATGGGAGTAATAGGGGATCTCTCATTATGTGAACATGAAAAGTGCAGTAAGAGGAGTATAAAAGAACACCCTTTAACAAAAGAACATGGAGCATAAAATAAATTACATAAAAGAGATTTCTTGGAAAGAAAGAGAGAGATCGGATCCCTTACATTAAAACGTAACTCTTAAAACTCAAAGGTTGGGACCTTGAGGGCTTGGGGGAACCATGGGAGGACTACTTGGGAGGTAATGAGACCAGAACTTCGTTGGGGGAGAGTGGGGAGTCGAATGGATGAGAGGATGGCTTGGTATTTATAGGGAAAGTGAGGGGACAAAGCATTAATGGCAAAGGGTCACCTCATTAGTGGTTTTGGCAAAACCATGGGCTTTCCCATGGTATTTTCCCATGGTATTGGCCACTTGGGACACCTCATACCTTATCTCACTATTCATAATTCGAACATATTGATTACAAACTTAATACATCATTTAATGATGTCATTAAACACACGTAACTTAAAATTTGTATTTTCACTATTCATCGAAAATTCAACTTTCTCAGAATAATCCCAAAATTTCACCTAAACCAAATATCAACGCTCTGATTACAAATATGAACTCCATTTTATAAAAAAAAATTCTAAATATTTTTAATTTAATTTTTAAATAAAAACACTATTCACTGAAAATTCATTTTTTTCAGAAAAAACCCCAAAAATTACCATAGCATAATATCGGTGCTCTGAGTTCAAAAATGAAATCCGTTTTATAAAAATAATTTTCTAAATATTTTTAATTAAATTTTTAATTAAAAAACACTATTCACCCGAAAAAACTAATACTTGAATAATGATTTATGAAACTGTTATTTAACCATTTTATTGAATCACATTACTTAATCAAGGTGCCTATATTTTGTTAATACTTTCTTTAAGTGAGATTACTAATCCATTTGGACACATTACTAATCCTAATCATAAAATCACTATTCATAATTTACTATTCATCAAAAATTAAGTTGATCTTATTAGACTCTAAATTTCGTACTGAACATAATTGTAGAAGACCATTTTTCGAAAATCATTACACATTTTTAATTATTTAAGGTTTACACAATCATTTTTAAAATATCCTTTTTCTAAAATTCATCAAAAATATGCATACTATATTTATCCGGTCATTTGAAAATTCATAAACTTCATCATAAGAATAAATCCCAATTTTTATTTAAAACAAAGGATTACACAAGGCAGTTACGGTCTACTTACATATCCCTTTATCACACAAGCATATGACCTAAGTGTAAGGTGTGCTAAGGTGAGAGAATCTGAGGGAGGCTCGGCTAACATCGCACGAGTAGTAATTTCTATTAGTTTGAACTTCTCGCAAAGGCGATTCTGTTCTAGCTTCACACGATGGAGTTCGGCTTGGGTTTGGTCCAGAGCAAAGCCCAGTGGTGCTACCTCCTTCCCAAGTTCTGTTAGATGGGCTTCGATCGGTCCAAGACTACTGGGTGAGGCCATCAAATCTTCTTTCTATAAATATTAACCAATATTACATGTATTTAGAGGCAATAATCAAAACATTTAGTTTCCAGCAGTTATATTGACCAATGGTCATATAACCGTCTAAACCCAACTGTCTCATTTTAATTATACTCATGTTATCAAATAAAACATTTTTGTTGAGTATAAAAAATAAAATAACACATGAAATTAGGAAACAAGATTTATTCAAAATTTCGGGTCGTTACATTAGGGGTGTGGGATTCGTTTGTAGCAAGTAGGGGTGTGCACAGGCGGGTTGATTATGAATATGGGGAGGAAAGGATTCATTTTTTTGGGTTTTTAAACAAATTGGGTTGATTCCCAACCACCCTAAATTTACTATAATTTTTTAAAACACTTCTTTTTTTTACACAATAAACTCCCTCCAAAATAATCTCTTCAATTTTTTAACCTTACTGATTCTTATCCAAAACTGTCTCTAATAGGAGTGGACTACCACTTTTGTGAATCTTTTTCATAACCACTACTGTTGCATTTATAGGGGTTATAACTCCCTCTAAATGCACTATTTTTGTAGCGGCATGACATGGTTGAGGGTCTGATCCCATCCCGTAATGACATGGTCTTCAGCAGCCATGATGTGGTCTCTTGTAGATTTTATGAATCATAAATAGCATAACAAACATAAATATTACATCATTTTAGAATAATGTCTAATATATTTCAAAATAATACACATCCAAGGATCGTAAAGGTATAGTATCTTTAGAGACTAGATACATAATCATATTATATAGTAAAATATTTTTTTCATATCCAATCAATTATTTCTATCATAGTACCCTTATTATAAATTTAAAACTTAAAACCTTTCTTCATAACCTAAGAAAAATGGAAACATAAGAATTGATAAGCCTAAATACTCGATAAGAGTAAACATGAGAGAAATAAATCAATAACCATATGCAATAATAATATATGCACAAGGTTATGATATCAATATTATAACTTAAAATTTTCATACCCAATCAATTAAAAATACTAAATCATGAGTTGTGACATAAATCTTCATCATTTTAGAATACATGAGTCATAAGAGTGTGGAATCATCATTAATCAATTATGAGCCACTAGAACATATCATAATCATAATAACATGTCATAAGAATTTTGTTTCACAATCTTAAGAATATAAAATCATTTCATTAGTTTAGGATCCCAACCAAGACTATCACAGTAGAAAAGGTCCCATAGTGGATTAGGTTCACTTCCCATTTAATGGTATAAAATGGTTCTTTCCTGCTTTTTTTATTTTAATGTCGGTTTGTAAGCAACATTGTAGATGTCTATGTTAAAATTGGGATGTTTGGAATTTATTTTTATAAACTACCATCAATAAGTAAAAGTTTTACATTTTGAGGTTTATTTTTTGGAAGACTGATATCAAAAGTCTAATTCCATAAGGTTTTTAACATTGGTTTTTGATAAAAAAACAACATAGAAGGTTTTTTAATGTCAATTTCATAAAAAACCATAATCAAATGTTAAAAAATATTATTTACTTTGGTTTTAATAAATAAATGATATTAAAACATTGAAACTTTGAATACTGAAACATAGTTGATCTCTTAAGATTTTATATGACTGTTCATTGAAAAAAATGGACTTATGGATCAAGAGTTATAGCTGTCAAAAGTTATGATTCTCTAATTTTTAATAGATACTATTCTATTCAAAGAAAACATGAGAACCATGAACCAAAAATTATAGAAACAAAATGAAAAAAAACTTGAATATTCTACCTGATTTCAATTCTTTGGGTGGTTTCCAGTGAATCAATATGATGTTTATGACTATTTATATTCCTTTCAGGGAAGAACTCATGCAGAAATAGAAATGGTGATTGATTAAAAAAAATTAAATTCGATTGGTGAATATCATGTGGATTTTTTATCTTCATAACTCCATTATAAGAAGTCTTCATCATCATAATAAAAATAATCAAAATGTTTAGTGATAAAGGAAAATAATAATAATAAAATTAAATGATTAGAATAGAAACCATGTACAAATTGTCAATTTAAGACATGTTGAAAATTTGATTGGATCGAAGAGGTAGAAAATGTTGAAAGAAATAAAAAAATTATTTATATATTTTAAATGTAAATATATTCAGAAGTGTTGTATTAAAATTTAGGTGGTATTTTAAAAATTGAAATGCACGTTGTGAAAAAAAAATATTGATCCAACATATTTGAAATATTAACTTTAACATCAGGTAAATATATAACCATTTTTAAAAACCTTCTTATATTGGGGTTTAAATGTGACAACTGGGTCCCGGTGACAGCACAACCACCCCGCCTTAACATGGTCGTCGGGTCCTGGCCCACCAGTTGCCCCGCAGACACGTGGGGCCCACCCCAGGGTCCACCCACATGCCTGAACGGGTCATCTTGTTGGGACTAGGTTGAATGAAGATGCAAGTTTAAAGAGTTAGCTTTTGCAGAGTGTTGTATTTTGTTGTCAAAGGCGATAAATCAACTCACTTTGTAGAAGGATCATAAATCAGACGATGCTTTGCTGGTATGTATTTCACACAAATCATGAGTTAGGAGAACTTGTGATGCAAGCCTTATGAAGGAAAGGGGGAGAAATGATGATGCCAGTCATATAATGTTTTGATTGGAAGGAATGATGCTGCTGGAAGATAGGAAAGATTCAGTTCCCATTGCAACTCTGACGATGCTTAAGCTGATCTATCAAAGGATAAATATCAAGATAGTGGGATTCGTGATAAGAGCAGAAGAATGGTTATGGGAAGAAGTAAAGAGACAAAATGGCAAAGCAATAGAAAATCTGGGGATGGCAGAAAAGCACAGTTTAAGGTGGCGTCGTTTTCCAGTGTTTTCCAAATTTTAGGGCCTGGAAATCGGGAGATGAAGAAATGTTCTTGGCAATGGATGTTGCGCATAAGATTGAAGATGGTTTATACGTGCAAAAGAGTTATTCAAGGTCAGAACGTTGAAAAATTACAAAGGAATGGAGTGCGCAGAAACTTAGGCATGTTTCGCGCAAAAATAAAGTGGTGCGCGCAATATCTGCGGAATGCGCGAAATAGTAGCGGGTTGCGCGAAAAATCTGCGGGATGCGCGAAATATTGGCATGGTGCGCGAAATTGAGGAATGAAGTTTTCGCGAAAATGATGGTTCGAGATCAGAAGATCAAAAATTGGCAAAGGCATAAAATGCGCGAAATATTGGAGCAGTGCGCGAAATCTGATGTTGCAGGAAAGATTGGGTTTGCGCGCAATATAGAACGCTGTGCGGAATTTTGCGCGCAATTGGTGCTTCATGCTTAGAAGTATGAAAAATGGCAAGGGCATGAGGTGTGCGAAAACTTGAAGCATGGCGCGGAATACGAAGTTGCATAAAAGAGTTTTTACGCGCATGGAGGAGGTTTTACGCGCGGATTAGTGTTTTTCGCGCGGGTTCAAAAATGCCTATAAATATGAGGCTAACCCTTGTTAGTTGTTGATGCTCGACACTTAGAAGAAATCCCGAGCTCTGGTGCGCGTAAATTATACGCTAAGTGAGTTGCGCGAAAAGGAATAAGTTTGCATGAAAAGAGGATAGCTGCGCGGAAAATTGAGAAGTTGCGCGCAAAGAGGAAAAGTTGCGCGCAAAAGGAAAGTTGCGCGAAAACGTTTTTCGCGCCAAAAGGGATTTTTACGCGCAAGACATTTGAATTGCGCGCAAGGCACCCTAAAGGCTGCGCGAAATATTTTGGGTCTTCGCACGTATTCAGTAGTGCGTAAGAAAGTTCTTACCGGATTCTGGGTAAGAAAGTGAAGATTTGTACTTCAGAGAATACATCTGTTCAATTGTAAAGAAGCACTGAAACATTTTGTCACCCTATTTGTGCTAAGAGGGAGGACATGCACTATTAGATTGTTTTTTAAAGTGTTTCACGAGTGTAAGGGTATATCCTACTCGTTGTATTCCACATCAAAGGATTGTTTTCTAGTGGATTATGTGGTACTGGATTGTTTCCGTACCATACCAAGGACGTAGCTACTCTTGTTGAGTAGTGAACCTTGTAAATCTTGTGTTCCTGTGGTTGTGTGTGTTCAGCAGGGAATAATCTCTTTAACAGGAGGCGAAGGTTGTTTCAAAAAAGGGAAACTTAAAAAGAAAAAGGATATCACTGATTCACCCCCTCCCCCTCTCAGTGATACTCAGATCCTGATTGGGAACTTCACATCTGACTAATGATTGTCCCACAGGCCAACACATGTCCTTTCCAGTGTGCTTTGTCCTCACTCAAACACACCCTGGGAAACTTCCCAGAAGGTCACCCATCCCGATCACTACTCTAGGCCAATCACGCTTAATTGTGGAGTTCTATTCGGACAGGCTCCCGGAAAGGAAGGTTCACCTTGTTGACATGAGTCATATCATTTAGTCATTTAACCCTTTATCATTTGGGGATGTTACATTCACCCCCCCCCCCCCTTAAGAGCACAATGCCCTCGTTGTGGGCCCTACATCTCAACCCAGGCAGTGCACCACACTTAAGGCTGAGTTCCTCCTCTGATACCAAATGTGACAACCGGGTCCCGGTGACAGCACAACCACCCCGCCTTAACATGGTCGTCGGGTCCTGGCCCACCAGGTACCACCAGTTGCCCCGGACACGTGGGGCCCACCCCAGGGTTCACCCACGTGCTTGAACGGGTCATCTGACTAAAGATATTCCCCACAGGCCAACACATGTCCTTTCTAGTGTGCTTTGTCCTCACTCACACACACCCTGAGAAACTTCCAAGAAGGTCACCCATCCTGATCACTACTATAGGTCAAGCACGCTTAACTGTGGAGTTCTAATCAGACAGGCTCTCGAAAAGGAAGGTGCACCTTGTTGACATGATTCATATCATTTAGTCATTTAACCCTTTATCATTTGGGGATGTTACATTAAATGTTGGTATTTTATAAAACCAATGGTAAAGGAACTCTGCATCACTTTTCCCATCAGTTTTACAAAAAAGACCTATGTCGAATATTAAAAAAAATGATGTTGGTTTTTACAAATAACCGATGTCAAAAGTAGAAAATTACTTTTTATGTCAGTTTTTAGTAAAAACAATATGAAAACATGGAAACTATAAATAATAGTACATAATTTGTTTCTTATTCTTCAATTTTACTGGTCCTAAAGCTCAAACAGACTTACGGATCAAAAGTTTGGATGTTGGACTTCTCTAAGACTTCTCTTAGATAATTCTGACTTTCGACATCCATAACTTTTGATCCGTACATATGTCTGAGCTCCACGACCAGTCAAATTGAATATTGGGAAATAAAATAAACCTTGATAAACATTTTTTACAATAGTTTTTTTAATGAAATTAAAATATACTTTTAACATAGTTTCCTGAAAAAACTAATGTTAAAAGTCTTCAATTAGGACTTTTAACATCATTTTTAGGAACCATCATTAAAAGTGATATTTTAACATCGGTTAATAAATAACTGACATAAAAAAGTCTTATATTAGGAGTTTTAAGATCATTTTTTTCTAGATATGATGTTAAAAGTAGTATTTTGATGTTGATTAATGAATGATAAATGTTAAAATTCATCTATTCATACTTTTAACATTGTACTTCAAGAACCCATTTTAAAAAACCATGATAAAGACCAATTTTCTACTAGTGATTCCATTATTTACTTAGTCAAGGTTCAATCCTAGGACTGTAATAGTGGATAAAGTCACATACTAAACTAGGTTCAATCCCCATTACAATCCATATTATCTCATGAGATATCAATCATTACCCAATTTGATGGAGGGATTTAACAGACCCACCTATCAAAAAATGAAAACAATACATATGTGTTCCACAAGTTCATAAAAACATTAATTAATTAATCATATAAAAACACATATAATGTTAATGGGTTTAATAAACATTTCATCATCGAGTAATTATAAGACACTCAGATAAATAAAATTGAAGCTATCATTAGATCATATACCCTGTGAAACATATAAAGCATCAAAGGGTATTTGCATAAAATAAAAATACTTTTAAAAGTGTATCTGAACATTTCTTTGAAAACAATGAAAAATATATATTTCCTTTGGTGTCATTAAAAATAAAAATTCCTATAATATTGATAAAAATAATTTCATTAAAAATAATCATGGAAACTTGTGAATTAATATTCAAAATAAATAATGGTTATGATTGTGGAAAAATCCTTCCATGCAACAAGCATTAAAATAATGATTCCTTTCACATATTTGGTGAAAAGTTCAAAAGCACTTCATTCAGAAAGAAAAAGAATTTTCCTTTTAACAAAATGAAAAGAACATAAATTATGGTTGAAAAGGAACTTAAATAATTATCTAATCATATAAAATACCATTATTGAAAACATTTTGACGAACATGGACATGAAAGAGAAAGATTTCCAACCAAAGAGGAAATAAGATATAATTTTCTTAAAAATATTTACTAAATTGTTTTATGTAAAAAAGGGAGAGCCCACTGGGCATGGGTGAGTTGGTGAGCGGCGGTGGCGTCCTGACCTCGAGGTTCCGGGTTCGATTCCTCACAAGGCAACGCACACAATATGCCTTTATCACCTTTCATGGCCCCTCTACCCCGTGTGGAACTAGCCTGAAATCCCAGGTGTCGTTAAACAGGGGACAATGGCTGGGGGAGTACATAAAGGTGCTCGGTGATGGGTGACGACCCACCTATACCATGTAACCCTTTAGTCCTGAAAACCCATTGTACGTTTTCCACTTTGGTGGTGGCAAGATGGTGAAGGTGAGTGGCCTAAACACGTCGTTCTTTGGGAGGTTCAAGGTTTGAATCATGGGAGTCCGTTTTCGGGGCGAGCCTCTCCCCCGGGATCCACCATTCTTGTAGGGTCGCTCGATCTCAACTGGGTGGGAAAAATGAGGCACGATCCACTGTGCTGATGGATTTCTTTGACGAACCATCACCGACCAGACCATTTCCCTCTAGGACTCGGCTGGCAATGGTTCATTCCCCAGCTGGGGCTCTTCCTCTAGTTAGTTACCCCTTCATGGTGGAGGGGGGTGACCATGTGTGGAGGGTTTGAAAAGGCCACACATGGGAATTCACTTTTCCTAAGAAAAAAAGGAGAGAGAAATGAAAGGAAAACATAGAATCCCTAGAAATAAATAGAGGATAAAAAATAGATGTGGTGTAAAATATAAATATCATATAATTTCCCTCAATATAGTTTCATATGGATAATCCTATAAAGAAAAACAATTGTAACATAAAACATTACCTCAAGACCAGTCTTACTTCATATTCATTCAAAACTAATTTATAATAAATTTATATTTATTATACATATATTCCATAACCATATTAATCCATAACATGCCATTTATAATTCCTTTATAATTTCTAATTATCCTTTTATTAACAATTCTTCAATGAAATAAACATGAGGGTGAAATCTAGTCAATTTTCTTTGCAGGTTTCGATTTGATGGTTCAAGTACTTGAACCTTGGTCATGGTTTTAATATCAAAAAACATTAATAATGTAATAATTATCATATTTATTTATTATATAATCCTTTCTAACAATTCATATAAAATAATAATGAAAAATTAATTACCTCACTCCGTGTAGACAATAGTTCGTATGTACGCAAAAATGATGTTTCCAGTTTTCGATGGATGAAATGAAATGAAGATAAATAATAAATAAACTTTAAATATTAATAATTATCTCATTTATATCATATTTTTTAAAAAATATATCCTTTTTACCATCCATGTAAATATGGAATGAAAAACAAATCACATTACTTCGAGGAGGTGGTTGTCCACATGTACCCGAAAGTGACGTCATCATTTTTAAAAAGATGGGAAGGATAACTAAAATTGTTATACCATTAAAAAACATATTAGTATAGTAAATATATTTATTCCATCATTTAAATAGGGTTAAAAAATATTTTTATGAGTTTTAAGTCGAATGAAACACGAAAAATATTGGTAAGAACATATACCTCTTCTTCGAGTGCCAACATTTGAGTAGCACCTTAAGGTGTCTTGGACGAGTATTTTGGGAATAAAATAACCTCACGGTTATATATAATAATTTTGGTAGATTATTTAATCAGATATTGGTCTATCTAAGTGGATCAATTGGTCTGTACAATATAGTTGAGGAGGATCCCTTTTATAAGTAAGGGGAGTGGAACACTTTTAATTATTAAGAAAATTAAAATATAAAAAACTCACTCTCAAGGTAAAGTGGGTAAAAATTGGATCAAGTTCAAATATATAACGATATAAAATTTAATTCCATTCATATAATAGGATTTGGATAAGTTTGTTTCATTTTAACTCTTATCTCTTTAGTTTAACCCCTCGTTAACTCTTTTGACCTTTACTGCAGTGATGAATTTTTACCTTGTTTATTATTCACAATGAGAAAACAATAAAGTGGAATCATTAAAAAATTGTGAAATAATTTTTATAAATTTGGAAAAAAATTATCAAATTCAATTCAAATTTTTGGAATAAATTCATTTTAAAATAAGCATTCAAAACAAAATGAAAATCATTTTTAAATAAATTCCCTCCTAAGAAAAAAAAATAAATTTTGTCTCATTACTTGCCTAATAAGAACCATTAAACAAATATTAAAATATTTTATTGAATATATTATCTATATATTTAGTTAAAAACATTCATCAATAGTGATTATTTTCATTTATTAATATAAAAACAAATTGTGAGTATAAAAAAATTTCAGAAAAACATCTATTTTTTACTTTCAAATGTTTTTAATTTCATTTCTTACTAACTGATAACCAATAAATTAACTTTCCACATGTGTAAAGATAATTATTAATATTTTATTTTTTTCCATTTATATAATCCAATCCAACCTCTAACTGATAACTAATACACTTAATATAAATATCTTAATAATATATTGTGGTTCGTTTAAACTCGGTATTGCATGTAAAACAAGCTATCAAAGATATCATAATTATTTAAAGATAAATACATCATAAAATATTATGGTGTTACATTATACCTATCAAGGCTTAAATGGACACTAAGACTTCAGTTCAGGTATTGCAGGGTCCTTAGATCATATAAGGGTTCCCCCTCAACCCAGTCAAAAAGTGGATTATGTAAAAATCAAATAAACATTAAATTTAAAAAAGTATTTTTCTACCACTTATTAAAGTGGTTTTATTTTGGAATAAAAGTGTAAGTGTAATTTTAGAAATATAGTAAACACTTCTTCAATATTTCTTATCGTGAGTTACACTACAACAGATTCCCACTTTATTTTCTCTAGATTTCACATTTATCAATGCTAAAAAAGTATTGATGTTCTAAGAAGCCTTGAAAGATGATTATTTTTATCAATGATAAAAAAGTATTGATATATGTACTATTAATATTTAATAAAAAACATTGATAAATAGGTAACTTTATCAATGTATTTTTAATTGATAATTGTTCTGATAAAACAAAAGTTTTTTCAAAAAAATTTGTATCCTTGCTATGAGCCCCAGGCCTTTTGTGAACTCCCCAACACTTTTTAATCAGAACTTAGCCCCCCATCTTATAAGTGCAATGGAATTTTATTTTATTCTATGAAATATGAATTAATATAATCCTTGAATCATATTTTTCTTGAGCGATGAATTGTTTGGGATGAGTTTTATAGGGTTTTAGAATGTTTCATAGAGTTTTAAGGACCTTTTTAAGGTTGTATGGTTTTAGCATGGATTTTTGAACTATGAATACTCTCCAAGAAACTATGAAACATGAGGTATTGGATCTAGTAGTGGAAAATGGTTTGAAAAAATATTAAACCTCACTTTTAAAATTTTATAATATTCTCACATGACAAATATCACATTTAGCATACTATTTAACAAATTGTGCATCCAAACCATGTGAAAAAATAAGGCACATAAAAAATTAATTATTTTAATTCTCAATTAATGGATATTTATGGTTAATTTTGACCATTTTTCTTTATATAGGAAGGTATCCTAATTTTTGACTCTTTTGCCCTTTCTAGATGATTTCCACTCCCGCAAAGAAAGATTCCAACGAATCCAAGTGGGTTGATGATCTAGAATTGAGGTATGTGATACAAAACCCCATGTTCTTTAGCTTTCTTATTGATTTACCTCTTTTCTATTTAGATGATTCATAGATCTGAAATATTGATACTCAGTCTATGAAATTCAATTCCATCTAATGATGGATTCTTGGATCTTTTATAAAACAGTGGTGGTTTCGATGTGACAACAACATCCCATTTGATCAGATTGGAATTCATTCATTAATTTAGATGTTTTCAGGTAATTTCTCATAGATAAATCATCTAAAGAACTTATTATTATTTAATATAATCTCAAATATCTTTTATTTTGATAGATTTATGATAGATCAATGTTCGTAGGCCAGACAAAAGTTCCTTTCCTATAATTTATGAGAAATTTATGATTTTTTCCTGAATAAAAAATGGATCTTGTGAATTAGAGCCCTATCCTTTGACATACCTTGGAGTTGTTTCTGTTGGAATATTTTTTAAGGAATTTTATTCTAGAACAACCCTTCTTGTAAAGTAATCTTCTGTGGACTTATTTCTAAACCTCTTTCTTGATGAACTAGAACACGGGTTAGGAAGCCTTGACATGTGAGCTCATTCTCTATGGGTGTGTGATGTGTTTTGATCATCAATTATTTGATGAACCATGGATTAATTATTTAATAACCTTGAGGTTGGAAGTTATTTTCCATTTAGAGATCTTTTATACTCTTTTTTACTTGTTATAATTCATGTTTTGGAAAACATTAATGAATATGCTTGATTGTGATCACATGTTGGTGTGTGCATAACCCATGAGACCTGTTTATGATACTTGTTTCCATGAGTATGATTGAAGCTTGTTTTTTCATGTTTGATAATGATACCATGTATTGTATATTTCTATTATTTATAATAATTTCATGTTA
Organism: Viscum album; assembly: GCA_963277665.1. Taxonomy (NCBI): domain Eukaryota; kingdom Viridiplantae; phylum Streptophyta; class Magnoliopsida; order Santalales; family Viscaceae; genus Viscum; species Viscum album. The sequence continues at coordinate 655,196,553 of OY728123.1, forward strand.
TGCTTAATTTTTATGCTCTACCCTATTACGTGTAAAACTATTCCGTGGAAAGTGTAGTTCTTTGTGCTTGGAATCAGTTGATCATCATGACATGGTTATCCATTAAATGGGTAGTGCACATGACTTGTGATGATGGAGATATTGGCCCTTAGCATGGGGTAGGTGTATTTTGATATCTCAATTAAATAATGTGGTTCACTTGAGTCCTAGTGGATTCCAATTATCATGTTTACTTGAAGCCTAGTGGATACCAAGTAGCATGATCACTTGATGTCAAGTGGATTATAAGAACTTGAATCACTTCATGCCTAGTGGACATCGTGTATCATGTTCACATGATGTAGAGTATAATTTTTACTAGAATTGGGGATCATTATTTATAACTTATGATATCTTTGTATTCCTTCTTTAATATAGTCAAAGTAGGTATGTCTAGGGCTCATTGTGTCTTGGTTATCACATAGGTGCTCGGCTCAGGATTCTTTATTATTTCTTGCACATTTATTGTTATCATGGAATACATGTAAATTACTTGACTCTAGTATCCCAAATCCAATGTTTACATGATTAAATTAGAACTAGAGAGAAGAAATTGCATCCCAAAGGACCAAATAGTTTAGTAGTATTGGTGAACTAGATACATACTTGAATTTCTCATTACATTTTTTAATTTTAAAATAAAACATGGTATTTTATTTAAGAACACCATTGTCACCTTTAGAATATATCTATATATAAATCATATAACACATAATGGTATCTTGGGGAAAGAAAACATAATAAAGGGGTGACATAAGATGCTCAGATAGGTTATGCATATAGTAGAATCTAAACAAGGAATAAATAATATGGAAATAATAAATTATGATAAAATAATTCCATATAAATAATATTATAATCTAGAAACTTATCCATGGATATCATAACAAATAAAATAATCACATGGGAATTAATAAATGATTTCATAATGATGGAATGAATAAAGTTATTCATTTGAAACTTACCAATGAGGCCTTGGACAATACATCTAAAAATACCATTAAGGCCTTCTTTCAAGACATCTATATAAATGGGTAAGGCATTAGCCAAAACCCAAGCTAGTTTGTCTCATGAGACCTACTAATGCATCGAGGGGCTATAGAAGTCCCGTACCATTACATAAAAAGTCAAATGAATTGAACATATGAAAGGGGTGAAACATAATCAACATAATCAATCACAATTAAAATAAAATAATTTTTTTAATAATTTCTCCAATTAATAAACATAATCATAAACCATCTGGAGTAATATAGTGAATGGTATCAAAATAATATATCCCCAGTCAAACTAATCATGATCCATCTAAACAAATAATAAATATGGTATCATTTCTACATATTCCCATAACATTAAAATTAAAATAATGTATGTTGAAAATTATGAATATAATTTCTATATGGATATCATTAAAAACATTATTGAGGAAAATAAAAAAATTCACTTTGAAAAATCAATTTTAAAATCTAAAAAATCACATGTATTAACGAAACATAAATTTAAAAAATAACCTTGTAAATTTTTAAATTAATATTAAAATAATATATTATTAAATATGGTGGTAAATTTTTTTTATGATGTATAAGTTAAAAAACATTCTTTTTCACACTATTATAAAAAATGTAAAAAGTGCCTCATTCAAAAAACAACTGAAATGTTTCTTTTAAACCATTTTTTTAAATTTAAACGTTGGTGAAAATTAATTTTAACAATATTAGAATAATATTAAATAAAACATTTTTAGAAAAAAAATGATATATAAGATAAATATTCCCATGTACATACTTAATTATAAACAATCCTAAATTTTGATGACATTGTGAAATAAACTCTTACCTCTTTGGTAACTTTTGAATCATGAGCCCTATGAAGGAAATAAATTCAAAGGAAACTTTAAATAAAATAAATATAAATATATTAATGACATAACATATCAAATAGGAAGTATATACACCACCCAAAAGAAATAAGTGGCGAATATGACATATGTCTCAAGAAAGTAAAAGTGAGACGAGAAACTCTTACCTCAGGTTTGACTTCCATCGCATGTGTTAAGACTTCCTATATAATAAATATATATATATATATATTATTTATATATATATATTACATAACCATAATATTATATATTACTTAATTATAATATTTTATCACCCTTTTATTAATAATTCATTGTTAAAATCACTATTTCAGGAGGTAACTATTTTGTATTTCATGTATGATCTAGTTCGGTAGTTTCAGTCCTTGTACTTTGATCAAGGTTAAATCATATAAATAATGTAAATAATGATATAAATATAATACATATTCATTATATATATATTTATGTATTTATTTTAATCCATAAAAGTTAGAGATAGAAAAATGAATTACATCATTCATGGAGATGGTAAGTCGTATGTAGACATGAACGTTGTTTTCTATTTTAGAAAGATGGAATAAAAAAAAGGTTGATAATTATTGACATTTATATAATAATTATAAAATAATTTAAATAATATATTTTCATCAAAATTCATCCCCATTACCATAAAAATAAAATAGAAAAAAACAAATCAAATTGCATTGTGGAGGTGGTAGTCCACACATACGCATGAGCGACTTTATCATTCCCCAAAATTCAGGAAGGTTAGAAGTTAGATATGATATAATCATTCAAGAAGTATAATTATGTTATAAATATAATATATAAACATTAAACCCATCATATTTCTCATCCAAATAATATGGTGATGGAAATTGAATTGTATCGCTACGTGGAGACAGTAAGACGTACTGATGCACAACTAATACATTCACTTCTCATTTCATGGGAAAGGGGTGAATAATGATGGATTTATAATCATGATAACATTTTATTAAATTGAGGATACCTATTTTATAGTTTTATTATAAATAAAAAATATTTACAAGATTTATAAGAATAAGTAAAAAAAGAAAGTGATCAATTAAGGCGGTTACCTCTTCTTTGGAAGAACTCGTTTGGATCTCCTCCTAAGGACCCAAGAGTTGGTCTTTTGAGGTGACCCACACCTCTAAAATGTGGATAAAGAAGTTTAGAAGTTATTTTTTTAGAGTGTGGTCTATATATAAGGGCCGGTGTGGTTTAAATAAGTGAGGGATGAGGTTCCCTTTTATAATTGAGGTGAGGGGAACATTTAGAATTTCATAAAACACTTAAAATATAATAAGACTATTCTATAGAAAAATGATTCAAATGGTCATGAATTAAAATAAAAAAAATTATAGGGTTCACATAAAATCATCCAATTAAAATTAGACAAGTTTTTATAACATTTTAAATCTTTTCTTTTTTATTAATCCCTTGGTTAATTATTTCAGACTTTAACCACGGTAACCACTATTTTAATCACAAAGGGTTAATAATGTTACTATAAATTCAATAGTGACTCATAAATGATTTTTCAAACTATATTCCATTTACATGGATGAAGATAATATATTTATGAATTTTAAATAATCTGAAAAAATATTATTTTGATAAAATATTATTAATTTAAATTTTGACACTATTATTTTAATTTGAAATAAAATGCATTAAAACAAAAGAGGAATTAAAATATAATAATTTATAAACACTATAATATGTATAATAGATCTATAAAATTCATGGGGAACCTTAATTATTTAAAATTGTACTACACTAAATAATTTTAATATGATTTATTCTATTTTCCTATTAATTAAGTAATTTCTGCATCAGTGTTGTGTAAGTGTTTAAGGTAGTTATTTATTCACTAAAAATTAAAAATAAATTACCATGATGAAGATAAATAATTTATATTTCAAAATAGTATTTATAACCTAACAGATCGTATGGTTATCACTATGCTAAAAATTTTATAGTTATTAAAAACCAGAGTGTGACATTTTTTACTTTTATTTATATAAAATATTATAAATTTCATAATCTCCTTAAAATGACAAAAAATGTAATATAACCAATTATTTAATTATAATTTATGAAATTCAATCATATAATAAAATTAAGTCAAGTTTTAGGGTCATTTGTTAGTCCTTACCATTTTATTTTTAACCATAATTACTTTATTTACCATTTATCATTGTAAAAAACATTTACTATGGTTATTATTAATAATGAACAAAAATAAATATAACATTTTAAATAAATTTTGAACTCTTGAATTTAAATATAGAATCAAACTTTAAAGATTAAATTTCTATAAGTTTAAATAATTAATTTAAGATTAAAAATCAAAATGCAACGAATAACAGTTTTTTAGAAAAATACCTTTTGAGTATAAAAATATTATTATACTAATTTAAATCATAAAAATTATTCCAATGAAATTAATTGGATTATTATGATATTAAAGATCTAATTTTAATTTTAAAATATTTTTAAAAAAATGGGACTTTGTAAATGTTTGAAATAAAAATAAATTTTTCAATAAAGAGTGATAAAGAACTTGGTCATGAGAAAGGTAAACATTACAAAACTATAAATATATCATGGGTTAAAAGGCCATTGATTTCTTGATAAGAAAAGTAATGGGAGAAAGTTTTTTTACAGTTATTGTTTCTAAATTCAGTGGATTAAATTACTATCCAAATAAAGTTCTCAATAAAATAGTATTTCTGGATTTATTTCCATGTAATAATCAAAATACTATCCTTTGGTTGTGCTTAGATAAATTTTCACTTCATCTCTTATAATAGGAAACAGATATTTGTGATGAATTTTCCATGGTAAAAGCACTTTTAATTAATCAAAATCTCTAAAAATCATTCCATAAGCCTCTAAATATTTACCAAAACCAAAATTCTTAGCACAGGTTATCCAATATGATAAACCATACCTTAACCGCAAAAAATAATATCTGAAGATCAACTTAATCCATGCCATAGGTATTCAATATTTAGGATCCTCCAAAATATTATCAACCATATTCAAAAAACCATAAATTTAGGAACAAGGTCACGAAATCATATTATCATTAATTCCCCTTAAAGTGTCTATTAACGTCACAAGTAAATAGCATGATCACATATTCTTTTAAAATGTGGTAATAACTTGAATCACAATGAAAAAATGCATGCATCCAAGAATTAACTCTCTTATTATTCCTTAAATAAAATCTCATATAAACAAATATAGATCAAAAAATGTATTAAACTTTATCATTAATTACTTTTTCATTAAATCACTATCCATTTCCATGGTCACTAATACTATCATATTTTATTCTTCAATGTTAATAACCTCTTTATCCCAACTAAAATTACTGACTCAATATCATATACAAATTAGGGTTTATCTTTCCCTTATTCATTTATTATCTAAAAATATCAGGTTTCCACTAAATTGATTTTCTTGGTTAACATTACCATTCAATTAATTCTTTAAAATACTTGAATAAAAACTAATTTAATACAATCCTTACTTGTTTCATGATTCATATAAAAATAATATCATTCATATAACCCTTATACAGAATAATTTATCTAATAAAAATACAAAAACACTACAATCCTTCCACTTAAACTATTGAAAAGGCATAGGTCCTTCCTTGTTCTATAAGTTAACTCTTGTAATAGAGAATTGACTCAAATAATTCGCATGTATATACACATAATACATTGAACCCCTTAGTAATTTGTTTCTCTAGGAACTTCATTTATATATAAAAAACATATTCCCCTTACTTTTTGGCATTCCCTAGGGTGTCTCTTTCCATATTTGTGACATAAAGGAAATTGATCCTTCTTTCCTCTATGGTCTCCACTACATGATATCTCAGAAAATTCTATCCTTATTTTATTTGGTGAGACCAATATTTGGTTAAGTTTCATGTTTTTAATCATATATTGTGATAATTGATTATGAATAATAACAATATCTTTCACTCCAGTCATCATCCCATTTGTTTTCTCATAATAACCACCTTTTCCATCATGTTCAACATTAACACAGTTCTTTCTGGTTCTAGAAATTGACTCAAACAAAAAATAATAATACAAGAAACAATAATCATAGTGAGAAACCACATGATCTATACATTACCAAAACATAATAATGTTATCCTAAATTCATTTAGAGGGTTATGTTCCCTAGTCTATGTTCTCCTAAATCTAATTCCCAAGGTTTCTACTAAAATTTCTATAATACCAACTGTAAAGAACCTAACTCCAGTATCCTAGATCCAGTGGTTACTTTATTAAATTGGAACTAAGTACAATAAATTTTATCCCAATGGACCGAATAGTTTAGTAGTCCTTGTTAAATAGATATATATTTTAATTTCAAATTACATTTGAAAATTTAAAATAAAACATGTATTTTCTTTGATAACACCACTGTCTCCTTTATCATATCCCTACATATCAATCATAAAACACTTCATAGTAACCTCAGGAAAGAAAACAAAAGATAGGGACGAGATCAAATGATCAATAGGGGTATTCATATAGCAGAAGATAAATAAGGTATAAATAATATAGAAAGAATAAAATATGTTCACATAATTTCATAAAAACAAACCCATAATATAGAAACTTATCTTTGGATATCATAAAAAATTACATAATCACATGGATATCAATAACTGATTTCATAATTATGGAATACATAATTTCAAACATCTGAAACTTATGACAGAGTCATTTTCTAAGAAATCTAAAAATACTATCATGTCCTTATTCCATGACATAAATATAAATGGGTAAGTCCTATGCCAAAAACCAATATAGTTTGTCTCATGAGACCTACTGATGCATCTTGGGGCTATAATGGGCCCCTCCCATCACATAATAAGTCCAATTAATTCCACATATGAAAGGGGTGAAACATAATCAATATAATCATTAATATTGAAACTATCATGAATTTGATTAATAATTTCCCAAATTAATAAACATAATTATAAAACATTAAGAGTAATATAGGGAATGGAATATAAATAGTACATACCCATTCAAAATGATCATGTAAAATCTATAGAAATAATAATTATGGTACGATTATAACATGTTCTCATATTATTAAGATTATAATAAAGTTTTTTGACATTGATGAATATAATTTACAAAAGGAAATCCTTAAAAACATTCTTGACAAATATAATCTTTTCACTTTGAAAAATAACTTTTTATAATCTAAAACATCAAAAGTATTAAAGAAAACATTTATTTTAAAAATAGATTTGTAACCTTTTAAATTAGGATTAAAATAAAATATTATTCAAGATGTTGGGAAAAAAATTCATGTTGTATAAGTTAAAAACTTTCCTTTCATACTGTTGGAAACAAAGTTAAAAGGAACATCATTCAAAAAAAGACAGGTATATTCCTTTTAAATGATTTTTTTTAATTTCAAACATGGGTGAAAATGAATTATAAAATTTTGGGAGAATAAGAAAAACATTTTTTAAAATATTTTCAATAAAAATGGATATGTAAGAGAAATACTCCCTAGTAGAGTCTTAAATATAAATAGTCCAAAATTTTGATGAGATTTTGAAATAAACCCTTACCACTTTTGTAACTTTTGAATCATAAGCCCCATGAAACGAATAACTTCAAATGAAACTTTAAAAACTATGAAGATAAATATATTCATGATATAACATATAAAATTGGTAGTTTATACACCACACAAAATAAATAAGTGGTGAATATGGCATACGGCTCATGAGAGTAAAAGTGAGAGGAGAAACCCTTACCTCAGGTTCAAATTCCTTTGTGTGGGTTATAATATACTTTATAATAAATATAGATTTATTATACATCTATTATAGAACCGTAATATCATATATGATTTAATTATAATATTTATCACCATTTTATTAACATTTCACTGTCAAAATCACTATTTCAGGTGGCGACTATTTCATTTTTCATATATGATTTGTTCGGTATTTTTTATCCTTGTACTTTGATAAAACATCCATTATCTAAATAATTTTAATAATTATATAAATATCATATAAATTCATTATATATATTTATTTATTTATTTCAATCCATAAAATTTAGAGATAGAAAAATGAATTACAATGTTCATAGAGAGTCCAGGTCGTACAAACGCATGAACGTTGTATTCACTTTTAAAAGAATGGAATGAAATAAAGGTAGATAATTATTAACCTTTAAATAATAATTATTATATAATATAAATATTATTTATTCATAAAATCCATACTCATTACCATCTAAGTAAAATAAAAATGAAAAACGAATCACATCTCTTCATAGAGGTGGTAGTCCACATATACACACTAGCAACGTTATCATTTCCCAACAGTTTAGAAGGAAAGAAGGTAGATATGATATTATCATTTAAAAATTATAATTATGTTTTAAATATCATATATAATCATTAAAACAATCATAATTCTCATCCATAAAATATGGTTATAAAAAATAAATTTTCTCTCTATTTAGAGACGGTAAGCCATATGTACGCCCAAACAATACTTTAACTTCACATTTGATAGGAAAGTTGGTGGATACTGGTGGTTTAATAATTATGATAAACATTAATTATATTTAGGATATATATGTTACCATTTTATGATAAATACCATAGATTTAAAATAATTATAAAAATAATTAAAAACTAAAATTGATCAGTTAAGGCCAATACCTTTTCTTTGGAAGAACTCCTTTGGATATCCACCTAAGGACCCCAGAGTTAGCCTTTTGAGGAGACCAGTGACTCCATAATGTGGATAACGAAGTTAATTAGTGGGTTTGGAAGGGTATTTTTGATCTATAAGGATTAATGTGATGTAAATAATTGATGTAGGAGGTTCCCTTTTATAATTTAGGTGAGGGAGCTTTTGGAATTTCATAAAATAAATTAAATATAATAAGACTATTTTGGAGGAAAATTATAATGTCTCTAACCCAGAGGCCACTAAACCAGTTCCCCAATCCGAGTTTTCACATGACCACAAGAAAGCCTCCTCGTACGCCAGAGGATTCCGACTAGCGACGAGGGTCTAATAAGTCATGTGGGGAGACTCTACAATCTTTACTAGAGTAAGCCACAGCAGAACACCATATAAATAATTAAAACAATATGAACAACCAATAAAAATTCATAACAAAATGTTTCCCAAATGTGGTAAAAACCATAAATCAAATACAACTATTCCATGCCATACTATTAGTGCAAAATGAATAAAACTCAAAATTAAACAAAAGGAAAAATTACCAAATGGGTCTTGACTCCAAGTTCAGGTCCTTCTCTATGTACATTCTGAGCCCCACTCAATATCCTAGAATAGGGCCTCTGCCCTTATCCTAACCTGCAACCAAGATATCTTCTTGGGTACCAAATGGTGGCCTGAGTAGGGTGTGAGTACCAAACTCAGTAGGCCACCCCCAATGGTGTCTACAAAATATCTAGTCTAATAGATAGTACATGCTAGTACAAAATAAATGGTAGGTAGACAAGGAACATTTTGGGTTCCATAAGTTAACATAGATTATTTCATTCACGACTAGCATCTATCCCAATTCCAATTCTTATACCAACATCATTACATAATTCATTTTGATCACATGTTTGATGGGTTAGGCATTAATATCATATAAACAAGGGTATAAGGCAATCAATCACAATGCATATGGGAAAATAAGTCAATTCCCTATCTCTCTAGGGACACACATTTCACACCAACACATTTCATCACCTCAAAGCCTCGGTCTGGGTGGAATGCAACTGTTAGGGGAATAGAGACTTTTTCCCCTTCTCTAACCCATGAATTTATGGGGTAGAGTTTAGAACCTCAATCTAACTTGATTCGTAGGTGTAGAACCTCAAGTCAATACCCTACTCTGCCAAGCCATGTGCACATGCTTATTTATCAAATCACCACAATCATACCATAGAACAACATAACATAACAAATTACATTGGAAATCATTAATCACAATGCATAATAAACAACATGGGAATTATTAATATGTCATAACACATTAACAATTTACCAATTACTATTCATAATCATTTAGCCAAGTTCTCATTCTCAGGCATTAACCATTTAAGTTTATTCAAAAACCCCTATGCCTTATCCAAATTCATCAATGAACACACATTTACCCATTTAACCCATATATTCATCACAAGTACATTTCCCATATGTCAAAACACAACCACTTATTACATTCAACCATTAAGTGTACAATAATTACCATGTATTAACCCATTTAATATTTTCATCCATATCCTTATTAAATCACATTTACATGATTTCAATTTCCCATTCCATCATCTAATTATAAGTTCATCATTTAATATGTGCTAATCCTCCTAGTAATTTATAACCAAATTTTGTTAAACAATTTACATAATCTCATTTGACCCAATTTTCCCATTTTCATGTCATTCCAAACAACTCCTTATGACTTTATCACCCTAGGAAAATTTATCATAAAACCATTTACGACATAAACAATATTTTAACATGTTCTACAAGGGATTCATTTTATTAATCGGAAATCCTTCACTAACCCTAACACTCTCTAGGTCCGGAATTGCCAGCGCACCAATGGGTGGCCATAAAACAGTCATGTCCTCCTCTATGCATCACATGGGGATTGTAAGGATTTCAATTGGTCATGTAGACACTCCTTTTTACCAAACACTCCAACGGAACCAAGAACACAATTAGGAGAAAATAAGAACACAAGCTTCATTTCACAATCTAGAATAAAACTATGGGATAATACTTGTAGACCACCTACCTCGAATCCATTGATGAAATCACTCTCAATTGTGGTATTAGATCCCGATTTAAGAACCCCTTGAATCTCCAACCTAGGTTCCACTGAAAAATAGAGGGTTTAGAGAATCATAATAATATAAATTAAACCACAAACCCTAATCCAAAAAAAAATAGAAGCAAGAGGAGCATTAGACATACCTCGGGATTTGATCTGCAACCAACAGCGCTCCAAATGGACGAGAATCAAAGGAGAACCACCTCTTATAATCCTGGATCATCCAAGTTCGTCACTAGGGTTCCAGGGGGTAAAATTGAGAATAAAACGAAGTTGGGTTTTAAAATCCTGGGGTGTAATTTTTTTAATTTTCTCAAACATTCTGGGCTTCACAGTTTACCCACACGGTTTTCCAAACCGTTTGCAAACCATGAGGAAGATACTGCCAGGAAATCACCCCCTTCACACAGTTTACTAGGAATTCCACATGGTTTTTCAACTTGTCTATCAACTATTTGTAAGCTTCTATCCATGACTGGATGGTTACCTATGATACTCTGCATAGTTTTCACTATCCGTGCGCAAACTTTGCAACAAGACCATGGACTCTCTTTTCTTCCTATTTCATGTCCTGAACCCCCAGAACACCCCAGATCCATCTCCTAAACATATGGAAAGATGTATCTAGAAAAAATAATACGCCAAACCCAAACTTAAACAAAAACACACCTTAAAAATATCCATGATCTTACGGCCTCCCCACCTTATAACGTCTTGTACACGAGCTGCTATTCCGAGCATCACTAACTTTCATAACAAGAGATCATGCCCCAAGTACTGGCTATCCCTTACCACTTTAAAAGTTTCTAGTTTCACATTAAAATGCCACTAAACATGGACCAAGGGCACAGACTTTCCCATTAAGGCTTCCTCACCACAACCCACAACATTAACCAGAAAAACTCCTCAAGAATGAATCCACTTCAACCATTCTCACCACAAGAACTTCATGGGAGAAACATAGGTGAAAACACCTAACTCACAACACCTGGAAACTAAACACACAACATCACATAATCATGGTAGAACCAATCGGTACCCCATCAACCTGATCCACTGCACAACTCATGACCGAGATCACTTGGCGTAATTTTCCTATTTCCCCCAACTCAAATGGTGACTAAACCAGGTGTCACATGAATGAAAACACATGATCATTCAAACCACATTTCCTAACAATTTCACTCAATTAGTGTACAACCAAATGACACCCAAAACCCTTAAGTACTTGACCAACTAAACTTGTTCCAAGGCTCAGTATTAGGGATAACTTACCCAAACAGTGGCCACTCGACTCCTTCCAACCTGAAACTCAAATCACGTCATCAACTAACCATTTATCTAGTATGGTTCTCTCCATGATTTTATGTTACTTGGAACCTCCCCCATCAGTGAAGCATCACCATAACTTGACTCAACTTTCCCATCACCTAACATGTTCCAACTCACCGCGCCCAAGAATCCATAGGGGCATTACCCTACATAGGCCTCCAACTGCACCGTCAAACCCATTTGGAAGGAAATTCTTACACTAAACCTTAAAGTACTAAGATCTACATGACCTCACTCAGGTTCAACATCATTTCCAAAAGGCACTTTCCACCACAACATGAACAAAGTGGTGGATCACTCCCACCACACACTTTCAAGTTTATCATCTCAGCTGGGTCCACACCCGTTTGGTTTTCCTCAGAGAACCCACTCTCCACTGATGGTATTCTACCCCTTTCTCATCTTCCCAAGGTGCATACTAACATTAAGCCTATCATTATCATCCCATGAACCAACAGATGTTGTTTCCTAAATTCTAGTAAAATTCCATCATCACGGAATTGCCACCCTCCAGGCCGTCATCGGCTTCACCCTTCGCATGACACCACCTCACATGGACAAGATCCACCCAAATTCAAGATTTTATAAAACCACCCAAGGGTAAATTTCCTGAGTCTAACCCTAATATTCATTGGAGTTATAGAACCCAACCTCTCTTGCCACAACCTATTGTCATATCCAACCACACACTTCTATGACTTCAGCACAGACATCACAAGCTTCACAAAAAACCACCTTGAGCCCGAAGTCGGCACTTGGCTCATCAGTCACAACATCCAAGTCCAACATTGCCTCTCTGAGGAACCTAAAATGCCCCTTACAAGTTCTTCATTGGAATCCTAGTGCCACTATATCAGGTCGATGTTCTCCTCTCCACATCTAATACTGACTTATCACTTCCCACCTTAGGAGTGTCGTTACCACTGCTCTCAAAATGGATTCCAACCACTGCATCTTATACTTGATCACAAAATGAACCCCAAACTTTGACATGGACATCTATATTTTTTCCAATAAAATAAAACAAACTTCACCCTGTTCCTATTCTCGGATTCCGTGAATGGAACCCATGGCGTTTGTCAACATTCGGTCCATACTGAGGACCTCACCCAAATCCATTGTGGTTGTATATCCCACCATAAAGCTCCAAATATACCTTTCCATGAGCGTAAATTTATAATGTCCCTCATCAAACCAAACACATTCATGTCTCTTGGCGTGAGCCAAATCTTCTAAATGTACCTGGGATGATGTCAAGATGTTGGGCATGCTCATCACTAGCTGAGGTATTCTAAAAAGTTGTCGAAGAACACCACCACGTACTTATCCATCTCTAATGTCGAACTGTGGGACTCCATGACCTGGAAAGGATTCTTAGGCTTCCCTACCAAATGCATCTTATCAACAATTAACCACCACCACTTAGGTGTGATTTCCAACTAATTTTAATTATCACTCCATGACCAAATCACCATGTAGACATAAACTAATTTTTCATGTGGCACTACTTCCGTCAAACCGCTAGAGTTCTTTTGACGTGTCCCCTACAACCAACAACTGATGCAGAGGGTATACCACACCATTCAAACCAATGGTCTCTCACAAATCAACCTTTATCTATGTATTTTCCATTGCCTACTTACATAACTAACCATGTATCATGGTTGGTCAGCCTAATCAACCCTGAGACGGCCACTGCATCTCACCGAATAACCCAACCATTCATACAAAAAATTGCATCCATGTGACCTCCCTCACCTCAGGTTTCACCATCGAGCAAAATCATATAACCACACTTCACCCACCCTTGTCTGTTTTACTCAAAAAAACTTCCAAGAATCCATTAATCCTCACCCAAATAGGTGAGTCATGAATTTATATGATACGACCCTTTGAAAAAATCCTTACCTCTTATCACAAGCAATAAGGCACCCTTATGAAAAGACCTGGACCAAAAATACCATTCACTAAAACATGGGGTACTTGGTATGCATTCACACCACCTCTAAAGCATCTCCCATGCTTCATATTCCAAGGTACTTTCATCACTGACCTAACGTCCCAAGGGTTCACCCTTGAATTTCAGAAATTATCATTTCCCAACAACAACTCTAGTATTACCACCAACCATAAACCTTCCCACTTATCCCCCTAGGCCAAACCTGCACCATAAAATACTCTGATTCCCACTATCAAAGTCCAGAACATCTACCCGTGAGACACACACCCAAAAGAACTAGGAACCCTCTTTGACCTCCTTCATAGGTCACCTTGAAGGTTGAATGATACCAACTCCCTAGACTATAGTCAAAACCAGGAAAATCCATTGTTCATATCCCCAAACTATACATATCATGACACAAACAATGAACTTCTCATGAATAGCACTCTTACCACGATTTCAATGCACATTGTGCCTAGCTCACCAAACAACCATTTACTCTAGGTTCCATACCAAAGTTGTACACATTCATTGACACTACAAAAAAAACATCATCTCTAGGATTCAAAAAACAAGTTGTATTATCTCTACTCACAAGGTTAACAAGACCTAGGAACTATCCTTAAGGTCCATCATGCACTCTGTATGGTTACGAATCACAAGAGTTTCCTCACTCTCATTACCGAACAATTCCTCGCAACCTAAAGGCCACAGCCCTACCAAGAGTTCCCCAAACACACCACCTAGACCACATCATCACCAGAAAGGCATCACAATACAAATCCAAAGTCTCAAACTAGGGCACTCTCACTGCCCCAACCTATACATACAAGGTTCAAACTGACAACATAAAGGATACCCACCTTTTAACTCAATAATTCCCATTTTAAACTTATCTTTCACCTGATGCTTTGAAGAATTCCCAACAGAATTTAACCACAAATGAAAATATCTCACATTATCAACCTTAAAAAACCATTCTTTATACTCAACCCCAACGGTCATCATCACACTTAGAAAACTACCCTCTACCATACCTATTGTGGGTCATGGTAAACATTGGGGTAATACATTTACTTAATCACAAGTCTTTATTCAACATATCTTTAAACTAATTCTTCTTTTACAACATGATCTTTTACTCTTAAGCACATTTCCCATTTCACAACATGTTAAAATCATCATTTGAACTCACTTACACATTTCATTAGGAAACATTCATTAACAATTTTACCGTAATTATGCAACCCTTTTTTTTCTTTTAGACATCAAAATAACCTTTATAATTTATCACAACACAAAACATTAACTTGGTCAAAACATTTCTTTATACACGAAATTTCTTAACTATTAATTTGTGTTCTTTTCATTCACCCACTTGAATTACCATTATTAGGCATCATTTTATTCATATTCATCATGGAAATAAAATTAATTCTACACTTTATGCCTTGAACACCCATCCCGTGTGTGTGCCTATAATAATGCATGCCACCAATATCCTTATGTGCCTAAAATGATGAATGAATGCATAACCCCAAGTCATTCTGGAAATGAGTGAAGTATCATAAATCAATGAAATCACACAACATGTCCATAACCCAACGGTGAAATATCATTCAACTATAACAACACACATCAAGAACAACAATTCCCACCCAGGGTGACTTGGGTTTTCCCTCGTACATGGGTTAGATACACCCAATTACGAGCTCATTTCCAAGGACCGACACACCCTAATCTCTTGTCTACCATCCCCAAATAATAAAAAAGATAAAATAACCTCCCTATAATACAACATTGTAACATCCCCAACCCGGAGGCCACTAAACCGATGTCCCGAGCCAAGTCATCACATGACCTCAAGCACGCCTCCCCGTACGCCAGAGGCTACCAACTAGGAGCAAGGGTCTAATAATTCACGTGGGGAGACTATACCCTCTTTACGAGAGTAATGCATAACAGAACACCATATAAATAGCAAAAAAATATGAACAACCAATAAACATGCCTAACCAAATGTTTCCCAAATGGGGTGCATCCCACAAATCAAATACAACCATGTCATGCCATAAAAGTAGTAAAAAGTGAATAAAACACAAAATAAAACAAAAGGCCAAATTCCCAAATGGGTCCTGACTCCAAGTCAGGGTCCTTCTCCATGAACATCTCAAGCCCAACTCAACATTCTAGCGTAGGACCTCTAACCTTGTCATGACCTGCAACCAAGAGATCTAATCTGGTAAACAATCATAGCCTGAGTAGGGTGTGAGTAAAAAACTCAGTAGGCCACCACCAATGGTGTCTAAAAAATATCCAGTCTAATAAATAGTGCATTCAATTACAAAATAAATGGTAAGTAGACAAGGAACAGTTTAGGTTTCATAAGTTAAGATATTTTATTTCATTCTTGACTATCATATATCCCAATTCCAATTTTGTATACCAACTTCATAAATTAATTCATTTTGACCACAAGTTCCATGGTTTAGGCATAAATATCATCTACACAAGGGTCTAAGGAAATAAATAATAATGAATAGTGGAAAATAAGTCATGTCCCTATCTCACTAGGGATACACATATCACATCAACACATTTCCTCACCTTGAACCCTCGGTCTGGGTGGAATGTAACCATTAGGGGAATATATCCTTTATCACATTCCATAACCTGTGCATTTATGGGGTGGATTTTAGAACCTTAGTCTAACTCAACCCATGGGCGTAGAACCTCAAGTCAGTACCTCACTCTACCAAACCTTGTCAACATGCTTATTTATCACATCACCAGAACCGTACAATAGCACAACATAACATAACAAATTCCATTGGAAATCATTAATCGCAATGAATAATAAACAACATGGGAATTATTACTTTTCCATAACCCATTACCACATTTTCCAATTACTATTCATAGCCTTTTAGCTAATTTCTCATTCTCGTACCTTAACCCTTTAAGTTTATCCAACAACTCCAATGCCTTATCTAAATTCATCAATAACCATACATTTACCCATTTAACCCATTTATGTATCACAATTACATTTCCCATATCTCAAAACACAACCACTTGTTACATTCAACTATTAGGTGTACCAAAATTCCCATGTATTAACCCATTCAACATTTTCATCTATTCACTTACTAAATCCCATTGACATGCTCCCCATTTCCAATTCCATCATCCAATAATAATTCCCCATTTAATATTCTCTAATACTTCTAAGAATTTCTAACCAAATTTTTTTAAACAATTTCCATAATCCTATTCAACCCAATTTTCCCATTTTAATGTCATTCCAAACAACTCCTTATGACATTATCATCCTATGCATATTTTTCATCAAACTATTTAAAACATAATCATCCTTTTAACATGTTCTAAAAGGTATTCACAATATTACTCGGTAATCCCTCACTTACCCAACCACTCTCTAGGTCCGGAATTGCTGGCACACCCATGGGTGGCCTTAAAATGGTCAAGTCCTCCTCTAAACATCCCATAGGGATCGTGAGGATTTAAATTGTTCACTTAGACACTCCTTTTTATCAAACACTCCAAGATAACCAAGAATGAAATTAGAGTAAAATAAGATCACAAGCTTCCTTGCACAGTCTAGAATAAAACTATGGGATAATACTTGTAGACCACCTACCTCGAATCTGTTGATGAATGCACTATAAATCATGATCTTAGATCCAAATTCAATCACACCTTGAAGCCCAGACATATATTCCACTAGAAATATAGTGTTTTATGGTTTCAGAAGAAGAAGGAAGAAACCACAAACCCTAATCCAAAAAAGATAAGCAAGAGGAGTGTTAAACTTAACCAGGGCTTCGATATGCAACCAACAGCACACCAAACAGCCAATAATCGAAGTAGAACCATCTCTTGGAAGCTTGGGTCATCCAAGTTCATCACTAGAGTTTTAAGGGGTAAAGTGGAGGAGAACCCTAAGTTGGGTTTTAAAATTATATGGTGGAATTTTTGTAATTTTCTCAAAGTTTCTGGGCCGCACAGTTTACCACACGGTTTCCCAAATCATGTGAAAACCGTGTGGAATCTACTGACAAAAATCACCCCCTTCACATGGTTTTTGTGGAATTATGTATGGTTTTCTAACCTGTTTATCAACTGTGTGTAAGCTTCGGTCCATGACCGCACAGTTACCTGGGATACTCAGCACGGTTTGGACTAACATTGCGCAAACCGTGCAACATTTTCGGAAACTCAAATTTTTTAATATTTTGTTTCCCAAACACCCATAGCACCCTAGAGCCTTCACCTAAAAATAAGGAAACACTTATCTATCCAAAAATTAGAGGTCAAACCAAAACTTAAACAAAAACATTCCTTAAGAAGATCTAGGATCTCACACAAATGCTTACAAATGATCATGAATTAAAATAAAAAGTGTCTAATCTTGAATTATCATCAGACAATTAAAGTTATATAAGTTTTTAAGTCCTATTATTTATTATCCTTATTATTAACCCCTTGGATAATTATTTTTTAACTTAACTGTGGTAAACACTATTTTAATAACAAAATGTTAATAATGTTACTATAAATAGAAAATTGACTCATAAATGGACCATGGATGATGTTTTAAACCATATTCTATTCACATGGATGAATTTAATTGTTTTTATAAATTTTAAATACTTTAATAAAATATTATTTTGATAAAATATTGTTATTGTCAATTTTGAAACTATTCATTTAATTTGACTTCAAATACATAAATATAAAGAAATAAATAAAATATAATACTTTAAATCCACCCCTAATATTTCTAATAGATATATAAAACTCATGGGGAACATTAATTCTTTCAAATTTTACTAACTTTAAAAAATATAATATCATTTTTTTTATTTTCCCATTAATTAAATAATTACACTCTCTCCATTGTGTAAGTATTTAAGATAATTATTTATTCACTTAAAATTAAAAATAAATTACCAAGATGAAGTAAAATTAATTAGATTTAAAAATATAATTTATAAATAAACATATCATCTTGTTATCCACATGTTAAAAATATTTTAGTTACTAAAAAAAGTGTGACATTTTTTACTTTTCTTTACATAAAATATTATAAAGTGAATAATCTCATTAAAATGGAAACAAAGGTCATATAACCGAATATTATATGATTATGGATAAAATTTACTCATACAATAAAATTAATAAAACTGTTAGAGTCATTTTTTTTGTCCTTCTTATTTTATTTTTAACCATAACTAACTAATTTACCCTTTACCAAACTAAAAAAATTTATTATGGTTATTATTAATAATGATCAAAAATAAATGGTAATTTTTAAAAAATATTTACCTCGTGATTAGAAATATGGAATATATTTTTAAATATTCAATTCCTATAAGGGGCATAAATTAATTTAATATTTGAAAAAAATGCAATGAAGAGTAGCTTTTTAGATAAATGGATTTTTAAGTATAAAAATGTTTTTATAAACAATTAAATCATAAAAATGATTCTAATGGACTTTATTGTATTATTAATTATATTAAAGATATTTCGTACTTTGAATACATTTTAAAACAATAGTAATTTCTTAATGTTTGAAACAAAAATATAGTTTTCAATAAAAACAGTACTTTCCACAATTCAATAGAAAGTCAATCTTTTCAAAAAATACCAAAAATTCACCCTCAGATAATTTTGATATGATTATTTGAAAAATTATATTCATTTTACCAAATAAATGTTCTAAAATTTCAAAAAAATATTTACAATATTTCCACACAAAAAGTAATAAAAATCATTTTTTGAAGAAAACATATTTTTGAAGAATAAAATAACATTACTAATGATTGAGTACTTAATTCATAAGAATTAATCAAAAAAAATTATTTATTAGGTAATTTATATATATATATATATATATAATAATTTGGTTAATTTTATTCATACTCTTAAATTTAACAACTACGTTAAAACAGTCATATTTTAATAATAATATTTTAGGGTTCATTTAAGCTTAGTGTTATGTGTTTTATATGATATTGAACATAGTGTTCTTTATAAATCTCAAGGTTTTATAATACTATAGTGTCATTCCCCATAATTCACTAAGAAGTCCCTCGAGATGGTTTTCCACATGAAATCAAGTGCGCCTCCCTATATTCCAGAGGTTGTTGCCTAGTATAAAGGGCCAAGGGTGTGTCCATGGGAAGACCATACCCTCGTGATTTAGATTTTATCATAACAGTAAATAATATATGGGAAGTAGTGGAAGCAATAATAAACAAGAAGCATCGGAATATTAAATAAAAAACCAATAATAAGCAGGTAGAAGATGAATTAATAATAGACACAAAATTACGATGATGATCATATCATGTAGCTATGAAAAATGAGGAACGTGGGATATAGTGGAAATAGGAATATACCACATTATATACAAAAATAATAAAAGGCCAAAATATGTCACTACTAGAATCATGAGCATAGGCTTATTCCTCTACTCCATACTCCATCCTAGTACTCATATTGAAGCATCAGAATATGGACGATTCCCCTTATGTACACCTATAATAATGAATTCTGCTCATGTGCAAAGGGAGGCATGAGCAGAGTGTGATATATACTCAATAGGCCACCATCTATGGTGTCTAGATTGGTCCAATATATGAAAATAAAATGATAAATGTGAATGAACATAATAAATTTAAAGTAATAAATAAATAAAACATGTTGTTCTACATTCCCCAAGGATACTTGACCGACACTACCTGCTTAGGACTAAGGTGGATGTCTCTGAGAAAACGTAAACCTATGTAGATATGACATTGTGTAATAATGGGTCATCATAAAATGATAATTGAGACTAGACCAACCCCAACCATGTGATTTTGATTGGTGAATGCAAACCTTAATTTAATATCTTGTCATGTTAGGAATTTATATATGGAATCTTAAGAAATTATATGTGGAATCCTGAGCCCATCCAATAAGATCCCTTATAGAAATCCCGTGTATTTCTCTGGGATCTCTTTAATTACACCTCATTGTAGAGTTCATCCATGGTAATCTGTAAAAAGGAAACCCATGTATCACTCTCAACCTGGAGTAAGTACGATCCTCTCAGCTAGTCTCATGTATCTCACATATAGGACTGAGTATCACTCGTGACATGGTATAACCATCTTTCCACCGAGCCCATCCACGGTGACTCCCCTAAGGAACCAGTATTGCTCAAGGGCAGGTAAGTATTCCACCGAGTGAGCCCATCTATGGAATCCCATAAGGATCTAGGTATCACTCCTAGAATATTTGGAATCCAAAATAAGTTTTAATTATATATCATGATCATCACATCCAAGGAATACCATAAGGATCCAAGTATCTCCCTCATCTTGAATATGAGGTAAGGCTTAGCTTCCATGATTCACACCATTTTCTAAGGAATTGAATTTAATATACTCAAATCAATTTTTCAAATTGTTTAATTTATTTAAATCCCTTAAATTTATGGTATAAGGCATAGGGTTCTATACACCTAACCACTCTTTAGTTGATTTCACAATTCAAGGCATCATTTATTACAATGAAACAAACACATCTCAAAATGTGGCTTAACAATTTTAAAAAAATGGTCAGTTAGGCCTTTAAGGAAGCGCACTATCCTAGGGGTAGATCATGTCAAATTGATCAACTAATGGTATTGATTAACCAATATCTAGGAAAAAACTAATATAGGAGATAAATTTAATTTAATTATTTAGACCTAATAGAAGAAACAATATAGAAGTATGAGGCACATCATAAAAATGCATGTTATAAACGTGACTATCCATGAGGTAAAGGAACTATAAAACCTAATGTAGCCTCGTATCACTCTCATCCAATTTTACACTTGAATTGATCTAGAATAAGAGAAATTGGAATAATTGATCAATTACCTGAAAATAAAGAATATGAGATCACACAAAAATAGCACAAGAGATCGAAAGACAAACTAAGAAAGGAACTAATAGGATTATATAGATTATCATTGTGGATCCAACACACCCAACAGTGAAGGAAATGGAGATTATACAGAGGAAAAAAGGAAAATCCTAGCATGTATTGATGGAGGATCTTCATGTGAGGTAAAGGGTAGTTGTGTGGGTGAAATGAGGGAGGAAGAAGAAATAATGGTTAAAAAAATTCAGTGTAAAATGGTAAATTACCCCTAAAGTAAGGGGATGTTTGGTTTGGCCACATGGTTGGCCAAACTCTACACCAATTGTGCAGTAGCCACTACCCAAAAATCCCACCTTTCATGGGCCAGGTGAATGGATTGACTAACCATGCAGAAGCCATGTGAAATGACTCTGTTAAAAACTCTACCGCACCTACATAGGCATGCATCTAGGATTTCATGTTTTCATACATACCATGAGGCCCCTTGTGGTGCATTTATTTCCCCACATGGTTGAGTAACATTATTATCACTAACCATGTTCTAACTATGCGGTTCAGTCTGCATCCTCAAATTATAGATCTTCGAGCACTGAATGATCCCTAGACTCCAACAAACCACTTCTTATCCTCTGTATTATATTATTAACATAAAATGAGATGCTTTTAATAGTAACATAATCATATTTACCTCCCACGAAATCATGGATGTCATAACCTACCATCATTGAAACAACTAATCCCCGAGTTTCCCTTCCGAGGGTGGTAAATCATCATCTAAGAAAAGTTTCGGCCACTGAGCATGTACATCAGCCTCTCACTACCAAGTCCCATCCTCTACCTAGTCTTACTACCATAGAACTCAAACCAATAGAACTAACCTTACTTGGACATCCTTTATGCTTTGATCAACGATACTTATTATATGATCTTCAAATGATGCATCGGTCTCCAACTCAATATCCTCAGGATCAAATGAATGATATGATTCATAATGATAAAAGTGAATTTGTGATATGTGGAAGACGTCATGCATGGTTTGGTACCTATAAGGTAACTACAAATCATAGGATACCGCACTAACTCTCTCCATGATCTTGAAGGTAATGACATAATGAGTTGATAGATTTCCCTATCTCCATATCCATCTACGGCCCAATCTAGGTGAAACTCACAAAAAAAACGCAATGTCCAACCTCAAACTCCAGAGGTTGACTGTGACGATTAGTATAAGACTTCTCCCCAGACTAAGATATATCCATACATTTCTAAATCATTTGTACTTGATCTAAAGTCTCCTAAATGATACGAGGACCAAGTATTTTTGCCTCACCAAGCTCTAATTATCACAAGGGTGAATTGAACAACCTACCATAAAATGCCTCATATAGAAAAATCTAAATAATTTCCTAAAAGATGTTATTATAGAAAAAATCAATATGAAGTGTATGTGTTTCCCATGAGACTCCAAAATCAAGTATTAATTCTTGAAGCATTTCCTCTAACACTTGTATCATCCACATGGACGGATCATCAGTCTGAGGGTGATACATTGTATTTAAGAGCACCTATGAACCAAGTGCCTTTTGTAGCCCCTTCTAGAAATGTGATGTAAACTGAGAATCAAGGTCTGATACGATGGAACAGGGAACACCATGAAGGTTCACAATTTCCCACATATAAATCATGATAAACTCATCAACTAGGAAGGTCTCTGGGATATAAAGGAAGTGTGTGACATTGGTTAACCTATTGATGATCACACATACCCATCACTACCTTGAGGGGATCTCAGAAATCCTGTCACAAAATCCACAGTGATGCCATTCCTTTTACACTTAGTAGTGGATAGATTTTATAGAAGACCAATAGGTCATTGGTGCTCTCCCTCCACCTGATGACAGGCGGAACACATCGTGATGAGGCCTGAAATATGCCTCTTCATACCTAGACAGAAAAACAACTGACGTATGTCATGGTGTAACTTTGTAAGCCTAGGGTGAACTGACCAAATAAAGGCATGATATTTCCTCATTAACTCTTCTTGCATGTCATATAGCACCCACAAAAACCCACGAAAGTGAAATATCTCATTCCCACCCAACCAAGCAGTGGGTACTCACCTGAGACACATCCCCTCAGTATGAGGTCCTCAATATCTGATTGTTTTCTCATTCGTATGTATTCCATATGAGAGGATGTCACTAATAGAGATACTAGAACAGGCTTCCTAAAATATTCAGAAACATCCAAATACATCCTAGAAATCATATCCATCAACTGTCACTTGCTACTAGCCGCCTAGATGGTCAATGTCTAATTCCTCTGGTATAGTGCATCAGCTACTTTATTACCCTTTCCTAGTGTATAAGAAAGATCAAAAGAGAATTATTGTTGCTACTCTACCAACCTATTCTTCCTTAGATTCAAGTCACACTATATGGAAATTTATTTAAGGATTTTATTATCCGTGTAAACCATGAATCATTCCCCCAATAGATAATTCCTCCAATAGCAAAAAGCATGAACCATATCTACTAGATCGATGTAATTCATAGGGTAATTCCACTCATGAGGTCTCAACTGGTGGGACCTATACACTACAACCTGATTACCCTATACCATAAATTCTCAAAGCCTAACTCATAAAGAATCACTATAAATAATATTGACTCTACCCTACTCTGGAATAATCAGGATCAACACTCAAGTCACTCGCCCTTTCAACTCATGAAAGGCTATCTCACAAGCTTATAACCATACAAATTTCACACCCATCTTATTCAATCCCATAAGAGTCACTTCTAGACATGATAAATACTATATTAATTGTCTATAATAACCAACTAACCCCATGAAACTATGTATTTCAAATAGATTATTGGGTTTTTTCCAAGAAACAATGGTCCACTCATTATATGGGTCAACAAATATGTCTACCTATGAAATGATATGACCCAAAAAGTGACCCTTATAAATCTGAAAGTGGAATTTATTAAGCATAGAATATATATGATACTCCCTCAATGTATTCAGCAAGATCTCAAAATGGTTGTCATGGTCTTGTCTAGTGTGATAATACACCAAGATTTAATCTATGAGGACTATCACAAATGAATTTGAGTACAAGTGTAAAACTTGATTCATCAATGCCATGAAAACTATAGGTGTGTTTTTAAGGATGAATGGAATAACTAGATACTCATACAGGCCATATCTTCTCAAAAATATTTTACATGGTATGTCTGATGGTATAACACACACCTGAGGGTAGCCCAACCTAAAAACAATCTTATAGAAAAAATTTTCTCCTTGGAGATGGTTGAAGAGGTCATCTATACAAGGAATTAGATTTTGATTCTTAACTATAATCTGGTTCAAATATCAGTAATTCACACACAACCTAATGGTACCACCTGGCTTCTTGTTAAAAAGGATATGTGAACCCTATAAAGAATTAATGGGTCATATAAAACCATTAACTTCCAAATATTCTAATTACTTCTGGAGTTCCTTGAGATCTATCGGTGTCATCTTATAAATAGGAATGGAAACTTGTTCTGCTCCTAGAAATTTCTCTATGGTGAACTCCACCACTCTCATAGTATATAAACCATATAATTCATTAGAAAATAATTCCCAGAAATGATCCAATATAGGAGGAAATTTCACAAGATTTATTACTTGATCACTTATAAAGATACTAGCCATATAGTTTGTCACTCCACATATCCCATGATTCTTGGGTATAGCTCAACTTTAGTGGAAAACCCATTCTCTATTATGAATAAAAGTTCTTCTCTCAGGTGATGTAAATGACACCCATTGGTGATATAAAACAATATGGGCGGCACTATCCAGTCCATTCCGAGTATGATGTCAAAATTTTTCATCTTGAGGAAAAAGAAATTCCACAAGAAATGGTACCCACCTATATCAAGGAGAACTCTTTACATTGGTATATACTCTCTGATCGATCCCCTAATAGTGTGTTGAGATTCATAACACAAAATAAGTACTTCATATCTAGGCCTATACATTCCCTAATTTCCACTAATATAAAAGATTATAATGCACATGTATCCAATAATGAAGAAACTAAAGTAGAGGATACTAGAATAGTACCATGTATTTTAGAAGGACTTGGAATCTACTCCTCGGGTGTACGATGCACTTCATAAATATGGAATGAACTATGGACCTAATATGAAACATGAATAAATTGGTCAAGTCCACTATGTCGGCACTAAACCTCATATGTATGACTGCCTCAGCCACATCCACCTCCTCAACCTGATTGGTCGGTAGTAAACCATCTTCCCGGCCTGACATAGAGCTATTGATCCTATACCTAAATATAGTGTCCGTACAGATTCCTTTTCACTAGGTATTGGAAGGAAAGTTTGTTATAAACACTAAAGGTGACCTATCCTACCACAATATCAACACCCAATAAGGTTCCTCATGAATTGGGGTTTCTTATGCCCTGACCTACCACATTTGTGACACACCACAGAGCAGTCAGTGCATGTTATCTGGCTGGCATTGACCCAATTTGCACCCAAAAATGATGTTTCTTATTGCTAGACAAACCATCCTCCAACCTTGAAGTTGAACCTCCCTAGATAAAATTTTAATCTTCCCTCATGTTCCTCTCTATAATGAGGGTATGATTAACTATCTTGTAACTGATGTTCAATCAGAAATTATTCACCTATGATCAGCTGGTGTGAGCGATCTCATCTTCAAATCATCTCATAGTCATCTTCTCTTCACCGGTAAAAGTTGATGAAAAATACTAAATCTTGGTGAAACAAGTAGAGAACTCAATCACCAACATGGAACACTTCTATAGGTTTATAAACACTCTGGTGTGGTCCTCTATTTATGTCTTTAGGAATAAGTAGTTGTAGAAGGTCATCTATAAATCTTCCCAAACCATATCATGTCAATGATCATTTTGAAAGATGACATCCCACCATTCTTGGTGGAGATAGGAAGCATATATGTGGTGATATTGATCCTTCACTATAATTCCTATGTCAGTTCTACCATAGTAGGGAAAATTCATGGAGCTCCTTGTATGGACTGCATGAAGTGGAAGAATCTATCTCAAAACTGAGCATCGACACCCAATGGAAGATCAAAAGAAGGTGCCTAAGGTGGCACTTGTAATGACCCAATTTTTTTCAATGGGAATTTCCTTCTTATTATTACGCCATATAATCACATTTAATCACAAAAAAAAAAAGAATTACTAAGTACTATGTGACCTTCAAACATAAGTTTGACACTTCTGTGTTTTGAATTTCAAAAATCTGACATTCAAGGTTGTGATCAGTAAGATGTTTGGAGTTCGATACAACAAATATAATTTTTTGTGAATAGTAAACTAAAAATATGAATAGTAACTTACCCTTATGAATATTAATATAAACCTTAAATAGTCCAAAATAACATAAGCCTCATCCATGAACATATATATAAAATTTAGGCATCTTATAGGTGATAATATGATTATAGTAAAAGTATTGGTATTTTTGTAACTCATATATAATTAATTAAATTAATTAATTAATTCAAACGAATATTTATTTTCATAAAAGGTTTTCATAAATTATCAATTTTATGTCTTCTATTTTTAATATAACATTATAAGACCTTATGTAATTTTTGAATGCATTATAAAATCTGTTATAGTTTTAAAATCAGTAGTTTTGAAGTGAATTAAGATTTTAATTAAAAATTAAATTAATAATATTTAGAAAATTATTTTTGGAAAATGGTGTTTATTTTCTTATTCTGAACATTAAAAAATGGTTAGGGTGAATTTTTTGGATTTTTCTTAAATACATGAATTTTGTGAATAGTAAAATACATTATTTTACTGTATAAATACACTATAATTTAAATCCACTATTCCTTACATCATAAGTGATGTAAGAACCAAAATTTTGAACTCAAATTCACATATTACTATTTATGCTCTTGGAATCATCTATATTTCTGGTCTTGAGTGAAATTAATAAACTGAGGAATTAAGTATTATGAAAAGCCTCCTCTCCCCCACTATAAATGTCACCCCTTCTTACCTCTTCTCTTCACTCATATCAAGACTTTTTATTTCTCTAAATTCTGACAAATTTTATCCCCAAGATCCCTCCCAACGTCTATCATCCCTTGGTCTCCAAAAGAGTCCAAATCCTATCCCCATAAGAGGCTTTCAAGGAAGGTTTCTTCAAGAGGTAAAATTCCTCTTTTCTATTCTTTCATTTTTAAGTTCTTTTGTTCTTTTTTCTATCCTAACCTATACTCATCCAAATGGTATGAAAACTCAAGTAACATACATAAATTGGAATTTTTTATGCTAATGGGATAATTCATTATCATCTCTCCTTTTCCCACCTTTTATTTGAGAGAAATGAATACAGCGTTTGAGATGTGTTAATTTAGCACATTCATGGATGGCGGGTTATCAATTTCTATTACTATGTTCAATTTTGGTCATGAAACCATTTATACAGTTTATCCAAACTATTAAATGTTAATTTTATCTTATGTGATGTTTTGGAATCCTTTTTTCTCACATGGTGAAAAATAATAATACAAAACAAGTTAATTGTGAGAAAAATCACTAAAATTAATTCATGTGTTTATTATTAATGGTTTATATAGTGGTTATCCTTCACTTCAAATAACCAAATGAATTTAATAACCATTTAATCTCATGTATTTTCACTAATTTCATATAACATCATTTCTGGACAACCACTTTCATCTTACATGTTTATCCATTCATGAAAATAAGCAAACCGATCATAAAAACGAAGAAAACAAATGGACCCAAAAAATGAAATTAAACCACTTAACTCGTCAAAGGGGTAATTAATGAACTTAGAAAGGTTATAATAAATCTTTTACATATAGAAAAGTTTCTTTAATTATTAATTAATGAACCTAATTTTATTATTTCGGTCATTAATATCAAGTGGAGAACACCATCAGACATAAGCTAAGGGATCCTCTCTATTTCACTTTTATTCAAGATTGTCCTCTATGTTATGCCCTTTTATGTATAATTACTAGTGATGGGTTATGATTACTCACATCCACCATACTTTCCTAGTTTTTTTTAAATTATTATAAACTCTTTTATCTCTCATTAATCCCTCTTAAGTACACACGATACCATGCCAATATTTCATAAGGGATTCAACTATAACCTCTTTTATTCCTTCAGGTTTCTTTATCTTTATTTTTACCTAAATCAGGTAATCTATTATTCTTATGTTAATATTATTAATCCTATTTGAATGATCCAAACCCATGTATCAATTTCCATTCATCATTCTATTTTATGGTTATACATATTTTTAATTGATTCTCTTCTCAATACTTCCCGATAAGCAAACCTGTTTTGAGGGAACTTCCTTAATTATTACCTGATTTCAAGTGTACTCTATATTCTATTTTAAGCTGCCATTGTCTTTATAAAATAATTATTTTTATTTTGAAAACATTACTGGTTCACTTTTGGATTTTTATAATGTATTTTTCCATTTTCTATTTTAAAGGATCTATAGTATTTTACTTAAAACTGCTCAAAAATGTTTTTATACTTAAATTTCTTGAATACTTTTCATACATGGGGTCACTTATACTTGAGATAACTTATCATGATACATTCCTATTTTCCCATATGAATTTCCATGTATATTTTAGTTCCTTTATTTCTTGGACACTTTTATTATATGACCATTTTGTATGCTTTATGACATGATTATGGTACCCAATTCTTTCTACAGGTAACCCTTATGTTTATGTAATATTAATTCTGTATGGTCCTTTATGTGGAAAAAATATTCACAAAAAGATAATATGGTTGTTCCCAAATAGCGCTCCAATTAATTGGTTAAAGTTAAGTCTCATGAGATGTTATGTGTGATGGTCTTGGCGGTTAGCCTTGTCTTGTGCTTCTATAGGAAATGATCTTGGTGGTTATCCTTGACTCAAACAAAAGTCATGTTTTATGTTACTGCCACATTTCTATGACTCCATGTTTATATGATTACAGGTTTATATGTTAAGGTTTAATATGTTACATGCCTTTTTATACCATCATGTCATGCCTTATATTTCATGTGATAATGCTTCATTCTTATGGTTATTCACTTACTAGGCTATTTAGCTCATCCCTTTATACATGTGTTCCCCCTGGTGCCCTATAAAGGTGTTTGAGAACCATGGAAGTTAGGAGCTCAATTTTAATATCAAATAAATCAGTTTATTTTAGTCCGATGTTTTTAGTTTTATGTACCTAGTATTCAAATACACTATACTTCACAATCCTTAGCTTGTACTCTGATGTATAATTATTCTTAAAAGCATGTAATGTTATGTGAAAATGCTAGGGTCACTATAGTTTGTATCAGAGGATAGTCTAGTTATTTTTAGAGATTAGGAATTGATAACATTATTAATAACTTTAAGGATGAGACGAAGTATAAAAAAACATCCCCAGATTTTGGTAAGTATATAGTAAGTAGTTTATCAAGAAAATACATACCTGTCTCGATACAAACAGGTAGAGGCGGCTCTGGGAGAGATGTGCATAGGAGTGAAAACTCCATTAAGGTGTTTTGGGCCTAACCTGGGGTATCCTGTCACACTACAATGGTCCTTGTTTCTCTCTAGTTTTGACACTCCTAGGGGATATTCTTTGATAAATTCATAAGTTTAGTACAAACCCTTATTAAGGGAACAAAAAAATCCCATAAGAATATAAGTTAATAAATAGATCAAGGATAACCTAGATTGAAACATAGGGAATCGCATGTTAGGACATACTTATCCTTTACAATATTATCCTCTTAAGTTCAAAGTTTCCTTTTTTATGCTCAATATCTAAGTATTCAATCCCTCTAATTGTATATTATTTTTATTAGTTAATGGAGTTAAATAGAAGAACACGTTCCAAAAATAAATTTTATAGGGAATGTGAAGACTTCCCAAATGATATGCCAAATATGATGGGAGTGGGTGCTCAAAACTTAATGAAAGTACTTCCTCAGTTAGATCAATTTATAAATAATAACTTTAATCATGTGGAACACCCTCCACCTACAAGGAAAGATCAAGTTGTTGTTGAATCTTTCAGGCAGAAAAGGACTCCCATGTTTAGTGGAACTTCTAATCCCCACCTCATGGAACAGTGCATTAACTCAATTGAAAATATATTCTCCATCCTCCAGTGCTCGGAATAAGAGAATATTGTACTAGAGGTATATCATTTTGATGGGGAAGCTGAACAGTGGTGGACACTGAACAAGAATACCAAGCCCTAAGAGGAAATTGATTCCATGGATTGGGAGGAATTCAAGAGGATGTTTTTCAATAAATATTTTCCTCAAACCCCCCATCTCTATATAGAAAGATAGTTCCTCAAACTCAAGAAAAAGGAAGATTAGTCTACCAAGGCATACGAATAAAGCATTACAAGGCTTTCAAGGTATGCCTCTGGCTTTGTCATGAATACCGAAAGTAAGGTGTATCGATTCTTTAGTGGTATAAATTAGAGTCTAAAAAGTTTTAAGTGATTCAAGACTTCAGCAGTTATGAGAAGATTGTTTGTTGTGCCTTAAAGGTTGAAATGATGTTTAGAGAATTTTATTGGTCTTGTGGACCTAGTGACAAGAATTAGAAAATGGAGAACAACATGGGTGATTCAATAAACAAATCCCATGATGGAAAGAATCCAAACTATCCCACTTGTAAAATTTGTTTGAAGAAGCATCTTGGGAGATGTCTAAAGGGAACTAAGAATTGATTCAAATGTGGAAGAATGGGACATATGGATAAAAACCGCCGAAGGGATATGAATAATCCAACTAATGTGGAAGAAGAAAGGAAGGTTCAGATCAATACTATGCCTTTAGTGTAGTGCTACAACTGCATGGAGCATGGGAATTATGTGAACAATTTCCCTAAGTCGAGGGTTGTCAGAGGAAATCAACAACGAACTCCAAGGAAACAAGGAAGGGCTTATGATATCACTACTGCTGAGGTGGAGCTGTAAAATGATGTGGTGATAGGTACACTAGTTATTCATTCTATTCAAATACCACATCAAAATTTGGAGGATTAGTTATCTATGATAATAGAGAATGGTAAAATTATTGTGTCCATGGTTTATAAATCCTCCCCAGTTTCCATTTGTGGACATAACCTCCCATAAAATCTCATCATAATTCTTTTAGTGGAGTTTGATGTTATCTTGGGCATGGATTGACTATCTTTATACAAATCCAACATCAACTTTTGGGAAAGGGAGATCACTCTTCACATCCCGAAGCATCCTCCCATTCTTTACAAGTGTAAGGAGGAAGATGAATCTACTTTAGAATCATTGTATCAACTGTGGATATTAATTCCTTATGATTAAGCATGATTAGCTCAAATTATTGGGACAAAATAGAGAATCATTCTTGAAGACATGCCCATCGTGAGGGATTACACTGATGTATTCCCCAAAGTGTTTTCTGGTCTTCCTCCTAATTGAGATTTTGAGTAATCAATTCAACTTATTCCTGGATCTCTTCCTATATCAAAGAAACCATATAGAATATCCACCATAGAGATGGAAGAGCTGAGGAAGCAGTTACAAGAGAATATGGAGAAGGGATTTATATGCCTGAGTACTTCACCATGGGGTGTGCTAGTCCTCTTCGTCAAGGAGAAGGATGGATTAATGTGACTCTGTATTGATCATCGTGAGATCAATAAAATCATGATAAAGAACATGTATCCCCTTCCACAGATAGATGACTTGTTCGATCAGCTTCATGGGGCCAGTTTTTACTCTATGGTGGACCTTCGATCGAGATATCCCAAATTAAAGGTGAGGAAGGGAGATATTCCCAAGACTACCTTTTGAATGAGGTATGGACCCTATTAGTTCATAGTGATTCCCTTAGTACTCACTAATGCTCCAAAACTTTTCATGGATTTAATGAATAGTGTCTTTAGGGATTACCTCAAAAAATTTATGGTAGTCTTTATTAAAGATATTCTAATATACTCCAAGTGTAAGGAGGAACATGAGGAGCATTTGAATATTGTGCTAAATACATTGTGAAGGGAAAATTTGTATGAAATATATAGTAAATGTGAGTACTAAATAGATGAAATATCATTATTGTGGCATGTTATCACCAGCAAAGGGATATCTGTGGACCCTTCAAAGACAAAGGAAATTTATGAGTGGCCTAGGCCAACATCTGTCATGGAGATCCATATTTTTTTGGGTCTATCTGGGTATTATTTATGATTTACAAAAAACATTTCAGGATTTTCAAACCCAATGACCAAGCTGAAACGGAAGTGAGTAAAGTTTTTCTAGACTCATTAATGTGAAGACTGTTTCAAGAAGATGAAAAAGAGGCTTATCACGGTGTCAGTACTCACACTCCCAACAATTGGAGAACTCTTTGTGGTGTAAAGTGATTATTCAAAGAAAGTAACAGGTTGTGTACTGATGAAAAATGATAATTTGATAGCCTATGTCTCAAGGCAGCTGAAAACCCACAAGGAAAACTATCTTACACTTGATCTGGAGTTGGCGGTAGTGATCTTTGTGTTAAAAATCTGGCGGCATTATCTATATGGGGAGAATTGTGAGATATATACTGAACACAAGAGTCTCAAATATATATTCACACAAAATGAGCTTAATGTGCCCCATAAAATATGTATATATCTCATCAAGGATTATAACTGCTCAATCCACTACCATACCAGTAAGGCAAATAAGGTGGAGGATTCTCTAAGTAGAAAGGATCCAACATCTTTATCAATGATGAGAATTTAAAAGGATCTGATCTTCTTAGATTTGAAGAGGATGGAAATGGGA
This sequence comes from Viscum album, assembly GCA_963277665.1. NCBI lineage: Eukaryota > Viridiplantae > Streptophyta > Magnoliopsida > Santalales > Viscaceae > Viscum > Viscum album. The sequence goes on from OY728123.1 coordinate 655,230,485, forward strand.
ATAACTAAGGTAGGAACATCATAAATCCTTTCTCAAATGATTGTACAACCATACCTAATGGAGAAAATAAAGGATTCTTAAAGAAAATATGTGAAAATTTAGAAAAATGTGGAAGCTATTAAAAATGGGAAATCCTCCGATTTCAAAATTGACAAGGATGGAGTTGTAATATTTGGGTCATGATTTTGTGTACCATCCAATATAGAGATAAAGAATGTGATTATTAATGACTCACACAGCTCAACCATCTTTGTTCACCCAGGGAGAAGAAAGATGTATCGAGATCTCTGAGAGAACTTTTGGTGGGACAATATGGAGAAGGAGATTGTTGAGTATACATCGAAGTGCCTAGTTTGTATACAAGTGAAGGCTGAAAGATAGAATTATAAGGGGATGATGCAACCACTACCCATAAAAACATGTAACTAGGAGAACATTACAATGGACTTTATCACTAGACTTCCAAGGACATCCATAGGAAACAATGCTATATGGGTCATGTGGATCGTCTTAGAAAGGTAGCTCACTTTATTGCAATTCGAGAGGACTTATCATTAGATGAACAAGCACAGACATACATCAAAGAAATGGTAAAGATTCATAGAGTTCCACTATCTATTTTATCCTATCATGCTCTGAGATTCACCTCAACATTTTGGAAAATTCTCCAACATTCTCTAAACATTGAACTAAAATTCAGTACGGTCTATCATCCTCAAACTGATGGTCAGTCTAACCAAACTATTCAGATACTAGAAGATATGTGGAGAGAAGGTTCTATGGACTTTAAAGGAGGATGATACTGACATCATCCACTATTTTAATTCTCCTACAACAACATTTTTCACTCGAGCTTCTGAATGGTTCCATATGAAAGCCTTTATGGGAAAAGGTGTAGACCATTGGCGTGTTGGGATGAAGTTAGTGAGCATAAGATACTAGGACCTGAAATGGTTGAAGAAATGGTGGAGAAGTTTAAAATCATTCAACAACACATCAAGGAATCCCAAAGTCAATAGAATAGTTATGCAAATAATCATTGATGAGACCTTGAGTTCAATGTTGGAGACATGGTATTTCTATGCATATCTCCATGGAAGAAGGTCATGAGGTTTGGAAGAAAGGAAAGTTATGTACTAGGTACATCTGCCCCTTTGATATTCTTGATCATATTATTGATGTTTCCTATCAACTGGCACTTCCACCAACCATGTCTAAAGTAAATGATGTCTTATATGTATCGCCCTTTAGGAAGTACAATGAAGATCCTTCACATGTACTCTCTTCAGAGGTGGTATATTTGGAGGATGATCATTCTTATGGGGAATAGCCAATTAAGATCTTGGATAATATAGATAATGTTTTATGCAACAAGAATACACACCTACTCAAGGTACTATGGAAAAATCATAAGTACAAAGAGGCAACTTGGGAACTAGAGGAAGAAATGAAGAAAATTACCCGCACCAGTTAATGGCCACGAATTTAAAACGAAATTTCGAGGGTGAAATTTCTTAAGGGGGGAAGAATGTAATGACCCAATGTTTTTCAATGTAAATTTCCTTCTTATGATAATTTCATATAATCACATGGAGTCCCAACATAATGAACTATTAAGTACTATGTGAAATTTAAACATAATTTGGACACTTCTATGTTTTGAATTTTGAAAATATGACATTCACTGTTTTGATCGGAAAGATATTTAGAGTCTGATAAGTTTAACTTAATTTTTGGTGAATAGTAACCTAACCTTATGAATAGTAACATAACCTTATGAATAGTAATATGACTCTTAAATAGTCCAAAAAAATATAAATGTCATCCATGGATGTATAAATAAAATTTAGGCATTTTATAAGTGATAATATGATCATACTAAAAGTATTGGTAATTCAGTAAGTCATAAATTATTAATTAAAATTGATTAATTAATTTAAAAGAAAATTTATTTTCCTAAAATTTGTTCATAAATTATTAATGTTATGTCTTCTTTTTTTAAGATAATTTTATAAGACCTTATATAATGTTTGAAAGCATTATTAAATAAGCTATATTTTTAAAATCTGTATTTTTAATGTAAGTTATGATTTTAATTAAAAATTAAATTAATCATATATAGAAAAAAATTTTGAAAAATGGGGTTCAATTTTTAATTATACATGTCGAAAAACAGTTAGGTTGAATTTTTGGGAATTTTTTGAAATACATGAATTTTTCATGAATAGTAAAACATATTAATTTACCTTATAAATACACTATTTGTGACATCTTAAGTGATGTAAGCACCGAAATATAGAACTCACATTAACATATTACTATTTTTGGTATTATAATCGTCACTATTTTTGGTATTGAGGGAAATTAATAAACTAAGAAGTTAAATATTATGAAAACCCTCCTCTCCTCTGCGATAAATAATACCCCGCCTTACATCTTCACTTCACTTCTATCAAGACTTTTTCCATCCCTAAATTCTCACCAAATCACTCCCCAATTTCCCTCCCCACATTTAATAGCATGTGGACTCCTAATAACATCCAATCCTCTCCCCTTAAGAGGCCCTCAATGAAGGTTGGTTCAAGAGGTAACATTCCTCTTTTTTTCTTTCATTTTTAAGTTCTTTTGTTTTTTTCTTTCCTAACATATACTCATAAAAATGGTATGAAAATTAAAATAACATACATATACTGGAGTTTTTTTATTCTAATGGGATAAATCATTATCTTCTCTCCTTTCCCCACCTTTTATTTGAAAGAAATGAAAAGACTGTTTTAGATGTGTTAATTTAGCACATTCAAGGACGACAGGTTATCAATTTCAATTACTCTATTCAATTATGTTCATTAAAACATTATTATGATTGATCCAGACTATTAAATATTTATTTTATATTATGTGATGTTCTGGAATCCTTTTTTCTCACATGATGTAAAATAATAACACAAAACAAGTTAATTGCGACCGAAATCGCTAAAATTAATTCAAGTGTTTATCATTAATGTTTTATATAATGATTTACCTTCACTCCAAAAAACAAGATTAGTTTTAAAAGCATTTAATATATTTTATTTTAACAAATTTCACATAACATCAATTCTGTACAACCAACTTCATCTTATATATTTATCTGTTCATGAAAATAAGTAAACAAATCATAAAAATCAAGAAAACAAACGGACCTGAACAATGAAATTGAACCACTTAACTCATCAAAAAGGTCACGAATGAACTTAAAAATGTTATAATAAATCTTTTACATATGAAGAATTTCTGTAATTATTAAATAATGTACCTAATTTTTTTATTCATGTCATTAATATAAAGTGGAGAACACCATCGGACTTAAGGTAAGGGATCCGCGCTATTTTACTTTTATTCAAGATTGTCCTCTATGTTATTCCCTTTTATGTGTAATTCCAAGTGATGGGGTATAATTACGAACCTCCCCCATATTGTCATAATTATGTTTAAATTATGATAAACCTCGTTATCTCTCATTAATCCCTCTTAAGTACACTTGATACCATGACGATATTCTGTAAGGGATTCAACCTGAACCTCCTTAATTTCTTTGGGTTTATTTATCATTATTTTTACCTAAATGAGGATATATATTATTATTTTCATCTTATAAATTCTATTTCAATGTTAAAAAATCATGTATCAAGTTCCATTCATCATTCTCTTTCACGGATATACATTTTGTTTAGTGATTCCCTCCTCAATACTTCCCGATAAGCAAACCTGTTTTGAGGGAACTTCCTGAATTCTTACCCGATTTCAATAACAATATATATTATTTTTTAATCCACCATTATATTTATAAAATATGTCTTTTTATTTTTAAAACCTTCCGGGTTTACTTATGGTTTTGTGTAAATTATTTTTCCCTTTTATATTTTAAATTATCTATAGTATTTTCCTTAAAACCACTCAAAAATCATTTTGTGCTAAAATTTCTTGAATACTTTTTTTACATGTGGTCACATATATGTGAAATAATTTACCATGATATGAATTTCCATGTATATTTTAGTTCCTTTATTACATGGAAATTTTTTTGGTACGACCATTTGTTATGCTTTATGGCATGATTGTGGTACCCAATTATTTCCATGGATAACCCTTATGTTTATGTAATATTGATTATTTATGATGGTTTATGTGGAAACAATATTCCTGAAAAGTTAATATGGGTGATCTTAGATATCACTCCAATTCATTGGGTAATGTTAAGTCTCATGAGATGTTATGTACGACGGTCTTGGCAGTTAGTCTTGGCTTGTGCTACTATGTGAAACGATCTTGGCGGTTTTCCTTGAATCGTACTAAATTCATGTTTTATTTTGTTTCCACATTTCTATGACTCCATTTTTATATGATTACATGTTTATATTTTAAGGTTATATATGTTAAATTCCTTTTTATATCATCATGTCATTACTTCTATTCCTTTTTCTAATGATTTGTTCTTATGGTTATTCCCTTACTTGTCTATTTAGTTAATCCCTTTGTTCATGTGATCCCTAGGGTACCCTATAAAGATGTATGAGCACAATTAAAGTTAGGAGATCAATTTTAATATTAAATAAAGAAGTGTTTTTTTTAGTCCAATGTTTTTAGTTTTATGTACCTATTCCTCAAAGACACTAGAATTCATGATCCTTGGCTTGTACTCTGATGTATAATTTTGCTTAAAATAATGCAATGTTATATGAAAAGGCTAGGGTGGTTATAGCACTATAAGAGGTAATATTGGTGGATTTGGGACCACCATCTCTAGAGCATGGTCATCGTATCCCTCCTAGCATATGACTCGAGTAATTCATGATAGCATAGCTCTAAAATTGTTAATCACATACCTTATACAATATTTAATTGTGGATAGGAAAAAATTAAAATAGGAAAGGATAGGTACACAGCTTCCCTATAAATGAGTCATGCATCTCTACTTGATCCTAAATAAAATTCAATGTGATAATAAAGATCATAGAAGTCTTGGGAGACACTTCCTACTTCCCACTACTAAGGTCACATTAGGGTCAGGGCCTCATACAACACAACAAAGGTTTGATATATGGGGTGTCAATTTCAAGGTATAAAGGAAAACATCCTTTACATTGCAATTGGCATCCCCATTTTAGTGGTAACCATTTCATTTTAAAAATTAAAATTCATTTAAGTTCATTATTATTTATATGGATATATATATATATCAATACAATTAAATTTTTCACTATTCCTAATTTATAAAGGCCCATTCACTTTATAAATTTCAATTGGCACGTCAAGTAACTACGACCTAACCTTTACATATGGTATCAGGATATAATAGTTCATGTATACCAATATGATAAAGTCAACTATCATTCCCAATTTATAAAAGTATGTTTCTCTTAAATTATAATTGGCATTAAATAATCAAATCAACTAATATTTCATCCCATGGAACCTGTGGTTCCTAGACCAATCATAGAATAATTAATTAATTATGGTTTAATCATAAATCTATTTGGAAAAACACAATTTATATTGATTTAGGCACTTTAATTAATCCAATTATGTTTTCCATATAATTAATGTTACCAAATTTCAATATATAAAAACCAATGTGCTCACAACAATCACGTGCAATACAGGTAATGAACACAGAAAATAAACCTGGAATTGAAAAATGGATGGAATACAAGTTCCAAATACCTATAAGGATGCATGAAATGATTCCCCCTTACTATACCAGGACAAGGAAATAAATCCATAATAACAATTATATTAATATTAATAACATCACAAAACATGTGTGTCTCCCAATGGTTAAATCAATAAAATTGTATCATAAACAAACTATTAACAATAATAACCCATCATAGGTAATTTGGGTATCACCTATACATGGGTTTGCTAATTCTATGAATAGGATCATTACCAAATTCTGATACATCCTAGTCTCATTTATAATACTCAAACAGTAATACAAAATTAAAATGAATCTATAATACCACTTTGTTGCAACCAGCCCCGAAAGCCACTAAGCGGTGCCCTGAGACAGTTGGCCAAAAAACCTCAAGTGTTCCTCCCTATACACCAGAGGCTACCAACTAGAAGCGAGGTCCTAGGGTGTGTCTATGGGGATATTATTCCCTCATGAGTGATATTTTATCACAACGGTAAATAATATATGGGAAACAGCAAAGGAAATAATAAATAATAAATAGTGTAATAATAAATAAACTTCTAATAATAAGAAGGCGGAAGCTAAATCAACAATAGACACAAAATTATGATCATGTTCATGTCATGTAGCTATACAAAATGAGGTAAATAGGATATAGGGGAAATAGGTATATACCAAAGGCTATACAAAAATATAAAAAGACAAAATCTTCCACTACTAGCATCACGATCATAAGCTCGGTCCTCTACACCTCTACTCCATCCTAGAACTAAGCATCAAGCATCGACAATAGGTTTCCTAACTTTATCTACACCTAAAATCATGAAGTATTCCTGGGTTCTAATGGATTCCTAAGTAGTGTTTGAGATATAATTAGTAGTCCACCCCTAATGATGTCTTTATCAATCCAGTCTACGCATAAAAAAAAGTAGTGTGTGGGTGAATAACAAATGTAACGCAATAAATAAATAAAACATATCATTCCAGTTTCTTCATGGATAAACAATAGACACTACCTACTTTAGCCTAAAATTGATGACTTTGAGAAAAGGTGAACATGTTCATATCTAATATGGTATAATAGTGGGTCATTGTAAAATGAGAATCAATTGTGGACCTAACCCAAGCATGTTATTTGTCTTGGTGGATGTTTCCCTTAATTTAATAGCTTGGCATTCCATAAATTTATTTATATAATCTCTCAAAATTATAAGTGGTATCCTTAGCCCTTCCAAGGTGATCCAAAATAGGAATCCCAAGTATAACTCTGGGATCTCTATAAATACCTCACTATAGAGTCCTTCCATGGCGACCCTTAAAAAGGAATCCCATGTATCACTCTTAGTATGGTGTAAGTATGACCCTCTGAGCCCAACCTAGGTATCTCATATAGAGAATCAAGTATCACTTAGGTCATGGTATAACCATCTTGTCATCAAGCCCATCCATGGTGACTCCCCTAGGGAATGGGTATCTCTCATAGGAAAGTAAGTAGCTTACATGATGATCTCTTCTGAGGTATCCCATAAATATCCAATTATCTCTCCCATTATATTTACAATCCAAAATAATTTTTAATTATATAGCATGGTGAGCCCATCCCAGGAATCCTATAAGGATCTAAGAATCTCCCTCGGATTGGATATGATGTAATTTTTAGCCTCCAAAATTCACACCATTTGGTAAGGAATTTCATTTAAGACACTTAAATCAAGTTGTCCATATCATTAAATTTATCTTAATCCCTTAAAATTGTGGAATAAGGTATAGGGTTTTAAATACATGGACACTCTTCTCTTTATTTTATTTCACAATTTAATGAATCATTTATTACATGTAAACACACACACCTCAAAAGGTCGTTTAACAATTCAAGGGAAGGGTAAAGTTAGGACTTTAAGGAAGGTTTCATCCAAAGGGGTGGCTCATGTCATGGCAATCAACCAACTATGTTGATTCACTGATAGCTAGGTTCAAACTAAGAATAGTGAGAAATTTAATTTAATTATATATACCTAATGGAAGTGACACTATAGGATCCTATAATGTGTCACAATGGTGAATATTATAAATGTAACTAGACTTGATGGAAAGGAACTATACCACCTACCTTAGCCCTGTAACACTCCCCCCATCCATTATCGGCCCTTTAATCGATCTATAATGGGAGAAATTGAAAGAACAGATCAATGCCCTAAAAAAGGCATATGATCACTTACCAAAATAACATTGGATATGGGAATATAAACTAATAAATGAAGTAATATGATTATATATCTTACCACTACAGATAAAATGCACCCAATAGTGAAGGAAATGGATATCAGACAGAGGAGAAAAGATAAATCTTAGCTTAGCTTGAGGGAGGAACTTCACATGAGGGAAGGGTCAGCTATGGAGGAGAAATAAGGGAGGAAGAAGAAATTGTGTTCAAAAATATATCATGGGAAAAATGGTAAATTATCCCTTAAATAAGGGGTCACATGGTTTGGCCACATCGTTCGCCAAACTGTGGGCCAACCATGCAGTAGCCACTATTTAACATCCCGACCTGGGTGCCACACATCGGTGCCCTGATCTGGATCTCTACATGACCTAAAGTGTGCCTCTCCAAACACCATAGGATGATAACTCTAAGTTATGGTCTAATATAAATCATGTGGATACTATACCCTCTTTATCATACTAATAACATAATGGAAAATAAAATAGAATAACCAAAAGATATAGCCATAACCATAACAACACTATAATCACATGATGACCAAAACAGGAAATACAATAACCATTAAAACCAATATATATTCCCTTACAAAACATACCAAGGTTCAATATGAAAAATAAAAAATAAATAAAGACACTGAAAACTCATAAGTGAGCCTCGACACCATGTTAGGTACCCTCATCCATGCTTCATCCTAACATTTCCATCTAACGTTGGGACTTTTCCCTTAACATATCCGGCAGCCCTGAAAACTATTCAGGTACTGATCAACTAGCCTGAGTGGGGTGTGAGTACAACTTAGTAGTCCACAACCTACAACATCTAAAAAAGATATCCAATCAATAACAGTGTATGCATTTGTATAAATAATAAAGTACAATACAAAAGTAAACAAGTATCACATGTTTCAATTATTATTTAGCTAAACCACCAGGATCTTGAGGACACCTAAATCTCAATACCTTCTTTGGCCTGTGTTGGAGTCTAAACTAACCCCAAGTGATACCATATATTATAATTCCATTATTATACCATTCATAATATTAATTCATATCATGGCCAATTGGAACCATATTCTAATTCCAACTCATGGGCATATAAAATTTTGTCTAACACCTTGTGGGTATTTAGAGCCTCATTCCCTATCCCACACATCAATTATCACTATGGGATTTTGATGCAGTAGAACTTGTCCCACACTCATTTATCAATGTATCACTATGGGATTTTGATGTAGTAGACCATGTACCGCACACAAATATCAATATTTATCACTATGGGATTTTGATCCCAAAGACCCTATACCACACATGAATATCAACAATCACATGTATCACAATATAAATATTTATAACTATGCATTTTTGATGCAGTAGACCATATCCCAAACACGAATATCACAGAATAACAATTTCACATGTATCTCAAAAACCCATTAATTAATTCACCAACTAATTAATCAACTTTAATAATTAAAAATTCACATCATTCCCTTAATTAATTAAATAATTACATAAGCACATAAATTATATTAATTAATTAAAAAATTAATTAATCACATCTATCAATTTAATAAACACAACAATATCTATTAATTAATTCAACATTTAATTAATCAGACTCAACACTCCCAATATCCCCATAATTAATTCAAAAATTAATTATTTCAATTTTATCAATTTCATAAACCCAAAAATTATAATTAATTAATTAAAAAATTAATTAATAACATCAATTCCATTAATTAATTCAATAATTCATTCAACTTGTTTAATTAATTTCATAAACACGATAATATCTATTAATTAATTCACTAATTAATTAATAAAAATCAGCATTCTCAATATCCCCATTATTAATTTAAAAATTAATTATTACAATTAAATCAATTTCAAAAAACAACAATATTTATTAATTAATTCAAAAATTAATTAATCAAATTCAATAATCCCAATATCCCCAATTTCACAACCCCTTGATTAATTAATTTACCAAATTAATCAATTCAATTTAAGAAACCCTATTTCTAATAATTAAATATAATTTCTAAAATTACATACATGTAATTAAAATCAAGACTTAGGGATTTGAATAATATATTTCCTACCACAATTAGTTGATAAGCGATCTCCTAACAAAAATCCCCAATTTGAAACAGATAGATCAAACCCATACTGAAGAACATGATCTAGATCCGAAACCTAGATCCAAGATCAAAAAATCATGATATAAAAAACCTAGATCAACATATATAATAAAAATTTGATAAACATCCCTCATTTATCTGAGAAGAGGAGTGGGAGAGAGATTGAGATCTAAATAAGAAGAAAATACATTCCCAGAGAGGTTCAGATCTAACAATCTGATCGTTGAATCATGAAGAATGGAGGTCGGAAGGGCATGGAATCTATCCAAGAGCCTCTGAAATTTAGAGGAATGATTTTAGGTTTGAGTTTGGGTGATTATAGATTAATAAAAAGGGGTTATAGAATTCAAAACTAATTTTTAGTTTATTTAGTTTCCAAACACACGGTTTCCTATATAGGGAACATGGATTCCCCTAACTGTATTACCTAACTGTGCACCTCACCAAGGGGTGTTGCACAGTTTATCCTAAAAGGTATCATAATTTACTAAACCATGCCCCAACCATTCAAACCCCATTGTATCAATGGTGCATGGTTTCTTGGGTTGGGTGCATGGTTTGGGAAAACCATGCACTACCCCATTTCCCTTCAAAAACATTCAAATTTACAAAAAAAACACACCCAATTTAAAACCCAAACAAAATATAATCAACACAAGGAAAAATAATTTGTGAAAAAAATCTCAATACATCTACAAAAAAGGTTTGGTTCTTACAATCTACCCACCTTATAATAGCTCTTCCTCAATCTGTACTCCTATGCATATCTAAGATTTCGAGTCAAAAATATTGGGGCCCTGAGCCCACATATCCTCTTCTCTCTCCCATGTTTCCTCCTACACATTCCTGTGTTTCTACAATACAATAACCAACAGCATGATCTTTCCCCATAACTATCATGACCTGCCTTCACCAAGATGAGTGAAGGGACAGCAACCTACCAGACTCTTTCTTGTTCAAGTTTAAGGAGAGATAATGACCCCTAAGTCCCACCTTCAATAGGCCCCAAAGTGGCAAGTAGCACCAAGGCTATAGAATCACACATCATATGGAAGGAATTACCCTTTTTATAGAAAAATATTGAGAATAAGTAACACAAGAACTAAAAATACATATAGTTGAACAAGCACTCATCCCTACCTAATCGTTCTGAAACTAGCCCATACACAAACACTCTCATTACTATTCCTACATGAAAAAATACACAACAGCCACAACTATATCACAACCCAATTTTGGAAAAAAATTCCCCATTGAACCCATTCTTATTATCATGTTCAAGTGATTCCACATAAATATTCCTTCACTACCGGGAAATTAATAGTTATAGCCACAGGCCAAGGAAACAACTGAAGGAAAACAGCCAAAAAGTAATTTGAGAATTCACACGAAGTTCTCTTATAAAGTCACAACAACAAAATGGACTAGATATATCCCTCAAAGTACTAGATAAAAACCAATCCCCAAAATACGGCCCAGCACAACCTCAAATCCAAAACCAACAACTAAACAATAGGAGATCCCATCCCCATCCACGTCACCCAAGAAGCATCAAGCAGAACAACCATGTGTATTAGAGAATAGAGCAAGGGAGTTTCAATTTTGACCACACCATTTATCAAGTTCATTCTTCCATTTGGTTAGTTGGGGTGATCACACAAGGATTCTTATTCATTTGGCATCCATTTTATCGACCAAGTTTACGTGATTAACCAGTTTCCATGTTACAACCATTCAATCCCAAGATTATCCTGAAAAATAGAGGTTCATTAGTGCCCAAGAAAGGACTACCAACAGCCACTATTTTCAGTGGGAATAAGCCCATACAATTCACAACATGAAAATGAAGATAAAAGAAATACATAAAAATCATCAACAAACACACCCCTACATTCTTTAGAATCTGTTTATTATCTTCGTTAAGGGTTGGTTTCATCCACGTCCTGAGGGAAAAATTATTACACCCACCCTGCAAGATGCACTGTAAAAAGAGTCGAAGGAAAAACTTCTACTTGGATGATCAATGATCAAAGTTTTCTCCTTGTTCTAAGAACTGGGGATGCGTGACTTGCATAGGAAAAACTTTGAGGAATTCATGGATAAGCAGGAAGGGTTCCAGCATGGACCCACGATTCTTCTCCGAAGGAATCCTCCAGGCGCACTAAGAGAAACTAAAAGGAAAATAAGAGATGATCTCGGCTTAAGAGGAGGCCAGATCCTAAAATCAGGGAGATGATTTCAAAATACATAAAATTTGGATCATCGCTCGACCAAGCGGTTGGGAGTTTTGTGATGTTTTGATTAATTAAGATTTAATAATTATCCTCAGAGATGGTGGAGATATTGTTTGTGAGTTAATATATTTCATATAAATGTAGAGAACATGTAATAGGGGTGAAACTATAAAACATGACAAAGGGGTGACACTGAGGAAAAAGGACCACACATTTTGTAACTCAAGGGTTGCCCGACTATTGGAGGTTTAAAACATCTTTTACTGTCTCCCTAGCATCATCACCCTGGCATCGTCGCCCTATCACTGATTCCGATTAGTGTTATGGACAACACCTTGGTTCCATAGTTAACCATTAGTTCCACAGATGCCCATCAGTGCCACCGACACTCATCGGTTCCATCGATGATGATTGGAGCTATGGATGACCCATTGATGCCACTGATAATCATTGGTGCCACCAAGGTCCATCAGTTCCACTGATGCCCATCGGTTTCACAGATGCTGATTGGTTCTATGGATGACCCATCAGTGCCACTGACGCCATCAGTTCCACTGATTTTGATCAGTTCCGCTGATGCCCATCAGTGTTGTTGATGCCCCTTTGTGCCACTAATGTTGATCGGTGCCACTGACGCCCATTGGTGCCACTGATGCCCATCAGTGCCACTGATTCCCATCGGTGCCACCAACACCCATTGGTGCCATTGACGCTCATCGATCCCATCATTCGTCCAATTCTAAAAATTGATAAACTTCTTAATGAGTCACTGATGGTCCCCAGGACACCCAAAACACCATAATTTGGAAAATTAATGGACCAGGAGGATTTGTTCCATTACATCAGATATGTCTCAAACTATTCTCGCCCTCAAGAATTCAAGAGTAAACCCGAAAAAAGAGGGGGGTCCAAACAACCACCTCACAAGATACCTCTCAGGGAAAACCCACCCTAGAGTTGTTTGAAATCTGGAACAAGCCTTGATATCTAGGAATGCCTCTCCCTCATCAATCTCTTGAACAAATATGGATAAACTAATGCTCTTATCCCCTGATAAATCTCACAAACATATAAAGGTCACACCGTCCTGACATATGGGTTTGGGAGACCCTTCCTCCATGTCAAGATACTATCCACTTTGGGTGGCACTGACTCACCTACACATGTTTAATCACATCCACATTAATGTGTCTTGAATAGGGATCAGGTCCTCCCCTCCCCATAGTGAGGACTTCTACACACATTCTGAGAAAGGAAAACAGCCCATCTTATAGTTAACATGGTCAAGAACTACATCACAGTCAAGTATAAAATAAACACAAAACAAAACTCAAAACAGCATTGGGTACTAGGAATGAATTTGTGCCTCCCATTAACAGGTACTCTACTCGAGGCCACCATGCCTCCAAAACACACGAACCAATAGAATGGTTTGTCCACGAAGCACCTTCTTCTCATGATCCTCGATCCTCACTGGTCGCTCCAAAAATGTTGCATCGTCCTTAATATCCACCTCTCTCCATTCAAGGATGTGTGAGTCATCGTATATATACCGACAGAGCTAAGACTCATGGAAGATGTTGTGGACCCTCTGTAGCAGTGGTGGTAGCGCCAGCTGATAAACCACTTCACCGACCGGCCACAACACCACAAAGGGCCTGATGAACCTTGGAAAAAGTGCACTCCCCCTTACGAACCTCCTCTTCCCATGCTGAGGGAAGAATTTTAAGAACACATTTTCCCCAACCTCTAACTCCAAGGGTCACCTCCTATGACCAGCATATGACATTTTTCAGCCCTGAGCCACCTTCATCCTCTCACGCACAAGTTAAACCTTCTCCCTCGTGTTATGAACTACCTCTGGTCCAAGAACACCTCATTCCCCAACCTCATCCCAACACACGATCGAACGACACGACCTTCCATACAAGGATTCAAATGGATCCATTCCAATTTTAGAGTGATAGTTATTGTTATAGGAAAACTCAACCAGTTGCAAGTGTCAGACACATGATCCTCTGATGTCCAGAATGCATGCCAACAGCATATCCTCCAACATATGGATGGTCTTCTCTGTCTTCCCATCCATCTGAGGGTGTAAATAAGTGCTAAGGCATAGTTGGATGGTCTTCTCTGTCTTCCCATCACTTCATCCTCTAAGTATCCCAACTGAGACTCCTCCGCTTTTCGTAAAAAGGAAGTCTTCACCGTCATTTGTAACAGACATCCTCTACCATCTTCCACTTCTGTATCCAAGTGAAAGACAGCCAACTCCTCCATTTCTTTCTAAGCATCTGCTGACTCCCAAACCACATCCTTCTGTGACTTCCCACTCAAGGAATTAGCCACCAAGTTTCCCTTTCATGTTACATAGTAGATATCGAATTCATAGTCCGGAAGAAACTTCATCCACCTCCACTTCTGCAAGTTCAGGTCTCGTTGGGAGAATACGTACCTCAAGCTCTTGTGATCTGTGAAGACCACATATAATTCCCCTATGAGATAATTCCACCACAAATTCAGAGCTAACACTACTGTCATAAGCTCTAGATGATGGGTTTCATAGTTACGTTCATGAGGACTTAACTTCCTAGACCCATAAGAGATCACTCTCTACTACTGCATCAGCATACATCCTAATATTACACCTAAAGAATCATAGAACACTTCAAAAGTTTCCCCTTCCTCTATAAGCCTCATCACTAGGGCACTAACCAACTTCCCCTTTAGATAACTGAAGGCTTCCTGGAACCGATCACTCCAAAAGAAAGCTTGGTCTTTCTTGGTCAAGGATTTCAAAGGTTCTGCAACTTGAGAGAAGTCAAGAACGAACCTCCAGTAGTAACCTACTAGACCCAGTAAACTATGAACCTCTACCACGTTCTTGGGTTCCTCCCAAGAAAAAACTACTTCGACCTTCGATGGGACCACTACTATTCCCTTCTCGGGCACCGCGTGTCAATGGAAGTACACCTCTCGGGTCTAGAACTTGCACTTGGACAACTTCCTATAAAACTGGTGGTGTCGGAGGACCTCTAAAACTATCCTTAGATGCTCAGTGTGATCCTCCTCTAATATGGATTAGATCAATATTTTTTAGTAAACATTACTATGAACTGGTCCATATATTCATATAAAATAGAGTTTATGAGCCCCATGAACAGGACTTGTGCATTTGTAACATCAAACTACATGACCACGAACTCAAAGTGTCCATATATACACCTAAAATCAGTCTTCGAGATGCCACCCTCCTTCACCCTTAATTGGTGATATCCATACTACTAGTCAATGATAGAAAACCAACCTTCTCCTTTCAACTGATAAAAAAGTTTATCTATCCTCGGGAGAGGGTAATGGCTCTTGACCGTTACCTGATTCAGCCTTCCATAGTCTATACATAGCCTGGGACCACCATCCTCTTTCTTTGAGAACAAGACTGGATCACCCCAAGGTGACACACTCGGTTGGATAAAACCCTTATTCATCAGGTCATCAACCTAAATCTGCAACTCCCACAAGTCAGAAGGCTCCATATAATAGGAAGCCATCAAAATCAGATAGGCACTGGGTTATTAGTCTATCCCGAACTCAACATCACGTTGAGGGGGTAGGGTAACAACCACTTTAGGGAAGATGTCCAGGAACTCACTAAAGATATCTGGGATTTCCACCATCTCTGAGTCTGCTAGTTCCACTGACAGCTCGAATAGCATGGAAAGAAGGGTATCCACACGTTAGCTGCCCTCCTGGAAACCCTGCTCGCTAACGAAAGCAACACACTGAACAACCATATCTGAGAACATGCCCCTTCCCTAGAATCAGTCGATAATGGAACACATATTTAACAACCATTAGATGCTTAAAATGACATCATATAGATGCATCTGTATCAAAAGAAGTTCTCCACTGGACTGATGTGGCCCCTACATCAGTATGCATCCTCGAAAAACGTAAGACAAGCAGGTCTAAACTACAGATGGCGTACTCAATACCAGGGGCACATGAAGTCTCTCTCACTAATAAAAAAATACCCTAAACCAACGGTTTGGAACCATTGGTATAGGCCTCCAAACCATTGTTATAGGTTATACCAACGGTTTGGAGAACCGTTTCCATGTATGTCATGGGGATAGGTTTATACCAACGGTTTTGGGAAAACCATTGGTATATGTAATATGAAAATCTTTACCAACGGTTCCATAAACTATTGGTATATGTAATTAAAAAAATAATCATTCGGATGGTTTTGATCCCAGCACCTCCCATTTGTGATTTAACGACCTAACAACTAACCTAACTTACTTTTGTGAACATAATTTCATAAATATATATATGTATTATCATAAGTATTTTAAATTTTGAATTATTTAATGTCCGCTATAAGAAGATTCCATTAAAAATACATGTACCTATACCAAGGGTTCTAAAAACCATTGGTATAGACCTATACCAACTTTTTTGAGAAATTTTGGAATAGGTTCTTTGATTTTGGGACCTATACCAATAGTTTTGGACAAACCGTTGGTATAAGGGGGACATATACCAACGGTTTGTCCAAACCATTTGTATAGGTCCAAAGGTATCCTCTATACCAACGGTTTGTCCAAAACCTTTGGTATAGGTCCATATAAGTGACCTATACCAACGGTTTTGGCCAAACCCTTAGTATAAGTCCAAATTAGTGAACTATACCAACGGTTTTCCAAAAACCATTGGTATAGATCCTATTTCCAGTAGTGTCTACGTATAGACCCAGAACATGGGCTAGAATATGTGTAACAAAGGATTTTGAATCTCTTGAATCAAACAAGTCACAAGCAAGAGTACTATATAAGTTGTTCGTACCGAGAACGACCTTTGGCCTTGCTGGAACTACTACCTCTGCGACGGGCAACTGCCCACACCCAGATCCTCTTCCCCTCGACTGTTAGCCTCCTCCCTGACTGCACCCTGGTCATGGTCCCTAAGGAGTTCCCTAAGGTTAGCCTCCTGCTCAAAATTATACTCTCGGAGGACTAGGAGCTCGTTATCGCTGATGTTCCTGGTGAAAGGGTATGGATGGAAACTTCTGCTGTTGAGGTGGGTGTTGAACCTTCCCACCTCCACCATATCGTACATAGTCTGAGCACTGATTCTGAAGATTCCCATGTCTTCCACAGATAAAATACCTTGGTCCTAGGCTCATGGAGAAAGGGTGGGGGCCAGGAGATTGAAATTGGAACTGCTAGGGCCTACTCCCCATCGGTCGAAACTTATAAGGCCCTGATGCTAGAGGCATGATACTAATGGCCTTCCCCTTTCACAAGATCAACTTTCTCCTCTCACACAACACACCTCCAAGCATGTTCATCCTTGCCACCACTTTAGCCTTATTCTGAACCTCTATGTATGTAGGTAGAGTGAAGGGAGTAATAGTGTACTGTAGGGAAGGTCGGAATTCCTCCTCTAAGCACCTTTCCTGCCATTTCTCATTCGAGAAGAGGTCTAGAGAGAAACAAAAGAGATCTTTTAACTTGATCCCCAACTCCCATACTAACATACTCCCCTGTTGTAGGGATATTAACTCCTACCTATTCTTAGCCTTCATTGTAGAAGAAATGAATTTCAGCCAGAACTCCCTCTCAAAGTCAGCCCACAAAACCTTAGCTTTCTTCTTCTCCCTGAGATAGAGCATCCATGACTAACGCACCACTCCCCTCATTTGGATTACAGCTAAAGGAACCCAGTTTTCTTCCAGAGCCAAGATTAGGATGAAAGCTATCACCAAATCCTGGAGCTAGTTCTCTGTATCCATGTTTGAGATGTTGTCCTCATACTTCCTGAGGGTCTTCCATTGAAAGGCGCAAAGTGTCCCCTACCACTGGTCGCCCTCCTCCTCTCGGTCAGTCCTCCGTTATTCATCCAAATTATCCTCACAGGCCTCGGTCTCTATCACTACTTATGGATTTCGTCCGGGTTCCATAGCATCAAGGTAAAGAAGAAATGCTTAAGCCTAGTTAGGGTAGAAAATCGCTTTTAAATTTTACTTAAACTTTTTGTTCATTTTAAATTCCCCATAACACCCAAAACACACAATAAAAAAATCACCATAATACATGTACCATTCCTAGGGCATCTTCCCTACAATCAGTGCAGCCATACTTTTTCATTCGGTAGGCCCAGATTCCTTACATAGAATCATGGGGGGCCCTAAAATCCCATGTCCTAGCCGATCTTCCCTGGCCTACTTTATGGACCAATATTTCCTAACACTATTTCCATACCATCCCATTAAATTCTATTTGTGCCTGTTACACCCCAAGATTTTATATTATGGTATCTCATCAAAGTAATTCAATAGCTTGTGCTACATGCAACACTGAGTTTGAGCACATCGCAACTTACCAAACTAGCCTTTCAAGAAGCGATTGTGAATAGTATTAACTACATTTTGAAATATTATAAACTCTATATATTTTTAACATACATATTATGTGTTTATTAGACATAATATAAGAACAAGCTCATTTTTTAAGATTAAATAAGTATTTTACAAAAAATTCAATTTTATCATCTTTTAACGGAAAACCCTTTTTAAAACCAATATTTTACACTTTTATATATTCAATTTAATGAAATTAAATTTTTCATTATAATTGGGACATAAAAATTTAGTATGGAAAAAATTTTGGTACTTTTTCGATAACTTTCATATTTTGATCAATAGTGAAAAATACTAGGTTTTAACTGAAAAACAACTTTTTAAATCAAAATAATTTATAGTGTTAAATTATGAATTTGAATAGTTTTGAAGTATAATTAAATTATATTTTCATCATTTAATACAATTTTAGTCATTATAAGTAATTTCACATTTAAATTTGACATAAACACGTGTCAATCTTTTGATAGTTTTTACTTTTTAAAAACCCCGCTTTTTGGTTTTGAAAACGGGAATTAATTTTAAATTAATAAATGAAACATCTATGTTTTTAATTTGGTAAAATGTAATTTATTTTTGAATTTGTAATATCAAAATTATCATAGGGTAAACTTATGGTATTTTTCTAAAAACATTCAATTTTTTATGAATAGTGAAAAACACTGTGTTATTATTTAAAACTGACTTTTAATTTAAATAATTATTTATTTTATTTAAATTTAATTTAAGTAAAAATAGATATATAATACCTATATAAGTTCAATGTAATTAATTGGATTCATTTTATAATAAAATTAGATGTATAAAATTTTATTGAACTTTTTAAAGTTGTCTACCCACCTTCGAGGAGCATTTGGAAATTTGCATAAGACATAACTTTACCACTTCTGTGAGTTGAATTTCAAAAATCTGAGAGACACAGTTGACATCAGTAAGTAAAATGTGGTTCAATAAGATGAAAATAATTTTTGGTGAATAGTAACTTTTGTCTTTTATTTACTGCGGTTAAAAGTATATAGGGTAATTAAGAGCAAAATAGATATTATAATTACCCTAACACATTTCCTAATTCTATTGGATAAGTTTAATTTGACCAAAAAAACCTTATAAATAAAATATTATCCTCTTTGGTCCACTTGTATTAGATTAGGACATTTATTATTATTTTATTTAAAGAAGAGTTAAAAGTATTAAATTCAAAGTTTAATAACTAAACCATTTTTTATATAGGGTTAAACACAATATAAATTCGACTATAAATGTTTATTAGAAAGATAAACAGATTTCCTACATAATGGTATTTTATTTATAATTTTTAAACATTAAATAATTTAATTTATTTATGACACAAGGATGATGTAGTAATTACCTTATTAATGAAATATTAAAATAATTAATATTATAAATATCCAAATAAATGTAAATTGAGACTTATGATGAATTACAATAATTTTATAGGTTAATATAACATTTCAGGGTTGACTAGATAAATTTATTTCGAAGTGATAAGGTTTTTATGACTTTCACAAAAACAAAATACCAAATATTGTCAAAATTGACATAAATTAATTTTTAAAACAAATACTATATTATTGGTTGATATAATATTCCTCAAAACCTAAGATTAGGGCCAATGACATAAATAATATTAAATATTTCATTAATGAACTACTTTAGGTTCTATTGGAAGTTTATAGTAAGTTTATTAATGATATTTTGTAAGAATAAAAGAAGACATGGTAAAATTTAAACTATTTAACTAAGAGTTAAATCTAAAAGACAAGGTTTAAATGGTAACCTAAACTTGTATAAAACCTATTGGTTGAGAGGTTTTCTACCCATCACCACGTTAGCCTAAAAATAATTCATTTTGGATCTATTAGAAACCGAAAATGATTTTATTATAAAATAGTATTTCAAGCTTTTCCTAAAGTAACCCTCACCTCTCTTATAAAAAGGTACTTCCCCTTCTCTTAATTTCACACCTCCAAATCCATTTGGCTCAGACAAAACCAACCTAAATATCCTCCCAACTTTTCTCCCTTCAACCTAGAGGCCTTCCTTTGTTCATAAAGCCAACCTAAAGAGCCCTTTCGATCAAATCAAAAGGAAGAAATCGAAGAAGGGGTAAATATTTCACCACCTCTTTCAAGTTATTTTCTTCTTCCACTTCCACTTTCTTTGTTGTTTCCATTATAAAATAATAACTCAAATATATTAAATATAATTTTATGTTATTATAGAAATCTTACAACCATATTCATTATTCTATCCATCACATGAATGAAAAAGTGACCATATGTGCGTACGTACGACTTACCGTCTCTACGTCGTGGTGTAGTTTGTTATTCAAACACTTCATTATTTGGATGGTTATAATAATGAATATAAATAATGTAAATAATAAATATAATATGTTAATGATTATGTATATATGATATAACATCCAATTACATACTATTTCACCATCAATATAATGATATCGTTTTGTCAAAAAAATAATGATATCGTCGCTCGTGCGTACGTACGGATTACCGTCTCCACGATGCGATGAGAGTCATTCCATCATGCACCATTCAAGGATTATTATAAAAATATATATTATTAATAAGTATGTAATATATGAAATAATAATTCTACTGGATATATATATATATATGTGTGTGTGTGTGTATTTACTTACATATATCTTATTCACTTACTTCCATTCAATACGATATTAAAACGGAAACAACATTTATGCGTACGTACGGCCTACCATCTCCATAAATGGTGCCTTCCATTTCATATATCTATATATTATAAATATTTATATTCTAAATATATATGATATATAAATCAAGTTTTATATTTTGAAATTATTTAAATCGTGATCTAAATGATACGATCAAGAATAACAAGTTAAAACACGTACGATAAAGAAAGCGATTGTTACCCGAAATGTTAATTTAACATGGAAATAATTATTAAATGGGTAGTGTAAAGTCATAAATGAATCATTTATGATATAATAAATATTATTATGGTTCTGTTATAATTTAATTACATACTATTTTCATTATAAAGAATGTTAAACGTACCGTCGACCAAAGGAAAGTGCAAGGTAAGGGTTAATTCCTCAATCTCATTATTATTCGAGATTGTTTATCTGTAAGTTTTTACTGGGAAATATTTATCATCCATGTACATGTTTAATAAAAGAGTTTTAAAATATATTTTTTAAGGGTCTCTTTTACTAAAACATAATTTTAAATGTTTTAAAGATTTATTCTTCAAAACCTTTCTCATTAATGTCCATGTTTTCAAAATGATTTTAAGGATTTATTTATATGGACATGAATGTTTTTAAATGTTAATTACTTTAAAATGTTTCAAAGTTGAATGGGACACTTTGATTCAATGATATCTTTTAAATGAATTCCTTTATAAATTGTGTGAATTTTAAAATGATTTCATGAAAAAAGGGTATTTCTCTCAAAGTGTTTAACTGAACATATTTAACTATGTCAACATCCTTTAATGGAAATTAGTATTGGTTGAGGTTGATTTATTATGATAAAAATCTTCCATATTTTATTGAAGGATTTGTGATATGTTTTATTGTGGATGTGTTATTTTTATACCATTCATGGTTTATGGATAAAGTATTGACATTTTGTATGCTAGTTTTAATATGAATGTTTATGTTATGTTTAATCCTTTTCATATGAGGAATGCATTGGACTTAGTAAGTGACGGGTGGAGCCCGCTATAGCTCCTCAATTCATAGGTAGGCCTCATGAGACACACTAGTGTCTTGTCAAAAGGCCTTGACAAAATTTTATTTGTAGTCTTGGCACAAGGCCTTGACTATGTGGTTATGAAGTCTGGAAATATGTGTTCCATCATTATGAAAGTGGCTATTAATATTGCATGTGATTATTAGACATGTAGAATATCCATGTGAATAAGTAAACGGCATTATTTTATTTTATCTTTTCCATATTATGCTAAAGTTTGAGTTTAAAAAGATTTTGTTTTATTCTTATACATTGCCTTAAATTTTTATGCTTATTTGTGAAAGTTTCCGCTATATTGTTATCCTTACTAGGCATATGATCTCAGCCCTTTCTATGTTTTATTTTTTCCAAGATGTGAAGAAGTGTTTTATGGTTGACCTGCAGGGATAGCTTAAGGATGTAAGTTTGTTCAAAATGGGACAAAATGTTGTTGATGTTTTTATTTTATGATGTAATGTAAAACTTATGAATGTATCTAGTACTTCCAAGGCTACTAAACTGGTCGGTCTTTCAGAACATGATTATTTGTATCAAGCCAATGTTATGTAATAATGCACCAACTCTAGGTAACTGGGTTTAGGGCGTTATAGTGCCTAACCCCAAACTCCATCTTATCTCTCAACCATCACCTCAGATACCGTTCTGTCATGACCCACCTTTACCAAGATGAGGGAAGGGACAACAACCTACCAAACCCTTCCTTCTTCAAGTTGAAGGATAGATAATTACCTCTGAGTCTCACCTTCAATAGGCCCTAGAGTGTAAAATAGCACCAAGGGTATATAATCACATGTAATATAGAAGTCATTACCATTTTCATAGAAAAATA
Organism: Viscum album; assembly: GCA_963277665.1. Classification (NCBI taxonomy): domain Eukaryota; kingdom Viridiplantae; phylum Streptophyta; class Magnoliopsida; order Santalales; family Viscaceae; genus Viscum; species Viscum album. The sequence goes on from OY728123.1 coordinate 655,253,798, forward strand.
TTTAGAGATAACATGGTAAATCCCCAAAAAAATAAAATGTTGAAAGTAAAAGTAAATCCAAAGTCCATTTCCATATTCATGTCCAAAATAAATTGATACATAGTACAAGAAAACTCCAAAGGAAGATACCAAAAGAACGAAAATCAGTAAGGACAACTCCTAAATACTGAGCTAGTAAGGCCCATCAGAGTCCTCAAAGTCCCCCAGGAAACTGAAAATAAGATTTATATACATAGCGTGGGTATACAAGTATATTTAGTAGGGAAAAACAAAAGCTCTCATGCATAAGTGGGGAGGAATTATAATGCCTCGTGAGAAATTCGAGGTAACCAAAACACCCAGAAAGGAAAATAGTCCACCCAGCCTCACCAAGGCACACTCCCCAAATAACCCAACTCAGGTAAAGTAATAGTAATATCACATCAATATTTGGGTACCCCGCACTGCTTTTGATCTGGTTATTTATGACATCCTATGCATCAGACCTCCCCCACAAGTTCCACTGCAGTCCCACTGCCACCCCAACAGCAACATTTTGAGCTATCACAACCACACATTTTTCCCACAGACCCCTTGGCCACCACAACCACAGACGTCTCCTCCCACAAACACCTAGCCCACAACAACCACTTCTACGCTCGAAGACACCTAGTCCAGAACAACAACCGCCACACCCGAAGACACCTGGGCCTCATCCCAAAGACACTTAGGAATAAACATGTCTGCACTCACCTAGTCCAACAACCACAACACACCCTTCCTGAATGGTCTTGGTCCAAAATATTCCTTATCCATCACAGTTTACCCAAAGAGTCTTGGGATACCTAGGAGTGGGATCATAAAGAAGCCAATAACCATCCACTCAAAAGAATGTTGGGAAAACACCCTCCCCTGTGAAATGGGAGTGTTTATCATGAAGTGATCAACATGGGTGGGGTGAGAATAATGAACACAAGAACTAAAATTATACATATAGTAGAACAAGAACTCATCCCAACCTAAGAGTTCCAAAACTATCCCATACACAAATACTCTCAATATTATTCCTACATGCACAAATACACAACATCCCCAACCAGATCACAACCCAATTCTAGAAAACAATTCCCCATTGAACCCATTATTGTTATCATATTCAAGTGATTCCATTTAAATATTCCTTCACTACCTGGAAACTAACAGGCATATCCACAATCCAAGGAAATAACTTAAGGAAAACAGTCAAGCCGCAATTTAAGCATTCACATTTGTTTCCCTATAAAGTCACAACAACCAAAGGGACAAGTGAGATTCCTTAAAGTATTGGAACAAAACCAAGCCCAACATACGCCCCCCCACAACCTCAAATCCACAACCAACAACTGAATAACAGGAGATCCCATCCCCATCCACGTCACCCCACAAGCATCAAGTAGAACAACCATGTGTATTAGAGAATAGATAAAGGGAGTTTCAAATTTAACCACACCATTTATCAAGTTCCTTATTCTATTTTGTTAACTAGGGTGACCACACAAGGATTTTTATTCATTGCGCATCCATTTTATCATCTGAGTTTACGTGATTAACTAGTTTCCATGTTATAGCCATTAAATCCCAAGATTATCTAGAAAAATAGAGGTTAGTTAGTGAGAAATAAATGACCACCAACAGCCACTATTTTCAGTGGACATAAGCCCATAAAATTAACAACATAAAAACGAAGATAAAATAAATATAGAAACATCATCAAAAAACACAACCCTTCATTCTTTAGAGTCCATTTATTATCTTTTCTAAGGGTTGGTTTCTTCCACATTTCGATGGAAACCTTATCACACCCACCCCGTAAGATGAATAGTAAAGAGAGATGTTTGATAACTATTCTTATAAGATAAATCCACTAAATCTAGGTTCTTCTCCCAAGATCCATTAAATTATAGGACACATGCTCAAAACATATCCCCAAGCACTTGTATAGTACACACTGAATTCTCATATGTTTGTGGGTGGAATGTTGTACTAAGTAAAACTTTTGTACCAAGGGTTGTTGGATAAAAATACCCCAAGGTGTCCTCTTGGTATGTTTTGGGCATCAAAACTAGGATTTTGGTTTTTGGAAAAGGTTGGTTTCTGTATAGGGGATCATAGTATGTGAACTATGAATGATGGTTCATGAAATTCATATTTTGGTATGTGGAACGTCAAATGGAATCAATGAAGGAAGTGAACCGTAAAGCATAAGACGCAGACTGCATAAGAGAAATAGTTCACTTAAGGTATACAGTATGCAGAAGGCATGTGGTATGTGGAAGACTTGTCATAGGTGGGATGGATTTTCATTCATGAAATATAAGAGATGATTTGAGAAGCCACAAATGGGGTCATTTTTGAAAAGGTGATGGTGATTTTGGCCGATGTGACGGAAGAGAGGTGGTATGCGGACCATGTACGGAAGATTGGTTCACAGTAGGAGAAGAAGTACACGGTGAAGGTTGTACCACATTGAGGTTTTGGGTAATATAGGATTAGAATATTTTTCAGATATATTTGCCTATATATGGAGCAATGGTCCCATCATTAAATAGAGTTCATTCCATTAGATAAAATCATCGCTCTAGGAATTCGGCAAAGTCCGAGGGATGTTTGCGAGGGAGAATTCCGTGAATAGTGAGGTTGTTTAAGTCGAATAAATTCTATTGAAGGTTTTTGCGAGGAACCATAACCCACAAAGGAAGTAGTACATGGAGGAGGAAGACCTGGTATGTATAAGAGGAGGAAGGCAGTCTGTGGAAAGATCAGTCCACATAAGAAGGAATTCGACATCAGTATAAGTGGTACATGTAAGTGGTACACAGAATAATTATGTGGAATAGTTCTCAAAGGCGGTTCATGAAGGTGGTATGTGAAGAAGGTACATAGAGAAGGTATGCATAGGTGGTATCCATAATAGGTGGTCCACAAATCATATTCAATGTGTAGTTCACGAAAGATAGAGGTAGTTCGTAGAGGTCTCAAGAAATCTTGCAAAAGAACTAAAACGGTTCACAAAAGAAATTTCCACTAACCTAACAGTACATGGTAAAGTGGAATTCATATATGGGTGAAAAGGTTACTTTAACATAGCATCTAACTATAGTTGAGGATGTGTGATTTCATAAAAATTAAAGTACCTACAAGTCCATAAACTATGAGTGGATCCCTTCCAAGAGTAGTGAGTGAAGGAAGAGGAAGATGGTGATCATTTCCACCATAATTGATCCTGAGGAAGAGATGTAGGGAGTGACCCTTGGGAATGTAGTGAGCAGACCCTAAACTTTTTAAATGTATTGATCCTGGGAATAGAAGATCTAGCACAATCCTTATAATTGGCAGTGAGATTTAGTGGATTTTGTACATCATCACATTGTCATTGTATGCTCCTTAGACGTAGCCTAGTGAGGGCGAACCAAGTAAAAATCATTGTGTCATCTACATTATTTAATTTATACTCATATATTTCTATAGTAGAAAGAAAGAGATGTGTTTTTTTACAATAAAACAAGTTTTGAGGGGGTAGTAGTTTTAATCTGTCATACCCTGATTCACCCCCCCCCCCCCACCCACTCTTAGAATATTTGACCTAGTGGACCTAACGAGTTACTTATTTAAGCCCTACCAGAAGTAAAGAGTAAAGTGTGAGTCACAGTCTGAAATAATTCTCTTTGAAACCCAGTGCAGATTAACTATTTTCCAAACATACAAGTCTCACAACCACTCCACTGATAATGTCTCTCGTATCAGTAAGAAGTGTGGTACCTTTCTTAAGTAGTCAATAATCACCCAAATAGCATCACTATTCCAATGAATTCTCAGGAGACCTGCTAAAAGGTCCATAGTAATGTCATCCCACTTCCATTTCTAAATGGGTAATAGTTGTAGTAAACCATCAGGTCATTGATTCTTTCCCTTAATCTGCGGATAGGGGTAGCATCATTTCATTAGTCATACTATCTACTTTTTCATTCTCAAACACCAACACTATTTTTATAGGTCTCGATACATTTTTTCACACCTAGATTCACCACCCACTTAGATGCATTAAATTCACACGTTGACTCCCTCTGTATTATAATATGCATAACAACACGATTACTCACATAGATGATATTATCCTCATCTATGCCCCAATATGAAGGTGTATTCCTACCTTAAAGGCTTTTTCTCAAGCTAAAACATTATGGATCCTTATACTTCCTATCTATAATCCACCTCAAGAGTGAAAATCCACCAAAACTGACATTAGAGTCATCTACTCTTGACTCTCCTCAACCAAAACATGCATCTCATTCAGTAGAGTCATCATCTTTCACTCATCACTAGGATCCTAAACTTCCTAAGTCTTATTTTTCTTTCTCAAATCATCTATAACACTATTTACCTTCTCGGGAGTATATTCTAGCTCAAATTCAAATAATTATATATACTCAAACCATCTCTATTATCAAATATTAAAATCTCACAGTGAAAATATATACTTCAAACTCTTCTCATCTATATACACAGTAAACATTTCATCCAACAAATAATGATTCCAACACTTCAAATCATAAATGACTAGTGCTAAGTTGAGGTCATGCATAGGGTAATTTCATTCATGTGGCCTCAAATGATGAGATCCATATTCCACAACTCGATCTCCCTTCATCAACATTACTCTAAGACTTATCCTAGAGGTGTCACGGTACAAAGTATACTCCTCACCTGACACAGGTATCATCAAGATTGGTGCTGATTTCAAGTGATTATTCAACTCCTGGTAGGAATTGTCACATTCTTATAACTATTAAAACATTATCTCCTTCTTGTTCAAGCCCAAAAGTGGTGCTTATTAATGGGAAAATTCCTAGATGAACCTTTGGTAATATCCGACTAACCTTATAAATCTACATATATCAAAAACATTCTTAGGCTGCTCCCAAGATACAACTGCCAAAACCTTATCTAGGTCCACTGACACCCCTTCCTCTAAGATTATGTGTGCCACGAAGTGTACCTAATCAATAAAAAACTAACACTTAGATATCTTGGAATATAGTCGATTCTATCTTAGTGTACTCAGGATAATGTCAAGATGTTGGGAATGATCATCATGAGTCTTAGATTACACCAAGATGTCATCCAAAAACACTACCAAAAATTAATCCAGGTATGGATGGAAGACTCTGTTCATCAAGGTCATAAACACTTCTGGGGTGTTCATTAACCCGAATAAAATCATAAAGAACTTATAAAGTTCATACCTACTTAGGAAAGTAGTCCTTGGTATATTAGAAGGTCTAACTCTCAATTGATGATACCCTGATCTCAAAACAATATTGGAGAAAAAAATCCCCCCTCAACAGATCAAATAGATCTTAAATACATAGAAGAGGAAATCGATTATTCAAATTCAACTAGTTCATATTTCTTTAATCAACAAATAAGCATGAAGACTCATCAACCTTCTTTACAAACAAGACTGGAGAAACCCACAGCAATGTACTCGGATGGATAAACCCCTAATCCTCCAACACCTCCATCTAATTCTTGAGATCTTGAAGCTCTTTCAATTCCATTTTTTATGTTGGAATAGAAACTTTCCTAGACCCTATATGAGATCAATTGTAAATTTCACATCTATCTCTGGTGTAATACCTAATAAGTCTTTATAAAACACATCATGAAACTTATCCTCTATGGGTAGAAAGACATCACTAGTGCAGAAAACGTTTTTTATGTCGGTTATTTTTAATTTTTTACGTCGGTTTCAAGCCGGCTTTAATACGTGCGACGTTATAAATAAGGTTTTTGACGTCGGTTATTTAAAAACCGACGTCAAAAACATAAAATCGCGATGTTTATCACATCGGTTATTTTAGAACCGACATGATAAAGGGCCTGGAGAATGGTTTATCACGTCAGTTATCGAAGAACCGACGTGATAAATGGCCTGGACAATGGTTTATCACGTCCGTTCTTAAACAACCGACGTGATAAATAGGGGTGAGGGGGTTTATCACATCGGTTCATATAGAACCAACGTGATAAACTGGGGTGAGGGTGGTTTATCACGTCCGTTCTATAAGAACCGACGTGATAAACCGGTTTGAGCGTGGTTTATCACATCGGTTCATATAAAACCGACGTGAAAAACCGGGGGGGGGGGTTTATCACGTCGGTTAGTCTATAACCGACGTGATAAACCATTGTCCAGGCCGTTTAGCACGTTGGTTATTCAATACCCAACGTGCTAAACCATTCTCCAGGCCCTTTATCACGTCGGTTATTAAATAACCGACGTGATAAACCATTCTCCAGGCCTTTTATCACGTCGGTTATTAAATAACCGACGTGATAAACCATTTTCCAAGCCTTTTATCACGTCGGTTATTAAATAACTGACGTGATAAACCCAAATTTTTTTTAAACAGAATGCAGTGATCTTCTCTCCACCAGAATCAACCAGAAAATAAATCAAGAAATCGTACCACAAAAACAGAAGTACATCAAAATTAAGCATGTACATAGATAACATATAAAACTTACCCACTAGACAGCATCCACCCTCATTTATACCCCATGGACAGCCCTCCCCCACCCCATTGGAGCTCCCACCCTCATGTATACCCCTTGGACAACCCTCCCCCACCCCATTGGAGCCCCCACCACACTCCTGGACTGCCCCCCGACCCCCGGACACCCCCAAACACCCCTCGACAACCCCCCAACCCGCCTGAACAGCACCTCCTCACCCCCTCACCCCACTTGACAGCCCCCACCACACCCCTGGACAACCCCCCCCCCCCCCCCCCCACCCCTGGATAGCACTTCCACACCCCTGGACCGGCTTCCCACACCCCTGGACATCCCTGCCACCCCCCAAGACTGTCCCCCCACCCCACCGGACAGCCCTCCCAGACCGCTGGACACCCCTAACCCCACTGAACACACCCCCACACCCTTGGAACCCTTCCCCCACAGACCCAAATCTATACCAGAAGAACCATCAAAAGTAGACCAAAACAAGAAGTAGAGCAAAATTAAACATTCACTTATATAAAATTCAAAACTTACACTGTCAACTTCAAAAAAAACAAAATCAAACCTAAACAACTACCAAATACACAATTAAAACGACAATATTCAAAATTACATTTTACATTACAAACAATTAAAATTCAATCAAACCTGTAAAATAATTTGACCACTCCACTTGTACATGTTTGATGTCTTCAGCAGTATAGGGTTGAGGGTCATCAAAAAGATACAAATGAAAAAGAAGATAGTTAACGTGTATAATGAATAAATCAAATTGAAATATGATGGCAAAGCTTAAGAGGAAATCGTACCAGGTCAAAATTCACAACTGTCCCAGTTGTTATTATTTTATACATAAATCTTAACATATAATATCCACATTCGATGAGGCCTTGTTGTTCATGACAATTTTGTTTTGAATGAGTATAAATTCAATATATTATTTTTATGTAATAAATCAAAACGTACAAATTATAAATGGAAATTTACCTTCATCGTTACATATTTGATCTTTGCATATCTTTTCTTTGTGTTTTTTCGAAAGTAGACCCATGCACTGTTAGAAAATAATACGAATGGGGTAAATTTAAAATTCATTATAATATATAAAACTATTGAGAAATTGAAACTTACTTTTCCAATATATTCTTAAAACTTGCCCGCACATCACCATGAACAGAGCATATCCAATAAAGAGCTTTCTCCCTTGGGAAAAAAATCCCTAACATCCAATGATTACTGATAAAAGGAAATTTAATGTTAGTGGTTTTTTATGTTAAAAGATAATTAACTCTTTGAGAGAAATGTGTTTCATACCTCTCACAAAAAGGCATCATCCAACATTGTTGGATTATATTCTTTTCAAATTTTCAGTAATATAAACCATTGTTTGTTCCTCAGTCAATGCACATGCTTCAGGGGAAACCAATTGCGGGTCCATGAATCCATATACTTCTGTCAGTTCATTCCTCTCACAAATTTTATAAAGATACCTAATACAAAACATATATAAGTATACCTTTTTAATAAATATAACGCAGGGAAAAGGTGTTAAGACTTACATGGAAAAACTTTGCACCACGTTGATTCCCAACTTATCTCCAGTAACAAGCTCCATGATATCAGATTTTGTAATCCCCACACTTATTTCACGTCCATAAACATGAGATTCCATTGGAAACTCATAAAAACCCAACAACAAATGTGAATATCTTGACAATCTGTCAAGACCACTGGAATCTGTATCTGATGTCATAGCTTGTTGTCTTTGTTGTTGTCTATACAGTATTTCTTTACCTTTGAAGTATTCCTGTGAAAAAAAAATTGAGAATTATAGTAGTTTTCAAATGATAAAACAACTTTAATAAAAAAATAAAATAAAAGATATAACATTCATACCTCTATGGTAATGAGTCGAAGAAGTCTGGATGGCCAAACTAAAAAATGGCCGATACTCTGTCCAACTGTTGCCACCTCATTTGTAGGTATTGGTACCCTAGCTGATCTATCTATAATATCCTGTACAGTGACCCTCTGATTCTCTACCTCTAATTGTTGATGATGAACTGTATCTCCTATACAATATACCAACCTGTATGCTACTATATGATGTTGAGAATCATCAACATACAACTCGCAATATGTAGGAAGTTGTGGCGGAGGCGTAGGATAAAAAATGGGGTCCGCAGGCTGAGGTGGGGGAGTGGGAGCTACTGGCGGAGGTGGAGGATAAATAATGGGGTCTGCAGGGGGAGGTGGAGTGGGAGCTGCAGTCTGAAATTGTCTTTGCATTTCTGCAAACATAGACTGCACCGAATCTCTAATCTTGTCTTCCATCGTCGCATTAATATTTTTAACTTCAGCCTCCAAGGATTCTATTTTTTTATAAACCCCCTCAATGTTAGAAGTTGAAGAACGTGGAAACACTTTTCTTACCGATACACCTACCGGATATCCTCTTACACAACCAGGATGTTCGGGCCTTCCCAATGCTGCAAATAAAATATCTTCCCTCCCAGTAGCTGTAAATGTCCCCTCTGAACTCTACTCCTCAAGAGAGTCCTGTATTAATTAATTGAACATTTCTGTAATGATTGAAACTTATATGAAGAAAAAAGTTAACTTAAATAAATTCAATAGATATCTTACAATCCTCTCAGCTACGATTCTCGATTCTTCCGAAAGATATTTCCCTTTTTTCCCTTCCGATCTCTCTTCCATTTTTCATGTCTAGATGGAGGGGATGGCGGGGCCACCTCTCTAGAGCTTGAAGACTCAGCTCTTAGTTGTTGAAATTTTTCCGCTATCATTTTTTCTTCCAATAATGTATACCCTCCCCGAGATAAACTATAAGGGTATACATTTTTAGATTGGATCTCCTGATGAGCTTTCCTTGTTGGCTGTAATTTAAGAATAAGAAATAATTAACAAAACATTAATAAATTCATTTATATAAGAAAGTTTATAAAAGTTTACATTGCCCTTACCAGAAATGACTCTTTTTTTCTACTTTCAAAAAACTGTCTCCATGTGTCTTCATCTATAAAAGGATATATACGACATGGATTGTCATGACTCCTATGACCATAAATGAAATCAAATGAGATGGTTGATTTGAAATCCCTCCATCTCCTGGCAGCCAACGATAAGCATTTCTTCCTAACTCCTCCAGTGTCAGGAATATCAAATGTCATCTCTTAAAGAAGAGGTTAAACATATTATATATACTAGAAACATTAAAATAATGGTCAAACAATGACAAAATATCTTACCAAAATCGTCTCCCACAACTAAGAGATAATCGTTTTATCCACACCTCTCAAATCATCATACAGAATGCTTACTTTGGTCTTAGCCAGAGTTGCAACAAAACTCTTAAAATTTTTGGCATTCGGACCTCTAGGAATATCATCATCATCAAACTCAACTGTCTGTTCTATCTCAATTTGTTCTGCTACAATATCGTGAATCATTTCTTCAATTCCATCAGAGTTACCATCTTGCGAATCATCATCATCAGTGACATTCCATCCAGTTTCACCATGCCAAATCCAAGGGCTGTAACTCAGATTAAAACCATGACATATCAGATGATCTTTTATCTCTCTACTTTTCAACTTCTTCATATTCAAACATTTCAGGCATGGACATAAAAAAATGTCACTACTTGGAACATTTCGTTTTGCAAATTCCAAAAATTCATCAACACCTTCCTCAAATTCATTGCTCATTCGATGTGCCGTAATCCAACTTCGACTCATTATTACCTATAACAAATATCAATAAAAAATATATATTTTTAAGATAAGACAAATACATTTTTATATAAAAAAAATTATAATTTGAATGTAAAACAATTTAAAATATAAAACAAATCTATAGGTATTTAAAAAAATATGCTTGAATATTATTTTTAAAACAAAATATAGTTAGATGTAACAGTTTTAAATTTCATTGAATCAAAGAAAACCATGACGCCTAATGATTCTCCAAATAAAATATACATCAATAAAACATAAACAAAATGATTTTTATCTGGAATAAGTGAATATGATCAGATGATACACATTTATAATAATCCCATTCCAATATACTAATAAACATGTTAAAATATAGGAATACCTAATGGAGCATATAACATGTGTTATTCATGCTTGTTGTTCAATCATTATGATCTAAAGTACTCAACACTTTCAAGTGCCAAAATCTTGAAAGTAGTAGTAGTTTTCATAAGTACCCAACACCAAATAGCTTTACATCGTAAGTGTCATGTTAGAAATATGAATATAGACCATTTGTTTTATGTTTAATAATATTGTCATATTATCTGATCAGTCTGATTATATATTAGAATTACTATATCCTTTTGATCCGATATATAATCTAAGGACATTAATATTTCTTTAGAAAAAGTAATGTTAATATCATGGTAATGTAAAAAAAAGTATATGTCGAACTATATATATGTAATACCAATAAAAAAATACATATGTGTTTGACCTGGGTTTCACACATAAAACAACTCATCTCACAGATTAAATTTTTGAATCATCCTACATAATACTTATTTTTATAACTTAGGGAATGAAAATAATAAAAGTTTTGATTTACGATACTCATTATGGGTAAACATGATATATATAAATATAATATCTAATCTCATAAAAAGATATCCATGGGGGTATAAGAGCATACATAAAGAACATGATCAAAAAGATAAGTGAAACACTTCTATATAATCATAGATCATAAAACCTGAGTCCAAGTATAACAATTTTAGCATAACATAAGACATGATTTATATGATAGTGGGAACATGATTTAAAAAACATTATTCACAAGATCACAACATTGGTATGTGGAATAACATAAGAGTGTGGCAAAAACATAATCATATAAATCATAACATATGTCAAGGGAAAACATAGTTTCATTCACCTCATATTGGGATATGTTAATCACCTTTCCTATAATTTATTATAATATTTCTTACGAGACACATCACATAACACATTGGACATGGTATAACCAGCTGTATCCCATATTGATCTATGATATATAATGCATTGTCGAATGCATTAGAAGGATAATATGGACCCAAATGTCACATAATGACTAACCATATATATGGGTGAATCGTGATCATCAAATCATTTATAACACTTTCGAAGATAAATTAACTAACAAAAATGAAATGGGGGTCATAATTGTTTTTACAAAACATAATAATTATTAATACATAAAAATGTGTTTGGATGGTAAGATAAGATAATATACCTAATTCAATCTAATTATCGTTAAATTATTTCTACCTAGATAGAAAAGACCTTTATAAAAAATATAATTTAACTTGAGAATGAAAAGAAAGTACCCTTTACCTTTTTTATAATGAAAAATCTGAAAAGGATGATAATAATATTTAGGTATTATAATTTTTTATGAATTATTAATAATAAAAGAAATCACCTCACTTGGTTTTGTTGAAAATCGGACATACCATCGTATTCAAGAAATCAGATACACTTTGCATGAAAAGGTCCATCATTTTTAGGAGATGACTGAAAGAAGAAATGTATTATCAGACTCACCATGAGTCCAGAATGAAATATTTTATTGTAATAGGTATGAATTGATATTTTTATGAATGCAGATGAAAACAGATGATGGATTTATGATCTAGGAGTTCTAAAAATCATAATTTTTTGAAAAAATATTATGATGTAAGAATGTTGAATGAAATTTTAAGGATAGGTATTACCGATTGTACCTGGTCCAATTTCATTCATGAAAATCATTTTCTGGACAATCATATTGAAAATATGATTTTAAGAAAATAAGTACTACCAATCTTCATCCAGAAAGACACATTCCAGCTAAGTAGGAAATAAAGAATGAAACGTTACAGTACCACCCATTATTTTTCAGATTTTGCGAGTTGAATGTTGCGAGTTGAATGGACATAATAACCATTTGCAATAACAAAAAATTCCACGAGATTCAAAAACGAACGAAAACCACATCAAGAATGGAAAAAAAAACGAACGAAATAAATTCGTGGAAGGCTTACTTGAATGTCGCGAGTTGAGATGATAGATCCGAGAGGAGTGAAGAAGATAAACAATGAAGCCAAAATGAGTTTAATGCAGGCGATCGACGAGCCGATTAGGGTTTACCGCGTGAGAGAGAGACGAGCCGGCGACTGTCAATCGAAAAATCGTAAATGACAGAACACGGGCTTTAATTTTTTTAAATGTTTTATAACGTCGGTTATTATATAACCGACGTTATAAACTATTTTTAAGCTTTTTTATGTCGGTTATCTTAAAACCAACGTAAAAAACGCGTAGATATCGGGTTTTTTTACGTCGCTTATTTGGAAACGGACGTAAAAAACCCCCCAGGGCTTTGGTTTTTTACGTCGGTTATAAGATAACCGACGTAAAAAACCAATGCGCGGGGGGTTTTTTACGTCGGTTTCCAAATAACCGACGTAAAAAAACCCGATATGTACGTCGGTTATTTAGTAACCGACGTAAAAAACCCGATATCGACGCGTTTTTTACGTCGGTTATCAAATAACCGACGTAAAAAACCAAAGCCCCGGGGGGTTTTTTACGTCGGTTTCCAAATAAGCGACGTAAAAAACCCCGCGCTTTGGTTTTTTACATCGGTTATTTGATAATGGACGTAAAATACGCATCGATATCGGGTTTTTTACGTCTGTTACCAAATAACCGACGTAAAAAAACCCCCCGCGCATTGGTTTTTTAAGTCCGTTATAAGATAACCGACGTAAAAATCCAACAGGCGTGATTTGTAACATTGGTTATTAAAATAACCGACGTGAAAAATCTACTCGCCGCATTTTTACGTCGGTTATATATAACTGACGTAAAAAATGGTGACGTAAAAAACGATTTCTGCACTAGTGCATCCTGATTCACACCCCCATCATCTAGTAGTAGACTAGAAACATAGATGATAAACTCCCCCAGTTGCAGATGAACTGGCCCAGCATGTCCTACCTAAATATCTCATTCTCCATGGTGAATATATTTTTCACCCTCAGTAGACGTAAAAGTCACACTCCTGCAGTAACAATCTATGTGGGATCGGTATTCTACTAACCATTCCAAACCAAAATTTAGTACAAAACCTGACATATCTATAATGTACATATCCAAAAGAAAATAGTATCCCCCAACCTCAAGATAACACCCTTTTCATAAAAAGGGGCCTCTAGATTATACTCCCAAAGGTTTATCCATCGTCATCACCCCACTCATGAACTCCACTGCTAGGATCAAACCATTTACAAGTTTTGAAGATATAAAATAATGAGAGTAATTAACATCGAATAATAAACTAGATAATATTGAAGCTATATGAATAGTACCTATAACTATTTATGGTCATGCCTCACTCTCCCCCAGTGTAGGATAAACATCATGGAATTGTATTTCTCCTCTTCCCTACAATGAAGCTTGAGTCCCCTGGGCTGCAACACTCTACTGATATGGGTTCTCTTTCCTAGAATAACCTTGTCTACTGCCTCAACCACCATATATAGTAGAACACCAGCTATCAGATTGATATGGTGCAGAATATCCCCTTCCTACACTCTATTTCTGTCTATATCCTCTATCACTACCCATATATCATGGGTTCTTGTAGAAATTATGTAGATGTTCCATCCTGCCATAATATCGGCACCCTACTGGTGGTTGGGAATAGTTTATATGATTGAGTCTCGTCCTACAGCACTGGTGTAAAATGACTAGAGTAAGATCCTGAGTAACTAATCACCCCCTGGACACTCTTCCTACTATCCTCGTATCTATAATTCTTGTAGTGACAATTCATTCTCTCAGAATATATGCCTCATAATCACCCAGAACCAAATATCTATCCATTAATGGAAGCCTCCTTTAGGTTCCCCTTAGTTATGAGATAATGATCCACAACCTTATAAAATTTATTTAACCAAAAGGTGCTAACCTAGGACTTAATCTCAAATTTATAAAGCATCATACATAGTCCATAAAGAATCATGCATTGTCCATCACTGACATACTCCCCTAACTCAACCTCATGAACTCAGATAATCTCTCCTTCCTTAGTTTATCTAGATAAAATTTCTCTAGGAACTTCTCTAAAAATATCTTTCGTAACATACCATCATCTTGTCCAGTATGAGCCTGAACATCCCACCAACACTTCCCTAATCCTTGTAAGATATAATCATCCAACTTAACCCTCTTCTTAGTAGGATTCTATGATTTATGAAGTATAGTCCGGAGGGACTCGATCCATAAATCTATTACCTCAGGTCCACCCCCTCCGATAAAAGCCAGAGGGTGTTGTAACTAAAAGCCTCATGTAAGGTCAGACATGCTTTTCACAACCCGCCATGGGTCTCTTTCCATAAACTATATGAAAAGAGAAAAGTTATATTGAAACATATCCCTAACTTCCTCAACCTACTCAATTGGTGCCTTAGGTTTCATTGCTAGTAGATCATCTCCAGCCATATCCTCTTATCACCCTCTCAACAAGCATCATCATGTAGTAATATCTCTACAATTCCAACCACACATATTAGGACACATAACAAAACATTATCACATTTACAAAAGATTTATTCACAATATTCACAATAATTCATTCCCCCAAACCCTGCTACCCATCCAAAACCAAGGCATTAACTCTACCCTTAACCATCATACACCTAGGTTATGGTTAACAAAGGGTAACCACATTCTTACTATTAAATTTTCATTATACACTCATTTATTCACATCCTAAATCATTTTACAATTTTAAAATTCATATTAAGAAACTTTTCTAGTTCATTTTCATAAGCAGGTAAAAACAATTCAATTTCAACAATTTCCTAAAACTCATTTTCACATGCGTTCCTAGAAATGATTCATGTCACAAAAATAATATTGGGTTCCTAGAATGAATCATTCATACTCAAATATTTTTCCATTCTGTTCCATGAGTCAAATATCATAAATATCAACATCAAAAATCACATCACACAATAAGTGCATCACCCAAGGTGAAATAAAATCCAATTGTAACAACACATGCCAATAACAACAATCCCACCTTGGGTACTTGGTTTTTCCCCCATAAATAGATTAGATACTCCCATACATGATCTCATAACTAAGGCCCAACACTTCCAAGTATCCTATCTACCTTCCCCAAATAGTAATATATGAGAAAATAGAATAAAATTGGACTCTAATACCACTTTTTAACATCTTGACCCAGGTGCCACACACTGGTGCCCTGAGCCATTTTTCCATGTGACCTCAAGCATGCCTCCCCATATTATAAAGGATATCAAATAGCATTGAAGGTTTAATATCGATCATTGGGAGATTATACTCTCTTTGTAAGAGTAATAACATAGCGTAAAATAAAATATAATCACCAAATGATATAACCATAAACAGAACAATACCAGAATCATGTGATGCTATAACAGGAAATACAATATCCACAACTAACCAGTATATATGCGATTAAAATAACTTCCAAGTTTGAATATGAAAAACCTAAAATAAATAAATACATTGACAAATCCCAAGCATGTCCCAACACTAAGTCTAGTTCCCTAATCCATGCGCCATCCCGACTCTGGCATCTAACACTGGGTCGTTTCCCTTAACCTATCCTGCAACCATAAAATCTATTTGGGTAATGATCATGCAGCCAGAGTAGGGTATGAGTACAACTTAGTAGGCCACCACCGATGGAATATAAAATAATATCCAGTCAATAATAGTATATACAGTTGTATAAAGAATAAAGTTCAATGCATAAGTAACAATTATAACATGTTTCAATTATTCTTTGATTAACAACATTAAACCATCAGGCTACCAAAGACACCCAAATCTCAATAACTTCTTTGGGACATTCTAGAATCTGAACAATCCCCTAGGGATACCATATATTATAATTTCATTGTTACCACTCATCTTATCAATTCATATCATGGCCAACTATAACTATTGTCCAATTCCAACTCATGGGTGTAGAATGTCATGTCTAACACCCCATGGGTATTTGGAGCCTCAGTCCCTATCCCACACATCAATTATCACTATGGGATTTTGATGTAGTAGTCTCTTTCGCACACTCATTTATCAATTTATCACTATGAGATTTTGATGCAACAGACCATGTCCCACACAAAAATATAAATATTTATCATTATGGTATTCTAATACAAAAAAACTTGTCCCACACATGAATATCAACAATCACATGTATCACAATATAAATAATTATAATTATGGTTTTGTGATGTAGTAGACCATGTCCCACACACAAATATCACACAATCACAATTTCAAATGTATCAAAACCACCCATTAATTAATTCACCAATTAATTAATACACTTTAACAATTGCATATTCATATCAATACATTAATTAATTCAAAAATTTATTAATCACATAATTTCCATTAATTAATTCAACAAATTAAATAATCACATCATTCAATTTCAAAAACACAACAATCTCTATTAATTAATTCAACAATTAATTAATAAAACTCAACATTCCCAATATCCCTATAATTAATTCAATAATTAATTGTTCCAATTCAATAAATTTCATAAACAGAACAATTCCCATTAATTAATTCAACAATTAATTAATCACATCAATTACATTAATTAATTTAAAAATTAATTAATCCTTCTATATCAATTTCAAAAACACAACAATCTCTATTAATTAATATAATAATTAATTAATCAACCACAACATTCCCAATATCCCCATAATTAATTCAAAAACTAATTATTCTAATTCAACCAATTTCATAAACACAACAATCTATATTAATTAATTAAATAATTAATTATTAAAATTAAATAATCCCAGTATCCCCAATTTCGAAATCCCTCGATTAATTAATTTACCAAATTAATTAATTCAATTTAAGAAACTCAATTGATAATCATCCCATAAAAATTCTACAATTACACACATGTAATTGAAATCAAGGTTTTTGGATTTGAATAATAGACAACCTACCTCTATTCTTTGATGAGTGATCACCCAATGGAAATCACCAGTTTGAAATAGATAGGTCAAACCCACAACAAAGAACATGATCTAGATCTGAAACCTATATCCAAGATCAACAAATCAAGATCTAAAAAACTTTATCTATATCAAGAACCAATAGTGGGTAAAAATCCCTCATTTATCCAGGAAGGGGAGAAGGAGAGAGATAGATCAAAACTGGAAGAAAATACATACCCGGAGAGGTGCAGAGATAATAATATTTCTTTTCAATCATGAAGAACAGAGGTTGGGAGGGATTAGAATTTGTTTTTAATCCTCTAAAATTAATATTAATGAGTTTAGGTTCAAGTATGGGTGATTAGGAATTAATACCCAGGGGTTCGGTATTTTAAAACTAATTTTTGGGGGATTTAATTTCCGCACACAAAATTTCTTATATGGGGTGCATGGTTTCCCCTAATCATGTTTCATAATTGTGTGTGTCACCTAGGGGTTTTACATGGTTTATCCTAAGAGGTAGCATTGTTTATCAAACCATACACCAACTGTGAAACATTCACTGCCTCAAGGCTACTCGGTTTTTTGGGTCAGGCACACGGTTTGGGAAAACCGTGTGCCAACCCTGCCCTACCCCATTGCCCATCAAAAACATTAAAATTTTCACCTAAAAACACCCAAGATAAAACCCAAACAAAATATACTTAGCACAAGGAAAAAATAATACTTGAGAACAAGCTCGAGACATATTAGAAAATGGTAGGGTTCTTAGACACTATCCAAGGAACCCCCTCACATGGGTTAGGCACATGGTTTTACTAACTATGCACAAGAAATGAAAAATGACTGTTAAAAACTCTAAAGCACCTGTATAGGTGTGCTGGATGGATCATAAAATTTCTAGAAATCCATGTTGCCTCTTTCACTGCACTGAGTACCCTACACTGTTGATTTTCATGGTAAGCACTAATTGTATGCTAACCATGTGGTTCAATATACCTACTCCAATTCTAGAGCTCTAGGATCCAAATAATCCCTTGAATCTCCAAAACCACTCCTTATTCTCTAGAGTACACTATTAAAATAAAAATAGAGGATTTTAATAGTAACTTAAGAATCCATACCTCTCCAAAAATCCAAGACATTACACTTGTTATATATGTGCACATTTGTTAAGGATGTAATGGTGGTGTTCTACTAGGTTTTATAACTCAAACCCTTTAGGAGAATCTTGATGCATGTGAAAAATTCAAGTATAGGGATCCAAGAAAGAGAAAGGATCCCATGGAAGATGGTTGACTTATGTAGAATGAAGCTGGTGGAAAAACCATGATAGACTCTAAAGGACTCCATGGAGTTTATTTATTGATTTACCTATCTACTCTTTTTACTCTGGGATGGATCGCCATAGTGGGAACCTGTTTATTTTGATGTATGACATGTGTCCCACATGATATTATATTCTTCTTCTTAATTAATCTAAACTTTTTTTTATATTTTATTTATATTTTTTGCACAATGATATGATACTGAGGGTATAGTATAACTACTAATGGAATCTAGAACCCCTCTACTTTTTGGAAGCCTCTTTCATACTGAGAGGCGTAGATGAGGTCATGTGACTCTTTGGATCATACTTGAATGTTTGTAATGGTATGTTACAAAATGGTACAATAGTGTGGTTTTCTTCTTTTATTTTGACCAACCCGGGACATGGTAAAAAGGAGATAGGTTTTGTTGGACTTAATTAGGGTACTTTCCGTGTGCCTAGTCGACTCATGTGTAGCATACCTCTGAGTTACCATTAACGGTATTTATATTACTTTTTTATGGTATTTTGTCACATTTATGAATCATTATTAAGAATGTGTGATCACATTCCATATATATACCAATTGTTTACTGCATACTAGTTCTTTAATTTAATGAATTTTTTGTGATATCTATTCAGGAAAAACCTGTATTCTCTATTGTGTGATATATCTTGTTGCTTTGATGTTATAATATATCTATACTAGAATTTGTTAATAGAACCTGAGCATAATTTTATGTTTTCATATATATATATATATATATATATGATTGTGACTAATGTATAGGGATGGAGGTCCTTGGTTAGTGATCAAAGGGATATACGTTGGGTTATGGGAAAAGTCATAAAAGAACCTTATGTGATATCATAGACTAATTATGATCCATCCTAATGACTTGGATTTTCATAATTTTTCCTTCATGTTTCAGAAGATGTCACCCAGAAAGAGACTGATGGGACCACCTACTGATGTGGGTTGGGATTATCCTGTTATGGAGGATTCCCATGTTCCACCATCTGTTATGCAATATGGTTCACTAGAGCATACTTTCACACCTACTACAGTGGTGATGAAAGTGGTCCCAACTCAGTTTGGAGTCCTTCAACTTTTTCATGTCCAAAGTGGTGGGGCACATAGGTATCCAGTTCATTACTCTATAGACTTATATCTCCAGCATTCCTTTTCCTTTTTGGGCGTTGGAGAGTTGTAATATGTATAGGAATGGCTAGACATCATCATGGGAATCTTTGACCGCTTTGAAACAACGGTGGATTAGAAGGTGAATTAGGTTTCACTCATGCTAGAGGGACCTTCCATGAGGTGAAGGGGTAGGATGGGACGTGTTGACATACATGAGGGTCTTTATTGATATGCCTTTAAGGACCTATTATTCAAGGAATTGTTTCCCAATGCACTGAAGTTAGAATGTGCACAGGATTTCATCGAGCTACATTGAAGTTCTGTGACTGTATCTGTGCACTCATCTTGTTTTACTTTGCTAATTCTATTTTCTACTCTCTTAGATAAAAATAATACACAGATGGCCATGAATTCCAAGATCAGTCTTCATCCAAACATCCAATTATAAGTTAAGACCGTCAACCTAGTGACGTACCCTGAGGTTTTGTATAAGGCCTTAACTATTGAGAAGGTCATAGAGGATGATCAAGTAGTTGGTCTTCTTCCACCCATTAGTGATCAGGTGAGTAGATCTCCTACTGATACGATGAGTGCCTCTTTTGGTAGTAGGAAGAGGAAGATAATGGATGTGTAGTAGGGTAGTGGAATGCATGTGTAGAATATTTTTCCTTCTTCAGTTCCCTTAGAATGATTACCATAATTCCTCAACTATGGGAAGGTCATCTATTGCCAATGGTTATACATATCACCTAAGATATGGTCTCAATAGTGTGGTTATACGAGGCATGTCCATCATTTTTTCTCTTAAGATATGAGTTTTTGTTTTCATATAGGATCAAGGCAGATGTGTCCAAGGAACTCGGGATCTATCCTGGGTCCTCAGCAGCTAGTGTAACACCCTGAACCCTGAATCCCAGAGCTGGTTCATTATTTCATTATATTGGCATGATTATAAGATATCAATCCTGAAGGAATGATTAGTTTAGAAGTTTTGGAAGACCATATTACATACATGATACCCAAAGTACATTCGGAAAGATAGAAAATACAACATGATAAAAAAATTGAAATAAACTGCCTTCTTGAAATCTTATTCAAGGTTTTATTCTTTATAAACCGGGGAAAGGAAACATAATAAGGGTGACATCAAATTCTTAATAAGGGTTACATATATTAGAATCATGAATCAATAACAGTTGAATCATAATCAATTAGAAATAACTAATATGGCATGATGGATAAATGAAAACACTTTCCATCAATATGCTGGGAATAGAAATTTATCCATCGATTTTTTCATAGTAAAAACCTTATGGATATTAATAACTAAATAATGAATAAATAGAATGATTATTATTTGGACATAATTTATCTATCACATGAACCATTATATCATTGATACAGTTTAATACTATGGGTAGAAAACCATTTGATTTTTGGAAACAAACTCAAAGTGTTTATCACCAACTGATTTGTCTCATGAGACCTGTTGATGCATCAAGGGGCTATAATGGGCTCTGGTCGTCACTTTCAGTCCAAATAATTCTTTGTCCATAGATTTAATACAAGAACAATATGCCTTTCAATATCTGTATTGAATAGAGGATACACATGCATTAATATTTCACCAGCTAAAATAGCATTCAAAATAACCAATGTATGTGATGGTACGCAGCTTAAGAAAATAATCATATCCATGATAAAAGAAAATGGATATTTTAAAAAAAATAAAAGGAAAAATGATCTCAAAGGGGTATTAGATACACCCCATAATAAATATTATGTGCACAGTACCAAGTAATTCTCAATGAAATGGAAATTGAGATAAAGTCCCTTACCACGTTATAATTACTCGAATCGTAGGAACAAAAATTTAAAATAATCACATGAATCACAGAATACCATGAATATAAATGGAATCATTATATTATATATCAAATCTCAGTAAAAATACACCACATACAAGAAATAAGTGGCGAATAATGGAAATCTCACATAATTAAAGGTGAGATGAGAAACCCCTTACAATGATCGTAATGTTAGAGTGAGGATGAATTGTTGACATAATTACTTGTGAAAAATATAAGTCCACACAATACAAGTGTATATATAGTATAAAATAATCTGATTCAGTTCATACATATCTTTGGAAAAACATATCCAATGACAAATATATTTAACTCAATGAATGGAAATTGAGTTAATACATCCCTTACCTCAGGTTCAACTTCCTTCAAATTTGATAAAACCTATGGTATAATGATTTTAATAGTGTTATTAATATATTAACAAACTAAAATCATGTTTATAATACCTACATAATCTTCTTATAATATTTTCCAATCATTTATTAACAATATTTTTTTACTTCCATAGTTTCGGGCGTCTTATTTTCAGGGTTTCCAAGGTCAATTTATTATGTTCTTCATTGTAAAAATTGAATAATAAAATAGAATTGATAACATATATATATTTAGGTCATTTGAAACAATTAAATGTGAATTAGAAAATCCCATAATTGTGGTAAAGTGAAACAAAATCTCACAGTCCACAAAGGCTGTGATTTGACACAGCACGGACGATGATTTCATTATTTAAGAATAGAAGAATAAAATAAGAGATTTTATGAGGCATATAACATAAACACAAAAAAAAATTAGAGTATATATATGATATTTTATTTTTCATGAATAATTGGGTAAAAGGGAGGTATAAGGTATAAGTGAGAAAGAATTTGAAAGAGAATAAGAAGGACTCTTACCTCTTGAATATTTCTCTTTTGAAACAACCTTAAGGCTCTTGGAAGTGGTCTTTTTGTGAGACGAGAAGCACAAGAATGTGTTAAGGGATAATGAGGATGGAATTTGAAAGAGGTTTTCTAAACAATAAGGCTTATGGTTATGAAATTTGTGAAGGAAGGATCCTTCTTTTATAAGTGTGGTAAGTGGTAACTTAGTAATTACAAAAATTATTAAAATATAATAAATATATTATAGGGTTTAAGACTTCCAAAATCCTAAAACTAAATGGGAAAAAAATTTAGAAGTAATATTATAAAAAAATAGTCTAAATTTTATTATATAAAATTTTTTAGAAAAAATATGGGCATTTAAAAATTCTTATTATTTTAATTAATAACATTTTATTTATTTTTTCTTATGCTAACACAAGCACTGCATCGGCATTGCATATGAATTAATTTAAATTATTTAATATATAAAAATTAAAAAATAAATAACTATAATAAAAAAATTAGGTTCACAATAAATTTATATACTCAATCATTATGTATATTCATTCGTAAACATGTCCAGAAAACTTCATAAATTTGTTATTTTGTTTTTCCTTGTCCTACATAGGTATTACATAGGCATTTGGATAAGATTAATAATATATAACTATAAAATAAGAATTTATCATATAAAAACATCAATAATGCATAATAATTAATAAAACTTCATGAAAATAATTTTTATCACTCAATTATTATTTATAAGGAACCAAATTGGACATTGTTAATGTTGTGCAGGCACAGCATCGGCACTGCCAATAATTTTTATACCTATCATGAAATAAATTATCACATATGGGTTCTAAATTATTTCGTTACAAAATTAATATTATAACATCCTTACTTATTTATTCCATAAATTTTAATGAATTTTATATCATAAATATCTCTTAACACTGCCACAAAAAAATACCGTATTTTCTTGAAAACTGTATTTTTTACTATTCACTAACAATTCAACTATTTTAGAAAAAAACCCAAAAATTTCATCCTAACCATTCTTAGACATTTATAATCCACAAAGGATCTCCATTTTAAGAAAATATTTTTCTAAATATGAGAAATTTAATTTTTAATTAAAATCATCATTTACTCAAAAAATACCAATTTTAATATTATAACTGATATTATGAAACATTGAAAAATTAAATAAGGTCTCATAAAATTATATTAAAATCATAGGAAAACCAAATATTGATTCATGAATACATTTTATGAAATTTAATTATCTTTTAAATTAATATATTAATTATAAAATGGTAATTCATTATTTCTTCCTCATAAAAATTCCAACACTTAGTTATTAATTTTTAAAATATTCACTCACATTCATAAGGTGCATAAATTATATTTATACTTACATTGGTGAGGTTACAATTCATAAGGGTGCATTACTATTCATAAGCATTGATTAGTATTCATAAGGGTACATTACTATTCATAAGGGTTAAGTTACTATTCCTAAGGGTACATTACTATTCATAAGGGTCAAGTTACTATTTATAAGGGTGAATTACTATTCACAAAAAATTAATATGATCTTATTCGACTCTAAATATCTTACTAAATGAAACTGTGCATTTCCATTTTTCGAAATTCAAATCACAGAATTAGAAAAATTATGTTTAATGGATATGTTATAACTTTCTCCTATAATAAAGTGTTATTTTGTAGAGACACAATGTTTCATGTATTATAATCTATCAAATGAATTTAAATTATTCTTACCATAAGTTCCCACCTTTAAAATTTTCATCCATGAAATTTTTCTTTTATAATGCCCTCAAAATTGATGTGGGTGGTTCTTCTATTTTTTTCCTTAAATTCTATATTAGGGTTATATTCCCTAAATTATTTTTTCTAAATATTGTTCCCAAGGTTTCTACTAAACTTACTCTAATATTAACTGTAACACCCCAACCCCAGAAGCTTGGATTTGGTGTATTACTTTCTTACATTATCATGATTGTAAGGAAGTTTTATCCCGAAGGGCCAAATAGTTTAGTAGTTTTTGAAAACTAGATACATACATAGGTTCAACATTAAAACTTGAAATGAAAAAAACATATATGTTTTATTGGGAACATCCACAACACTAATTTTACCACGGAAATTCATTCATAATGCACCTCTTCACATCTTGGGGAAAAATAAAACATATTAAAAGGGGTGGTCTAAAAGGCTCCATAAGGGTTAAATATAGCAGAAGCATGAATCAATAATAAGTGAATCATAATCACTTCAATATGGAATAGTGAATAAATGAAAAACATGCTCCATTAATAAACTGAGAATGAAAATGCATCCATAGATTTTTACATGGTGAAAACATCGTGGATAGTAATAAATAAATAATGAATAAAGACAATGTTTATTATTTGGACTTTATGTATCTGG
Source organism: Viscum album (assembly GCA_963277665.1). Lineage (NCBI taxonomy): Eukaryota > Viridiplantae > Streptophyta > Magnoliopsida > Santalales > Viscaceae > Viscum > Viscum album. Next base: position 655,279,032 of record OY728123.1, read on the forward strand.
CACATGAACCATCATACCAATGGGATGGTTTAAGACTGTGGGTAAAAACTTGTCTTATTTTTGGCAACAAACAAGAAAGATTTTTTTCCAACTAGTTTACCTCGTGAGACATTTTGACGCATCGAGGGTATATAGTGGGACCCACCCATCACTTCATATCCAAATAATTCTTTATAAAAATATTTAACACAAGAAAAATATTCCTTTTAAATATCCATATTGAGTAGAGGATACAGATTCATCAATATTTCCATAGTTAAAGAAACATTCCAAATAAACAACATATGTAAAATGGTATACAAAAAAGATAGTAGTCATATCCATGTAAAAATAAAATGGATATATAATATAATTACAATTTCAAATAAAAAATGGTCTCAAATGGGAATCTGATACATCACATAATAAATATTGGGTTCACAATACCAAGTAAGTCTCAATGAAATGGAAATTGACACAAAGTCCCTTACCACATTATAATCAATCAAATCATTTGAATAAAATTTTAAAATAACCAAATGAATCATATAATACCATTAATATAAATAGAATCATAATATTATATATCAAATCATGGTATACATAAACCACATGCAAGAAATAAGTGGCGAACAACAGAAATCTCATAGAATTAAAAGTGAGATGAGAAACCCCTTACAATGATCGTATCATTATAGTGAGTAAGAATCAATTACATAACTATGTGTGAAAAATATAAACCCATACAATACAATTGTATAGATTGTATAAAATATTCAGAGGCTATTCACACATATCCTTGGAAAAACATAGCCAATGACAAAGATATTTTACTCAATGAATGGAAATTGAGTTAAGATATCCCTTACCTCGAGTTCAAATTCCTTCAAATTTGTAAAACCTCTTGTATAATGGTTTGAATGGTGTTATTAATTTATTAAAGAACTAAAATCATGTTTATAATACCTAAAATAATCTTATTATAAAATTGCCCCCACATTTACTAACAATATTTTGTTATTTCCATAGTTTATGGTGTGTTCTTTTCATGGTTTCCAAGGTCAATTTATTATGTTCTTTATTGTAAAATTTAATAATAAACCAGAATTGATAACATATATATATATATATATTTAGGTCATTTTAAAAAATTACACGTGAATTATAACATCCCATAATTGTGGTAAAGCGAAACGAAAACTCATCGTGCACAAAGGCAGTGATTTGACACAGCACGGATGACGATTTCATTATTTATGAATATAAGAAGAAAATAGTAGATTTTATGAATCATATACCATAGACACAAAAAAAATCTAGTATATATATTATATTTTATTTTTCATCAATAATTGGATAAAAGGCAGGGATAAGATATAAGTGAGAAATAATTTGAAAGACAATAAGAAGGAATCTTACTTCTTGAATATTTCTCTTTTAAAACCACCTTAAGGCTCTTGGAAGTGGTATTTTTGTGAGACCAGAATCATAATAATGTGCCAAGGGATGAAGTGGTTGGAATTTGGAATAGGTGATTTGAACAATAAGGCTTATGGTTATGAAAATTGTGAAGTAAGGAGCCATCTTTTATAAGGGAGGTGAGGGGTAACTTAGGAATTAAAAAAATTTATTAAAATATAACAAATCTATTATAGGGTTTAAGACTTAACAAAGGCCTAAATATAAAGGGTAATTACATTTTTGAATTAATATTATCATTTTTGGAATTTTTCAAAAATTTTGGGAATTTTAACAAATTTAATAACATATTTTATTCCATAAAAACAATTTGGTCAAGATAAAAACTATTCATAACTATGACTTTAAACACATCAAAACAAGGTTTAAAATTCGACTCAAATTTTTTATTATATATTATAATTTTCATATAAATCCAGGTAATTCTTGAATTATCTCAAAAAAATAAAATTATATTTATTTTATTATTTTTAATATCATTAATTTTATTTATTCCTTAATTAAATTAATATTGAATCATCTTTTTGAAAGACATTATGAAATTTATATGTTTTCTATGTATTAAAAATAAAATTTTATGAGAAATATAATTTTATTAAATTTCCAAAGACTATTATTGTTCAAATAAAACCTCTGGATAATCTCATATAACAATATTATTAATATTAAAAATTATAATGTGACAACTTAAATTCTTTTTGAAATGAAATGTTATAAAGGATTTAAAGTGAATCATGTGGGTCCAAAATATATCAAATTAGAATCAAAATATGATAATAGTATAAAATTTATTATATAAAATGTTTTATAAAAAATATTGTTCATTTAATAATTCTTATAATTTTCAAATAAGAACATTTTGTTTATTTTTATTATGCTTGCAGAAGCACTCTATTGGCGTTTCATAAGCATTAATTTTAATTATTTCATATAAAAAAATAAAAAAAATACTCTAATAAAAATAAATAAATTACATTCGCAATAAAGTTATATATTCAATAATTATGTGTATTCACTCATATATAAGTCCATAAAACTTATTAAATTTGTTTTTTTGTCTCTCTTTGGCCTATGCAAGCATTGCACATGCATTTGGATAAAATTAATATTATACAACTATAAGTTAATAATATAGAATATAAAAACATAAATAATACATAATAATTAATAAAAAGACATGAAAATAATTTTTATCACTCAATTATTATTTATAAGGAACCAAATTGGACATTGCCAATGTTGCATAGCCATTCCATCAGCACTGGTAATAATTTTTATACCTATCATGAAATAAATTATAAAATAGTTTTTCTGAATAATTTCTACACAATATTAATCTTATAACATAATTATTTATTTATTACATAACTTTATTAAATTTTATATCATAAATATCTCTTGACACTGCCATAAAAAATATTATATTTTCTTAAAATCTGTATTTTTTACTATTCACTAATAATTCAACTATTTTAGAAAAAACCCAAAAAATTCATCCTAACCATTTTTATACATGTAGAATCTAAAAAGGAACTCTATTTTAAGAAAATAATTTTCTAAATATGAGAAAATTAATTTTTTATTAAAATCATCATTTACTCGAAAATCATCAATTTTAATATTAAAACTGATTTTATGACTCTTCAAAAAATTAACAAGGGTCCCATAAAATTAACTTATAATAATAGGAAAATAATATTTTGATTCGTGAATACATTTTATGAAATTGAATCATCTTTTAAATAAATCTATTAATTATAAAATTGTAATTTATTATTTCTTACTCATAAAAATAGCAACACTTAGTTATTAATTTTTAAAATATTCACTCTCATTTATAAGGTGCCTAAATTCTATTAATACTTACATGGGTGAGGTTACAATTTATAAGGGTACATTACAATTCATAAGGGTTCAAGTTACTATTCATAATGTACATTACTATTCATAATGGTCAAGTTACTATTCATAAGGTTACATTACTATTCATAAGGGTACATAACTTTTCAAAAAAAATTAATTTGATCTTATCTAAATCTAAATTTCTTACCGAATGCAATTGTGTACATCCATTTTTCAAAAATAAAATTACATAAGTAGAAAAATTATGTTTAATTGATAGATAATAACTATCTCATATAACAAAGTGTTGTTTTTTAGAGACTCAATGTTTCATGTATATAAGCTATCCAATGAATTGAAATTATTCATACCATAAAATATAGGGGTGTTATAGTAGTCCCAGACTATGATGACTCATACAGGTCATGCATTTTAAGGATATGATCGTAGAGTTGAAGCAGTTTGAGTTTATGTAGTGGATCAGACTCCATCAGATAGTGGTAAGGGACTTTCTAATTTTAAATGTATGATATTAAACCCATCTACATTTTCTATCAATTTTTTTGATGCTAGGGATTCTCATTCCATTATATTTTAAAAATTTCTTTCTAGAATTGACTTACAGGTCATGGTGTCTTCTGACTTAATTTCCCTCAATGCACCATTGGGAATGAAAGTGGACCATCTTTAGTGATTCTCATAATATCTTATAATAATTAATAATTATATACATCAATGGGACCTCATGATTTTAGAGATAATAATCTTCTCTATGATTCTCATCATGGACTATTTTATTAGTTTTCAATCCCACAATGATTTCTATCATAGAAAAGTATTGTTTACATTACCCAAGAGATAGAAGTATGAGATGAGTAGAGAATATGAGGTGGGTAGGTAGAATTGGTCCAAAATTCATGGAAGTGGCACTGGGTAGAGTATCTAAAAACATTAAACTTTGAAATGTCCTATGCACTAGGTAAATTTGACATCATTATAGATGTTATTATCCATAAGACGTAGCTAGATCCAAATCTTGGCGAATGACCTTCATAGGAATAGTGGTTCCTGATGCGCTTATTGGATGATTAGAGGATAGATGCTTCCAATAACTTGGTATTGATTACATGTGCCCCACTTTTTGTCATATAATCTTTATCATATTGGGTAAAGGCTATAAAAGTGGAAAACCAAGAATGTTCTATGATGCGGGAGTGACTAGTAGGAGCTGACTCAGTACTCAGGTGATCATTAGTCAATGATGATGTGATCCTAGAATATGGGAGAGTTGTAGTCCAGGATTTTATCAGGAAATAAATTATGAGAGACTTCCATACCTCTAAGTGTTGAGTATGTCCTGATGAAACAAAGATGTACCATGTCTTCAAGGGGTAGTTCAAGTGGCTAGGGAAGAAGTGGGACATTGTTGGATTTGTGTCTCGATGCCTTAGCTACTAGAGGATAAAGTCAATAACCATTATCCTAGTGGTTTTCTTCGAACACTTCTAATTCCCATTTGGAAGTGGGAGTATTTCAGGATATACATTGTGATGGTGTTACCTAGGACACTAATTAGTTATAAAGTTGTTTGGGTGATTGTCGATCGGCAAATAAAATTTTCTCATTTCTTGTTGATCCACGATACTCACTCAGTTAATGAGATGGGAAATTTTTATGTCTCTGAGATAGTATGGTTTCAAGGTTTTACCTTGATCATTGTATCTAAAATATATGCATTTTTTATGTAATGATTTTGTAATGTCTTGAAAAAAACCTTATGGACTCAGGTAAGGTCAAGCACAACATATCATCCCAAAAATACAGAAAGTTGGAGTGAATGATTCACATATTGGAGGATATGATCTGAGTTTATGTTTTGGACTTTGGTGGATCTTATAATGATTACCTAGACTTGGTTGAGTTCACATACAACAATGGTTACCTAAATTCAATTCAGATGGAACCTTATGAGGCACTCTACGGTAGACCATGTCGCTCATCAGTTTGTTGGTGTGAGGCTGGTGAGGAAATAGCCGTGGGGTCTAACGTGGTACTAGAGACCAATGGGAGAGTGTATCTAATTAAAAAATGGTTTATAATAGATCCAAGTAGTCATAAATCTTATGCCAACTATGGGAGGATACCTTTGGAGTTTTTTGTAGAAAACCAGGTTTTCTAAGAGTGACTCCTCAATTATGACACCAAAATTTGAGGAATAATTGGAAGGTAGTTCCATGTTATGTTGGACCCTTTGAGATCACCAAATAGATTGAAAAGTTATTGTACCATTTGGATCATTCTTTTTTACTACTAAGGTATTCATGTAGTGTCATATGGGTCTTGGATTCATTGGTATATGCTCAATCCTATGCATTTCATCAACTGTGAGGACGTTGAGCTAAATCCTAATGCATTATACATGTATTGCACAGTGAAAATTACACACTGAAGTGATAAAAACATACATGGGAAGATAATTCCATGTGTTCTAATTTTATAGTGTCATGAGCTAATTCATTATCAGAAATGGGAGCTGGAGGCTAATGTTCAGGCTTGGTGGCTTGATTTGTTCGAGTAGGATACCAAGATACACTGCTAGATGATGATAAATCTTTAGAGGGGGAGAATTTAATAGCCTTTAATAATTTTTTTTGTTTGGTATGAGTTATGGTGGTTTAAATATGGGTTTAGAGAGTTTTGATGTCCTTTTTAAGGGTGCATGGTTTGAGTACAATTTTACAAAAATATAGATTCTCTAGGAAACTATGAAACTAGATGCAGAGGCTCTATAGGTGGCCCATGGATTGAAAAATTGTGTGGACTCACCTAGAAAACCACGTGGTAAGCTCTGGTGTACAACATCACGGTTGGTGCATAGTTTAATAAACCATGATGCCAAACCATGCATGAAAGAAATTAATGATCCAAATTCTCCAGTAACGGCCATTTATGGTCCGTTTTGACCCATTATTCTTTATATAGGAATCTCTCACAATTTCAAAGACTCCTATATCCTTCAATAATGATTTCCTCTCCAAAAAAGCTAGATTTTGATGAATCCAAGTGGGTTAAAGATCTCTAATTGAAGAATGTGATACAAAACACTATGTTTTTTTAGTTTCTCCTTGATTTACCTCATTTATCTTCATATGATTCATAGATATGGAATTTAGTATCCTATTATATCAAATCCAATTCCATATAATGATGGATTCTTGGATCATTACTAGAACGGTGGTTGTTTCGACATGTCAATGGCATCCCTTCTGACATGAGTTGAACTGCTTTGTGAACATTGGATGTTTCTGGGTAAGTTATCATAGATCTATCATCTTGAGACTTTTTTATTCTTTAATCTCATCCAAAATATCTTTTAAAATAACAGATTAATGATGGATTTATGTTCATTGGATAAATCAAAGTTTATTTTCTACAATTGAAAATGAATCTATGATTTGTTCTTGAATCGAAAATGGATTTTGTGAATGGGAAACCTATCCTTACATATGTCTCAGAATGGGTTCCATTTCAAACTTCTTAAGTTTTTTATTCTAGAACTGACCTTCTTAACATGTAATACGCTATGTTCGTATTTCTAAACCTCTTTCTTGATGAACCATAACCTAAGTTAGGTATCCTTGACATGTGATCTCATTCTTTGTGGGTGTGTGATATGGTTCGGTCTTCGATAAATTGAAGAACCTTGGAGTAATTCATCAACAACCTTGAGGTTGGTAATTACTTAACATTTGGGGATCTTATGTACACTTTTTTCCTTAGTATTATTCATTTTTTGGAATACTTTTAAGAACATTATTTATTTTTATGGCATGCGGGTTTGTGTGTGTGTGTACCCTATGTGGCCCATTTATGAAACTCATTTCCATGTGTACGCTTATAGATTATTTTTTATTGTTTGATATTGATAACATGTATTTTATGTTGATATTGTTTCTTATTATCATCATAATGTAAATTTTTATTGAGAAAATAAACATACAACAATAAAAAGGGTGAGTCAGCCCATACAGCCAAGACATGAGGGCCAAAAGAGGCCTAAAGTAATGAAAACCAAGGGAATCCCCTCTCGCCAAGTTGGCCCCCTTGGGTTTCATGCTTAGAGCCCTGTGAAATCATACAGGAGATGGACCCTGGACATCAATCGAGGAAAGGTGGTCTGCAACTTGGTTCCCCTCACACAATGTGTGAATCACTCCAGTATTGTTGTTAAGCGTGCCCCTACACCTCTTGATGGTATAATGGATCGACCAAGGAGTGGATCCAATGCCATGTAGCACACTGTGAATGAATTTGGATTCAGTTTCATCCCCTAATAAAAGGATCCCCTCCTAGATACATAAGGTCAGACTATAGAGAATCACTTTAGCCTCTTCCTGAAGGGAGGATCCATGACCGAGGTGAGCAGAAAATGCCCTAATGACCAACCCTGCGGAGTTCCAAACCACCCCTTATCTAAGAAGGACCTATATATTTCCTGAACCATCGATATTGAGTTTAAGGCCCATAGTAGGTGGGGACCAACAAACCCAGTGGCCTCTAATTCTACTGCCAGGAGGAATGTCCACGGTATTGGTTTGAAGATATTGGAGAGTAAGATCCTCCCACCAGTTGTTGAGGAGTCTGACTATATCTGGGAGAAGATTCTTAGTTTTTATGATGATAGATCTTCTAGAAGTTTGGATCCCATCATGACTTTCCTTGTTTATTACCTTCCAGATTGACCAGCATCCTTCATGAAGGACCATGGCATGAGTCATCCTCTCTGAACCCCTCTCCCCCACACCATGTAACCATCAATCAATAAAATAAATTTCAACCATTTTGTTGTAATGGATGCCAATGAACTCATAGAAATGCTTCCACACCACCCTTTCCCAGTCTCCATCAAAGAAAAAATTCCCCACACTCTCCTCCCTATGATTTAAATAGAAGGGGCACCTTGAATCCATCAGGATATCATAGCGCTAGATATTCTCATCAGTGGGGATAAACCTATGATGAACCCCCAATGTGATAAAGTTATGCTTAAGGGGGGTGACTTCGGACCAAAAGATCTTCTTCCATGGGTCACCCTGATCATGGGTAACCAAAGTACGCTGAAAGTCTTTTGAGGAGAAGGCCCCCAAGGAAGATAGGGAGAAGATGCATCTATCTGGTTCAGAGTTGAGATCAATGAGGTTGAAGGTATCCTGTTGTTCATTTTCTAGAACTACTTTGATAAATGTCGAGTGAGAGATAGAATCCTTGAAGAAGATAGACATGAAAGGACATACAGAGAATTCAAGGGTGTCTACGACCAAGTTTTAATTCCCAAAAGTGATTTCTTCCTTTCCATCAATCCATAACGCATGGAGTTGGAGGTCAGTAATGGGGGGGAGATCCCGAACCATAGGATGGAAGCATTACCCTCATCCAACACCTCATTCCCAAGATGATATTTGTGCATGGTGATCCCCCAAAGCATATGTTTCTCCAGGACATCCCAAGCTACCTTTTCATTCAGGAAAAGGAGGGTATCATTCAGGATAAAAATGTTGATTCCACCCTCCCTGGTAGGCCTTTCCACCCTATTCCAGGAGGCCCAGTGGTGCTTCCCTATCAAGAGGTGATCCCATATAAATCCTTCAATGATATTATCTATTTTTTTAATGATAATTATCAGAACTTTAATGGAAAAGAGTGATAGTATTGGGGTAGCAATGAAGACATTATTAACTAGAGTTATCTGACCCCCAAATGAAAGATATCTATTATTCCAATTGATAAACTGATCTATAATCTTGTTGATAAGAGGGTAGAAGTCTCATATGTGAAGACTTATAGATGAGATGTGGGCACCCAGGTACTTCGTAGGGAAGTCCCCTCTTTGCATGTCAAGGCACTACCAAACTGCATATATCCAGTTGGGAGAGAATCTGTTGGATAGGTAGAAATTTATTTTGGCCTTGTCAATAACATGCCTTCTCTAGTGGAAGTATTCATCCAAAATGCTATTAATTCCTCTGATATATCTTGTGTTAGAATTCATGAAAATAAATGTGTCATCTATGAACATTAAGTGGTAGATGGTCAGGTCTTGCATTCTTCTATGATAGGCCAGTACCTCACCATTGTTGATGATCCTGTGAAGAAGGAGGCTGAAGAAATTTTGAGATAGGATGAAGATGCTCGGGGAGATAGGATCACCTTGCCTCAGACTACAGGTGGCCTCGAATAGCCCATAAGTTTTCCCATGAATGAAACCACAGTCTAGGATGAACTGAAGCATCTGAAGGGGAGATCAATGTTCCAGGAGGAGAACCCCATACTTTCCAGCACCTTGATGATGAATCCCCACTTGATGTTGTTATAATCGTTATTCATGTATTATTTAATGGAAAAATTGGAACTGTGAGTCTTGAAGTTGATATCCCTGATCATCTCATGAGATAGTGCAATGGCACCCTGGATTGGGCGCCCCTTAACAAACCAATGATGCTCCATGGATATCCACCAGGGAATGTTAAGAGACCTCCAAGCAATGATTATACTAGCCAAAAATCTTGTACGGGGTGTTTTTCATACTCAACGACCTATAATGCATGATGGAGGAAGGATTCTTGGTCTTAGGAAGAAGCCTGATAGTCATGGAACAAGGGACTTGGGGTAAGGGTCCTCCTTGGAAGAATTCTTGGATATTGAAGACAAGATCCATTTTAACAACATCCCACAAGGTTTGGTAGAATGATCCTGAGAAGTCGGCTGGACCTAGGTCACTTTCTAGGTTAAGGCTCAATATTTTTTCCTAGATCTATTTGTCATATAGAATGAATCCCAGGTCCTCGTTGTCTTGGGCCGAAAGCTAGTTGGGGATCACCTCAAAGAATCCTCGATCCTCCCTAGGATAGTTTTTTGGAAATCTCATATTGGGACCAGCCATGAGGTATTTGATGATGGAAAAATCCAAACTTCCCACAGTATCTCTATCATCCATATATGTACCATTTTCCAGAAAAATATTGGGTCTCGCCATCTGTTTCCCTTCTTTGATACAAGCATGGAAGAAGGCAGTGTGCCTATCTCATTCTCTGAGCCACTTGATCCTCGATTTCTATCATGCCAAACATTCTTGTCTAAGAATCATTTCCACTATGTTGTACTTCATTTTGGATAGCTCCTCATAATTTTGGTCACTCTAGGAATCTTCAAGGTTTTTCTCAATGAATTAGACATCTTACAAAGTGGTTTCAATGTCACTATCAGTGGGAGAAAGATCCTTCACCCACACCTAGAGTTTTTCCTTGAGACATCTCATCTTGTTTTGGATGGCTACCCATGTATTCCACTGAGTAGGATCATTCCATGTGTCACTAAAGAGGTTATGAAACCCAGGGAGTGTATCCATTTATTGAAAATACTGGAATCTTTCTTGAGGATACTACCTTAAAGATAGGGAAACTAAGAGAGGGGAATGGTCAGATAACCCTTGAACTATATAACAAACCTTGTTGTCAGGGAACCTGGATATGGCATGCATATTGGCCAGGAAGTGGTCCAAGTGTCTCCATGAGCGATGGATCCCCCTTTGGTTGTAGCACCACATGAAGCAGTCACCTGAGAAGATGAGGGCAGACAGCCCTTTCTTAGCCATAAAATAGACAAAATCCATGCTCACTTTCCCCTGAAAACAACCTCAACCTTTCCTCTCATTTGGGTCAACAAACATGTTGAAGTCCCCCCACCCCGAAAACACATGGAAGGTTATCAGGATCAAATTATTTAAGGTCCTTCAATAAGGACTCCCTCTGTTGAGAGTCATGGCTTGTGTAAATGAATGATATAAAGAGATAATTGTCACATATCATTAGCTTCATAGTGATGAAATGGTCGCCGTCCAGAACCAAATAAATAGAGAGGTTTCTGTGCCAAAATTTCCAGATATTTCTTTTGGTGGTGTCTTCATGCATGCATCCATGTAGATTGATTTTCCTGGAGAAATCGTTGATTCTAGCAGGGTTCTGTTTATGTTCAAGGATGGAAACAATGGATTATTTTCGTGACATGGTTATCCCATATAGGGGGAAAACACATGACTTGTGATGATGATGATGATGATGGACCAAGAAAATGGTTAGGGATACAATGATGCCTCGTGGATTTCGTTTCATTCACTTGATGCTTAGTGAATTCCAAGTATCATGTTTACTTTAGGCCAAGTGGATGTCGAGTAGATTGATCACTCGATGTGTGTGGATGTCGAGAACATGAATCACTTGATGCCTAGTGGATGTCAAGTAGCATGTTCATTTGATATAGAGACGCATTTTTACTAGCCATGTGGATAGTTATTGATTACATATAACATATTGATATTTCTTTCGGTATGAAGTTGAAGTAGGTATGGTCGAGGATCATGGTGGCTTTCTTGGTACATGGGTGCTCGACACATGATTTTTTATTCTTGATAATGAATTTATTTTTTTCATGGAATACATCTGTTATACATGTTCACATTTTTTAAGAACATATTGGCGGAGTCCAAATGGGTTTTATTACTCACACCTTGCATGGGTATCTTGATGTGTGTGCAGACTTCATGTATAGGGATTCAGGCATGGTTAAGGGGCCTACGGAAGATGGTTGAGTTATAAAGAATTTTGCTTATAGTGAAACCAGGACAAACTCTGGAGGACTCCATGGAGTTTATATATTTATTTACTTATCTTCTCTTATTAATCTGGATTGGATTTCCATAGTAGGAACCCATTTATTTTGTCGTATGACATTTGTGTCATCAGATATTATATTAATATTTTTTATTACACTAATTAGTTTTATATTTTATTTATATTAATTGGGAAAGGATATGATATTGAGGGTATAATCTCACAAATGATAGCATTTTTACCCTCACTATTAGTCAGTAACCTCTTGCATACAGGGATTTGTGCACGAGGTCACACTACTAAAGATTTGGGTTTATTCAGCACTGGTGAGAAGCATTGACAAAGGGAACCCTTTATCAGTTCCTTTTCTAGCATTCATAAAGGTCTTAATTATCTACACTATTTAAAACATTGATAAAACTAAAGTGATCATGCGTGCGAGTACCACATCAAACTTGCGGATGTTCAAATGCTCTTTTTTATATGATTTTCTGGCATCAACGCATCAGAATCCTACTACAGGGATGGGCTCTTGCATACAATTTCCACACACCTAAATGGGCATGTACATATATGAATAGGCCCCCATGGGCTTTATCCCACCCTCTTCTCACCATAGTCCTCTCACTTCGTAGGCCTTCCCTATCAGGATACCTAAATGGATCGCCCTTCAGGTGGAGCGCTAGCTGAGTTACTTAATTTTTTTATAATTAAATTCTTATTTCAGATATAAAACTATAAATTGATATATATAAATATATTAAATATTAATATATATATATATATATTATTTTTATTTTTTATTTTTATTTATTAAATAATTTTAAAAAAATTAGCCATTCTTAATATTTATATATATATATATATATATTTATTTATTTATAATTAAATTATTATTTCCTATATAAAAATATATATTGATATATTAAATATCAATATATAAAAATATATATTGATATATAAATTAATATATTAATATAAATATATATATATTAATAAATAGTATGTTAATTATTTAATTATATATATATTTATAATTTATTAAATTTAATACATATATATATATATATTAATAAATAGTATATTAATTATTTAACTAAAAATTAATAAATTACAAAAATATTATATAAATAATTATATAATTAATACATTTTTTATAATTAATAAAAATAGATAAATTTATTAAATAATTTAAATTTTAATTAAATAAAAAATATATTATTTATTATTATGTGTGTATATATATATTAAATTTAGTTATTTTTATTAATAAATTTTTCATTAATAAATTTTTTAATAAAAAATTAACATTTAATATTTTTAATACATTTGTAATTTATATAATTAATATATAATTATTTTTATTTAAACATATATTAATGTGAGTTCAAGGGTAGGACAGGGCCGAACCCTAAATTTTTATAATTAAATTAATTAAATTTAATATACATATATATATAGTAATAAATAGTATATTAATTATATATACATAATTAAATAATTGATATACTATTTATAATTAATAAAAATGAATAAAATTTTTAAAAATAATTAATTTAATATCTATATATATATATAGTATATTAATTATTTAATTATTATATTAACGATTTTATAAATTTATTCATTTTTATTAATTAAAAACTGTATATTAATTTTTTATTTATATATATAATTAAATTTCACTCATTTTTAACATGAATTAATTTAGTCTAATTTAGTCATTGATAATGTTAAGTGTGTGCTTACGTTTTTTTAATTTATAGATTTTAAATATTTATTCATTTAATAAATTTTTAATTTATTCATTTTTAATGTTTTTTATAAATAATTATTCATTAATATAATTAATATTTTTGTAATTTATTCATTTTCAATTTTTCATTGTTCAATATTTTTGTAATTTTATCCATTTTATAATATTTATTTATACATTTTTATTCATTAACACTTAATTTTTTTAATATGGTTGTAATTTATATAGTTAATATATATTCATTTTCATTTTAGCATATATTGATATTCATTTTTAATTTGTTTAAAATTATCTATTTAATTAATTACAGTTAATCGTTTTTTAAATGTATTCATTCTTATTATTATTTATTTCATTAATAGACATTACATGTTATATAAGGTCATTGTTCAATTTAACATTTATCAAACATGTATATATTTACATTAATTTTGTATATATAAATATTTATGTAATTAATGAAATCTTATATAGAAACACACTCACCTAATATTTATGTAGTTTATTCAAATTTCTCCAAATTAGCTCTTTTATTTTCAAACAATTTTAAGGGGGAGTGAGAACCCTCACATTTAAAGTAGATCAAACATCAAAGGAGTCTACTGACTTATTGAAAACAAGACGAAGACGATTGGTATCACATTCCTTAAACTGTTTCCACAAAAAAGAATTTACTTGGCTGTCTGGATCATCCTTTAGAATATCTTGAAAATAATTTTCTAGACGATCCCATGCTTACATGTACTCCTATTTGCTAATCTTCCCCATATTGAATCCTCTAGACAGAATGTGTTCTTGCTTGTGAATCCAGTCAGATTACTCCCTGGTAACTTCCACTTGGATAAGTCTTTCCATAATTTGTTCAATATCTACCCTTATTCCCTTAATCACCAAAACAACCACCTTCATTTATTCACCACAGTACATGAGTGGATCTATCTTATTATCCAAATATGAGGCCTTCAGACGTTGTAGACCTTCAGATGACCCTACCTCCCACTACTGACCAAGGGGGAGGGCATCTTCTCTCACCGACATCGCCTATTTGGATTGCAGATTCATCTCCCCTTGTTGGTCCTCTATCATTACATGGTTTAGAAATCTATATGGATGTCAAGAAACTAAAAGACAATTTACATTGAATTCTAATATAATAATTAAAGATGGGAAACTATGTCATTTATTAGACTCTCAGTGAAAAAAATTGATTATAAGTATCCGGAATTTGTAAATTAGTTGAGAAACTTCCTTCTTGCATTTTCTATTGATGGAATAAATCCTTTTAGTGTAAATAGTAGTACTCATAGTACAAGGCTAGTTATTTTGGTAAATTATAACATTCCTCAGTGGTTATGCATTAAACCAAAGTACATTAAGTTTTCTTTTCATATATCCAGACCAAAACAACCTGATAATGATATTGATGTCCATTTGTATCCATTGATCAAAGATCTGAAATTGATGTGGGATATAGGTGTTACAATTTATGATTCTCATAGAAGTAAAGAATTCACATTGAGGTTCACGTTGTATTGGATGATAAATGACTTTTCTACTTATAGAAAATTGTTTGTCTATAATAGTAAAGGAATGTTGGGATATCCCATTTGTACTGAATACACACACTTGGTTTAGTTGAAACATTCCATGAAGATTATGTTTTTAGGACATCAAATTTTTTTGGCTCTGTGACATAAATATTGATCTTGTATAATAGCATTGAATGGGAATATCAAACAAGTTACAACATCATCTCCACTAATGGGTGATAAACTGTTCGATAAAGTAAAAGATATTGGCACTGTTTTCAGTAAACCATTTTAGAAAAACCTTATGAAATTAGGTTGGAAAAAGTGACCAATTTTCTTTGAATCACCATACTGAAATATTTTGTACCTCAAACATTTTATTGATGTCATGCATATAGAAAAAATATATTTTATGGTGTTATTGGTACATTACTAAATGTTCCTAAAAAACAAAATATATCATCAAGTTTAGGTTTGATATGATTGACTTGGGGATAAAGGAAGAGTTTTCATCGGTGAAGGGTGAAAGGCATAATTTTCTTCCTCCAACATCTTACACTCTATCTAGAAAATAAAAATTGAAATTTTAAATTTTCTTTAATGGTGTAAAATGTTTATAGGGGAATTCATCAAATATCAAGAATCTCTTGCCGATTAAAATTTTGAACTTATAGAGACTAAAATCACATGAATATCATGTTTTGATGTAATATTTGATTCTCATCACTTTACATTGCATTATTCCTAAACATATATGACATACATTAAACATACTCTGTTTCTTTTTTAAATCCCCATGCAGTAAAGTTATAGACCCAACTAAGTTTTCAATCATGAATAAAGATGTTTCAGTCATATTATATAAATTATATATGTTCTTACCACAACCATTATTTGATATAATGGGCAACCTAATTCTTCACTTGTTTGGAGAGGTTCGACTATGTGGTCTTGTCCATTATATATAGACGTACCCCAAAGAATGGTATATGAATATTTTGAAAGGGTGCACCAAGAATCAAAGTCTTCCCAAATTTTGTACTATAGAATGATATATTGTTGAATAATTTGTTGAATTGTATACTGAATACCTATCAGGTCTTGGTAGAATCAGTCTCCCAAAGTCTCATCATAGTGAACACCTTGTGGGAAAACTGATTTCTGGAAGAGAAGTTGTTACAATTATCATCACAGAGAAGAAGAATTATCATCTTTACATTTTACATAATAGTGAATATGTCGATCCATACGTTGAATCCCATAAATAAATTCCTAAACATTTGAATACTTTGAGGGATAAAGCATGGATATAAAATACACATGATAAATAGTTTATAGGATGGTTTTGATTTCATATTTATAAGGTGTTATCTAAATATTAAAATTCAATTACTGAATGAATTTGATGGCTAGCCAAGGGACTAAATGAAAATTTTGTATCTTATACTGGTTTTTTAATTAATAGTTATACCTTCTATATAAAAAACATGATAACTACAGTACGATGGAAAATAGTTGAATTGCACTTGTGGTGGAAGTGACTCACATATATGGTTCCAAGGATAAAAATTTAATTTACGTTAATATGTTATATTTCAACATCATCAAACATATATACAAGTAAGATTATATAACATTTGAAGTGTCAATTTTCTATTGAAAATGGGTTGAAAATAGGAGTGCAGTGAAGGTTGATGAAATGGGATTCCTAAAGGTGAATTTTAGTTTGGAATGGTATAATGGCAAGACATTCATAATGGAATCACAAGTTGTGTGGGTATTTTATGTCTCAGATCCAAAAAACAAGAATTGGTTAATTGTCCTATTGATGACTAAAAAGCTATAGGGTCATATGAAAATTCAATCAAGGGTGACCCTTTCATTGAGAGATCACTATCATTTCATGGTGGTCCTAATGTAGACAATGTAAGGTATTTTAGAGGGATCACAAAGAGGTTATTTGGATTCTTAATAGAGGATCCAAATCCCATCAACCTTTAAAGAAAATAAATAGAGTTTAATGAGTATATTAAAGTTTTTTTTAATATACTGTGATTTTCCTCATAATATTATGTGTTCTCTATTAAATTAATATAATATATGTTTGACTAATCAAGTATATAATGACTTATGCACATTATGATGTTACAAATATCAGTAAAGTACAAATTGTTGGTGCTAAAACTGTAGAATTATTAGGGGATCAAAAACATATTGACGAAAAAAACGATATAGTATCACTGTGTCGACTAAAATTATCAATGCAAGAAGCAAGGGTATAAAATTTGAGGTTGGTTAGAATCAATGTGGACAACTTTTTGACCCTAAAAATTCAATATTCATTAGTTATGTTTGGTTAAAAAATAGAATGAATGTGTGAATTGATATAGATTCTTGTTGTTATGTCTAGCCTATAATGAAGGAAACCCTTTACGAAGATATTAAGGTAATTTTACAATATAATTTCTCTATTTTCTCAAATAAAATGAAACATTGATTTAATTTTCATCATCCTTTGTAGATTTCATTTTTTTTATATGGTTTCTATCATAAATATATCTTAATGGTCTCTATAAAATCTAATTGAGTCTTTCAGACACATCTTACCAAGCTTTATCCTAGGGATACTGAGGGGAAATTAAATCCATACCCACCAGTTACATATGTACACATTATAAAGTAATAAATATAAAATGATTTCATCATTTTTTGTGATGATAAATCATTTCAAGTTCATTTTAGCCAATAATATATGATTTTACAATATTTATTTTATCTGGTTTCATTTAAAATTGTTAATTTATGAAACAATAACGGAGTGCTGAAATAAAAAATGTGGTCAAAACCAATGTACCCTTATCAGAAAGAAAGGATGGGATACACTTCACTATAGAAGAAAATGGTTTGTATTTTAAATCTACAATAAATGTTTTATGTGATATGAAACAATATATTTTCCTTTTTTTATATGAATATTGATGAATCAAAATCTGAAGCCACTCCCATCCAACATCATGTGCTATGAAAGGAGGCCCATGTAAGTAAAGAGAGTAAACTAGTTGATGAAAACACACAAGAAGTATGAGAAACTTGTGTAAGTAGGAAATAATATTAATTCATTATGTTTCATAATAGTATTACATTAAAATATCTATTTTTTCATATGTTTTTATATGGTTTATACAAAAGAATCAGTAGTGACTGTACCGCAAGAAAAATTACTTTTAGTATCTTTGATGTGTCCAGAATAATATGGTTGTTTTATAGATGTATTTTTTGGAGTTTCACTGCAAAAATATTTTTTGAATACAAAGATGCAAGAATATACTTATCAGTTTATGAAAGTATTGCAGACACAAATACATTCTTTACAAGATATTATTGTCAGGTAGGGTATGGAATACCAATATATGTTAAAAGATTAAAGTGAACTGACAATGGGACAAATATTTGTACATGAATAGCCAAATAACCCCACTATATTTGAGACTAGTCATTCCCATCAAACATATACCTTACTCAAGGTAATCAATTTTTCATTACTCTTTCTCTTAAATTTAAATCAAACAACTTATGATAACTTTATATTCCTAAAATTCTATAAGGTGAACTTTTATTTGATTTCTCTCTATCAACACCCACACACTACCTTTTTGTGAGGGGTGTGGTGTATAATATCTCCAAAAATGTGTTACACATAAAATAACTCCCAAAATATCACATGAAAGTGTGTATTGAAGTAAATCAAGATTCGAGTGCTAAGTTGCATAATCCACTTGATGATTCGTATATTACAATGTTCAATGATGCTATTGTAATTTTAATAACATGGCCATATAAACCTATAATGTTACATGAGGTATTTAATTAACAATTTTTTAAATTGTAAAAACTATAATAGTTTATAAAAAATGATCTGAAGTCATGTAAGGTTTTACGTATGGATAAAATGATGGGGAAATGGATGGTCAGATCAAGACAATCCAGTTAATCAACCAAGAAAACAAAAGGACCTTCTGGGAGTACCTTCTCCCCATCAGTTCCACTATAGCATATATTAACATTACAACTTCATACAATCACCACATTGAAATATGGATATGTTTACTATATTTAATATGAAGAAGAGATATTTTGAAATTTCATTACAAACATGTTTTGTCTTGAGAGTATAAATGATATTCTTATGTTTTTATGGATGGGAGTCTTAGTTGTGAATACAAAAATGAGGTACATTTTCGTAATACTTTTTTCCAAAAAATGATCTACAATGTTCATTAAATTTAATAAATATTCATATTTTCTATAAGTGTTTATATTACTATATTATAAATGAAAAACCCTATGAATCATTATTTTGATTCATTAATCCCGGTATTGTTTCTACAAAATAAATTTATTTTGAGTTGATAGAAATTCATAAGAAAAAATATGATATGACCAAGGAATTTAAAAAGAAAATAATAGATGATAGGACCTTGTTGGTTCCTATAATGCAGGTTTAAAACTCTTCAATCTAATCATATAAAATATTTTTCTATTTTTTCATTACTTATTTATTTTTTTAGGATGTACTGGATGTTGATCACAATTGATTTGGATACCCAAAAGGTTTATTTTTTGCATACAATGCATGGATTTCCATCAAATCTACCACACATGATGTGTATTGTAAATCATTATTGCACTAAAATCAACATTTTATAGATAAAATTAGAATTATATGTTGTAGTTTTTGTTTTAACAATAATTTTGTTATGATATAGGGATCTATAAATAAAGGTTAAATCATGGTATGTGTTCGGAAACTGAAAAAAAAAAATTCTCTGTATTTTTTAAAAATGGAAATAGATTAAGGTATATATATAAATATTTAACTATCAAAACATATTTCAAAATAATTTTATCATTTAGGTTAATTTTTCTACAGTGTCTGAAGCAATATAACAACAATGATTGTGGATATTATATTTGAAAATTTATGAAAGAAATCATTTACCATCAAAATACTATCATCCTCAAACAATTAAATTCTAAAGGTAATTTTAATTTCATTAAAAATATTTCTTAATCATTTGTTAGTCTATATTTTCTCAGTACTTCCATGATTTCCGACAATCTACATACTCAAAATTAGAAGTAAATTTGTTTAGAAATGAGTGGGTAGAGTACATGGTGTTAGAATGTTTTCTGAAAAAAAAAATAGGTGACAACCTATTATGTTTGTGATCTAGTATGGGTTATGACCTTAGAGATACACTTTGGATGTGATGCATTATTATTATAATTCTTATATATTTTTTTTCTTCTCAAGGACAAGTATAATGGTGGGAATCAATTTTTTTTTAAATGAAGGGGAAGAATACATCATGTCAGAATATATCTAGAAACCGTAAAGAGGTAACTTCCAACAACTTATTTAGTTATTTTTATAATCATTTTATTTTACATTTTAGTTAATTTTATTATCATTTTTATTTGATATTTATTTTATCAAATTTACACATTAGTTCAAAACACATGTCACATGCTCAAAACCAAGTAAAAAAATTCATATTATATTCATAATTTAGGACATCAATCCATAAGTTATTTATGATGTGTAAAAATTTACCACACATCAATCTAACATGGAATGTGGTCGATATAACACAAAGTGTTTTTTTTCAATACAAAAGTGTCATTTTAGTTTGAAACACGTATCCCATATACAAAACCAAGAAAATGAACTTCGATTATTTTCAAACTTTAGTAAAATGATCCGTAATTCATTTGTGACATGTAGGAATCAACCATACAACAATCTGACACTCGATGTGGTTGGTATGACTTTAATTATGTGTTTTCAATATAAAAGTTTCATTTTCAATTAAAATGCACATCATATATTAAAAATTAAGAAAACTAAAGGTTTTGGGAACAATGGGGGCATTGGATGGGTCATGCCCAACTTTTGTTTTTTCCGTGATCGATGATTCATCTAAGATTTACATGATGATAAATTTCATGATCAACTGAATTGAATCAAAGAATATAGATAATGGATAAATTCAAGAACCAAATAATGGGAACATCACATATTATTTATAATTAATTAATAAATTAAATAATTACTTTGTTTGAAATTATTTCTTAATTTATGGACATGAAAACAAATCTACATCTTACTGTCATTGTGTTGTAGGAATCATGAGTAGATTCCATCTAGTGGTGATCCACATGTGTTCCAAGATTCTCCAAATGTCGCCAAACGAATCTTTGGGTGCTATTATGGTAGATTCTATAGCTTGTCTCGTCCACCTTTGATCATCCTAAGAATAAATTCCGATGGATTATCCTTGACCTATCTATACTTAAGAGTGGAAGGTGGGGGAATATCACTCTCCATTCTAGGAGAGGGGGATCTTTATGGCTTGAGAGGATTCTATTTAGATCTTGTTGTTCACAACACAATAATTAATTGGCCCACTTAAAAAAATAAAATTGGGTTTATGAACCACTAGGGTTAGAATAAATAATTTCAAAAGTTCCATTTATTATTTATTTAATCCCCACATAACCCCATGTCTGTAATAATAATATTATTATTTCAATACATTATCAAAAATAAAGAATTAAATTAAATATTATTTATTCAATTAATATTCAATATATATTATTTATTACTAAACCATTTCACCTGGTCTTCCATTCCTCTGCAACATTTATTGGGCCTTGAATAATGAATATTTATTTAATAAATAAATGTCACTGCATTATTCAGAAATAAATAAATAAATATCATATTTACTATATATAAAATAAATATTTATTAAATATTTTTCTCACATGATATTCTCTTGAATAACAGGTGACATAATATGTGTAATAAAGAAAACATAAATAATTATTATACCATGTGTGGGAATAATATTTATTCAACTTTTTTAATAATAAATAACAATATATTATTTAACTGAGATTCTAGATACACTTAGTGTGTGACCCTCCATGACTCTTTCTTAGTGGCATTAGGAGAAGCAGCTTAAAGTCCAAGTATAGCATCTAAAACCACACCAAGGAACCCATAGAAAAATAATTTAATGCCACAATGACATAATACCTTATACGGAATCTTAATGTGTAATGTAATCTCTTTATTATGATATCTCTAATCAAGAAGGTTTTATGCTAGTTTCATCAACCTATTTGCTCGATGTATCTTTCTTTTACTTTTTATAAATTTAAATTTACTATAGAACATCATGGACATGGATTTATTAAGGCTATATAATTTCCATTAAACTGCATGAGATATAAACTTCCATTAAATAACAGAAGGTAAAAATCCTTTCATACATTATTCATTATTGAAATATTACTCATGACATACCCAACATACCCTACCTTGTGGCAAACATATGTCATCACGGTTTTTGAAAATAGATCAAAGTACATAACTTATAACACTCATTAATAATAATATTAAAGTCTAAGGATCAATAAGCATATCTACATCATCCAATGACTCATATAAATATGGATTTCCTACTGGTGGGTCTCATTCTCATAATATCCTACACTGGATATTACCAAGGTAGTACACCATTATAAGGTGCCTATATGTCCTATAAATCTCCACCCCTGATAGTCTATATCATTTGTGTCCTTAAAATGATTTTATCTGGGTATAAAACGTATATTTTAAAAATATTATCACGGAACTTTTGGGTTCTCATCATAGAGGTGAACTGTTAAAACCTTTCAACGTGACAGTTACTCTTAGGACATCATCAAATACTATATTATACATAAGAATAATCATGATGTGATAAACAGTTTATTAATTTTCAAAATAATGAATACATGCTATTAAAAAGTACATAAAATTTTTTCATAGGGCACTAATTATAACAGACTCTATAGACAATTGTTGTCAACCTTCAGTCCAATAGTTCTCACATGATAATCATGCTTCTTTTGATATAGGCCTTTATTCAAGTGGTTCACCGCGTTTTCTTTTGGAACTCTACTTATTTCAACTTCACCTCTCTGAGAAAAAATCCCTCAGGAGGTCACACTTCTGAAGTATTTTCTTTGTTTGTTGGTGTGACTGTGGATTTTTTTTCAATAGTAACTATTGCAATATTATCACAATAAAATGAGATAGTGTATTTACTATTAGGCACCACATCAAGACCTTGGAAAGAATTTATTATCTAAATAAATTCGTTAACTGCATCCTAAGCCTCTATATACTCAAACTTCTTTATAGAATTAATGAAAATTGGATGACTTGAACTCTTCCAACTCGTATCTCCTCTATTGAGACAAAAAAAATCTTGAGTATGACTTCAGATCATTTTGATCTATTTGAAAACAAGAATCAGTATAACCCCTGATGACCAGCTCCTCATCTACTACATACACTAGGAATATATCCTTAGTTCCTCTCATATACTTGACGATATCATTAATATCAAACCAATTTTGTTCTCCTATATCTTCTTGATGTCTTCCTACCATGATAAATGCATAGGAAACATAAATTATATTGTTTAACATGGCATACTTGATTTATCCTATAACAGAATCATATGGGATCTTACTCATTCTATCTTTCTCCTTTTTTTTCTAAGAACACATTTTCTTAAAAATATATATACCATGTGACATTGGAACCAATACCCTCCTTGATTGTTCCATACTAAATATCTTTAGTATATGGTCAATGTATGTTCTTTGACTAAGAACAAGAAGTCTCTTGGACCTATCACGAATGATCTGGAATATAGGATGCTTCACCTAAGTCCTTTGGGGAGAAATACTTGTTCAATTATTCCTTAACAGACTGAAAGACTAGTATGTCATTTCCAATAAGTAATATTTCATCAACATATATCACTAAGATAACGAATGCATTGCCACTAAACCTTTTGTAAACACATGCCTCACATTATTACTTAATGAAAAAAAATTATTTTATAGCTTCATTGAATTGAGTGTTTCATGACCTAGAAGCTTGCTTCAATCCTTAAGTATATCTCTGTTACTTATAAATCTATTTAGCACCACATGGAGTCACAAAACCCTCTTATTATGTCATGTATACATATTCCTAAAGTTTCCCAATTAGGAAATCTATTTTGACATCCATATTCCAAATTCTATAGTCATGATAATATATTAAAGAAAATATAATTCTGATGGATTTAAACATGGAAATTTTTTATAAGGTTTCATCATAGTAAATTAATTAACACTATTTAAACCATTTATTCACTGGATAAGTTTTATAGGTATTTACTTTACCTTCCATGTCTAGTTTTCTCTTGAATACCCATTTTCTCCCTACGAGATTTACATCAACTGGTACATCAACCAGAACCCAAACTTGGTTCTGATACAAGGAATTCAATTTAGAATTTAGGGATTCTTTCCATCTTATAGCTTTTGAGATCTCTACTACCTATTTTTAAGAGATAGGTTCATCATTGTCAACCAATAATGAGTCGTTGTCTTCACTGACAAGAAAATCATACCACTCTAGTTCTCTTTCCTCTCTAGTGATCATATACAGTACTTTTGTTTCAAGAACTACTTCTCCCATGGGGACCAGTGGAATTTGTTCCTCAACCTACTCTTGGTATCTTGATCATCAACTTCAATGAAGTCAATATTTCTCCTGTTATACATTTTTAGGATGTTCTCTCTCTCTCAAGAATTACGACTTGTATGGAGAAATCCATTTTTTCTGGGGGGTTGTATAGGTAGTATCTATTTTTTTCATTAGGATACACTATAAAGATACACTTTATTACCTGAGGTGAAATTTTGTTTTTCAAAGGTCTTAATAAACACTTCACAACTCCATAAACATGTATGTGACAAAGAAATTTTATTTCCACTCCATAACTCGAAGAGAATTCCATTTTCATCTTTAGTTGGTACTTGGTTTAGTGTGTATGCCACATATTGTAATGTATATCCCCAAAAGGATAGTGGATGATCTTTATTTCTCATCATAGACCATACCATGTCTAAATATTTATGGTTACTCATTTCGCTGACACCATTCCATAGTGATGTTTAAGGTGGAGTGATTTGAGATATAATATCAAACTCTAGTAAAAATTTGATAAACTTTTGGTTATGATATTCACTGCCTCGATCTGATCGAATGTTCTTTATATTCTTTCCAAGTTGATTCACTACTTCCTCCTTGAATTTTTTGAATTTCTCAAAGGACTCATACTTATACCACATTAAGTAGACATAGACATATCTACTCAACTCATCAGTAAAAGTTATGAAGCAATAATACCAACCTCTATCTTTTAATAGAAATAGTTCACACACATCAGTGTGTAACTATCCTAAAATATCTATGGCCACTTTACCCTGAACACCGAATGGTGGTTTGTTCATTTTTTATTGTAACCAAACATGATATCTTTCAAGTGGTTTTATCTCAAAATAGTATAAATAACTATATTGATAGATATTTGTCAAATGATTCTCCTTTAAATGACCAAGATGGTGATGTCATAGATTGGTGTTATATGATTCATGTGAACATGATTCATTATCTATTTCCAATACTTGGTTTTCATAATTTAGTACATAAATACCTTTATTTAAATATTTCATACCATAAAATATTCTTTCATTATAAGAAGAACAACTTTTATTTCAAAACTTGAAAATAAAAACATCTGCATCTAGGAGTGATACAAAAACTATTTTCTTGGTAACATTTTTTAAATAATAACAACCCCATAAAACCAATATTATTCTTGTTGGAAATGAAAGGTTGTAGTCTCCAAAGGCTAGACAAACCAACCATACACCATTGGAAGCTCACAAATCCACCTTCCCACCATAAATCTTTAATAATCTACTTGGTTCCTACATTTGAATATAAATATGAGAACCATAATATGTATCTAAAACCCAATTTGAGGATATTTAGAGATTACACTTGATAACAAATGAACCTTTTTTCTTCCCCTTAGTTCTAGGTGTTTTTATTCCAATGGCCTTTCTTACCTCATTCAAAAACATACTTCTTCCTTTTTCTTACCTGACCTTTAGATCTTATTCTTATTAGAAGGATGGTGCTTGGGAGATTTAGACTTGTTATTATTCTTAGGCCTCTCACCTTATTCTTTCTTTTCTTATTCACCATAAGGATTGTGGGTCTTCCACACCCCATATCCTTATCCACTTAGAAAACTAGAGTAAGATGTTTTGAAATACTCTTATCATTATTTCTCATGTTATAATTAACAATAAAACTAGAGAATGTCTAGGGTAGTGAGGAATTTATGAGATCTATATGAAACTCTTATGGTAATTAAATACCTTAGATGTCTAATAGTTAAATGTATCCCATAATCTTTACTACATGAGGCCTAGTCGGAGCGGACCCTCTAAGATTAGTTGTAAACAGAATATTGTTGATCTCATATCTCTCTTGTATTACCTTCTCTAGATAGATATCCTAAAGGTGAGACATCATGTTATACGTATCCATATCCTCAAGTTTCTTCAAAACCTCATTGGTCATGGATGATAGAATGAAACATTGAACATTTGTAGAATAATTCAAATGTTTCTCAAAGAGAGTTAACTCTTCCTCACTATCCTCATTACCAGGTGCATTAGGAATAGGTTCTTTTGACACATACAATTTCCTTTCAGGGGGTAGGATAACACGTAACATGCCTTTTCCATTCTAGGAAAAAAAATGGTGATAAGGTTATCATTTTCAAGTATGGGTCATAGTGATATGTTTGAATTCATTTTTATTGATGTTTATAAAAATAAGATGAGTAGTGTTTAGTACTTTATCTAATAAAATGTATACAAATAAATAAATATTATATTTATTAATCTCCCACTATTTTATCAAAACCCAATAACTCTCACCATTGGCTTTAGAATATCCTATTTTTTGGACATTCTAGTGGAATGGATCCATATTACCCCTCTCCTCACCCCGACTTTGGACAATCAAGAAATTCGAAGGATTTTAGGTAGGCATTCCAAATTATGACTACATTTACTGATAGTGTCACAACCCGTCCTCGGGGCCTGTGTCGGGACTACCCCAAGCCTTCCTTCCATAGACCAGGGGCTGGCGACTAGCACCAAGGTGTAAATCCCGGTAAAAAGGGAAGGCATTTCCTTTATAAAGTAAACAAACACCACAGGGAAAGCAAGCAGTAGAAGTAAATAGTAAGTAAAAACCGAGTACCACAGTAAGTGCAGAAAAGTAAGTGGGCCAGAATACAAACCCAAACTGAAAGTAAAGTACAACTGGAAAGAGAAAACAGCAACTGAAAAGTAAAGCCGCAACATCGAGCCATCTACTGGAAGTCCCACCGGAAGGGTGGGTACAGATGGCCTCCACAGCTCCTAGGGTCCAACCGTCCACTCCGAGTACGTCCCGCCCAGTGGTCCACCTCTAGGTACCGTCCTGCTTCGCAAGCCTCAACCACGATCAGCGCTGTCTGTCGTCTACAACCAACACAACGTAGTGCGGGCACAGCCTGTGCAGGGGTGAGTATAAGCTACTCAGTAGGGACCCCGAGACCCCCGAAGGTCTCCCAGAATCCACAAAGAATAAACCAAAAAGGAAATATACAATCACGAAGTAACATTCGACACTACATAGGTATATGCCCATACATATACCTAAGTCATCAATTCTCGTTCGGCTCCGACATCTGAGCCCAAGTAGAACCCAGTCCACACAGGGAAGAAAAACGTAAATCCACACAGGATAGATCAACACAATCCACATAGGAAAACAAAATAGGTTTCAGCACACATAGGTATACTTCTTCGTATGACGATAGAGATGATCAGTTGTAGCCACTGATTCATCTAAGCCGTCAGAACCACAAAGGATCGATAGGTACTAACTCCCGCAATGACCCACAAAGGATCTTACCCAAACAGGATCGATAGGTAACTAACCCCCACAATGACCCACAAAGGATCTGACCAACACAGGATCGATAGGAAACTAACCCCCACAAAGACCCACACAGGATCGGACCCACACATGATCTGTAGGTGTTGGCCCACACAGGACCTCTGAGCGCTGCCCCACACAGGATCGGACCCACAGAGGATCTGTAGCACTGATCCACGTAGGATCGCTAAGTGATGTAGTCGTCTCCGTTGAATCCACTGAGGATCTCTGTACAGTCGTCGTCGTAGTCGCAGATGCAGCCAGCTCTAGGGTTCCCGCACACAGCAAGCTCGTTCGGGAGGGTCCGCTCCAGGAGGAGAGAGGCTGATACATCAACTGACACATAGTACAGAGTTGATGTATCCAAAATCTCCTTATCGTCACTAGGAACTCAACGTCGCAGACGGCGCGTCAATCGGACGCCCGGTCTGAGAGTTATTGGCTTTTTCGTCCCAGGGGCCCGATTGGTTTTTAAGTCAAAACCAACCCGACCATACTCCACCTGCGTCCAAACCTCGGGCGGAGTAATCCAAAAGATTCGTCTCACTAATAGGAATCCAACAAGTCGACGACATGTCAATCGGACGTCCGGAGCTCAAGTTATAAGTGTTTCCGCTCCGAGGGCCCGGTTAGTTTCGTGTACGAACCAACCCGGCCGAACCCAAAATATTCTGAAACCTTGAGTGCGATATATCGAAACGACCATGTCGATCCAAGGATCGCCTCGCAACTGACGGTGCATCGATTGGAGGCCCGTAGCTCAAGTTATGAGAAAAAGACCGAAAAGGGTCCGAAAACTGGGGGTCTGGGCCCGGACCGACCCAGCCCAACCCCCCTGGGTCGGCCCGAACCGGTGGGTTCAGACTTCTTCGTTGGTCCGCACCCACCGTGTTAGCGGTTTTAAAAGTCTCACAACAAAAATTAATCATACGCCGCGGGTATAAATCACAAAGATTTAAAAGAATCAAAACCCCAACCTCAAAGTTGTCGTCGAACGTGAGTTCGTCGCGGAATTGACCGTCGCGGAGAAGAGGATCGTCACGTCGTGGAAGGGGCGTCGCTGTCGACGATCTCCGAGGGTTAAAAACAAACAGATTTAATTGCATCAATTAAACCCATGTTGAGGATAAAAATTCACAATTAATTAAAGAACCGAAACCCCCTACCTCAATCGGTTGTTGATCGAAGATTGTCGCTGGGAAGGAACGTCGTGGAAGAAGCGTAGCGGAAGGAGGATCGTTGGTGTCGTCGATCTCTGAGGGTTCGGCGTTCTTCGTCGCCCTTCGTCGAAGGTCGGCGTTCTTCACGTTCTTCACGTTCTTCGCGTTCTTCACGAGAAGGATCAAGATCTCCAAGACTTTGAGCTTCCTCCAATTCCTCTCAACAAGAAACCCTCAAGTAAACACGTGTTGGTCTTATTTTATTCCCATGCCAACGATTTGAAAAACAAAGTTAAGAAAAGAACCATTAATTCGATGAATTAATGGTAACGACTTAACTACCCAATAAATGAGGCATTTCTTAACTCCAATAAACGCACGGTTGACTTTATTTAAAAGAGGTTTTCGCGGGTGCGTTACTTAGAGGAAAAGAAACGGTGGGGCTCATGCGGGCCCCACCTCACAAATATCCTACCAAGTGGGTAGGATATTTTGGGTTCCACCCTATCCGCTTAACTTAGCTTAAGTGTATCTAAGTGGCTTTAAGTGAAATAAAATAAAGTGTCACATCACATTTATTTTATTTCTTAACTTAACCCCAAAAATTAAAAACCACACCCGAGAAAACGCAACTCCGGAAAAGGCGTTTATAAGAAAATATCGGCGCTGGGATTCCATTGGTGCCCTCAAAATTCAATTCCGAGCACCGGTTCAAAAGTTAGAAAAATTGGCTCATTCGTTCACTGAACGTACCCGAGCCAAACTTCGTAAAATGATTCCGGGCACACCGGGCCTCGGAATCAGGTGCCGTCAAAAACTGCGTTCTTGTAAAATTCCAAAGAAAATTAAGAAAAAAATTTCCTTGAATTTTACGGGTCTTTACATCACTCCCACCTCATGGCTTTACGTCCCCGTAAAGATACATCATAATCTAGGGAAACAAATGTGGGTATTGAGCACGCATCTGAGCCTCCCGCTCCCAAGTGCTCTCCTGGAGGTTCCCGTGCTGCCATCTGATGCGCACTAGAGGAATCGATCGTCCACATAGGACCCACTCATGTCGATCCTTGATCTCCACCGGGACCTCCACAAACATCACCCCATCATCAAAGTCCAGCTCCCCATGGTCTATGATATGCGTCAGGTCGTGCACGTATCTCCTCAGCTGGGATACATGGAAGACGTCGTGCACGCGGTGCAACTGAGGTGGTAGAGCCAGGCGATAAGCCACCTCTCCAATCCTGCTGAGGACCTGGAACGGTCCGATGAAGCGTGGAGACAACTTTCCGCCTCGGCCAAATCTATGTAATCCACGTCGAGGTGAGACCCGCAAGAAGACGTGGTCGCCATCCTCGAACTCTAGTGGCCTCTGCCTCCTGTTAGCATAAGACTTCTTTCAGCTCTGAGCTGTCCTCATCCGCTCCTGGATGAGCTGGACCTTCTCTGTCATGGCCTGGACCATCTCCGGTCCCACAAGTGCTGACTCCCCAGGGTCGGTCTAGCACAAAGGAGATCTGCAAGGTCGGTCGTACAATGCCTCGTATGGTGTCATCCTGATGGTGGAGTGGTAGCTATTTTTGTACGCAAACTCCACCAAGGGTAGGTGGTCCTCCCAGCTACGACCAAAGTCTAGGACACATCCATGGAGCATGTCCTCGAGAGTCTGAATGGTCCTCTCCATCTGAACATACGTCTGAGGGTGAAAGGTGGTGCTCAGACGTAGCTGCATCCTGAATGCCTCCTAAAACCCCTTCCAAAGCCGGGAAGTGAAGCGAGCATCTCGATCAGAGACGATAGATGATGTCACACTGTGAAGCCGTACAATCTCATGAACGTAGAGATGTCCCAAGCTCTCTAGTGAGCCTTGCTCTCTGATGGGTAAGAAGTGAGCCGACTTGGTGAGTCGGTAGACAATCACCCAAATGGAGTCATGACCTCTGGAAGTTCGTGGAAGTCCAGTCATGAAGTCCATAGATATTTCATCCCACTTCCACTCCGGGACCTCCAAGGGTTGTACCAAGCCTGCTGGTACCTGATTCTCTGCCTTCACCTGCTGGCAGGTGAGGCATCGAGAAACTAACTCCACCACAGCCTTCTTCATGCCCGACCACCATTGCTGTCGTCTGAGATCCTGGTACATCTTCGCCACTCCAGGATGTACCACCAAAGGAGAAGTGTGAAACTCTCTCAGCACCTCCTCCCATAAATAAACTGGTACCATGGTACGTCCTCTGAATAGGACTTCATGCTCTACTCCAAAGGAGAAACTGTTAGGTGCCTGTCCTGAGGATATTTATGCACGTTGTGTCTCATAGTCAGTGTCCCCAAGCTGTGCCTCTCTGACCCACTGCAGTAGTGGAGGGGTGACTGTGAGAGACTGAAGGAAGGATGCTCCATCTCTATCCACGAAGGATATCTGCAAAGCGGCTATCTGCTCTGTCGCCTCCTCAAGTAGATGAATGCCCATCCTCCTGCTGAGAGCATCGGCTACTACGTTCCCCTTCCCAGGAGTATAGACTATCTCAAATTCATAGTCCTGGAGGAACCCGAGCCATCGTCGCTGTCTCAGGTTCAGGTCCTTCTGAGAGAAGATGTACCTAAGACTCTGATGGTCAGAAAAGACTGAAAAGCGCTCGCCCATCAGGTAGTGCCGCCATGTCTTCAGAGCGAAGACCATTGTTGCTAACTCCAGGTCATGGGTAGCATAGTTTTGCTCATGCGGCCTCAACTGACATGATCCATAGGTGATCACCGCCCGATCCTACATCAGGACACATCCGAGTCCGGTCCCTAATGCATCGTAGTAGACTACGTACCCAACCCCCTCCTCCAGAAGTCTCAAGATAGGGGCGCTAGTCAATCTCTGTCTCAGCTCCTGGAAGCTCTGCAGACATCTGTCTGACCACAGAAAGGGTTTCCCTTTCTTTTTCAAAGCTGAGAGTGGTGCCACAACTCTGGAGAAATCTGGCACAGATCTCCGATAGTATCCATCTAGTCCCAAGAAACTCTGCACCTCCGTCACGCTCCTGGGTGGCTCCCAAGCTAGCACTGCCTCGATCTTCACGGGATCTACCGCAACTCCTGACTTAGAAATGTCATTCCCCAAGAAGTGGACCTCGCTTATCCATAACTGACACTTAGAGAGCTTTCCATAAAGCTGGTGCTCTCGGAGTGTGTCTAGTATAACCCGCAAGTGGTAGGCGTGCTCCTCCTTAGTCGTCGAGTATATCAAAATGTTGTCGATGAAGACCACGAAAAATCGATCAAGGTATGGTTGAAAGATCCTTTTCATGAGGCCCATGAACACTGCTGGAGCATTGGTTATGCCTAAAGTCATAACCAAGAACTTATAGTGGCCATACCGACATCTGAAGGTCGTCTTTTTCATGTCCTCATCCCAAACTCTGAGCTGATGATATCCTGACCTGAGGTCTA
Organism: Viscum album; assembly: GCA_963277665.1. Taxonomy (NCBI): domain Eukaryota; kingdom Viridiplantae; phylum Streptophyta; class Magnoliopsida; order Santalales; family Viscaceae; genus Viscum; species Viscum album. The sequence goes on from OY728123.1 coordinate 655,311,839, forward strand.
TCTTTGAGAACCACTGTGTTCCCTTGAGCTGATCGAAGAGGTCCTCAATCCTTGGTAGCGGATACTTGTTCCTCACTGTCACCTGGTTCAGGCGACGATAGTTGACACAAAGTCGCAAGCTCCCGTCCGCCTTCTTGGCGAACAATATCGGGGAAGCCCAGGGTGAAACACTGGGTCGGATGAATCTCTTGCCCTGCAAGTCCTCCAACTGTACCCGTAGCTCTCGAAGCTCGGCGGGAGCCATCCGATATGTTGGGGTGGATATCGGGGTTGTCCCGGGGTACAGATCAATATAAAAGTCTACCTCTCTACGAGGAGGTAGTCCTGGAACGTCGTCAGGAAAGACGTACGTATACTGATCCACCACTGCAGGAAAACTAGGACTCTGCACGTCAACTGCTCCTAGGATGAGGCTAGCCAACTGATGAGTGATGGGTTTTCCTCTCCTCTGTGAGAGTCCATCTTGTGCTGCGAAGGCTCCCTTATCGCCGGTGAAGGTGAACCTACTCCCGTCGGTGCATACACATCGCACCTTGCGCCTAATACAGTCAATCTGTTCATGGACTATAGATAACCAATCCATGCCCAAGATGACGTCGTAAGGCCTCGACGCCGCTACAAGAAGATCCCAGCCGAAGCTCTCACCTCCCAGAGTAAGCTCACACTGCCGGCACCAGTGTGTAATCATCGAGTCTGCTCCCGTAGGGGTCTCTAGCCGTAAGGATCGAGACAACGACACTGTCGAAATCTCCGAGCTCCGAACAAGGGAAGCGGCTATGAAAGGGTGACTCGCTCCTGTGTCTATAAGAACTGCAGAAAGGGTGTAATAGACACAGATAGTACCTCGAATCATCTCGAGTGTGCTGTGGTCGTAGGCCTCCGCTGCCTGGAGCTGTGCCTGTCTCTGCCCGCCAGCTCCCTGTGGTCGGGGTGGACCTCCGGGTGGTGGTGGTGGTGGTAGAGCCTCAAAGCGTCGCCCATCACCTGCTTCTCAGCCAGCTCCTCTGCCTCGTCCGCCTGCTCCCTGCGGACCTCCACGGTCGACCCTCTACCTCTGCTTGGGTGGCCCCTCAACCGTATGCTGCTCCTCAGCACGGTGGGTTGGGCAGTCACGAGCCATGTGGTCTTGCCCACCGCATGTGTAGCACTACCTTCCTCTCGAAAGACTGGCTCTGCACTGCGTGCCCTGCACTGCTGAGCCAGTGTCTTGAGGTCGTCTGCCTGAGGGTCTGGTCTGCCTAGACCCATGAGTCATCCGACGACTGCCCGCTGCAGAGGACTCTGCTACGTGCCGCCCCGCGGTAGGTCTCGCTGCTGATGAAGGCTCATCAAGGAAGCTATCGATCAAAAGGGCTCGCTCCAGTACTCCTGCCTGAGTCGGAATGCTGCGGGAGATCAGCGATTCCCTGATCTCATGTCTCAATCCCTGCTCAAAGGTCCGGTCCATGAAGAATGGGTCTCGTACCATGTCTGTCGAGTAGCGCAAGAGATCGGTAAATCTCACCGAGTACTGGGTGACTGTCAAGCTGCCCTACCACAGCTGAAGAAGCTTCTGGATGCACACCGCACGGAGGGTGGCTCAAACGAACTCTGAGCGGAAGAGGATCTCAAAGTCCGTCCAGAGAAGATATTCCTCATCGTGCACCTGGAGTATCAAGTTCCACCTTCGGCCCGCTGCCGCGTGCATTAGGCTCGCTGGGAGGATCACCATAAGGTCTGCTGGTGTCCTCACTAACCGGAAAACTCGTACAACTGCCTCCAGCTAGTCCTCGGCTGCCTGGGGGTCCGTCTCCCCGCGGAACCTAGGCGGTCACTGGCACTGGAACTTGTGCAGTGCACTAAGGCGACGTGCATCGTCAGCAGCTGGGGCTGGAAGCATCGGTGGCTCGGCGGGTAAAGGTACCGTCGGTGCCTCAGCTGTCAAAGGGCCATGTTCCGAGGCCTCGTCGCTCGGTGGGCTGTCGTCACGCTCAAATCTTGGAACCCTAGCTGGATGTCGTCGTGGGTCCATCCTGAAAAGGAAACAGGTGTGCCACAGTCAGAACAGTATACCTGGTGAGCTGACACAAAGTAATCATAAAGAAAACTTGAAACACACATGCAATCAATGTTTTCATGCATTAAGTCGGAAATCAGAAGTCAGGGTCCTGGTGTACGGATACGTCGGCCACCGCACCAACACTGGACTCCCTGGACTGATAACCACACCCAATACGCTTAACACAATTTCTTCACATAGAAAAGGATCAGAGTCCAAAGTTCTGCGGTAGAACCGAACTCCTCTGATACCAATTTGTCACGACCCGTCCTTGGGGATCGTGTCGTGACTACCCCAAGCCCGCCTTCCATAGGCCAGGGGCTGGCGACTAGCACCAAGGTGTAAATCCTGGTAAAAAGGGAAGGCATTGCCTTTGTAAAGTAAACAAACACCATAGGGAAAGAAAGCAGTATAAGTAAACACAAAGTAAAAACCGAGTACAAGAGTAAGTGCGGAAAAGTAAGTGGTCCAGAATACAAACCCAAACTGAAAGTAAAGTACAACTGGAAAGAGAAAACAGAAACTGAAAAGTAAAGCCACAACATCGAGCCGTCCAATGGAAGTCCCACCTGAAGGGTGGGTACATATGGCCTCCACAGCTCCTAGGGTCCAGCCGTCCACTCCGAGTACGTCCTGCCCAGTGGTCCACCTCCAAGTACCGTCCTGCTCCGCAAGCCTCAACCACGATCAGTGTTGTCTGTCGTCTTCAACCAACACAGCGTAGTGCGAGCATAGCCCGTGCAGGGGTGAGTATAAGCTACTCAGTAGGGACCCCGAGACCCCCGAAGGTCTCCCAGAATCCACAAAGGATAAACCACAAAGGAAAGATACAATCACGAAGTAACATTCGACACTGCTTAGGTATATGCCCATACATATACCTAAGTCATCAATTCTCGTTCGGCTCCAACATCCGAGCCCAAGTATGACCCAGTCCACACAGGGAAGCAAAACGTAAATCCACACAGGATAGCTCAACATAATCTACATAGGAAAGAAAAACAGGATTCAGCTCTCACAGATATACTTCTTCGTATGAAGATAGAGATGATCAGTTGTAGCCACTGATTCATCTAAGCTGTCGGACCCACAAAGGATTGATAGGTACTAACCCCCGCAATGACCCACAAAGGATCTGACCCACATAGGATTGATAGATATCTAACCCCCGCAATGACCCAAAAAGGATCTTACCCACACAGGATCGATAGGTAACTAACCCCCGCAAAGACCCACATAGGATCGGACCCACATAGGATCTGTAGGCACTGGCCCACACAGGACTGCTGAGCGCTGACCCACACAGGATCGGACCCACACAAGATCTGTAGCACTGATCCATGTAGGATCGTTGAGTGTTGTAGTCATCGTCGTCGAATCCACTGAGGATCTCTGTAGAGTCGTCGTCGTAGTCGCAGATGCAGCCAGCTCTAGGGTTCCCGCACACAGCAAGCTCATTCAGAAGGGTCCGCTCCACGAGCCGAGAGGCTGATACATCAACTGACACATAGTCCAGAGTTGATGTATCCAAAAGTTCCGTATCGTCAATAGGAACTCAACGTCACAGACGGCGCGTCAATCGGACGCCCGGTCTGAGAGTTATTGGATTTTTCGTCCTAGGGGCTCGGTTGGTTTTTAAGTCAAAACCAACCCGACCGTACTCCACCTGCATCCAAACCTCGGGCAGAGTAAGTCAAAAGATCCGTCTCACTAAGAGGAATCCAACAAGTCGACGACACTTCAATTGGACGTCTGGAGCTCAAGTTATGAGTGTTTCCGCTCCGAGGGCCCAGTTGGTTTCGTTTACGTACCAACCCGGCCAAACCCAAAGTATTTTGAAACCTTGAGTGTGATATACCAAAACGACCGTCTCGATCCAAGGATCGCCTCGCAACTGAAGGTGCATCGATTGAAGGCCTGTATCTCAAGTTATGAGCAAAAGACCGAAAAGGGTCCGAAAACGGGGGGTCTGGGCCCGGGTCCGGGTCTAACCCGGCCGGCGTGGCCCAGCCCGGACCGGCCTGGGCGCGACCTGGCCCGGCCGGCGCGAGCGCGGCCCGGTCGTCAGGTGGCTCGGCTGTAACGGTCGAGCAGTGCGCAAGGGGGGACGCCGCCCCCTTGAATGAGTCGCGGCCCCGCGTGGGGCCGCCCTTGCCAGCGGACGTGGCAGCCAGCTGCGTCCTGTCCCCCTCCGGTCCCGCGCAGTCGCGGGACCGCACCTTGCCACCACGACTTCATCCGTGGTGGCTCCTTCTGGAGGCGCGCCGGCGGGCTGCTCCGTGGACCACCGGACGAGTTTAGGTGGTCGTAAATGCGCGCCGTCATCGCCAATGACCCCCCTGGGCCCTTCCTTCACTACGAGGACCTCACATCGCCCGTGCGGCTTACTCTGTCATCGTCCGCCGTTCCGCACACCAATAACGAAAAGGGCGGTGGGTTCAGACTTCTTCGTTGGTCCGCACCCACCGTGTTAGCGGTTTTAAAAGTCTCACAACAAAAATTAATCATACGCCGCGGGTATAAATCACAAAGATTTAAAAGAATCAAAACCCCAACCTCAAAGTTGTCGTCGAACGTGAGTTCGTCGCGGAATTGACCGTCGCGGAGAAGAGGATCGTCACGTCGTGGAAGGGGCGTCGCTGTCGACGATCTCCGAGGTTTAAAAACAAACAGATTTAATTGCATCAATTAAACCCATGTTGAGGATAAAAATTCACAATGAATTAAAGAACCGAAACCCCCTACCTCAATCGGTTGTTGATCGAAGATTGTCGCTGGGAAGGAACGTCGTGGAAGAAGCGTAGAGGAAGGAGGATCGTTGGTGTCGTCGATCTCTGAGGGTTCGGCGTTCTTCGTCGCCCTTCGTCGAAGGTCGGCGTTCTTCACGTTCTTCACGTTCTTCGCGTTCTTCACGAGAAGGATCAAGATCTCCAAGACTTTGAGCTTCCTCCAATTCCTCTCAACAAGAAACCCTCAAGTAAACACGTGTTGGTCTTATTTTATTCCCATGCCAACGATTTGAAAAACAAAGTTAAGAAAAGAACCATTAATTCGATGAATTAATGGTAACGACTTAACTACCCAATAAATGAGGCATTTCTTAACTCCAATAAACGCACGGTTGACTTTATTTAAAAGAGGTTTTCGCGGGTGCGTTACTTAGAGGAAAAGAAACGGTGGGGCTCATGCGGGCCCCACCTCACAAATATCCTACCAAGTGGGTAGGATATTTTGGGTTCCACCCTATCCGCTTAACTTAGCTTAAGTGTATCTAAGTGGCTTTAAGTGAAATAAAATAAAGTGTCACATCACATTTATTTTATTTCTTAACTTAACCCCAAAAATTAAAAACCACACCCGAGAAAACGCAACTCCGGAAAAGGCGTTTATAAGAAAATATCGGCGCTGGGATTCCATTGGTGCCCTCAAAATTCAATTCCGAGCACCGGTTCAAAAGTTAGAAAAACTGGCTCATTCGTTCACTGAACGTACCCGAGCCAAACTTCGTAAAATGATTCCGGGCACACCGGGCCTCGGAATCAGGTGCCGTCAGAAACTGCGTTCTTGTAAAATTCCAAAGAAAATTAAGAAAAAAATTTCCTTGAATTTTACGGGTCTTTACATCACTCCCACCTCATGGCTTTACGTCCCCGTAAAGATACATCATAATCTAGGGAAACAAATGTGGGTATTGAGCACGCATCTGAGCCTCCCGCTCCCAAGTGCTCTCCTGGAGGTTCCCGTGCTGCCATCTGATGCGCACTAGAGGAATCGATCGTCCACATAGGACCCACTCATGTCGATCCTTGATCTCCACCGGGACCTCCACAAACATCACCCCATCATCAAAGTCCAGCTCCCCATGGTCTATGATATGCGTCAGGTCGTGCACGTATCTCCTCAGCTGGGATACATGGAAGACGTCGTGCACGCGGTGCAACTGAGGTGGTAGAGCCAGGCGATAAGCCACCTCTCCAATCCTGCTGAGGACCTGGAACGGTCCGATGAAGCGTGGAGACAACTTTCCGCCTCGGCCAAATCTATGTAATCCACGTCGAGGTGAGACCCGAAAGAAGACGTGGTCGCCATCCTCGAACTCTAGTGGCCTCTGCCTCCTGTTAGCATAAGACTTCTGTCAGCTCTGAGCTGTCCTCATCCGCTCCTGGATGAGCTGGACCTTCTCTGTCATGGCCTGGACCATCTCCGGTCCCACAAGTGCTGACTCCCCAGGGTCGGTCTAGCACAAAGGAGATCTGCAAGGTCGGTCGTACAATGCCTCGTATGGTGTCATCCTGATGGTGGAGTGGTAGCTATTTTTGTACGCAAACTCCACCAAGGGTAGGTGGTCCTCCCAGCTACGACCAAAGTCTAGGACACATCCATGGAGCATGTACTCGAGAGTCTGAATGGTCCTCTCCATCTGAACATACGTCTGAGGGTGAAAGGTGGTGCTCAGACGTAGCTGCATCCTGAATGCCTCCTAAAACCCCTTCCAAAGCCGGGAAGTGAAGCAAGCATCTCGATCAGAGACGATAGATGATGTCACACTGTGAAGCCGTACAATCTCATGAACGTAGAGATGTCCCAAGCTCTCTAGTGAGCCTTGCTCTCTGATGGGTAAGAAGTGAGCCGACTTGGTGAGTCGGTAGACAATCACCCAAATAGAGTCATGACCTCTGGAAGTTCGTGGAAGTCCAGTCATGAAGTCCATAGATTTTTCATCCCACTTCCACTCCGGGACCTCCAAGGGTTGTACCAAGCCTGCTGGTACCTGATTCTCTGCCTTCACCTGCTGGCAGGTGAGGCATCGAGAAACTAACTCCACCACAGCCTTCTTCATGCCCGACCACCATTGCTGTCGTCTGAGATCCTGGTACATCTTCGCCACTCCAGGATGTACCACCAAAGGAGAAGTGTGAAACTCTCTCAGCACCTCCTCCCATAAATAAACTGGTACCATGGTACGTCCTCTGAATAGGACTTCATGCTCTACTCCAAAGGAGAAACTGTTAGGTGCCTGTCCTGAGGATATTTATGCACGTTGTGTCTCATAGTCAGTGTCCCCAAGCTGTGCCTCTCTGACCCACTGCAGTAGTGGAGGGGTGACTGTGAGAGACTGAAGGAAGGATGCTCCATCTCTATCCACGAAGGATATCTGAAAAGCGGCTATCTGCTCTGTCGCCTCCTCAAGTAGATGAATGCCCATCCTCCTGCTGAGAGCATCGGCTACTACGTTCCCCTTCCCAGGAGTATAGACTATCTCAAATTCATAGTCCTGGAGGAACCCGAGCCATCGTCGCTGTCTCAGGTTCAGGTCCTTCTGAGAGAAGATGTACCTAAGACTCTGATGGTCAGAAAAGACTGAAAAGCGCTCGCCCATCAGGTAGTGCTGCCATGTCTTCAGAGCGAAGACCATTGTTGCTAACTCCAGGTCATGGGTAGCATAGTTTTGCTCATGCGGCCTCAACTGACATGATCCATAGGTGATCACCGCCCGATCCTACATCAGGACACATCCGAGTCCGGTCCCTAATGCATCGTAGTAGACTACGTACCCAACCCCCTCCTCCAGAAGTCTCAAGATAGGGGCGCTAGTCAATCTCTGTCTCAGCTCCTGGAAGCTCTGCAGACATCTGTCTGACCACAGAAAGGGTTTCCCTTTCTTTTTCAAAGCTGAGAGTGGTGCCACAACTCTGGAGAAATCTGGCACAGATCTCCGATAGTATCCATCTAGTCCCAAGAAACTCTTCACCTCCGTCACGCTCCTGGGTGGCTCCCAAGCTAGCACTGCCTCGATCTTCACGGGATCTACCGCAACTCCTGACTTAGAAATGTCATGCCCCAAGAAGTGGACCTCGCTTATCCATAACTGACACTTCGAGAGCTTTCCATAAAGCTGGTGCTCTTGGAGTGTGTCTAGTATAACCCGCAAGTGGTAGGCGTGCTCCTCCTTAGTCGTCGAGTATATCAAAATGTTGTCGATGAAGACCACGAAAAATCGATCAAGGTATGGTTGAAAGATCCTTTTCATGAGGCCCATGAACACTGCTGGAGCATTGGTTATGCCTAAAGTCATAACCAAGAACTTATAGTGGCCATACCGACATCTGAAGGTCGTCTTTTGCATGTCCTCATCCCAAACTCTGAGCTGATGATATCCTGACCTGAGGTCTATCTTTGAGAACCACTGTGCTCCCTTGAGCTGATCGAAGAGGTCCTCAATCCTTGGTAGCGGATACTTGTTCCTCACTGTCACCTGGTTCAGGCGACGATAGTTGACACAAAGTCGCAAGCTCCCGTCCGCCTTCTTGGCGAACAATATCGGGGAAGCCCAGGGTGAAACACTGGGTCGGATGAATCTCTTGCCCTGCAAGTCCTCCAACTGTACCCGTAGCTCTCGAAGCTCGGCGGGAGCCATCCGATATGTTGGGGTGGATATCGGGGTTGTCCCGGGGTACAGATCAATATAAAAGTCTACCTCTCTACGAGGAGGTAGTCCTGGAACGTCGTCAGGAAAGACGTACGTATACTGATCCACCACTGCAGGAAGACTAGGACTCTGCACGTCAACTGCTCCTAGGATGAGGCTAGCCAACTGATGAGTGATGGGTTTTCCTCTCCTCTGTGAGAGTCCATCTTGTGCTGCGAAGGCTCCCTTATCGCCGGTGAAGGTGAACCTACTCCCGTCGGTGCATACACATCGCACCTTGCGCCTAATACAGTCAATCTGTTCATGGACTATAGATAACCAATCCATGCCCAAGATGACGTCGTAAGGCCTCGACGCCGCTACAAGAAGATCCCAGCCGAAGCTCTCACCTCCTAGAGTAAGCTCACACTGCCGGCACCAGTGTGTAATCATCGAGTCTGCTCCCGTAGGGGTCTCTAGCCGTAAGGATCGAGACAACGACACTGTCGAAATCTCCGAGCTCCGAACAAGGGAAGCGGCTATGAAAGGGTGACTCGCTCCTGTGTCTATAAGAACTGCAGCAAGGGTGTAATAGACACAGATAGTACCTCGAATCATCTCGAGTGCGCTGTGGTCGTAGGCCTCCGCTGCCTGGAGCTGTGCCTGTCTCTGCCCGCCAGCTCCCTGTGGTCGGGGTGGACCTCCGGGTGGTGGTGGTGGTAGAGCCTCAAAGCGTCGCCCATCACCTGCTTCTCAGCCAGCTCCTCTGCCTCGTCCGCCTGCTCCCTGCGGACCTCCACGGTCGACCCTCTACCTCTGCTTGGGTGGCCCCTCAACCGTATGCTGCTCCTCAGCATGGTGGGTTGGGCAGTCACGAGCCATATGGTCTTGCCCACCGCATGTGTAGCACTACCTTCCTCTCGAAAGACTGGCTCCGCACTGTGTGCCCTGCACTGCTGAGCCAGTGTCTTGAGGTCGTCTGCCTGAGGGTCTGGTCTGCCTAGACCCATGAGTCATCCGACGACTGCCCGCTGCAGAGGACTCTGCTACGTGCCGCCCCGCGGTAGGTCTCGCTGCTGATGAAGGCTCATCAAGGAAGCTATCGATCAAAAGGGCTCGCTCCAGTACTCCTGCCTGAGTCGGAATGCTGCGGGAGATCAGCGATTCCCTGATCTCATGTCTCAATCCCTGCTCAAAGGTCCGGTCCATGAAGAATGGGTCTCGTACCATGTCTGTCGAGTAGCGCAAGAGATCGGTAAATCTCACCGAGTACTGGGTGACTGTCAAGCTGCCCTACCACAGCTGAAGAAGCTTCTGGATGCACACCGCACGGAGGGTGGCTCAAACGAACTCTGAGCGGAAGAGGATCTCAAAGTCCGTCCAGAGAAGATATTCCTCATCGTGCACCTGGAGTATCAAGTTCCACCTTCGGCCCGCTGCCCCGTGCATTAGGCTCGCTGGGAGGATCACCATAAGGTCTGCTGGTGTCCTCACTAACCGGAAAACTCGTACAACTGCCTCCAGCTAGTCCTCGGCTGCCTGGGGGTCCGTCTCCCCGCGGAACCTAGGCGGTCACTGGCACTGGAACTTGTGCAGTGCACTAAGGCGACGTGCATCGTCAGCAGCTGGGGCTGGAAGCATCGGTGGCTCGGCGGGTAAAGGTACCATCGGTGCCTCAGCTGTCAAAGGGCCATGTTCCGAGGCCTCGTCGCTCGGTGGGCTGTCGTCACGCTCAAATCTTGGAACCCTAGCTGGATGTCGTCGTGGGTCCATCCTGAAAAGGAAACAGGTGTGCCACAGTCAGAACAGTATACCTGGTGAGCTGACACAAAGTAATCATAAAGAAAACTTGAAACACACATGAAATCAATGTTTTCATGCATTAAGTCGGAAATCAGAAGTCAGGGTCCTGGTGTACGGATACGTCGGCCACCGCACCAACACTGGACTCCCTGGACTGATAACCACACCCAATACGCTTAACACAATTGCTTCACATAGAAAAGGATCAGAGTCCAAAGTTCTGCGGTAGAACCGAACTCCTCTGATACCAATTTGTCACGACCCGTCCTTGGGGATCGTGTCGTGACTACCCCAAGCCCGCCTTCCATAGGCCAGGGGCTGGCGACTAGCACCAAGGTGTAAATCCTGGTAAAAAGGGAAGGCATTGCCTTTGTAAAGTAAACAAACACCATAGGGAAAGAAAGCAGTATAAGTAAACACAAAGTAAAAACCGAGTACAAGAGTAAGTGCGGAAAAGTAAGTGGGCCAGAATACAAACCCAAACTGAAAGTAAAGTACAACTGGAAAGAGAAAACAGAAACTGAAAAGTAAAGCCACAACATCGAGCCGTCCACTGGAAGTCCCACCTGAAGGGTGGGTACATATGGCCTCCACAGCTCTTAGGGTCCAGCCGTCCACTCCGAGTACGTCCTGCCCAGTGGTCCACCTCCAAGTACCGTCCTGCTCCGCAAGCCTCAACCACGATCAGTGTTGTCTGTCGTCTGCAACCAACACAGCGTAGTGCGAGCATAGCCCGTGCAGGGGTGAGTATAAGCTACTCAGTAGGGACCCCGAGACCCCCGAAGGTCTCCCAGAATCCACAAAGGATAAACCACAAAGGAAAGATACAATCACGAAGTAACATTCGACACTGCTTAGGTATATGCCCATACATATACCTAAGTCATCAATTCTCGTTCGGCTCCAACATCTGAGCCCAAGTATGACCCAGTCCACACAGGGAAGCAAAACGTAAATCCACACAGGATAGCTCAACATAATCTACATAGGAAAGAAAAACAGGATTCAGCTCTCACAGGTATACTTCTTCGTATGAAGATAGAGATGATCAGTTGTAGCCACTGATTCATCTAAGCTGTCGGACCCACAAAGGATTGATAGGTACTAACCCCCGCAATGACCCACAAAGGATCTGACCCACATAGGATTGATAGATATCTAACCCCCGCAATGACCCAGAAAGGATCTTACCCACACAGGATCGATAGGTAACTAACCCCCGCAAAGACCCACATAGGATCGGACCCACACAGGATCTGTAGGCACTGGCCCACACAGGACTGCTGAGCGCTGACCCACACAGGATCGGACCCACACAAGATCTGTAGCACTGATCCATGTAGGATCGTTGAGTGTTGTAGTCATCGTCGTCGAATCCACTGAGGATCTCTGTAGAGTCGTCGTCGTAGTCGCAGATGCAGCCAGCTCTAGGGTTCCCGCACACAGCAAGCTCATTCAGAAGGGTCCGCTCCACGAGCCGAGAGGCTGATACATCAACTGACACATAGTCCAGAGTTGATGTATCCAAAAGTTCCGTATCGTCAATAGGAACTCAACGCCACAGACGGCGCGTCAATCGGACGCCCGGTCTGAGAGTTATTGGATTTTTCGTCCTAGGGGCCCGGTTGGTTTTTAAGTCAAAACCAACCCGACCGTACTCCACCTGCATCCAAACCTCGGGCAGAGTAAGTCAAAAGATCCGTCTCACTAAGAGGAATCCAACAAGTCGACGACACGTCAATTGGACGTCTGGAGCTCAAGTTATGAGTGTTTCCGCTCCGAGGGCCCAGTTGGTTTCGTTTACGTACCAACCCGGCCAAACCCAAAGTATTTTGAAACCTTGAGTGTGATATACCAAAACGACCGTCTCGATCCAAGGATCGCCTCGCAACTGAAGGTGCATCGATTGAAGGCCTGTAGCTCATGTTATGAGCAAAAGACCGAAAAGGGTCCGAAAACGGGGGGTCTGGGCCCGGGTCCGGGTCTAACCCGGCCGGCGTGGCCCAGCCCGGACCGGCCTGGGCGCGACCTGGCCCGGCCGGCGTGAGCGCGGCCCGGTCGTCAGGCGGCTCGGCTGTAACGGTCGAGCAGTGCGCAAGGGGGGACGCCGCCCCCTTGAATGAGTCGCGGCCCCGCGTGGGGCCGCCCTTGCCAGCGGACGTGGCAGCCAGCTGCGTCATGTCCCCCTCCGGTCCCGCGCAGTCACGGGACCGCGCCTTGCCGCCACGACTTCATCCGTGGTGTCTCCTTCTGGAGGCGCGTCGGGCACCGCCGCCACCTGCCGCCGGCGCCGCCTCGCCGGCGAGGCGCGCCGGCGGGCTGCTCCGTGGACCACCGGACGAGTTTAGGTGGTCGTAAATGCGCGCCGTCATCGCCAATGACCCCCCTGGGCCCTTCCTTCACTACGAGGACCTCACATCGCCCGTGCGGCTTACTCTGTCATCGTCCGCCGTTCCGCACACCAATAACGAAAAGTGCGGTGGGTTCAGACTTCTTCGTTGGTCCGCACCCACCGTGTTAGCGGTTTTAAAAGTCTCACAACAAAAATTAATCATACGCCGCGGGTATAAATCACAAAGATTTAAAAGAATCAAAACCCCAACCTCAAAGTTGTCGTCGAACGTGAGTTCGTCGCGGAATTGACCGTCGCGGAGAAGAGGATCGTCACGTCGTGGAAGGGGCGTCGCTGTCGACGATCTCCGAGGGTTAAAAACAAACAGATTTAATTGCATCAATTAAACCCATGTTGAGGATAAAAATTCACAATGAATTAAAGAACCGAAACCCACTACCTCAATCGGTTGTTGATCGAAGATTGTCGCTGGGAAGGAACGTCGTGGAAGAAGCGTAGTGGAAGGAGGATCGTTGCTGTCGTCGATCTCTGAGGGTTCGGCGTTCTTCGTCTCCCTTCGTCGAAGGTCGGCGTTCTTCACGTTCTTCACGTTCTTCGCGTTCTTCACGAGAAGGATCAAGATCTCCAAGACTTTGAGCTTCCTCCAATTCCTCTCAACAAGAAACCCTCAAGTAAACACGTGTTGGTCTTATTTTATTCCCAAGCCAACGATTTGAAAAAAAGTTAAGAAACGAACCATTAATTTGATGAATTAATGGTAATGACTTAACTGCCCAATAAATGAGGCGTTTCTTAACTCCAATAAACGCACGGTTCACTTTATTTAAAAGAGGTTTTTGTGGGTGCATTACTTAGAGGAAAAGAAACGGTGGGGCTCGTGTGGGCCCCACCTCACAAATATCCTACCAAGTGGGTAGGATATTTTGGGTTCTACCCTATCCGCTTAACTTAGATTAAGTGGCTTTAAGTGTCTTTAAGTGAAATAAAATAAAGTGTCGCATCACCTTTATTTTATTTCTTAACTTAACCCCAAAAATTAAAAACCACACCCGAGCAAACGCAACTCCGGAAAAGGTGTTTCTAAGAAAATACCGGCACTGTGATTCCATTGGTGCCCTCGGAATTCGATTCGGAGCACCGGTTCAAAATTTAGAAAAACTAGCTCATTCGTTCACTAAACGTACCCGAGCCAAACTTCGGAAAATGATTTCGGGCACACCGGGCCTCGGAATCAGGTGCCGTCAGAAAACGCATTTTTGTAAAATTCCAAAGAAAATTAAGAAAAAAATTTCCTTGAATTTTACTGGTCTTTATAGATAGTTCCTCGATCTATTGAGTGGAATCCCTAATCCTAAAATCCTAAAATTGGATTTCCCAAACCTTTTCCTCTCAGTTACACAAAGTCCTACATTGGAAGTCAACCTTTGTTGTGAACTAAGTTAAGTCAAATCAAAATTTCAAATTATACTTCCCTGATAATTGAAAGAACCCTAACTTTAGCTATTCAAGAACATTTAACAATGATTCAATTTTAACTGAAGTAGTGGAGGGATATACCAACTTAATATATATAATTGATGCATTTTATCTTTATGTGTTAATTTACAATTATTAGCTTTATTACATGCTTGTTAATATTAAATTGATTTAATTAAGTGGTTATCCATGATTAACCATGTCTGAGATAATATTTATGCATAAGCCAATTTACTTTAGTTCTATCTTTCAATATTATTAATTCCTAAATTCAAGTGATCGTGAAAAAACAACCATAATGAAATAACCATGAAACATGATCAAAATAAAATAAAAAAGTGGTGTGATCATGAGATTTTAATAATGGTTAGTTTATCTAGCAAATGATAAACTAGTCATCGACCTAGGGGAAAATACCATAACCATTTATGGTTCTTGTTGCATTTTTTCACCGGTCCACATATATACCTCTCTTGGATTGGTATTTCCTCGGTTCCAAACTTGAACTGCCTCCACTATCTTGGTATCTCCATCCATTACATATTATTTTACTCACATAAGGATGAGGGAACCAAAGTATTGGTTAATGAGTTTACATAAAAGAAACCATGGGAATGAAGGACCTTGAATAATGAGAGGAGAGATGACAAACATGCCAACAATTTAATTTAATAATAAATTAAATGAGACCAATCACATATAATAGTCTGTTCTAGGATCATGATCATCCACTTGGATGAAACAAATTACACATTTAATAAATTTTCATTCAATTCTAATCATTCTTATTTAAGATAAATCAAACTCGAATCAATTAATTATTTTATTTTATTAATCAACTGTTTTATCTTAGTTATCATCTGAATTACCGTGATATTCTCATCCATTATAATTTTACAAAAATTTAAATAAATTTATTAAAAATTATATGTGTACAAAAATATACCTTGGAGAAAATATGGTGAGTACTCGTATGAAATACCCAACATGTATTATACTTGTATACTGTTTACTCTTACAAAATGTGTAATACACGACTTATCAGATAATTTCATGGCATGTACTATCAACTTAATGACCACATAGAACACATGGCATTTACATAGCCTGTTATTCTTCAATGCATGTATAGTAATAACTGTAGTACGGATAATACATGATATGTAGATTCAAACATTATGCATATATTAATTAAACGTTAGTATATATAAAACATATCACATGGAATGTACTACTAACTTAATCACCATAAGGAACACATTTTGATAAGTTTTTCTTAATAGATTGGATTAATTTTCAATTATGCATAATTTGGTAAAAGTAAAAAAGTGTGTACATTGGAGCTACACAGCGTGTATTTTTCTCATCGTCTATCTGTTGCACGTGCCTAGGGATTTGTCATGTAATGTCACTAGAGAAAATGTGGGAGTACATGGCGTATACATGGGATACTCAGTGTGTGGTCTCCAAGTTACACAGCCACCAGTCATGTTGGCCGTGTAAGAGAATACATCGCGCGACTATGACTAAGGGATTAAATTTCATGTACTAAAGTTACATGGTGCGTACTCTAGCTTACTGTGCACCAAGTTGGTGCAGTCAACACATGGTGTATAATTAAATTCACCATGTGTAATAAATTCACACTGATTGAATTAATTCTTGGTCCATTTAACACTATTACACGATGTGTACCTTCAAATTACAAAGAATGTACTCTTTTTTTATCCGGAAGAACTCCTTGGAACCTTCAAATGAGATATTAGAATTTGTTTTGTTTATAAATTACTCAATTTGAATATATTTATGAGAAAATAAAAAGGAATAAATAAGATCACATAATTTGGATTAAAGAACGATTAATCTATAATTGAAAACGAGTGAAAAATGAATAAATCAATGAACAATATTTAAATAATTATAAATAATTATGTCACTTCTCTGATACCACTTGAAGGTTCTGGGCATAGTGGAAGCATCAAATGGGTCATTCTCAACTTTTCTTTTTTCCATGATCGATGATTAATCTGAAATTTACATGATTGTGAGTATCATGATCAATGGAATTAAATCAAATAATATATAAAATGGATAAATGTCGGAACCAAAGTGTATGATCATCACATATTATTTATAATTAATTTAATCAATCAAATAATTACTTTGTAATGAATTCTTTCTTCATTGATCGATATGACAATAGATCTAGTTCATATCAACATTTTGTTATAGGAAAGAATTATAGATTTCCTCTAGAAGTGATCCACACATGTTCCACAAATCACTAAACGTCATTGTTGGAATATCTGAGTTCAATCATGGAAGATCATGTTTCTTGCATCGTTCTCCTTTGATCGCCCTGAGAATCGCTTCCAAAGAATTTTCCTTGATCTCTCTGAGTTCTAGGTCATTCTAAACTTTGCCTCGTTCTCCTTGATCTCCTTGGAACCTTCATGTCTATAATAATAATAATAATATTATTTCATGACATGTGATAAACTCATGAATTAAATTGAATATTATTTATTCAAATAATATTCAATATATATTATTACTCACTAGACCATTTGACTTGGTCCCTCATTCCTCCACAACATTTATCAGCCCTAAATAATGACTATTTATTTAATAAATAAATTCCACAACAATTTTTTCTAATAAATAAATAAATATTATATCCACTAAATATAAAATAAATGTTTATTAAATATCTTTCTCACATAACATTATCTAAAATAATTGGTGATAAAATATATGCGATCAAGAAAATATGAATAATTATTAAACCACGTACAAGAATAATATTTATTCAACTTGTCAAATAATAAATAATAATATATTATTTAACTATTATTATGGATATACTTAGTGTGTGACCCACTTTGTAACACCCTGACCCCAGTTACCTAGAATCGGTGAATTATTACATAACATTGGAATGATACAAGGAATCATATCTTGAAAGACCAATCTGTTTAGTAGCCTTGGAAGTAATAGATACATACATAAGTTTTAAATTACATCATGAAATAAAAAAACAACGTTGTGTCTCCTTTGAGCACTCTTATGTTCCTTAGCCTATTCCTGTAGGTTAATCATAATATACTTCTTTGCATCCTGAGAAAAATAAAACATAAGAAAGGGGTGAGATCAGATGCTCAGTAAGGATAACAATATAGCGGAAACTATCTAAATAAGAATAAATATTTAAGGAAATGTATAAGACTAGAACACAAGCCTTTTAAACCTAAACTTCAGAATAATATGGAAAAGATAAATCAAATAATTCCATTTAATTATTCACTTGAATATTATACTAGTCGAATAATCACATGTAATATTAATAGACAATTTCATAATGATGGAATGCATAATGCCAGACTTCATAACCACATAGTCATGGCCTTGTACCAAGACTAAAAATAAGATTTTGTCAAGTCCTTGTTCCAAGACACAAGTTTGTCTCATGAGACATATCAATGCATTGAGGAGCTATAGATGGTGCCACCTGTCACTTACTAAGTCCAATTTATTACTCATATGGAAAGGTTTAAGCATAACATAAACATTCGTATTAAAACTAGCATACGAAATGTCAATACTTTATCTATAAACCATGAATGGTATAAAAATAAAACATCCACAGTCGAACATATCACAAAACCTTCAATACAGTATGGAAGATTTGTATCATAATAAATAAAACTCTATTAATAATAATATCCTGTAAATGATGTTGACATTGTTGAAAATGATCAGTAAAAATCTTTGAGGAAAATATCACTTTTTCATGAAAACATTTAAAAGTCTCACTATTTATCAAGAAGCTATTTAAAATAGATTTTTGAATCAAAGTGCCTCATACCACTTTGAAACTTTTAAAATGACACAACTATAAATAAGGGCTTTAGCGGCCGCTAAAGCCCTATAGAGTCCGCCAAACGGCAGACGTTTTTGGCCTGTCGCTAAAGATCAACCCCAAAAAAATGCGATTTTGGGTTCGTGATGCAGTAGGCAACAGGATGTCGTCCACAAGCTTGGCTCACCGACCATGACGGATGGACGGTGGATGGGGAGGGTTTGGGTTGGTTAGGGGGGGAATTTTGTGGTGGGGTGATGTCAGGGGGAGACCATAGGGTCACTAGAGGTGTACTAGTATTCGGGAATGCTGCAGGTGAGGCGGGGGTTGGGCCGCAGGGGGCGGCGCAGCGGTGGGCGGAGAAGTGTGGCGTTGCAGGTCTTGATGAAGAAGATGAGGGAAAAATCCCGCTGATTTTTTACTTCAGTATTATAGGCTGCTATTTGGCAGACGCTAATACACCCTTTAGAGGCCACCAAATGGCAGCCACTAATACATTCAACCAGAAGGCGGGAAAAATCCCACCGAATTTTATTTCAGTATTAGCGGCCGCCAAATGGTGGCTGCTAATACCCCTTTTAGTGGCCACCAAATGGTGGCCACTAATACTGACCCGCTCAACTGCCCATAATTATACTATTGTGAATTTCAATTTTAAAACATTAATGTCCATATAAATAAAACATTAAAATCATTTTTAAAACATGGACATTAATGAGAAATATTTAGAAGAATAATTTTTTAAAACATTTAAAATGATATTTTAGTTAGAGTTCCTAACCAAATGAGAGAAGCTTGAATACAAATAATTGAGGTAATAAAAACATTATAATATCATGATAACAAAGTTATTCATGATATACTATGTCAAAGTATAGTATATAAACCAAATAAAAGTGAATTGGTGCATAACAACAAAGAAGTCTCAATGGAATGTAATTTGAGATGAATTCCTTTATAAAGACCGTATCCTTAGGTTAAGGATAAATCAATGACATAATTATTTGAGAAAAATATAAATACACTCAATATTATTAGATATTCAGTGTAAATCAATCAGGGGTAATTCATAGATATTCTTGTAAAAACAACACCAATGACTTGGATGTTTAACTTAATGAATGTAAATTGAGTTAAAATTACTCTTACGAAGTTTATATCGATGACTTGAGAAATTGTCAATGAAGTGATTAAATGTATCAAAATTATATCCACACAAAGGGGAGTGTAAATTACTACATAAGTAAATAATTATTGATTTCACACATAATTTTGGAGTAAAGTAATCAATGAAGTTTGCGTAGAACCGAATGAGTGGAAATTGAAATTTGAAATTCCCTTAACAATTTGGTAACTTACGAAACACACACCCCATGAAAGAAGTATAATCCAATGATGATGTAAATACCAATAAATTAAATTATATTATGCAAACAATACAATCATGGGCAGTACATACACCACACAAAAGGTAATAGTGGCAAATATAGCATAAATCTCACGGGAATAAAAGTGAGATGAAAACCCCTTAACTTGTACTATTTCATAGTATAAGGAAGTTTAACCTCCTATATAATGGTTAAATAATTGTTATTAAATTATACATGAACCAAATACACAAATATGATATCATATATGATCTTATAATATTACTTTGTTAATAATATTTCAGTAGTATCATCGTTTCGGGTGTTAACTGATTCATTTTCCTTTATATGCTTGGTTACGTAAGCCATGTTTGTTATGGATATGATGTATTTGATTAATATAAGGAATGATATTATGTTCATAAACATTATTTTTAATCATAAAATTAAAATTATTCTTGAGTTATTATGATGGGGAATGAATCTCATCGCGTTCGTGGAGACGGTAATCCGTACGTACGAACGAGTGATAATATCATTATATTGATGGTGAAATAGTATGTAATTGGATGTTATATCATATATAAAGAATAATTATAATGTTATATTTATTATTTACATTAGTTATACTCATTATTATACCCATCCAAATAATGAAGTGTTTGAATAACAAACAACACTACGACGTGGAGACAGTAAGTCGTACGTACGCACGTATGGTGACTTTTTCATTTATAGGATGTATAGAATAACAAATATGGTTGTACCATATTTGTAATAACATAACATTATTTATAAGTTACTGGATTTATTATTTGGGTAGGGAAACAAAAAAAACAGAGGAAGTGGAAGAATAAAAAAACTTGAAAGAGGGTGGTTAAATTTTTACCTCTTCTTCGGGTGTTTCCTTTTGAGTTGATCAAAAGGCCTCCATAGGTTGGATTTCAGATCAAAAAAGGACTCTAGTTTTATTTGAGGGCTTTTGGGAGGATATATGAGCAGGTTTTGTCTGAAAAAAATGGATTTTGAGGTGTGAAGTTAAGATAAGGGGAAGTACCCTTTTATAAGAGAGGTGAGGGTCCCTTTAGGAAAACCATGAAATATTATTTTATAATAAAATAATTTTATGTCTATAAAGGATATAAAATGATTTATTTCGAATATAAGGTGGTTATGGGTCGAAACCTCTCAACCAATAGGTTTTATACATGTTTAGGTTACTATTATAACCTTATCATTTAGATTTAACTCTTAGTTAAATAGTTTAACTTTTACTGTGCTCTCCTATATTCTTACACAATATGGTTAATAAACTTACTATAAACTTCCAATAGAACATAAATTGGTTCATTAATGACTTATAAAATATTATTTAAGACTTTTTTCTTAACCATATATTTTTAGGAATATTATATCAACCAATAATATAGTATTTTCTTTAAAAACTCATTTATGTCAATTTTGACATTATTTACTATTTGGTTTTTGTGAAAATCATAACAACATGATTAATTCAAAAAAAACTATTTAATAAACCATAACAGGTCATATTAACCTATAAAATTATTTTAATTCATCAAAAGTATAAAATTACATTTATTTGGATATTTATAATATAAATTATTTTAATCTTTCATTAATAAGGTAATTACCGCATCATAATTTTGTCATAAATAAATTTAATTATATAATTTATAAAAATTATAAATAAAATACCATTATGTAGGAAATATTTGTATCTTTTTAATGAATATTTATCGTCAAATTTATTCTATGTATAACCTTATATTAAAAATGGTTTAGTTAATAAAATTTGAATTTAACTCTTTAAACTCTTCTTTAAATAAAATAATAATAAATGTCCTAATCTAATCCAAGTGGACCAAAGAGGATCATATTTCATTACTTAGGATATTTTTGGTCGAATTAAACTTATCCAATAGAATTAGGATAGGTGTTAGGGTAATTATAATATCATTTTTGTTGGAGTTGGTGGCCTAGAACCAACTACTTTGTACTTTATTCATTAATAAAAGCCTTATCACATCTTGATTGTTCTTCTGCGTGACAATGCATGTGATAATGTCCTAAGGATAGTTGTTGCATTAAAGGTTCATATCGGACCCCTGATATGATGAGAACCCAAAAGTGTGATAACACTGTTCTTGAAAATATGTTCTATGGCCAGATGATGTTATTTGAGGGACACAAATAATACAGGCCATTAGGGGTGAGGACTCATAAAACTTTGAGGCACCTTCTCATGGTGTGCGCCCTTGGTAATATCCAAGAGGATATTATGAGAACGAGACCCTCCAATAGGAAATCCACATTTCATAGTGTCATTGGATGTTCCTATCTGCGGACGTGTGTATTGTTCCTTAGACTTTAAGATTATTATTAATGAGTATTACAACTCGTACACTTAGATGTATTGACGAAAACTGTGACGAAACACTGTTTGCAACAAGGTAGGATACGTTGGGTGTGTCACGAGTAATACTTCATTGATAGATAATGCAAGAAAGGATTTGTCCCTTCCATTCCACAATGGAAGTAGATAACTCAGGCCCTCTGATGGAATTGATATAGCCTAAATAAATCCATGGCCATGGTAAGGTATGGGCGGGTTCAATTCCGGAAAGTCAAAGAAAGAATAATTGAGCACATGGGTTTATGGAAATAGCATGCAACCCTCTTGATTAGAGATATCGAGAAAAATGGATTATATTACATGGTAAACGTTTGTAGGAGGTGACACGTCATTGTGGCGTTAACTTCGTTCTTTATGGGTGCCTTGGCGTGTTGCTAGATGCTAACCTTGGACTTTAGCAGACTCCGCCTAATGCCACTGAGAAAGGGGCCTAGAGGGTCACACACTAAGTGTGTCTATGTATCTCAGTTAAATATTAATTTAACAAGTTAAATTAATATTATTCCTGACTATGGTTTAATAATTATTTAAGGATGCCTGATTGAATTTATTTCGACACTAGTTATTCGAGAGAATATATTGTGGGCGAAATAATATGTTTATTAGTGAGTAATGTAGTTACATTTATTTAAGAAATAAATATCCATTACTCAAGGTCTAATAAATGTGGTGGAGGAAATAATGGAAAATGGAAAATAAAACTACCCACCATGTATATTAAATATACACGTCGTGTAGTTTTGTGTAAAACGAGTACACACCGTGTATTAATGATTACACGCAGTGTAGTTTTCCAGTCATGATTTTGAGGATATAATATTGTTTTATTAAATGATATTAATTATAATCAGTGTGGGCACATGTCAAGGAATTAATAATTCGACATGGGGGTTTCAATAAGAGTTAATTAAATAAATAAAATGTGTAACGCATTTATTTATTGTCATAACTTTGTAAACCTGAAACCTGATTATAAATATCCTCACAACCCCAACACTTTTCCCCAATCATTGTGCACAAAAATTCTGGAGAATTATTTCAAGGTCGAAAGAACTATTTCCTCCAAGAGCGCTCTCAAGACCAAGAGATATCCTCCTCCATCGGATCAAGGCGATCGAAGGTGGACATCCCAAGTGAAGGTTCTTCCACACTAGCACCCGGAGATCCCTTCGGTGACATCCAGAGATACATGGATCACGTGTGGATCACCGCTAGAGGAATCCTACACTTGGATTCTACTACGCAATGACGGATCATAGGATCATGACCGGAGACGTCAACAAAGGAAGAATTCCACCAAGGTAATTCTTGTGAATTAATTAAATTAATTATAACCAACATTTGATGATCCTATCTCTATGGTTCTGGGATTCCCTCTTTTGTTTTTTGTTCTTTGTTCTATTCCGAAGATCTGTCATTTTATATCGTGATGGATCTTGGTTGGAACGTCATTTAACGCTAAAATTAAAGTTGGGCAAACCCACCAACACGCTTCCACTGTGCCCGGAACCAACAATTTTTACCGTCAATTACCCTATTTACTTTTAACTTCGGTCAATAAAAGTCAAAAGTTACTATTCAAAAAAAAGATTAATCTTATTGAACCACATTTTACTTACTGGTGTCAATCGTGTCTCTTGGATTTTTGAAATTTAACTCACAGAAGCGGTAAAATTATTTTTTATGCAAATTTGTAAATGCTCCTAGAGGTGGGTAAAAGACTGTAAAATTTTATACATATAATTTTATTATAAAATGACTCCAATGAATTATATTGAACTTATCTAGGTATTATATATCTATTTTGACTTAAAAAAATTTAAATAAATTAAATAATTATTTAAATAAAATGTCAGTTTTAAACTATAATGCAATGTTTTTCACTATTCATCAAAAATTGAAAGTTTTTAGAAAAATACCAAAAATTCACCCTAAGCTAATTTCAATATTCCGAATTCAAAAATGAAGTCCATTTTGAAAAATAAAATTTATAAAATTTCAAAAAGTTGGTATTACTATTCATGACGGCTAGTTTGATTGGTCGTAGTGTGTTAGAATCTCGAAGTTGTGTAAAATGAAAGTTGTTGCATTATTCAAAGGGAAACATATTGGGAAGTTTGGTGTGTTAGACTCTTGGCCTCTTTCTCAATGGATTTAGGTGAAGTAGCCTAAATTCCAAATTTAGAATCTAGCAACTTGCAAATGCACCCATAGAGAAAGAAGTTAATGTCGTAAGGATATAATACATTATACGGATGTTTACTGTGTAATGTAATCCCTCTATCACGATATCTCTAATCAAGATGGTTCCATACTGGTGTCATCAACCTATGTGCTCAATGTCTCTTTCTTTAAATTTCCATAAATTAAACTTGCATATAGATTACCATGGAAATATATTTATTTAGCCTATATTTTCCATCAAATGGTATGTGATATCAACTTCTTTTAAAGAACGGAAGAGACAAATCCTTTCTCACATTATTCACCAATGAAATATTCTTCATGATTCACCTGATGTATCCTATCTCACTATGAACATATATCATCATGGTTTTCATCAATACATCAAATTATGTGACATATAACACTCAATAATAATAATAATAAATTATAAGGATCAGTACACAGGTTCACATTTAGGAACACCCAATGAAACATATAAATTTTTATTTCCTACAAGAGGGTCTCGTTATTATAATATCCTACACTGAATATTACCAACGACGTACACCATGAGAAGGTGTCTCAAAGTACTATGAGTCTCCACCCCTGATATCCTATATATATTATATCCCTCAAATGATTTCATCTAGCTATAAAAATATATATTTTAAGAATACTGTAAGGGAACTTCTGGGTTCTCATCATAGCGGGAAACTGGTATGACCT
This sequence comes from Viscum album, assembly GCA_963277665.1. Taxonomy (NCBI): domain Eukaryota; kingdom Viridiplantae; phylum Streptophyta; class Magnoliopsida; order Santalales; family Viscaceae; genus Viscum; species Viscum album. Next base: position 655,336,470 of record OY728123.1, read on the forward strand.
TTCAGTGTGACATTTAATCTTAGGAAATAATCATATACTATATTATGAAGAACAATTATCATGTGATAAAAAATTTATTAACATTAAAAACAATGAATACAGGTTTTCATAATGTACACAGATGTTTTTTCTAGGGCACCAGCTCCAACACAAATGAGCTCTAATTGTTTTCAAGCTTTATGAAAACAATCCATAATTCATTTTTCATGTGTAGTAATTTACTGCATTCAAATCTGACACATGATGTGGTTTGTATAACTCAAAGTGTGTGTTTTCAATATAAAAATGTTATTTTAGTTTAAAACACATGTTACATCACCAAAACCAAAAAAATGAGCATGAATGGTTTTCAAACGTTAGGAAAATAATCAATAATTTATTTCTGACATGTTGGAATTGACCTCACATCAATCTGACACCATATTTGGTTGGTATGACTCGAAGTGCGTGTTTTCAATGTAAGAGCAACATTTTTTTTAAACTCATGTCATAACACCAAAATCAAGAAAATGAGATTTTATTATTTGAAAACTTTTAAAAAACGATCTATAATTTATTTTTTATGTTTTGGAATTGACTACATCCCCATCTGACAAACGATGTGCTCAGTATGACTCGAAGTACATGTTTTCAATATAAAAGTTTCATTTTTGTTTAAAACAAACCACATATGTCAAACTGGGAAAATTATTTCTTATTATTTTCATACTTTAGTAAAATGGTCCATAATTCATTTGGGACTTATATGAATTGGCCACATGTCAATCTGAATCTTGAGGAAGTCGATATGACTCGAAGAGCGTGTTTTCAATAAAAGTGTCATTTTAGTTTAAAACACATATCAAATAGTAAAAACAGATAAAATAAGCTCATATTATTTTAAAACATTTGGAAAACTATCGATAATTCACTTTAAATGTTTAGGAATTAACCGCACGTCAATATGAAATCGGATGTGGTCGATATGACTCGAATTGCATGTTTTCGATACAAAAGTAACATTTTAGTCTAAAACATTTGTCACATCACCAAAACTGAGTAAATGAGCTATGACTATTTTAAATTTTAGGAAAATGATCCATAATTCATTTGGACATGTATGAATTGACCGCACATCAATTTAACACACGATGTGGTCGATATTACTTGAAATGTATGTTTTCAGTAGAAAAGTGTCATTTTAGTTTAAAACACGCATCAAATAAAAAAAATGATAAATAATGATAAGATTATTATCAAAATTAAGGGAAGTGGACCTTGATTCATTTTTTATGTGTAATAATTGACAGCACGTCAATCTGATAGATGATGTGATCAATATGACTCAGAGTGTGTGTTTTCAATATAAAGGTGTCATTTTAGTTTAAAACGCATGTCACCAGCCCAAACAGATAAAATGAGTTTGGATTATTTTCAAAGTTTACGACAATGAACCTTAATTAATTTTTGATATGTAAAATGGATCGCACATCAATCTGACACATGATGTGATTGATATGACTCAAAGTGTGTGTTTTCAGTATATTAGTGTCATTTTAGTCTAAAACGTGCATCACAAAGGCTAAATAGAGCATAAAAATCTCATATTGTTTCTTCATCATTTTATTTACTATTACTTAATTTATTTACTTATCATTTTTTTCTGATACATATTTAGTTAATTTTGACAATTATAATGCTTCAAGATGAACAATAAATGATGTTATAGTTGAAAGCTTGTTCTAAAAAATCAAGTTCTCTTGAATTTACTCACATCTGTAATGAGTTTTTTTATCACCATAGATGTGACCCAATTCAAGAGCACCTAATTTTCAGAATAAAAAATGGTGTGAAGTGCACTTAATATGATACACAATGTGGCTATTATGACTCAAAGCATATGTTTTTAGTTTAAAATTTATACTTTTTGTTTAATTTATTTCTTTATAATATTACAAACATAAGAATTTTTTTCTTATACATATGCTTTTTTTCTCAAGCTAAGGTGGTTTGTTGGGTAACTAATAGCATGGCGGGAGTCGGGGGAAAAATGAAAAAAACATTGATGGTTTTGAATATCTTTGATAAAGTCCAAGGGATTTTAAGGGTGCTCCGGTTTTCATTGCTTTTTTGCACTAATAAAACCCTATTATAGTGATGTTAAAGGCCTTATTTGTAGTACTATAATGTGATTCTCCATCTCAGACCTGATGGTTTAGGTCAGGGTGTTACAATCAATGCTCTGGGATCTCCTTTACCAGTACTTCCCCAAGCTCCTAGGATCTCCTTTATTAGCGCTAATACTTTCTCAGTCACTTGCTCCAGTAAAGAGCCTAACATGGGACCAACTTGTACACAGTGAACCCTCTTTCCATTGCTCCATTTTATTTTTTTCCATATTTTTTGATTTATCTATTTATTTATATATATTTTACATACATATTTTCTATTTATATATTCATATAATTATATATAATTATATAATTTTTGAAAATATATTAATCTATCTGCATATATATTTATATATTTATATATTTATGTATAATTTTATACTTACGTACAAATTTTTTGTATAATGTATTTATAAACTAAAAACTTTTTCTAGATATGTATGTGTGTTTGTACTTGTATATGTGTGTGTGTGAGTGTGATTCTCACCCCCCCCACCCTCCCTCTATATATTTTTTTGTGTCTATATATATATATATATATATATATATATATATCATCAACAACATTTGATTGAGATCTCATAATTTTTCTGGTACTAGTGTCACTTTAGGGACAATATCTAAAAATATATAATGTTGTTGACATATTTATTTTTCTTCTTCAATGGAAAATATATTTATTGACTTCTACTCATGATGAACAATTATTTTATATAATCAGTTTAACCACACTTCTGGTTTGTATAATTAGACTATTGATTACCAACACTTTATATTCATGTAGATGTTGTGAGCATCTTTTCAATGGTTCTGTAGAACCATATACTATATGATACTCAATATTTCTTTTAATAAACATGAATAGCATGCAATGTATACTCACCAATAGAAAATAACACACATGATAATTTAGTGGATGCATCTTTCATATAGATGGATCAAATGGTATGTGGTCTCTCCCTTATATACTTCGTCATATGTATATGGGAATGTTATTTCCCAAATAGCTGCTAATGATATAAATAATTTACCTCAAAAATGGGTACCTCCTGGTAAATTATTATATAGGGGGAATTCATAATAACTTAATGAGAATGAATTCATTGATAATTTAGTATACATGCATCCATTAAATAAATTCATCATTCTCCACTTATGGATTTCTACTATGTTATCAATAAACGGATGCTCGTGTATACCCAAATTAATATCATTCATTATAATTGATCCTAGATGGACTAAATCATCATGTCATATATTTAAAGTGCTAGTATCGATAAACTTATATTTTACCATTATTGATTCGATTACACATAACAAATTCTTTATAATCACTTTTTTTTAATTCTTTTTACATATCGAGGTACCTATTTTATATAGTGTCTCCATATGATATTCATTTTCAAGAATAGTATTCATATATCTCATCGAGACATTAGATATAACAAAGCATTAAGAATTTTTACTTCCAAGTAGGAATATATTCTCTCTTCTGGAGTCATTAATTAATTTTCTCTACCGTTAAATTTACATATATTAGCATATACTAACTCATATATGAGTTCTTTTTCCTCATAATATAATCATAACGTGTAAGGCCCATAACCCAAAGGATTATTGTATATTTTAGAACTTCTAGACAAAATATTATGGAACTTCAGGACCAAATATTATTTTACAATACATTTACCTAGGATAGGAGACCCCACATCTTTTGAAGCTGGTGAATGTGGTAGTGAGAACCAATGTGGAAGAATCTTATGGATTCACAACACATAACTTATCTCCATCCAAAATTATAATTAATAAAAAACATTCACTTTATCAAATGAAGGAGAATTCATTTGATCAAACTTCATCAACTATCTAATATTCATGATATCACAAATCATATTAAATTTTTCATGAATAATTTCATCCACTTCAAGGAATGAGATATAGTAATTAAAACTACATTCACATCATGGAATTCATTCATTCATTAGATCTCATGATCCATGAATGATCATGTAAGATCTCAGATATCCCTTAAGGTACGTTTTGTTGAATTTTCAGTTTAAGTTTGTTATTTTGGTTAAATAAGTGTTTTCCCAAGTTCATGTGAAGACTCGGGGGTGTTCTGGGGGTTTGGGAGACAAAAGATGAAGAAAAGGGGGTTTCTGGGCATGTTTCATGGTTAGTGAAAACCATGTGGAAATCCCAGGAGACTGTGCGAGGGGGGATGTTTTCAAACAGTAGCATCCGTACAGTTTGTACATAGTTTGGAAAACCGTGTGGGTAAACTATGTGTCCTATTAAATTTGAGAAAATTACAAAAAATCCATTACGGGGTTTTTTATGTTCCACTCGGGATTTTCCTCCTCCTCCCCTCTTACAACCCTAAGAAAGAACCAAAGCTCCCAAGATCTCCCAAGGTTGATTCTCTCCCAAATATTGGCCATTTGGAATTCCATTGGTTGTGGATTCAAGATCCAAGTAACGTTAATCCAACTCTGACTTCTCTTTTTGGTTAAGGGTATGTATCTCTTCTTTCTCTCCATTTGAAGCTCGAAAAACTATCTTTTCCAGTGAATTTTAGGTTGAGTCTTCGAACTTATGTAGAATCAGGATCTAAGGCCTCAATTAGGAGTGCATTCACCAAAATATTCAAGTTATATGGTCTACAAGTTATATCCCATAGTTTATTCATAGATTTGTGCATGTAGGGTTTCATTCTTTTTCCCTTTTTGATGTGTTCTTGACGCAATTAACAAGTTGTAGTTTATTGGGTGTCTAAACAATTAATTTAACCCCTCTTGATCCCCATGGGGTTAAAGGGGGATGACTAGACCAAATTAGGTCCACCCATGGGGTGTTTCGTCCCTCCCGATTGGGGATGATGGGAATGTAAGGTGTGAACTTGACACATGATGATGTAGCGACATAGCGGATAAGTTAATTGGTTTATGTAATGAGTTAGAATGGATTGTAGTTAGTTGTTCCGAATGTGTTTGAATGCTAAGGGATTGCTGGGTTTAAATGTAATTGGGTTAAATGGTATTATTGGGAATATGATAAAGAATTATGTTTGCACTTGAATATTCTTGGTGATATAGGCATGGGAAATGGGAAATGGGGCTAAAGGGTTAAGTGTTATAAGTGATGAATGTTTTAATGGATTGAAGAAAAATGTTAATTTCCCATTTATTGATATTGTTTTGATGATGAAAATGATATTTGTTATATTTTTTTGTAATGTGGTTAATTTTTGGGATGATAAATAAGCATCTGCACATGGCTTGGTAGAGTGGGTTATAGACTTGAGGTTATACGCCCATGGGTCGAGTTGGACCGAGGTTCTAGCTCCACCCCAAAATGCATGGGTTAGGGAAGGGGGCGGAGTTTTATTCCCATAATAGTTGCATTCCACCCAGACTGAGGCTTCGAGGTGAGGATTATGAGGTTATTATGATGTGATTCCTAGGGATATAGAGCTTGATCTTTATTCCCATATTCTTGAGAATATTGCACATTCTATGTCCATTGAAGACATGAACAAGGTAGATTACACCCTTGGATGCCTAATGTAACACCCCAAGATTTTATGAGATAGATTATTTATAATTTATTTGATGTCTTATGTTGTACGCTACACCAAGATTAGCTTTTGATATACGCAACACCATATTAGCTTGCAGTATACGCAACACTATTCTTGTCTTGTGTTGCACATAATTTTAAGTTCTTTTGATAGAATTCATTTCACACAACACAAAGTATAGATTTTGTTAAATTTACAAATGAACCATGTTTGGATTATTTTATACACAACACCAAAGTAATATTTCACTACACGCAACACCAACTTGTCCTGCGTTACATGCAAGAGCGACCTTCCTCAATAGCTTGTGTTGTGCGTGATACCGAGTTTCACTAAACAACGATGTATTATTAAAATATTATTATTTAATGGGATATAAACTAGATTTTATGAATATTATTAATAAAATTTTTAATTTTATAACATTATAATTCATCTTACACATTTTCTAGAACAATATGTGAGAAAAAAATCAATTTTTTTAGATAAAACAAGTATTTTTCAAAAAATGCAGTTTTACCACCTTTTAATGGAACACCCATTTTAAATATATTTTTTGACATTTTATAAGTTACATTTAACAAAATAAACTTCTAATTTGTAATTTGGACATAAAAATTTACTTTGGATAAAATTTTGGTATTTTTCTGATAAAATTCATATTTTTATGAAGAGTGAAAAATAATGTATTTTGATTCGAAACTGCCTTTTAATCTAATTTATTTATATAGTTATATTATACTTTTAGTTTGTTTTAAAGAATAATTGGATTATATTTTTATCATTTAATACAAATTTGGTAATTTTAAGAAATTTCACATTCAAATTGGACATAAACAAATGTCAATCCTTTGATAGTAATTACTTCTTAAAAACACAATTTTTGGTTTTGACAATGAGAATTAATTTTAAATTAATTACTACAACTTATATGTTTTGAATTTGAAAAAATAGATTTCATATTTGGAGTCATGAGGTCCAAATTGTTTAAATATGTAACTTTCATTTTTGTACATTATGAATGGTAACTCCAATAATTATTTTATTTACCGTGGTTGAAGGGTAAATCTGGTAATTAATGGTAAATATTAATATTATAATTATATTAAACTGCCCTAACACGTGTCTTAATCCTATTAGATGAGATATTTCCGACCATGGGAATCCTTAGGTCGATTTTGGTACCCCATGGATTCACTTTCAGGTGAAAATGACATTTTATAATAATTAATTTAATGTAAAGACAATTATAACCTAAACATATATCTTTTACTAGATATATTTTAATATTGGATTATATAACAAATCTATATGTCTATAAATTTTCATTAAAAATATAAAAATACTTTATAAATCATGGTATTTTATTTATAATTTTTAGAAATTAGATAAATATATTTATTATGACACAATTATGGCGTAGTGATTACCTCATTAATTAAAGATTCAAATAAATGAATTTATAAATATTAAAATAAATTTAACTTGAATATTTTGATGTCATCCAAAACTTTTTTGGATGACATTGACATATTATATATTATTTAATTAATTTTTTTCTAAGTAATAAGGTTTTTATGAATTTTTAAAAAAGTCAAGTATGAATAGTGTCCAAAATTGACATAATTCATAATTTAAAACATAAAATAGTTTATTAAATGATATTAAATTACTAAAAATATAATATTCATAAAAATGGTTAATATAAGTCCAAATATGTAACAAATATATTTTTTGGGTTTTTTGACATGATATGTTAATTATATTAACCCACAATATGTAAATAACATGATATCATAGTAAGATTAAAAGGGTAAAATAAGGGTAAAACCAAAAATATAAGGATAAAAAAAATATTCAAAAAATTTTAAAAAATATTGGATGATATTTATTTGATAAAAATCATATTATATTAAAATTAAATAAGTTTTGAACAATTTTTATTAGAAATTGGATTTATAATAAATTAATATTTTGAAGAGTTTCCTAAAGTGCCCCTCTCGTCTCTTATAAAAGGGAACCTCCTCCCTCTCCTCTTCACTCCATTTTGAGCCTTAAAGCACGGAAAACACCTACCCATTTCTACTATCAACTTCCCTAGTTACTTTCTAGAGGTTCCAGTCTTCTCAAAATACCGACTCTAGTACCCTAATAGGAATTTTAAAGAAGGCACATCAAGGAAGAGGTAATCTTTTTACCGATTCTTTCAAATTTATTTCTTCTTCTACTTCCTCTTCTTTAATTGTTTTACTATAAAGTAATAACATCAGTATCAATAATATACTGATATTTTATTATAAATATTAAACAACCATATTTCACCTTCTATCCATCATACGAAAAACAAAATCACCGTGCGTGCATACGTATGGATTACCGTCTCCACGCCGTAGTGTAATTTGTTTTTCACCACCACCTTTCATGGATGGGTATAATGGTGGAAATAATAAATTTATATGATTATTATAACATGATACTAATTTTGAGATATTATGCACCATCCACTTAAAATATCATTCAAAAAAATGGGGAAGATATTGTCGCTCGTGGGTATGTATGGCTTATCGTCTCCACGATGCAATGAGATTCATTATTCATGTTAAACATTAATGAATGATTATAAAGTATATATAATAAATAATCATGAAATATATGAAATATATGAAATAATAATGCTACTATATTTATTTATGTATATATATATGTGTGTGTGTGTGTTTCATTTACTAACTTCCATCCAATTTAATAAGGTAACGAAAACAACGTCCATGCATACGTACGGCCTACTGTCTCTATGAACAGTGTATTCCATTTCATTTTTCTATCTATTATATATATATTTATATGATGAATATATATGATATATATAAATCATTTTTTACATTCTTTAATTAAGTAAATCATTATCTAAGTAATCATATGTATAATAACAAGTCCAAACACATACGATAAATGAAATGATTATTACCCAAAACATTGATTTAACAAGGAATTAACAAATGAACAGATAATATAAAGTCATAAGTGAATTATATATGATATGAAAAATATTATTATGATTCTGTTACAAGTTAATAATATGTTTAAACCTACTATATAGGAGTTTCGTACACATATGGAAGAAATCAGACCTAAGGTATGGGATAATTTTTCAATCTCATTTTTATCTGAGATTGTTCATACGTAAGTATATACTGGGGTTATATTAATCATCCACATCCATGTTTTCTAAAAAAAATAATTAAATGTTTACAATTATTCTATGTATTTCTAAAGTCATTTTTACCCCTTTTTTACTTTTACTGTATGGTATGGAAGGAATCTTTCTTTTGTTTACCATAAAAAATACTTTTTTAACTTTTCCAACAAAATTAAGAGGAAAATGTTTTTGTTTAATTTATAAGGCATGAATAAATTTTTATGGTTTCACAACACCTTATTTAAATGAATATTTCTCTACAATATTTCAAGTTTATTTTCATCTAAATTAATTTCTTTTAAAATTGTGTGGTACGTTGAGAAAATAAAACGTTTTTGAAGAAGAAAGGATATTTTCCACAAGAACTAAGTTCAAGTGTTTTACCAAAGTTATTTTCCATATAATATGACACTCTTAAATAGGGTTATGTTTCTATATCTATTATTATTATGATTTGATTATGTTAATGAGAGAATGATCTTTTTATGGATTATGTTATAATGGAATGATATGTTAGAAACCCATTTTATTTCTTAGGTTATGCTATGATGAATGATTTGTGTTTTGTAGAACATGTAAGAATGATTTCATTATTAGATGGGTGGGACCTATATGTATATCCAATTCATTGGGTAAAGATTTATATGTTGTGAGATAGACATGACTGGAATGGTAGGTAAATCCGGTTCTGTAATACATGGATGGAACGGCAAGTAAACCTAGTTCAGTATTGGACTTTTTCCACTATGATGGTCTTGGAAACAATTCCTTGGCTACTATGAAAATCATATTATGTGCTTATTAGTTTTCTACAATTACATGTTTTATGAAAATTCTATCCTATCATGGTTAATTTTCCTTCATGATCCATTCCTTACATACTACCAATATTTTTTTTATTGCTCAATATTTTGATGTTTAAAATTTATGTTCATGTTTTTACATTCAAATGTTTATGATTTGTTATATTTTATCCATGTTTACCCTTACTGAGAATTTGAGATCACTATTTTTGTGTTTTCTTTTCCCCGGGATATAAAGAAATGTTTTAGGTAGGAAAACAAAAAAGGGGAAGATCTTTATGCGAGATGTTGAAGATCTGTCACCATGATTAGAAGATTGTGTTCTGAATTTCCAAAGACACTAAACTAATATGGTCTTTGGGAATTTGTTTGTGTTATGTATTAATTATTCCGAAAATAAATCTAAGGTCCATGTGCATCAATATTGGGTCTCTACACCTATGAAGTGAACTTGGATTCAAAGGTAGCATAATTTAAAAGGAACATAGTATTGAATGGATTATTGAACTGTTTACCTTAACTTTCCACTATTTATCACTAGCATGCACTATCTACTTTTACTAGATATTTTTTAGATATAGTTGGTGGAGGACTACTGATTTATATCACACCCTTCTCAATCCATAATTAGGTACCCGAACAGATTTCATGCTTGCAGGTCAGGACAAGGGAAAGGGCCTTGTGCTAGGGAGTTGAGTTGGACATGGGACATGTGTGGGTGGGGTTCCAGAATTTGCGTCTAGACCATTTTGGGTATTCTATTGTTTGTCTTTCTTTTGGTGTTTTATTCACTTAACATTATAGCATTTCAAGATATATTTTATGTTGTATACGGTTTCACCTAGTTTGGGAGTTGGTTATTTATTCATGTTATTAAATTGTTTCATATAGTTTCTGTTATTTAAATTGTGTTCTAATATGGATTCCTCTAGTAAAGGGGTTATAGTCTCCCCACATTACCTATTAGACCCTCTATGCTAGTTGGAATCCTGTCATATGGGGAAGAATGCTTGAGGTCATGTGGATGCCCGGCTCGGGGCACCGGTCCAGTGGCTTCCAGGTCATGGGAGTTACAAAGTCCCATCAGAGGAGTTATTTTCTTTTTCGTACTATTTTGGGGATGGTAGACAGGGGTTAGGAAAGTTCCTGTAGAGACCCGTATCTTGACGTACATGGACATTACATTACATTTGCGGAATACTTAGTACATAACAAAAACACACACTAAAGGATCGTAATAGTTTAGTGTCTTTGGAAACTCGGAACGTAATCTTCTAATCGTGGTGAAAGTTCTTCAATATCTCCCATAAAGGTCATCCCTTTTTTCTACCTAAAACCTTTCTTTATATCCTGGGGAAAAGAAAACATAAAAGGGTGAGCTCAAATGCTCAGTAAGGGTAAACAAAGGAAATATCAATCACATAATTTTCATAAGAACATAACATTTTTGGAAATCTTAACCTGCAAAAGAGAGCATAATTTCATAACATGGGATAAATCATAGTATTGAAATGAAATCATAACTTAAAACATTACTCATTGTGGCATACACACATAATCATAGAGAATCATTTCTTTTTAGTCAAGACTCATTGCCAAGACTATCTTAGTGGACAAAGTCCCTTTCTGAATCGAGTAATCCTCGTTTCAGTCCTGTTTCACTGAACCGGTATAACCTACCATTCCAGCCATGTCTATCTCATGAGATATAAAATCTTTACCCAATGCATTGGAGGGAGATATAGGTCCCACCCATCTCTTAATGAATCCTTTCTTATGTGTGCCACAAAATCATAAATCATACATCATTTCATAACCCATGTAATAAAAATGGGATTCTTAAACAACATGACATCATAAAACCATTCATATAAGATAAAGGAATTCATAAACATAATTCCATCACAACATAGTCAAATCAATGTAAAAATATGGATAGAAACAGAACTCTTTATTATCTTAGATGGAAAATAATTTTGATAAAACACTTGAATTGAATTCTTGAGGAAAATATCCTTTCTTCTTCAAAATCAATTTCTTTTCACAAAACATCATGCAACTTTAAAAGAAAGAGATTTTATTGAAAATAATCATGAAATATTTTAGAGGAAGCTTCATGAAAATAAGGCTTTATAAAACAGTAGAAATCCGTTCGTGTCGTATAAGTTAAAAAAAAACATTCTTCGTACTTTTGTCGGAAAAGTCAAAAAGTACCTCGTACGACAAAAGATTCCTTTCATACATATTACTAAAAACTCACCGAAGGGTAAAAATGGATTTAAACAATTGTAGGTGGATGGAAATAATATTACATTTTGATGAAACATGGATGTGGATGATAAAATACACCCCAGTAAATACTTACGAATAAACAATCTCGGATAAAAATGAGATTGTGATATTTCCCTTACCTTAGGTCCAATTTGCTTCGTATGTGTCCGAACCTCCTGTATAATGATTTAAATAATGTCATTGACTTATTACAGAATCATATTCATTGTTATGATATCATATATGGTTCACTTATGACATTATATTACCCGTTCTTTTGTAAATTCCATGTTAAAGAAGCGTTTTGGGTAAAATCGTTTCATTTATCGTAGGTGTTTTGACTTGTTGTTCTTGACATAATTATTACTTATATCATGATTTACTTACTTCCAGAATATAAAATATGATTTATATATCATATATATTCAGTATATATATATATATATAATAGATAGATAAATAAAATGAAAAACACCGTTCATGGAGACGGTAGTCCGTACGTACGCATGAACGCTGTTTTTCTTTCCTTATTGTCTTGAAATGGAAGTAAGTAGATGACATACATATGTATATATATATACATAAATCCAGTAGCTTTATAATGTCATGTATTTCATTATTATTTCTTATATATACATTATAATCATTCTTAAATGGTTAACATGGAGAATGAATCTCATCGCGTCGTGGAGACGGTATTCCGTACGTACGCACGAGCGATGATATCATTTCTATAAATATTGAATTGAATTGGAGTGGATTATAAAATATATCAGAATCATTATGATGTTGTAATAACTATGTATAGTTATTCTTTACACCATTATACCCATCCATGTAAGGTGGTGGTGGAAAATAGATTACACCACGGCGTGGAGACGGTATTCCGTACGTACGCACGCGTGGTGATTTCTTTTTCCGTAGGATGGATAGATGGTGTAATAGGGTTGTTTCGTACTTATAATAACATATCAGTATATGAGTGATACTGATGTTATTACTTCATAATGAAACAACCTAAGAAGAAGAAGTGGAAGAAGAAATAAAGATGAAAGAATTGGTAACGGTAATTACCTCTTCTTTGAAGTGCCTCTTTGAGACCTCCTCTTAGGGCACTAGAATTGGTCTTTGAGGAAGACCAGAACCTCTAGGATGTTGCTAGGTAAGTGGAGAAGGGATTTTGGTAGGGGTTGGCCGAGCTTGAGTGCTCAAATTGGTGTGAGGAGGAGGGGGAGGAGGTGTCCTTTTATAAGGGAGGAGAGGGGCACCTTAGGAATTCTTAAAAATATTAATTTATAATAAATATAACCCCACTTAAAAACCTCCAAAAATGACTCATATTCGAAGCTTAGATGAGATAGGGTTGTAATCTCATCAACCAATCAAATTTATACATGTTTGGATCTTATTTTAAACCTTATCAATTAGATTTAACTCTAAGTTAAATAATTTAACTTTTACCGTGTCTTTTTGTTTTCTTTCACTATATGGTTAATACACTTACTATAACATGCCAAACGAACCCCAAATTGTATATTATTAATACATATATCCTTATCTAAGTCATTTGGCCGAACCTTAGATTTTTAGGAATAAAATAACAATTAATAATATAATATTTGATTTAAAAACTATTTTGTGTCAATTTTGACACTATTTGATATATGATTTTTTTGAAAGTCATAAAAGAATTATATATTCGAACCAAGTTGATTAAATCAACACTAATATATCAAAGGAACCTAGAAAATTAGTGGAATTCATAAAAAGTCTTAAATTACATTTATTTTGGTATTTATATTATCAATTATGTCAATATTTCATTAATAAGATAATTACTGCATCATCTTTGTGTCATAAATAAATTATATTATATGCTGTCTAAAAATTACAAATAAAATACCATCATGTAGGAAATCGTTTTAGCTTTCTAATGAATATTTATAGTCGAATTTATCTTATGTATAACCCCATATTAAAAATGATTTACTTATTAAACTTTGATTTTAACTATTTTAACCCTTCTTTAAATAAATTAATAATAAATGTCCTAATCTAATCCAAGTGGGCCTAAATGGTCATATTTTATTCCTAAGTTTGTTTTTGGTCGAATTACACTTGTCCAATAGAATTAGGACATGTGTTAGGGTAATATTAATATCATATTTACCCTTAGTTACCCTATTTACTATTAACCGTGGTAAAAAAAAGTAAAAAGTTACTATTCACCAAAAAATTATTTTCATCTCATTGAACCACATTTTAGTCCTTGATATTAACCGTGTCTCTCGGATTTTCGAAATTCCATTCACAGAAGCGGTAAAATTAAGTTTTATGCAAAATTCCGTTTTTAACCTACCACTTAGTGGTTTCACTATTCATCAAAAATTGAAAGTTTTCAGAAAAATGCCAAAATTTCATCCTAAGCTATATTTCATATTCCGAATTCAAAAATGAAGTCTATTTTACCAAATTCATAACATAGAAGTTGCATTAATTAATTTTATAATTAAATCCCGCTGTTAAAACAAATAGCGTGTTTTTTAAGAAACAAAATCTATCAAAAGATTGACACTTGATTATGTCTGGTTTAAATGTGAAATTACAAACAATGACCAACATTGTATTAAATTGTAAAAATATATTCTAAATATACTTTAAAACCACTCAAATTAATAATTTATCACTATTAATTATTTCGATTAAAAAAGTTGTTTTTAATTATAATTTAGTAATTTTCACTATTCATTAGAATATGAAAGTTATCCGAAAAGTACCAAAATTTCACCTTAGGCTAAATTCGATACTCCGAATCCAAAAATGAATTCCATTTTGAAAAATAAAATTTACAAAATTTCCAAAAAGTGGTTATTACTATTCATAACGGCTAGTTTTAATAATATTTTAATAGCATATCGTTGTTTCGTGAAACTCAGTATTGCGTACTACACACGCTATCGAGGAAGGTCGCGATTGCGTGTAACGGAAGGAAAGTCAAGGATGCGTATTGTGAAAGCTTCTTTTGTTGTAGCGTACAACACAAGACATTAATGAAATTAAAAAGAATATTTTTCATAAAATCTTGGGGCGTTACATTCTACCCCCCTTAAAATGAATTTCGCCCTCGAAATTCGTCGGGGTTATAAATGGTTTACTATTCAAAATTTTCTTTGATAGAAACCCACATCGTAAAAAGGAATACCAAAACATGGCTTTAAAAACTAAAGTATGAAATGTAACGATTACCCAAATATACTAATCACTGGGTTTCCACATAGGTGAAAATATGGATATGGAAGAAAAATCTAACCATCATGTTCTGATGGAGAGTGGTAGAGAACATGGCTATGGAAAAGCCAGTAATCACAAATCCATAGATTTGTGATGATATAAGGTACCATCTGATTCATCAGGTATAAGATCACTAGGACAACATTTTTGGTTTTCAAGATCATTTCCCTAAAGTTGAAAATTTGATTAGAATAAATACTTACTTTATTTTGGTAAAATATCACTTTTGTTCGTGCCTTGAACAATTTCTACTTCATCTCTTAAATAAATGAAGTTGAATTTGTTATTCGTGATGTGTTAGCAGATCATGTGATAGAATGACAGGTCATTCCATCTGTCTCAAACAAAAGGTTAGCAAAACTTATATACATAAGTCGATCTATAGTGAGATTAATCATATATGGTTCCTAAAATGGACTTATACTTCATATATCATACTGCTTAATATAATAAAACTAGTTTCTACTAAACAGGGACTTCCTGTAGGTCAGTGGTAGGCGATAAAGGCCAGTCGCACTTCGGTTGTGGGTTTGATTCCCACAGCCTTGTCCGAAGCGATGGGCTGTCGCCCGTCCTGCAGGTTGTCCTTTTTCCAAAACTACTATAACATCCCATCAATAATATCGTCCAACACAATCCATTCCAATCTTTAGGCTTATCCATAATACTGCAGTCCACTCTCATAACATAGTGAAAACAATTACCAGAGATTTAATATCATCGTTGATCCCCATATATCATAAGATATGTTTTTTTTTTGGTCACATTCCAAACATTCAAAGTCCTTAATCTTGTATACTCTTGAATACCCATTGAACCTTAGTGAAAACTTGAATGCAGTTAAAAGTTAACACTTTACACATACCAAAATCCTCAAAATTATTTATACTCAAACCATGATATCACTTAGTCCTTATATCAATCATGAGCTCATGAATACTATTAAACATTTCATTTTCTCGTCTTCATTATGCGCATATCATCTTATTTCCAAAAAAAAATATCTCAATCACTTTGAATACCACATCAATAAATATTGCAATACTCAATGATACAACATTATTTTGGAATCCCATTACATAAACACTTAATCATTCCACCACATCGTTGTCATATTCAACATTGCCAATAGTGATCGCATGTGATTTCCCTTTGTCCTTTGCCTTCAGTGGTTGCTCATGTTGATCATCACTAACCCTTGGATTAGGGCAATTATTAGCATAATGCCCCATTTCCTTGCACTTGAAGCATTGAAGTGTTGGCGGTGCGTTCTCTGCAGTGTTTGCTTTATCATTAGAAACCCTTTTTCCATTACTTCGACACTCAGCTGCTCGATGACCTTCTTTTCCACACTTAAAACATTTTCTAGTCCCTTTTAGACAATCTCCACCATGCTTCTTTCCACACTTTGTGCATAAGGAAACATTCATCTTCTTTTCACCATTATTCTGAGATTTCTCCTTGAACTCCATCTTTCGTTTCTTGTCAAAACCATGAGATGGATATGTAACACCAACTTCCATTTCTACCTTGATAGCACAACGCACAATTTCTTCATAGCTACTGAAGTCTCTTATAGCTAATGCCCTTCGAAGACTTGGTTTTAAGCCACTGAAAAATCGATCAACTTTACTTTCAGGTTGGATGATAATTCCAGAAGCATACCTTGCAAGTCTTGTAAAATTTGCTTCATAGGTACCAACAGGTTCATCGTCCCTTTGCTTCAGTTCAAGAAACTCTTTCTCCATCTTTGTTCGAAGAATACGAGGGAAGTACTTATTGAAAAATAAGTTCTTGAACTCGTCCCATTCCATAGACTCAATTTCATCCCTTTGCCTTGTATTCTTAATAAGATTCCACCATTGATCAGCATCTCCTTCCAAACGATACACTGCTAGGATGACTTTATCATGTTCAGAACATTGAAGAACTGAAAATATCTTTTCAGTAGTACTAATCCATTGTTCAGCAACTAATGGATCAGTAGACCCACTGAAAGAAGGTGGACGCTGCCTCATGAAGGATTCAACAGAATGTTGCTCCTTCCTTTGCTCGTTTGGAAGTCCTGCATGATTCATAGCTTGAGAAAGTTGTGTGATCATGGCTACAAGATTTTTCATTCCAGCTCCTATATCGTTTGGTTGCTCAGGGGTACAATCATTGCATTGCCCATCACATTCCGCATTAACACGGTTCCTTCGGGTTCCAGCCATCGTCTAAAACCCCAAAAGAATTGTGTGAGAGGCAAAAATCATGCTAGGGAAAACAACATAATAAAGGGTTAGTACCCTCAATATCTAACATCTTAGGTTAAATTCGAAGATCGTTAGCGTAATTCTAGGACTATAACCTATACGTATACTTAACCTTAGAGACATCCCTAGACATACCTTAGAAATATCTCTAGGGATCTCACTAAAGTTCTCGCATCCTAGTTTCCAAAGGTTGACTAAACCTTTCCTCTGATACCAACTGTAGCGGTCTAGAATTACTTCCAGTGGACTATAATTGATACCTATCAGGGCACTCCATGGGCGGCTACACCCCCTGGGCGGGACACACCACCATCCCCAGTGGCAGCCATTTCCTCATGAAGCCCTTGGGCGGAGAGCCATGCTTCGTCCAACGCTCACATGTGAGAGTTCCCAAGGATCGGATACATTCCTACCTCCTTTGCCTCTGATACCAACTGTAGAGACCCGTATCTTGACGTACATGGACATTACATTACATTTGCGGAATACTTAGTACATAACAAAAACACACACTAAAGGATCGTAATAGTTTAGTGTCTTTGGAAACTCGGAACGTAATCTTCTAATCGTGGTGAAAGTTCTTCAATATCTCCCATAAAGGTCATCCCTTTTTTCTACCTAAAACCTTTCTTTATATCCTGGGGAAAAGAAAACATAAAAGGGTGAGCTCAAATGCTCAGTAAGGGTAAACAAAGGAAATATCAATCACATAATTTTCATAAGAACATAACATTTTTGGAAATCTTAACCTGCAAAAGAGAGCATAATTTCATAACATGGGATAAATCATAGTATTGAAATGAAATCATAACTTAAAACATTACTCATTGTGGCATACACACATAATCATAGAGAATCATTTCTTGTTAGTCAAGACTCATTGCCAAGACTATCTTAGTGGACAAAGTCCCTTTCTGAATCGAGTAATCCTCGTTTCAGTCCTGTTTCACTGAACCGGTATAACCTACCATTCCAGCCATGTCTATCTCATGAGATATAAAATCTTTACCCAATGCATTGGAGGGAGATATAGGTCCCACCCATCTCTTAATGAATCCTTTCTTATGTGTGCCACAAAATCATAAATCATACATCATTTCATAACCCATGTAATAAAAATGGGATTCTTAAACAACATGACATCATAAAACCATTCATATAAGATAAAGGAATTCATAAACATAATTCCATCACAACATAGTCAAATCAATGTAAAAATATGGATAGAAACAGAACTCTTTATTATCTTAGATGGAAAATAATTTTGATAAAACACTTGAATTGAATTCTTGAGGAAAATATCCTTTCTTCTTCAAAATCAATTTCTTTTCACAAAACATCATGCAACTTTAAAAGAAAGAGATTTTATTGAAAATAATCATGAAATATTTTAGAGGAAGCTTCATGAAAATAAGGCTTTATAAAACAGTAGAAATCCGTTCGTGTCGTATAAGTTAAAAAAAAACATTCTTCGTACTTTTGTCGGAAAAGTCAAAAAGTACCTCGTACGACAAAAGATTCCTTTCATACATATTACTAAAAACTCACCGAAGGGTAAAAATGGATTTAAACAATTGTAGGTGGATGGAAATAATATTACATTTTGATGAAACATGGATGTGGATGATAAAATACACCCCAGTAAATACTTACGAATAAACAATCTCGGATAAAAATGAGATTGTGATATTTCCCTTACCTTAGGTCCAATTTGCTTCGTATGTGTCCGAACCTCCTGTATAATGATTTAAATAATGTCATTGACTTATTACAGAATCATATTCATTGTTATGATATCATATATGGTTCACTTATGACATTATATTACCCGTTCTTTTGTAAATTCCATGTTAAAGAAGCGTTTTGGGTAAAATCGTTTCATTTATCGTAGGTGTTTTGACTTGTTGTTCTTGACATCATTATTACTTATATCATGATTTACTTACTTCCAGAATATAAAATATGATTTATATATCATATATATTCAGTATATATATATATATAATAGATAGATAAATAAAATGAAAAACACCGTTCATGGAGACGGTAGTCCGTACGTACGCATGAACGCTGTTTTTCTTTCCTTATTGTCTTGAAATGGAAGTAAGTAGATGACATACATATGTATATATATATACATAAATCCAGTAGCTTTATAATGTCATGTATTTCATTATTATTTCTTATATATACATTATAATCATTCTTAAATGGTTAACATGGAGAATGAATCTCATCGCGTCGTGGAGACGGTATTCCGTACGTACGCACGAGCGATGATATCATTTCTATAAATATTGAATTGAATTGGAGTGGATTATAAAATATATCAGAATCATTATGATGTTTTAATAACTATGTATAGTTATTCTTTACACCATTATACCCATCCATGTAAGGTGGTGGTGGAAAATAGATTACACCACGGCGTGGAGACGGTATTCCGTACGTACGCACGCGCGGTGATTTCTTTTTCCGTAGGATGGATAGATGGTGAAATAGGGTTGTTTCGTACTTATAATAACATATCAGTATATGAGTGATACTGATGTTATTACTTCATAATGAAACAACCTAAGAAGAAGAAGTGGAAGAAGAAATAAAGATGAAAGAATTGGTAACGGTAATTACCTCTTCTTTGAAGTGCCTCTTTGAGACCTCCTCTTAGGGCACTAGAATTGGTCTTTGAGGAAGACCAGAACCTCTAGGATGTTGCTAGGGAAGTGGAGAAGGGATTTTGGCAGGGGTTGGCCGAGCTTGAGTGCTCAAATTGGTGTGAGGAGGAGGGGGAGGAGGTGTCCTTTTATAAGGGAGGAGAGGGGCACCTTAGGAATTCTTAAAAATATTAATTTATAATAAATATAACCCCACTTAAAAACCTCCAAAAATGACTCATATTCGAATCTTAGATGAGATAGGGTTGTAATCTCATCAACCAATCAAATTTATGCATGTTTGGATCTTATTTTAAACCTTATCAATTAGATTTAACTCTAAGTTAAATAATTTAACTTTTACCGTGTCTTTTTGTTTTCTTTCACTATATGGTTAATACACTTACTATAACATGCCAAACGAACCCCAAATTGTATATTATTAATACATATATCCTTATCTAAGTCATTTGGCCGAACCTTAGATTTTTAGGAATAAAATAACAATTAATAATATAATATTTGATTTAAAAACTATTTTGTGTCAATTTTGACACTATTTGATATATGATTTTTTTGAAAGTCATAAAAGAATTATATATTCGAACCAAGTTGATTAAATCAACACTAATATATCATAGGAACCTAGAAAATTAGTGGAATTCATAAAAAGTCTTAAATTACATTTATTTTGGTATTTATATTATCAATTATGTCAATATTTCATTAATAAGATAATTACTGCATCATCTTTGTGTCATAAATAAATTATATTATATGCTGTCTAAAAATTACAAATAAAATACCATCATGTAGGAAATCTTTTTAGCTTTCTAATTAATATTTATAGTCGAATTTATCTTATGTATAACCCCATATTAAAAATGATTTACTTATTAAACTTTGATTTTAACTATTTTAACCCTTCTTTAAATAAATTAATAATAAATGTCCTAATCTAATCCAAGTGGGCCTAAATGGTCATATTTTATTCCTAAGTTTGTTTTTGGTCGAATTACACTTGTCCAATAGAATTAGGACATGTGTTAGGGTAATATTAATATCATATTTACCCTTAGTTACCCTATTTACTATTAACCGTGGTAAAAAAAAGTAAAAAGTTACTATTCACCAAAAAATTATTTTCATCTCATTGAACCACATTTTAGTCCTTGATATTAACCGTGTCTCTCGGATTTTCGAAATTCCATTCACAGAAGCGGTAAAATTAAGTTTTATGCAAAATTCCGTTTTTAACCTACCACTTAGTGGTTTCACTATTCATCAAAAATTGAAAGTTTTCAGAAAAATGCCAAAATTTCATCCTAAGCTATATTTCATATTCCGAATTCAAAAATGAAGTCTATTTTACCAAATTCATAACATAGAAGTTGCATTAATTAATTTTATAATTAAATCCCGCTGTTAAAACAAATAGCGTGTTTTTTAAGAAACAAAATCTATCAAAAGATTGACACTTGATTATGTCTGGTTTAAATGTGAAATTACAAACAATGACCAACATTGTATTAAATTGTAAAAATATATTCTAAATATACTTTAAAACCACTCAAATTAATAATTTATCACTATTAATTATTTCGATTAAAAAAGTTGTTTTTAATTATAATTTAGTAATTTTCACTATTCATTAGAATATGAAAGTTATCCGAAAAGTACCAAAATTTCACCTTAGGCTAAATTCGATACTCCGAATCCAAAAATGAATTCCATTTTGAAAAATAAAATTTACAAAATTTCCAAAAAGTGGTTATTACTATTCATAACGGCTAGTTTTAATAATATTTTAATAGCATATCGTTGTTTCGTGAAACTCAGTATTGCGTACTACACACGCTATCGAGGAAGGTCGCGATTGCGTGTAACGGAAGGAAAGTCAAGGATGCGTATTGTGAAAGCTTCTTTTGTTGTAGCGTACAACACAAGACATTAATGAAATTAAAAATAATATTTTTCATAAAATCTTGGGGCGTTACAGTTCCAGGACTTGGTAATGAGCTCATTCTTGGGAGTAGCTAACCCATTTACGATGGAAAACCCAAGTCACCCTGGGAGGGGATTGTTGTTCTTGTTGTGTGTTGTTATATTTGATGATATTTCACCATCAGGTGATGCACTTGTTGTGTGATTTGTTGGTTTTGTGCTATTTCGATCATGTATGGAAGGTTATGAGGTTTTTCATTCACGTATCATTCTAGTAACCTATGTAAATAAGTGACATGAATCATGGTAGGTACACACATGTAATGGGTGTGCAGGATATAAAGGTTAGGATGCATTTGTTTTTCATAAAAGTTATGAAATTGTGCCTAAAGTGATGATATGAATGGGTAAAAAGGAAAGTAAAAATGGTAATTAGTAATTAGAAAATGGTACTTAATAAATAATAAAATGTTTGTTCACGTGTTTTAAGAGTTTATTGGGAAGTGGAAACTATTTTGAATTGGGTAAAAGAAAAGGCTTGTAACCGTGTGAATTAGATACCCATGTTAGCCATGGCCTTAGGAGAGATAGCCAAGGGTACTATTTTGGTTGTGAGTGGGATTGTTTGGGTAGTGTATACGAACTGGTTTGGTGGCAATTGATGATCCTACCAATATCTTTTTCAATTTCATAAAGGTGTTTTGGTTGAGTTCTAAAGCTCAAGCTTGGCATTGTAGAGAAATACCACCTCAAAGACATGTGCATGTTGGGAGGCATGAGTACATTGCAAAGAATTCTCCTCCAATAGTGGATTAAGATAACATGGTGATCCAAGGAGATAGGGAAGATAATTTCCTTAATAACTTTTCTGGTTTTATGAAAATAATGGAACAGGACCCAGGGCAGGTTGCACTGAGTATGTTTGAGCTGAACAGGGAGTTTCAGTTGTAGCACCCTCTGACCTTTACCAGAGAGGGTGGGACAGAGGTAGCAGAGTTCTGGATAGATTCCATCCAAACTATTCTTGACCATCTAGAGACTCCTCTCGAGAAGTGATTCAAGCTAGAAGCCTATATTCTAAGTGTTCAGCAAAGCGTTGGTGGGACATCATGGTTCAGATAGAGCAGGACGAAGGAATGTTGTGGAAATCTTTTTAGGATAATTATCTTAAGAAATTCCACCCAGAAACCTTGAGTTCAGATAAGGATTCATATTTTATGAGGTTAAATCAGGGGAAAATGTCAACAATGGATTATTCTAGTCATTTCACGGATTTGAGACGCTTCATTCCGACGTTGACAGGAGATGAGGCAATCGTGGAAAAATGCTTCTAGGATAGGCTGAGACACGAGATCAGGTATCAGGTGAATATATTTCATCTGAAAAGGTTTGAAAAATTGTTGGATCAATCCCTTATCATATAAGGGAACCTAAAGGGACCTTCACGTAGTGAACTTTTGGTTCCATCTGGGCGAGAAAGTGGTGTAGCTTTTGATAGTAAGAATCACAATTTTTGAATAATTCAGTAAGGTGGAAGTGAAAAAAGTAGTTAGAAAAGGGGGTCAGCTTCTTAGGGTGGCAACCAAGTATTCTGTTATCAGTGTGGCAAGTCGATGCACAAGTGCGACCTGTGTTTCTACCCATAGGTCGATTACAGAGTATGCATCATATTAGGCCACATGTAGAGGTTCTGTAGGAACCTGTGATAGTAAAGAAATGATGGAAGTCAGAGGAAGATTTTGAGTGTAGGTAGGGGGTTGTTTACCCCATATCAAGAAGGCAGTTGGAGCTCCAAGGGTTGTACTGGTAGAGGCAGTGGACGTGGAACTCCAGGGCGGAATCATCCTTATCAATAGGGCAGTGCAGTGTAGGGTATTCAGCATGGAGCCAAGGTTAAAGGGGTAGATCATCTCCATGAATTTCAGAATACACTAGAAGGTGGTGATGTGGGACCATCTACTATTCGAGGTATTATTCTTATAGCTTCCACGCTTGATAGTACTTTGTTTGATACAGGTGCTACACATTCCTTTATTTCTACTCAGTTCGTAGTTTTTTTGGGCTTAACCGTGGAGACTACATGTGGGGTAATTTCTCTTGATACTCTTATAGGGGTATAAGTTGAGGACATCAAACAATTTAAGGGTTGTTCAATGGAGATTGGTGGGTATCATTTTCTCTGGGATCAAATTTTCCTAGAGATGTTAGTTTTTGACCTAATCTTGGGGATGGATTGGTTGGTGTTATATCAATCTCATATTGACTATTACTGGCATCAAGTAACATTCACATATCTCAATGGAAACACTTATGTCCTTCGTGGTGAGTTGGATACTCGAGCGGTCTACGCAGGGTCGCTACGCCAGTAGTTGAGAGAACTCACAGCCCAAGTAGCATGCCTTATACTAGATGATGGGGAGAAAGTGAATTCAGTCTTCCATTTTCTTATGGACCAGTTTTAGGATGTGTTTCCTAAGTAATTCTTGGGGTTACCACCCAATAGAGATATTGAGTTCACAATTGAGTTGTCATTGGGAGTGAAGCCAGTTTATATTCTACTATATCGAAGGGTGCCAGCAGATCCCCAAGAACTTAATGTTCAATTAGTGTAATTGGAGCATAAGGATTTTATTCATCCTAGTACATCACCCTGGGGATCTCCTGTGTTGTTTTCTAAGAATCCTAATGGATCACTAAGTCTATGTTTCGATTATAGGAAGCTGAACCAGATGACAGTTAAGAACTGATACCCTATTCCTTGACTCGATGACCTGTTTGATCAGCTCAGGGGTGCCTTAGTGTTTTCGAAGATCGATTTGAGATTGAGATACCATCAGCTGAGGGTGAGGCCTTCTAACATACCCAGGAAATATTTTTGAAGCAGGTATAGGTTGTATGAATTTTTGGTGATCCCGTTTGGTTTGACCAATGCACTGGCTATGTTCATGGCCATGATGAACAAGATATTTCACCTATATCTGGATCATTTTTTAGTTGTCCTTGTTGACGAAATCTAAGTGTACTCCAGAACTCATGACGATCATGCCAAACATCTTGAAATCGTCTTGAATACACTAAGAGAGCATAGGATTTACATCAAGCTATCAAAATATCAGTTTTTGATTTATGAGGTGCACTTTCTAGGACACATCATTTCTGAGTCAGGTTTGTCAGTGGTTCCAGAAAAGGTGCAGGCTGTGGTATCTTGGGAGAAGCCCAAGAATGTCTCTGAAGTTTAGAGTTTTCTGGGATTGAATGATTATTATCAAAGTTTTATTAGATATTTCTCTCATTTAGCATCATCGCTCCTAGGTCTAACCAATAAGGGAATGAATTTTGATTATCCAGAGGCTAGTGAGAATGATTTTTAGGATCTGAAGAAGCAATTGACCACCGAACCAATTTTGATCTTACCTAAACTAGGTAAGAAGTTCACATTGTTTTGTGATGTATCTGGTGTTCTAATTGGGGTAGTTTTGATGTTAGAAGATTAGGTCATAGCTTATGTGTAACACTCCAATATTTTATGAAAAATATTCTTTTAATTTCATTGATGTATTCTATTATACACCACACCAAGTTTAGATTTTACTATACGCAACACCGTATTAGCTTGCAGTATACGCAACGCTATTCTTCGATCGTGTTACACACAATTTCAAGTTCGTTTTATAATAGTCATTCTACGCAACCTTGAGTGTGTTTATATATATATATATATATATATATATATATATATATATATATATATATATATATATATTCAATGTATAAATAAAATATGGTTGGATTCTGTTATACGAAACAACAAAGGATTCTTGCACAACACGGAACCCTGACTTGGCTTGCATTACATGCAATCGCGACCTTCCTCGATAGCGCGTGTTGTACGCAATACCGAGTTTTACTAAACAACGATATATTATTATAATATTATTATGAACTAGACATTATGAATAGTATTAACTAAATTTTGAATTTTATAACATTATTATTCATCTTATAAATTTTCTAAAACATTTTATGTGAACAAAATAAAGTTTTCGGGTAAAATAAGTATTTTTCCAAAAATGCAGTTTTGCTGCCTTTTGATGGCGCACCCACTTTAAATCTAGTTTTTGACATGTTTATAAGTTCAATTTTACAAAATAAAATTATTATTTGGAATAATGATATAAAATTTTACCTTGGATAAAATTCTCATGTTATTCTGATAACTTTCATATTTTAATGAATAGTAAAAACACGCTATATTTTAATTAAAAACAACTTTTTTCATCGTAATAATTTATGTGGTAAAATAATAATATTGAATGGTATTAAAGTATAAATAGAATATATTTTTACAATTTAATATAATTTATGTCATTAGCATTGATTTTACTTTGAATTCGTAGGTTAAATCAATTCAATCTTTTGTAATGGTTTAAACAAAAACCTGTTTTCTTTCGACAACGGGATTAATTTTAATTTAATTTCTGCAACTTATGTGTATTGAATTTGGAAAAATGGATTCCATATTTAGAATCAGTGGGCCTAAATTATATTAATAGACTACCTTTTATTTTTGGGCATTATGAATAGTAACTACGGTAAATTTTATTTACCATAGTTAAAGTTAAATCGGGTAATTAAGGGTAAATATAAGATTATAAAATTACTCTAACACCTGATAAAATCCTATTGGATGACTAAAAGTCGACCCATATCACCTAAGGGTTAGATTATAATCATTTAATGGACTTTTGTCTATGAAAATAACTTAATTATTATTAAAACCAAAGAAAGTGACAACAGGTCACTCTCTTAAACCTTATAAGTATATTAATTTTACTTTAGTGATAAACTTCATGAAACTTAGAACATGAATAGTCTCCAGAAATCTAATGAAATTATCTACATCATATAAATTTATTTATAATTTTTAGCGATTAAATAATTATCATTAATTGTAACACAATAGTGATGCAGAAATTGTTTATCTAGTGAAAAATCAAGAATATAGTTTTTATTAAACAAATAGTAACCGTAAAATGCCCAAAACTCTAACCAAAACTTATTGGTCATGTAAATTTAAACCATAATCATCCAATGGTATAATATTTGACCATTTGGAGCCTTATAAAAGCGATTATGACACTTATATTATTTTATTTTAAATGATGCCAAAGTTGTCACCTTCATAATTTAATAAATATAACAATTTAAATATTGTGATTTTAAGATGATAAATTCGAGTAAAAGTATTATTATGAAAGTTAATTGATTTATCTTCATCATAAGATTTTATTTTTAATTTTCATTCAACAAATAATTATATTAAATAATTATACAAAAAATGTTGTAGTAATTATTTTGTTAAGAGATAAACCAAATAAATGGTTTTAAAAATAATAAAATAAATATTATATGAACTATTTAATGTGATAAACTAATTTTTTAGATACATATGACCTTTTATGATTCTATTAAATCTTTTAGTTCGAACATATCTTCTGTATATATTTTATTTAAATTCAAATAAATGAATAGTGTCAAAATTGACACTATTGTTATTTTATAAAAATAATATATTATAAAATTGTTTAAAAATCAAAAATATATTTAAAAATTATAAATTTAAATTTATATGGTATGAAATGTTATAAAGTATCCAATTATGGACAATTCACAACAAATAATTAATTATTGGTTATAATTTAAATTTTAGAATGTTATTACAACAAATAAAATTAAATTGATTCAATAAGGATAAATCAAGTTGATAATGTTTAAAATAAATTCCTAACATGTCTAAATTTAATTGGTTGATGCGATTACAACCCTATATCATCTAATATTCTGATATGAGTCATTTCTGGATGTTTTTAAGTGGGGTTAGATTTTTTATAAATTAATATTTGTAAGAATTCCAAAGGTGCCCCTCTCCTCCCTTATAAAAGGGAACCTCCTCCCTCTCCTCCTCACACAAATTGGAGCCTTCAAGATCGGCCAAACCCTACCAAATTCTCTTCTCTACTTCCCTAGAAATATCCTAGAGGTCCTGTTCTTCTTCAAAGACCAATTTTATTTCCCTAAGAGGAGGTCTCAAAGAGGCGCTTCAAAGAAGAGGTAATGTCCACTACTGATTCTTTCAACTTTATTTCTTCTTCCACTTTTTTTTAGTTATTTCATTATGAGGTAATAAAATCATTATCCATAATACACTGATATGTTATTATAAGTATGAAACAACCATATTTTACCATCTATCCATCCAACGGAAAACGAAATCACCGCGCGTGTGTACGTACGGAATACCGTTTCCACGCCGTGGTGTAATCTTTTTTCCACCACCACCTTACTTGGATGGGTATAAGGGTGAAAGTAATGAATATATATGATTATTTTAAAGTGATATTTATTCTGTAATATTATACATACACTTTAATAAAATTCCACGATCTTGGGAATGATATCATCGCTCGTGCGTATGTACGGACTACCGTCTCCACGACGCGATCAGTTCACTCTCCATGTTAACCATTCATGAATGATTATAAAGTATATATAATGAATAATAATTAAATATATGACATAATAATGATACTGTATTTATGTATATATATATATGTATGTCATTTACTTAATTCCATTCAATTCAATAGGGAAACGAAAACAGCGTTCATGCGTACGTACGGCCTACCGTCTCCATGAACGGTGTATTTCTTTCCATTTATCGATCCATTATATATATATTCTGAATATATATTATATATAAATCATTTTTTACATTCTGGAATTATGTAAATCAGTATATAAGTAATAATATCAAGAACGAAAAGTCGAAACACATACGATAAATGGAATGATTTTACCCAAAACGCTGCTTTAACATGGAATTTACAAAAGAACGGGTAATATAAAGTCATAAGTGAAACATATATGATATCACAACAATGAATATGATTCTGTAATAAGTCAATGACATTATTTAAATCATTATATAGGAGGATCAGATACGTAAAAAGCATATCGGACCTAAGGTAAGGGATAACTTTTCCAATCTCATTTTTATCTGAGATTTCTTATAGGTAAGTATTTACTGGGGTTATTGTTATCATCCATTTCCAGGTTTTATAAAAGTGTTTTCATGTATGTTTAAAGTCCTTTTTACCCATTTTTTACTTTTACTACATGGTATGTAAGGAATCTTTCTTTTGTTTATGTTACGAGGTACTTTTTTGACTTTTCTAGAAAAAGTACGAGAAGAATGTTTTTTTTAACTTATACGGCACGAACGAATTTTTACGGTTTTATAAAGCCTTATCTTCATGAAGCTTCCTCCAAAAGATTTCATGACTATTTTCAAAAAAATCCTTTTATTTTAAAATTTCATGACATTTTGTGAAAAGAGAATGATTTTGAAGAAGAAAGGATATTTTCCTCAAGAATTCATTTCAAGTGTTTTATCAAAACCATTTTACATCTAAGATGACATTATTTCATATGTTTATGTTTCAAGTATAATGTCTCTATGATTTAAATGGTTTCACTTTTCTTATGATGAAATATCCATTTCTTTTATATGGATTATGTGATGATGGGATGATGTTTATGAAACCCATTTTCTTCTTTGGGTTATGATGAATTTTTTAAGTTTATTTTGTGGAACAAGTAAGAATGATTTCATTATGAGATGGGTGGGACCTATATCTCCCTCCAATGAATTGGGTAAAGATTTTATATCTCATGAGATGGACATGGCTGGAATGGTAAGTTAATCCGGTTCAGTGTTACAGGACTGAAACGAGGAGTGAACTCGATTCAGAATGGGACTTTGTCCACTAAGATGGTCTTGGCAGCAATGCCTTGGCTACTATGGAAATCATTGCCTGTTCTTAATGGATGCCACAATTACATGTTTTATTCCCATTCTATATTATCATGATTTATGTTCCATTATGATCTATGCCTTATGTACTTCCATGTTTTAAGTCGTTGCTCAAGATTTTGATGTTTAAACATTATGTTTATGTTTCTAAGTTAAAATGTATATGGTATGTTTTATTTTATCCATGCTTACCCTAACTGAGAATTTGAGCTCACCCTTTTGTATGTTTTATTTTCCCCAAGGATTAAAAGAAAGGTTTTAGGTAAGGGAACAAAAATTGGAAGATCTTTATGGGAGATGTTGAAGATCTTTCACCGCGACTAGAAGATTACGTTCCAAGTTTCCAAAGACACTAAACTATTACGGCCCTTGTGTGTCTGTTTTTGTTATGTATTATGTATTCCGCAAAAGTAATGTAATATCTATGTACATCAAGATTCGGGCCGTTACAGTTGGTATCAGAGGAAAGGTTTAGTCAACCTTTGGAAACTAGGATGCGAAAACGTTAGTGAGATCCCTAGAGATATTTCTAAGGTATGTCTAGGGATGTCCCTAAGGATAAGTATACGTATAGGATATAGTCCTAGAACTACGATAATGATCTTAGATTTTAACCTAAGATGTTAGATATTGAGGGTGCTCCCCTATTACTATGTTGTTTTCCCTAGAATGATTTTTGCCTCTCACACTATTCTTTTTGGGTTTTAGAAAATGGCTGGAAATAGGAAGATTCATGATAATGGAGGATATGACGGACAATGGAATGATATTATTCATGAGAAACCAAATGAAATGGGATTTGGAAGTCCAAACATCATTATTATGCCTAATCATCAATATCATAATATGATAAATAATCTCAACTTTAGTATGTTTCCCGACTCAGATAATAAGAGAAAGATGGAGTTTCATGATGATCATAGAGGAAAGAAAGTTCAATTTCCCTCATGTAAATCATGTGGGAAGAGGCATCGGGGAGATTGTTTCAAAGGAACTGGAAGATGCTTTGGTTGTGGAAAAGAAGGACACAAAGCCAGTAAGTGCAAAGGAAAAGGTTCATTTAACACCATGGATGAGGATAATGGTATTGCTATGACATCAACAATGGTTAAATTTTTTAAATGTGGAATGTCTGAGCATTATGCAAACCAATGCCCTAAGGGAAGGTCTCATGAAGACAATCAGTATGGTCGTATGGGTAGTATTTATGTTGTTGATGATGAAGAGACTACAAATGATATGTGATATGAAAGAATTGTTGAAGCTCAGTAAATTGTTTAAGAAGGTAGTGGAATGATTACATGTTTATCAAGTGTAATGTTGTGTAAGTAATTTCATGGTACTATGGAATAAAGAGACATCTAAGGATTGTTACACTTTTCTCAATCCTTAAGTTTTGAAAGTGTATGATTAATGGTACCAGTAACCATGAAAGTTTATTCAGATATTTTTGGAAAGCAAATGATATGCACATAATGAAGGGATAAGAAGATAATGAGATGTTTGATTGTATTCATGAGCTCATGACTACTATAAGGACTAAACAATGATATATTATTATAATATTTTTATGAACTAGCCATTATGAATAGTATTAACTAAATTTTGAATTTTATAACATTATTATTCATCTTATAAATTTTCTAAAACATTTTATGTGAATAAAATAAATTTTTCAGGTAAAATAAGTATTTTTCAAAAAATGCAGTTTTGCCGCCTTTTGATGGCGCACCCACTTTAAATCTAGTTTTTGACATCTTTATAAGTTCAATTTTACAAAATAAAATTATTCTTTAGAATAAGGATATAAAATTTTACCTTGGATAAAATTTTCATGTTATTCTGATAACTTTCATATTTTAATGAATAGTAAAAACACGCTATATTTTAATTAAAAACAACTTTTTTCATCGTAATAATTTATGTGGTTAAATTATAATATTGAATGGTCTTATAGTATAAATTGAATATATTTTTACCATTTAATATAATTTATGTCATTATCATTGATTTTACTTTGAATTCGTAGGTTAAATCAATTCAATCTTTTGTAATGTTTTAAACAAAAACTCGTTTTCTTTCGACAACGGGATTATTTTTAATTTAATTTCTGAAACTTCTGTGTATTGAATTTGTAAAAATGGATTCCATATTTGGAATCAGTGGGTCCAAATTATATTAATATACTACTTTTTATTTTTGGGCATTATGAATAGTAACTACGGTAAATTTTATTTACCATAGTTAAAGGTAAATCGGGTAATTAAGGGTAAATATAAGGTTATAAAATTACTCTAACACCTGATAAAATCCTATTGGATGACTAAAATTCAACCCATATCACCTAAGGGTCGAATTAGAATCATTTAATGGACTTTTTTCCATGAAAATAACTTAATTATTATTAAAACCAAAGAAAGTGACAACATGTCACTCTCTTAAATCTTATAAGTATATTAATTTTACTTTAGTGATAAACTTCATGAAACTTAGAACATTAATAGTCTAAATAAATCTAATTAAATTATCTACATCATATGAATTTATTTATAATTTTTAGAGATTAAATAATTATCATTATTTGTAACACAATAGTGATGCAGAAATTGTTTATCTAGTGAAAAATCAAGAATAGAGTTTTTATTTAACTAATAGTAACAGTAAAATGCACAAAACCCTAACCAAAACTTATTGGTCATGTACATTTAAACCATAATCATCCAATTGCAGAATATTTGACCATTTGGAGCCTTATAAAAGCAATTATGACACTTATATTATTTTATTTTAAATGATGCCAAAGTTGTTGCCTTCATAATTTAATAAATATAACAATTTAAATATTGTGATTTTAAGATGATAAATTCGAGTAAAAGTATTATTATGAACGGTAATAGATTTATCTTCATCATAGGATTTTATTTTTAATTTTTATGCAACAAATATGTATATTAAATAATTATACAAAAATGTTGTAGTAATTATTTTTTTAAGAGATAAACCAAATAAATGGATTTAAAAATAATAAACTAAATATTATATGAACTATTTAATGTGATACACTAATTTTATAGACACATATGACCTTTTAGGATTCTAATAAAGCTTTTAGTTTGAACATATCTTTTGTATATATTTTATTTAAATTCAAATAAATAAATAGTGTCAAAATTGAAACTATTGTTATTTTATAAAAGTAATATATTATAAAATTGTTTAAAACTGACAAATATATTTAAAAATTATTAATTTAAATTTATATGGTAGAAAATGTTATAAAGTATCCAATTATGGAAAATTCACAACAAATAATTAATTATTTCTTATAATTTAAATTTTAAAATGTTATTACCACAAATAAAATTAAATTGATTAAATAAGGATAAATCAAGTTGATAATGTTTAAAATAAATTCCTAACATGTCTAAATTTGATTGTTTGATGGGATTACAACCTTATCTCATCTAATATTCTGATATGAGTCCTTTTTGGAGGTTTTTAAGTGGGTTTAGATTTATTATAAATTAATATTTTTAAGAATTCCAAAGGTGCCCCTCTCCTCCCTTATAAATGGGCACCTCCTCCCTCTCCTACTCACACCAATTTGAGCCTCCAAGCTCAGCCAAACCCTGCCAAATTCTCTTATAAACTTCCCTAGAAACATCCTAGAGGTCCTGGTATTCTTCAAAGAACAATTTTAGTGCCCTAAGAGGAGGTCTCAAAGAGACGCTTCAAAGAAGAGGTAATGTCCACCATCTATCCATCCAACGGAAAACGAAATCACCGTGCGTGCGTACGTACGGAATACCGTCTCCACGCTGTGTTGTAATCTATTTTCCACCACCACCTTACTTGGATGGGTATAAGGGTGAAATTAATGAATATATATGATTATTGTAAAGTGATATTGATTCTGTAATATTATGCATACACTTTAATACAATTCCACGATCTTGAGAATGATATCATTGCTCGTGCGTACGTACGGACTACCGTCTCCACGACGCGATGAGATTCACTCTCCATGTTGACCATTCATGAATTATTATAAAGTATATATAATTAATAATAATTAAATATATGGCATAATAATGATACTTGATTTATTTATATATATATATATATGTATGTCATTTACTTAATTCCATTCAATTCAATAGGGAAACGAAAACAGCGTTCATGCGTACGTACGGCCTACCGTCTCCATGAACAGTGTATTTCTATCCATTTATCGATCCATTATATATATATTCTGAATATATATTATATATAAATCATGTTTTACATTCTAGAATTATGTAAATCAGGATATAATTAATAATATCACGAACGACAAGTCGAAACACATATGATAAATGAAATGATTTTACCCAAAACGCTGCTTTAACATGGAATTTACAAAAGAACGGGTAATATAAAGTCATAAGTGAAAAATATATGATATCATAACAATGAATATGATTCTGTAATAAGTCAATGAAATTATTTAAATCATTATACAGGAGGATCGTATGCGTACAAAGCATATCGGACCTAAGGTCAGGGATAACTTTTCCAATCTCATTTTTATCTGAGATTGCTTATACGTAAGTATTTACTGGGGTTATTGTTATCATCCATTTCCAGGTTTTATAAAAGTGTTTTCATGTATGTTTAAATTCCTTTTTACCCATTTTTTACTTTTACTACATGGTATGTAAGGAATCTTTCTTTTTTTTACGTTACGAGGTACTTTTTTGACTTTTCCGGCAAAAGTACGAGAAGAATGTTTTTTTTAACTTATACGGCACGAATGGATTTTTATGGTTTTATAAAGCCTTGTTTTTATGATGCTTCTTCCAAAATATTTCATGACTATTTTCAACAAAATCCTTTTATTTTAAAATTTCATGACATTTTTTGAAAAGATTGTGATTTTGAAGAAGAAAGGATATTTTCCTGAAGAATTCATTTCAAGTGTTTTATCAAAACCATTTTACATCTAAGATGACATTATTTCATATGTTTATGTTTCAAGTATAATTTCTCTATGATTTAAATGGTTTCACTTTTCTTATGATGAAATATCCATTTCTTTTATATGGATTATGTGATGATGGGATGATGTTTATGAAACCCATTTTATTCTTTGGGTTATGATGAATGTTTTAAGTTTATTTTGTAGAACAAGTAAGAATGATTTCATTATGAGATGTGTGGGACCTATATCTCCCTCCAATACATTGGGTAAAGATTTTATATCTCATGAGATAGACATGGCTGGAACGGTAAGTTAATTCGGTTCAGTGTTACAGGACTGAAACGAGGAGTGAACTTGATTCAGAATGGGACTTTGTCCACTAAGATGGTCTTGGCAGCAATGCCATGGCTACTATGGAAATCATTACATGTGCTTAATGGATGCCACAATTACATGTTTTATTCCCATGCTATGTTATCATGATTTATGTTCCATTATGATATATGCCTTATGTACTTCCATGTTTTAATTCGTTGCTCAAGATTTTGATGTTTAAACATTATGTTCATGTTTTTAAGTTCAAATGTATATGGTATGTTTTATTTTATCCATGCTTACCCTTACTGAGCATTTGAGCTCACCCTTTTGTATGTTTTATTTTCCCCCAGGATTAAAAGAAAGGTTTTAGGTAAGGAAACAAAAAGTGGAAGATCTTTATGGGAGATGTTGAAGATCTTTCACCATGATTAGAAGATTACGTTCCAAGTTTCCAAAGACACTAAACTATTACGGTCCTTGTGTGTCTGTTTTTGTTATGTATTATGTATTCCGCAAAAGTAATGTAATATCTATGTACGTCAAGCTTCGGGTCATTACATTATGGGTCAGAACATTGAGGCCACATGAAAGGAATTACCCTACTCATGATCTTGAGCTAGTAGTTGTGGTTCATGCCTTGAAATTTTAGAGGCACTACTTGTTGGGAGTACATTTCACAGTGTTCACCAACCATAAAAGTATCAAAAACATCTTCTCTTAGTGGGATTTGAATATTCAACAGCGAACATGGGTCGAGTACCTACAATACTTTTTTTTTGATTGAGACAGAAAACTCAGAATCAGGTGGTTCATTAATCTTGTTTATAATATAAGATTATGGCCTTGTTTTTTTAGATGCATTTGGAGGTACAGAATGGGCACGGGCAGATTAACCTTTCATCTATAGCAGTTGAGTCTGCACTCTTGAGCCAAGTTAAAGAGAGTCAGCTGGAAGATCCAGAGTGTTTGGTTATAAAGGAAAGTCTTAAAGGTGGGGAGTCATCCTCTGGTTGGAGTTTGATTATGATGGAGTTTCTTATGTTCAAGGGTGTGTTGTGGTGTTGATATATGTATGAGAGGAATTTATGTGTCAGTTTCATGCATTAAAGTTGTTAGTGAATCCCGGATTCACTAAGATGTACCATGATCTTCATAGGTAGTTTTGGTGGTTAGGAATGAAGAAAGAAGTTTAGAGTTTTATGGCACGATGCCTTACCTGTCAGTGGGTGAAGGCTGAACATCAGCTTTAGGGGGGTTGTTTCAGTCATTTCCAATTCCAGAGTGGAATTTTAATTATGTAATGATGGACTTCATAGTGGGTCTTCTAAAGACTCCTCAAAAGAATGATGTAATTTGGGTTGTGGTAGATTGGATGAAAAAAGTGGCTCATTTATTACCAATCCAAGAAACCTATATAGTCGAAAAGTTGGGATAATTTTATGTTTGATAAATAGTATGGTTTCATGTTGTTCTGAGAACCATAGTTTTGGATCTTGATCCACATTTCACCTCGCGCTGCTTGAAGGGACTACAAAAGGCAATTGGTACCCGGGTGTTTTTGAGTACGGCTTACCACCCGTAGATTGACAGTCAGTTAGAGGGTACAATTCAGGTTTTGGAAGACATGTTGAGAGATTTCATTCTGGATTTTGGAGTTTCATGGGAGAACTTGTCAATTTTTTAGTTTTCTTACAACAATAGTTTTCAAGATACAATTCATATGGAATATTTTGAGGCAATCAATGAGAGACCTTGTAGATCTCCATTGTTTTCGTTAGAAGTTGGAGAGTCTGAGCTGTTAGGACCGAGTCTGGTGCAAGAGACACTGGAGAAGGATTGATTGATTCAAAATCAAATAGAAATGTCTTAGAGTAGGCATAACTCATATGTTGATTGGAGTCGGAGACCCCTTGAGTTTATGGTGGCTGATAGTGCATTTCTTCTGGTGTCGCCAAGGTTGGGCCATCATCGTATCTGAAAACAGGGCATGTTGGCACCTAGGTATATGGGGAAATTTTATATTGTGGAGAGGATTGGACCGGTGTCTTACCAATTAGCTCTTCCATAGTGGTATAGTGGGATGCACAATTTTTTCCATGTTTCAAAACTCCAACAGTATCACCATGATATGTCTCATGTGATAAATGTCGATGATGTTAATCTTGAGGTCGATGCGTCCTTTCAGAAGAACCCGATTCATATTGTGGATCATAGTGAGAAGGTATTACGAGGAAAAGTTGTGCCCTTGGTTAATGTTCTATAGAAACATGGAAACATTCAGGAATAAAATTGGAAGAGAGAATCAGATATGTGGATCCAATGGTCTGATATCTTTTCTTTCAGAATTCAATGTTTCCCGGGAATAGTGGCTCAGGGATGAGCCATAATAGGGTGGGTAGGTTGTGTGATTCTAGATCTCCCTTAAGGTATGTTTTGTTTAAGTTTCACATTAATTTTTTTCTTTTTGTTAAATAAGTGTTTTCCCAAGTTCATGTGAAGACACGGTGGTGTTACGGGGGTTTGGGACACGAAAGATGAAGAAAAGGGGGGGTTTCTGGGCATGCTGCATGATTTGTATATGCTTAGTGAAAACCATGCAGAAATCCCAAGAAACCGTGTGAGGGGGACTAGTTTCCAACAGTGGCATACAAATGATTTTTTCAGGGTTTGGCAACCCATGCGGGTAAACCGTACGGCCCAGTAAATTTGAGAAAATTACAAACATGCCATTATAGGATTTTTTATGTTCCACTCGAGATTTCCTCCTCCTCCCCTCTTAAAACCCAAGGAATGAACCAAAGATCCCAAGATCTCTTAAGGGTGATTATACCTCAACTCTTTTCCATTTTGAGTGTCGTTGTTTGTATATTGAAGTTCTGGGTAAGGCTAATCCCACTATTGCTTCTCTTTTTGGTTTAGGGTTTGTATCTCTTCTTTCTCTCTATCTGAAGCTCTATAACCTATATTTTCTTGTGAGTTTTTGGTTGAGCCTTAAAATTTGTGTTGAATTGGGATCTAAGGCCTTGATTAGGAGGGTGTTCACCAATGGATTCAAGGTAGGGGGTCTACAAGTTATATCCCATAGTTTATTCATATATTTATGCATGTAGGGTTTCATTGTTTTTTCCATTTTGATGTATTCTTAATTCCATTAACAAGATATGTTGTATTGGGTGTCTAAACGATTAATTGAAACCCTTTTGATATCCATGGGATGAAAGTAGGATGACTTGATCAAATTAGGGCCACCCATGGGGTGTTCCGGCCCTCCCGATTGGGGCTAACGAAAATGTAAGGTGTGAACTTAACACATGGGGTGTGTCGGACCTCCCAGTTGGAATGTTTCTAAATGTTCCTAAAAACAAAATATATCATCTAGTCTAGGTTGTATATGATTTACATGTGGATAAGGGAAGAGTTGGCATCAGAGAAGGGTAAAAGGCGTAATTTGTTTCCTCTAATATCTTACACTCTATCTAGAAAAGAAAATTTTACATTTTACATTTTCATTAATGGTGTAAAATTTTTGTAGGGGTATTCATCAAATATAAATAATGTATTTTCAATGACTAATTTGAAATTAGAGAGACTAAAATCACATGACTATCATTTTTGATGAAATATTTTATTCTCTTCACTTTATATTACATTCTTCATAAAATGTATGACAGACATTAACCATAATCTGCTTCTTTTTCAAATCCACATGTAATAATGTTATAAACCCAACTAAGTTTTCAATCATGAATGAGGAGGTTGTAGTCATATTATATGAATTAGAGATGTTCTCACCACAACCATTATTTTATATAATGGTCCACCTAATGCTCCACTTATTTGGAGAGGTTAGACTATGTGTTATTGTCCATTATATATGAATGTACCCCATTGAAAGGTATATGAATATTTTGAAAGGTTATGCTGAGAATTGAAGTCTACCAAAATTTTGTACTATAGAATGATATATTGTTGAATAATTTGTTGAATTCTATACTGATTACCTATCAGATGTTGATAGAATCAGTCTCCCAAAGTCTCATCATAGCAGACACCTTATGGGAAATGGGATTTTTGGAAGAGATGTTGTTACAATTACCATCATAGAGAAAGAGAAATCTCACCTTTATAATTAATATAATAGTGATGATTTTGATCCATATGTTTAATCCCATAAATAAATTCTTAGACATTTTAATCCTTCAAGGGATAAATTATGGATATCAAATACACATAATCAATAGTTTAGAGGATGGTTCTGAGACCATATTTATAAGGAGTTATCTAAACATCTAAATTCAATTATTGATTGACTTTGATGGTTAACCAAGGGACTCAATGAGTATTTTGTATCTTATATTGGTTTTTTAATTAATGGTTATACATTCTATATAAAATAATATGATAACAAAGTATGATGGAAGATAGTGGAGTTACACTTGTGGTGGAAGCGATGCACATATATGGTTCCAAGGACATAAATTAAATTTATGTGAATATGTCATATTTTGACAGCATCGAACATATATACAAGTTGGATTATATAACATTTCAAGTGCCAATTTTCTGTTGCAAATGGGTTGACAATAGTATTGTAGTTAAAGTTTATTCAATGGGATTCGTGGAGGTGAATTTCAGTTTCGAAGGGTATAAGGACAAGCCATTCATAATGGCATCACAAGCTATGCGTGTATTTTATTTCTCAAATCTAGCAAACAATAATTGGTTAATTTTCTTATCGGTGACTAAACCAACTATAATGTAATATAAAAATTCAATTGAGGGCAACCCTTTCATTGGGAGATCACTATCATTTCATGAAGGTCCCAATGTTGACAAATTATTGTATATTGGAGGGGGCACAAAGAGGGTATTTGGATTCTATATAGAGGAGAAAAATCCCTTCAACCTTTAAAGAAAATAAATATAGTTTAATGAGTATGTTAAAGTGTTTTTCAATATTCTATGATTTCACTCATAATATTATGTGTTCACTTTTGTATTAATATAATATATGTTTGACTACTCATGCAGACAATGACTTATGAACATGATGATGTTACCAATCTTAGGGAAGAACAAACGGTTGATGCTAAAACTGTAGAATTATTAGGGGGTAAAAAACTTGTTGATGAAAAAAATGACATAGTATCACCGTGTTGACTAAAATTATCAAGTAAATAAGCAAGGGTATAAAATTTGAGGTTGGTTGGAATCAATGTGGATAACTTGTTGAGCCTAACAATTCAATATTCATTAGTTATGTTTGGTCACAATGAGAATGAATGTGTGAATTGATATAGATTATTGGTTCCATGTATAGAAGACCTATACTTTTACATATAACATTAAATTATTTTATGAATAATTATACATCAGATTATAAGCCAAGTATCGTAAATTCTAGTGTCTTGGAAGACTAGGTACATAAAACTAAATAAAACATTTCTTTATTTGATCTTAAAATTGAGATCATAAATTCCATTCTTCTAAAACATATGCATAGGGTACCCCCGGGAACACATGAACAAATGGATGATCTAATTAGCCCAATAAGGGAATAACCATAAGAACAAATCATTATCACATGGGGTATAAGGAATGACATGATGATATAAAAAGGCATGTAACATATGGAATCATAACATATAAACATGTAATCATATAAAAATGGAGTCATAGTAATGTGTAATAAACATAAAACATGACTTTATCATGAGTC
Source organism: Viscum album (assembly GCA_963277665.1). NCBI lineage: Eukaryota > Viridiplantae > Streptophyta > Magnoliopsida > Santalales > Viscaceae > Viscum > Viscum album. The sequence continues at coordinate 655,377,487 of OY728123.1, forward strand.
AAGGATAATTTCCAATATTGTTTCTCATGGTAGCATAATTCAAGGCTAAACCGTCGCACATGGTAGCACAATCCAAGGCTAACCGCCAAGACCATCGCACATAACATCTCATGAGACTCAACTTTACCCAATGCATTGGAGTGCTATCTGGGTTCACCCATCTTAACTTTTCATGAATATGTTTTCCACATAAATAATCATACATAATTAATCATATATAAACATAATGGTTACTCATTGAAGGAATTGGGTACCATAATCAGATCAGAATGCATAAAAAATGGGTGTATCATAAAAGTGTATATGAAATAACAAAACAAAAATATACATAGAAATTAATAAGGTAAAATGGTAATGTATCTTGGTATTTCATTTAAATTATAAGTTACAACATTTAAGAAAATTATTTAATAAATTTTCGCCTTATGAAAGTTTGTGTTCGGTTTTAAGGAAAATACTTTTGAGACTTTAAAATAGAAAAGGGAAAAATACTTTATATAAAACCATAATTTAACCAAGAAGGTTTTCATAATTAAAAAATACTGATTTTATGAAGAAAATATTGTATTAAAATAGAATATAGAGTGCACTTGAAATCGGGTAAGAATTCGAAAAGTTCCCTCAAAATAGGTTTTCTTATCCGGAAGTATTGAGGAGGGAATCACTTAAAAACGTGTATATCCCCGAAAGAGAATAATGAAAGGGTATTGATAAATAAATTTGGTAAATTTACAAAATATTTATAAGATACAAATAAAAAGATAAGGTAACTTTATTTTGTTAAAAGGGGGGTTAGGCAACCCGAAGGAACAAAGGAGGTTCAGGTAAAATCCCTTATAGATTATCAGCTTGGTATCAGGTGTACTTAATTGGGCTTAATGAGAGATAAATGGGTTTCTCATACCTTATTCATAATTAGGGAGGTATGGGGGAGGTGTGAAATCATACCACATCATTAGGTATTACAAATAAAATGGCATAACATAGAGGACATTCTTGAATAAAAGTGAAATAGAAAGGAACCCTTACCATAAGTAGGATGGTATTCTCCACTTGATATTTATAACCTGAATAACAAAATTAGGTTAGTTAATTAATAATTAAATAACATATTATATATTTAAAATATTTAGTATAACCTTTTTAATTTAATTCATGACCTTTTTTATGGGTTAAGTGGTTCAATTTCATTGTTTGGGTGTGTTTGTTTTCTTGGTTTTTACGATCGGTTTACTTATTTTCATGAACGGAGAATCATGTAAAATGAGGATGGTTGTCCAGAATTGGAGTTATATTTTATTATTGAAAATACATAAGGTTTCATGGTTGTATATTTAATTTGGTTACTTGGAGTGAAGTTGAATCACTATATAAAACTTGGCTGATAACCTTTTGGGTTTATTGGTGGTTTTGATCGCTACGAAATCATTTTTCATTATAATGTAATATCATGTGTACAAAAAGATTATAGAACATTAAAAGGATATATTAAATAATAATTTGTTTAAACCATAACAAAAAAAAATTCATGACCAGAATTGAAGATCGTAAAATAAATCGAAAACCCATCGTCCTTGAATGTCGTAAATTAACACATCTCGGATGGTGTCTTTACTACTAGTATAAAAGAAGAGTAAAGGAGGGATGATAATAAATTTTTTCATTATCATAACCATATTTAATTAAATTTAAGGTACTAGAGGTATCATAACATTTGGATTAGTATAGGTAATGAAAGAAAATAAAAAAAATGAACTTGAAAAGAAAGTAAAAGAATTTAAAAGAGGAATTTACCTCTTGAACCAATCTTCGTTGAGAGCCTCTTAAGGGGAGAGGATTTGGTATTTTGAAGAGAATAAGGGATTTTAGACGTGGGTTAGTATCTTTGGGAGAGATTTGGGGAGAATTTAGGCAAGTCACAGGGCCTGAGATGAGTGAAGGGAAGAGGTAAGGAGGGGTGGTATTTATAGTGGTGGAGAGGAGGGTTTTCATAACATTTAATTCCTTAGATTATAAATTTCCCTCAAGACCAGAAATAGTAATGATTTCATGACCATAAATATTAATAAGTTCATGTGAGTTCTAACCAATTGGTCTTACATCATTACAACATCATCCATGACCCTATAAATCGTGTATTTAGCTTAATTTGCAAATTATTGTATTTTACTATTCATCAAAAATTCAAGTATTTTAGAAAATTCCAAAAAATTCACCCTAACCATTTTTCAACGTGTAGAATCCAAAAAATGAAATCAATTTTCCAAAAATAATTTTATAAGTATGATTAATTTTATGTTTATTTAAAATCATAATTTACGTGAAGAATACAAATTTTAAAACTATAACTAATTTTATAATGTTTTGAAAAATTACATAAGGTAGTATAAAATTATCTTAAAACCAGAAGACATAAGAATTTTAATTTATGAATACCTTTTAGGAAAATACAGTTTCTTTTTAATTAATTAATTAATTATAATTATTTATTTATGACTTACAAAAATGAAAATCCTTTTACTATGGCCATATTATCACTTATAGGATGCCTAGATTTTATTTATACATTCATGGGTGAGGTTACTATTATTTTGGATGTTTTACTATTCATAAGGGTCATATTACTATTCACAAGGGTAACATTATTATTCAAAAGGGTCAGTCACTATTAACCAAAAATTTGGTTTGTCTTATCGGAATTCAAACATCTTACTGATCGCAATCGTGTTTGTTATATTTTTTAAATTCAAATCACATAAGTGACAATATTATGTTTAAAGGTCACGTAGTACTTAGTAGTTCATTTTGTTCTAATTTTATGTGATTATATGACATAATTATAAGAAGGAAATTTCCATTGATAAAACTTTCAGTCATTACATTATTCCTCCTTATGAAATTTCACCCTCGAATTTTTTTTTACATTCTAAGCCATAAACATGGGTGGGTATTTTTTCTTCACTACCTCCTCCAATTACCATGTTTTTTCTTCATACTTATGATTCCACCACAGTACTTTGACCAGGTGATTAATCTTGTCACATATAACTTTATCTCTATGATCCAAGATCTTCATTGGCTGCTCATAATAAGAAATATCATTCTCCAACTATACCACCTTTGATGAGAGTACAAGTGAAGGGTCTGGTATGTACTTCCTTAAGAGGGATACATGAAAGACATCATGTACTTTGGACGTGGTAGGTGGAAGTGGTAGTCGATAGACCATATCCCTGACATGATAAAGAATCTTTAAGGGGTCGATGTACTTGGTAATTAAATTTCCTTTCTTCCCAAATGTTATGACCTTTTTCCTTAGAGATACGCGTAGAAATACCATATCTATAACTATGAACTCAAGGTCTCATTAATGATTGTCTGCATAACATTTTTTTTGACTTTGGGATGCCTTGATGTGTTGATGAATGGTTTTTACCTTCTCCACAATTTCTTTGACCATTTCAGGCCCTATAATCTTATGCTCACCAACTTCATCCCAATGCACTGGTGTTCTACACCTTTTCCCAAAAAGGGCTTCGTATGGTTCCATTCATATGCTTGAGTGGAAACTATTGTTGTAGGAGAATTCAAATAGTTGAAGATGTTAGTCCCATCCTCCAATAAATTCATAGAACATCCTCTCAACATATTTTACATTGTCTAAATATTCCACTCATATTGGCCATCAGTTTGAGGATGATAGGTCGTACTGAAGTTTAGTTTAGTGCTTCGAGCATGTTGGAGACTTTTCCAGAACTTTGAGGTGAACCTCGGATCTCGATCAGATATAATAGATAGTGGTAATCCATACAGCCTTACGACCTCTTTGATATATATCTACGAAATTTGATCCAATGAGAATTCCTCTCGAATTTAGATAAAGTGAGTTGCCTTTGTAAGACTATCCACAATGACCCATATAGCATTGTTTCCTATTGATGTATTTGGAAGTCCAGTGACAAAGTCCATGGTGATGTTCTCCCACTTCCATGTTGTTATGGGTAGTGGTTGCATCATCTCCTTAGACTTATGTATTTAATCCTTCAATTTTTGACATACCAGTCCCTTTTATGTATACTCAGCAATATCCTTATTAATATTGTCCCACTAAAAGTTCTCTCAGAGATTTCAGTACTCTTTGTGATCCTTGGGTGAATAGATAAGGTTGAGCTATGTGTGTCATTCAAAAGCTCTTTATTTATATCTGGATAAAATTTTTCTGTAATCTTGACCCAAATATTACAACGCCTTCCTCATCAATCATAAACTCTGAGGATTCCCCATTTTTAATGGATTCCACCCTTTTTTGAATTTCCACATCTTTTCTTTGAGCATCCTTTATTTTATCCATGAGGGATGGTTGAGAAATCATTTGAGAAATTATTGACGATGTTCCTCCCCTAATGATTCCTATGTAAATCCTATGAAAATCTAAGAAGATCATATCCTTTTCAATTCTCATCATTGATAAAGATGCATGATCTTTTCTACTCATAGCATATGCCACCTTATTTGACTTACCGAGATGGTAGTGGATTGATCAGTCATAATCCTTGATGAGCTTTATCCATCTTCATTGGTTCATATTAATCTATTTTTTTGGAAATATATATTTTATACTCTTGTGATCAGTATATATCTCACACTTTTACCCATAGATATAATGCCTCCAGATTTTTAACGCAAAGATCACAATCACCAACTCCAGATCATGCGTATGATAGTTTTGCTCATAGACTTTTAGTTGCATTGAGGCTTGGGCTATCACTTTGTCATTTTTCATCATCAAAAAACCTAATCCCTTCTTTGAATAATCCTTGTACACCACAAATAGTTCTCCACTTATTGGGAGTATGAGTATTGGCACAGTGATTAGCCTCTTTTTCAACTCCTTAAAGAAATCTTCGCATTCCTGAGTCCAGAAAAACTTTACTCCCATCCATTTCAAAAGTTCATTAGGTTTGATAATCATGAAAAATTCTTCACAAATTGTCAGTAATACCCATATATACTTAGAAAGATTCAGATCTCCATTACAGATGTTGGCTTGGGCCACTCTTTAATCTCCTTTGTCTTGTAAGAGTCCACAGATATCCCTTTTCTAGTGACAACATTACCTAAGAATGATACTTCATCCATCCAGAACTCACATATATTGTACTTTTCATACAGCTTCTCCCTTCAAAAATTCTTTAACACAGTATTCAAATGCTTCTCATGTTCCTCTTTACTCTTCGAGTATATTAGAATATCGTCAATAAAGACTACCACTAATTTGTCGAGGTGATCTCTAAAGACTCTAATCATTAAATCCATGAATATTTATTGAGAATTAGTGAGTCCTAAGGGAATCACTATGAAATAATAGTGTCCATACCTCATTCGAAAGGTATTCTTGGGAATATCATCCTTCCTCATCTTTAATTGGTCATATCTCCACTGAAGGTCCCCCGTGGAGAAATAACTGGCCCCACGAAGCTTATTGAACAATTAATATATTTGCGACAAGGGATACTTGTTATTTATCATGGTTTTAGTGAGCTCGTAATAATCAATGTAGAGGTTAATTGATCCATCCTTCTTCTTGATGAAGAGCACTAGAGCACCCCATGGTGAAGCACTCAGGTGTATACAATCCTTCTCCAGATTCTCCTGTAACTACTTCTTCAGCTCATCCAGCTCTATGGTGTCCATTTTATAAGGTGTATTTGATATAGGTATAGATTTAGAAATAAGTTCAATTGAGAACTCAACTTCTTTATCAGGAGGAATAATAGTCAACTCTTCATGGAATACATCAATGTAATCCCACATGATGGGCATGTCTTCAAGCATGATTTTCACCTTTGTCTCAATCATTTAACCTAGACATGCTATCTCATAAAGAATTAATATCCACACTTGAGACAATGATTATAAATTAAATTCATCTTCTTCCTTAAACTTGTATAGAATTAGAGGATGCTTCAGGATGTGAAGAGTGATCTCCCTTTCCCGATAGTTGATGTTGAATTTGTATAAGGACAGTCAATCCATGCCCAAGATAGCATCGAACTCCACTAAAGGAAGTATGAGTATATTTTCTCAGAGGTTTAGTCCAAAAACTTTAACTGAGAAGGTGTTATAAACCTTGGATTCAATAATTTCTCTATTTTCTGTTCTCGCAGATAACTTATCCTCCAAGTTTTGAGGTGGTGTTTGAATAGTTCTACTAAACTTACAAGATATGAAAGAATGCGTAGAACTAGAATTAAATAGTAAATTCCATATTCTTGAATTAATAACTAGAGAACATATCACCACATCATTTTCTAGCTCCACCTCATCAGTATTGATATCATAATCCCTTCCTTGTTTCCTTGGATGTTGTTGTTGATTGTCTTTGACAACCCTCGGATTACGGAAATTGTTTGAATAATGTGCATGCTCCTTGTAGTTTTAACACTAAACTACAGGTTGAGTGTTTATCTGAACATTCCTTTATTCTTCCAAAGTATCAGTATTATTCATATTTCATCATCAGGTTTTAGCCATATGTCTCAACTTTATACATTTGAACCAATTCTTGGTTCCCTTTAGACTGATCCTAGGATACTACTTCCCCCAATTTTTACATGTGGGATGATCAGGATTCTTTCCATCATGGAATTTATTTACGGGACCTCCCACATTAGATTAAATTTTCTTATTCTTATCATTGGTCCCGTGATACCACTAAGATTATGTGATCCCCATTTAAACCTTGAGGGAAAAATGGAAAATATCCTTATAACTATCAAAGTCTTGAATCACCAATGTTTTTTGTTGAATCAGATTTAGTCTACTAAAGAAGTGATCCACCTAGATTTCAGTCTTCAAGAAAAATCTAGAGGCATACCTTGAAAGTCTTGTGAATTTTTCTTTATACGCCCTAATGGACTCATCTTCCTTTTGCTTGAGTCCGAGGAACTCTCTTTCCATCTTGAGAAGGAGGGTTCAGGGAAAATATTTATTGAAAAACTTTTTATTGAATTCCTCCCATTCCGTGTAATCAATTTTTTATTGGGTCTTCATATTCTTGATCATTTTCCACCACTGATCAGATTACCCATCAAAACGATAGACCGCCAGTACAAATTTCTCTTCTTCTGAGCACTAGAGGATAGAGAATATCTTTTCAGTGGAGTTAATCCACTATTCTGTGTGGAGGGGATTGGAAGATCCAATAAATATAGGAGGCCTTTTCTACATGAAGGATTCTATGGAAACATTCTATTTCCAAGGAGGATGAGTGCGTTCCACGTGATTCAAGTTATTATTTATAACATGATCTAGCTAATCAAGTACAGTCATGAATTTTTGACCACCCATTCCCATAATATGAGGCATATCATTAAGGAACTATTCACATTCCCTATCACATTTATTGTTGGAAAATGTTCTTCTATTTCACTCCATTAACTAATAAAAATAGCATACAATTAGAGGGCCTGAATACTTGTCTTTTGAGCATAAAAAGGAAATTTTGAACACAAGAGGATAAAACTTTAAAGGAGAAGTATATCCTAACTTGTGATTCCATATATTTCAATCTAGGTTGTCCTTGATCTATTTCTTAACTTACATTCCTATGGGATTTTTTTTTATTCCCTAATAATGTATTGTACCAAGCTCACGAATTTACCAAATCATATCCCCCAGGAGTTTCAAACCAAGAGTGAAGCAAATCATGTTGTTGTACACTAGTTCTCATTCAGTTCTAGCTCAAAGAGGTGTTTTTAGTTTTTACACCTAGATACATATGTGACAGAGCCACCTCTACCTCTTTGTATCCAAACAGTGATGTATTTTCTTAATAAACCACTTACTCTATACTTACCAAAATTTAGGAATATCTTCTTATACTTAGTCTCATCCTTAAGGTTCTTACTAAATTTCACTATTCCTAATATCCAAAAATAACTAGACCATCCTATGATACCAATTATAGCAGCTCTATCCTATTATATATAACATTACATGATATTAAACAAAATCATACATGAGAGTACAAGCCAAGGATCATAAATTCAAGTGTCTTGGATGTAACGACCCAAACTTTTATTAATGAAAATTCTTATTGATCTAATTAAATGTCTTATTATGTAAAATGGTTATATAAAATATGCACCTCCTTGGTTTTATGTTTTTGTATTTCAAAATACCGTTAATAATTGTTATCATTGCTAATATAGTCATTGAAAATGATCACATGATTAGTATAAATATAGGGCTCTAACAAATCCAATTTACTTAGAAAAAGGAAGTGATGGCCTCAACCAGTAGAATTGCTCTGTATAAAGCTCATTTGTTGGATCTTGGAATAGAGGTGGTGTCATTGGTCTTCTCTCTTGACCAAGCCCAAACCAAGCTTCCACACATTAAGCTTGAATAGAACTGTCTATGGGAGAAGTGGAAGTTGATAGAGATTACCACCTGAGCGATGTTATTCGAGCCACCCCAAGAGTTTGTCACCATCGCACACCTTACCCTTAGGTCATATGTGGGTGTTATAAGGGGTTGTGTAACAAGTTCTTATCACAATGAATATGTGCATTATTTTTTTATATAATAAAGAATATACATTCATTTTATTATTGTTACCTTTTAAATGTTTTTTTAAGAAAAAAAAATAATTTTTAATTAATATTCAATTAAGAAATATTTTTTAATAAATTAATGGATTTTTTAATTAAATATTATTTTAATATTATTTCTAAATTATTTTTTATTAAATATAAATGATCATATAATTTTTATAAATACAATTGTAATTTTTATTAAGGTTTGAAAACTGTTTTTGTCAAACCTAAGAATTCTTTATAAATATTGGTTTTTATTTTTAAAGTGAAAAATCACATGTCTAGAAAATTATTTATATAAAATGAATATTATTTTTGGAATCAGGACATTGAAATTATCCAATGTTGAATTTTTCATAATTTTCTGAGACATTTGAATTTTTGGGTAAAAAATAAATATCGTGTAATTATATAATATGTTTTATGACATCATAATGACCTAATAGTGATGTAATAAAATACTATAAATGGTATTTTCGTCCAATATATATTTTAGAATTAAAATAATGTGATTTTAGGTTTTTTTATTTATTTTACAAAGCTTTAGTGGACCATCCAAGACTTATAAAACATTTTAACTTTTTAAAATGATTTCATTGAGAGTGTGACTCAACTCCACATAAGAAAGCCTAATATTTTAAGAATTTTGGACATTAGACTTATAAAATAATGTTTTCTAATAACAGTTGGAAAAACCATTGGCAAAAACCATGGTCAAAAACCATGGGATGGTTTGTGGTTCTAATTAGTTTAATGTGTGGTGCCCAAAACCTAAATAATAAAGAATTACCTCTATTTCCCTATATAAACCCACCCAAGATCCCACTTCCTTTTCACTAAATTCTTTTAGATATTGACAAAACTATTACCTCCTCTCTCTATAATTCTCCTAAGGGGCCCCAAACTCTCAATAAGCCTCTCTCATTCCCCTCCCAAGCCTTTGGGATCACACTTCCAAGTAAGGGATTTCTTCCTCTCTCATTTTTGTCCAAATTAATTTATGTTTTTATATCCTTTTATTTTAAATTAAAAATGTTGAGGTATGATTTATAATCTCCCCCATACTTCCCTACTTATGTTTTAATGATTAGATACCCCTTTCTCTCTCATTAATTCCTCCCATGTACCCCTGTTACCATGCCCAAATTCTGTAAGGGATCCCTTCCTTTCTCATTTTTTTTCAAATTTCATTATGTTGTTATGACCTTTTATTTTCAATTAAAAATGTTGGGGTATGATTTCTAACCTCCGACATACTGACCTACTTATTTTTGAAGGATGAGAGAACCTTTTGTCTCTCATTATTTCCTCCCATGTGCACTTGTTACCATCCAAAAATTCCGTAAGGGATTTCTCTCTCCTCATTTACATTCAAGAAATTATTTTGTATTATGAATCTATATTCAATTACATATGTTGGTACATGAATATATATGAACCCCTAAATATTCATTTAATGTAAATATAATTAGACATACCTTTCTCTCTCATCAACCATTTTTTATGAATTCTTATGTCACGATGTTATGCTGTCGAAATTGCACCATGATTTTCCAATACAAAGTCATTGTGTAGTGAATACCATGCCCATTTCTCTATCAAGGGTATCCACTTTTATGCACATTAACTTATGGATTATACAGTTTCATGTATGTATTCCACATTCCTTTATCGTGTAATAAATGATGATTTTGAATTATTCTATGTTGTATGATCCATGTGGCACACTTATGCATGAAATGAAATGATTAAGAAGGGTGCACCCTGATGGAACTCCAATTAATTGGGTAAAGAGTAGTATCACGATATGTCAAGTGAAATGAGGGTTTAATCATGATAATTCAAGTGAAATAAGGGTTTAAACATGCTCCATGTGAAATGAGTCTTGGCTCATGCTAATATCACGTTAAATGTTGTTGCCACATTTCCATGTTATGATAATCATACTATATCATGTATTTATGTTCATGTTTATCTTGTGCTCCATTGATATGCATATTTTTTATCATGTGAAATATTATTCATGTTATTCCTTGATTACTTCCTTACTAAGCTATATAGCTCACCCTTTTCTTATGCATGTCCTCAGGTTATCCCATGCAATGCTAATTATGAAGGGATGTGTGTGGTCATTTAAAAGAAGTTTTCAATAAATATGTGTATTTCATGTGTTAATTTATTATGTAATGTTCCTAATCCCCAAAGACACTACACATCTCAATATTCTATGTTGTATCAATTGAATATTTTATTTAATAAATTATTATTAAGTGTGTAGTAAATATCAGGGTTGTTATATTTGGTATTAGATGATAGATTTAATTATTTTTGGGATTAGGATTAGAAAACCCTAGTGAAAGCCTTAGGGACAAGACTAAGTATAATAAAAACATCCCTAAATTTTTGATAGTATTGAGTAAGTGGTTTATCAATAAAATATATCCATGTCTGGATACGAGCATGTAGATGTGGCTCTAGAACTGATGTATTTTGGGGTAAAACCTGAAAACACATCTTTGATCTAGACTCGAATGGGAACTGGTGCATGAAAACAGGCCTTACTACACTCTTGGTTACAACACTCCCGGGGGATATGATTTGGAAAATTCATAATATTGGTATGAACCATTGTTAATGGAATAAAAAAATCCCCTAAGAATATATGTTGGGAAGTAGGTCATGGATAACATATACTGAAGCCTATAAATTAATCAGTTTAGGATATAAAAGTAATTTATAATTCATTCTTTTTTTTATTTGGATTACCTTTTATGTGTTACCCCTTACTTTCCTTTTATTCCATCCAATGGTCGGTAATAGGAGGACTTGGGCTAACAATCAATGCAAAGATCAATGCGATGACTCTTCCAATGAGATGCCCAATATGATGGGAGAAGGAATCGTGAACTTTGTCATGATAATATCTCATTTAACTCATGTTTTGAAAAGAAACATGGGTCAATAACATTAAACCCTCCCAAGGAAAGAACAAGTCCCAATAGAGAGCTTCAAGAGACAAAGGCCTCCTACTTTTAAGGGATCATATGATCCCTCAATTGCTGAAAAATGGATCAACTCCATTAAAAATATCTTCTCCATCCTAAAATGTTACGAACAAGATAAGGTTCTTATGGATTCTTATTGTATGGAGGGTAAAGCTGATCAACTACGGACATTGATCAAGAATACAAATCCTAATGAGGTGATAGAGGCGTTGTAATGGAAGGATTTCTGGAAAATGTTTTTCGATAAACAATTTCCTCACACCCTCTGACTTAAGATGGAAAGGGACTTCCTTTACTTCATGAAAAAAGACGACAAATCCATCAGAGCGTATGAGGAAAAATTCAAAACCCTTGAATGATACACGTCCTACTTTGTCTCTACCCCCAAATTCAAGGTTGACCGCTTGTTTGGTGGGCTAAAACCTAGCCTATGGAAAGCCCTGGAAATCCGTGACTTTGATAACTATGAAGAAATTGTATTATCTGACCTCAAAGTCAAAATGGATATTGGTGAATCTCAGGGGTATCATGGGGATAAGAAGTGTAAGGTGGACTTCAATTCTGGAGGTCTGATGGATAAATCCAACGGTGCTCAAAGAATCCAGCACCCCACTTGCAAATGGTGGAGAAAGAATCACCCTGAAAATTTCCTAAAGGGGGCCAGGAAATGCTTTAGGTGTGGAAGAGAAAGTAACCTCACCATTAAATACCTACAAGAAGAACCCGAAGATGTGACAGAGGAGAGGAATTCTCCATTCAAACATTAACATTTTTTTCATTTCTTCAACTACAGAGAACCTGGGAACCTTTCAAACCAGTGCCCTATGCCAAGGGTTTTTGGAGAAAACCAACAACCTCAAAGGTGGAAAGTATGAGATTTTTCTGTCACTACCATCGAAGTGAACCCTGAAACCTAAGTGGTGAAAAGTATGCCAGTTATTAATTCAAGAATAGAAAATTTACTTTTTGATACTAGTTCTACATATTCTTTTATATCTAGAAAGTTTAATAGAACAATCCCAACAGCACCATAAATCATGGAAGTAAAGATGTCGGTGAGAATGGAAAATTGGGAAATCATTGCATCCTAGGAATATAACTCCTCCCCTATCATAATTTGTGGATAAAACATCCGAGTGAACCTCGTTATACTCCCTCTGGTGGAATTTGATTCAATTCTTGGCATGGATTGGCTTTCCTTATATAGAGCCAACATAAATTGCCTTGAGAGGGAAATCACTCTCCATATGGGTAATCGACCCCTGATTCTATACAAGTGCAAGGAGGATTATGAATCTTCTTTAGTATTATCATCTCAAGCATGGATATTACTGCCCTATGGGCACATGTATCTGGCTCAGATGATTGTGTCCAAGGAAGAAACCATCCTTGAAGACAAGCCTATTGTGAGGGAATTCGTTGAAGTGTTTCCCAAGGAATTGTCTAGCATTACTCCTAGATGAAATGTTGAATTCTCAATTGAACTTATACCTGGGGCATTGCCAATATCCAATAGATTATATAAAATGGCTGTTATAGAGCTTAAGAATCTAAAGAAACAACTAAGGAGAATATGGATAAAGGGTTTATATGCCCAAGTGCTTCACCAGGGAGTACACTGGTTCTCTTCATCATGAAGAAGGATCGGTCAATGCGCCTTTTCATTGATTATCATGAGCTCAAAAAAATCACAATAAAGAACAAATATCCTCTTCCATGAATTGATGACTTGTTCAATCAGCTACGTGGAGCACAATACTTCTATAAGGTTGATTTACTGTCGGTATATTACCAAGTGAGGGTGAAGAAGGAGAATATCCCAAAGATTGATTTTTTTACAAGATACGGGCACTATGAATTCAAATTAATACCTTTAGGTCTCACTAATTCTCCAGAAATCTTTATGGACTTGATGAATATAGTCTATAGAGATTACCTTGACAAATTTTTGGTAGTATTTATAGACTATAATATAATATATTCCAAAACCAAGGAGGATCATTAAGAGCATTTAAGAATTGTACTAGAGACCTTGCGAAAGGAGAAGCTCTATGAAAAGTAGAGAAATTGAGATTTTTGGTTCAAGTAGGTCTCATTCTTGGGTAATATCATCACAAGAAATGGGATATCTATGGATCCCTCCAAGACAGATACAATTAAGGGATGGATGAGGCCAACATTGATAATAGATATACGTATTTTCCTGGGGTTAGCTAGATATTATCACCAATTTTTGAGAAATTCATCATGATTGTCCAACCCTCTTACCAAGCTAACTCGGAAGAGAGTAAAGTATTCTTAGAGTGATGAATGTGAATATTGCTTTAAGGAGTTGATATAGATTATCACCTGAGCGATGTTATCTGAGCCACCTCAATAGTCTTTCACCATCCCACACCTTACCCTTAGGTCATATGTGGGTGTTATAAGGAGTTATGTAACAAGACCTTATCACTATTATTATGTGCATTATTTTTTTATATAATAAAGAATATGCCTTCATTTTATTATTATTACCTTGAAAATGTTTTTTAAAAGAACAAATAGTATTTTTAATTAATATGAAATTTACAAATATATTTTGATAAATTAATGGATTTTTGAATTAAATAATATTTTAATATTATTAATAAATTAATTTTTATTAAATTTAAATGATCATGTAATTTTTATGAATACAATTGTAATTTTTATTAAGGTTTGAAAACTGTTTTTGACAAACCCATGAATTTTCAATAAATGTAAGTTTTTATTTTAAAAGTGAAACTTCACATGATTAGAAAATTATTTAGATAAAATGAATATTATTTTTGGAATCAATGCATCAAAATTATCCAACGGTGAATTTTTCATAATTTTCTAAGATAGTCGAATTTTTGGGTAAAAATTTAATACCTTATAATTATATAATGTGTTTTATAACATCATAATGACCTAACAGTGATGTAATAAAATACTATAAACGGTATTTTAGGCTAATAAATTTTTTTAACATTAAACTAATGTGATTTTAGGTTTGTTTTATTTATTTAACAAAGCTTTAGTGGAACCTCCAAGACTTATAAAACATTTTAACTTTTAAAAATGATTTCCTTGAGAGTGTGACTCCCCTCCACATAAGCAAGCCTAATATTTTAAAATTTTCGGTCGTTGTCTTTATAAAACAATTTTTTCCACTTCCCTTTGGAAAAATACATGGAAAAAACCATGGTATGGTTTGTGGTTTTGATTAGTTTAATGTGTGGTGCTCGAAACCTAAATAATAAAGAATTATCTCTCTTTTCCTATATAAACCCACCCAAGATACCAATTCATCTTCACTAAAAACCTTTAGAGCTCTAGAAACATCTTCCCTCATCTCTATATAATTATATCAAGGTGCCCCATTCTCCCAATAAGCCTCTATCAATCCCCTCCCCATCCTTTGGGATCACACTTCCAAGTAAGGGATTTCATCCTCTCTCATTTTTGTCCAAATTTATTTAAGTTGTTATACCCTTTTATTTTCAATTAAAAATGTTGGGATATAATTTCTCACCTATACCATACTTCCCTCATTGTTTTTTAATGATGATATATCCCTTTCTCTCTTAATAATGCCTCCCATGTATACCTATTACCTTGCCGAAATTTTGTAAGGGATTTCTTCCTTTCTCAATTTTGTCCAAATTTCATTATGTTATTATGAACTTTTATTTTCAATTACCAATGTTGGGGTGTAATTTTTCACCTCTCCCATACTACCCTACTTATTTTTTAATGATAAGATACCCCTTTATCTCTCATTATTGCCTCCCATGTTCACCCGTTACCATGCAGAAATTCTATAAGGGATTTCTCTCTCCTCATTTACATTCAAGAAATTATTCTGTATTATGAATCTAAATTCCATTAAATTTCTTGGGACATGTATCTATATGATACCCTTACTATCCATTTAATGTAAAAATGAGGATATACCCCTTTCTCTCTCATAAACCATTTTTTATGAATTCTTATGTCACGTCGTTATGCTACCGAAATTGCACCGTGATTTTCCAAGCCAATTTCATTGTCTAGATAATACCATGCCCATTTTTCTATCAAGAGTATTCACCATTATGCTAATTTACTTGTTGATTATATATTTTTATATATTTATTCCACATTTCTTTATTTTGTAATAAATGACTGTGTTGAATGATTCCATGTTGTATGATCCATGTGGCACACTTATGCATGAAATTAAATGATTAAGAAGGGTGCGCCCTGATAGCACTCCAATGCATTGGGTAAAGAGTAGTATCATGATCCATTAATTTCAATGAGGTTTTGCTAATTATAATTCAAGTAAAATTGGGTTCCAGTCATGCTCCATATTCAATGATCCCTGCCTCAGGCTAATATGAGGTTAAATGTTGTTGCCACATTTCCATGTTATGATAATCATGATATATCATGAATTTATGTTCATGTTTCTCTTATGCTCCATTGATATGCCTATTGCCTAGCTTGTATAATATTATTCATGTTATTCCTTTATTACTATCTTAGTGGGCTTTATAGCTCACCCTTTTTCTTATTTATGTCCTCAGGTTATCCCATGCAATGCTAAGTACGAAGGGATGTGTGTGGTCATGTAAAAGAAGTTTTCAATAAAGATGTGTATTTCATGTTTTAAGGTATCATGTAATGTTTCTAAGCCCCAAAGGCACTAGACCTCTCAATCTTCTATGTTGTATCAAGTGAAGATTTTATTTAATAAATTATGTTTAAGTGTGTAATAAAGAGCAGGGTTGTTATATTGGAAGACTAGGTATACAAAACTAAAAAAATGGAACTAAATAAAATATTTCTTTATTTAATCTTAAAATTGATCTCGTAACTTCCATTTTTCTAAAACATATATAGAGGGTACCCTAGGGAACACATGAACAAAGGGATGAGCTAAATAGCTCAGTAAGGGAATAACCATAAGAACAAAGCATTAGAACATGCGATATAAGGCATGACATGATGATATAAAAAGGCATGTAACATATGGAATCATAACATATAAACATGGAATCATATAAACATTGAGTCATATTTATGTGGAAGAAACATAAAACATGACTTTAGAACGATTTAAGACTAACCATAAAGACTGTTTCACATGGTAGCACAAGCCAGGGATAACCACCAAGACTTTAACACCCCAAGATTCCATGGTACACTTCTCTTTGATTAATGTAATATCTTGCGTTGTATGCAACTTCGAGTTCTAGCACACCATGACCAATCAAACTAGCCGTTTAAAAAATAGTTATGAATAGTAATACCCACTTTTTTAAATTTTATAAATTTTATTTTTTAAAACTGACTTAATTTTTGGATTCAGAATATCAAAATTAGCTTAGGGTGAATTTTTGATATTTTTCTGAAAACTTTCAATTTTTGATGAATAGTGAAAAAACACTGCATTATTGTTTAAAACAAAATTTATTTAAATAATTATTATTTTTATTTAAATTAATTTTAAAGTCAAAATAGATACATAATACCTATATTAGTTAAATTTAATTCATTGTAGTCATTCTATAATAAGATTAGATATATAAACTTTTATTGAACTATTTAACACCTTTTACCCACCTTCTAGGAACATTTACAAATTTGCATAAAACATAATTTTACCGCTTCTTTGAATTTAATTTAAAATATCCGAGAGACACAGTTGAAATAAGTAAGTAAAATTTTGTTCAATAGGATGAAAATAATTTTTGTTGAATAGTAACTTTTGATTTTTATTTACCATAGTTAAAAGTTAATAGGGTAATTAAAGGTAAAAATGATATTATAATTACCCTAACACATGTTCTAATTCAATTTAATAAGTTTATTTAAACCAAAATTGATATTAGGAATAAAATATGATCCTCTTTGTTCCACTTATATTAGATTAAGACATTTAATATTATTTTATCTAAAGAAGAGTTAAAAGTGTTAAATTCGAATTTTAATAACTAAATCATTTTTAATATAGGGTTATACATAAGATAAATTCGACTATAAATATTCATTATAAAGACAAAAAATATTTCCTACATCGGGGTATCTTATTTATAATTTTTAGACATTAAATGATTAAATTAATTTATGACACAATGATGATGCAGTAATTACCTTATTAATGAAAGATTAAAAGAATTGATGTTATAAATATCCAAATAAATGTATGTTGAGACTTTTGATGCATTATAATAATTTTATAGGTTAATATGACATGTTAGTATTGATTTAATGTATTTTTTCTAAGTAATCAAGTTTTTTTGACTTTCACAAAAACCAAATACCAAATCGTGTCAAAATTGACATAAATGAGTTTTTAAAACAAATACAATATTATTAGATGATATAATATTCTTAAAAATCTAAGGTTTAGAAAAAGGACATATATAATGATAGATATGACATTAATGAACAACTAGAGTTTCTCTTATAATTTTATAGTAAGTTTATTAACAATGTAATATAAAAATAAAAGAAGACATTTTAAAAGTTAAACTATTTAACTAAGGGTTAAATCTAAAAGATAAGGTTAATATGGTGACCTAAACTTGTCTAAAACCTATTGGTTGAAAATATTTCGAACCATACCCACCTTATCCTATATTTTAGCCACTATAAACTGAAAATTATTTTCTAATAAAATAATATTTCAATCTTTTTCTAAAGTGATCATCGCCTCTCTTATAAAAGGGTACTTCCCCTTCTCTAAAAATATCACCTCCAAAGCCATTTGGATCATCCAAACCCTACTAAAATATCCTCCCAAATAACCTCAATTAAACCTAGAGGCATTACTTTGATCGAAAAGCCAACCTATGGAGCCCTTTTGATCAAATCAAAATGAAGCACCCGAAGAAGAGGTAATACTTTCATCAACTCTTTCAGAGTTCTTTTCTTCTTACACTTCCTCTTTCTTTGTTTTTTCCATACCAAAATAATAACTACATTACATTCTACATATTTTTATGTTATTATAAATATGTTACAACCATATTCATTATTCTATCCATCCTATGAATGACAAAGTCACCGTACGTGCGTACGGACAACTTACCGTCTCCACACCGTGGTGTAGTTTGTTATTCCACATTTCATTATTTGTATGAGTATAATAATGAGTATAATTGATGTAAATAATAAATATAACATATTAATTATTATTTATATATGATTTAACATCCACTTACATTCAATTTCACTATCAATAGAATGATATTTTAGCTCGTGCGTACGTACGGATTACCGTCTCCACGAACGTAATGAGATACATTTCCCATAGTAACCATTCAAGAATAATTTTCATTTTATGATTGAAAATAATGTTTAAGAACTTAATATAATTTTGGATATGAATAAAATACATCCTATCCATAACAAACAAAACTTACGTTACAAAACATATAAAGGAAAATGAATCTATAAACACATGAAACAATGATACTACTAAAATTTTATTAACAAATCAATATTAGAAGATCATATATGATATCATATTTATGTATGTGGTTATTTTATAATTTAATAACAATGATTTAAATATTATATAGAATTTTAATGTACCCTCTACTAAGCAAAATTACAAGGTAAAGGTTAATTTTACAATCTCTTTATTATCTGAGGTTGTCTATATGTAAGCATCTACTGTGAATTCTTTATCATCCACATTCATGTTTCTTAAAAATTTCATTCAAAACATTTTTAATATTTCATAGAATATGTGTTAAATTCATTTATACCCTTGTTTGAATTTTTATAATATGTTTTGAAATGAATTTTTCGATTTTTTTCTGAACGAGGTACTTTATGACCTTTTCAACAAATTATGGTAAAAATGTTTTTTCAACTTATACGGCGGGTGCAGCTATTTTTCGCCATTATAACACCTTTTAATATTACCTTAAAATCATATAAGAATATTTTAAAAATGAATGTTTTATTTTATAATTATGTTACTTTTAAATGATTTCAAAATAGAAAGAGATATTTCTCTCAAATAGTTTTGATTTCATCTATGTCAACATCCATTGATGGATTTTACACTTGTTTGAAGTTGATTTATTATGATACAAAAATCCATATTGTATTGATGGTTTTGTGATATGTTTCACTGTGGATGTTTTTTTATACCATTCATGGTTTATGGTTAGAGTATTAATATTTTTTATTCTAGTTTTAATAAGAATTTTTATATTATGTTTCAACCTTTTCATAAGAGGAATACATTGGACTTAATAAGTGATGAGTGGAGCCCATTATAGCTCCTAGTTGCGTCGGTAGGTCTCATGAGACAAACTATTGTCTTAGAACATGTAACACCCCAACCCCAGTTACCCAGAGTCAGTGCATTATTTCATAACATTGGCATGATCACAAAAGATCAAGGCTCGAAAGACCGATTAGTTTAGTAGCCTTGGAAACACTAGATACATTCATAAGTCTTACATTACATCATAAAGTGAAAAAAACTACAACAACATCTTGTCTTCATATCCCGTCATACTATCCCAGCAGGTCATTCATAAAATACTTCTACACATCCTGGGAAAAATTAAAACATTGAAAGGGGTGAGATCAAATGCTCAGTAAGGATAACAATATAGCGGAAACTTTCATAAATAAACATAAACATTTAAGGCAATGTATAACTAAAACAGAAGCCTTTAAAACTTGATCTTCAACATAATATGGAAAATAGAAAATTAAATAATGCAATTTACTTATTCACATGGATATTCTACCAGTCGAATAATCACATGCAATATCAATAACCACTTTCATAATGATGGAATGCATAATGTCGGACTATCATAACCACATAGTCAAGGCCTTGTGCCAAGACTAAAAATAAGATTTTGTCAAGGCCTTGTTCCAGGACACTAGTTTGTCTCATGAGACCTACTGATGCATCGAGCAGCTATAGCGAGCTCCACCCATCACTTATTAAGTCCAATACATTCCTCATATGAACAGGTTTAAACATAACATAAACATTCGTATTAAAACTACCATACGAAATGTCAATACTTTCTCCATAAACCATGAATGGTATTAAAATAACAAATCCACAGTCAAACATATCACAAAACCTTCAATAAAATATGGAATTTTTTTATCATAATGAATCAACTTCAAATAAGCTCAAAATCCATCAAAGGATGTTGACATATATGAAGTCAAAACTATTTGAGAGAAATATCTCCTTTTTTGAAATCATTTAAAATTCACATGATTAAAAAAGAAAACATTTACTTTGAAAATATTCTTATAAGCTTGTAAGGGAAGCTTCTACAATTTTATAATGATGGAAAATATAGGCACCCACAGTATAAGTTAAAAAATACATTCTTACCTTAATTATGTCGAAAAGGATAAAAATGAGCTTGTTTGGAATACGACGAAAAGATTCCTTTATAAACTTCTTATAAAAAGTCAAACAAGGGTATAAATGACTTTAACCCATATTCTATAAAATATTAAGAATGTTGTGAAATACATTTTTAAGAAACATGGATGTGGATGATAAAGACATCCCAGTAGATAATTACGTATAAACAACCTCGGATAATGAAGAGATTGTGAAATAAACCCTTACCTTGTACTTTTCCTTGGTTGAGGGTAATTTAACCTCTTTTATAATGGTGAAATAATTGTTATTAAATTATAAAAGAATCATATACATTAATATGATATAATATATGATCTTTTAACATTGATTTGTTAATAAAATCATAGTATTATCATCGTTTCGGGTGTTAACGGATTTGTTTTTCTTTATATTATTTGTCATGTGAGCCATATTTGTTATGGATGGGATGTATATTATTCATATCCAGAATTATATCATGTTTCTAAAAATTATTTTTAATCATCAAATAAAATTTAGTCTTGAATGGATACGATGGGGAATGAATCTCATCACGTTCGTGGAGACCGTACTCCATACGTACACACGAGTGAAAATATCATTTTTTTATATTAAAATAATATATAAT
This sequence comes from Viscum album, assembly GCA_963277665.1. Classification (NCBI taxonomy): domain Eukaryota; kingdom Viridiplantae; phylum Streptophyta; class Magnoliopsida; order Santalales; family Viscaceae; genus Viscum; species Viscum album. The sequence continues at coordinate 655,399,114 of OY728123.1, forward strand.
TGGATGTTATATCATATATAAATAATCATTATCATGTTATATTTATTATTTACATGAATTAAACATCATTATTATACTCATCGAAATAATAATGTATTGAATAACAATTACACCACAGCGTGGAGACGGTAGGTCGTACGTACGCACGTATGGTGGCATGTCATTCATAGGATGGATAGAATAATGAATATGGTTTTACCATATTTATAATAACATCGCAGTATATAAAATATACTGGATTTATTATTTTATAATGGAAATAACAAAGAAGGAAGAAGTTGAAGAAGAAAGGAACTTGAAAGAGGGTGGTGAAAACAGTACCTCTTCTCCAGGTTCTTCCTTTTGATTTGATCAAAAGGGCTCATTAGGTTGGCTTTATAACTAAAGTAATCCCTCTAGGATTATGTTAGGATAGTTGAGAGGGTATTTTGGTAGAGTTTGGCCGAACCAAAAATCTTTTAAGGTATGAAGAATTGGTTAGAAGTGGTGTCCTTTTATAAGGGGGAGGAGGGGCTCTTTAGGAAAAACTTAAAGTATTAATTTATAATAAATTAATATTCAGTTTATAATGGATCCAAAGTAGATTATTGAAAGTATAAGGTTGGGATGGGTCTAAAGCCTTTCATAAAATATATTTTAGACAGTTTTGGGTCACTATATTAACCTTATCATTTATATTTAACTCTTAGTTAAATAGTTTGACATTTACCATGTCACTTTGTATTTTTATATTATATGGTTAATAAAATTACTATATACTTCCAAGAGACCCCAAAGTGGTCCATTAATGATACACATATCATTATATAAGTCCTTTGGCCGAACCTTATATTTTTATGAATAAAATATGAATTAATCATATAATATTTGTTTTAAAAACTCTTTTATGTCAATTTTGACACTATTTAATAATTGATTTTTTTAAAGTCTTAGAAACTTTATTAATTCGATCCAAATTCATTAAAGAAATCATAACATGTCATATTAATCAATAAAATTAGTGTATGGCATCAAAACCTTAAAATTATATTTATTTTAACATTTATAATACTAATTATTTGATTCTTTCATTAATAAGGAAAATAATGCATCATTATTGTGTCATAGATAAATTTAATTATTCATTGTCTAAAAATTATAAATAAAATACAATTATGTAGAAAATATTTTTATATTTCTAATTAATATTTATAGTCGAAAATATAACATATATAACCCTATGTAAAAATTGTTTTGCTAAAAGATATATGTTTATGTCATTTTTGTATTTACTTTAACTTAATTAATATAAAGTGTCATTATCACTTACAAGTGGATCCATGGGGTCCCAAAATCGACCCAAAGATTTCCATGGTCAGACATGTATCAACTAATTGGTTTAGGACATGTTTTAAGGTAATTTATTGTTATTATAATATTATTTGTTTACCCTTATTTACCGAATTTACCCTTTAACCACATTAAATAAAATATTTACCGAAGTAATTATTCAAAATGTCTAAAAATAAAAGTTACCTATTTACAAAATTTGGAACTCTTGATTCTAAATATGGAATCCATTTTTATAAATTCAAAACACAGAAGTGGTAGTAATTAATTTAAAATTAATTCCCGTTGTTAAAACAAAAAGCATGTTTTTAAGAGATAATAACTATCAAAAGATTGGCACTTACTTATGTACAGTTTAAATGTGAATTTATATCCAATGACCAACATTGGATTAAATGGTAAAAATATAATCTAATTATACTCTAAAATCACTCAAATTCATAATTTATCACTATTAATTATTTCGATTAAAAAAAGATGTTTTTAATAAAAATTTAGTAATTTTCACTATTCATCAAAATATGAAAGTTATCAGAAAAGTACCAAAATTTCACCCTATTCTAATTTCGATATTCAAAATCCAAAAATGATGTCCATTTTGAAAGATAAAATTTATAAAATTTCAAAAAGTGGGTATTACTATTCATAACGGCAAGTTTTATTGGTTTTGGTGTGTGTTAGAACTCGAAGTTGCATACAACACACGCTACTGTATTATTCAAAGAGAAGAGTACCACGGAAGCTTGGGGTGTTACATTCTCCCCTCCTTCAAATAATTTTGTCCTCGAAAATTCTAGAATACTACTGCATGAAAAGACTTGGGTGCTCTTCATCATAAGTTCCTTGGGTTCCCACGTTGCCTCTTCCATCTTATGGTTTCCCCATAGAACTTTTACTAGACGAGTCATCTGGTTTCTCAGCACTTGTTCTCTCATATCAAGAATCTTGACAGGCTCTTCGCAATAAGAAAGATCAGGTTCCAGTTATAATTCCTCGTAGGTGAGTACATGCATTGGGTCAGGCATGTATTTTATCAATAGTGATACGTGGAACACATTGTGAACTTTGGAGAGACTTGATGGCATTTCCAATCGGTAAGCTACAGCCCCAATTCATTCTAGAATTTCGAATGGTCTGATGTACCTGGGACTCAATTTTCCCATATAACACCCTTCCATGGAGATACCTTCAAGAAAACATGATCTCTTACCTAAAATTCCAAATCCTTCCTTCGGTTGTCAGCGTAGCTCTTCTGCCTACTTTGAGCTACTTTGATGTGGTTTTAGATTACCTTAACCTTTTCCATTGTTTCGTCCACTAGTTCTGGGCCTATGAGTTTTATTTCACAAACATCATCCCAACAGGTTGTTTTGCGACATCTCTTTCCATATAATGCTTCATATGGTGCCATCTGAATACTTGAATGGAAGTTATTGTTATAGGAAAATTCTAATAGAGGTAAATATTGATCCCACATACCTTGAAAGTCAAGTGAGCATGATCTCAACATGTTCTCTGAGGTTTGAGTAGTCCATTCTGATTGTCCATTAGTTTGGGGGTGGTAAGTAGTGCTCAAACGAAGCTCAGTATCTAGGGCTTTCTGAATAATTTTCCATAATCTTGAAGTAAAATAGGGATCACGATCAGAAACAATCTATAGGGGTACTCCATGAAGTCTCGCAACTTCATTAATATGTAGTCTTGCTAGACGTTCAAGTTGTAGATCCTCTATTATAGCAAGAAAATGTGTTGACTTGGTAAGACTATCAAAAATAACCCATATTGCATCGTTCCTTCTAGGAGTCTTTGGTAGCCCCATGACAAAGTCCATCGTAATATTATCTCATTTCCACTCCGGTATGGGAAGAGGTTGCATGACTCCTCCAGGCTGTTGCCTTTTAGCTTTCCCTTGTTGACAAACCATGCATATTGACACAAAATCAGAAATCTCCCTCTTCATGTTGTCCCACCAAAAATCTTCCTTCAAATATCTATACATTTTGGTGCTCCCAGGGTGTATAGAGAAATTGGATCTATGAGCATTATCTAACAATTCCCTTTTCAGATCAGGTATATCGAGAAAACAAAGTCTCTTCCCAAATTTCAAAATTCCTTCTTCATACACAAAGTCTCTCAATCTCCCATCATTCACATCTTTAATCTTCTTTTGAAACTCTTCATCACCGATTTGATAACTCTTTATCCTTTCTAGAAAATATGGTTTGGAAACAATTTGAAAAAGTATCGATGTTTCACCTTCCATGGTAATTCCCATATCCATCTTCACTAGATCCATGAAAATAGGATCCCTTTCAATTCTCATCATGTTCAAAACTCCATGATCTTTTCTGCTCAAATCATCTGCCACCTTACTTTCCTTCCCCGGGTGGTAGTGTATCGTGCAATCATAATCCTTGAGTAGTTAAATCCATCACCTTTGCCTCATGTTGAGTTCTTTATGTGAGAAAATTTATTTCGAACTCTTGCGATCAGTATAAATCTCACATTTTTCACTATAGAGATAATGTCTCCATTTCTTCAAAGCAAAAATTATAGTAGCTAACTCAAGATCATGAGTAGGATAGTTTTTCTCATGAATTTTTAGTTGTCGTGATGCATAGGCAATAACCCTACCATTCTGTATAAGGACACAACCAAGTCCTTTCTTTGAAGCATCACTATAAATAACAAACCCATCATTCCTCAATGGTAGATTCAATATAGGAGCATTTAATAATCTTCTTTTAAGTTCTTCAAAACATTCTTCACACTCTTTTGTCCAAACAAATTTAACCCCTTTATGTGTGAGCTTTGTTAATGGGTTATCCAATCGGGCAAAGTTCTGGACGAAACGCCGATAATAACCAGCTAATCCAATAAAACTGCGTACCTCGGTTATACTGGTTGGTGTTGGCCATTATTATATTTCTCTTTTCATAGAAGGATCAACACATATTCCATCCTTAGAGACAATATGGCCAAGAAAAGAGATATCCTGAATCTAGAATTCACACTTGCTAAACATCCCATATAATTCATGTCTTCTAAGAGTCTTCAGGATAATGCACAAGTGATTTTCATGATCTTAGTAGATTTTGAAGTATACCAATATATCATCAATAAATACCACCATAAAATCATAAATATATTCCTTGAAAAATCTATTAATTATATCCATGCATACAGAGGGTGCATTAGTCAATCCAAAAGGCATTACTGTAAACTCGTAATACTCGTACCTGGTTCGAAATGCTGTCTTTGGAATGTCTTCCTTCTTCACACACAACTGATGGTATCCATATCCAAGGTCAATCTTTGAAAATTATTGAGCTCCATGCATTTGGTCGAATAAATCATCAATGCGAGGTAGGGGATACTTGTTCTTTATTGTTATAGCACTGATCTCCCTGTAGTCGATACATAACCTCAAAGATCCATCTTTCTTTTTAACAAAAAGGACAGGGGCTCCCCATCGAGAAACACTTGGGAGAATAAATCCCTTATTACTCAATTCCTCTAGTTGTTTCTTTAGTTCAACTAATTCCACAGTGGCCATTCTATAAGGGGTCTTCGATATAGGCCTTGAACCAGGAATTAAATCAATGGAAAACTCAATTTCTCATTCTAGAGGATGTCCAGGTAAATCATCTGGAAACACATCAAAATATTCTCTCACAATTGGTACATCCTCTATTTTAACATTCCTTTCCTCACCCACAATCATTTCATTCTCTTCCTCCCCAATAATTGAATTTAGTTGAGCTACTGGGGGTGGATCTAGGTAAGAATTAGGTGGTGATGATTCTGCTCTAAAGATAAGGTGTTCCTTATCATCATCATCAAAAATTGTAACCTCCTTCTTCTTACAATAAATTTTTCCATCATATCCTGAAATCCAATCCATACCGTAGATTATATCAAATTCAATCATAGGTATGACGATGAGATCCGCAGATAAAGAACATTTATGTGCTCTAATGTGGATGGATTCACAAAACTTTGTTGCAATGATACTTCCCTTAGGAGTTTTGACTAACAAATCCCTTGTTAAATCAAATTGGAAATATTTAATTTTCTTAGAGAACTAGGAAGATATTAAACAATGCGATGATCCATAATCAAATAATGCATTTTCTAAACTTGAGGAAACCATTAAATTGCCTGCCACTATGTATTTTGGAGATTCTACCTCAGTAGTAGTGATAGATTAAGCTTGGACTTGATCACTTGGCCTCTTCTGAGGTAAGTTTCCCTAATGCTTAGGACATTTGTTTGCATAATTCCCAATTTCTCTACAATTATATCATTCCACGTTGACAACAACTTTCTTTCCCTTACAATCATGATCTTGGTGGCCTTTTTCACCACACTTGTAACAGACTCACATTCCCTTCAAGAAAGTACCAGGGTGTTTCTTCCCAAATTTACTGCAGGATGGATAATCAGCTTTTCCCTTCTTCCCTTTATTTCCATTTCCAGAGTGGTCAGTATATCTCTTCTTCTCTTTCTTTTCTTTAAAGTAATAAGACTTGGAGAATTCTTTTTCTGTCTTGATATCACACGAGACAATATCTTCGTATGACAAGAAGCATTGTGAGACCAATACTCAACAGAGGAACAGTTTTAACCCATCAAATAAATGATGAATCTTATTTCTTGGGTTATGTATATAATCTACAGCATACATTGCTAACCATGTAAAGTTAGCCTCATACTTTGTGACATTCTCATCCTCCTTTTGTCTCAGACTCAGAAATTGTCTTTCCATATCTGATCAATGGTCACGAGGAAAGTATTTTTCTAAAAACATCTCTTTTAAACTCCCTACATTCCATATTTGATTCTTCATCATCTTCCTTTGTGTTTTGAATCAATGACCACCATTGATCAGCATCTCCAGTGAGGCGGTAAACTGCCATGATAACTTTTTCCCTTTCACTACTCCCCAAGGCATGGAATATTTTCTCTAAGGAATTTATACATTGCTCAGCTACTAGTGGATTTATACCCCCATTGAATGTTGGTGGTTGTTTCCTCATAAAGCGATCTAACATTTATCATCCACGTTGCGGATCAGGGTGCTCCATACGGGTAAGGTTATTATTCATAACCTGAGTAAGTTGTCCAAGTATGGTGATTAGCTGATCAGCACCAGTTTCATCACCAACTCCACTATAATTATCTTGAGTAGGAGGGAAATCCCTACATGGAGTGCGCACATTGATATGATTTCCATTTCTTCCACTAGGTTCCATTTCTAAACAATGGAATACACTAGATTAGTTTATGATTCGCAATACATAAATCCAAACTTGTAAAACACTTAACATGAATTCAGAAGTTTATCGATATAATCCATAATCATAAAATTGATTTCTTTAAGGAAGTATATACACATAAACCCTTAATAATGGTTTGTAAAGAAAATGAGAATTATCCTAAGCATATCCCCCGGGAGTGCCATAACCATGAGTGAAGAAAGGCATGTTGTTGTGCACCAGTTCTTGTTCGAGTCTAACACAAAGCGGTGTTTTTGGGTTTTACCCTAGGTACATCTATGCCAGAGCTGCCTCTACCTGCTCATATCCAGACAGGGATGTATTTCTTGTAAAACTCACAAAATATCTACAATACCAAAATTCTAGGAAGTTCTTCTAAACTAATCCTCAAAGTCCATCTTAGATCTATGTGCTCTAATTAGAGTTTATCGAAATATAGCTTCCAAGGTTTGTACTAAACTTCCTCTGATACCAACTATAACGCCCTGACCCCAGTTACACATAGTCGGTGCATTATTACATAACATTGGCATTATCACAAAAGATCAGTCCTCTAAAGACCGATTAGTTTAGTAGCCTTGGAAACACTGGATACATTCATAAGTCTTACATTACATCATAAAGTGAAAAAAAAACTATAACAACATCTTGTCTTCATATCCCCTCATACTATCCCTGCAGTCATTCATAAAATACTTCTTCACATCCTAGGAAAAATTAAAAAAATGAAAGGGGTGGGCTCAAATGCTTACTAAGGATAACAATATAGCGGAAAATTTCATAAATAAACATAAACATTTAAGGAAATGTATAACTAAAACAAAAGCCTTTTAAACTTGAACTTCAGCATAATATGGAAATGATAAAATGAAATAATTCTATTTAAATATTCACATGGATATTCTACTAGTCTAATAATCACATGCAATATCAATAACCACTTTCATAAAGATGGAATGCATAATGCCAGACTATCATAACCACATAGTCAAGGCCTTGTTCCAAGACTACAAATAAGATTTTGTCAACGACTTGTTCCAAGACACCAGTCTATCTCATGAGACCTACCGATTCATCTAGAAGCTATAGCGGGCTCCACCCATCACTTATTAAGTCCAATGCATTCCTCATATGAACAGGTTTAAACATAACATAAACATTCGTATTAAAACTAGCATAAGAAATGTCAATACTTTCTCCATAAACCATGAATGGTATAAAAATAACACATCCACAGTCAAACATATCACAAAACCATCAATAAAATATGGAAGTTTTGTATCATAATGAATCAACTTCAAATAAGATTAAAATTTATCAAAGGATGTTGACGTAGATGAAGTCAAAACTATTTGATAGAAATATCTCCTTTTTTGAAATAATTTAAAAGTCAAATAACTATAAAAGAAAACATTTCCTTTGAAAATATTCATATAAGCTTTTAAGGTAAGATTCGATGATTTTATAACGATGGAAAATAGTCGCACCCGCCAATTAAGTTAAAAAAGACATTCTTACCTTAATTCTGTCGAAAAGGTTAAGAAGGACCTTGTTTGGAATATGACGGAAAGTTTACTTTATAAATTTGTTATAAAAAGTCAAACAAGGGTATAAATGACTTTAACCCATATTCTATAAAATATTAAGAATGTTTTGATATACATTTTTAAGAAACATGGACGTGTGTGATAAAGAGGTCCTAGTAGATAATTACGTATAAACAACCTTGGATAATGAAAAGATTGTGAAATAAACACTTACCTTGTAATTTTCCTTGGTTGAGGGTAGGTTAACCTCCTGTATAATGGTGAAATAATTGTTATTAAATTATACAAGAATCACATACATTAATATGATATCATATATGATCTTTTAACATTGATTTGTTAATAATATCTTAGTATTATCATCTTTTTGGGTGTTAAAGGATTCGTTTTTATTTATATTATTTGTTATTTGAGCCATATTTTTTATGGATGGGATGTATATTATTCATATCCAGAATGATATCATGTCTCTAAAAATTATTTTTAATCATCAAATAAAATTTAGTCTTGAATGGATACGATGGGGAATGAATATCATCACGTTCATGGAGACGGCAATCCATACGTACGCACGAGCGACAATATCATTCTTTTGATATTAAAATAATGTATAATTGGATGGTATATCATATATACAGAATCATTATCATTTTATATTTATTATTTCAATGAATTACATATCATTATTATACTGATCCAAATAATAATGTATTGAATAACAATTACACCACGACGTGGAGACAGTAGGCAGTACGTACGCACGTATGGTGACATGTCATTCAAAGGATGGATAGAATACTGAATATGGTTGTACCATATTTATAATAACATCACAGTATATATAAGATACTAGTGTTATTATTTTAGAATGGAAATAACAAATAAATAATAAGTTGAAGAAGAAAGGAACTTGAAAGAGGGTGGTGAAAACATTACCTCTTCTTCGGGTTCTTCCTTTTGATTTGATCAAAAGGGCTCCTTAGGTTGTCTTTCTGACTAAAGGAAGGCCTCTATAATTAATGGAGGATAGTTGAGAGGGTATTTGGGTAGAATTTGGCCGAACCAAAAGGCTTTGAAGGTATGAATAATTGGTTAGAAGTGGTGTCCTTTTATAAGGGGGAGGTGGGGATCTTTAGGAAAAACTTAAAGTATTAATTTATAATAAATCCATATTCGGTTTCTAATGGATCCAATGTGGATTATTCGAAGTATATGGTGGGTATGGGTCGAAATAATTTCATAAAATAGATTTTAGATAGGTTTGGGTAACTATATTAAACTTATCATTTATATTTAACTCTTAGTTAAATAGTTTGACATTTACCATGTCACTTTGTATTTTTATATTATATGGTTAATAAACTTAATATATACTTCCAAGCGACCCCCAAGTGGTCCATTAATGATACACCTATCATTATATAATTCCTTTGGCCTAACCTTATATTTTTAGGAATAGAATATGAATTACTAATATAATATTTGTTTTAAAAACTCTTTTATGTCAATTTTGACACTATTTAATAATTGATTTTTGTTAAAGTCTTACCGAATTTAATAATTTGAAAAAAATTAATTTAATAAAAACTAACATTTTATATTAATCAATAAAATTAGTGTATGGCATCAAAACCTTAAAATTATATTTATTTTAACATTTATAATACTAATTATTTGATTCTTTCATTAATAAGGAAAATACTGCATCATTATTGTGTCATAAATAAATTTAATTATTCATTGTCTAAAAATTATAAATAAAATAAAATTATGTAGAAAATATTTTTATATTTATAATTAATATTTATAGTCGAAAATATAACATATATAACCCTATGTAAAAATTGTTTTGCTAAAAGATATATGTTTATGTCATTTTTGTATTTACTTTAACTTAATTAATATAAAGTGTCATTATCACTTACAAGTGGATCCATGGGGTCCCAAAATCGACCCAAAGATTTCCATGGTCAGACATGTATCAACTAATTGGTTTAGGACATGTTTTAAGGTAATTTATTGTTATTATAATATTATTTTTTTACCCTTATTTACCGAATTTACCCTTTAACCACATTAAATAAAATATTTACCGAAGTAATTATTCAAAATGTCTAAAAATAAAAGTTACCTATTTACAAAATTTGGAACTCTTGATTCTAAATATGGAATCCATTTTTATAAATTCAAAACACAGAAGTGGTAGTAATTAATTTAAAATTAATTCCCGTTGTTAAAACAAAAAGCATGTTTTTAAGAGATAATAACTATCAAAAGATTGGCACTTACTTATGTACAGTTTAAATGTGAATTTATATCCAATGACCAACATTGGATTAAATGGTAAAAATATAATCTAATTATACTCTAAAATCACTCAAATTCATAATTTATCACTATTAATTGTTTCGATTAAAAAAAGATGTTTCTAATAAAAATTTAGTAATTTTCACTATTCATCAAAATATGAAAGTTATCAAAAAAGTACCAAAATTTCACCCTATTCTAATTTCGATATTCAAAATCCAAAAATGATGTCCATTTTGAAAGATAAAATTTATAAAATTTCAAAAAGTGGGTATTATTATTCATAAGGGCTAGTTTGATTGGTTGTGGTGTGTGTTAGAACTCGAAGTTGCGTACAACACACGCTACTTTATTATTCAAAGAGAAGCATACCATGGAAGCTTGGGGTGTTACAGAACAATGCCTTGAAAAAATCTTATTTCTATTCTTGTCTTGAGGCCTTGACTATGTGGTTATGATGTCTGACACTATGCATTCCATCATTATAAAATTAGCTATTGATATTACATGTGATTATTCGATCAGTAGAATATCCATGTAAATAAGTAAATGAAATTATTTGATTTTTCTTTTCTGTATTATGCTGAAGTTTAAGTTTAAAAGGCTTGTGTTTTACTCTTATACATTTCCTTAAATTTTTATGCTTATTTATGATAGTTTTCGCTATATTGTTATCCTTACTGAGAATCTGAGCTCGCCCCTTTCTTATATTTTCTTTTTCCCAGAATGTGAAGAAGTATATTATGATTAACCTAAAAGGATAGGCCAAAGGATATGAGTGTGTTCAAAGGGGACACAATGTTTTTGGTTTTTTATTTCATGATGTATTGTAAAACTTATATATGTATCAAGTATACTAAACTAATCGATCTTTCGAGACTTGATCTCTTGTGATCATGTCAGGGTTATGTAATAATGCACTGACTCTAGGTAAATAGGGTTGGGGCGTTACAGTTAGTATGAAAAGAAGTTTAGTACAAACCTTGGAAACTATATTTAGAAAAGCTCTGATTATAGAACATTACCCTAAGATAGACTTTGAAGATTAGTATAGAAGAACTTCCTAGAATTTTGTTAATGTAGATATTTTGTGAATTTTCCAAGAAATACATCTCTTTCTGGATATGAGCAGGTAGAGGTAGCTCTGGAACAGATGTATTTAGGGGTAAAACCCAAAAACACTGCTTTAATCTATACTCTTAGGATAATTCACAGTTTATTTACAAGCCATTGTGAGGGATTTATAAGTAAATACTTCCTCAAAGAAAAACATTTCTTATGATTATGGATTATATGCATAAACAGTTCAATTTATGTTAGGTATTTTACTAGTTAGGAATTATATATTGCGATTCATACACTAATCTAGTGTATTCCATTGTTTAGAAATGGTGTTTAATGGAAGGAATGGAAACTGTATCAATGCACTTAATCCATGTAGGGATTTCCCTCATAATCAAGAAAATTATAGTAGAGCTGGTGATGCAACTGGTTCTGAACATCTTATAACAATGCTGGGAAAACTCACTTAGGTTATGAATAATAACCTTACCTGTATGGAGCTCCTTGATCCACAATGCGGAGGATCAATTTTAGATCGCTTCATGAGGAAAACACCACCAACATTCAGTGGGACTACAAATCCATTTGTAGCTGAACAATGGATAAGTTCCTTAGAGAAAATATTTCATGCTTTGGGGAATAGCGAAAGGGAAAAAGTTGGCATGGCAGTTGATCACCTCACAGGAGATGCAGATCAATGGTGGTCATTAATCCAAAACACATAGGAGGATGAAGAAGTATCAAATATGGAACGGAGGGAGTTTAAAGATATTTTCTTAGAAAAATACTTTCCTCATGAACATCGAGCGGATATGGAAAGGAAATTTCTGAGACTAAGGAAAAAGGAGGATGATAATGTCCCAAAATATGAGGCTAACTTTACAAGGTTAACAAGGTATTCTGTAGATTATATACATAACCCAAGGAGTAGAATTGATTGATTCTTTGATGGGTTAAAACTATTTCTCCGTCGAGAATTAGTCTCACAATCCTTCTCATCATATGAAGATATCATCTCATGTGCTATTGATAAAACACATTTTTATTTAATATTTTATTAATAATAAATGATAACATTTCCTTACATTGTGTTAAATATGCTTATTTATAAAATATTTGGGATTAGATCATTCATTTTAAAATTTGATGGAAATTCCAGTTTTACCCTTTATAGTGCCCCATAGTATTTCAAGGATAAATATTTTAATATTTATTATTTGAACATGAAATTTTGTAAATATTTTCCTTACTTAATGGGATAAAAATTTTCTTCAGGACATTAGAGCTAAAATGTAAATTTGTTTGGACTAAATGGAACATGAAGTCAAATCTGGGATGGACCCGCCAAATTGGATATTGGTTCTGTATTTGGGCCATAACTTCTTCATAAAAGCTTGTATTGGGCCCCAAAATTTTGATATGAGATATCCAAATCAATTATTTACAAATAATTCTTCTGAAATAATAGATGGTTCAAGCGTTTTGGAGATAAAATGGGTGGTGCAAGTTGGATTAAAATATTAGGCCGAGATTATCCATTCACACTTGAAACCTCTTTAAACCTAGCCTCCCCTTCACTCTATAAATTAGTGTTTTTCACATTTAGATGGTTTGGGGCGTGAATTAAGAAGTTTAGTGCAGAGGATAAGTGGATATACTCCAATTATCTCACCATTTCAACAAGGGTATCTCTTAAAGCAAGGATCCATTCGACGAAGCCTTCTTCTTCTTCTTCGTGCTGTAATGCTTTTGTTTGTGTAATAAAATTATTTGTTCTTATTTTATTTATTCTCTTTTCTTCTATTTTGTTAAAATTTATTGTTCTTTTAATATTCTTAATTTTTCTGGAATCATGAGTAGAAATGATATTGGGTTCTACCATCTCTAAACCTTTGCAAATGAAAAACGTTTCAATGATGACTACACCGCCCATGGAAGAGTAGTTCTTTTTAGTAATCGATCTACCTATTACCTCCTTAATTCATTTATTTTGAATCAATGGGATAATTTAATTCACATAATATTATATATTAATTTAGTTTTTAATTTAAATGAAACTAAGCAAGCAATTGAACAATAAACACAAATCACATGAGGTCGAGAATTGTGTGAATTGTGAGAGCGCGAACTTAATTGGTAATTCAAAACCACACAGGATCAATTTGTAGTGTTCAAATATAATCCCTAAACTTAATTAATTATAATTTCCATAGATTATATGTTCCTTAATTTACCACTGACCATAATCTAACCTTAGAACATTAATCAAAGCAGGGTGTTGCGATTTCATATTCCGAAGTTAGCCTAGGGTTAAATTCACTTCATCTTTGTGGTAAAGTTAATTCTCATTGGGTTTGGGATTTAAAAAATTAAGGGATCATAATTAAGTGTATATTAATTTAAATGATAATTATTAACAAATGATTGAATAGGTAGAGTTAGATCAATTACTCCTTTTAAAATATTTTCTAAAAAAACATCTTCTTGTTGTGTCGTCTTAATTGAACATTATTTCAAAAATAAAAACAAAAAACTTTATACAATCTTCTACCACTGACTTCTTCAAGATTTATGAATGGTAAAAATCCCCCACATCCTTTAAAGTAGTGTTATTATTCCATTTTATGTTACTTTCAAAATACCTTTAATAAGTTGTCAAATTTACGTCCTCCTTTGATAGACGACCCTGGTCAGCCACTCTGCTGTACCTAAGTACCCAAAAACCACTAATCATTTGAGGGTGCCCACAATAGAGACTTTAAAATTGGTGTCGTTTCTAGGGAGGAAGGTAATTATTTTAACCAATTAGAGTTATTTATTTTATTTTACATTTTATTCTCTTATTCTCTTCTTTCTTTCTTCTTTACCCAATCTGAATTTTGTTTTCTCTTATTATTTTATTTTCTTATTCTTCTTTTTAGACCATCAACTCAAACTTCTCATTTTTATTAGGGTCCAGTTCCTTTTTTTATTTTTATTTTTTTTATGAAACGAACTAATCCCGAAGATCACTTAGATCTTAATCGTGAGATTAAACGTAGCCTTCGAGCTCGAATCAGACATTCTCAATCTATGAGAAGTATCAACATTGAACCAGTTGGAGAATTACTCCACTATCAGAGCATTGAAATTGGAATAAACTCAAATTAAACCATAAAATAATAACCAGTGGCTAAAAATAATGGAAATTTACTTAATAGAACCATTCAATAATTGGTAGTACTTGATATTAATTATCAACCAAATTGTATTGCATACCAAAATCACAAATCGGATTTTAAACTGAAATCTGAGTTAATTCACCTTATTCCAAAGTTTCATGGAATATTGGGTGAGGACCCAAAAAACCTTAAATAATTTAATTTGGTTTATTCAAACCTGAAACCCAGAAATGTGTCTGAAGATCAAATCAAACTAAGAGCATTCTCATTCTCACTTGATGGAGCTGTGAAAGATTGTATGTTTTATTTACAACCTGAAGATGTAACTTGTTAGAATGATTTGAAACATCTTTTCTTGTAGATATTTTTTCCAGCTTTAATGACCACATCTATTCGAAAGGATATCTTGGGGATGAATCAATCCCAAGGGGAGTCAATGTATGAGTACTTGGAGCGATTCAAGAAGTTGTGTGCAAGCTACCCATATCACCAAATTAGTAAGAAACTCCTCGTCCAATACCTCTATGAACAACTCACAGCTATGGGTAGAAGCATAGTGGATGTTTCGGCTAGAGGATCATTGCAAGACAAAACACCAGTATCTTCATGTGAGTTTATTGACAAGATGGCCCAAAACTCCGAACAATTTGGCGATCAAGGCACACCACGTGTTAGGGTAGTACATTAGGTAAGTCCTTCTTCTCTTGAGAGTCATTTGATTGATACCAAGTTAGAAGAACTGACCACTATGGTGAGTCATATTTCTTTTCCTCAAAAAAATATCCCAACCCACTCCTATGTGGCCATGTGGAATTTTCTCTGAAACAGACCACCCAACTGACTGTTGCCCCCAACTACAAGAAACAAAAGATTGTGCTGTAGTGTTTCCTGGGAGACCATATCAGTAGAACCAACAACCATATCCCCAAAATAAGTTTGATTCCTTTTCTCCAACAAACAACCAAGGGTGTAAGGATCAATCAGACATGAGGTATGGCTCTGGACATCAACAAAGGCCTTACTTTCAACAAAACATCCAACAACCTCCGCCTTACTAGCAGGGTTTCCAACAACCCCAAAGGATATTTGAAGCCCAAGCATCAAAAATATAGTAACAAGGGAATCCCCCACCCAAGGTAGATTCTAACATAGATGATATTTTGAAGCAAATTGTTCTTAATAAATATAATGAGATAAAGAGTCAAGGATTGGAGCTGAGGGAATTGACGACTCAAATAAGCCAGATTGCCACCGCACTCCATGAACTCATAAGTAAGAACTCTGAAAATCTTCCTTCCCAACCTACCCCAAATACCAAGGTTAATTTCAGTACCATCACATTGAGAAGTAGAAAGCAAACAACTGATACATATATGCCTATTGTTCAACCAAGATTCACCACAAATTCGAAGAAGCCCCATTCAAAACTAGTTGATGAGAAACCCAAGGAGAAAGATAAAGGTATGAAAAATATTGATGATATTCCTCCTAAACCCCTTCCTTTTCCAAATATAGTTGTACAAACCAAGAATATGGCTGAAGAGGAAATGAAAAAAGAGGTTTCGGACACATTTAAGCATGTGGAGATCAACACCCCTTTACTATAAGCTATCAAGAAAATCCCAAGGTATGTGAAATTATTAAAAGAAATTTGTACCAATAGAAGAGGGATTAAGGTAAATGAGAGGATCAATATTGGAAGGAATGTTTCATCACTCATTACACCAACTCTAGCAATTCAAACAAAGTGCAAGGATCCCGGTAAATTCACCCTCCCATCCACCATAGGGGAGTTACACTTTTTTATACACATTGTGATTTACGAGCTTCCATAAATGTGATGCCTCACTCTGTATTCTCTTCTTTGTAGGTTGGTAAGTTTAAGCTAACGAGAGTAGTGGCGCAGTTGGAAAATAGATCTACACCATATCCAGTCGGAGTCCTTGAGGATATACTTGTTTAGGTAAGAGACATGATCTTTCCAGTAGATTTCTTTTTCTTAACATGGAGGATGATCAGGTAAGTTCTCATTCTCCCATTATCTTAGGTATACCCTCCCTCAAAACTGAAAAAACTATCATAAATTTCAATTAGGGTACACCTTCCATGGAGTCTGGGAATGAAGTTGTGATATTTAATGTTATGGACTCCATGAAGTACCCCTCAGAGGACCATTCTGTATTTGTTATCTCCCATTATGAACCACAAAATAAAAACCCCATGTAATTTGATTGTACTATACTTAGGTAGATTATGAGTATTGGTTCTAGTTTGATGTCTAAGAGTACTTCCACACCAGTTTCTAATGCACAAGAATTTCATAGATTTGATTTTGAAATGAATTCATATTCTGATTTTGATCATGTGAACTCTGATTATGACATGTTTGTTGAGTATACTGATGGATTTGATGCTTTATTCTCTAATATTTATGATATATATTCCAATAATTATATTCATTGTGCACATATTTTAGTTCCTTCAATTTCTCCATCCATAAATCACCCCCCTACATTATAACTCAATCCATTTCCACATAATCTCAAACACTCATACTTGTTAAGTGGTGAGAAATTACCTGTTATCACTACTAACAATCTCCCTTTTGAACATAAAGAAAACTTTTGAATCTTTTGAGGGAGAACATTAAATAAATCAGGTGAACCTTATCTGACATATCCAGTATTAGCCCCCCATTTTCATGCATAGGATTCTTTTGTAGGATGAGGCTAAACCGGTTAGGTAGCCACAAAAGTGACTCAATCCAACCCTTCTGGAAGTTGTTAAAAAGGAGGTTGAAAATTTCTCTAGGCTTATCACATTTCAGATTCTCAGTGGGTGAGTCCTATTCAGGTTGTGCCTAAGAAAAGTGGTGTTACAATTGTTAAAAATGATAAATAGGAGTTAGTTCCAATGAGTGTTTAAAACAGTTGGTGTGTGTGTATTGATTATAGGAAACTAAATCAGTCCACTCATAAGGACCATTTCCCCCTCCAATTTATTGATCAGATGTTTGAGAGACTAGCTGGGAAAACACTCTATCGCTTCTTGGATGGATTTTATGGATATTTTCAGGTTCCTATTGCTCTGTAGGATCAAGAGAAGACAATATTCAGTTGTCCATTCGGTATGTTTACCTACTGAAGGATGCCATTTGGATTTTGCAATGCCCTAGTTACCTTCCAGAGATGCATGGTGAGTATTTTTTCTGATTTTATTGAGACCTACATGGAGGTATTCATTGATTATTTTACAGTATATGGATCTTCATTTGATGATTGTATCTCTAGTTTGGGAAAGTTTTAGAACTGTTGTATTGAGAAGAATCTGGTCTTAAACATTGAAAAGTTTCATTTTATGGTAGAGCATGGAATTGTCTTAGGGCATGTAGTGTCAAAACATGGGATAGAGGTTGAAAGATATAAGGTTGATATTATTTCATCCCTACCCTATCCTTCATGTGTGTGTGATGTGAGATATTTTCTAGGGCATGCAGGATTTTATCGGCACTTCATCAAAGATTTTAGTAAGATTGGTCTTCCTATGTCATGATTACTTCAAAGGGATTCTGATTTTGTGTTTGATATTTCTTGCATAAATTATTTTGACGGGCT
Organism: Viscum album; assembly: GCA_963277665.1. NCBI lineage: Eukaryota > Viridiplantae > Streptophyta > Magnoliopsida > Santalales > Viscaceae > Viscum > Viscum album. Next base: position 655,417,413 of record OY728123.1, read on the forward strand.
AAAACAGAATCTGACCACTCCACTTATCATAAATCCTCCACGATGGGAGCTTCCTTTTGAGATTATGTGTGATGCCTCCAACTTCACGGTTGGAGCTGTCTTATCTCAGAGGGTGGAGGGACGTTCACATGTGATTGCATATACATCGAGGGAACTAGATTCATCCCAATCAATATACAAAACCAAGGAAAAGTATTTTCTTGTTTTCATATTTTCTTTAGATAAATTTCATTCATATTTATTGGGCTCTAAAGTAGTTGTTTTTTCTGACCATACAGCTTTGAGGTGCCTCTTGAAGATTCTAGATGCAAAGCCTAGACTTATCCGATGGATGCTCCTTCTTCAAGAGTTTGAAATTGAGATAAAGGAAAATAAGGGTCCAGAAAAACTAGTGGCATACCACATGAGTAGGCTTACTCACACACTAGAGGATGATACCTTGGACTAGGTACCACTTCGAGACAATTTCCCGGATGATCATATTTATTCTGTCTCAGGTACGCATCCTTGGTATGCTGATTTAGTGAACTACCTTGTTGCATATGAAATTACTGAAAATTTAAAGAAACATAAAGTTGAAAAGTTAAAGAGTGAGTCTATATTTTATGTGTGGGATGATCCCTAATTATGGCGCATTTTAGTGACCAAGTTATTAGGAGGTGTGTTACTGATCATTACTTCGATTCTGTTCTGCAATTTTGTCATTCACTTGCTTGTGGTGGACACTTTTGACCCCAACGGATATCTAGGAAAGTTTTAGACTTTGGATTGTGTTGGACATGTTTATTTCAGGATTCTCATGTGTTCTGTAAGTCGTGCTCACATTTCCAACACACAGGTGATATTTCTAGGAGACACAAGATTCCCCAACAACCCATATTATTCTATGATATTTTTTATGTATGGGGAATTTATTTTGTGGGTCCTTTTCCAAGTTCTTATGGTTTCCTTTATATTTTGGTTGTTGTTGATTATGTGATAAAATGGGTGAGGATAAGGCCACCAAGACTGTTGATTCTCATGTTGTTGTGGACTTTTTCAAAGCACATATTTTTTGTAAGTTGGGAGTACTGAAGCCCATCATCAGTGACCAAGGGACACACTTTTGCAATCAGAATTTGGCTTCCCTGCTTTGGAAGTATGGGGTGACACACAAAACATCAACACCATACCACCCCCAAAAAATGGTTAGTATGAGGTTTCAAATCATGAGTTCAAACAAATTTAGGAGAAAATCATGGATCTAAATAGGAAGGATTTGAGTAAGCGCTTAGATGATGTGATATGGGCTTAAAGGATAGTATAAAAGACACTTATCGGTATGTCCCCATTTCAGATTGTTTTTGGGAAATTCTATCATCTACTTGTGGAAGTTGAGCATCGGGATTATTGGGATATAAAGAAATGTAACATGGATTTGTCCCATGCTAGAATCCAAAGGAAACTGTAAATTCAAGATCTTGAGGAGATTCGATTGTCTTCATATGAGAACTCAAGGCTCTACAAGGAAAGATAAAAAGAAGATCATGAGAAAATGATCCAAAAAAGAGAATTTCAAGTTAGAGAGAAATTCTTTCTCTATAGTTCATGACTGAACCTGATTCCTGGTTAGTTGGGTTCCAGGTGGTTAGTTCCTTATGTTGTGACTAATGTTTCTCCTTAAGGGATCCTCTCTATTTCACTTTTATTCTAGATTGTCCTCTATGTTATGCCCTTTTATGTGTAATTAATAGTAATGGGGTATGATTACACACCTCCCCCATACTATCCTAATTATTTTTAAATTATGATAAACCCCTTTGTCTCTCATTAATCCCTCTAAAGTACAGATGATACCATGTCAATATTTCGTAAGGGATTCAACCCGAACCTCCTTTATTCTTTCAGGTTTCTTTATATTTATTTTTACCTAAATGAGGATATATATTATTATGTTCATCTTATAAATGATATGTGAATGTTCCAAAATCATGTATCTAGTTCCATTCATCATTCTCTTTTAGGGATATACATGTTTTTAAGTGATTCTCTCCTCAATACTTCCCGATAAGCAAACTTGTTTTGAGGTAACTTCCTGAATTCTTACCCGATTTCAATCGCACTCTATATTCTTTTTTAATCCACCATTATATTTATAAAATAAGTCTTTTTATTGTGAAAACATTTCTGGTTAACTTATGGTTTTTTATAAATGATTTTTCCCTTTTCTATTTTAAAGGCTCTATAGTATTTTCCTTAAAACCACTCAAAAATGTTTTTATGCTAAAATTTCTTGAGTACTTTTTCTACATGTGGTCACTCATACATGAAATAATTTACCATGATACATTCCTATTATCCCTTATTAATTTCCATGTATATCTTAGTTCCTTTATTTCATGGACACTTTTATGATACGACCATTTTTTATGCTTTATGGCATGATTGTGGTACCCAATTATTTACATGGATAACCCTTATGTTTATGAAATATTGATTATGTATGATTATTTATGTGGAAACAATATTCATGAAAAGTTAATATGGGTTCACCTAGATAGCACTCCAATGAATTGGGTAAAGTTAAGTCTCGTGAGATGTTATGTGCGATGGTGTTGGCAGTTAGTCTTGGCTTGTTCTTTCATGTGAAACGATCTTAGCGGTTTTCCTTGACTCATACTAAATTCATGTTTTATTTTTTTCCACATTTCTATGACTCCATTTTTATATGATTCCATTTTTATATATTAAGGTTCCATATGTTATATTCCTTTTTATATCATCATGTCATTCCTTCTATTACTTTTGTTAATGATTTGTTCTTATGGTTATTCCCTTACTGGTCTATTTAGCTCATCCCTTTGTTCATGTGTTCCCCAGGGTACCCTATATAAATGTTTGAGCACAATGGAAGCTAGGAGCTCAATTTGAAGATTAAATAAAGAAGTGTTTTTTTAGTCCCATGTTTTTAGTTTTATGTACCAAGTCCTCAAAGACACTAGAATTCACGATGCTTGACTTGTACTCTGATGTATAATTATACTTAAAATCATGTAATGTTATGTGAAAAGGCTAGGAAAGTTATAGCACTGTAAGATGTAATATTGGTGGCTCATGGACTGCTACCTCAAGATCATGGTCATTGTATCGCTCCTAGAATATGACTCGAGTAATTCATGATAGCATATCTCTAAAATTTTTAATCACATGCCTCATACAATATTTAATTGTGGATAGGAAAAAACGAAAATGGGAAAGGATAGGTACACATCCTCCCTATAAATGAGTCACGGCACTCTAATTGTTCCGAAATAAAAGTATAAATGATAATAAAGATCATTAAAGTCTCAGGAGACACTTCTTAATTCCCACTACTAAGGTCACATTACGGTCAGGGCCTCATACAACACAACAAAGGTTTGATATATGGAGTCTCAATTTCAAGGTATAAAATAAAACATCCTTTAAATTACAATTGGCATTCCCATTTTGGCGCTAACCATTTCATTTTAAAAATTAAAATTTATTTAAGTTCATTCTTATTTATATGGATATATATATCTCAATACAGCTAAATTTTTCATTATTCCTAATTTATAAAGGCTCATACACTTTATAAATTTCAATTGGCACATCAAGTAACTATGACCTAACCTTTACATTTGGTATCAGGATATAATAGTTCATGTATACTAATCTTATTAAGTCAACTACCATTCGCAATTTATAGAAGTAAATTTCTCTTAAATTAAAATTGGCATTCAAAAATCAAATCAACTAATAGTTCATCCCATAGAACCTGTGGTTCCTAGATCAATCATAGAATAATTGATTAATTATGGTTTAATCATAAATCTATGTGGTAAAACACAATTTAATTGATTTAGTCACTTTAATTAATCCAATTATGTTATCCCTATAATAAATGTTACCACATTTCAATATATAAAAATCAATGCACTCACAACAATCACATGAAATACAAGAAATGCACACAGAAAGTAAACATGGCATGGAAAAATGCATGGAATATAATTCCTAGGTGCCTATAAGGATGCATGAAATGATTCCCCCTTACTATACCAGGTCAAGGAAATAAATCCATAATAGCAATGATATTAATATTTATAACATCACAAAACATGTGTGTCTCCCAATGGTGAAATCAATACAATTGTATCATGAACAAACTATTAATGATAATAACCCATCCTAGGTAATTTTGGTTTCCCTTATATGTGGGTTAGCTACTTATAGGAATAGGATCATTACCGAATTCTAATACATCTTAGTCTCATTTATAATACCCAAGCATTAATAAAAAATTAAAATGAATCTATAATACCACTTTGTAGCATCCTGCCCCAGAAGCCACTAAGCGGTGCCCTGAGACAGTTGGCCAAAAAACCTAAAGTGTTCCTCCGCATACACCAGAGGCTAAAAACTAGAAGTGAGGGCCTAGGGTGTGTTTGTGGGGATATTATTCCCTCATGATTCAGATTTTATTACAATGGTAAATAATATATGGGAAACAACAAAGGAAATAATAAATAAGAAAAAGTTGAATAATAAATAAACTTCTAATAATAAGAAGGTGGAATATGAATTAACAATAGACACAAAATTATGATGATGCTCATGTCATGTAGCTATACAAAATAAGGTAAATAGGATATAGGGGAAATAGGTACATACCAAAGGATATACAAAAAAACAAAATCTTCCACTACCAGCATCACGATCATAGGCTCGGTCCTCTACAACTGTACTCTATCCTAGAACTACGAATAAAGCATCGACAATTGGTTGCTTAACTTTATCTACACCTAAAATCATGAAGTCTACTTGGGTTCTAAGGTCTTCCCAAGCAGTGCTTGAGATATAATTATTGGGCCACCACCAATGATGTCTATATCAATCCAGTCTATGCATATAAAATGAGTAGTGTGTAGGTGAATTATAAATTTAAAGTAATAAATAAATAAAAAATGTCATTCCAGTTTCCTCATAGATAACTAAATGACACTACCTGCTTCAGAATAAAATGGATGACTTTGAGAAAAAGGTGAACTTGTGAATATCTGATATGGTATAATAGTGGGTCATTATAAAATGAGAATCAAGAGTGGACCTAACCCAAGCATGTGATTTGGATTGGTGGATGTGTCCCTTAATTTAATATCTTGTAATTTCATAAATTTATATATAGAATCTCTCAAAATTATAAGTGGTATCCTGAGCCCTTCCAAGGTGATCCAAAATAGGAATCCCAAGTATAACTTTGGGATCTCTATAAATACCTCACTATAGAGTCCTTCCATGGTGACCCATAAAAAAGGAAACCCAGGTATCACTCCCAGTATAGTGTAATCCTTACCCTCTGGTGACTCCCCTAGGGAATGGGAATCGCTCATAGGCAAGTAAGTAGTCTACATGATGATCTCGTCTGAGGAATCCCATAAAGATCCAAGTATCTCTCATATTATATTTACAATCAAAAATAATTTTTAATTATATAGCATGATGAGACCATCCAAGGAATCCCATAAGGATCTAAGTATCTCCCTAAGATTGGATATGAGGTAATTCTTAGCTTTCCAAATTCACACCATTTGGTAAGGAATTTCATTTAATACACTTAAATCATGTTTTCAAAATTATTAAATTTATCTGAATACCTTAAAATTGTGGAATAAGGTATAAGGTTCTAAATACATTGGCACTCTTCTCTTTATTTTATTTCACAATTCAATGAATCATTTATTACATGTAAACACACACCTCAAAATGTGGTTTAACATTTCAAGGGAAGGGAGAAGTTAGGACTTTAAAGAAGGTTTCATTCATAGGGGTGGCTCACATCGTGGAAATCAACCAACTGTGTTTATTCACTGATAGCTAGGATCAAACTAAGAATAGTGAGACATTTAATATAATTATATATAGCTAATGGAAGTGACACCATAGGATCCTAGCATGTGGCACAATGGTGCATATTATAAATGTAACTAGACTTGATGGAAAGGAACTATACCACCTACCTTATCCCCGTAACACTCTCCTCATCCATTTTCGGCCCTTGAGTCAAGCTATAATGGGAGAAATTGAAAGAACGGATCCATGCCCAAATAATAAGGCCTATGATCACTTACCAAAATAGCATTGTATGTGAGAATATAAACTAATAAATTAAGTAATATGATTATATATCTTACCTCTATGGATAAAATTCACCCAATATTGAAAGAAACAGAGATCAGATAGAGGAGAAAAGGTAAATCCTAGCTTAGATTGAGGGAGGAACTTCACATGAGGTAAGGGTCAGCTATCAAGGAGAAATAAGGGAGGAAGAAGAAATTATGGTTAAAAACATTTCATGAAAAAAATGGTAAATTACCACTTAAATAAGGGGTCATGTGGTTTTTCCACATGGTTCACCAAACCGTGGTCCAACCATGCAGTAGCCACTATGTAACATCCCGACCCGGGTACCACACATCGGCGCCCCAAGCTGGCTCTCTACATGACCTAAAGTGTGCCTCTCCACACACCATAGGATTATAACTCTAAGTGATGGTATAATATCAATCATGTGGATACTATACCCTCTTTATCATAGTAATAACATAGTGGAAAATAAAATAGAATAACCAAATGATATATCCATAACCATAACAACACTATAATCACATGATGACCAAAACAGGAAATACAATAACCAAAAAAACCAATAGATATTCTGTTCCAATACATACCGAGGTTAAATATTAAAAACCCAAAATAAATAAAGACACTGACAACTCCTAAGTGAGTCCCAACACCAAGTTTGGCACCCTCATCCATGCTCCATCCTGACATAGCCATCTAACATTGGGCCTTTTCCCTTAACATATCTTACAACTATGAAATCTATTCGGGTACCGATCAAGTATCCTGAGTAGGGTGTGAGTACAACATAGTAGTACACAACCTACGACATCTAAAACAATATATACTCAATAACAGTGTATTCATTTTTATAAAGAATAAATTACAATACATAAGTAAAAAATTATCACATGTTTCAATTAATATTTAGTTAACCACATAAACTACCAGGATCCCGAGGACACCTGAATCTCAATACCTTGTTTGGCATGTGTTGGAGTCTAAACTATACCCAAGGGATACCATATATTATAATTCCATTATTACCATTCATCATCTCCATTAATATCATGTCCAATTGGAACCATAGTTTTTTTCAAACTCATGGGCATATAAAATTTTGTCTAACACCTTGTGGGTATTCAGAGCCTTAGTCCCTATCCCACACCTCAATTATCACTATAGTATTTTGATGTAGTATAACTTGTCTGAAAATCATTTATCAATTTATCGCTATGGGATTTTGATGTAGTATACCATGTCCCACACACAAATATCAATATTTTTCACTATGGGATTTAGATTCAGGATACCCTATACCACACACGAATATCAACAATCACATGTATCACAATATAAATATTTATCACTATGGGTTTTTGATGTAGTAGACCATATCCCAAAAATGAATATCACACAATCACAATTTCACATGTATCTCAAAAACCCATTAATTAATTCACTAATTAATTAATCCACTTTAATAATTGAAAATTCACATCATTCCCTTAATTAATTCAAGAATTAATTAATCACATCTGTTAATTACATAAACACAACAATCTCAATTAATTAATTCAACAATTAATTAATTAAGCTCAACATTCCCAATATCCCCATAATTAATTCAACAATTAATTATTTCAATTTGATCAATTTCATAAACCCAAAAATTCCCATTAATTAATTAAAAAATTAATTAATAACGTCAATTCCTTTAATTAATTCAACAATTCATTAATCTTGTTTAATTAATTTCATAAACACGACAATATATATTAATTAATTCAATAAATAATTAATCAAAATCAGTATTCTCAATATCCCCATTATTAATTTAACTATTAATTATTTCAATTCAATCAATTTCAAAACACAACAATCTTTATTAATTAATTCAACAATTAATTAATCAAATTCAATAATCCCAATATCCCCAATTTCACAATCCCTTGATTAATTAATTTACCAAATTAATTAATTCAATTTAAGAAACTTTGTTTCTAATAATTAAATATAATTTCTAAAATTACATACATGTAATTGCAATCAAGACTTTGGGATTTGAATAATAAACTACCTACATCAATTCGTTGATGATCGATCTCCTAAGAGAAATCCCCAATTTGAAACAGATAGGTCAATTCCATGCCGAAGAACATTATCTAGATCCGAAACCTAGATCCATGATCCAAAACACCTAGTAAGGAAAACTATCTACCCATCCTCACCAAGGCACACTCCCAAAATAACACAAGTTAGTTAAATTAATAGTAATAGTACATCGATATTTGGGTACCACACACCATTTTACAACTGGTTATTTAAGACATCCTATGCGTCAGACGTCCCCCACAAGTTCCACTGTAGTCCCACTATCACCCCAAAAACAACCTTATGGAAAATCACAACCACACATCCCACCTACAGACACCTGGGCCACCACAACCACACACATCCCCACCCACAGACACCTGGTCTATAACAACCACTACCACGCCTGAAGACACCTAGGACCTAACAACCACTACCACGCTCGAAGACACCTGGGCCTCATCACGAAGACACTTGGGAACAAACCCACCTGAAAACACTTTGAAAAACCACAACAAGACACCCTGGCTGAAGGGTCTTGGGCCAAAATATACCTTAGATATCACAGCCTTCCCAAAGAGTCCCGAGCTACCTGGGAGAGGGAACATAAAGGATCCAATTACTATCCACTCATGATAATGTTGGAAAAAACACCCTCCCCCATGAAATGGGGTTGTTCGGCATGAAGTTCTCAACATGGGTGGGGTGAGAATAAGTAACACAAGAAATAAACTTATACATATATTTGAACAAGCACTCATCCCAACCTAAGGGTTCTTAAACCATCCCATACACAAACACTCTCATTACTATTCCTACATGCACAAATACACAACATCCTCAACCAGAGCACAACCCAATTCTGGAAAACAATTCTCCATTGAACACATTCTTGTTATCATGTTCAAGTGATTCTACTTAAATATTCCTTAACTACTAGGAAATTAACAAGCATAGCCACAAGGCAAGGAAACAACTAAAAGAAAATATCCAAGAAGGAATTTGAGCATTCACACCTGGTTATCTTATAAATTCACAACAACAAAAGGGACCAGTGACATCCCTCGAAGTACTGGAAGCAAATCAAGCCCCAACATACGGCCCCGCATGGCCTCAAATCCACAACCAACTGCTGAACAATAAGAGATCCCATCCCCATCCACGTCACCCCATAAGCATCAAGCATAAAAACCATGTGTATTAGAGAATAGATCAATGGAGTTACAATTTTGACCACACTATTTATCAAGTTCCTTCATCCATTTGGTTACCTGGGTTGATCACACAATGATTCTTATTCATTGGGAATCCATTTTATTGACCATGTTTATGTGATTAACCAGTTTCCATGTTACAGCCATTCAATCCCAAGATTATCCAGAAAAACAGAGGTTCATTAGTGCACAAGAAAGGACCACCAAAAGCCACTATTTTTAGTGGGCATAAGCCAATACAATTCACAACAAAAAAATGAAGATAAAATAAATACAGAAACATCCTCAACAAAACACACTGCTTCATTATTTAGATTTTGTTTATTATCTTCGTTAAGGGTTGGTTTCATCCACATCCTGAGGGAAAAATTATCACACCCACCCCACAAGATGCACAGTAAAGAGAGACGAAGGAAAAACCTATACATGGATGGTCAAGGATCGAATTTTTCTCCTTGCGCCAAGAACTGGGGATGCGTGAATTGTATAGGAAGAACATTCAGGACTCCAAGGAAAAGCGGGAAGGGCTCCAACACAGTTCGATGATTTGTCTCTGAAGGAAGTCTCCTACCGCACTAAGATAAACTGAAAGGAAAATAAGAGATGATCTTGGCTTAAGAGGAGTCCAGATCCTAAAATCATAGAGATGATTTCAAAATACTTAAAATTTGGATCGTGGGTTGACCACATGGTTGGGCGGTTTCACATGTTTGGATTAATTAATATTTAATAATTATCCTTAAAGATGGTGGAGATAATGCCTGTGAGTTAAAATATTTCCTTTAAATGCAGAAAAATGCATAATAGGGGTAAAACTGTAAAACACGACAAAGGGGTGACACTGAGGAAAAAGGACCACATATTTTGGTAACTCAAGGGTTTCCATACTATTGGGGGTATAAAAAATCTTTCACTGGTTATAAATGGATTTTAAAGGGGTATTAAAATACTTTTATGTCAAAAGATACATTACTGGGAAAAAATAAGAGGGTCCTAGAAAAGTAGGGAAGGAATCACCGTTAGGTGAGTCACCATCACCCTGGCACCATCACCCTGGCACCATTGCCCTGGCACTATCTCCCTAGCATCATCACCCTGACATTGTCGCCTTGGAACTGTCGCCCTAGCATTGATGTCGATTGGTGTTATGGATAACCCATTGGTGCCACAGACACCCATCGGAGTCACTGACTCTCATCGGTTCCATTGATTCCAATTGGTGCTATGGACGACCCGTCGCTGCCCCTGATAATCATCGGTGCCACCGACGTCCATCGGTGCCACCGATGCTCATTGGTGCCACTGATGCTCATTGGTTCCACTAATGCTGATTGGTTCTATGGATGACCCATCAGTGCCATCGATGCCCATCGGTGCCACTGATGCCCATCCATTCCACTGATGTCGATCGGTGCCACCGACGACCATCGGTTCCATCGATGTTGATCGGTGCCACCGTCGCCCATCGGTGCCACCGATGCCCATTTGTTCCAGCAACACCCATTGGTGCCACTAACGCTCATTGATGCCACCGTTTGTTCAATTCTAAAATTTGGAAAACTTCTTAATGAGTCATTGATGGTCCCTAGGACACCCAAAACACCATAATTTGGAAAAGTAATGGACCAGGAGGGTTCGGTCCATTACATCAGATACCTATCAAACTATTCTTGCCCTCAAGAATTCAAGTGTAAACTCAAAGAAAATATGGGGGGTCCGAAGGCTCCATCCAACTTGGATTCACAACTCCCACAAGTCATAAGGCTCCATCCAATACGAAGCCATCAAAATCAGACAGACACCGGGTTCTAAGTCTATCCTGAACTCAACATCACGTCGAGGGGGTAGGGTCACAACCACTTTAGGGAATATGTCAAGGAAATCAATAAAGATATTCATAACTTCCACCATCTCTGAGACTACTGGTTCCATTGACATCTAGTCTATCATGGAAATAAGGGGATCCACACGTTAGCTGCCCTCCCGGCAACCCCGCTCGCTGACGAAATCTACACACTGACCGCCCATATTTGAGAATATGATCCTTACCTGGAATCAATAAATAATGGAACACATATAGAACAACCATTCGATTCTTAAAATTACATCATATGGCTATATCTGTATCAAAAGAAGTTCCCCACTGGACTGATGTGTCCCCAACATCAGTCTGTATCCTCGAAAAATGTAAGACAATCTGGTCTAACCTCCAAATGGAATACTCAATACTAGGGGAATAATAAGTCTCTCTTCATCTAGACCTAGATAATGGGATAGAATGTGTGTAACAGAGTATTTTGAAGCTCTTGAATAAAAAAAGGCACAAGTAAGAGTACTAAATAAGCTGATCGTACCTCAAACGACCTCTGGCCCTGCTGAAACTACTGCCTCTACGACGGGCAACTACCCACAGCCAGATCCTCTACCCCTCGACTGTCAGTTGTCTCCCTGACCACACCCCGATCATGGTTTCTATGTAGTGACCTAAGTTCAGCATCCTCCTTCAACGTCTTCTCTCGGAGGACCGGGAGCACTCTATCGCTGATGTTCCTGCTGAAAGGGTGTGGCTGGAAACTTCTACTATTGAGGTGGGAGCAGAACCTTCCCACCTCCACCATATTTTACATGGACCGAGCATTGATTATGAAGATTCACATGTCTTCCATAGATAAAACACCTCATTCCTAGGCTCATGGAGAAAGGGTGAGGTCCATGAGATTGAAACTGGAACTGTTAGGGCATGCTCACCGTCGGCCAAAACCTAGAAGGCCCCGATGCTAAAGGCATGCTGCTAATGGACTTCCCCTTTGATGAGATCAATTGGCTCCCCTCACACAGCACACCTCCCAGTGTGTGCATCCTCTCCACCACTTTATCCTTATTCTGAACCTCTAAGTATGTTGGTAGAGTGAAGAGAATAACAGTGTACTGCAGGGAAGGTCGGAATGCCTCCTCTAAACGTCTTGTCTGCTATTCCTCATCCAGGAAGATGTTTAGACATAAATGGAGGAGATCCTTGAACTTGATCCCCAACTCTCATACTGAAATACTCCCCTATTGTAGGAAGAGTGACTCCTACCTCTTCTTATCCTTCATTGTAGAAGAAATTAATTTCGCCCATAACTCCCTCTCAAAGTTAGCCCACAAAACCTCAGCTTCCTTCTTCTCCTTTAGATAGAGAATCCACCACTGACGCGCCACTCCCCACTTTGGGATTACATCAAGAGGAACCAAGTACTCTATCGGAGCCTAGATCAAGATGAAATCTACCACCAACTCATCATGATAGTTCTCTATCTCCATGTCTGAGACGTTGTCCTCATACTTCCTAAGGGTCTTCCGCTGAAAGGTTTCAAGTTTCCTCCGCCACTGGTCATCCTCCTCCTCCTGATCAGTCCTCTATTGTTCATACAAATCAGCCTCATGGTCCTCGTTCACCAACACTACTCATGGAGATCATCCAGGTGTCATATCTACAAGGTAAACAAGGAATTCCTAAGTCTGGTTAGTGTAGAAAATCTCTTTTAATTTTTACTTAGACTTGTTATTCATTTTAAATTCCCCATAACACCCAAAACACACAAGAACACAAATCACCATAATGCATGTACCTTTCCTATGGCCTCTTCCCTGCAATCAGTGTATCCTCACATGGTCATTCGGTAGGCCCAGAATCCTTGCATCGAATCATGGGCGGCCCAAAAATCGTGTGTCCTAGCTGGTCTTCCCTAGCCTACTTTACGCACCAATATTTCCTAACACTATTGCCCTACCATCCCATGCAATTCTAAATTTTCCTAACCCCGAACTCCATACTATCTCTTAACCATCACCTCTGATACCATTCTTCCATGACTCACCTTTACCAAGATGAGGGAAGGTGCAGCAACATGCCAAACCCTTACTTCTTCAAGTTAAAGGATAGATAATGACCCCCAATTCTCACCTTCTATAGGTACTAGAGTGGAGAATAGCCCCAAGGGTATATAATCACATGTAATATGGAAGGCATAGCCCTTTTAATAGAAAAATATTGGGAGATAAGATGGTAAATCCCAAAAAACTCTAAATTCTGAAAGTAAAAGTAAATCCAAAATCCATTTCTATATGCATGTCCAAAATAAACTGATACATAGTACAGGAAAAATACAAAGGAAGGTACAAAAAGAAATAAAAGCATCAAGGAAAACTCCCAAATCCTGAGCTATTAAGGCCCTAAAGAGTACTCAAAGTTCCCCAGGAAACCTTAAAGAAGATTTATATAAATAGGGTGAGTATAAATGTATACTCAGTAGGGAAAACCAAAAGCTCTCGTGCACAAGTGGGGAGGCATTCTAATGCCTCGTGAGAAAGTAGAGGTAACCAAAATACCCAGCAAGGAAAACTGTCCACCCAGACTCACCAAGGAACACTCCTGAAATAACGCAAGTCAGGTAAAGTAATAGTAATAGCACATCGATATTTGGGTACCCTGCACCACTTTCCCACTTGTTATTTAGGACATCCTATGCGTCTGACCTCCCCCACAATCTCTACGGTTGTCCCACTGCCACCCCAAAAGAAAACTTATGGGATATCACAACCACACATCCCGCCCACAGACACCTGGGCCACCAAAACCACACACGTTCCCACCCACAAACTCCTATCCCACAACAACCACTTCCACGCTCGAAGACACCAAGGCCAGAACAACCACTTCCACACCTGAAGACACATGGGCCTCATCCCAAAGACACTTGGGAATAAACCTTCCCACACTCACCTGGTCCAACCACCAAAACACACCCTGCCTAAAGGTTCTTGGGATAAAATATACCTTATCCATCATGGCCAACCCAATTTGTCTTGGGAAACCTGGTAGAAGGATCAGAAAGGAGCCAACAACCATCCACTCATAAGAATGTCGGGAAAAACACCCTCCCCCATGAAATGGGGGTGTTCGGCATGAATTTCTCAACATGGGTGGGGTGAAAATAAGAAACACAAGAACTAAACTTATACATATAGTAGAATAAGCACTCATCCCAAACTAAGGGTTCCAAAACTAGCCCATACACAAACACTCACATTACTATTCCTACATGCACAAATACACAACAGCCACAACTAGAGCACAACCCAATTCTAGAAAAAAATTCCCCATTGAACCCATTCAAGTGATTCCATTTAAATATTCCTTCACTATCGGGAAACTAATAGGCATAGCCACAAGCCAAGGCAACAATTGAAGTAAAATGTCCAAGCTACAATTTAAGCATTCGCATCTGTTTCCCTATAAAGTCACAACAACAAAAGGGACTAGTGAGATCCCTCAAAGTACTAGAACCAAACCAAGACCCAACATACGGCCCCACACAAACTCAAATCCACAACCAACAACTGAAAAATAGGAGATATCATCCCCATCCACGTCACCCCACAAGAATCAAGTAGAACAACCATGTGTATTAGATAATAGATCAAGGGAGTTTCAAATTTAACCACACCATTTATCAAGTTTCTTCTTTTATTTTGTTAACTAGGGTAATCACACAAGGATTATTATTCATTGCACATCAATTTTATCATCTTATTTTACGTGATTAACCGGTTTTCATGTTACATCCATTCAACCCCAATATTATCTAGAAAAATAAAGGTTCGTTTGTGAGAAATAAAGGACCACCAACGGCCACTATTTTTAGTGGGAATAAGCCCATACAATTGGCAACATAAAAATGAAGATAAAATAAATACAAAAACATCATCAACAAACACACCCCTTCATTCTTTAGAGTCCATTTATTATCTTTTTTAAGGGTTGGTTTCTTCCACATTCCAAGGGAAACATTATCACACCCACCCCATAAGATGAATAGTAAAGAGAGACGAAAGATAAACCCCTACTTGGATGATCAATGATTGAAGTTTTCTCCTCGTGCAAAGAACTAGGGATCTGCAACTTGCAGAGGAAGAACTCTAAGGACTCTAAGGATGAGTGGGAAGGGCTCCAACATGGGTTTATGATTCGTCTATGGAGGAAGTCTCCATGCACACTAAGAGAAACGGAAATGAAAAGAAGATAGGATCTCGACTTAAGAGGTGGCCATATCCTAAAATTAGGGAGATGATTTTGAGGTACTTAAAAGTTGGGTCATGGCTTAACCACACAGTTGGAAAGTTTTTTACATTGGTATTAATTAAGATTTAAAAATTCTCCTTTGAGATGGTGGAGATAACGGCTATGAGTGAAGAGATTTTTAATAAACAGAGAAAAACTCATAATTGGGGAGAAACTGTAAAACACAACAAAGGTGTGACAACAAGGAAAAAGGACCACATATTTTGGTAAATCAAGGGTCGCCCGACTATTGGGGGTTTAAAACATCTTTTACTGGCTTTAAATGGATTTGAAAGGGGTATTAAAACACTTTTATGACAAAAGCTACATTACTGTAGAAAAAATAGAAGGTCCTGGAAAAATAGAGAAGGACTTAGTGTTATGTGAGTCCCCATCGCCCTAGCAATATTGCCCCGACATCGTCGCCCTGGCACCGTCACCATGGCACCGTCACCCTGGAACCTTCGCCCTGGCACCGATGCCTATTAGTGCTACGGAAGGCCCATCGGTTCCACCAAGACTCATTGATTCCACCGATGCGAATTGGTTCTATGGACAACCCATCGGTGCCACTGATGCCAATTGGTGCTATGGATAACCCACTGGTTCCACTAATGCCCATCGGTTCCATCAATGCCCTTCGGTTCCACTGATGTCGATGGGTTCCACCAACGCCCATCGGTGCAACTGATTCCCATTGGTGCCACTGATGCCCATCGGTGTCACCATTCATTCAATCCTGAAATTTGGCGAACTCCTTAATGAGTCACCGATGGTCCACAAAACAACCTAAACACCATAATTTTCCAAATTAATTGACCAGGAGAGTCTGTTCCATTAAAATAAACTTTCTCACTATGATCCAACACACGTATCAGATTCTCCTCAAATTACGCATCTATATCAAGCTCAACATCATCCACATCAATCACATGAGAAGGGTTGAGGTGATACCATCAGAGTTGTGTCACATAAAAAACGTTAGGCATAGCACTATAATTCTGTGTAAGAGCCAATCGGTATGCCACCAGCCCAATTCTCTTCACAACCTCAAATGGTCTTACAAATTTGGGCACTAGATTTCCTTTTCCCTATGTCCTATGGTGACCCAATCTTGGGGACACCTCAAGGAATACACAATCACCCTCTAAAAACTCTATAGGTCATCAACATATATTACCATATGACTTATGTCTACTCTTAGTCATATCCATATTATTTTGAATCAGCTGAACCTTCTCCAACGTCTCCAGCACAAGACTCAGTCCCAACAACTCTGACTGACCTGCCTCCATCCAGCATAGAGGTGATCTGCACGGCCTATCATAAAGTGCCTTAAATGGTTTCATATATATCGAAGATTGATAACTATTGTTTTAAGATAAATCCACCAAATCTAGGTTCTTCTCCCAAGATCCAACAAATTCTAGGACACATGCTCAAAGCATATCCTCAAGCACTTGTATAGTACACACTGACAACTCATTTTTTTGTGGGTGGAATGTCGCACTCAATAAAATTTTTGTACAAAGTGTTTTTGGATAAAAACCCCCCATGGTTTACTCTTGGTATGTTTTGGTTTCAATTGTGTTTTTTGACAAATCCAGATGACCGAAAATGAGCATGGTTGATGTTTTACGAATCAGGTGTTTAAGGTGGCACAGTTTTCTCGTATTTTCCAAATTTTTGGGCATCAAAATCAGGAGTTTGGTTTTTGGAAAAGAATGGTTTCTACATAGGGGAACATAGTATGTGAACTATGAATCACAATTCATGGAATTCATATGGTGGTATGCGGAATGTTAAATGGAATTGGCGAAGGAAGGGAATCATGAAGCACAAGATGTTGGCTGCATAAGAGAAATAGTTCACTTAAGGTATGTGGTATGTAGAAGGCATGTGGCATACCGAAGACTTGTGATATGTGGGATGGATTATCATTCACAGAAAATAGGTGGAGATTTGAGAATCCATAAAGGAAGTCGTTGGTGAAAAGGTGATGGTGATTTTGGCCGATGTGAAGGAAGAGAGGCAGTATGCGGACCATGTAGGGAAGATTGGTTCACAGTAGGGGAAGAAGTATACGTTGATGGTTGTACCACATTGATGTTTTGGGTAATCTTGGATTATCATATTTTTCAGATCTATTTTCCTATATAAGGAGTGTTAATCCCATTATTAAATAGAGTGAATTCCATTAGATAAAATCATCACTCGAGGAATTTGGCGAAGTCCGAGGGATGTTTGCGAGGGAGAATTCTTGGAAGGGTGAGGTTTTTTGAGTGGAATAAATTCCATGGAAGGTTATTATGAGGAACCATAACTCAAAAAGGAATCGGTAAATAGAGGAGGAAGACCCGGTATGCATAGGAGGAGGAAGGCAGTCTGTGGAAAGAGCAGTCCGTAGAAGAAGGAATTCCACATAAGTGGAAGTGGTACACATAAGTAATACATGGAAGTAGTATGTAGAATGGTTCGGGAAGGTGGTTCATGAAGGTGGTATGTGAAGACTGTACACAGAAGAGGTATGCATAGGTGTTGTGTAGAATAGGTGGTCCACAAATCATATGCAATTCACAGTTCATGAAAGATAGAGGTAGCTCACGGAGGTGTCAAGGAAGCTTGAAAAAGAACTAAAATGGTTCAAAAAATAAATTTCCACTAACCTAACAGTACAAGGAAAAGTGGAAATCATCTATGGGTGAAATGGTGACTTTAACATAGAATCTACCTATAGTTGAGGATGTGTGATTTCATGAAAATTAAGGGAACTTCAATTCCATAAACTATGAGCGGAACCCTTCCAAGAGTAGTGAGTGAAGGAAAAAGAAGATGGTGATCCTTTCCACCATAAGTGAGCTCGAGGAAGAGATGTAAGGGTGACCCTTGGGAATGTAGTGATAAGACTCTAAAATTTTTAAAGGTAGTGATCATGGGCATATAAGATCTAACCCAAACCATTTAATTGGCAGTGAGCTTTAGTGGATTTGGTACATCAGCACATTGTCATTGTATACTCCTTGGAAGTAGCCTAGTGAGGGTGAACCAAGTAAAAATCATTGTGTCATGTGCATTATCTAATTTCTGTGCATATATTTCTATAGGATAAAGAGGGAGATGTGTTTTTTTACAATGAAACATGATCTTAAGGGGTGGTAGTTTTAATCTGTCATTCACTGATTCACCCCCCCCCCCACCCACCCCTAGTGTATTTTACCTAGTTGACCTAACAAGTTCCTTAAATAAGCCCTACCAGAAGCAAAGAGTAAATTGTGAGTCACAGTCTGAAATAATTATCATTGAAACCTAGTGTATATTAACTGTTTCCTGAACATACAAGTCTCACAACCGCTCCACTGAGAATGTCTCTCATATTAGTAAGAAGTGTACTACCCTTGTTAAGTAGTCTATAATCACAAAAATGTCATCATTATTCCAATGAATTATTATGATACCCGCAAAAAGTTCCATATTAATGTCATCCCACTTCCATTCTAGAATGGGTAACGTTTGTAGTAAACCACCAGGTCATTGACACTTTCCCTTCATCTGCTGACAGGGGTAGCATTGTTTCATTAGTCTTGTTATCTCCTTTTTCATTCCTGAACACAAAAACTATTTTTATAGGTATCGGTACATTTTTTTCACACCTGGATTCACCACCTACTTATATGCATGAAATTCATACATCAACTCCTTATGTATTATCATAGGCATAACAACACGATTACTCACATAGATGATATCATCCTCATCTATGCCTCAATATGAAGATGTCTCCCTACCTTCAAGGATTTTTCTCAAGCTAAAACATTATGGATCTTCATAATACCAATATCTAATCCACCAAGACTGAAATTAGATTCATCTACTCATGACTCTCCTCAACCATAACATACATCTCATCCAGTAAAGTCATCTACATCCACTCAGCACTAGGATCCTAAACTTCCTAAGTCTTTGTTTTCTTTCTCAAATAATCTATAACACTATTTAACTTCTCGGGAGTATATTTTAGCTCAAAGTAAAATGATTTTATATACTCATCCCATCCCTATTATCAAAGATTCAAATCTCACAGTGAAAATATGTACTTCAAACTCTTGTGATCTGTATACACAGTAAAATTTTCACCCAACAAATAATGATTCCAACACTTCAAATCATAAATGACGAGTGCTAAATTGAGGTCAAGCATAGGGTAATTTCATTAATGTTGCCTCAAATGATGATATACATATTCCAAAACTCAATCTCCCTTCATCAACATTTCTCTAAGACTTGTCCTAGAAGTGTCACAATACAAAGTATACTCCTCACCTGACTCAGGTAGGATCAAGATTGGTGCTGATTTCAAGTGATTATTCAACTCTTAGAAGGAATTGTCACATGATTATAACCATTATAACATTATCCCCTTCTTGTTCAAGCCCAAAAGTGGTTCCTATAAATGGTAAAATTTCTAGATGAACCTCTGGTAATATCTTAGTAACCCTATAAATCTACATGCATCAAAAACATTCTTAGGTTTCTCCCAAGATACAACTACCTAAACCTTATCTAGGTCCACTAACACACCTTCCTTTGAGATTATGTGTGCCAAGAAGTGTACCTAATAAATCCAAAACTAACACTTATATATCTTGGAATATAGTAAATTCTATCTTAGTGTACTCAGGATGATTTCAAGATGTTGGGAATGATCATCATGAGTCGTAGAGTACACCAAGATGTCATCCAAAAAAACTACCAAAAATTGATCCTGGTATGGATGGAAGACTATGTTCATCAAGGACATAAACACTTATAGTGTGTTTATTAACCCGAATAGAATCATAAAGAACTCATAAAGTTCATACCTGCTTATGAAAGTAGTCCTTGGTATATTAGAAGGTCTAACTCTCAACTAATGATACACTAATCTCAAGTCAATATTGGAGAAAAAAATACCCCATCAACTGGTCAAATAGATCTTCGATACAAGGAAGAGGACATCGATTATTCAAATTCAACTAGTTAAACTTCCTTTAATCAACACATAAGCATAGAAACTCATCAACCTTCTTTGCAAACAAGATTGGAGAAACCCACAGCGACGTACTCGGATGGATAAACCCAGTATCCTCCAACACCTCCATCTGATTCTTGAGATCTTGAATCTCTTTCAATTCCATTTTGTATGTTGGAATATAAACTGGCCCAGCCCCTATATGAGATCAATTGTAAACTACACATCTCTCTCAGTTGGAATCCCTAAGAAGTCTTCAGAAAACTCATCATGAAACTTATCGTCTATGGGTGGAAAGACATCCTATTTCACACGCACGTCATCTAGTAGTATACTAGAAACATGGATGATAAACTCCCCCAGTTGCTAATGAACTGGCCCAGCATGGCCTGTCTAAATATCCCATTCTACATGGTGAATATATTTTTCAACCTCAGAAGATGTAAAAGTCACACTCCTGCAGTAACAATCTATGTGGGATCGGTATTATACTAAACATTCCATACCAAAATTTAGTTCAAAACCTGACATATCTATAATGTACATATCCAAAAGAAAACAGTATTCCCTAACCTCAAGAGAACACCCTTTTCATAAAAAGATGCCTCTAGGTCATACTCCCAAAGGTGTATCCATCGTCATCACCCCACTCATGAACTCCACTACTAGGATCAAACCATTTACAATATGTAAAGATATAAAAGAATGAGAGTAATTAACATCAAATAATAAACTATCCAATATAGAAGCTATAAGAATAGTACCTCTAACTGTTTATGGTCATGCCTCACTCTCCCCCACGGTAGGCTAAAATGCATGAAACTGTCTTTCCCCTCTTTCCTATAATGCAGCTTGAGTCCCCTAGGCTGCAACACTCTACTGATATGGGTTCTATTTCCTATAATCACCTCTTTTGCTACCTCTACCACCATATCTAGTAGAACACCAGCTATCAGACTGATATGGTGCAGAATATCCCCTTACCACACTCTGGTTCAGTCTAGATCCTCTACCACAAACCATCTATCATGGGTTCTTATAGAACTTATGTAGATGTTCCATCCTACGACAATATAGGCACTCTATTGGTCATTGGGAATAGTTTCTATGATAGTGTCTCATCCTACTGCACTGGTGTAAAATAACTAGAGTAAGATCCGGAGTAACTAATCCTCCCCCTTGGACACTCTTCCTACTATCCCCCTAGATATCATTCTTGTAGTGACACTTCATTCTCTCAAAATATTTTCCTCATAATCATCCAGTAGAAACTATCTATCCTTTAATGGAATCCTCCTTTAGGTTCCCCTTATCTATGAGATAATGATCCACAACCTTAGTAAATTAATTTAACCAAAAGGTGTTAACCAAGGAATTAATCTCAAATTTAAGTCTGTCCTGGAAACATATTTCCATAGTTGACTCATCCCCTACCAATGTTAGAGAAAAAATCCATCATAGTCCATCACTGACATACTCCACTAACTCAACCTCATGAACTCAACTGATCTCTCCTTCCTTAGTTTATCTGGATAAAAGTGCTCTAGTAACTTCTCTAAAAATACCTTCCGTAACATACTATCATCTTGTCCAGTATGAGCCTGAACATACCACCAGCACTTCCCTAATCTTTGTAACATATAATCATCCAACTTAACCCTCTTCTCGGTAGGAGTCTTTAAATTATAAATTATAGTCTGGAATGACTCGATCCATAAATCTACTACCTCAGGTCCACCCCCTCCAATAAAATTCAAAGGGTGTTGTAACGAAAACTCGCGTGTAAGGTTAGACATGATTATCACAACCCGCCATGGGTCTCTTTCCATAAACTATATGAAAAGAGAAAAGTTATCTTGAAACTTATCCCTGTCTTCCTCAACCAACTCCATCGGTGACTTGGGTTTCATTGCTAGTAGAAAATCTCCATCCATATCCCCTTATCACCCTCTCAACAAGCATCATCATGTAGGAATATCTCTAAAATTATAAACACACATATTAGGACACATAACAACACTTTATCACATTTACAAAAGAGGGATTCACAATATCCACAATAATTCATTCCCCCAAACCCTGCCACACAGCCAAAACTGAGGTGTTAACTCTACCCTTAACCATCATACACCTAGGTTATGGTTAACAAAGGGTAACATCATTCTCATTATTAAATTTTCATTATACACTCATTTATTCACATCCTACATCATTTTACAATTTTAAAATTCATATTAAGAACCCTTTTCAGTTCATTTTCACATGCAGGTAAAAACAATTCAATTTCAACAACTTCCCAAAACTCGTTTTCACGTGCGTGCCTAAAAATGATGCATGTCACAAAAATAATATTGAGTTCCTTGAATGATACATGCATACTCAAATATTTTTCCATTATAGTACATGAGTCAAATATAATAAATATCAACATCAATAAACACATCACACAACAAGAGCTTCACCCAAGGTGAAATAAAATCCAACTGTAACAACACATGCCAATAACAACAATCCCACCTTGGGTACTTGGGTTTTTCCAAATAAATAGATTAGATACACTAATAAATGATATCATAACTAAGGATTAACACTTCCTAGTATACTATATACCTTCCCCAAATAGTAATATATAAGAAAAGAAAAGAAAATTGGACTCTGATACCACTTTATAACATCTCGACCCAAGTGCCACACACTGGTGCCCTGAGCCTGTTTTCCAGGTGACCTTAAGCATGCCTCCCCATATTCTAAAGGATATCGACTAGCATTGAGGGTTTAATATCGATCATGGGGAGATTATAACCTCTTTTTTAGAGTAATAACATAGCTTAAAATAAAATAGAATGACCAAATTATATAACCATAACCAGAACAATACCAGAATCATGTGATCCCATAACAGGAAATACAATATCCACAACTAACCAGTAGATATACGATGAAAATAAGATCCAAGTTTCATTATGAAAAACCTAAAATAAATAAATAAATTGAAAATTCCCAGGTAGGTCCCAACACTAAGTCTGGTTCCCTAATCCGTGTGCCATCCCGATATAGCCATCTAACACAAGGCCTTTTCCCTTAACCTATCATGCAGCCATAAAATCTATTTGGGTACTGATCAGGCAACCTAAATAGGGTATGAGTAAAACTTAGTAGTCCTACACCAATGGAATCTAAAATAATATCCATTCAATAATAGTGTATACAGTTTTATAAAGAATAAATCTCAATGAATAAGTAACAATTATCACACGTTTCAATTATTCTTTAATTAACCACATTAAACCACCAGGCTCCCAAAGATACCTGAATCTCAATAACTTATTTAGGCCATTCTGGAATCTGAACTATCCCCAAGGGATACCATATATTATAATTTCATTGTTACAACTCATCATCTTAATTCATATCATGTCCAATTAGAACTATAGTCCAATGCCAACTCATGGGTGTAGAATGTCATGTCTAACACCCCATGGGTATTTGGAGCCTCAGACCCTGTCCCACACGTCAATTATCACTATGGTATTTTGATGTAGTAGTCCCTTTCCCACACTCATTTATCAATTTATCACTATGGGATTTTGATGCAACAGACCATGCCCCACACACGAATATCAATATTTATCACTGTGGTATTTTGATACAACCGACTTTTTCCCACACACAAATATCAACAATCACATGTATCACAATATAAATAATTATAATTATGTTTTTCTGATGTAGTAGACCATGTCCCACACACAAATATCACACAATCATAATTTCAAATGTATCAAAACAACCCATTAATTAATTAACCAATTAATTAATTCACTTTAATAATTGAATATTCATATCAATCCCTTAATTAATTAAAAAATTAATTAATCATATAAATTCCATTAATTAATTCAATAAATTAAATAATCACATCATTCAATTTCATAAACACAACAATCTCTATTAATTAATTCAACAATTAGTTAATCAAACTCAACATTCCCAATATCCATATAATTAATTCAACAATTAATTATTCCAATTCAATAAATTTCATAAACAGAACAATTCCCATTATTTAATTCAACAATTAATTAATCACATCAATTTCATTAATTAATTTAAAACTTAATTAATCCTGTTAAATCAATTTCAAAAACACAACAATCTTTATTAATTAATATAATAATTAATTAATCAACCACAACATTCCCAATATCCCCATAATTAATTCAAAAATTAATTATTCTAATTCAACCAGTTTTATAAACACAACAATCTCTACAAATTAATTAAATGATTAATTATTAAAATTCAATAATCATAGTATCCCCAATTTCAGAATCCATCGATTAATTAATTTACCAAATTAATTAATTCAATTTAAGAAACTCATTTAATAATCATCCCATAAAAATTCTACAGTTACACACAAGTAATTGAAATAAAGGTTTTTGGATTTGAATAATAGAAAACCTACCTCAATTCTTTGATAACTGATCGCCCAATGGAAATCACCAATTTGAAACATATGGGTTAAACCCACAACAAAGAACGACATCTAGATCTGAAATCTAGGTCCAAGATCAACAAATCAAGATCTATAAAACCTTGATCTAGATCTAGAACCAATAGTAGATAAAAATACCTCATTTATCTCAGAAGAGGAGTAGTAGAGAGATAGATCTAAACTGGAAGAAAATACATACCCAGAGAGGTGCAGATCTAACAATATTTCCTTTGAATCATAAAGAACGGAGGTTGGGAGGGATTATAATTTGTTTGGAAGCCTCTAAAATTCATATTAATGAGTTTAGGTTCAATTATGTGTTATTAGGAATTAATACCTATGGGTTCGGTATTTTAAAACAAATTTTTGGGGGATTTAATTTCTGCACACACAATTTCATGTATGGGGTTAATGGTTTCCCCTAACCGTGTTTCATAATTGTGTGTGTCACCTAGGGGTTTCACATGGTTTATCCTAAGAGGGATCATTTTTTATCAAACCATGCACTAATTGTGAAACATTCACTGCCTAAGGGTGCACGGTTTGCTGGGTCAGGCACACGGTTTGGGAAAACCGTGTGCCAACCTTGAACTACCCCATTTCCCTTCAAAAACTTTCAAATTTTCACTTAAACACGCCCAAGATAAAACCCAAACAAAATATAGTCAACACAAGGAATAATAATACTTGAGAATAAGATTGAGACATATCAGAAAAAGGTCGGGTTCTTAGACACTGCCCAAGGAACCCCCTCACATGGGCTAGGAACATGGTTTTACTAACCGTGCGCAATACATGAAAAATTACTGTGTTAAAAACTCTATAGAAACTATATAGTTGTGTGGGATGGATCATAAAATTTCTAGAAAGCCATGCAGCCACTTTTATTGCACTGAGTACCATACAGAGTTGAGTTTCATGGTAAGCAAAAATTGTATGCTAACCATACGGCTCAGTCTGGCTCCTAAAATCCTAGACCTCTAGGATCCGAATAATCCCTTGAATCTCCTAAACCACTCCTTATTCTCTAGAGTACATTATTAAAATAAAAGGATATAATTTTAATAGTAACATAAGAATCCATACCTCTCCAAATATCCAGGACATTACACTTGTTATATATGTGCACATTTGCTAAGGATGTAATGGTGGTGTTCTACTAGGTTTTATAACTCACACCCTATATGAGAATCTCAATGCATGTGAAGAATTTATGTATAGGGATCCAAGAAACGAAAAGAGTCCCGTGGAAGATGGTCGACTTATATAGAATTAAGTTGGTGGAAGAACCATGATATACTCTGAAGGACTCCATAGATTTTATTTATTTATTTACCTATCTACTCTTATTACTCTGTGTTGGATCTCCATAGTGGGAACCTATTTATTTTATTGTATGACACGTGTCCCATCTGATATTATATTCTTATTCTTAATTAGTCTAAATTTTTTTATATTTTATTTATATTTTTAGCACAAGAATATGATACTGAGGGTATAGTATCACTACTAATGGAATCTAGGACCGCACTAATTGTTGGAAACCTCTTGCATACTGAGAGTCACAAATGGGGTCATGTGACTCTTTGGATCATACTTGATTGTTTTTCTTGGATGTTACAAAATAGTACAATAGCATAGTTTTCTTCTTTTATTTTGACCAACTTGGGACATGGTAAAAAGAAGATAGGTTTTGTGGGACTTGAGTAGGGTACTTTCCATGTACCTGGTCAGCTCATGTGTAGCATACCTCTAAGTTACCATTAACGGTATTTATATTACTATTTTATGGTATTTCTCCACATTTATGAATCATTATTAGGCATGCATGATCACATTCCATATATATACCAATTGTTTATTGCATGCTAGTTCTTTAATTTAATGACTTTATTGTGACATCTATTCAAGAAAAACCTGTATTCTCTATTGTGTGATATATCTTGTTACTTTGATGTAATAATATATTTATTCTATAATTAGTTAATAAAACCTGATCATAATTTTATGTTTGAAAAAATATATATATGATTGTGAATAATGTATAGGGATGGAGGGCCTTGGTTAGTGATCGGAGGGATATACCTTGGGTTATGGGAAAAGTCTTTAAAGAACCTTATGTGATATCATAGACTAATTATGACCTATTCTAATGACTTGGGTTTTTCTTAATTTTTCCTTCATGTTTCAGAATATGTCACTCGAAAAGAGACTGATGGGACCACCTACTGATGTGGGTTAGGATTCTCCTGCTATGGATGATGCCCATGTTCCACCATCTCTTATGAAATATGGCTCACTAGAGCATACTTTCACACCTACTATAGTGTTGATGAAAGTGGTCCCAACTCAGTTTGGATTCCTTCCCCTTGTTCATGTCTAGAGTGGAGGGGCACTGAGGTATCTAGTTTATTTCTCTATAGACTTCTATCTCCAGGATTCACTGGCCTTTTTGGGCACTGGAGAGTTGTATGATGTATATGAATGGCTAGACATCATCATGGGAATATTTGACCACATTTAAACAACTGAGGATGGGAAGGTGGATTTGGTTTCACTCATGCTAGAGGGACTTACATGAGGTGGAGGGGCAGGATGGGACAGGTTGGAATACATGAGGGTCTTTCTTGATAGGCCTTTAAGGACCAATTATTCAGGGAATTATTTCCCAATGCACTGAAGTTAGACTGTTCATAGGAGTTCATCGAGCTACATTAGGGTTATGTGACCGTATCTGTGTACTGATATTTTTTTATTGAGCTAATTATATTTTCTTATCTCTTGGCTAAAAATGATACACATATGGCCATGAAGTTCAATATAGATCTTCATCCAAACATATAATGATAAATTAAGATTTTCAACCTAGTGGTGTACCCTAAGGTTTTGTATAAGGACTTGACTATTGATAAGGTCATAGAGGATGATCAAGAAGTTGGTCTTCTTCCACCCATTAGTGATCAGGCAAGTAGATCTCCTACTGATGTGATGAGTGCCTCTTTTGGTAGTAAGAAGAGGAAGACCATGGATTTGTAGTAGGGTAGTGGAATGTAGGTGTAGAATATTTGTCCTTCTTCAGTTCCCTTAGGATGATTACCATAGTTCATCAACTATGGGAAGGTCAGCTATTACCAAAGGTTATACACATCACCTCATATATGGTTTCAATAGTTTGGTAATATAGGGCATTTCCATCAGTTTTTCTCTTATTATATGATGTTAGGTTTTCATATAGGATCAAGGAAGATGGTTTTAAGGAACTAGGGACCTATCCAGGGTCCTCAGTAGTAGGTGTAACGCCCAGAACCCTGAAGCCTAGATATGGTGCATTATTTCATTATATTGGCATGATTATAAGATATCAATCCTAAAGGAATGATTAGTTTAGAAGTTTTGGAATACCATATTACATACAAGATACCCAAAGTACATTTGGAAAAATAGAAAATACAACATGATAAAAAATTGAAATAAACTACCTTCTTGAAAGCTTATTCGTGGTTCTATTCTTTATAAACTAGGGAAAGGAAACATAATAAGGGTGAGATAAAATGATCAGTAAGGTTTACATATATTGGAATCATTAATCAATAATATTTTAATCATAATCAATTAGACAAGACTAATATGGGATGATGGATAAATGAAAACACTTTCCAAAAATAAGTTGAGAATAAAAAAGTATCCATCGATTTTGTCATAGTGAAAACCTTATGGATAGTAATAACTGAATAATGAATAAATAGAATGCTTATTATTTGGACATCGTGTATCTTTCACATGAACCATTATACCATCGATACAGTTTAAGTCTGTGGGTAGAAAACAATCTGATTTTTGGAAACAAGCTCGAAGGGTTTATTACCAACTGGTTTGTCTCATGATACCTGTTGATGCATCGTGGGGCTATAAAGGGCTCTGAACGCCACTTTCAGTCAAAATAATTATTTATAAAAATATTTAATACAATAACAATGTTCCTTTCAATATATCTATTGAATAGAGGATGTGAATTCATCAATATTTCCCCAACTAAAATAGCATTCAAAAAAACCACTGTATGTGAAAAGGTATACGGCTTAAGGAAATAATCATATTCATGAAACAAGAAAATGGATAATTAAAAAAACTATAATTTCAAATGAAAAATTATCTCAAAGGGGTAGTAGATACACCCCATAAGAAATATTAGGTGCAAAGTACCAAGTATGTCTCAATAAAATGGAAATTGAGATAAAGTCCCTTACCGCATTATAATTAATCGAATTGTGTGAAAAAAAATTTAAAATAACCAAATTAATCACAAAATACCATGAATATAAATATAATCATTATATTATATATAAAATCACAGTACACATACACCATATACAAGAAATAAGTGGCGAACAATGGAAAACTCACAGAATTAAAAGTGAGATGAGAAACCCCTTATAATGATCGTAACATTAGAGTGAGGATGAATCAATGACATAATTACATGTGAAAAATATAATCCCACACAATACAATTGTATATATATTATAAAATATTCATATTCCATTCACATGCATCCTTGGAAAAACATAGCCAATGACAAAGATATTTAACTCAATGAATGGAAATTAAGTTAAGACATTCCTTGCCTCGGGTTCAACTTCCTTCAAATTTGATCAAAACTCTGGTATAATGATTTGAATAGTGTTATTAATTTATTAAATAACTAAAATAATTTTTATAATACCATAAATAATCTTCTTATAATATTTTCCACACATTTATTAACAATGTTGTTTTACTTCCATAGTTTCAGGCGCGTTATTTTTATAGTTTCCAAGGTCGATTTATTATTTTCTTCATTGAAAAAATTGAATAATAAAAAAGAATTGATAAAAAATATATTTAGGTCATTTTAAACAATAAAATGTGAATTATAACATCCCATAATTGTGGTAAAGTGAAACAAAATCTCATAGTCCACAAAGGCGGTGATTCGACACAGCACGGATGATGATTTCATTACTTATGAATAGAGGAAGAAAATAAGAGATTTTATGAAGCATATACCATAAACACAACAAAATTATAGTATATATATGATATTTTATTTTTCATGAATAATTGGATAAAAGTCATGGATAAGGTATAAGTGAGAAAGAATTTGAAAGAGAATAAGAAGGAATCTTACCTCTTGAATATTTCTCTTTTCAAACCACCATAAGGCTCTTGGAAGTGGTCTTTTTGTGAGACCCTAAGCACAAGAATGTGTTAATAGATAAGGAGGATGGAAGTTGAAATAGGTTTTCTAAACAAGAAGGCTTATGGTTATAAAATTTGTGAAGGAAGCAGCCTTATTTTATAAGTGAGGTGAGTGGTAACTTAGGAATTACAAAAATAATTAAAATATAATAAATATATTATAGGGTTTAAGACTTCCAAAAGGCCTAAAACTAAAGGGGGTTACATTGTAGAAGTAATATTATCATTTTTGGATTTTTTTAAATAATTTGGGTATTTTAAAAATTTTAATAACATATTATATTCATTAAAAACAATTTAGTCTAGATAAAAACTATTCATAACTATGACTTTGAAAACCTCAAAATAAGGTTTAAAATTAGATTAAATTTTTTTTATTATATCTTATAATTATAATATAAATCTAGTTAATTCGTGATTTAGCTCAAAAAATCAAATTATATTTAATTTATTATTTTTAATATCATTAATTTGATTTATTCCTTAATTAAATTAATATTGCATCATCTTTGTGAAAGACATTATGATATTTATATGTTGTCTAAAAATTAAAAATAAAATTATACGATAAATATAATTTTATTGAATTTCCAAATACTATTCGTGTTAAAATAAAACCTATGGATAATCTCATATAACAATATTATTAATATTAAAAACTATAATGTGACAACTTGAATTCCTTTTGAAATAAAATACTATAAAGGCTTTAAAGTGAATCATGTGGGTCCAAAATGTCTCAAATTAGAATAAAAACATGATAATAGTCTAAAATTACTTATATAAAAACTTTTATAAAAAATATGGGTCATTTAATAATTCTTATAATTTTAGTTAAAAACATTTTATTTATTTTTCTTATGCTTGCACAAGCGTTGCATCGGCGTTGCATAAGAATTAATTTTAATAATTTCATATATAAATATTAAAAAATAAATTACTATAATAAAAAAATAAATTAGTTTCACAATAAAGTTATATACTCAATCATTATGAATATTCACACATAAACATGTCTAGAAAACTTCTTAAACTTGTTATTTTGTCTTTCCTTGGCCTACACAAGTATTGCACAGGCATTTGGATAAGATTAATATTATATAACTATAAAATAAGAATTTATCATATAAAAACATCAACAATACATAATAATTAATAAAAATTCATGAAAATAATTTTTATCACTCAATTGTTATTTATAAGGAACCGAATTGTACATTGTTAATGTTGTGTAGGCACTCCATCGGCACTACCAATAATTTTATACCTATCATGAAATAAATTATCACGTACATGTTCTGAATTATTTCTATACAATATTAATCTTATAATATCATTATTTATTTATTACATAAGTTTAAGGAATTTTATATCATAAATATCTCTTGACACTGCCACAGAAAATACCGTATGTTCATAAAAACTATATTTTTTACTATTCACTAACAATTCAAATATTTTAAAAAAATCACAAAAATTCATCCTAACCATTTTTAGACATTTAGAATCCAAAAAGAAACTCCATTTTAATAAAATAATTTTCTAAATATGATAAAATTATTTTTTAATTAAAATCATCATTTACTCAAAAAATACCAATTTTAATATTGTAACTGATTTTATGACAGTTTGAAAAATTAACTAGGGTCTCATAAATTTATCTTTCAATCATAGGAAAAAAAATATTGATTCATGAATACATTTATGAAATTCAATTATCTTTTAAAATTAATCTATTAATTATAAAATTGTAATTCATTATTTCTTGCTCATAAAAATACCAACACTTAGTTATTAATTTTTAAAATATTCACTCACATTTACAAGGTGCCTAAATTATATTTATTCTTACATTGGTGAGGTTACAATTAATAAGGGTACATTACTATTTATAAGCATCAAGTATTATTCATAAGGGTACAATACTATTCACAAGGGTCAAGTTACTATTCCTAAGGGTACATTACTATTCCCCAAAAATTAAGTTGATCTTATCCGACTCTAAATATCTTACTGAATGAAATTGTGCATATACATTTTTTTGAAGTCAAATCACAGAAGTAGCAAAATTATGTTTAATGGATAGGTTATAATTTTCTCCTATAACAAAGTGTTATTTTGTAGAGACACAATGTTTCATGTATTATAATAT
The DNA here is from genome assembly GCA_963277665.1 of Viscum album. NCBI lineage: Eukaryota > Viridiplantae > Streptophyta > Magnoliopsida > Santalales > Viscaceae > Viscum > Viscum album. Next base: position 655,449,846 of record OY728123.1, read on the forward strand.
ATCAAATGAATTTAAATTATTCATACCATAAAATATTTGTGTGTTATATTGTCCCCACCTTTGAAAATTCCATCCATGAAATTTTTCATTTATAATGCCCTCAAAATTTATGTGGTTCGTTCTTCTATTTTTTTCCTTAAAGTCTATCTTAGGGTTATATTCCTTAAACTATTTTTTCTAAATATTTTTCCCAAGGTTTCTATTAAACTTCCTCTAAAACAAACTGTAACGCCTCAACCCCAGAAGCTCAAATTCGGTGCATTACGTTTTTACATTTGCATGATTTTAAGGAAGTTATATCCCAAAGGGACAAATAGTATAATAGTTTTGGAAAACTAGATACATACATAGGTTCAATATTACAACTTGAAATGAAAAAAAAAACATATAGTTTTATTGGGAACACCCACAACACTAAGTTTACCCCTGCAATTAATTCATAATACACCTCTTCAAATCCTGGGGAAAACTAAAACATAATAAATGGGGTGAGCTCAAATGCTCAGTAAGGGTTAAATAAAGAAAAATAATGAATCAATAATAAGTGAATCCTAATAACTTCAATATGGTATAGTGAATAAATGAAAAAAACATTCCATTCATAAACTGAGAATGAAAATGCATCCATAGATTTTTTTCATAATGAAAACCTCATGGATAGTAATAAATGAATAATTAATAATGAAAGTTCTTATTATTTGGACGTCATGTATCTAGAACATGAACCATCATATCAATGAGACGGTTTAAGTCTGTGGGTAAAAACTTGTATGATTTTTTGAAACAAACTCGAAAGGTTTTTTTCCAACTAGTTTTCCTCATAAGACATGTTGATGCATCGAGGGGATATAGTGGGACCCACCCATCACTTCTAGTCCAAATAATTCTTTATACAAATATTTAATACAAGAAAAATATGCCTTTTAAATATCCGTATTGAGTAGAGGATACAGATTCATCAATATTTCCATAGTTAAAGTAGTATTCCAAATAAACATCGTATGTAAAATGGTATACGGATAAGATAGTAATAAAATCCATGTAAAAGGAATATGGATATATAATATAATTACAATTTCAAAAAAAATGGTCTCAAATGGTAAGTTGATACATCACATAAGAAATATTGGGTTCACAATACCAAGTAAGTCTCAATGAAATGGAAATTAATACAAAGTCCCTTACCACATTATAATCAATCGAATCATATGAACAAAAATTTAAAATAACCAAATGAATCATATAATACCATAAATATAAATTTAATCATGATATTATATATCAAATCACAGTATACATAAACCATATACAAGAAATAAGTGGCGAACAATGGAAATCTCACAGAATTAAAAGTGAGATTACAAACCCCTTACAATGATCTTATCATTATAGTGAGGATGAATCAATGAAACAACTATGTGTGAAAAATATAATTCCACACAATAAAAGTGTATAGATTGTATAAAATAGTCATAGGCCATTCACACATATCCTTGGAAAAACATATCCAATGACAAAGATATTTAACTCAATGAATGGAAATTGAGTTAAGATATCCCTTACCTCGGGTTCAAATTCCATCAAATTTGTAAAACCACCTGTATAATGGTGTGAATAGTGTTATTGATTTATTAAAGAACTAAAATAATGTTTATAATACCATAAATAATCTTCTTATAATATTTTCCACACATTTATTAACAATATTTTGTTATTTCCATAGTTTCCGGAGTGTTCTTTTCATGGTTTCCAAGGTCAATTTATTATGTTCTTTATTGTCAAAATTAAATAATAAACTAGAATTGATAACATATATATATTTAGGTCATTTTAAAAAATTACGTGTGAATTAAAACATCCCATAATTGTGGTAAAGTGAAACAAAAACTCATCATCTAAAAAGGCGGTGATTTGACACAGCACAGACGACGATTTAATTATTTATGAATAGTAGAAGAGAATAAGAGATTTTATGAATCATATACCATAAACATAAAAAAAAAATCCAGTATATATACTATATTTTATTTTTCATCAATAATTGGATAAAGTCAGGGATAAGGTATAAGTGAGAAATAATTTGAAAGAGAATAAGAAGGAATCTTACCTCTTGAATATTTCTCTTTTAAAACCACCTTAAGGCTCTTGGAGGTGGTATTTTTGTGAGACCATAAGCACAAGAATGTGGCAAGGGATGAGGTGGATGGAATTTGAAATATTTCATTTGAACAATAAGACTTATGGTTATAAAAATTGTGAAGTAAGGATCTTTCTTTTATAAGTGAGGTGAGGGGTAACTTAGGAATTACAAAAATTATTAAAATATAATAAATATATTATAGTGTTTAAGACTTCCAAAAGGCCTAAAACTAAAGGGTAATTACATTTTTTAAGTAATATTATAATTTTTTGATTTTTTCAATAATTTTTGGAATTTTATATAATTTAAAAACATATTTTATTCTTGAAAGACAATTTAGTCAAGATAAAAACTATTCATAACTATGACTTTAAACACATCAAAACAAGGTTTAAAATTAAATTCCAATTTTATATTATATATTTTAATTTTCATATAAATCTATTTAATTCTTCAATTATGTAAAAAATCAAATTATATTTATTTTATTATTTTTAATATCATTAATTTGATTTATTGATTAATTAAATTAATATTGCATCATCTTTGTGAAATCCATTATGATATTTACATTTTGTTTAAAAATAAAAAATAAAATTCTATGAGAAATATAATTTTATTAAATTTCTAAAGACTATTCTTGTTCAAATAAAACCTCAGGATAATCTCATATAACAATATTATTAATATTAAAAACTATAATGTGACAACTTAAATTCCTTTTGAAATAAAATATTATAAAGGATCTAAAGTGAATCATGTGGGTTCAAAATATCTCAAATTATAATCAAAATATGATAATAGTATAAAATTTATTGTATAAAATGTTTTATAAAAAACATGGGTCATTTAATAATTCTTATAGTTTTAATTAAAAACATTTTATTTATTTTTATTTTGATGGCACAAGCACTCCATCGGCGTTTCATAAGCATTAATTTTTATTATTTCATATAAAAAAAATAAAATAATAATCTAATAAAAATAAATAAATTATGTTCACAATAAAGTAATATATTCAATCATTATCTATATTCACTCATATACATGTCCATGAAACTTATTAAATTTGTTATTTTGACTTTCTTTGGCCTATGCAAGCATTGCACATGCATTTGGATAAAATTAATATTATATAACTATAAATTAATAATTTAGCATATAAAAACATCAATAATACATAATTATTACTAAAAATTCATGAAAATAATTTTTATCACTCAATTATTATTTATAAGAAACCAAATTGGACATTGTCAATGCTGCATGGGAACTACGTCAGCACTGGCAAAAAAATTTATACCTATCATGAAATAAATTATAAAATAGATGTTCTGAATTATTTATGTACAATATTAATCTTGTAACATAATTATTTATTTATTACATAACTTTATTAAATTTTATATCATAAATATCTCCTGACACTGCCTCAAAAAATACCATGTTTTCTTAAAAACTGTATTTTTTACTATTCACTAACAATTCAACTATTTTAGAAAAAACCCAAAAATTCATTCTAACCATTTTTCAACATATAAAATCTAAAAAGGAACTCCATTTTAAGAAAATAAATTTATAAATATGATAAATTTAATTTTTTACTAAAATCATCATTTACTCGAAAAATATCAATTTTAATATTATAACTGATTTTATGACTCTTCAAAAAATTAACTAGGGTCCCATAAAATTATCTTATAATCGTAGAAAAATAAAATTTTGATTCATGAATACATTTTATAAAATTGAATTATCTTTTAAATAAATCTATTAATTATGAAATTATAATTCATTATTTCTTGCTCATAAAAATACCAACACTTAGTTATTAATTTTTTAAATATTCACTCTCATTTATAAGCTGCCTAAATTCTATTTATACTTACATGAGAGAAGTTACAATATATAAGGGGACATTACAATTCATAAGGGTCAAGTTACTATTCATAAGGGTACATTACTATTCATAATGATCAAGTTACTATTCATAAGGTTACATTTCAATTCATAAGGGTACATTACTATTCACCAAAAATTAAGTTGATCTTATCTAACTATAAATATCTTACTGAATATTACTGTTCATGTCCATTTTTCGAAAATCAAATTACAGAAGTAGCGAAATTATTTTTAATGGATAGATGATAACTATCTCATATAATAAAATGTTATTTTGTAGAGACTCAATCTTGCATGTATTATAAGCTATCTAATGAATTGAAATTATTCATACCATAAAATATTGGGGTGTTATAGCAGTCCTAGATGATGATGACTCATACAGGTCATGCATTTTAAGGATAGGTTCGTAGAGCTGAAGCGGTTTGAGTTTATGTAGTGGATCAGACTCCATCAGATAGTGATAAGGGACTTTCTACTTTTAAATATATGATCTTAATACCTTCTACATTTTCTATAACTTTTTTTATTCTAGGGATTCTCATTCAATTATATTTTATTATGTTCTTTCTAGACTTGACTTACAGGTCATGGTGTCTTCTGATTTAATTTCCCTCAATACACCGTTGGGCATGAAAGTGTACCATATTTAGTGATTCCCATAGTATCTTATAATAATTGATGATTATAGACATCTATGGGACTTAATTATTCTAGAGATAATGAGCTTCTTTGTGATTCTCATCATATACTATTTGATGAGTTTTCAATCCCACATCTATTTTTATTAGAGATAGGTATCGTTTACATTACCCAAGAGAGATAAGTATGAGATGAGTATAGAATATGAGGTGGGGGTAGGTATAGTTGGTCCAAAAAAGATCCATCTTGGGTTAAACATGGTTTAGATTACATTATTGTATCTTTCTGTGGGATCAGTGTTAGCCCCCTCATCATTTCCTCTAGTTGTGGATCTCTATCTGGACATCTTTCTAGATGACATTATAGGAATTCCACCTTATAAAAGAGTTGAGTTCAATACAGAGATCACGCTAGGTGAACAACCCATTTTGATACCCCCTTATCATATGGTGTTGTCCAAGTTGAAGAAGCTCTATGTACATCTTGAGTATTTGGAAGAGAATGGATTTATTAGGCTGAGTACTTCACCATGGGGTGCACTTATTTTCTTCACCAAGAAGGTGGATGGTAGTCTCTAAATTTGGAAAGATTACTAGAATATGAATCAAGTGATGATGAATAATGGATATCCTTTTTCCTAGGATTTATGGCCTTTTATCATTTATGTGGAGCCTAATGGTTCTCTATGATTGGTTTTCAATCGGTCCATCACCTGTTGCATGTTATTGAAGAGGAAATACAAAAGACAGTGTTTTAGAGTAGGCAGAGGCAATATGAGTACTTGGTGTTGTTGTTTGGACAAATGAATGTACTATATATGTTCATATATCTCATGAACATGATATTCCACACATATCTTAATTTGTTCATCTTGGTATCCATTGATGATATCCTTATTTACTCAAAGACCATAGAACAACATTCCAAACATCTCAATATTGTCTTATTAAAACTTTGAGAACATTATCTTTATTCCAAGGTGTTGAAGTGTAACTTTTCGATTTATAAGATGAATTTCTTAGGGCATGTGGTTTATGAAAAATGTATATTTCTAGACCTAGAGAAATTTTAGGCATTTATGTCCTGGATACATCCTCATAATATGTTTGATATTATGAGATTTATAGGTTTTATGATATACTATTGGCATTTTATCCAAGACTTATCCCATTTATCATCACCCATGACTACACTAACGAAGAAGGGAGTAAAGTTTTAGTGGCCAGATCAGTGTGAGGAATCTTTTCTTGAGATGAAGAGGAGGTGGACTATAGATTTATTTTTTATGCTTCCTAGTCCATGGATTAGTCATGTTGTATACTAAAATACACCATGAGTTTTTTTGGGAGTAGTATCGATATAGATGGAGTGGGTAGTATCTTATGGGTGATGTTAGTTGCAACCCCTGAGAGTAACTATCCTACCAATGACTTGGAGTTGGTAGACTAGGTCCACGCATTGAAATTTTGGTGGTGCTACCCATTTAATGATAGTTTTATTGTCTACATAGACCATAAGAACCTCTGGTATATATTCACATAGAAGGACCTAAATTCGTGGAAGTGCCACTTGGTAGAGTATCTAAAAACATTCAAATTTGAAATTTCATATGCACCAGGTAAATTTGACGTCATTTAAGATGTTATTATCCATAAGACGTAGCTAGCTCCAGATCTCGTTGAATGACCTTCCTAAGAACAGTGGTGCCTGATGCGCTTATTGGATGATTAGAGGATGGATGCTTCCATTAACTTGGGATTGATTACATGTGCCCCATTTTTGGTCACATGATATTTATTGTACTGGGTAAAATCTAAAAAATAGGCAAACCAAGAATGTATGATTATGCAAGAGTGACTAGTAGGAGCTGGCTCGATACTCAGGTGATCATTGGTCAATGATGATGTGATCCTAGAATATGAGAGAGTTGTAGTCCAGGATTTTATCAGGAAATAAATTATGAGAGACTTCTATACCTCTAAGTTGTGAGTATGTCCTGATGAAACAAATATGTACCATGTCTTCTGGAGGTAGTTCAAGTGGCTAGGGATGGATTGGGACATTGTTGGATTTGTGTCTTGATGCCTTAGCTACTAGAGGATAAAGGCCATCACCATCATCCTAATGGTTTTCTTTGAACACTCATAATTCCCATTTGGAAGTGGGAGTCTTTCATGATATACTTTGTGATGGAGTTACCTAGGAACCTAAGGAGTTATAAAGTTGTTTGGGTGATTGTCGATCGACTAATAAAAGTTTCTCATTTCTTGTTGATCCGTGATACTCACTCAGTTGATGAGCCGGGAAATTTTTATGTCTCTGAGATATTATGCTTTAAAGGATTTACCTTGATCATTGTATCTAAAATATATTCATTTTTTATGTCACGATTTTGGAAATTCTTGAAAACAACCTTAGGGACTCAACTAAGGTCGAGCACAGCATATCATCCCAAACATACGGGCAGTTGGAATGAATGATTCACATATTGGAGGATATGATCTGAGTTTATGTTTTGGACTTCGGTGGATCTTAGAATGATCACCTACCCTTGGTTGAGTTCACATACAATAATAGTTACCTGACTTCAATTCAGATGGAACCTTATGAGTCACTCTACGGTAGGCCATGTCGCTCATCAGTTTGTTGGTGTGAGGCTAGTGAGGAAATGGTTGTGGGGTCTAACATGGTACAAGAGACCTATAGGACAGTGTATCTAATTCAAAATATGTTGATAATATATCTGAGTAGGCATAAATATTATTCCAAATATGGGAGGATACCTTTGGATTTTTTTTTAGAAAACAAAGTTTTCTAGGAGTGAATCCTCAGTTAGGACACTGAAATTTGAGGAATAATTGGAAGGTAGTTTCATGCTATGTTGGACCCTTTGAGATCACCAAATAGATTGAAACATTAGTGTACCATTTGGATCTTTCTTTTCACTTACAAGGTATGCATGTTGTGTCATATGCATCTTGTATTCGGAGGTATATGCTTAATCCTATGCATTTCATCAACTGTGAGGATGTTGAGATGAAGTGTAATGCATCATACATGTAGGGCATGGTTCATATTACACACTAAAGTGATAAAAACCTATATGGTAAGATAATTCCATGTGATCAAATTCTATAGTGTCATGAGCTAATTCATTATCAGAAATCGGAGCAGGAGGCTAATGTTCAGGCTTGGTGGCCTGATTTGTTCGAGTAGGATACCAAGATACACTTCTCGATGATGATAAATCTTTATAGGGGGAGAATTTAATATCCTTTAATCATATGTTTTTTTTGTATGAGTTATGGTGGTTTATATATGGTTTTAGAGATTTTTGAGGTCCTTTTTAAGGGTGCATTGTTTGAGTACAATTATAAAAAACTATATGGATTATCTAGGAAAGTATGAAATTGGATGCAGAGGCTCTATAGGTGGAACATGGTTTGAAAAATTGTGGGGTATCACCTAGAAAACCATGTGGTAAGCTCTAGTGTACAACATCACAGTTGGTGCATAGTTTAATAAACCATGATTCCAAACTATGCCTGAAATAAATTAATGATCCAAATTCTCCAATAACGGCCATTTATGGTCCGTTTTGAACCATTATTATTTATATAGGAATATCTCACAATTTCAAAGACTTCTATATCCTTAAATGGTGATTTCATCTCCAACAAAGCTAGATTTTGATGAATCCAAGTGGGTTGAAGATCTATAATTGAAGAATGTGATACAAAACACTATGTTTTTTGTGTTTCTCCTTGATCTACCTCATTTATCTTGAGATGATTCATAGATTTGGAATGTAGTTTCCTAGTCTATCAAATCCAATTCCATCTAATGATGGATTCTTGGATCATTTCTAGAATGGTTGTTGTTTTGACATGTCAGTGGCATCCCTTCTGACCGTAGTTGAATTGCTTTGTGAACATTGGATGTTTCTGGGTAAGTATTCATAGATCAATCATCTTGAGACTTTATTATTCTTTAATCTCATCTTAAATATCTTTTAAAATGATGGATTGATGATATATCAATGTTCATTGGCTAGATCAGAGTTTATTTTCTGTAATTGAAAATGAATCCATGATTTGTTCTTAAATCAAAAATTGATTTAGTGAATGGGAAACCTCTCATTAGATATGGCTCAGAATTGGTTCCATTTCAAACTCCTTAATGTTTTTATTCTAGAACTGACCTTCTTAACATGTAATATTCTCAGTTATTATTTCTAAACCTCTTTCTTGATGAACCAGAACATAAGTTAGGCATCCTTGACATGTGAGCTCATTCTTCGTGGGTGTGTGATATGGTTCGGTCTTCGATACTTTGATGAACCTTGGAGTACTTCATCAAAAACCTTGAGGTAGGAAATTACTTACCATTTGTGGATCTTATATACACTTGTTTCCTTAGTATTATTAATTTGTTAGAATACTTTGAACAACATGATTGATTTTTATGGCATGTGGGTTTGTGTGTGTATGTACACTATGTGACCCATTTATGAAACTTGATTCCATGTGTATGCTTGTATCTTATTTTTTCAGGTTCGATATTGATCACATGTATTTTATGTTGATATTTTTTCTTATTATCATCATCATGTAAATTTTTATTGAGAAAATAAAGAGACAACAATAAAAAGGGTGAGTCGGCCCATACAGCCAAGACATGAGGGCCTAAGGAGGCCTAAAGTAATGAAAACCAAGGGAATCCCCTCTAACCAAGTTAACCCCCTCGGGTTTCATGCTGAGAGAACTATGAAAGAATATAGGAGCTGGACCCTGCACATCAATCAAGGAAAGGTGGTCCGCGACTTGGATCCCCTCACGCCATGTGTGAATCACTCAGGTATTGTTGTTAAGCATTCCCCTACACCTCTTGATGGTATAATGGATCGACCAATGTGTGGATCCAATGCCATGTAGCACACTGTGAAGAAATTTGGATTCAGTTTCAGCCTATGATAAAAGGATCCCCTTCTGGATACATAAGGTGAGACTATAGATCATCACCTTAGCCTATTCCTGAAGGGAGGATTCATGACCTAGGTGAGTAGAAAATTCCATGATGACCGACCCTGTGGAGTTACAAACAACCCCTTCTCTAAGAAGGAACTCTAGATTGCATGAACCATCGATATTGAGTTTAAGGAACAAAGTAGGAGGGGACCAACAAACTCAGTGGCCTGTACTACTACTGCCAGGAAGAACGTCCATGGTATTGGTTTGAAGACATTGGAGAGTAGGAGCCTCCCACCAATTGTTGAGGAGTCTGACTATATCTAGGAGAAGATTCTTAGTTTTTATGAGGATTGATCTACTAGAAGATCAGATCCCATCATGACTTTCCATGTTTCTTACCTTCTAGATTGACCAGCATCCTGTATGAAGGACTGTGGCATGATCCATCCTCTCCAAACCCCTCTCCCCCACACAATGGAACCATCAATCAATAAAAGAAATTTCAACCAGGTTGTTTTAATGGATGCCAATGAACTAATATAAATGTTTCCACACCACCCTTTCCCAGTCTCCCTCAAATAAAAAATTCCCCACACTCTCCTCCCAGTGATTTGAATAGAAGGGTCACCTTGAAGCCATTATAATATCATAGCACTTGATATTCTCATCATTAGGGATAAACCTATGATCAACCCCCCATGTGATAAATTTTTTGCTTTAGGGGGATGGCTTCGAACCAAAGGATCTTGTTCCATGGGTCACCCTGATCATGGGTAACCAGAGTATGCCGAAAGTCTTTTGAGGAGAAGGACCCCAAGGAAGATAGGGAGAAGATCAATCTATCTGGTTTGAAGTTGAGAACAATGAGGTTGAAGGTATCTTGTTGTTCATTTTCCAGAACTTCTTTGATAAATGTTGGGTGAGAGCTAGAATACCTAAAGGAGATAGACATGGAAGGACATATAGGGAATCTAAGGGTGTTCTTGACCTAGTTTTTATGCCAAAAAGTGATGTCTCCCTTTCTGACGTTCCATATCACATGGTGTTGGAGGTCATTAATGAGGGGGGAGATCACGAACCATAGCGGGGAAGAATTACCCTCATCCAACACCTCATTCCCAAGATGAGATTTGTTCATGGTGATCCCCCAAAGTGGGTGCTGCTCCAGGACTTCCTAAGCTAGCTTTGAATGCATGAAAAGGAGGGTATCATCCAGGATACGAACATTGATTCCACCCTCCTTGGTAGGCCCTTCCACCCTATGCCAAGAGGCCCAGTGGTGCATCCCTGTCGATAGGTGATCCCATATAAATACTTCAAGGATCTTATCAATTTTGTTAATGATACTTATTTGAACTTTAATAGACAAGAGTGCATGTAATGGGGTAGAGATGAGTACATTGTTAACCAAAGTTATCTGACCCCTAAATGATAGATATTTATTCTTCCAATTGATAACCTGGTCTATAATCATGTTGATAAGAGGGTTGAGGTCTCATATGTGAAGACTTCCAGAATAGATGTAGGCACCCAGGTACTCCATAGGGAAGGAACCTCTTTGCAAGTCAAGGCTCTTCCAGATTGCAGATATCCAATTAGGATAGAATCTGTTGGAGATGTAGAAATTTCTTTTGGCCTTGTCAATAACATGCATTCTCCAATGGATGTATTCCTCCAAAATCCTATTAATTCCTCTAATATATCCCGTGTTAGAATTCATGAAAATAAACATGTCACCTGTGAACATTAGGTGGTAGATGGCCAAGGCTCACATTCTTCTATGATATTCCAGTACCTCACCATTAATGATGATCCTGTGAATAAGTTGGCTGAAGAAATATTGAGATAGGATGAAGATGCTCGGGAAGATAGGATCACATTGCCTCAAACTACAGGAGGCCTCGAACAGCCCATAAGTTTTTCCCATGAATGTAACCACTGTCCAAGAAGAACTGAAGCATCTGAATATGAGATCAATGTTCCAAGAGGATAACCCCAAACTTTCTAGTAGCATGATGGTGAATCCCCACTCAATGTTGTCATAAGCTTTATTCATGTCTTATTTAATGGACAAATTAAAACTGTGAGTCCTGAAGTTGATATCCCTGATCATCTCATGAGCCAGTGAAAGGGCACCCTGGATTGGGCACCCCTTAACAAACCCATGATGCTATATGGATATCCACTGGGGAATGTTAAGAAAATTCCAAGCATGGATTATAATATCCAAAATCTTGTACGAGAAGTTTAAAATACTCACCGACCTACAATGCATGATGGAGGAAGGATTCTTGGTCTTAGGAAGAAGCCTGATAGTCATGGAACAAGCAACCCAGGGTAAGGGTCCTCCTGAGAAGAAGTCTTGGATAGTGAAGACAAGATCCATTTTAACAACATCCCACGAGGTTCTATAGAACGATCCTGGGAAGTCATTCGTACTTAGGGAACTTTCTGGGTTATGGATCAACATTTATTCCTAGATCTCTTTTTCATCTAGAACGAATCCCAGGTCCTCGTTGTCCTGGGCCAAAATCTGTTTGGGGATCACTTCAAATAACCCTCTATCCTCCCCCGGATAGTTTTTGGGTAATAGAAGATTGGGACCATCAAGGAGGTATTTCAAGGTGGACAAAGACAAACTTCCCAAAGTATCTCTGTCATCCATATACGTACCATTGTCCAGAAAAATATTAGGTCTCACCATCCATTTTATTTCTTTGATACAAGCATGGAAGAAGGCAGTGTTCCTATCTCCCTCTCTAAGACACTTGATCCTTGATTTCTATCTTTCAAAACATTATTGTCTGAGAATCATGTCTACCAAGTCATCCTTCCTTTTAGATATCTCCTCATAATTCTGGTCATTCTAGGCATCTTCAAGGTTTTTCTCAAGGCATTCGAAATCTTATAGAGCGGTTTCAATGTCACTGTCAGTGGGACAAATATCCTTCACCCACACCTAGAGTTTTCCCTTGAGACGTCTCATCTTGTTGTGTATGGTTACCCATGTATTCCCCTGAGTGGATAATTCCATGTGTCACTAACCGGGTCATGAAACCCCAGGAGGGTATCCCTTTATTGAAAATAATGGAATCTTTCTTGCTGACACTACCTTAAAGATAGGTAAACCAGGAGAGGGTAATGGTCAGATAACCCTTGAACCATATGACTTAACTTGGTGTTAGGGAACCTAGATATGGTGTTCATGTTTTCCAGGCAGTGGTTCATGTGGCTCCATGAGCAGTGGCTCCCCCTTTGGTTGTTGCACCACATGAAGCAGTCACCTGAGAAGATGAGGTCAGACAACCCTTTCCTAGCCATAAAATGGAAAAAATCCATTCACACTTTCTTTTGGAAAGGACCTCAACCTTTCCTATCCTCTGGGTCAGCAACCACGTTGAATTTCCCCCTGAAAACCCATGGAAGGTTATCACAATCAAATGAGTTAAGGTCCTTCAATAAGGACTCCCTCTGTTGAGAGTCACAGCTCCTGTAAATGAAGGATATGAAGAGAGAAGTGTCACTTATCATCAGCTTCATAGTGATGAACTGGTTACTGGCCAGAACCAAATCAATAGAAAGGTTTCTATGCCAAAAGATCTAGATATTCCTTTTGGTGTTGTCTTCATGCATGCATCCATGTAGATTGATTTTACTGGAAAAATATCTTATTCTAGCAGGGTTCTGTTTATGTTCAAGGACAGAAACAATGGAGTATTGTCGTGACATGGTTATTCCATATAGGGGGGAAACACATGACTTGTGATGATGATGATGATGGACTAAGGAAAATGTTAGGGATACAATGATGCCTCATAGATTTCATGTCGTTCACTTGATACTTAGTGGATTCCAAGTATCATGTTTACTTTAGGCCAGTTGGATGTCAAGTAGATTGATCACTTGATGTGTGTGTATGTCAAGAACATGAATCACTTGATCCCTAGTGGATGTCGAGTAGCATGTTCATATGATGTAGAGCAGCATGTTTACTAGCCTTTTGGATAGTTATTGATTATTTCCATTATATTGATATTTCTTTCGGTTGAAGTTGAAGTAGGTATGGTCGAGGATCATGGTGGCTTGCTTGGTACATGGGTGCTCGACACATGATTTTTTATTCTTGATTATGAATTTATTTTTATCATGGCGTACATCTGTTATACATGTTCACATTTGTTAATAACATATTGGTAGTGTCCTAATGGGTTTTATTACTCACGCCTTGAACGGGCGTCTTAATGCATGTTTAGACTTCATGTATAGGGATTCAGGCAAGGTTAAGGGGACTATGGTAGATGGTTGAGTTATAAATAATAATGCTTATAGTGGAACCAGGACAAACTCTAGAGGACTCCATGGAGTTTATATATTTATTTTCATATCTTCTCTTATTACTCTAGATTGGATTTCTATAGTAGGAACCCATTTATTTTGTTGTATGACATGTGTGTCATTAGATATTATATTAATGTTTTTTATTACTCTAAGTAGTTTTATATTTTATTTATATTAATTGTCAAAGGATATGACATTGAGGGTATAATATCACCACTGATGGCGTTTGTCCCCTCACTATTAGTCAGTAACCTCTTGAATATAGGGAGTTTTGCAAGAGGTCACACTACTACAGATTTGGGTTTATTCAGCACTATCGAGAAACATTGATAAAGGGAACCCTTTATCAGTGCCTTTTCTAGCTTTGATAAAGGTCGTCTTTATCGACACTATTTAAAATGTTTATAAAACTAAACTGGTCATGAATGCGAGTACCACATCAAACTTGTGGATGTTCAAATGCTTCTTTTTATATGATTTTGTGGCATCAATGCATCAGAAGCCTGCTACGGGGATGGGATCCTGCATACACTATCCACACACCTAAATGGACATGTACATACATGCATAGGCCCCCGCGGGCTTTGGCCCACCCTCTGCTCGCCACAGTCCTCTCACTTCAAAGGCCTTCCCTATTTGGATACCTAAATGCATGGCCCTTCAAGTGAAGCGCTAGCTGAGTTACTTAATTTTTTTATAATTAAATTCTTATTTCAGATATAAAACTATATATTGATATATATAAATATATAAAATATTAATATATATACATATATATATATTATTTTTTATTTTTATTTGTTTAATATTTTTAAAAAATTTACCCATTCTTAATATTTATTTATATTTATTCATTTTTTATAATTAAATTATTATTTCATATATAAAAATATATATTGATATATTAAATATTAATATAAAAAATATATATTGATATATATATATATAAATATATTAAAATATATATATATTAATAAAAAGTATATTAATTATTTAATTATATATATATCTATAATTTATTAAATTTAATATATATATTGTAATAAATAGTATAATAATTATTTAATTAAAAATTAAAAAATTAAAAAAATATTATATATATAATTAAATAATTGATACATTTTTTATAATTAATAAAAATGGATAAATTTATTAAATAATTTAAATTATAATTAAATAAAAAAATATACTATTTATTATTGTGCGTGTATATATATATATTAAATTCATTCATTTTTATTAATAAATTTTTCATTAATAAATTTTTTATCAAAAAAAATTAACATTTAATATTTTTAATACATTTGTAATTTAAAAAATTAATATATATTTATTTTTATTTAAACATATATTAGTGCGAGTTCACAGGTTGGATCGGGCCGACCCCTAAATTTTTATAATTAAATTTATTAAATTTAATATACATATATATATATATAGTAATAAATAGGATATTAATTATATATACATAATTAAATAATTGATATACTATTTATAATTAATAAAAATTAATAAAATTATTAAAAAATAATTAATTTAATATATATATATATATTATTAATTATTTAATTAATATATTAAGTATTTAATAAATTTATTCATTTTTATTAATTAAAATTTGTATATTAATTTGTTATTTATATATATATAATTAAATTTCACTTATTTTTAACATGAATTAATTTAGTATAATTTATTCATTGATAATGTTAAGTGCGTGCTTACTTTTTTATAATTTATAGATTTTAAATATTTATTCATTTAATATATTTTTAATTTATTCATTTGCAAGGTTTTTTATAAATAATTATTCATTAATATATTTAATATTTTTGTAATTTATTCATTTTCAATTTTTCATTGTTCAATATTTTTGTAATTTTATCCATTTTCTAATATTTATTTACACATGTTTATTCATTAACACTTAATTTTTTTAATGTGGTTGTAATTTATATAATTAAGCTGTATTCATTTTCATTTTAGCATATATTAATATTCATTTTTAATTTTTTTTAAATTATCTATATAATTAATAATAGTTAATCATTTTTTAAATGTATTCATTCTTATTATTATTTATATCATTAATAGACATTACATGTTATATAATGTCATTGTTCAATTTAACATATATCAAACTTGTATATATATACATTAATTTCACACACATAAATATTTATGTAATTAATAAAATCTTATATAGAAACACACTCGCCTAATATTTATGTAGTTTATTCAAATTTCTCCAAATTAACTTTTTTATTTTCAAACACTTTTAAGGGGGAAGTGAGAACCCTCACATCTAAAGTAGATCAAACATCAAAGGAGACTACTGACTTATTGAAAACAAGACAAAGATGGTTGGTATCACATTCCCTAAATAGTTTCCAGGGAAAAGAATTTACCTAGCTGTCTAGATCATCCATTAGAATATCTTGAAATTAATTTTCTAGATGATCCCTAGCTTGCATGTACTCCTATTTGCTAATCTTCCCCATATTGAAGCCTCTAGACAGAATGTGGTCTTGCTTGTGAATCTAGTCAGATTACTCCCTGGTAACTTCCACTTGGATAAGTATTTCCATAATTTGTTTAATATCTTCTCTTATTCCCTTAATCACCAAAATAGCCACCTTCATTTCTTCACCAAATTGCATGAGTAGATCTATCCTATTATCCAAATATGAGGCCTTCATATGTTATAGACCCTCAGAAGACCCTGCCTCCCACTACTGACCTAGAGGGAGGGCATCTTACCTCACCAGCATCGCCTCCTTGGATTGCAGATTCATCTCCCCTTGTTGGTCCCTTATCATCATGATTGTACCCCTTGGGGGATCACCAAAGCTAGTGAGGTTCCTTCTTCCTTAAAGGCATCTTTAACTTGCTCTTGAGACTCGGTGTCTCCCACTATCTAGACCACCTTACCATCCACCGTGTGGATCTTGTGAGCCTTGGGAATTCCATCTTTTTTGTCTGACCAAGTCTTCATAGGCCTAAGAATATAGAATTATTCTTTGTGCCCCTTCGGTTTATGCTTCCTAGAAACAATACAGCTCCTCGGGTCCCTGTTCTCTTTGTTCCCTTTCTTCCTTCTTTGAGTGTGAAACCCTGAACAAGCCCCGCATAAAACATTTTCATCTACAGGTTGTCCATCTCTATCAGAATCAGTTTCAAATGGGAAAATGGAGTTGTCATCACTCCCGCCCTCATTTTATAATTTCATTTAGTGACATAATATACTTAATATATTATGTTTTTAATTGGTAATTTTTTTAATATTATTTAAGTTAGTTTTATTTATTCATTTTTTATTTTTTTATTTTTTTGAATTTATTCATTTTCTAATATTTATTTATATATATTTATTTACTATATTTTAATATTTTCAATATGTATTCATCTTCATTTAAATATATATCCATATTTTATTTTTTTATTAATTTGTATAATTAATAAAACTTATCTGTTTTTTAATATTTTTAAAGTCTACTCATGTTTAATTATTCAATTTCACTCATTTAAAACATTCATTCATTTAAATTAAATATGCATTAATAATGCTAAAAATATATTTATAAATATATATTTATAAATATATATATATATATATATTTATAAATTTATATTTACTATATTTATAAAATTATATATTTATTATTATAAATGTAAATATATTTTAAAAAAAGTATTTATATAATTATAAATAAATAATTATATATTGAAATAATTATAAAATTATAATAAATATATTTAACTAATGAATATATTTACTATATTAATATTTTTATTTGTTTTTATTTATTAAATATACATAATTATATAAATATATATAATTATATAATTATATTTATAATTATATGCAAATAACTATAAATATATTTATTTATAAATATAATTATAAATTTATAACTATAATTATATTTATGAATACATTTTTACAATTATTTTAATATATTTATAATTATATAAATTTATATTTATTTATTTATTTATAATTATATACATTTAATTTTTTTAATTATATTAATTATATTATAAAAATTAATTATATAGGTCTTTGTCAGCACTTATTATTTTAGCTCTCATAAAACCCTTTCCAGTCTTTTAAATATAACCCTAACCAAACTGATTTCTCTCACACCATTCAAGCTCTCATTGAAGTTTAGCTCTACCATCACTCTCCCTCAACCTTCTCTCGGATGAATCAACTCTCTCAAATCTAAGGTATGTTATTATTTCTCGTCCTATCTCGTTTATCTGTATTGTCGATCACCCCTCTCACGCATACCTGGTTCAAATCATGTTATATTTTTTGTGTCCTTTATTTATTTATTTCTTTCAACCGCCTCCCCGCCATTGTTCTCTTCAACCCGGGCCGGCCACCCACTATCACAAAGAATCTCTTCAGCAACCGTCATTTCCCAATCTTCCACTCCCTCGACCGAACAACACAAAAAGCCTTCCACCCTCCCTTCCTGACTGCCCCACCACCATTATTGTCTCAAAATTTTGTTAAATGTTGTGTTTTGTAAGCTAGGCTAGTGGACATTGGACTCAATATTTTATCTTTTAATAAATAATTTTCTATAAATTATTATTATACGATTTAAGTTTTCTTATAAGGGTGATGTCTTATGATGATTATGATTAAAAACTTATAATAAAATTGATTTTTAGATGTGATATGAAGTGTGTATCCATTACTCTTATTAATGATTTGGGATAAATGTGTGATAAATAGAAATCCTATTGATTTAATTTCTATTTTTTAAAACTTATTTTAATTATTTAGATATTAGAGACTCGTGAATTAAATTGAAATTGTCTAATTATAATCCATTTATCATCGCATAACGAAAGTTATAATTTTCATTTCATTAATGTGTTTATTAGTTAGTTGATCCAAAACATTAATGATAATTAGTGTGATTTTAATTAAAGGAATGATTGTTTTTCCTTTTTTGGGGGAGTTTTGTTTTTATGTGTATTATTTGAAGGTATACCTTTATAAAATTATAGATTTGGATTATTTATATTTAAAACTCAATATAGTTTTTTACTATTGATTTTGAAAGTATTTTAAAAGCATGAATGTATTTTTGGGGCTTTGAAATTCAAAAATAGGTTGGTAATTAAATTTAATTATGTTATGGTGATTTCTATGAAATGGTTTTGGAGTTGATTTCGTGAATTAGTTTTGAAAATGAATATGAATAGTCAAGGATTTTATAAAAATTATTTTTAAATTGATTACATGATTAAATTGGTAAATGGTCATTTTTTATTAAAATAAATGTTAAATTAATTTTTTTAGAGATAAAAATAATAATATTTTGTTTTAAATGTAAACACATGGTTTTGATTAAACTTTTATATGATTTTAGAGACCTATTAAATGGGTTTCTTATAGGGGTTTAATGTGTTTTATTTTAGGTATTTAGGATATGATCATGTTAATATATAAGGTTTGAGGTATAGAATTTATGATATTATACTATATGGTTTAAATCACGCTCAGATTGAGATGAAAGGGTGTGGGGTTTTCCTATTATGTAAGGACACAAAATCATTTTTTTGATTTAACTTTTTTTCACCTTACACTCAGGTAAATAGTATTATAATGGACCTATCAATTCCTAGGGAGGTTTAAAGGTGTTTTAGAGTTTTTTATTTCTTTTTGTATTAGAATAGAACTCCTAGGATTTATAGTGTTGTGAGTTTTCAATGGTAAATATAGATGTTGAGAAAATTATTTTTTAGATTCATTTTCTTATCTAGTTACCTTAAATATGATGGGTGGACAAGGAAAAAAATTAGGTATGGTTTGAGGTGTGTGGGTATGTATAAGTTTCATCTTCTTATTGATAACATTATTTATTTTGATTAATATATTTACATAATAATATTATTATTTTGATCTACTATGAATTATTAGGAATGGTTTGAGTGTCACTCACAAAAATTTATAATTTTAAACACATTTATCCTGAACACATATAGGATTATAAGTTAGTGGATGAATTTTATAAAGTTTATTATAATCTCCCATAACCATGCATGTGGTATGGATTTTATTAAGAATTATTACAGTCTTTTGGATATAGTTGTGAAGGTTTTGACTATTAGATGTGGGAGATAGATTATAGCAATTTGTGTCATTGTGGTGGGGAATTTTGAAGTAGATTGTCAGTTTGGATTAAGGCCATGATTTTATTTAATTTTTGTTATATATTTTTTATGTGACCTTGTAACTAATTATGTGTTTGTATATAAATTGATAATTTTATATGGTGTCGATGAAGGATATCATGAATGTCATATAAACTTTGGTTTCTTTATTTTATATATTGAGATAATAGGACACCCATTCAATGAAATTTTTTCCTGTCATGTTTAAATATTTCTAACATACAAATATGTTTTCCCAAAATTCTAGTAAAATTTGATATTGGTTAGTTTGTGTTGGTTGGAAGTCATAAAATCCTTAAGGATTCAATAAATTCCTTAATATATTTTTAAACCCTTTTATATAAATTGAGGTGACCATAAGTGTATTAATATCTCTATATTGGGATTAAGGACATTCATGGATATGGAATTCATAAACCATATAAGATATAATTTTAAGAATAGTAAATTTATATAAAGTATTGCACTATCTATTAGAGATGGAATCAGAATGTTTTTTATCTCAATGATGTAAAATCCATGGGAACTAGATTTTTGGAATGTTTATTAATGGAATTTATTTGTGGTGTTTTTAAGAAATATAAATAGAGGTTTTGGATATTGTAGGATATGTGAAATATACCTAAGATTGATAACTCTACTATTTTTGAAATAGGGGTTCGTCAATGGATTATAGTAAAAATATATTTTTCAGTATCCCTATAATACATTGTATAGAATAATTTATAGAAAAAGAGAGTAACATGGAATCCAACTTCACTTTTTTCATCAATAATAGTTTCATCCATTCATTTCGCGTAATTCCAAGCTCCTTGACCCTGTGTAAAATTTTGGTGGTTACATAACCCTTTATGTTCATAGGAAATATATTTTTACACAAATTTAGAATTCCACGTCACAATTAAATGGAAAGAAATAACAAGAATTTCCAAGGTAATTCTATCATCCAATAATAAAAAAAATTATTTTCCAACATATTTATTAGTTATGATTAGATTAGCATGTGTATGTATGTGATTTAGTCGAGTAATAAATCCATTTTATTAATATTTTTAATAAGATATTTTATAACTATACATGAAATAATGATTTTAAATCCCTTGATTCAGGATGTAAACTACATCAGAACATGATTAATGCATAAACATGAAATCCTCCCACTTATTGGAATCCCAACTATCAAGGTTACATAAATAATCCTAGAATTACCTAATTTTTGTCCCACACAACATCAAATAGTGAACTTGGACCAACAGCCACATGTTTACCCCAGTTTGTTTATTTTCATGTCACCCTTGTGTAAAATGTTAGCTTGTCAGGAATCATCACTGATAACATTCAAATGTTGGGTTCCCCTTATTAGAATTATCTCTAAATTTTTCAATTGAATATGAATATCTTATGTTTATTTATTTATTTATTATACATAATGAATATTTTATTAACCTAATATGGTGGATATGAATCAAAAATGGTTACATGCTAATATTATGAAAAAATAGTATGAAGATGGAGCTAAATAGTTCATTGAGTATGCAATAAAGAATGCATAAGAACCTTCTCAAATCCTTTATCCATGAATATATTGTTTTATTCATGAAACTTTACTCTCGAAGAGTTGGAAGAACATTTGATTTTTCATTGAATAGATCATAGCTAAAAATTTTGGACTAAACACAAGTCAGAACTAAATATACACACTAATTGGGATGATACTATGGTTTATGGATCATTTTATATGAATACCAATGTAAATGATGATGGAGATCATATGGAAGAAATGAAAATGGAAAATAAAGAAGTAATTCTTGATTATCCAAATTTTTTTGAAAAAATAAATAGTTGTGTTGAGAGGATATTATATATCGGTTGTAATAAATACACAACATTGTTAGTTGTATTGAAGTTATATAAATTTAATACTAGCAGCGGATTGAGCGATACCAGCTTTACAGAACTACTTGGACTCCTGAATGATATGTTTCTAGAATAAAATAAACTTCCTTTTATAACATATAATGGTAAATGAATTCTATGTTAGATGGTAATGATCTCTAAAAAATACATTCTTGTCTAAATGATTGAATATTGTTTCACAAGGACCAAGAATTAGTCATAAAATGTCATAAGTGTGGTTTCAATTGATACTAGAAAGATAAATCAAGTACTTAAAATTTTGTATGGTACTTTCCAATCATTACTTGGTTAAGAAATCTATATGGATGTTAAGAAAATGAAAGGAAATTTACATAGAATGCTAATATAAAAATTAAAGATGGGAAACTATGTCATCCATTAGGCTCTCAGTGAAAAAAATTGATTATAAGTATCCTGAATTTGTAAATGAGTTGAGAAACTTTCTCTTGCATTTTCTATAGATGGAATAAATCCTTTTAGTGTACATAGTAGTACGCATAGTACATGAATAATTATTTTGGTAAATTATAACTTCCCTCTATAGTTATTCATGAAACAAAGGTACATTAAGTTGTCTCTACTTATATCTGTACCAAAACAACCTGATAATGATATTGATGTCCATTTGTATCCATTGATCGAATATCTGAAATTAATGTGGGATATATTTGTTACAATGTATGATTCTCATAGAAGTTAAGAATTCACATTGAGGGTCATGTTGTATGGGATGATAAATGACTTTCCTACTTATAGAAATTTGTTTGGCTATAATAGTAAAGGAATGTTGGGATCTCCCATTTGTAATGAATACACACACTTGGTTTAGTTGAAACATTCCTTGAAGATTGTGTTTTTAAGACATCATAAATTTTTTTCTCTACGACATAAATATTGATCTTGTATGACAGCATTCAATGGGAATATCAAACAAGGTACAACATCATCTCAACTAATGGGTGATAAACTATTTGATATAGTAAAAGATATTGGAACTGTTTCCAGTAAACCATTTTAGAAAAACCTTACAAAATTAGGTTGGAAAAAGAGACCAATTTTCTTTGAATCACCATACTAGAATTGTTTGTACGTTAGACATTTTTTGGATGTCAAGCATGTAGAAAAAATATATTTGATGGTGTTATTGGAAAATTACTAATTTTTCCTGAGAAAACAAAAGATATCATCAATTTTAAGTTGGATTTTCCAACGAGCCCGTACCTGAGTGGTAAGGGCTCCTGCTTGGCATCCAAGAGACCCGGGTTCAAAACCGGGTGGAGGCGAATTTCCGGATTCTGTAGCAGTCACTGTAGCAGTACTGTAGCATTCACTATAGCAGTTACTATTCTGTACTGTAGCATCTGGAACTATTCACCGGATTTGGGCCTTCGGGCCACCGGTTTGGGCCTACAGGTCTCCAGGGCCTTCGGGTTATCAAAGGCCTTCGGGCCACAGGGCCTTCGAGTCACGTAGACCATAGAGTAGCCCAGTTCACACAGAACAGGCCCCAGAAGAGGATCAGAGCAATAGGAGTAGTAGCCACTAGATGCAGAGCTAACCGGATTGGAAGAATGAGAGGGTATGGTAGCCGCCATCGGGACCAGGCACCGTGCAACTTTGTATGGGGCAATGCTAGCCGATCAGCAATGTAAGGTGGGGAGCTGAGGAGATCAATGATTCAAGACGCTGGGGAGGGGCAGTTCTAGTGGGTTGGGCCTACTGGTCATATAACGGGTGTGATATGCCTATGGGCCTTCGGGTCATGTATTGTGGGTCATGTCGGGCCTTGTGCCTTGGGCCTACGGGTCATGTATGGGTTCCCCTTCAACCCTTAAAAGGGGGATTATCTATAATAAAATAAAAAAGAAGGCCTTCGGGGAATTCGGGCTAAGTTGGATATGATTAACATGGGGATAAGGGAAGAGTTGGCATCAGTGAAGGGTAAAAGGAATACTTTTCTTCCTCCAACATCTTACACTATATCTAGACAAGAAAATTTTAAATTTTAAATTTTACTTAATGGTGTAAAAGTTTCATAGGGGTATTCATCAAATATCAAGAATTTCTTACCAATGAATAATTTGAACTTATAGAGACTAAAATCACATGACTATCATGTTTTATTGTAAGATTTGATTCTCATCACTTTACATTGCATTATTCCTAAAAATATATGACATACATTAAACATACTATGCTTCTTTTTCAAATCCACGTGCAGTAAAGTTATAGACCCAACTAAGTTTTCAATCATGAATAAAGAGGTTGTGGTCATATTATATAAATTAGAGATGTTATTACCACCACCATTATTTGATATAATCGTTCACCTAATTTTTCACTTGTTTGAAGAGGTTTGACTATATGGTCTTATCCATTATATATGGATGTGCCCCTGGTATATGAATATTTTGAAAGGGTGCACCAAGAATTGAAGTATTCCCAAATTTTGTACTATAGAATGATATATTGTTGAATAATTTGTTGAATTATATACCGATTACCTATCAGATCTTGATAGAATCAGTCTCCCAAAGTCTCATCATAGTGGAAACCTTATAAGAAAATGGATTTCTGGAAGAGATGTTGTTACAATTATCATCACAGAGAAGGAGAAATATCACCTTTACATTTTACATAATAGTGGAGATGTCGATCCATGTGTTGAATCCCATAAATAAATTATTATACATTTGAATCCTTTGAGGGATAAAGGATAGATATCAAATACACATGATCAATAGTTTATAGGATGGCTCTGAGAACATATTTATAAGGAGTTATCTAAAAATAAAAATTCAATTAATGAATGAATTTGATGGCTAGCAAAGGGACTAAATGAAAATTTTGTATCTTATACTGGTTTTGTAATTAATGGTTATACATTCTATATAAAAAAACATGATAACTAAAGTTCGATGGAAAATAGTGGAATTTCACTTGTGGTGGAAGTGATTCACATATATGGTTCCAACGATAGAAATTGAATTTATGTGAATATGTCATATATTGATGTCATCAAACATATATACAAGTTAGATTATATAACATTTCAAGTGTTGATTTTCTATTGCAAATGGATTGAAAATAGGAGTGCAGTAAAGGTTGATGAAATGGGATTTCTGAAGGTGAATTTTAGTTTGGAATGGTATAAGTACAAGCCATTAATAATGGCATCACAAGTTGTGTGGGTATTTTATGTCTCGGATCCAGAAAACAAGAATTGGTTAATTTCCAAATTGATGACTAAAAAACTATAGGGTCATATAAAAATTCAATAAAGGGTGACCCTTTCATTGGGAGATCACTATCATTTCATGGTGGTCCCAATGTAGACAACGTATTATATGTTATAGGGGGCACAAAGAGTGTATTTGGATTCTTGATAGAGGATCCAAATCCCTTCAACCATTAAATAAAATAAATAGAGTTTAATGAGTATATTAAAGTTTTTTAAAATATGCTATGATTTTTGTAAGAACCCAGTTTTTTCTGCGAAAGACTTTGGAATATTATTGATATTATTTCAGAGTAGCGCCTTCAGACAGCGTTTGATTCCGAGCCCCGGTGTGTCCGGAATTAAATTTTCAGTGCGTTCACACTGAACATTCCAAATAAATGGGATAAATCCTAAACGGTGATCCGGATCAGAGATCCGAGTGTACGAATGGGTCCGGAATGGGGTTTTTACCCTAGGAACAACATAAAACATGTCGGCGCAGGACGTTTGGACCCCTCGCTCGCTATCGGTGCGTGGAACGGATAAATTAAATAATTAATTTATTCGTTCAATGACTTAACCCAAGTATCTATTAAACGGTGTCTTGGATTAGAAAACTGAGGGAACCGTTGAGTTCGAAGTGTGTCGTTTACCCCAGGAGGGGTGTAAGTTTCGCGGGCGCGGGCCGTTTGTGAAAAATGGCTCTAGGGGCGTTTTCGTAATTTGGTGGCTTTGGGCGTTCAGTTTTATAACTTTTGAATGGGGCCTCAGATTAGAATTATGAGACTTTCGTTGCGTTCATAGCGTGGTTTTTAGCCTAGGGGAGGCTTAATCCCGACCCTGTCGGGAGTTTGGGTTCGGGCCGACGGGCGGGTGGTTAAGTGTTTTCTATTTAAACACTTAACCCACCCCTCTCCTCTCCCACTTCTTCCCTAGTTCCAGAAGCTCCCAATTACGAAGGAGGAAGCTCCTCCTCCCCTCCTCTCCTCCGGCAAGGCAATGGCGCGGTGGCGGACACTCCGTGAAGCGTCGGGCAACGCCCTCGCAGGTAGGATCGTTGCGGTTTCAATTTTTATTCCCGCACCTACTTTGAGTTCAATTATATGCATCAATTTTTTGTTTGATCCTCTAAAAAATCCCATAATATTGTATTATAATTTATGAGCTTTCCAACGCATCTTTCGGTTTCGAATTTGGAGTCTCGAGGCCTCCGCAATCACCCGCCGAAGTTTGCGGGTTTTCGGTTTCTGGTGGGTTCGAGCGGTGGTGCGGCGTCCCTAGGAGGCGTTGGCGGGGCTCTCGGACGGCAGTGCGGCTCAGGCTCAGGGCGGCGGCCTTCAGCAGAGGAGGTGGCCAGGGGCTTCGGTCGAGGGCGTGCGGTGTCGGCCGGGGCTCGCGGACGGCGAGCGGGCGCCAGGCGGAGGCACTCCGCGGCGCGGAGCGGAGACCGGGGTCGCGTTGTGCGACCTCGTGGCCAGACCAAGACCCGCCAAAGGCGGGTCTCCGCATGAGAAGCAACCGTCCTTCAGGCCGGTCGGCGGGACAGCGAACCGCGGACTGGCCAGTCCAGGCCAGTCCAACCCAAGGGGTCTTGCCCCCTCAGTTTTCGGACGCCCTTATTTTCCGCTACGGGCATCTGTTTTGCATGTCGTCTACGGCTGTGGAACCGTATTGATGAGGCGAGTATTTTGAGATGGTTTCGGGTGATTTTAATTCCCTAAATGAGGGTCCTCAGAGGCGCGTCACGCCTTTAAGTAGTTTGACGTTTATCCAGGGGGTTCGTGTTCTGAGCGGCGTGGACGCACCCGACGTCCGTTTGGAGTGCCGTCAGCGGCGTTGTGACCCTGGAGTTGAGCAAGAGTTTTCCCGTGTGGTTTTGCGCGTCGAAGTCAGAGTTGAGGTGTGGGCCCCACGGCCCGTCTTTTGAGCTGTGAGCAGCGTTTAGCGACTTTCTCATCGGGCGTCCGTTCGGGGCGTGCGAGCAGTCGATCCTCGATGTTTTTCCAAGGGGATTGCAATGGTGCAATCCGCCCACTCTAATTTGGCACGATGGTGTGGGCCCCACGAGGGACGTTTGGGCGTTGACGGTGATTTTCCATCTCTATCACTGGGCGACCGTTTTGGTCAAGTGAGTAGTCCACCTTGTGTACTTTTTCGAAAGGATCGCAACGATGTGATCCGTTGGCAGCACATCGGGACCGGGGTGCGGGTTCTGCATGGTACCGCTCGTGCGCGGTAAGCCGGAATGTATATTTTTCTCCAGATATCTGTTCCACTCAAGTGAGTAGTACTTTTGATGTGTTTCTCCAAGATCATTGCGATGGCGCAGTTCGGCCGACCTTTTTTTTCAGGGACGTGGTGTGGGTCCCACCCGACCTGGCTTCGGTGAATAGTACCTTTTCCACCTGGTGTCCTTTTTGGGCGATTGAGTAGTCAATCCCGTGTTTTTTTTCGAGGGGATCACAGTGGTTTGATCCGTTTATTCAGTTTTGGGATCTTGGGGTGGGCCCCACACAGGTTGGTCACGGTGAATAGTACATTTTCCACCAGTTGACCATTTCGGGCGAGTAAGTAGTCTATATCACATGTTTTTCCATGAGGATTACAATAGTGTAATCTGTTCAGGCTAGCGGAGCCTCTTATGTGATCTTATTAAATGTGGAAATATGAACGGTGCTCAGGTGGTGGTTCTTTCCGCGATGCTCGCAAAGAACCCTTGGCGCGTGATCGCGTGCACTCCCATGTGAGTGAAGTAATGCTTAAAGATTTGTGGTCAGTCGTGCCTCATTCGTTGAGGTGGAAAGTTGGAGTTGATATGATAATTCCTTCACGTTGACATTGGGTTTCGTGTGCATGTTAGCCTTTGGGATGGAGATGTGGCATACTCTAGGAGTATGCGAGAACGCTGGGAGGTACATGTGGTCATTTGTACCTGAGAACGTTTGTGTGCTTGGTTGGAGTTGGCTCGGGGCCACACGTCGTGTGGGCCCCATGTTCGTGTCGTGTTCTGCTTTGCGTACCTTTGACCTCTCGCGACATAGATGGTCCTCCTGTTCACGATGGTTTAGATCAGCAGGGTTGAGTGGTTTCCCCTGGTTTTGTTTTAGAGTTGGGTGGTTACACGATACCCACTCCGGGTTCTGTTGGCCAGTGATGTACCATACAGTAGGG
Organism: Viscum album; assembly: GCA_963277665.1. NCBI lineage: Eukaryota > Viridiplantae > Streptophyta > Magnoliopsida > Santalales > Viscaceae > Viscum > Viscum album. The sequence goes on from OY728123.1 coordinate 655,478,341, forward strand.
ATGGCCAGAGCAGTTCTGGGTTTACCCTCTAGTAGAGACTGGGCAGTTGGTTGTTCATCGACTTCTTCGGGTTTACCCTCCAGTAGAGACTGGGCAGTGGGTTGCTCATCGACTTCTAGGGTTTACCCTCTAGCCGAGACTGGGCAGTGGGTCACCCGACACTCTTAGGGTCTACCCTCCAGTAGAGACTGGGCAGTGGGTCACCCGAAGACCTCTCAGGGTCTACCCTTTAGCAGGGCTGGGTAGTGGGTCTCCCGTCGTCTATTTCCAGGTCTACCCTCCAGCACGGCTGGGCAGAGGGTCACCTGTCGACTTATTCCATGTCTACCCTCCAGTGGGGATGGGCAGTGGGTCGCTTGATGATGTATTAGGGTTTACCCTCCAGTAGGGCTGGGCAGTGGGTCACCCGATATCTTGTTAGGGTTTTCCCTCCAACAGGGCTAGGCAGTGGGCCACCCGATATCTTGTTAGGGTTTACCCTCCTGCAGGGCTGGGCAGTGGGTCACTCGTTGACATTTTAGACTCAGTCCTTTCTACTAGGCTAGTCTGTGTCTTTACTCCATGACTACCAGAGCAGGACCCTCATTTGTATGGGTCGGTGATATGACAGCTTGACTTTGAGAATACATCTCAACTGCAGGGCAGTGATGAGGTGTGGTTCGACTTTCTCCAGAACTCTCAAGTACGAGGGGCGCTTTCCCCACCGAGACGCGTCCTTGTGACACGACCTAAAACTGTGCGGGCGAGTTAGTGCCGACCAAAGTGGATAGTGTCGAGGTGCGGTGATTTGAGCCCCTTGGCTTGTTGTTCGGGGAAAACATGTGGGATGCTGGGCATCGATGATGGTTACTTCGGGGCCTGTTGGCGACTCACTTTCTTGGGTTGGGCTATGGGATGGAGATCCCCTTATGATCCTGTTTGGATTTCTTGACAGAGCATGTATATATATACCTTGTTCCAGTACCCACTCCTTGGTATTTGGTTACTCCCCTCCAGGAGAGGCGAAGACGCGTGGGGTATGCCACGTGCTTTCTATGTCTAACTTATCGTGGTTGGACGAGTCTACTCTCCTGCTATAGGTAGCAAAGACTTGACGAGAATTTCATCATCTCACCATTTCCATCTCCTTGTTTCTGGATGAGTCTACCTCCTTTCTCTTGTTGGGTTGATCTAGACTCTCTATTGCACTCCATGTTGTACTCTTGCTGCACTCTCGGTTGTACCCCTTTACTTTTCTTTGTTCGCTCTACTTCTCACCCTTCGGTACCTCCTTTGTTGCTCCCTCAAGCCTTCGGGGTATCCTACTGAGTTTTTTTTATACTCACCCCTGCTTGGGATTTGCCCGCACTTGGTGTGCCCTTGCAGACGACGGATAGGTTGGACGTGGCTTCAGCGGAGCTTAGGAGTTTGGGAGTTTGGACCGCATGCGGTGGTCGGAGTCGGGTTCCAGGCGGGGGACCCTTCTAGCTGTTTTTCCTTTGTTTACCTGTTTCCGGGTTGTGGCACTTTTTTGTTGGGCGTGTGTTTTTTCCCTTTTCTTTTCTATTTACCTCAGCACTTTCTTTGTACTGTTTAGAGGTCGATGCACATTTTTGGATGTTTATAACAGTTAGTACTTTACTTTACTGTTCTTTTCTTTTTACTCTACACTTCTGCATTGAGTGGGCTGTGTGTGTGTGTGTGTGTATAGGTACTCAGGCAAAGGCCTCCCTGAGTTGTTTTGCCTTCGGTGCTTGTCGCCATCCCCTGGCCTATGGAGGCGGGCCTGGGGTAGTTGCGGCTTGAGTCCGGGTAGGGTCGGGTCATGACAATTTCCCTCATAATATTATGTGTTCTCTACTATATTAATATAATAAATGTTTGACTACTCATGTAGATAATGACTTGTTCACAAGATGATGTTACCAATCTTTGGAAATATCAAACGGTTGATGCTAAAACTGTAGAATTATTAGGGGATCAAAAACATGTTGATGAAAAAAATGACATAGTATCACTGTGTCGACTAAAATTATCATGGTAAGAAGCAAGGGTATAAAATTTGAGGTTGGTTGGAATCAATGTGGAAAACTTATTGACCCTAAAAATTCAATATCCATTAGTTATGTTTGGGTCACAATGAGAATGAATGTGTGAATTGATATAGATTCTTGGTTCTATGTCTATCCTATAATGAAGGAAACCCTTTTTGAATATATTAAGGTAATTTTACGATATGATTTCTCTATTTTATCAAAACAATATAATGAAACAATGATTTAATTTTCATCATCCCTTGTATCGTTCACTTATTTTATATTATTTATATTATAAATATATCTTAATGGTCTCTAGAAATGCCCATATAGGCTTTTAGGAACATCTTACCAAGCTTTATCCTAGGGATAAGAGGGGAAAGTAAATCCACACCCACCAGTTACATATGTACACATTATAAAGTAAAAAATATACAATGATTTCATTATTTGTTGTGATGAGAAATCATTTCAAGTTCATTGTATCCAATAATATATGATTTTACATTATCTATTTTATCCAATTTCATTCAAAATTGTTTATTTATGTAACAATAAAGGAGTGTTGAGATAAAAAAATGTGCGTCAAAACCAATGTACCCCTATCACAAAGCAAGGATGGGATACAATTCACAAGATAAGAAAATGGTATGTATTTTAAATCTACAATAAAAGTTTTATGTGATATAAAACAATATATTTTCTTTTTTTTATATGCATATTGATGAATCAAAATCCGAAGCCACTCCCATCCCACATCATGTGCTATGAAAGGAGGACCATGTAAGTAAAGAGGGTAAATTAGTTGATGTAAACACACAAGAAGTGTGGGAAACATGTGTAAGTAGGAAATAATAGTAATTAATTATGTTTTATAATAATATTTCATTAAAATATCTATTTAAGTTCATATGTATTTTATATGGTTTATATAGAAGAATCGACAGAGAATGTACCTGAAGAAAAATTACTTTTAGTGTCTTTGAAGTGTCCAGAATAATATGGTTGTGTTATAGGTGTAGGTTTTGGAGTGTCACTACAAAAATATTTTGTGAATACAAAGCTACAAGAATATACATATCATATGATGAAAGTATTTCAGGAAAAATTTGATTCTTTACAACATATTATTGTCTGGTAGGGTTTGGCATACCAATATATGTTAAAAGATCAAAGTAAACTGACAATGTAACAAATATCTTCACATTAATAGCCAAATAACCCCACTATATTTGAGACTATTCATTCCCATCAACCATATACCTTACTCTAGGTAATCAATTTTTCATTACTCTTTCTCCTAAATGTAAATCAAACAACTTCAGATAACTTTATATTCCTAAAATTCTATAAGGTGAAGTTGTATTTGATTTCTCTCTATCAACACCCACACACTACCATTTTGTGAGGGGTGTGGTGTATAATATCTTAGGAAACATGTTACACATAAAATAACTCCCAAAATATCACATTAAAGTGTGTATTTAAGTAAATAAAGAGTCGATTGCTAAGTTGCATGATCCACTTGATGATTCGGATATTAAAATTGTCAATGATGCTATTGTAATTTTAATAGCATGGCCATATAATCCTATAAATATACATTAGGTATTTACTTAACAATGTTTTCAAATTAAAAAAATATAATAGTTGATGACAAAAGGTCAAAAGTGAATATGGTTTTACATACGGATAAAACGATGGGGAAATGGAAGGTCGGATCAAGACAATCCAGTGAATCGACCAAGAAAAAAAAAGGACCTTCTGGGAGTACCTTCTCCCCATCAGTTCCACTGTAGCATATATTAACATTATAACTTCATACAGTCAATGCATTGAAAGATGGAGATGTTTCCTACATTCAATGTGAATAAGATATATTTAGAAATTTCATTACAAATATGGTTGGTCTTGAGATTATAAATGATATTCTTAAGTTTTAATGGCTGGGAGTATTAGTTGTAAATACAAACATGAGGTACATTTTCATAATACTTTTGTCCAAAATATGATCCACAATGTTCATTAAATTTAATAGCTATTCATATTTTCTATAAGTGTTTATATTACTACAATATAAATCGAAAGCCCTATGAATCATGATTTTGATTCATTAATCCTGGTATCATTTCTATAGAAGAAATTTATTTTTAGTTGAAATAAATTGATAAGAAAAAATATGATCTGACCAAGGCATTTAAGAAGAAAATAATAGATGATAGATGCTTGTTGATTCCTACAATGTAGGTGTAAAACTCTGCAATCGAATCATATAAAATATTTTTTTTATTTTTTCATTACTTATTTGTTTTTGTTTTTTTAGGAAGTATTGTATGTTGATCACAATCTATTTAGATACCCAAAAGGTTTATTTTTTGGATTCAATGCATGGATTTCCATCAAATCTACCGCACATGATGTGTATTGTAAATTTTTAATGCACTACAATCAACATTTTATATATAAAATTAGAATTATATGTTCTATTTTTTGTTTTAATAATAATTTTGTTATGATAGAGAGATCTATAAATATAGGTTAAATCAGGGTATATGGTCTGAAACTGAAAAAAAAAACCTAAGTATTTTTTCAAAATGGAAACATATTAAGGTATATATAGAAATATTTAACTATCAAAACATATTTCAAAATAATTTGATCATTTTATTCAATTTTTCTACAGTGTCTGAAGCAAGATGAAAACAACGATTGTGGATATTACATTTTTAAATTTATAAAAGATATTATATACCATCAAAATACTATCATCCCCAAACAATTAATTTCTAAAGGTAATCATAATTTCATTAAAAATATTTCTTAATAATTTGTTTATCTATATTTTCTTAGTACTTCCATGATTTCTAAAAATCTACATACTCAAAAGTAGAAGTAAATTTGTTTATAAATGAGTGGGTAGATTACATGGTGTTAGAATGTTTTCCGAAAAAAAAAATAGGTGATAACCTATTATGTTTGTGATCTAGTATGGGTTATGACCTTAGAGATACACTTGGGATGTGATGCATTAGTATTCTAATTCTTATATTCATTTTTTTATTTTTTTCTCAAGGATAATTATAATGGAGGGAATCCATTTTTTTAGAAACGAATGGGAAGAATACATCATGTCAGAATATATCCAGAAATCATAAAGAGGTAACTTCCTACTAATTATTTAGTTAATTTTATCATCATTATATCTACTTTTTTTAGTTAATTTCCTTATCATTTTTATTTGATATTTATTTTATCAAAATTATGCATTAGTTCAAAACACATGTCACATACTCAAAACCAAGTAAACAAATTCATAGTATATTCATAATTTAGGAGATCAATGCATAAGTTATTTTTGATGTGTACGAATTGACTGCACATCAATCCCACAATGGATGTGGTCAATATAACTCAAAGTGTGTTTTTTCAATACAAAAGTGTAATTTTAGTTTGAAACACGTATTACATATCCAAAACCAAGAAAATTAACTTTAATTGTTTCCAAACTTTAGTAAAATGATCAATAATTCATTTGTGACATGTAGGAATCAGCCATATATCAATCTGACACTCAATGTGGTTGGTATGACTTTAAGTATGTGTTTTTAATATAAAAGTGTCATTTTCAATTAAAATGCACATCATATATACAAAATCGAGAAAACTAAAGGTTTTGGGAACAATGGGAGAATTGGATGGGTCATGCCCAACTTGTTTTTTCCATGAACGATGGTTGATCCAAGATTTACATGATGATAAATGTTGTGATCAACTGAATTGAATCAAATAATATAGACAATGGATAAACGCTAGAACCAAAGAATGGGAACATCACATATTATTTATAATTAATTAAGAAATTAAATAATTACTTTATTTGAAATTATTTCTTAATTGATGGATATGAAAACAAATCTATATCTTATTGTCATTGTTTTGTAGGAACCATGAGTAGATTCTATCTAGTGGTGATCCACATGTGTTCCAAGAATCTCTAAACGTCGCCATATGAATCTATGGGTGCTAGTATGGTAGATTCTATAGCTTGTTTCATTCACCTTTGATCGTCATAAGAATCACTTACAATGGATTCTCCTTGACTTATCTAGACTTAAGGGTGGAAGGTGGAGGAATATCACTCTCCGTTCTGGGAGAGGGAGCTCTTTAGGGCTTGAGAGGATTCTCTTTGGATCTTGTTGTGAAAAACACAATAATGAATTGTCCCACTTAAAAAATATAATTGGGTTTATGTACCACTAGGGTTAGAATAAATAATTTCACAAGTTACCTTTATTTTTTATTTAATCCCCACATAACCCCATGTCTATAATAATAATATTATTATTTCATGACATGAGCTAAACTCATGAATTAAATTAAATATTATTTATTCAAATAATATTCAATATATATTATATCATACTGAACCATTTCACCTGGTCTTACATTCCTCCACAACATTTATCGGGCCTTGAATAATGTCTAATTATTTAATAAATAAATATCACTGCATTACTCGGAAATAAGTAAATAAATATTATATTTAATATATATAAAATAAATATTTATTAAATATTTTTCTCACATGATATTCTCTTAAATATCTGGTGACAGAATATGTGTAATAAAGAAAACATAAATAATTATTATACCATGTGTGGGAATAATATCTATTCAACTTTTTAAATAATAAATAATAATATATTATTTAACTGAGATTCTGGATACACTTTGTGTGTGACCCTCCATGACTCTTTCTTAGTGGAATTAGGATAATCAACTTAAAGTCCAAGTCTAGCATCTAAAACCACCCTAAGGAACCCATTCAGAAAGAAGTTAATGCCATAATGTCAAAATACCTTATACGGACTCTTAATGTGTAATGTAATCTCTTTATTATGATATCTCTAATCAAGCAGGTTGTATGTTAGTTTCATCAACCTATTTTCTCAATGTATCTTTCTTTTACTTTTCATAAATTGAACTTTACTATAGAACATCATGGACATGGATTTATTAAGGCTATATAATTTCCATTAAATATCCTGAGATATAAACTTCTATTAAATAATAGATGGGAAAAATACTTTTCTACATTATTCATTATTGAAATATTACTAATGACGTACCCAACATATCCTACCTTGATGCGAAAATATGTCATCACAGTTTTTGTAAATAGATCAAAGTACATAACTTATAACACTCATTAATAATAATATTAAAGTATAAGGATCAATACACACATATACAGCATCCAATGATACATATAAATATGGATTTCCTATTGGTGGATCTCATTCTCATAATATCCTGCACTGGATATTACCAAGGTACACCATTAGAAGGTGCCTCGATGTCCTATAATTCTCCACCCCTGATAGTCTATATCATTTGTGTCCCAAAAATTATTTTATCTGGTTATAAAACATATATTTTAAAAATATTATCGTGGAAATTTTGGGTTCTCAGCATAGAGGGGAACTGTTATAACCTTTCAATTTGACAGTTACTCTTAGGACATCATCACATACTATATTACACATAAGAACAATCAGGATGTGATAAATAGTTTATTAATTTTCAAAATAATGAATACATGCTATCATAAAGTACATAAAATTTGGTTATAGGGAACTAACTATAACAGACTCTATAGAAAACTTTTGTCAAACTTCAGTCCAATATTTCTCACATGATACTCATACTTCTACTGATATAGGCCTTTATTCAAGGGGTTTACCATGTTTTCTTTTGTGGGAACTCTCCTTATTGCAACTTCACCTCTCTAAGAACAATCCCTTAGGAGGTGACACTTCTAGAGTATTTTCTTTGTCTTTTGGTGTGACCTTGGATTTTTTTCAAGAGTCACCACTGAAATATTATCACAATAAAATGTGATAGTGTATTTACTATTAGGTACCACATCAAGACCTTGGAAAAATTTTCTTATCTAAACAACTTCTTCAACTGTATCCTAATCCACTATATACTCAAAATCCGTTATAGAATTAATGAAAATTGGATTCTTTGAACCATTCCAACTCATATCTCCTATATGGAGAAAAAAAATCTTTACTATGAATTCAGATCATTTTGATCTATTTGAAAACTATAATCAGTATAACCCCTGATGACCAGATCCTCATCTCCTATATACACTGGGAATATATCCTTAGTTCCTCTCATATACTTGAAAATAGATTTAATATCAAACCAATTTTGTTCTCCTATATCTTATTGATATCAACTTACCATGATAAATGCATAGGCAACATAAATTCTAGTATATAACATGGCAAACGTGATTTATCCTATAACTGAAGCGTATGGGATCTTACTCATTCTATCTTTCCCCTTTTGTTTTTGAGAACACATTTTCTTAAAAATATATATACCATGTGACATTGGAACCAATACCCTCCTGGATTGTTCTATACTAAATATCTTTTGTATCTGGTCAATGTATATACTTTGACTAAGACCAAGAAGGATCTTGGATCTATCACGAATGATCTGGAATATAGGCTGCTTCACCTAAGTCCTTTGGGGATAAATACTTTTTCAACTATTTCTTAACAGACTGTAAGACTGGTATGTCATTTCCAATAAGTAATATATCATCAACATATATCACTAAGATAACGAATTCATTCCCGCTAAACCTTTTGTAAACACATTCCTCACATTCTTACTTAATGAAACAAAATTATTTTATAGCTTCATCGAATTGAGTGTTTTGTGACCTATAAGCTTGCTTCAATCCATAAATGTATCCCTGTAACTTATAAATCTATTTAGCATCGCCTGGAGACACAAACCCTTTTAGTTTTTTCATGTATACATATTCTTAAAGGTTCCCATTTAGGAAATCTATTTTGACATCCATATTCCAAATTTCATAGTCATGATAATCTATTGTAGAAAATATAATTCAGATGGATTTAAACATGGAAATTGTTGATACGGTTTCATCTTAGTCAATTCATTAACCCTATTTAAACCCTTTATCCACTAGCCAAGTTTTATAGGTATTTACTTTACCTTCCATGTCTAGTTTTCTCTTGAATAACCATTTTTTCCTATGAGCTTTACATCAACTGGTACATCGACCAGAACCCAAACTTGGTTCTGATAAATGGAATTCATTTTAGAATTCATGGCTTCTTGCCATCTTGTAGCTTTTAATCTCTCTACTACCTCTTTTTATGAGATAGGTTCATCATTGTCAACCAATAATGAGTCATCGTCTTCAGTGACAAGAAAATCATATCACTCTAGTTCTCTTACCTCTCTAGTGCTCCTATACAGTACTTGTGTTTCAAGAACTACTTCTCCCATGGGGACCTGTGGAATTTTTTCCTCAACCAATGTAACGCCCCGACCCTAGTTACCCAGAGTCGGTGCATTATTACATAACATTGGCATGATCATAAGAAAGATCAAATCTCGAAAGACCGATTGGTTTAGTAGCCTTGGAAACACTAGATATATTCATAAGTTTTACATTACACCATAAAATGAAAAACTACTACAACAACATAATGTCTCCACAGTCCACACTATTATCCCCTCATAATATCCTTTCAGGTCATTCATAACTTACTTCTTCACATCCTGGTAAAAATACAACATAGAAAAGGGGTGAGCTCAAATGCCCAGTAAGGATAACAATATAGAAGAAACTTTCATAAATAAGAATAAACATTTAAGGCAATGTATAACTAAAACAAAAGCCTTTCAAACTTGAACTTTAAACATAGTATTTCATAAATAAAATGAAATAATTCCATTTAATTATTCACATTGATATTCTACTAATCGAATAATCACATGCAAAATCAATAACCACTTTCATAATGATGGAATGCATAATGCCAGACTATCATAACCACATAGCCAAGGCCTCGTTCCAAGACTACAAATAAGATTTTGTCAAGGCCTTGTGCCAAGACACTAGTTTGTCTAATGAGACCTACCTATGCATCGAGGAGCTATAGCGGGCTCCACCCGTCACATATTAAGTCCAATGCATTCCCATATGAAAAGGTTTAAACATAACATAAACATTCGTATTAAAACTAGCATACGAAATGTCAATACTTTCATCATAAACTATGAATGGTATAAAAATAGCACATTCACAGTCAAACATATCACAAAACCTTCAATACAATATAGAAGTTTTGTATCTTAATAAATCAACTACAAATAAGCATAAGATCTATCAAAGGATGTTGACATAGATGAAATCAAAAATCGTTTTAGAGAAATATCTCTTTCTATTTTTGAAATCATTTAAGAGTCATATATTTATAAAATAAAACATTTTCTTTGAAAATATTCTTATAATCTTGTAAGGGAAGCTTTGAAGATTTTATAATGGCGGAAAATAGCCACACTCGCTGTATAAGTTAAAAAAACATTCTTACCTTAATTCTGTCGAAAAGGTTAAAAAGGACCTTGTTTTGAAAACGACGAAAAGATTCCTTTATAAACCACTTATAAAAGTCAAAAAGGGTATAAATGACTTTAACTAATATTCTAGTAAATAGTAAAAAAAATTTGAAATACATTTTTAAGAAACATGGATGTGGATGATAAAGAGATCCCAGTAGATTATTATGTATAAACAACCTCAGATAATGAAGAGATTGCGAAATAACCCTTACCTTGTACTTTTACTTGGTTGGGGTAGGTTAACCTCCTGTATAATGGTGAAATAATTGTTATTAAATTATGAAAGAATCATATATATTAATATGATATCATATATGATCTTTTAATATTGATTTGATAATAATATCTTAGTATTATCGTTGTTTCGGGTGTTAACTTACTTGTTTTCTTTTATATGTTTTGTTATGTAAGTCATGTTTGTAATGGATAGGTTGTATATTATTCATATCCAGAATGATATTAAGTCCTTAAACATCATTTTTAAATCATCAAATGATAATTATACTTGAATGGATATGATGGAGAATGAATCTTATCGTGTTCGTGGAGACGGTAGTCCGTACGTACGCACGAGCGAAAATATCATTCTTTTGATATTAAAATAATATATAAATGGATGTTATATCATATATACAGAATCATTAACATGTTATATTTATTATTTACATGATTTACACATCATTATTATACCCATCCAAATAATAATATATTGAATAACAATTACACCACGACGTGGAGACGGTAAGTCGTACGTACGCACGTATGGTGACATGTTATTCAAAGGGTGGATATAATACTGAATATGGTTGTACCATATTTATAATAACATCATAGTATATGTGAGATACTGGAGTTATTATTTTATAATGGTAAGAACAAAGAAAGAATAAGTGGAAGAAGAAAGGAACTTGAAAAGGTGTGGTGAAAACATTACCTCTTCTTCGGGTTCTTCCTTTTGATTTGATCAAAAGGGCTCCTTAGGTTGGATTTATGATCAAACTAAGGCCTCTAGGTTTTAGTGAGGGAAGTTGGGAGAGTATTTGGGCAGATTTTGGCCGAACCAAAAGGCTTTGAAGGTGTGAAGAAATGAGAAGGAAGAGTGCCATTTTATAAGAGGGGTGAGGGGAACCTTTGAAAAAGCTAGAAATACTAATTTATAATAAATTCATATTCGGTTTATAATGGCTCCAAACTTTATTATTTAAATTTTAAGGTGGGGATAGGTCTAAAACAACTCAACCAATAGAATTTAGACAGGTTTGGGTACTTATATTAACCTTATCTTTAAGTATTAACTCTAAGTTAATTAGTTTCACTTTTACAATGTCTCTTTGTATTTTTATATAATATGGTTAATAAACTTACTATATACATCCAAGAGACCCCCAAGTGGTCCATTAATGATGAAAATATCATGATATAAGTCTCTGGGCCGAAACTTATATTTTTAGTAATTTAATATCAATTAATAATATAATATTGGTTTTAAGAACTCTTTTATGTCAATTTTGACACTATTCAATAGTTGATTTTTGTGAAACTCATAACAGATTGATTACTTCAAACAAAGTCAATTAAATCAATTATAATATATCATATTATCCTATAAAATTAGTTTAATTCATTAAAAGTTTCATATTATATTTATTTTGGTATTTATAATATCAATTATTTTAATTTTTCACTATTATAGTAATTAATTCATCATCATTGTGTCATAAATAAATTAAATTATTTAATGTCTAAAAATTATAAATAAAATATAACTATGTAGGAAATATTTTTATATTTCTAATTAATATTTATAATCTAAAATCCAACATATATAACCCTATGTAAAAATTGTTTTTCTAAAAGATATATGCTTGTGTCATTTTTGTATTCATTTTAACTTAATTAAAATAAAGTGTCCCTATCACCTACAAGTGGAACCATGGGGTCCCAAAATCGACCCAAGAATGAATATGGTCGAACATGTATCAACCAATAAGGCTAGGACACGTTTTAGGGTAATTTATTATTATTATAATATTATTTTTTAACCCTTATTTACCGGATTTACCCTTAACCATGGTAAATAAAATATTTACCGCAGTAATTATTCAAAATGTGTAAAAATAAAAGTTACCTATTTACAAAATTTTTACATCCTGATTCCAAATATGTAATCTATTTTTCTAAATTCAAAACACAGAAGTGGCAGAAATTAATTTAAAATTAATTCCCGCTGTTAAAACAAAAAGCGTGTTTTTAAGAGATAATAACTATCAGAAGATTGACACTTGTTTATGTTCGGTTTAATTGTAAAATTATGTCCAATCACCAACATTATATTAAATGGTAAAAATATACTCTAAATATACTTTAAAACCACTCAAATTCATAATTTATCACTATTAATTATTTTGAATAAAAAAGTTGTTTTTAATTAAAATTTAGTAATTTTCACTATTCATCAAAATATGAAAGTTATCCGAAAAGTACCAAAATTTCACTTTAGGATAAATTCGATATTCCGAATCCAAAAATGAAGTCCATTTTAAAATATAAAATATATATATAATTTCAAAAAGTAGGTATTACTATTCATAACGGCTAGTTTGATTGGTTCTGGTGTGTTAGAACTCGGTGTTGCGTACAACACACGTTATCACATTATTCAAAGAGAAGCGTACCGTAGAAGCTTGGGGTGTTACATTCTCCCCTCCTTCAAATAATTTCGTCCTCGAAATTTCTAGAATACAACTGCATGAAAAGACTCGGGTGGTTCTTCATCATAAGTTCCTCGGGTTCCCACGTTGCCTCTTCCATCTTATGGTTTCTCCACAAAACTTTTACCAGACGCGTCGTCCGGTTTCTCAACACTTGTTCTCTCGTATCAAGAATCTTGAAGGGCTCTTTGCAATAAGACAGATCAGGTTCCAGTTCTAATTTATTGTAGGTGAGTACATGCATTGGGTCAGGCATTTATTTCCTCAACAGAGATACGTGGAACACATCGTGAACTTTGGAGAGACTTAGCGGCATTGCCAATCGGTAAGCTACAACCCTAATTCGTTCTAGAATTTCGAAAGGTCCGATGTACCTGGGACTCAATTTACCTTTCTTACCAAAACATATTACTCCCTTCCATGGATATACCTTCAGGAAAACATGATTGCCAACTTGAAATTCCAAATCCTTCCTTCGATTATCGACATAGCTCTTCTGCCTACTTTGAGCTGCTTTGATGTGATTTTGGATTACCTTCGCCTTTTCCATCATTTCCTCCACCAGTTCTGGACCTACAAGTTTTCTTTCACCGACGTCATCCCAACAGGTTGGTGTACGACATCTCTTTCCGTATAACGCTTCATATGGTTCCATCTGAATACTCGAATGGAAGCTATTGTTATAGTAAAATTCTACCAGAGGTAAATATTGATCCCACATACCCTGAAAGTCAAGTGAGCAAGATCTCAACATGTATTCTAAGGTTTGAATAGTCCATTCTGATTGTCCGTCTGTCTGAGGGTGGTAAGCAGTGCTCAAATGAAGTTCAGTATCTAAGGATTTCTGAAGACTTTTCCAGAATCTTGAAGTAAAACGGGGATCACGATCAGAAATAATCGATAGGGGTACTCGATGAAGTCTCACAACTTCATTAATATATAGTCTTGCTAGACGTTCCAGGGGTAGATCTTCTCTTATAGCAAGAAAATGTGCTGACTTGGTAAGACGATCAACAATAACTCATATTTCATCGTTCCTTCTAGGAGTCTTTGGTAGCCCCATGACAAAGTCCATCGTAATATTGTCCCATTTCCACTCTGGTATGGGAAGAGGTTGCATGACTCCTCCAGGCTGTTGCCTTCCAGCTTTCACTTGTTGAAAAACCATACATCTTGACACAAAATCAGCAATCTCCCTCTTCATGTTGTCCCACCAAAAATGTTCCTTCAAATCTCTATACATTTTGGTGTTCCCTGGGTGTATAGAGAAATTGGAACTATGAGAATCATCCATCAATTCCCTTTTTAGATCAGGTATATCGGGAACACAAAGTCTCTTCCCGAATTTCAAAATTTCATCTTCATACACAAAGTCTCTCAATCTCCCATCATTCACAGCTTTAATCTTCTTTTGAAATTCTTCATCATCGGTCTGAGAACTCTTAATCCTTTCTATTAAAGATGTTTTGGCAACCATTTGAAAAAGCATTGAGGTTTCACCTTCCCTGGTTATTCCCATGTCCATCTTCACTAGATCCAAGAAAATTGGATCCCTTTCAATTCTCATATTGTTCAAAACTCCATGGTCTTTTCTACTCAAAGCATCTGCCACCTTGTTTGCTTTCCCTGGGTGGTAGTGTATCGTACAATCATAATCCTTGAGTAATTAAAGCCATCTCCTTTTCCTCATGTTGAGTTCTTTTTGTGAGAAAATATACTTCAATCTCTTGTGGTCAGTATAAATCTCACATTTTTCACCATAGAGGTAGTGCCTCCATATCTTCAAAGAAAAGATCACAGCTACTAACTCAAGATCATGAGTAGGATAGTTTTTTTCATGAATTTTCAACTGTCGTGATGCATAGGCAATAACTCTATCATTCTGCATAAGGACACAACCAAGTCCTTTCTTTGATGCATCACTATAAATAACGAACCCATCATTCCCCGATGGTAGAGTCAATATAGGAGCATTGACTAATCTTCTCTTCAGTTCTTTAAAACATTCTTCACACTCTTTTGTCCAAACAAATTTTACCCCTTTACGTGTGAGCTTCGTTAATGGGTTAGCCAATCGGGAAAAATTCTGGACGAAACGTCGATAATAACCTGCCAAACCAATAAAACTGCGTACCTCAGTTATACTCGTAGGTGTTGTCCATTCTTGGATTGCCTTGGTCTTAGAAGGATCAACAGAGATTCCATCTTTAGAGACAATATGGCCAAGAAAAGAAATCTCATGAAGCCAGAATTCACACTTGCTAAACTTCCCATATAATTCATGTCTTCTCAGAGTCTTCAAGATAATGCGCAAGTGATTTTCATGATCTTCGTAGCTTTTTGAGTATACTAAGATATCATCAATAAATATCACCACAAATTCATCGAGATACTCCTTGAAAACTCTATTCATCAGATCCATGAATACAGAGGGTGCATTAGTCAATCCAAAAGGCATTACAGTAAACTCGTAATGCCCGTACCTGGTTTGAAATGCTGTCTTCGGAATGTCTTCCTTCTTTACACACAACTTATGGTATCCAGATCGAAGGTCAATCTTTGAAAAGTATTGAGCTTCATGCAGTTGGTCAAATAAATCATCAATACGAGTTAGGGGATACTTTTTCTTTATCGTTATAGCATTGATATCCCTGTAGTCGATACATAACCTCATAGATCCATCTTTCTTTTTAACAAAAAGAACAGGGGCTCCCCATGGAGAAACACTAGGGCGAATAAATCCTTTATTACTCAACTCCTATAGTTGTTTCTTTAGTTCGACTAACTCTACAGTGGCCATTCTATAAGGGGTCTTCGATATAGGCCTTGATCCAGGAATTAAATCAATGGAAAACTCAACTTCTCGTTCTGGAGGATGTCCAGGTAAATCTTCCAGAAATACATCTACAAATTCTTTCACAATAGTTACATCCTCTATTTGAACATTCCTTTCCTCACCCACAGTTATTTCATTCTCTTCCTCCCCAATAATTGAATTTAGTTGAGCTATTGAGGGTGGATCTAAATAAGAATTAGGTGGTGACGATTCTGCACTAAAGATAAGGTGTTCGTTATCATTATCATCAAGAATCGTAAACTCTTTCTTCTTACAATAAATCTTCACATCATAGTCCGAAATCCAGTCCATACCGAGGATTATATCAAACTCAATCATAGGTATGACGATGAGATCAGCAGATAATGAACATTTATGTGCTCTAATGGGGACTGATTCACAAAACTTTGTTGCAATGATACTTCCCTTAGGATTTTTAACTGACAACTCCCTTGTTAAATCAAATTGGAAATATCTAATTTTCTTAGCAAACTGGGAAGATATGAAACAATGCGATGATCCAGAATCAAATAATGCATTTTCTAAACTTGAGGAAACCATTAAATTACCTGCCACCACATCTTTCGGAGCTTCTACCTCAGCAGTAGTGATAGCATAAGCCTGGCCTTGATCCCTTGGCCTTTTCTGAGGTAAGTTCTCCTGACGCTTAGGACATTCATTTGCATAATGTCCCATCTCCCTGCAATTGTAGCACTGAACGTTGGTGGCTTCCTTCTTCCCTTTGAAATCACGAGCTTGGTGGCCTTTTTCACCACACTTGTAACAAACTCCCATTCCCTTCAAGCAAGTACCGGGGTGTTTCTTCCCACATTTACCACAGGATGAATATTCAACCTTTCCTTTCTTCCCCTTATTTCCATTACCAGATTGATCAGCAGGCCTCTTCTTCTCTTTCTTTGCTTTAAAGTCATAAGACTTAGAGAATTCCTTTTCGGTCTTGATAGCACATGAGACAATGTCTTCGTACGATGAAAAGGATTGTGAGACTAATGCTCGACGGAGAAATGGATTTAACATATCAAAGAAACAATCAATCTTACTTCTTGGGTTACGTATATAATCACCAGCATACCTTGCTAACCTTGTAAAGTTAGCCTCATACTTTGTGACATTCTCATCCTCCTTCCGTCTCAGACTTAGAAATTGCCTTTCCATATCTGCTCGATGGTCACGAGGAAAGTATTTTTCTAAAAACAGATATTTGAACTCCCTCCATTCCATATTTGATACTTCATCATCTTCCTTCGTATTTTGAATTAATGACCACCATTGATCAGCATCTCCAGTGAGGCGGTAAACTGCCATGATAACTTTTTCCCTTTCATTACTCCCCAAAGCCTGAAATATTTTCTCTAGGGAAAATATCCATTGCTCAGCTACTAAGGGATTTGTACTCCCATTGAACGTTGGTGGTTGTTGCCTCATGAATCGATCTAACATTGATCCTCCACGCTGTGGATCAGGGTGCTCCATACGGGTAAGGTTATTATTCATAACCTGAGTAAGTTGTACCAGTATGGTGATTAACTGATCAGCACCAGTTGCATCACCAGCTCCACTATAATTATCTTGAGCAGGAGGGAAATCCCTACATGGAGTGCGTGCATTGATACGGTTTCCATTTCTTCCACTAGGCACCATTTCTAAACAATGGCATAAACTAGATCAGTTTATGAATCAAAATACTTATAAAACACTTAACATAAATTGAACTATTTATGGATATAATCCATAATCATAAAAATGTTTTCTTTGAGGAAGTATATACTCATAAACCCTTTATAATGATTTTTAAAGAAAATTAGAGTTATCCTAAGCATATCCCCCGGGAGTGTCGTAACCAAGAGTGCAGCAAGGCCCGTTGTCGTGCACCAGTTCCCGTTCGAGTCTAGCTCAAAGCGGTGTTTTCGGGTTTTACCCTTAGGTACATCTGTGCCAGAGCCGCCTCTACCTGCTCGTATCCACACAGGGATGTATTGCTCGGAAAACTCAAAAAATCTCAAAAATACCGAAATTCTAGGAATTTCTTCTATACTAATCCTCAAAGTTCATCTTAGGTCTACGTGCTCTAATCAGAGTTTATCTAAATCTAGCTTCCAAGGTTTGTACTAAACTTCCTCTGATACCAACTGTAACGCCCTGACCCCAGTTACCCAGAGTCGGTGCATTATTACATAACATTGGCATGATCACAAGAAAGATCAAATCTCGAAAGACCGATTGGTTTAGTAGCCTTGGAAACACTAGATATATTCATAAGTTTTACATTACACCATAAAATGAAAAACTACTACAACAACATAATGTCTCCACATTCCACACTATTATCCCCTCATAATATCCCTGCAGGTCATTCATAACTTACTTCTTCACATCCTAGGAAAAATAAAACATAGAAAAGGGGTGAGCTCAAATGCCCAGTAAGGATAACAATATAGCGGAAACTTTCATAAATAAGAATAAACATTTAAGGCAATGTATAACTAAAAAAAAAGCCTTTCAAACTTGAACTTTAAACATAGTATGGCATAAATAAAATGAAATAATGCCATTTACTTATTCACATGGATATTCTACTAATCGAATAATCACATGCAAAATCAATAACCACTTTCATAATGATGGAATGCATAATGCCAGACTATCATAACCACATAGCCAAGGCCTCGTGCCAAGACTACAAATAAGATTTTGTCAAGGCCTTGTGCCAAGACACTAGTTTGTCTCATGAGACCTACCGATGCATCAAGGAGCTATAGCGGGCTCCACCCGTCAAATATTAAGTCCAATACATTCCCATATGAAAAGGTTTAAACATAACATAAACATTTGTATTAAAACTAGCATACGAAATGTCAATACTTTCATCATAAACTATGAATGGTATAAAAATAGCACATTCACAGTCAAACATATCACAAAACCTTCAATACAATATAGAAGTTTTGTATCTTAATAAATCAACTACAAATAAGCATAAGATCCATCAAAGGATGTTGACATAGATGAAATCAAAAATCTTTTTAGAGAAATATCTCTTTCTATTTTTGAAATCATTTAAGAGTCATATATTTATAAAATAAAACATTTTCTTTGAAAATATTCTTATAAGCTTGTAAGGGAAGCTTTGAAGATTTTATAACGGCGGAAAATAGCCGCACCCGCCGTATAAGTTAAAAAAAACATTCTTACCTTAATTCTGTCGAAAAGGTTAAAAAGGACCTTGTTTTGAAAACGACGGAAAGATTACTTTATAAACCACTTATAAAAGTCAAAAAGGGTATAAATGACTTTAACTCATATTCTAGTAAATAGTAAAAATGTTTTGAAATACATTTTTAAGAAACATGGATGTGGATGATAAAGAGATCCCAGTAGATTATTATGTATAAACAACCTCGGATAATGAAGAGATTGCGAAATAACCATTACCTTGTACTTTTCCTTGGTTGGGGTAGGTTAAACTCCTGTATAATGGTGAAATAATTGTTATTAAATTATACAAGAATCATATATATTAATATGATATCATATATGATCTTTTAATATTGATTTGATAATAATATCTTAGTATTATCGTTGTTTCAGGTGTTAACTTACTTGTTTTCTTTTATATGTTTTGTTATGTAAGCCATGTTTGTAATGGATAGGTTGTATATTATTCATATCCATAATGATATTAAGTCCTTAAATATCATTTTTAAATCATCAAATGATAATTATACTTTAATGGATACGATGGAGAGTGAATCTTATCGCGTTTGTGGAGACGGTAGTCCGTACGTACACACGAGCGACAATATCATTCTTTTGATATTAAAATAATATATAAATGGATGTTATATCATATATACAGAATCATTAACATGTTATATTTATTATTTACATGAGTTACACATCAGTATTATACCCATCCAAATAATAATATATTGAATAACAATTACACCACGACGTGGAGACGGTAAGCCGTACGTACGCACGTATGGTGACATGTTATTCAAAGGGTGGATAGAATAATGAATATGGTTGTACCATATTTATAATAACATCATAGTATATGTGAGATACTGGAGTTATTATTTTAGAATGGTAAGAACAAAGAAAGAATAAGTGGAAGAAGAAAGGAACTTGAAAAGGGGTGGTGAAAACATTACCTCTTCTTCGGGTTCTTCTTTTTGATTTGACCAAAAGGGCTCCTTAGTTTGGCTTTCTGATCAAACTAAGGCCTCTAGGTTGTAGTAAGGGAAGTTGGGAGAGTATTTTGTCAGAGTTTGGACGAACCAAAAGGCTTTGAAGGTGTGAAGAAATGAGAAGGAGGAGTGCCCTTTTATAAGAGGGGTGAGGGGCACCTTTGAAAAAGCTAGAAATATTAATTTATAATAAATTTATATTCGGTTTATAATGGCTCCAAAGTTGATTATTTAAATTTTAAGGTGGGGATAGGTCTAAAAAAACTCAACCAATAGAATTTAGACAGGTTTGGGTACTTATATTAACCTTATCTTTAAGTATTAACTCTAAGTTAATTAGTTTCACTTTTACAATGTCTCTTTGTATTTTTATATAATATGGTTAATAAACTTACTATATACATCCAATCGACCCCCAAGTGGTCCATTAATGATGAACCTATCATGATATAAGTCTCTTAGCCGAACCTTAGATTTTTAGGAATTTAATATCAATTAATAATATAATATTGGTTTTAAGAACTCTTTTATGTCAATTTTGACACTATTCAATAGTTGATTTTTGTGAAACTCATAACAGATTGATTACTTCAAAAAAAGTCAATTAAATCAATCCTAATATATCATATTATCCTATAAAATTATTTTAATTCATTAAAAGTTTCATATTATATTTATTTGGGTATTTATAATATCAATTATTTTAATTTTCCACTATTATAGTAATTAATTCATCATCATTGTGTCATAAATAAATTAAATTATTTAATGTCTTAAAATTATAAATAAAATATCACTATGTAGGAAATCTTTTTATATTTATAATGAATATTTATAATCTAAAATCCAACATATATAACCCTATGTAAAAATTGTTTTTCTAAAAGATATATGCTTGGGTCATTTTTGTATTCATTTTAACTTAATTAAAATAAAGTGTCCCTATCACCTACAAGTGGCACCATGGGGTCCCAAAATCGACCCAAAGATGCCTATGGTCGAACATGTATCAACAAATAAGGCTAGGACACGTTTTAGGGTAATTTAGTATTAATATAATATTATTTTTTAACCCTTATTTACCGGATTTACCCTTAACCATGGTAAATAAAATATTTACCGCAGTAATTATTCAAAATTTCTAAAAATAAAAGTTACCTATTTACACAATTTTTACATCCTGATTCCAAATATGGAATCCATTTTTCTAAATTCAAAACACATAAGTGGCAGAAATTAATTTAAAATTAATTCCCGCTGTTAAAACAAAAAGCGTGTTTTTAAGAGATAATAACTATCAAAAGATTGACACTTGTTTATGTTCGGTTTAATTGTAAAATTATGTCCAATGACCAACATTATATTAAATGGTAAAAATATATTCTAAATATACTTTAAAACCACTCAAATTCATAATTTATCACTATTAATTATTTTGAATAAAAAAGTTGTTTTTAATTAAAATTTAGTAATTTTCACTATTCATCAAAATATGAAAGTTATCCGAAAAGTACCAAAATTTCAATTTAGGCTAAATTAGATATTCTGAATCCAAAAATGAAGTCCATTTTAAAATATCAAATATATATATAATTTCAAAAAGTAGGTATTACTATTCATAACGGCTAGTTTGATTGGTTATGGTGTGTTAGAACTCAGTGTTGCGTACAACCCACGCTATCACATTATTCAAAGAGAAGCGTACCATAGAAGATTGGGGTGTTACAACCAACTCTTTTTATATTGATCATCAACTTCAATGAAGTCAATATTTCTCTTGCTATACTTTTTGAGGATGTTCTCTCTCTCAAGAAAGACGGCTTTTATGGAGAAATTCACTTTTTTTCTAGGGGGTTGTATAATTAGTATCTCTTTTTTTTATTAGGGTACCCTATAAGGATACACTTTATGACCTGAAGTGCTAGTTTGTTTTTCAAAGGACTTAATAAACACTTCCCAACTCCATACATGTGTATGTGACAAAGAAATTTTCTTTCCACTCCATAACTCAAAGATAATTACATTTTAATCTTTAGTTGGTACTCGGTTTAGTTTGTATGCCACAGTTTGTAATGCATATCCCCAAAAGGATAATGGATTATCTTCATTACTCATCTTAGACCATACCATGTCTAAAAATTTATGGTTCCTCATTTCACTAACACCATTCCATAGTGGTTTGTAAGGTAGAGTGATTTGAGATATAATATCTAACTCTAGTAAAAATTTGATAAACTTTTGGTTAAGATATTCACTACCTTGATCTGATTGATTGTTTTTTATCTTCTTTCCAAGTTGATTCTCTACTTAATCCTTTAATTATTTGAATTTCTCTACCACATTAAGTATACATAGACATGTCTACTCAAGTCATAAGTAAAAGTTATGAAGTAAGAATACCCACCTCTATCTTTTACTAGAAATAGTTCACACAAATCAGTGTGTACCTATCCTAAAATATATATGGCCCTTTTACCCTGAACACCGAATTGTGGTTTGGTCATTTTTTATTAAAAACAAACATGAAATATTTCAAGTGGTTTTATCTAAAAATAGTATAAATAACCATCTTGATAGATCATTCTCAAATGATTCTCATTTACATGACCAAGATGGTGATGTCATAGTTTGGTGTTATATGAGTCGTGTGAACATGATTCATTATCTATTTCCAATACTTGGTTTTCATAATTTAATACATAAATACCATTATTTAAATATTCCATACCATAACATATGTTGTCTTTATAATAGGAAAAAAAATTATTTCAAAACATGAAAATAAAAACATCTGGATCTGAGAGTGATAAAAAAAACTATGTTCTTTGTAACATTTGGTACATAATAACAATCCCTTAAAACCAATATAATTTTTTTCAGCAATGAAAGTTGGTAGTCTCCAATGGCTAGAGAAACCAACCATACACCATTGGAAGCTCACAAATCTACCTCCCCATCAGAAATGTTTAATAATATACTTGGTTCCAACATTTGAAAAGAAATATGAGAACCATAAATTGCATCTAAAACCCAATGTAAGGATATTGAAAGATTACACTTGATAACGAATGAACATTTTTTCATCCCCTTGGTTCTAGGTACAGTTCTTCCAATTTCCTTGCTTACCTCATTCAAAAACATACTTCTTCTTTTTCCATACCCTGCCTCTAGATCTTCTTCTTAAAAGAAGGATGGTTCTCAGGAGCTTTAGACTTGTTATGATTCTTGGGCCCCTTCACCTTGTTCTTTCTTTTCTTATTCACCATAAGGATTTTGGGTCTTCTACACCCCACATACTTATCCACTTAGAAAATTAGAGTGAGATGTTTTGAAAAACTCTTATCATTATTGCCCATGTTATAATTAACAATAAAACTAGAGAAGTTCTAGGGTAGTGAGGAATTTATAAGATCTATATGCAACTCATCTGGGAATTTAATCCCTTAGATGTCTAATAGTTAAATGTATCCCGTAAGCTTGACTACATTAGGCCGAGTCAGATCTGACTCTCTAAGATTAGTTGTAAATATAATATTGTTGATCTCATATCTCTCATGTCTCACCTTCTCTAGATAGATATCCTAAAGGTGAGACATCATGTTATATGCATCCATATCCTCATGTTGCTTCAAAACCTCATTGGTCATGGATGATAGCATGAAACACTAAACATTTTGAGAATACTTCAAATGTTTCTCATAGAGAGTTAACTCTTACTCACTATCCTCATTACCAGGTGCATTAGGAAAAGGTTCTTCCAATACATACAATTTCTTTTCATGGATTAGGATAACATGTAACATGGCTTTTCCATTCTTGGAAAAAAAATTGTAGTAAGGTTATCATTCTCAAGTATGGGTCATAGTGATATGTTTGAAGTCATTTTTATTGATGTTTATACAAATAAGATGAGTAGTGTTCGGTACCTTATCTAACAAAATTTATACAAATAAATAAATATTATATTTATTAATCTCCCACTATTTTATAGAAACCCAATAGCTCTCACCATTGGATTCAGAATATCCTATTATTTGGAAATTCTAGTGGAAGGGATCCATATTACCCTTCTCCTCACCCTGACTTTGGACGATCAAGCAATTTGAAAGATTTTTTGTAGGCATTCCAAATTCCAACTATATTTACTCATAGTTCCTTGATCTATTGAGTGGACTCCCTAATCCTAAAATCCTAAAATTGGATTTACTGAACCTTTTCCTATCAGTTACACAAAGTCCTACTTTAGAAGTCAACCTTTGATGTGGACTAAGTTAATTCAAATGCCAACGAGCATGTACCCTAGTGGCTCAGGCTCCTGCTTGGCATCCAAAAGACCCAGGATCAAATCCGAGCAGGGGAGAATTCCCGAGTACTGTAGTAGGGGCACTGTAGCAGCAATGTAGCAGTACTGTAGCAGTGGCGACTGTCGCAGCGGCAGCACTGTAGCAGAGGAGGGACTGTTGCAAGTACTGTAGCGGCGGTGGTACTGTAGCAGGTATTGTAGCAGCGCGGGTACTGTAGCAGTACTGTTCACTGAGGGGTCCTTTGGGCCAAAAAATGGGCTCTCTAGCCCTGTATGCAGGCCACTTGGCCTTGGGCCTTCGGGCTATGTAATGGGTCACCCTCTACCCAGTCCAAAGAGGTCTTTTCTTTAATAATAAATTGAGGCTTCGACCCCAACCTTTTAAAAAAACTAAGTTAAGTCAACTCAAAAGTTCAAATTATAACTCCCTAATAATTTAAAGAACCATAATTTTAGCTAGTCAAGCACATTGAACTATGATTCAATTTTAATTAAGTAGTGGAGGGTTATACCAACTTAATATATATAATTGGAGAATTTTATCTTTATGTGTTAATTTACAATTATTATCTTTATTACATGCTTTTTAATATTATATTTATTTAATTAAGTGATTAACCATGATTAACCATGTCCGAGATAATATTTATGAATAAGCCAATTTATTTTAGTACTATCTTGCATGCTTATTAATTCATAAATTCAAGTGATTGTGAAAAAACATACATAATGAAATAACCATGAAACTTGGTCAAAATAAAATAATAAAGTGGTATGATCATGATATTTTAATAATGGTTAGTTTATCTAGCGGAAGATAAACTAGTCATCTACCTAGGGGAAAAATACCTTGAACCATTTATGGTTCTTTTTGTAGCTTTCCACCTATCCACATATATACCTCTCTTGGATTGGTACTTCCTCGGTTCCAAACTTTAACTGCCTCCACTAGCTTGGGATCTCCATCCATTACATATGATTTTACTCACATGAAGATAAGGGAACCAAAGGATTGGTTAAGGATTTTATGTAAAAGAAACCATGGGAATGAAGGACCTTGAATAATGATAGGAGAGATGAAAAACATGCCAATTATTTAATTTAATAATAAATTAAATTAAACCAATCACATATAATGGTTTGGTCTAGGATCATGATCATCCACTTGGATGAAACAAATTACACATTTTATAAATTTTCATTTAATTCTAATCATTCTTATTTATGATAAATCACACTTGAATCAATTAATTATGTTATTTTATTAATAAATTGTTTTACCTCAGTTCTCATCTGAATTTCCGTGATATTCTCATCCATTATAATTTTAAAAAAATTAAATAAATTTATTTAAAATTAGTTGTATACAAAAATATACCTTGGAGGCAACATGGTGAGTACTCGTATGAAATACCCAACGTGTATTATACTCATATACTGTTTACTCTTACAAAATGTGTAATACATGACTTATCACATAATTTCATAGCATATACTATCAACTTAATGACCACACAGAACACATGGTATTTACATAGCATGTTATTCTTCAATGCGCGTAGAGTAATAACTATAGTTTGATTAATACATGATATGTAGATTGGAACATTATGAATATATTAATTAAACATTTGTATATATAAAACATATCACATGGAATGTACTATCAACTTAATCACCATAAGGAAGACATGTTGATAAGGTTTTCAGAATAGATTGGATTAATTTTTAATTCTGTATAATTTGGTAAAAGTAAAAAGTGTGTACATTAGAGCTACAAGGCGTGTATTTTTTCACTATATATCTTTGGCACGTGCCTATGTATTCAGTGTGTAATTATGCCACAGAAAATGTTGGAGTACATGGCGTGTACATGGGCTACTCAGTGTGTGGTTTCCAAGTTACAAGGCCACCAGCCATATAGGTTGTGTAAGAGAATACATCACCCGACTATGACTAAGGGATTAAATTTCGTATACTAAAGTTACATGGCACGTACTCCAGATGACCATGCACCAACTTGGAATAGTTAACACATGGTGTATAATTAAATTCACTATGTGTAATAAATTCACACTGATTAAATTAATTCTGAATTAATTCTTGGTCCATTAAAGACTGTTACACGATGTGTGCCTCCGAATTACAAAGCATGTACTCTTTTGTTATCCGACCAAACCCTTTGGCACATTCAAATGTTATATTCAAATTTATTTTGTTTATAAATTAATCAATTTGAATATATTTATGAGAAACTGAAAAGGAAGAAATAAGATCCCATAATTTGGTTTAAAGAACGATTAAACTAGAATTGAAAACCAGTGAAAAATGCCTAAATAAATGAATAATATTTAAATAATTATAAATAATTATGTCACTTATCTGATACCACTTGAAGGTTCTGGGCGCAGTGGTAGCATCATATGGTTCATTCTCAACTTTTATTTTTTCCAAGATTGATGATTAATCTGAAATTTACATGACGATAAGTATCATGATCAATGGAATTAAATAAAATAATATGGAAAACGGATAAATGTAGGAACCAAATCGCATGATCATCACCTATTATTCATAATTAATTTAAGATATCAAAGAATTAATTTGTGAGAAATTCTTTCTTCATTGATAGATCTGACAACGGATCTAGGCCATATCAATATTGCGTTGTAGTAATCAAGTATAGATTTCCTCTAGTGGTGATCCACACATGTTCCACAAATCTCCAAACATTGTTGTAGGAATATCTGAGTTCTAGCACGATAGATCATGTTTCTTGCATCGTTCTCCTTTGATCTCCCTGATAATCACTTCCAAAGGATTTTCCTTGATCTCTCTAGACTCGAAAGTGGAAAGTGAAGGAAGATCACTCTCCATTATTAGGAGAATTCTTGGAGAGGGAGATATATAGGGCTTGAGAGGATTCTATCTGGATCTCATTGTACACAACACAAAAATTAATAGGCTCACTTAATAAAATAATATAATTGGGTTTACATACCTCTAAGGTTAGAATAAATAATTTCACAAGTGACCTTTATTATTTATTTAATCCTCACAGAAATTCATGTTTATAATAATATTATTATTATTATTTCTTGACATGTGATAAACTCATGAATTAAATTAAATATTATTTATTAATATAATATTCAATATATATTATTCCGTACTAGACCATTTGACTCGGTCCCTCATTCCTCCACAACATTTATCGGGCCTTGAATAATGACTATTTATTTAATAAATAAATGCCACTAAAATATTTGCTAATAAATAAATAAATATTTTATCCACTAAATAGAAAATAAATGTTTATTAAATATCTCGCTCACATAACATTATCTCCAATAACTGGGGAAAAAATATATGTGATCAAAAAAATATGAATAATTATTAAACCACATACAAGAATAATATTTATTCATCTTTTCAAATAATAAATAATAATATATTATTTAACTGAGATTCTGGATATACTTAGTGTGTGACCCTCTTGGCCTCTTTCTCAATGGATTTAGGTGAAGTATCCTAAATTACAAGGTTAGCATCTAACAACTCACCAAGGTGCCCATATAGAAAGAATTTAATGTTGATATGATATAATACATTTTACAGATGCTTACTGTGTAATGTAATCACTTTATCATGATATCTCTAATCAAGATGGTTCCATGTTGGTGTCATAAACCTATGTGCTCGATGTCTCTTTCTTTAAATTTTCATAAATTGAACTTGCATATAGATTACCATGGCCATATATTTATTTAGCCCATATCATTTCCATCAAAGGGTTTGAGATATCAACTTCTTTTAAAGAATGGAAGAGACAAATCCTTTCTCACATTATTCACTAATGAAATATTCTTCATAATGCACATGATGTATCCTATCGCACTGTAAACATATATCGTCATCGTTTTCATTAATACATCAAAGTATGCGACATATAACACTCATTGATAATAATAATAAATTATAAGGATCAATACACAGGTTCACATATAGGAACATCCAATGAAACATATAAATTTGTATTTCCTACTAGAGGGTCTCGTTATCATAATATCCTACACTAAATATTACCAAGGACGTACACCATGAGAAGGTGTCTCAAAGTACTATGAGTCTCCACCCCCAATAGACTATATAATTTATATCCCTAAAATGATTTCATCTAGCTATAAAACATATATTTTAAGAATACTCTCATGGAACTTCTGGGTTCTCATCATAGCGGTAAACAGCTATGAGCTTTCAATGCGACATTTACTCTTAGGACATCATCATATACTATGTTATGAAGAACAATTATCATGTGATAAGGAGTTTATTAATATTGAAAACAATGAATACAGGTTTTCATAAAGTACAGAGATGTTGTTTCTAGGGCAACAGCTCTAACCTAAAGGAGCTCTAATTGTTTTCAAACTTTAGTAAAACAATCCATAATTCATTTTTCATGTGTAGTAATTTACTACATTCTAATCTGACACACGATGTGGTCAGTATAACTCGAAGTATGTGTTTTCAATATAAAAATGTTATTTTAGTTTAAAACACATGTTACATCACCAAAACTGAGAAAATGAGAATGAATGGTTTTCAAACTTTAGGAAAATAATAGATAATTCATTTATAATGTGTTGGAATTTACCGCACATAAATCTAACACCTGATTTGGTCGGTATGACTCGAAGTGAGTATTGTCAACGTAAAAGCAACATTTTTGTTTAAAACTCTTGTCACCACACAAAAATTGAGAAAATGAGATCGTATTGTTTTCAAACTTTTAGAAAACGATCAATAATTCATTTTTTATGTGTGGGAATCGACAGTATGGAAATCTGACAAATGACGTGGTCGGTATGACTCGAAGTACATGATTTCAATATGAAGGTGTCATTTTTGTTTAAAAAGAATCACACATCTAAAACTGAGAAAATGATTTCTTATTATTTTCATAATTTAGTAAAATGGTCCATAATTAATTTGTGACATATAGGAATCATCCACATATCAATCTGAAACTTGATGTAGTCGATATGACTCGAAGTACATGTCTTCAATACAAGTGTCATTTTAGTTTAAAACATGTATAAAATAGTAAAAATTGATAAAACAAGCTCATGTTATTTTAAAACTTTATGAAAACTATTGATAATTCATTTTTTATGTTTAGGAATTGACCGTACGTCAATCTGATACCTAATGTGGTCGATATGACTCAAATTGCATGTTTTGAATACAAAAGTAACATTTTAGTTTAAAACACATGTCACATCACCAAAACTGAGTAAATGAGCTCTGACTATTTTCAAATTTTAGTAAAATGATCCATAATTCATTTGGAAATGTAGGAATTGACCACACATCAATTTGACACTTGATGTGGTCGATATGACTTGAAATGTATTTTTCAGTATAAAAGTGTCATGTTAGTTTAAAACACGCATCAAATAGCCAAAAATGAGAAAGAAAGCTCAGATTATTTTCAAAATAGAGGAAAATGGTCCATGATTCATTTTTCATGTATAATAATTGACCGCACATCAATATGATAGATGATGTGATCGATATAACTCAAAGTGTGTGTTTTCAATATAAAGGTTTCATTTGAGTTTAAAACGCACGTCACTGGACAAAACTGAGAAAATGAGTTTGGAATGTTTTAAAACTTTATGATAATGATCCATAATTAATTTGTGATGTGTAAAATGGATCTCACATCAATCTGACACATGATGTGATCGATATGACTCGAAATGTGTGTTTTCAATATATTAGTGTCATTTTCGTCTAAAATGTGCATCACATAAGCAAAACAGAGCATAAAAATCTCATATTGTTTTATCATCATTTTATTTACTATTACTTAATTTGTTTCCTTATAATTTTTTTATGATACATATTTAGTTAATTTTGACAATGATAATGCTTGAAGATTAACAATAAATGATGTGATAGTTGAAAGATTGTTCTCAAAAATCAAGTTCTCTTGAATTGGTTCACGTCTGTAATGAATTTTTTTATCACCATAGATGTGACCCAATTCAAGAGCACCTGATTTTGAGAACAATAAATGGTGTTAAGTGTAATTAATCTGATACATAGTGTGGCTATTATGACTCAAAGTATATGTTTTTAGTTTAAAATTTACACTTTGTGTTTAATTTATTTATTTATAATATTAAAAACATAATAATTTTTTTCTTATACATATACATTTTTTTCTCAAGCTAAGGTGGTTTGTTGGGTAACTAATAGCATGATCAGGGTTAGGGGAAAATGACAAAAAAAACATTGATGTTTTTTAATATCTGTGATAAAGGCCTAGGGATTTTAAGGGTGCTTTGATTTTCAGTTCTATTTTTCAATAATAAAACCCTATTATAGTGATGTTGAAGGCCTTATGTGTAGTAGTGTCATGTGATTCTCCATATCATACCTGATGGTTTGGGTCAAGGTGTTACAATCAATGCTCTGGGATCTCCTTTATCAGCACTTCCCTAAGCTCCTAGGATCTCCTTTATTAGCGCTAATACTTGCACAGCCACTTGCGCCAGTAAAGAGTCTAACATGGGACCTACTTGTACATGGTGAACCCTCTTTCCATTGCTCCATTTGATTTTTTACATATTTTTTTATATATCAATTTATTTATATATATTTTACATACATAATTTGTATTTATATATTCATATAATTATATATAATTATATAATTTTTTAAAATATATTAATATATCTACATATATTTTTATATATTTATATATTTACGTATAATTTTATACTTACGTATAAATTTTTGTGTAATGTATTTATAAAATGAAATTTTTTTGTAGATATGTGTTTGTGTGTACTTGTATTTGTGTGTGTGAGTGTGATTCTCTCCCCCCATCCTCCCTCTATATATTTGTTTGTGTGTGTGTCTATATATATATATATCATCATCATCAACAGCATTTGATTGAGATCTCATAATTTTTATGGTACCAGTGTCACTTCAGGGACAATATCTAAAAAGATATAATGTTTTTGACATATTTATTTTCCTCTTCAATGGAAAAAATATTTATTGACTTCTACTCATGATGAACAATTATTTTATATAATCAGTTCAACCACACTTCTACTGTGTATAATTAGACTATTGATTCCCAACACTTTACATTCATGTAAGTGTTGTGAGAATCATGTCAATGGTTCTGCAAGACCATATAGTATATGATACTCAATATTTCTTTTAATCAGCATGATTAGTATGGAATGTATACTCTCCAGTAGAAAATAACACACATGATCATTTAGTGGATGTGTCTTTCATATAGATGGATCAAATGGTATGTGGGCACTCCTATATATACTTCTTCATATGTATATGGGAATTTTATTTCCAAAATAGCTGCTAATGATATAAATAATTTGCCTCAAAAATGGTTACCTCCTGGTAAATTATTATACAGGGGGAATTCATAATAACTTAATGAGATTGAATTCATTGATAATTTAGTATACATGCATCCATTAAATAAATTCATCATTCTCCCCTAATGGATGTATACTATGTTATCAATAAACAGATGCTCGTGTATACATGAATCAATATCATTCATTATAATTGATCCTAGATGGACTAAATCATCATGTCATATATTTAAAGTGCTAGGATCGATAAAATTCTATTTTACCATTATTGATTCTATTTC
This sequence comes from Viscum album, assembly GCA_963277665.1. NCBI lineage: Eukaryota > Viridiplantae > Streptophyta > Magnoliopsida > Santalales > Viscaceae > Viscum > Viscum album. The sequence continues at coordinate 655,510,585 of OY728123.1, forward strand.
ACATAATAAATTATTTATAATAACTTTTTAGGAATTCTTTTTACATATCGAGGTACCTATTTTATATAGTGTCTCCATATGATATTCATTTTCAAGAATACCATTCATATATCTCATTGAGATTTTAGATATAACAATGCATTAAGAATTTTTACTATAAAGTAGGAATATATTCTCTCTTCTGGAGTCATTAATTAATTTTCTCTACCATTAAATTTACTTATATGAGCATATACTAACTCATATATGAGTTATTTTTCCTCATAATATAATCATAATGAGTTAGGACCATCACCAAGAGGATTATTGTATATTTTAGAACTTCTGGACCAAATATTTTGGAACTTTAGGACCAAATATTATTTTACAATACATCTACCTAGGATAGGAGACCCCATGTCTTTTGAAGCTGGTGAATGTGGTAGTGAGAACCAATGTGGAAGAATCTTTTGGATTCACAACACACACCTTATCGCAATCTAAAATTATAATTCATAAAAAACATTAACTTTATCAAATGAAGGAGAAGTCATTTGATCAAACTTCATCAACTATCAAATATTCATGATATCACAAATCATATCAAATTTTTCATGAATAATTTCATCCACTTCAAGGAATGAGATATAGAAATTAAAGCTACATTCACATCATGAAATTCATTTATTCATCAGATTTCATGATCCATGAGTGATAATGTAAGATCCCGAATATCCCTTAAGGTATGTTTTGTTGACTTTTCAGTTTAAGTTTGTTATTTTTGTTAAATAAGTGTTTCCCCAAGTTCATGTGAAGACTTGGCGGTGTTCTGGGGGTACAGGAGACAAAAGATGAAGAAAAGGGGGTTTCTGGGCACGTTGCACGGTTAGTGAAAACCATGTAGAAATACCAGGAGACTATTCAAGGGGTCTATTTTTAGACATTAGCATCCGCACAGTCTTCACACGGTTTGGAAAACCATGTGGGTAAACCATGTGGCTTAGTAACTTTAAGAAAATTACAAAAAATCCATTACAGGATTTTTATGTTCCACTCGGGATTTTCCTCCTCCTCCCCTCTTACAACCCTAGGAATGAACCAAAGATCCCAAGATCTCCCAAGTTTGATTCTTGCTCAAATCTTGGCCATTTGGAATTCTGTTGGTTGTGGATTGAAGATCCAAGTAAGTCTAATCCCACTCTATCTTCTCTTTTTGGTTTAGGGTTTGTATCTCTTCTTTATCTCTATCTCAAGCTCTAGAACTTATCTTTTCCAATGAATTTTAGGTTGAGTCTTAAAATTTGTGTTGAATCAGGATCTAAGGCCTCGATTAGGAGTGAATTCGCCAATAGATTCAAGGTATATGGTCTACAAGTTATATCCCATAGTTTATTCATAGATTTGTGCATGTAGGGTTTCATTATTTTTCCCTTTTTGATGCGTTCTTGATTTCATTAACAAGATGTAGTCTATTGGGTGTCTAAATGATTAATTTAACCCCTCTTTATCCCCATGGGGTTCAAGGAGGATGACTTGACCAAATTAGGGCCACCCATGGGGTGTGCTGGCCCTCCCGATTGGGGATGATGGGAATGTAAGGTGTGAACTTGACACATGATGATGTAGCGACTTAGCGGATAAGTTAATTGGTTTATGTAATGAGTTATAATGGATTGTAGTTAGTTATTCCGAATGTGGTTGAAGGATAAGGTATTTTTAGGTTTACATGTAATTGGGTAAAATGGTATTATTGGGAATATGATAAAGAATTATGTTTGCACTTGAATATTCTTAGTGATATAGGCATGGGAAATGGGAAATGGGGCTAAAGGGTTAAGTATTATAAATGATGAATGCGTTAATGGATTGAAGAAAAATGTTAATTTCCCATTTATTGATATTATTGTGATGATGAAAATGATATTGGTTATGTTTTTTTGTGAAGTGGTTAATTTTGGGGCTGATAAATAATCATGTGCACATGGCTTGGTAGAGTGGGGTATATACTTGAGGTTATACGCTCATGGGTCAAGTTTGACCGAGGTTCTAGCTCCACCCCCAAATGCATGGGATAGGGAAGGGGAACATACCTAGTCCATTGAAGACATGAACAGGGTAGATTACACCTTGGGATTCCCAATGTAACACCCCAAGATTTTATGAGATAGATTCTTTATAATTTATTTTATGTCTTATTTTTTACGCTACACCAATATTATCTTGTGATATACGCAACACAATATTATCTTGCAATATACGCAACACTATTCTTGTCTTGTGTTGCACATAATTTTAAGTTCTTTTGATAGAATTCATTTCACGCAACACTGAGTATAGATTTTGTCCAATGTATAAATGAACCATGTTTGGATTATGTTATACACAACACCAAAGTAATATTTCACTACACGCAACACTAACTTGTCTTGCGTTACACGCAAGAGCGACCTTCCTCAATAGCTTGTGTTGTACGCGATATTGAGTTTCACTAAACAATGATATATTATTAAAATATTATTATGTAATGGGATATAAACAAGCCGTTATGAATATTATTAATCACAATTTTAATTTTATAACATTATAATATATCTTACACATTTTCTAGAACATGATATGAGAAAAAAATTAATTTTTTTAGATAAAAGAAGTATTTTTAAAAAAATGCAGTTTTATTGCCTTTTAATGGAAAACCCATTTTAAATATAGTTTTTGACACTTTTATAAGTTAAATTTAATAAAATAAACTTCTACTTTGGAATTGGGACATAAAAATTTACTTTTAATTAAATTTTGGTATTTTTCTGATAAAATTCATATTTTTATTAATAGTGAAAAATAATGTATTTTGATTCAAAACTGCCTTTTAATCTAATTTATATATATAGTTATATTGTTCTTTTAGTTGGTTTTAAAGTATAATTGGATTATATTTTTATCATTTAATACAATTTTGGTCATTTTAAGTAATTTCACATTCAAATTGGACATAAATAGATGTCAATCCTTTGATAGTTATTACTTCTTAAAAACCCGCTTTTTGGTTTTGACAACGAGAATTAATTTTAAATTAATTACTACAACTTCTGTGTTTTGAATTTGAAAAAATGGATTCCATATTTTTAATTAGGAGGTCCAAATTTTGTAAATAGGTACCTTTTATTTTTTGGACATTATGAATAGTAACTTCAGTAATTATTTTATTTACCGTGGTTGAAGGGTAAATCTGGTAAATAAGGGTAAATATTAATATTATAATAACATTAAACTGCCCTAACACATGTCCTAATCATATTTAATGAGATATTTCTGACCATGGGAATTCTTAGGTCGATTTTTTGACCCCATGGATTCACTTGGATGTGAAAATGACATTTTATAATAATTAATTTAATGTAAAGATAATTATAACCTAAACATATATCTTTTACTAAATAGATTTTAATATTGGATTATATAACAGATATATATGTCAATAAATAGTGATTAAAAATATAAAAATATTTCATACATCATGGTATTTTATTTATAATTTTTAGAAATTAGATAAATATATTTATTTATGCCACAGTTATGATGTAGTGTTTGCCTCATTAATTAAAGATTCAAATAAATGAATTTATAAATATTAAAATAAATTTAATTTAATTATTTTTATGTCATCCACAAATTTTATGGATGAAAATGACATATTATATATTATTTAATTTCCTTTTTTTCTAATTAATAAGGTTTTTATGAATTTTTAAAAAAGACAAGTATGAATAGTGTCCAAAATTGACACAATTCATAACTTAAAACATAAAATAGTTTATTAAATGATATTAAATTCCTAAAAATATAATATTTGGAAAAATGGTTAATATAAGTCCAACTATGTAAAACATATCTTTTTTTGGTTTGTTTTACATGATATGTTAATTTCATTAACCCACAATGTGTAAATAACATGATATTACGGTAAGATTAAAAAGGGTAAAATAAGGGTAAAACCAAAAAGATAAGGATAAAAAAAATATTCAAAACTTTTCAAAAAATATTGGATAATTGTTATTCGAACCAAAATAATATTATCTTAGAATTAAATAAGTTTTGAAAAATTTTTATTCGAAATTGAATTTATAAAAAATTAATATTTTGAAGAGTTTCCTAAAGTGCCCCTCTCCTCTCTTATAAAAGGGCACCTCCTACCTCTCCTATTCACTCCATTTTGACCCTTCAAACACGTAAAAACCCTGTCCATTTCTTTTCTCAACTTCCCTAGTTACATTATTGAGGTTCTGGTCTTCTCAAAAGACCAACTCTAGTATCCTAATAGGAAATTTAAAGAAGACACATCGAGGAAGAGATAATCTCTTTTACCGATTCTTTCAAATTTATTTCTTCTTCTACTTCCTCTTATTTAATTGTTTCATTATAAAGAAATAACATCAGTATCAATAATATACTTATATGTTATTATAAATATTAAACAACCGTATTTCATCATCTATCTATCCAACAAAAAATGAAATCATCACCCGTGCGTACGTACGGATTACCGTCTCCACGCCGTAGTGTAATCTGTTTTTCACCACCACCTTACTTGGATGGGTATAATGTTTGAAATAATAACTATATATGATTATTATAACATGATACTAATTTTGAGATATTATACACCATCCACTTAAAATACTATTCAACAACTATGGGAATGATATCGTCGCTCGTGCGTACGTACGGCTTACTGTCTCCACGACACCATGAGATTCATTCTCCATGTTAACCATTCATGAATGATTATAAAGTATATATAATAAATAATCATGAAATATATGAAATAATAATGCTACTGTATTTATTTATGTGTATATATATATGTTTCATTTACTTACTTTTATCCAATTTAATAAGGTAAGGAGAACAACGTTCATGCATGCGTACGGCCTACCGTCTCCATAAACAGTGCATTCCATTTCATTTATCTATCTATTACATATATATTTATATACTGAATATATATGATATATATAAATCATTTTTTACATTCTTAAAGTAAGTAAATCATGATCTAAGTAATCATATGAATAATAACAAGTCCAAACACGTACGATAAATGAAACGATTATTACCCAAAATGCTGCTTTAACATGGAATTGACAAATGAACGGGTAATATAAAGTCATAAGTGAATCATATATTATATGAAAAATATTATTATGATTCTTTTATAAGTTAATAATATGTTTAAACCCACTATATATGAGTTTCGGACACATACGGAAGAAATCATACCTAAGGTAAGGGATAATTTTGCAATCTCATTTTTATCCGAAATTGTTTATACATAAGTATCTACTATGTTATATTTATCATCAGTGTCCATGTTTTCTAAAAATGTTTTCATTAAATGTTTACTATTCTTCTATTTATTTCTAAATTCTTTTTTACCCCTTTTTTACTTTTACTGCATGGTATGGAAGGAATCTTTCTTTTATTTACCATACAAAGTAATTTTTTGAATTTTTTGACAAAAGTAAGAGGAGAATATTTTTGTTTAATTTATACAGCATGAATGAATTTTTATTTTTTCACAACACCTTATTTAAATGAATATTTATCTACACTATTTCAAGTTTATTTTCATCTATATTTTTTTCTTTTAAAATTTCGTGGCATTTTGAGAAAAGAAAACATTTTTGAAGAATAAAGGATATTTTCCTCAAGAACTATGTTCAAGTGTTTTACCAAAATTATTTTCCATCTAATATGACACTCTTAAATAGGTTTATGTTTCTATACCTATTATTACTATGATTTTATTGTGTTCATGATGGAATGATCTTTTTATGGATTATGTTATGATGGAATGATATGTAAGAAATCCATTTTATTTATTAGGTTATGTTGTGATGAATGATTTATGTTTTTTGGCACATGTAAGAATGATTTCATTATGATATGGGTGGGACCTATATATCCATCCAATTCATTGGGTAAAGATTAATATCTCATGAGATATACATGACTGGAATGGTAGGTAAATCTGGTTCAGTGATACATGGTTGGAACGGTAAGTAAACTCAGTTCAGTAAAAGACTTTGTCCACTATGATGGTCTTGGAAATAATGCCTTGGCTACTATAGAAATAATATTATGTGCTTATTAGTTTTCCACAATTACATGTTTTATGAAAATGTTATTCAATTATGTTAAATTTTCATTTATGATCCATTCCTTACGTACTGCCAAAATTTATGTCATTGCTCAAGATTTTGATGTTTAAACTTTATGTTCATGTTTTTACATTCAAATGTTTATGGTTTGTTATATGTTCTCCAATTTTACCCTTAATGAGCATTTGAGCTCACCCATTTTATGTTTTATTTTCCCCTAGATATAAAGAAAGGTTTTAGGTATGAAAACAAAACGAGGAAGATCTTTATGGGAGATGTTGAAGATCTTTCACCATGATTAGAAGATTATGTTCTGAGTTTCCAAAGACACTAAACTAATACGGTATTTAGGAATTTTTTTATGTCATGTATTAAGTATTCTGAAAAAAGAAATTTAATTTCCATGTGTGTCAAGCTTGGGTCTCTACACCTAAGTAGTGAACTTGGATTCAAAGGTAGAATAATTTAAAAGGAACATAGTATAGAATGGATTATTGAACTATTAACCTTTACTTGCCATTATTTATCACTAGAATGCACTATCTAGTTTTACTAGATATTTTTAGATATAATTGGTGGTGGCCTACTGATTTATGTCACACCCTTATCAATCTACAATTAGGTACCCAAGCATATTTCATGCTTGCAGGTCAAGACAAGGGAAAGGGCCCTATGCTAGGGAGTTGTGTTGGACATGGGACATGTGTGGGTGGGCTTCCAGACTTGGCGTCAAGACCATTTTTGGGATTCTAATATTTGTATTTATTTTGGGATTTTGTTCACTTAACATTATATCGTGGAATGATATATTTAATTTTTTATACAGTTGCACCAAGTTTGGGAGTTGGTTATTTATGCATGTTATTAAATTGTTTCATATTGTTTCTGCAATTTAAATTGTGTTCTACTATGGCTTTCTTTGGTAAAGGGGGTATAGTCTCCCCACATGACCTATTATACCCTCTCTACTAGTTGTAATCCACTTTCATATAGCGAGTCACGCTTGAGGTCATGTGGAGACCCGGATCAGGGCACCGGTTCAGTGGCTTCTGGGTTGGGGACGTTACAAAGTGGTATCAAAGGAGTTCTTTCCTCTTTCTCAATATTTGGGGGATGGTAGACAGGGGGTTAGGAAATTTTCAGGCCTTGGTAATGAGCTCATTCTTGGGAGTAGCTAACCCATGTACAAGGGAAAACCCAAGTCACCCTGGGAGGGGATTGTTGTTCTTGTTGTGTGTTGTTATATTTGATGATATTTCGCCATCAGGTGATACACTTATTGTGTGATTTGACAGTTTTGTGATATTTTTATCATGGCAGGAAGGGTATGAGGTTGTGAATTCATGTATCATTCTAGGAACCTATTTATATAAGTGACATGCATCATGGTAGGTACACACATGTGATGGGGGTGCAGGATATAAAGGTTAGGATGCATTTTTTTTCAAAAAAGTAATGAAATTGTACCTAATGGGATGGTATGAATGGGTAAAAATGAAAGTAAAAATGGTAATTAGTAATTAGAAAATGGTGCTTAATAAAGAAGAAAATGTGTGTTAACATGTTTTAAGAGTAAATTGGGAAGTGCAAACTATTTTGAATTGGGTAAAAGATAAGGCTTGTAACCGTGTGAATTAGATACCTGTGTTAGCCATGGCCTTAGGAGAGATGGCCAAGGGTTGTGTTTTGGTACTGAGTGGGATTTTTTGGGTAGTTTATACGAATTGGTTTGGTGTCAAGTGATGATATTACCTATATATTTTTCATTTTCATAAAGGTGTTATGGTTGTGTTCTAAAGCTCATGCTTGGCATTGTAAAGAAATACCACCTCAAAGATGTGTGCATGTTAAACGACATGAGGATGTTGCTGAGAATGCTCCTCCAATAGTGGATCAAGAGAACGTGGTGATCCAAGGAGATATGGAAGAGAAGTTCCATGAGAACTTTTCTCATTTTATTAAAATGATGGAACGGGACCCAGGGTAGGTTGCACTGAGTATGTTTGAGCTGAACAGGGAGTTTCAACTACAACACCCTCTGAAATTTACCAGATAGGGTGGTACAGAGGTAGCGGAGTTTTGTATAGAGTCCATCCAAACTATTCTTGACCATCTAGAGACTCCTCTCAAGAAGCGGGTCAAGTTGGCAGCCTATATTCTATGAGTTCAGCAAAGCATTGGTGGGACATCATGGTTCAGATAGAGCAGGCCGAGGAATTATGTGGAAAGATTTTCAGGATAAGTATCTTAAGAAATTCTACCCAAAAACCTTGAGTCCGGATAAGGATTTATATTTTATGATGTTAACTCAGGGGAAAATGTCAACAATGGACTATGATAGTCATTTCACATATTTGAGACGCTTTATTCCGACATTGATAGGAGATGAGGCAGTAGTGTGAAAATGCTTCTAGGATAGGTTGAGACACGAGATCAGGTCTTAGGTGAATATCTTTCATCTAAAAAGGTTTTTGAAATTGGTGGATCAAGCCCTTATCACAGAAGGGAACCTAAAGGTACCTTCAGGTGGTGAACTTTTGGTTCTAGCTTGAAGATCAAGTGGTGCAGATTTTGATAGTAGGAATCACCATTTTGGAATATTTCAGTAAGGTGGAAGCACACAGAGTAGTTAGAAGAGGGGGTCATCTTCTTAGGGTGGTAACCAGGTATTCTGTTATCAGTGTGGAAAGCTGGGGCACAAGCGCGACCAGTGTCCCTAACCACCGGTTGAGTGCTAAGCATGCATCATATTAGGCCACGTGTATAGGTTCTGCAAGAACCTGTGATAGTCAATAAATGATGGAGGTCAGAGGAAGATGTTGAGTGTAGGTAGGGGTTGGTTACCCCATATCAAGCCAACAGTTGGAGCTACAGGGGTTGTACTGGTAGCGGCGATGGATGTGGAACTCTAGGGTAGAATCATCCTTATCAACAGAGCAGTGCAGTGTAGGGTACTCAGGACGGAGCCTAGGGTAAAGGGGCAGATCATCTCAATGAATTTCAGACTACACCTAAAGGTGGTGAGGTGGGACCATCTACTATTCAAGGTATTATTCTTATAGCTTCCACGCTTTCTAGTACTTTATATGATATAGTTGCTACACATTCCTTTATCCCTACTTAGTTTGTAGTTTTTTTGGGCTTAACCATGGAGACTACATGTGGGTTAATGTATCTTGATACTCTTTTAGGGGTATGAGTTGAGGACATCAAACAATGTAAGTGTTCTTCTCTAAAGATTGGTGGGGATCATTTTCTGTGGGATCTGTTTTTCCTAGAGATGTTAGTTTTTGACCTAATCTTAGGTATGGATTGGTTTGTGTTATATCAATCCCATATTAACTATTACTGACATCAGGTAACGTTCACATCTCTCAATGGAAGCACTACTGTCCTTCGTGGTGAGTGGGATACTCGAGCAGGCTATGCAGGGTCTCTACGCCAGCAGTTGAGAGAACTCATAGCCCAATTATCATGCATTATATTGGATGATTGGGAGAAAGTGAATCCAGTATTCCCTTTTCTTATGGACCAGTTTCAGGATGTGTTTCCTAAGGAATTCTTGGGGTTACCACCTGATAGAGATATTGAGTTCACAATTGAGTTGTTACAGGGAGTGGAGCCAGTTTCTCTTCCACCATATAAAAGGGTTCCAGAGGATCTCCAAGAAACTAAGGTTCAATTAGAGAAATTGGAGCACAGGGGGTTTATTCATCCTAGTACATCACCCTAGGGATCTCCTGTGTTGTTTTCTAAGAAGCCTGATGGATCACTAAGTCTATGTTTTGATTATAGTAAGTTGAACCAGATGACGGTTAAGAACCAATACCCTCTTCCTTGACTCGATGACCTGTTTGATTAGCTCAGGGGTTCCTCAGTGTTTTCGAAGATCGATTTGAGATCAAGATACCATCAGTTGAGGGTTAGGCCTTTTGACATACCTAGGAAATATTTTTGAAGCAGGTATGGGTTGTATGAATTTTTGGTGGTCCCGTTTGGTTTTACCAATGTATTGGCTATGTTCATGGCCTTGATGAACAAGATATTTCACCAGTATCTAGATCATTTTGTAGTTTTCTTCCTTGATGACATCTTGGTGTACTCCAGAACTCATGAAGATCATGCCAAACATCTTGAAATCATCTTGAGTACACTAAGAGAGCATAGTCTTTACATAAATATATCAAAATGTCAGTTTTTTATTTATGAGGTGCACAATCTGGGACACATCATTTATGAGTTAGGTGTGTCAGTGGATCTAGAAAGGTGCAAGCTATGGTATCTTGGTAGATGCCCAAGAATGTCTCTGATGTTTAGAGTTTTCGGGGTTTTCTGATTATTATCGAAGGTTTATTATATATTTCTCTTATTTAGCAGCGCCTTTCACAGGTCTAACCAATAAGGGAATTAATTTTGATTTGCCAGAGGCTTGTGAGAATGATTTTTAGGAGCTGAAGAACCAATTGACCACTGCACCGATTTTGATCTTACCTGAACCAGGTAAGAAGTTCACCATGTTCTGTGATGTGTCTAGTGTTGGAATTGGGGAATTGTTGATATAAGATGATCGGGTTGTTGATTATAGTTTCATACATTTGAGGTCACATGAAAGCAATTACCCTACTCATGATCTAGAGCTAGTTGTTGTGGTTCATGCCTTGAAATGTTGGAGGCACTACTTGTTGGGAGAACATTTCAAAGTGTTTACCAACCATAAAAGTATCAAATACATATTCTCTCAGTGGTATATAAATATTAGATAGTGAACGTGGGTCAAGTACCTACAATCCTTTGATTTTGATTTGGTGTACACACTAGGGAAAGGGAATAGTTTCAGTGAGGCTCTGAGACAAAAAACTCAGAATCAGGTGGTTCAGGAATCCATTTTATAATATAAGATGATGTCCTTGTTTTTTTTAGATGCATTTAGAGATATAGAATGGGAACGGGTATATGAAACTTGCATCTATAGAAGTTGAGTCTGCACTCTTGAGCCAGGTTAAAGAGAGTCAGCTGGCAGATCTAGAGTGTTTGTCTATAAAGGAAAGTCTTAAAGGTGGGGATTCACCCTCTAGTTAGAGTTCGATTCTGATGGAGTTTCTTATATTCACGGGTGTGGTGTGGTGTTGATATATGTATGGGAGTATTTGATGCGTGAGTTTCATGTGTTAAAGTGGGAAGTGAATACTGGATTGACTAAGATGTACCATGATCTTCATAGGTAGTTTTGGTAGTTAGGAATGAAGAAAGAAGTTTAGATTTATGTGGCACGATGCCTTACCTGTCAGTGGGTGGAGGCTGAACATCATCTTTAGGGTGGTTTTTTGCAGTCATCACCAATTACAAAGTGGAATTTGAATGATGTAACGATGGACTTCATAGTGGGTCTTCTGAGGACACCTCAAAAGAATGATGCAATTTGGGTTTTGGTAGATTGGATGACAAAAGTGGATCATTTCTTACCAATCCAGGAAACCTATATAGTCAAAAAGTTGGGATAATTTTATGTTTGAGAAATAGAATGGTTTTATGTTGTGATGAGAACCATAGTTTTGGATCGTGATCCACATTTCACCTCGCGCTGCTGGAAGGGACTATAAAAGGCACTTGGTACCTGGGTGTTTGTGAGTACGGCTTACCACCCATAGATTGACAGGCAGTTAGAGCGTACAATTTAGGTTTTGGAAGACATGTTGAGAGCCTTCATTCTAGATTTTGGAGTTTCATTAGAGAAACACTTGTCACTTGTTGAGTTTTTATACAAAAATAGTTTTCAAGATACAATTCATAAGGAATATTTCAAGGCAATCAATGGGAGACCGTGTAGATCTCCATTGTGTTCGTTAGAAGCTAGAGAGACTGAGCTGTTAGGACCGAGTCTAGTGCAAGAGACATTGGAGAAGGTTTGATTGATTCAGAAGCATATGGAAATATATCAGAGTAGGTAGAAGTCATATATTGATTGGAGTCGTAGACCTCTTGAGTTTATGGTGGGTGATAGTGCGTTTCTTCGGGTGTCTCCAAGGTTGGGTCATCATCGTATCTGGAAACAGGGCATCTTGGCACCTAGTTATATGGGAAAATTTGAGATTGTGGAGAGTATCGGACTGGTGTCTTACCAATTAGCTCTTCCACAGTGGTATAGTGGGATGCAGAATGTTTTCCATGTTTCAAAATTCCAACAGTATCACCTAGATCTGTCTCATGTGATAAACTTCAAGGATGTTGATCTTGAGGTTGATGTGTCCTTTAAGGAGAACCCAATTCATATTGTGGTTCATAGTGAGAAGGTCTTATGGGGAAAGGTTGTGCCCTTGGTTCATGTTCTATAGAAACATGGAAACATTCAGAAATAAAAATGGAAGAGAGAATCAGATATGTTAGTCCAATGGTCCGATCTCTTTTCTTTGTAAATTCAATGATGCTCGGGAATAGTGGATCAGGGAAGAGTCATCATAAGGTGGGGAGTTTGGGAGATTAAAGATCTTCCTTAAGGTATATTTTGTTTAAGATTCACTTTAAGTTTGTTCTTTTTGTTAAATAAGTGTTTCCCAAGTTCATGTGAAGACATGGGGGTGTTCCAGGGGTTTGGGACACGAAACATGAAGAAAAGGGGGTTTCTGGGCATGCTGCATGATTTTGTATGGTTAGTGAAAACCATGTAGAAATCCCAAGAGACCATTTGAGGGGGACTATTTTTGGATAGTATAAACCACAAGGTTTTTGTAGGGTTTAGAAACCCATGTGGGTAAACCGTATGGCCCAGTAAAATTGAGAAAATTACAAAAATCTCATTACATAATTTTTTAGGTTTCAATCAGGATTTTCCTCCTCCTCCCCTCTTGCAACCCTAGGAAATAACCAAAGATCCGAAGATCTCTTAAGGGTGATTATCCCTCAATTATTGTCCATTTTGAGTGTCTTTGGTTTCAGATTGAAGATCTAGGTAAGGATAATCCCACTCTTGGTTCTCTTCTTATTTTAAGGTTTGTATCTCTTCTTTCTCTCCATCTGAAGCTCTAAAACCTATATTTTCTAGTGAGTTTTAGGTTGAGCCTTAAAATTTGTGTTGAATTGGGATATAAGGCCTTGATTATGAGTGTGTTCGCCAATGGATTCAAGTTAGGTGGTCTATAAGTTACATCCCATAGTTTATTCATATATTTGTGCATGTAGGGTTTCATTATTTTTCCATTTTGGATGTATTCTTAATTCCATTGACAAGATGTGTTGTATTGGGTGTCTAAAAGATTAATTGAAACCCTATTTATCACCATGGGATGAAAGTAGGATGACTTGATCAAATTAGGGCCACCCATGGGGTGTTCTGGACCTCCCGATTGGGGATAAAAAATGTAAGGTGTGAACCTAACACATGGGGTGTGCCGGACCTCGTAATTGGAATGTTACTAAATGTTTTTGAAAAAACAAAAGATATCATCAAGTCTAGGTTGGATATGATTGAAATTTGGATAAGGGAAGAGTTGGCATTGGTGAAGGGTAAAAGGTGTACTTTTCTTCATAGGGGTATTCATCAAATATCAATAATGTATTTTCAATGACTAATTTGAACTTACAGAGACTAAAATCACATGACTATCATTTTTTGATGCAATATTTTATTCTCATCGCTTTACATTACAATCTTCCTAAAATGTATGACATACATTAACCAGAATATTCTTCTTTTTCAAAACCACGTGCAATAAAGTTATATACCCAGTTAAGTTTTCAATCATGAATAAAGAGGTTGTAGTCATATTATATGAATTAGAGATGTTCTCACCACCACCATTATTTGATATAATGGTCCACCTAATGCTTCACTTGTTTGGAGAGTTTAGACTATGTGGTCTTTTCCATTATATATGGATATACCCCATTGAAAGGTATATGAATTTTTTGAAAGGGTATGCCAAGAATTGAAGTCTACCAAAATTTTGTACTATAGAATGATATATTGTTGAATAATTTTTTAAATTCTATACTGATTACCTATCAGATGTTGATAGAATCAGTCTCCCAAAGTCTCATCATAGAGAAAATCTTATGGGTGAAGGGATTTTGGGAAGAGATGTAGTTAAAATTACCATCATAGAGAAAGAGAAAGCTCACCTTTATATTTTATATAATAGTGAAAATGTTGATCCATATGTTTAATCCCATAAAGAAATTCTTATACATTTGAATCATTAGAGGGATAAAGGATGGATATCAAATACACATAATCAATAGTTTATATAGTGGTTCTAAAAAAATATTTATAAGGAGTTATCTAAAAATCCTAATTCAATTATTGAATGACTTTTATGGTTAACCAAGGGACTCGATGAAAATTTTCTAACTTATACTGGTTTTTTAATTAATGGTTATATATTCTATATAAAAAAATATGATAACTAAGTATGATGGAAAATAGTGGAGTTACACTTGTGGTGGAAGTGATGCACATATATGGTTCCAAGGATAGAAATTGAATTTATGTGAATATGTCATATTTCGACATCATCGAACATATATACAAGTTGGATTATATAAACTTTCAAGTGCCAATTTTCTGTTTCAAATGGGTTGACAATAGGAGTGCAGTGAAAGTTGATTAAATGGGATTTGTGGAGGTGAATTTCAGTTTGGAAGGGTATAAGGACAATCCATTCATAATGGCATCACAAGCTATCATGTATTTATGTCTCAGATCCAGCAAACAAGAATTGGTTAATTTTCCTATTGGTGACTAAACGAACTATACGGTCATATGAAAATTAAATCAAGGGAGACCCTTTCATTAGGAGATCACTATTATTTCATGGTGGTCCCAATTTTGACAATGTACTATACATTAGAGGGGGCACAAAGAGGGTATTTGGATTCTCGATAGAGGAGAAAAATCCCTTCAACCTTTAAAGAAAATAAATAGAGTTTAATGAGTATGTTAAAGTGTTTTTCAATATACTTTGATTTCACTCATAATATTATGTGTTCTCCATTGTATTAATATAATATATGTTTGACTACTCATGCATACAATGACTTATGCACATGATGATGTTACCAATTGCAGGGAAGAACAAATGGTTGATGCTAAAACTGCAGAATTATTAGGGGATCAAAAACATGTTGATGAAAAAAATGACATAGTATCACCATGTTGACTAAAATTATCAAGGAAATAATCAAGGGTATAAAATTTTAGGTTGGTTGGAATCAATGTGGATAACTTTTTGAGCCTAATAAGTCAATATTCATTAGTTATGTTTGGGTCACAATGAGAATGAATGTGTGAATTGATATAGATTATTGATTCCATTTACAGAAGACCTAGCCTTTTACATATAACATTAAATTATTTTAAGCATAATTATACATCAGATTACAAGCCACAGATCGTAAATTCTAGTGTCTTGGAAGACTAGGTACATAAAACTAAAAACATAGAACTAAATAAAACATTTCTTTATTTGATCTTAAAATTGAGATCCTAAATTCCATTCTTCTCAAACATATGCATAGGGTACCCTGGGGAACACATGAACAAAGGGATTATCTAAATAGCCCAGTAAGGGAATAACCATAAGAACAAAGCATTAGAACATGGGAAAGAAGGCATGACATGATGATATAAAAAGGCATGTAACATATGTAATCATAACATATAAACATGTAATAACATAAAAATGGAGTCATAGTAATTTTTAAGAAACATAAAACATGACTTTAGCATGAGTCAAGGCTAATTTCCAAGATTGTTGCATATGGTAGCACAATCCGAGGCTAAACCGTCGCACATGGTAGCACAATCCAAGGCTAACCGCCAAGACCATCGCGCATAACATCTCATGAGACTCAACTTTACCAAATTAATTGGATCACTATCTAGGTAAACCCATCTTAACTTTTCATGAATATTTTTTCCACATAAAGAATCATACATAATCAGTCTTACATAAACATAAGTGTTACTCATGGAAAGAATTGGGTACCATAATCATATCATAAAGCATAACAAATGGGCGTATCATAAAAGTTTTTATGAAAGAAAGGAACTAAAATATATATGGAAATTAATAAGGTAAAATATGAATGTATCATGGTAATTTATTTCAATTATAAGTTACAACATTTAATAAAAGTATTTAAGAAATTTTAGCATTAAGATATTTTTTGTGTGGTTTTAAGGAAAATACTTTCGAGACTTTAAAATTGAAAAGGGAAAAATCCTTTATATAAAACCAGAATTGAACCAAGAATTTTTTCATAATAAAAAAAAATATGATTTTATGAAGACAATGGTGTATTAAAATAGAAGATATAGTGCACTTGAAATCAATTAAGACTTCGGTAAGTTCCCTCAAAATAGGTTTGCTTATCGGGAGTACAACAACAATGTTCTTTGGGAGGTGTAGGGTTCGAAAACTGGGATTCCAACTTCAGGATGAGCCTCTCCCCCAGGATCCACCTATCTTTTCGGGTCACTCAGTCTCAATTGGGTGAGCAAAATGAGGTGCGGCCCAATGTGCTGACAGATTTCTTTGACGAACCATCGCTGATCGGGTTGTCACCATATGGGACGCTCTGTCATCTCGGTTGGCAACGGCTCCTTCCAGACTGGGGATCTCTTAAGAGTGACCTCTTAATGGGGAGTGGGTTTTCCTTGTATGGAGGGTTAAAAATTCCACATATGGGAATTCCCTTTAGAAAATAAAAAAAATGTTTGCTTATCGGGAAGTATTGAGGAGGAAATCACTTAAAAACATGTATATCCCCGAAAGAGAATGATTAAAGGGTATTGATAAATAAATTTGTTACATGTACACAAAATTTATAAGATACACATAAAAAGATAATATAACTTCATTTTGGTAAAAGGAGGATAGGGAAACCTGAAGGAACAAAGGAGGTTCAGGTAGAATCCCTTACAGATTATCGGCATGGTATCAGGTGTACTTAATAGGGCTTAATGAGAGAGAAATGGGTTTCTCACCACTTATAAATCATGAGGGAGGTATGGG
Organism: Viscum album; assembly: GCA_963277665.1. Classification (NCBI taxonomy): domain Eukaryota; kingdom Viridiplantae; phylum Streptophyta; class Magnoliopsida; order Santalales; family Viscaceae; genus Viscum; species Viscum album. Next base: position 655,527,731 of record OY728123.1, read on the forward strand.
GAGGTGTGAAATCATACCCCGTCATTAGTTATTACACATAAAATGGCATAACATAGAGGACATTCTTAAATAAAATTGAAATAAAAAGGATCCCTTACCTTAAGTCTGATGGTATTCTAAACTTGATTTTAATGACCTGAATAAAAAAATTAGGTCAGTTAATTAATAATTAAAGAACCTATTATATATTTAAAATATTTATTATAACCATTTTAAGTTCATTCATGACCTTTTTTATGGGTTAAGTGGTTCAATTTCATTGTTCAGGTCAGTTTGTTTTTCTTCGTTTTTATGATCGGTTTACTTATTTTCATGAACAGAGAATCATGTAAAATGAGGATGGTTGTCTAGAATTGAAGTTATATTTTATTATTCAAAATTCATAATTTCTCATGGTTTTATATTTAATTTTTTCACTTGGAGAGAAGTTGAATCACCGTATAAAACTTTGTCGATAACCTTTTGGTTTTATTGGTGGTTTTGATCACTACGAACTCATTTTTCCTTATAATTTAATATCATGTGTACAAAAATATTATAGAAAATTAAAAAGGATATATTAAATAATAATCTTGTTTGACCATAACAAAAAGTCTTTCATGACCATAATTGAATATGGTAAAATAAATTGAAAACCCATCGTCCTTGAATGTGGTAAATTCACACATCTCGGGTGGTGTCTTTACTACTAGTATAAAGGAAGAGTAAAGGAGGGATGATAATAAATTATTCCATTATCATAACCACATTTTATTACATTTAAGTTACTGTAGTAATCATAACATTTGGATTAGTAGAGGTAAGGATAGAAAAGAAAACAAATGAACTTGAAAATAAAGTAAAAGAATTTAAAAGAGGAATTTACCTCTTGAATCAATCTTTGTTGAGAGCCTCTTAAGGGGGGAGTATTTGGAATTTTAAAGAGACTAAGGGATTTTGGACGTGGGGGAGGAGCTTGGGGAGATATTTGGGTAGAATTTAGGTAAGTCACAAGGCCTGAGATGAGTGAAGAAAAGAGGTAAGGAGGGGTGGTATTTATAGTGGAGGAGAGGAGGGTTTTCATAATATTTAATTCTTTAGATTATAAATTTCCCTCAAGACCAGAAATAGTGATGATTTCATGAAAAAATATATTAATAAGTGCATGTGATTTCGAACCAATTGGGCTTAAATCAGTACAAAATCATCCATGGATCTATAAATCATATATTTAGCTTAATTTGAAAATTATTGTATTTTACTATTCATCAAAAATTCAAGTATTTTAGAAAAATACAAAAAAATCACCCAAAGCATTTTTCAAAATGTAGAATCAAAAAATGAAATCCATTTTCCCAAAATACTTTTATAAGTATGATTAATTTTATTTTTAATTAAAATCATAATTTACGTGAAAAATACAGATTTTAAAACTATAACTGATTTTATAATGTTTTGAAAAATTACATAAGGTATTATAAAATTATATTAAAAATAGAAGACATAAAAAATTTAATTTATGAATACCTTTTAGAAAAATACATTTTCTTTTAAATTAATTAATTAATTATAATTATTTATTTATGACTTGCAAAAATGAAAATCCTTTTACTATGGTCATATTATCACTTATAGGATGCCTAAATTTTATTTATACATTCATGGGTGAGGTTGTTATTCTTTTGGATGTTTTAATATTCATAAGTTTCATATTTCTATTCACAAGGGTAGCATTACTATTCATAAGGGCCAGTCACTATTCACTAAAAATTAGGTTTGTCTTATCGAACTCCAAACAACTTAATGATCGCAATCGTGTTTGTTATATTTTTGAAATTCAAATCACAGAAGTGAGAATATTATGTTTAAAGGTCACATAGTACTTAGTAGTTCATTGTGTTCTAATTTCATGTGATTATATGACATAATTATAAGAAGGAAATTTACATGGATAAAACATTGGGTCATTACATTATTCCCCCTTATTAAATTTTTCCCTCGAAATTTTTTTTTACATTCTAAGCCATAAACATGTGTGCGTATTTTTCCTTCATTGCCTCCTCCAGTCCCCATGTTTCCTCTCCATACTTATGATTCAGCCACAGTACTTTGACCAGGTGATTAATCTTGTCATGTATAACTTTATCTATATGATCCAAGATCTTCACTGGCTACTCCTCATAAGAAATATCATTCTCCAACTGTACCACCTTTGAAGAGAGTACATGTGAGGGGTCTGGTATGTACTTCCTTAAGAGGTATACATGAAAGACATTGTGTACTTTGGACGTGGTAGGTGCAAGTGCTAGTTGACAGGACATAGTCCGAACACGATCAAGAATCTTGAAGGGGCTGATGTACTTGGGAATTAACTTTCCTTCCTTCCAAAACATTATGACCTTTTTCCAAAGAGATATGCGTAGAAATACCATATCTCCAAATTTAAACTCAAGTTCCCATCAATGATTGTCTGCATAACTCTTTTGTCTACTTTGGGATGACTTAATGGGTTGATGAATGGTTTTCACCTTCTCCACCATTTCTTTGACCATTTTAGGTCCTATAATCTTACGCCCACCAACTTCATCCCAACGCACTGGTGTTATACACCTTTTCCCATAAAGGACTTCGTATGGTGTCATTTGGATGCTTGAGTGGAAACTATTGTTGTAGAAGAATTCAACTAGTGGAAGATGTTTGTCCCATACTCCATTAAATTCATAGAACATGCTCTCAAAATATCTTCCAGTGTCTAAATAGTCCACTCAGATTGGCCATTAGTTTGAGGATGATAGGTTGTAATGAAGTTTAGTTTAGTACTTAGAGCATGTTAGAGAATTTTCCAGAACTTCAAGGTGAATCTTGGATCTTAATCGGATACAATATATAGTGGTACTCCATGCAGCCTTAACACCTCTTGGATATATATCTATGAAATTTGATCCAATGATAATTCCTCTCGAATTGCGATAAAGTGACTTGTCTTTGTAAGACTATCCACAATGACCCATATAGCATTGTTTCCTCTAGATGTCCTTGGAAGTCTATTGACAAAGTCCATGGTGATGTTCTCCCACTTCCATGTTGGTATGGGTACTGGTTTCATCATCCCCTTAGACTTATGTCTTTCATCCTTCACTTGTTTACATACCATTCACTTTGATGTATACTCAGAAATATCTTTATTCATTTTGTCCCACCAAAAGTTCTCCCAGAGATCTCAGTACTCTTTGTGCTCCCTAGGCGAATAGAGAAGGTTGAGCTATGTGTGTCATTCAAAAGCTCTATCTTTATATCTGGATCGGATGGTACATGTAATCTTGACCCAAATATTACAATGCCTTCATCATCAATCATGAACTCAGAGGATTTCCCATTTTAATATCTTCCACGCTTTTTTGAATTTCTACATATTTTCTTTGAGCATCCTTTATTTTCTCCATGAGGGATGGTTGATAAATAATTTGAGAAAGTATTGATGATGTTACTCCCTTAATAATCCCTATGTACATCCTCTGCAAATCTAAGAATATCATATCCTTTTCAATTCTCCTCATTGATAAAGATGCAGGATCCTTTCTACTCAGAGCATCTGCCTCCTTATTTTCCTTATCGAGATAGTAGTAGATTGAGAAGTCATAATCCTTGATGAGGTCTATCCATCTTCATTGGTTCATATTAATATCTTTTTACGTGAATATATATTTTAGACTCTTGTGATTAGTATATATCTCACACTTTTCCCCATAGAGATAATGCTTCCAGATTTTTTACGCAAATATCACAACCGACAACTCCGGATCATGCATAGGATTGTTTTACTCATGGATTTCAGCTACCTTGAGGCATGGGATATCACTTTATCATTTTTCATCATCACACAACCTAATCCCTTATTTGAATAATCCTTGTACACCACAAAGATTTCTCCACTTGTTGGCAGTATGAGTATTGGCATAGTGAATAGCCTCTTTTTCAACTCCTTAAAGAAATATTCACATTCCTGAGTCTAGACAAACTTTACTCCCTTCCGTGTTAGATGTCTATTAGGTTTGATAGTCATGAAAATTTCTTCACAAATCATCAGTAATACCCAGATATACCCAGAAAGTTGTAGATATCCATTACAGATGTTGGCCTAAGCCACTCTTTAATCACCTTTGTCTTGTAAGGGTCCACATATATCCCTTTTTTGGTGATTACATGCCTTAATAATGATACTTCCTCCATCAAGAACTCACATTTATTGTAATTTTCATACAGCTTCTCCCTTCATAAAGTCTTTAACACAGTATTCATATTCTCTTCATGTTCCTCCTTGCTCTCATATTATATTAGAATATCATCAATAAAGACTACCATAAATTTGTCGAGGTGATATCTAAAGAATCTATTCATTAAATCCATGAAAATTTCTTGAGAATTAGTGAGTCATAATGGAATCACTATGAAATCATAGTGTCCATACCTCATTCAAAAGGCAGTCTTGGGAATATCTTCCTTCCTCACCTTTAATTGGTGATATCTCGACTAAAGGTCCAACTTTGAGAAATAACTGGCCCCACGAAGCTTATAAAACAAGTCATATATCCATGAAAAGGGATACTTGTTCTTTATTATTATTTTATTGAACTCGCAATAATCAATATAGATGTGAATTGATCCATCCTTCTTCTTGATGAAGAGCACTGGCGCACCCCATGGTGAAGCACTCGGGCATATAAAATCCTTCTCCAAATTCTCATGTAACTACTTCTTCAGCTCATCCAACTCTACGGTGGCCATTATATAAGGTGTATTTGATATAGGCATAGATCTAGGAATAATATAAATTGAGAACTCAACCTATCGATCAATAGGAAGACTAGTCAACTCTTCATGGAATACATCAGTGCAATCCCTCACGATGGGCATGTCTTCAAGCATGATTTTCTCCTTTGTCTCAACCATTTGATCTAAACACACTTTCTCATAAGGAAATAATATCCACACTTGAGACAATTATTATAAAGGATATTCAACTTCTTTCTTACACTTTTAAAGAATTGGAGGTTGCTTCAAGATGTGAAGAGAGATCTCCCTTTCCCAAAAGTTGATGTTGGCTTTGTATAAAGACAGCCAATCCATGCACAAGATAGAATCAAACTGCACTAAAGGATGTATGACTAGATTTTCTGGGAGGTTCAGTCCACAAATGTTAACCGAGAAGGAGTTATAAACCTTGGATTCAATAATTTCCCTATTTTCTATTCTCGTAGATAACTTATCCTCCAAATTTTGAGGTGGTGTTTGAATAGTTCTAATAAACTTAAAAGATATGAAAGAATGCATAGAACCAGAATCAAATAGTGTGTTCCTTGTTATTGAATGAATAACTAGCGTACTTATCACCACATCATTTTGTGGATCCACCTCAGTAGTATTGGTAGCATAAGCCCTTCCTTGTTTTCTTGGAGGTTGTTGTTGATTGTCTCTGACAACCCTCAACTTAGGGAAATTGTTTTTATAATGTGCATTCTCCTTGAAGTTTTAACAATACACTACAGGTTGAGTGTTGATATGAACCTTCCTTTCTTCTTCAACAATAGTAGTATTCTTCATATTCCATTGGAAGGTTTTATCCATATGTCCCAACTTTCTACATTTTAATCAATTCCTGGTTCCCTTTAGATAGTTCTCAGGATGCTACTTCCCCCAATTTTTACATGTGGGATGATCAGGATTCTTTCCATCATGGAATTTATTTGCAGTACCTCCCACATTAGATTCTATTTTCCTATTCTTATCATTGGGCCCATGACACCACTAAGAGTCTCTGATCCCCATTTAAACCTTGAGGGAAAAATGGAAAATCTCCTCATAACTATCAAATTATCAAATCACCAATGCTTTTTGTAGAATCAGATTTATTCTGCTAAAGAAGTGATCCACCTTGATTTAAGTCTTCAAGACAAAGCCAGAGGCGTACCTTGAAAGCCTTGTGAAGTTTGATTCATATGCCCTAATGGACTCATCTTCCTTTTTATTGAGTCCGAGGAACTCTCAAACTATCTTAAGACAGAGGGTTTAGGGAAAATATTTATTGAAAAACATTTTCTTTAATTCCTTCCATTCCACGAGGATGGGATCGGAAGATCCACTAAACATGGGATGCCTTTCTTTCATGAATGATTCTGTGGAAACTTTCTCTTTACTAGGAGGAGGAGGGTGTTCCACATGATTCATGTTATTATTCATAATATGATCTATCTGATCAAGTACTATCATAAAGTTTTGAATTAATGAGTCATCACCTCTGCATGATGCTCGAAACCGCAATTATGCGAGAGAATTCAACCCAAGCATATAAACAGGGCCCGTATATCAGCACTAACAAAATTCCACTACCAACAGGGAGAACTCTAAAGGGACAAGTTAGGATCTTCTAGGTGGAGCTCACCCACCTGGGGATTCACCCATTCCCATCATATCAGGCATATCATTAGGGAAATATTCACATTCCTTATCACATTTATTGTTGGAACATGTTCTTCCATTTCCCTCTATTAACTAATAAAAATAGCATATAATTAGAGGGCATGAATACTTAGCTATTGAGTATAAAAAGGAAACTTTGAACATAAGAGGATAAAATTGTTAAGGAGAAGTATATCCTAACTTTTGATTCCCTATATTTCAATATAGGTTGTCCTTGATCTATTTATTAACATATATTCTGATGGGATTTTTTTTCATTCCCTAATAATGGTTTGTACCAAGCTCATGAATTTACCAAAGCATATCCCCCGGGAGTGTCAAACCAAGAGTGAATCAAGGCTTGTTGTTGTGCACTAGTTCTTATTCAAGTCTAGCTCAAAGCGGTGTTTTTAGTTTTTACACCTAGATACATATGTGACAGAGCCACCTCTACCTCTTTGTATCCATATAGGGATGTATTTGCTTAATAAACCGCTTACTCTATACTTACCAAAATTTAGGGATGTCTTCTTATACTTAGTCTCATCATTAAGGTTCTTACTAAAGTTCGTTATTCTTAATCTCCAAAAATAAATAGACTATCCTCTGATACCAATTATAACAGCCCTATCCTTTTAAATATAACATTACATGATTTTAAACATAATTATACAAGAGAGTACAGGCCAAGGATCATAAAGTCAAGTGTCTTGGATGTAACGACCCAAAATTTTATTAATGAAAATTCCTATTAATCTAATTAAATGTCTTATTATGTAAAATGGTTATATAAAATATGAACTTCCTTGGTTTTATGTTTTTTTATTTCAAAATACTTTTAATAATTGTTATCATTTCTAATATATCCATTGAACAGTGATCACATGATTAGTATAAATATAGGGCTTTAACAAATCCAATTTACTCAGAAAAAGGAAGTGACGGCCTCATCCAGTAGAATTGATCTGTATGAATCCCATTTGTTGGAGCTTGGAATGGAGGTGGTATTATTGGGATTCCCTATTGACCAAGCCCAATCCAAGCTTCAACACATTAAGCTCGAATGGAACTGTCTATGTGAGAAGTGGAAGTTGATAGAGATTACCACCCGAGCGATGTTATCTGAGCCACCCCAAGAGTTTGTCACCATCGCACACCTTACCCTTAGGTCATATGTGGGTGTTATAAGGGTTTATGTAACAATACCTTAGCATTATTATTATGTGCATTATTTTTGTATATAATAAAGAATATATATTCATTTTATTATTGTTACCTTGTAAAAAAAATTAAGAAAAAAAAGTATTTTTAATTAATATTCAATTAAGAAATATATTTTGATAAATTAATGTATTTTTTAATTAAATAATATTTTAATATTATTACTAAATTACTTTTTATTAAATATAAATGATCATATAATTTTTATGAATACAATTGTAATTTTTATTAAGTTTTGAAAACTTGTCAAACCCATGAATTTTTTATAAATATTGGTTTTTATTTTAAAAGTGAAAATTCAAATATTTAGAAAATTATTTAGATAAAATGAATATTATTTTTGGAATCAGGATTTCAATATTATCCAATGGGGAATTTTTTATAATTTTCTGAGACAGTCAAATTTTTGGGTAAAAAGTAAATATTGTGTAATTATATAATGTGTTTTATGACATAATAATGACCTAATATTGGTGTAATAAAATACTATAAATAGAATTTTATGACAATATATGTTTTACCATTAAAATAATGTGATTTTAGGTTTGTTTTATTTATTTTAAAAAGCTTTATTAGACCCTCCAGGACTTATAAAACATTTTAACTTTTTAAAATGATTTTCTTGAGAGTGTGACTCACATACACATAATTAAGCCTAATATTTTAAGAATTTCATACATTTCCTTATAAAATAATGTTTTACACTAAAATTTGGAAAAACCATGGGCAAAAACTATAGTATGGTTTGTGGTTTTAATTAGTTTAATGTGTGGTGCCCAAAACCTAAGTAATAAATAATTCCCTCTCTTTTCCTATATAAAACCACCCAATATCCCACTCCATTTTCACTAAAATACTTTATATATATACCAAATCCTTCCCTTATATCTATATAATTCTCCCAAGGTGCCCCAAGATCCCAATAATACTCTCTCATTCCCCTCCCAAGCCTTTGGGATCACACTTCCAAGTAAGGTATTTCTTCCTCTCTCATTTTTATCCAAATTTATTTATGTTTTTATAACCTTTTATTTTCAATTAAAAATGTTGGGGTATGATTTATCACCTTCCCCATACTTTCGTACTTATTTTTTAATGATTATATACCCATTTCTCTCTCATTAATGCCTCCCATGTACACCTGTTACCATGCCGAAATTCTGTAAGGGATTTCTTCCTTTCTCATTTTTGTCCAAATTTTATTATGTTTCTATGACCTTTTATTTTCAATTAAAAATGTTTGGGTATGATTTCTAACCTCCCCCATACTACCCTACTTGTGTTTTAATTATTAGACATCCTTTTCTCTCTCATTATTTCCTCCCATGTTCACTTGTTACCATCCAAAAATTTCGTAAGGGATTTCTCTCTCCTCATTTACATTCAAGCAATTATTTTGTATTATGAATCTAAATTCCATCACATATGTTGTTACATGTATCTATATGAACCCCTTACTATCCATTTAATTTAAATATGATGATACATACCTTTCTCTCTCATCAACCATTTTTTATGAATTCTTATGTCACGTTGTTATGCTGCCGAAATTGCACAATGATTTTCCAATCCAAAGTCATTGTGTAGTGAATACGATGCCCATTTCTCTATACAGGGTATTAAATTTTATGAACATTAACTTATTGATTATATACTTTCATTTATTTATTCCAGATTCCTTTATCATGTAATAAATAATGATGTTGAATGATTCCAGGTTGTATGATCCATGCAGCACACTTATGCATGAAATGAAATGATTAAGAAGGGTGCGCCCTGATAGCATCAAAGAACTGTACTAGAGACCTTGCGAAAGGATAAGCTCTATGAAAAGTACAGAAAGTGTTATTTTAGGTTGAATTAGGTCTCATTCTTGGTTCATATCATCATAAGCAATGGGATATCTATAGATCCCTCCAAGACAACTGCAATTGAGTGATGGATGAGGCCAACATCGGTAACAGATATCCATATCATCCCAGGGTTAACTGGATATTATCACCAATTTTTGAGAAATTTATCATGATTGTCCAACCCACTTACCAAGCTAACTCTGAAGAGAGTAAATTATTCTTGGAGTGATGAATGTGAAGAGATCTTCAAGGAGTTGATAGAGATTATCACATGAGCGATGTTATCTGAGCCACCTCAAGAGTCTATCACCATCCCACACCTTACCCTTAGGTCATATGTGGGTGTTATAAGGAGTTATGTAACAAGAACTTAGCAGTATGATTATGTTCATTATTATTGTATATAATAAATAATATGCATTCATTTTATTATTATTACCTTGTAAATGTTTTTTAAAGCACAAATAATATTTTTAATTAATATTCAATTAAGAAATCCATTTTAATAAATTAATGGATTTTTAAATTAAATAATATTTTAATATTATAAATAAATTACTTTTTACTAAATATAAATGATCGTATAATTTTTATGAATACAGTTGTAATTTTTATTAATGTTTGAAAAATGTTTTTGTCAAACCCGTGAATTTTCAATAAATGTCGGTTTTTATTCTAAAAGTGAAAATTCACATGTTTAAAAAATTATTTAGATAAAATGAATATTATTTTTGGAATTAGGGCATCAAAATTATCCAACAGTGAATTTTTCATAATTTTCTGAGATAGTCGAATTTTTGGGTAAAAATTAAATATCGTGTAATTATATAATGTATTTTATAACATCTTAATGACATAATAGTGACGTAATAAAATACTATAAATGGTATGTTTGGAAAATATATTTTTTAACATTAAAATAATGTGATTTTAGGTTTGTTTTATTTATTTTACAAAGCTTTAGTGGACCCTCCAATACATATAAAACATTTTAACTTTTTAAAATGATTTCCTTGAGAGTGTGACTCACCTCCAAATAAGCAAGCCTAATATTTTAAGAATTTAGGTCATTGGCCATATAAAATAATTTTTTTCACTCCCCTTTTTAAAAATCCATGGGAAAACCCATGGGATGGTTTGGTTTTTTGATTAGTTCAATGTGTGGTGCCCAAAACCTAAATAATAAAGAATTCCCTCTCTTTTCTATATAAACCCACCCAAGCTCCCACTTCCTCTTCACTCAAAGCCTTTATATCTCGACCAACATCTGACCTACTCTCTCTAGAATTATCTCAAGGCGCCCCATGCTCCCAATAAGCCTCTATCAATCCCCTCCCAAGCCTTTGGGACCACACTTCCAAGTAAGGGATTTCTTCCTCTCTCATTTTTGTCCAAATTTTTTTATGTTGTTATACCCTTTTATTTTCAATTAAAAATGTTGGGGTATGATTTCCCACCTCCCACATAATTCCCTCCTTATGTATGAATGATTAGATATCCCTTTCTCTCTTATTAATTCCTCCCATGTACACCTGTTACCATGCTGAAATTCCGTAAGGGATTTCATCATTTCTCATTTTTTTCCAAATTTCATTATGTTGTTATGACATTTTATTTTCAATTAAAAATGTTGGGGTATAATTTTTCACCTCCCCCATACTAACCTAGTTATTTTTGAATGATTATATACCCCTTTATCTCTCATTAGTTCCTCCCATGTGCACTTGTTACCATGCATAAATTCTATAAGGGATTTCTCTCTCCTCATTTACATTCAAGAAATTATTTTGTATTATGAATCTAAATTCCATTAAATATGTTGGGAAATGTATCTATATGATACCCTTACATTCAATTTCATGTAAATATGTTGAGACACCACTTTCTCTCTCATCAACCATTTTTTATGAATTCTTATGTCACGTCGTTATGTTACCAAAATTGCACCGCGATTTTCCAAGCCAAAGTCATTGTGTAGTGAATACCATGCCCATTTCTCTATCAATATAATTCACCTTTACACACATTTACTTGTTGATTATAGAGTTTCATGTATTTATTCCACATTCCTTTATCATGTAATAAATGAATGTGTTGAATGATTCCATGTTGTATGATCCATGTGGCACGCTTATGCATGAAATGAAATGATTAGGAAGGGTGGGCCCTGATAGCGCTCCAATGCATTGGTTAAAAAGTAGTATCATGATACATCAAGTGAAATGAGGGTTTACTCATTCTAATTCAAGTGAAATTAGGTTTCACTCATGCTCCATGTGCAATGAGACTTGACTCATGCTCATATTAGGTTAATTGTTGTTGTCACATTTCCATGTTATGATAATCATGTTATATCATGCCTTTATGTTCATTTTTCTCTTGTGATACATTGATATGCCTATTTCCTATCTTGTAAAATATTCTTCATGTTATGCCTTGATTACTCCCTTAGTGGTATTTATTGCTCTCCATTTTCTTATGCATGTCCTCAGGTTATCCCATGCAATGTTAAGTATGAAGGGATGTGTGTGGTCATGTAAAAGAAGTTTTCAATAAAGATGTGTATTTCATGTTTTAAGTTATCATGTAATGTTACTAATACCAAAAGACACTAGATCTATCCATCTTTTATGTTGTATCAAGTGAATATTTTTTGTAATAAATTATGTTTAGGTGTGTAATAAAGAGAAGGGTTGTTATATTGGAAGACTAGGTACATAAAACTGAAAAAATGGAACTAAATAAAACATTTCTTTATTTAATCCTAAAATTGATCTCATAAATTTCATTGTTCTCAAACATCTACAAAGTGTACCCTAGGGAACACATGAACAAAGGGATGAGCTAAATATCCAAGTAAGGGAATAACCATAAGAATAAAGCATTAGAACATGCGATAGAAGGCATGACATGATGATATAAAAAGGAATGTAACATATGGAATCATAACATATAAACATGGAATCACATAAACATGGAGTCATAGTTATGTGGAAGCAACATAAAACATGACTTTAGAATGAGTTAATACTAACCACCAAGACCATTTCACAATGTAGCACAATCCAAGGATAACCACCAACACTGTAACACCCCAATCTTCCACGAAACGTTTCTCTTTGAATAATGCAATAGCATGCGTTGTACGCAAATTCGAGTTCTAGAACACCACGACCAATCAAAATAGCCATTTAAAAAATAGTTATAAATAGTAATACCCATTCTTTAAAATTTTATAAATTTTATTTTTTAAAATGGACTTCATTTTTGGATTCAGAATATTAAAATTAGCTTAGGGTGAATTTTTGTATTTTTCTTAAAACTTTTCAATTTTTGATGAATATTGAAAAAACACTGCGTTATTGTTTAAAACCAAATTTTATTTAAATAATTATTATTTTTATTTAAATTTATTTTAGAATCAAAATAGATACATAATACCTATATTAGTTCAATGTAATTCATTGGGGTTATTTTATAATAAGATTAGATATATAAAATTTTATTGAACTATTTAACGCCTTTTACCCACCTTCTAGGAACATTTGAAAATTTGAATAAAACATAATTTTACCACTTCTGTGAATTTAATTTCAAAAATCCAAGAGACACGGTTGAAATCAGTAAGTAAAATTTGGTTCAATAGGATGAAAATAATTTTTGGTTAATAGTACTTTTTGAATTTCATTTACCACGGTTAAAAATAAATCAGGTGATTAAAGGTAAAAATGATATTATAATTACCCTAACACATGTTCTAATTATATTGGATAAGTTTACTTTGACTAAAATAAATCTTAAGAATAAAATATTATCCTCTTTGATCCACTTAGATTAGATTAGGACATTTATTATTATTTTATTTTAAGAAGAGTTAAAAGTGTTAAATTCAAATTTTAACAACTAAACCATTTTTAATATAGGGTTATGCATAAGATAAATTTGACTATAAAAATTCATTAGAAATCTAAAAATATTTCCTAAATTATGGTATCTTATTTATAATTTTTAGACATTAAATGATTAAATTTATTTGTGACACAATGATGATGTAGTAATTACCTTGTTTGTCGCTCGTGCGTATGTACGGATTACCGTCTCCACGAACGTGATGAGATTCATTTCCCATCGTAACCATTCAAGAATAATTTTCATTTTATGATTTAAAATAATGTTTAAGAACTTAATATCATTCTGTATATGAATCAAATACATCCTATACATAACAAACAAGACTTTCATAACAAAACATATAAAGGAAAATGAATTAGTTAACACCCGAAATAATGATACTACTCAAATATTATTAACAAAGCAATATTAAAAGATCATATATGATATCATATTTATGTGTGTGGTTATTGTATAATTTAATAACAATGATTTAACTATTATACAATAGTTTAACATACCCTCGACTAAGGAAAATTACAAGGTAAAGGTTAATTTTACTATCTCTTAATTATCTGAGGTTGTTTATACGTAAGCATCTTCTGGGAATTATTTATCATCCTCATACATGTTTCTTAAAAATGTATTTCAAAACATTTTTACTATTTTATAGAATATGGTTTAAATTCATTTATACCATTTTTTTACTTTTTATAAAAAAAATTGAAAGGAATTTTTATGTTGTTTTCCAAACAAGGTACTTTATAAACTTTTCGACAAATTAAGGTAAGAATGTTTTTTTAACTTATACGGCGGGTGTGGATATTTTTCTCCTTTATAACACCTTAAAAGCTTACCTTAAAATATTATAAGAATATTCTCAAAATAAATGTTTTCTTTTATAATTATGTTACTTTTAAATTATTTCAAAACAGAAAGAGATATTTCTCTCAAATAGTTTTGATTTAATCTATGTCAACATACTTTGATGGATTTTACACTTTTTTGAAGTTGATTTATTATGATAAAATCTTCCATATTGTATTGAAGGTTTTTTGATATGTTTGACTGTGGATGTTTTATTTTTATACCATTCATGGTTTAGGGTTATATTATTAACATTTTGTCTGCTAGTTTTAATACCAATTTTTGTTATATGTTTCAACCTTTTCGTATGAGGAATGCATTGGACGTAGCAAATGATGGGTGGGGATCTCTATAGCCCCTCGATGCATTGGTAGGTCTCATGAGAAAAACTTGTGTCTTGGCACATGGCCTTGACAATATTTTTAGTCTTGGAATGAGGCCTTGACTATGTGGTTGTGATGTCTGGAATTATGCATTCCATCATTATGAAATTACCTATTGATATCACATGTGATTATTCAACTAGTATAATATCCATGTGGATAAGTAAATGGAATTATTTTATTTATCTTTTCCATATTATGGTTAATTTTAAGTTTAAAAGGCTTGTGTTTTAGTCTTATACATTTCCTTAAATTTTATGCTTATTTATGATAGTTTTTGCTATATTGTTATCATTACTAAGCATCTGAGATCACCCCTTTATTATGTTTTCTTTTTCCCAGAATGTGAAGAAGTATATTATGATTAACCTATAAGGATAGGCCAAAGGATATGAGTGTGTTCAAAGGGGACAAAATGTTGTTGTTTTTTATTTCATGATGTAATGTAAAACTTATGTATATATCTAGTACTTTCAATTCTACTAAACTAATTGGTCTTTCGAGACTTGATCTCTTGTGATCATGCCAATGTTATGTAATAATGCACTAAATCTAGGTAAATGGGGTTGGGGCATTACATTTAGTATCAGAATAATTTTAGTACAAACCTTGGAAACTAGATTTAGAAAAACTCTGATTAGAGAACATTACCCTAAGATAGACTTTGGAGATTATTATAGAAGAACTTCTGAGAATTTTGGTAATGTAGAGATTTTGTGAATTTTCCAAGAAATACATCCCTTTCTAGATACGCACAGGTAGAGGTGGATCTAGCATAGATGTATCTGGGGGTAAAACCCAAAAACACTGCTTTAATCTAGACTCGAACGAAAACTAGTGCACGACAACGGGCCTTGTTGCACTCTTGGTTATGACACTCCTGGGGGATATGATTAGGATAATTTACATTTTCTTTATAAGACATTATGAGGGATTTATGAGTAAATACTTCCTCAAAGAAAACATTTTCTTATGATTATGGATTATATGCATAAACAGTTCAATTTATGTTAGGTATTTTACTAGTTTTGAATTATGTATTATGTTAGGTCCACAAGGCTGAATACCCTAAGAGGGGGGGTGAATCAGGGTATGACTAATTTAAAATTAACGCCCGTTATGATATTGTTTCTATGTTAAGAAAAACACTCTTCTCTCTCTTTCCCGTTGCATAATGTAAACAGAAAGTAAAGAATGCACAGGACACAATTATTTTTACTTGGTTCACTCGCACTGGGCTACATCCAAGGAGCATACACCGACAAGTTGTCGGTCGTACCAAATTCCACTAAACTTTACTAGTTGTTGATTACAAGGTTCTGGTATAGTCACTTTGTCCCAGGCTCACTTCCTTTACAAGATTTAGGGTCAGCTCACTGCTTTCCCAAGGGTCACTCCCTGTTTCTCTCTCACTGGCTCACTGTCGGTGGAGAGTATCACATTCTTCCTCTTCCTTTGCTCACTGCGTCGGAAAGGATCCACTCACAGTTTATAGACATGTAGGTCTCTTAATTTTCATGAAGGAATGCATCTTTTCTTTATGTAGAGGCTCTATTGAATCCCAACTTTCACCCGTAGATGAATCTCTCTCTGCACCGAAGGTATCGGGAAAACTTCCAGCTTCCACGCAGCCCAAAAATCACTGCTGGAAATAAACCTTACTTGGCGCGCAAGTCAATCTCGGCGCGCAGGTATCGGTGCGCAAGTCACAACTGTAATGCAAGTATTCCTCAACCACTTTAGTGACTCAATATTATGAAACTCCAAACCTGTGTGACTCACTTACTTCCTCACCTAAACCACCTCAGACACACAACTAACACTTGGCGCGCAACTTCCAACACTGGAGCGCAAGTCCCACTTGTGAGACACACCGCCACTTGCGCGACCACCACACCTGCGCGACGGGAGCTCTGAATCTTCAAAGTTTTGAACTTCGGTGAATAATGAAGAGGGGTGGTCTAGTATTTATAGGCATTTGGTCACCCCTGCGCGACGGCACGCAAGTCTCTCCCCGTCGTGCAAGTCTCGGCGCGCAGGTCTCTTCTCCTGCAAGTCACTTGCGCAACCTAATTCCAAACTTGCGTGAACCTCTTTCCTTTTACATATTTTGATCTTATGATCTTGAAAACCCACAGTCTCACAAGTTCTCAAGCTTCCAAGGCATCGACACCCAAGTCTCTTTCACGGCACGCAAGTCACTTGCGCGACACCACCAATACTTGCGCGACACTTGTCCTTTTTCCATATTTTGATGATCTAATCTTGAAAAACATATGGCGCACAAGTTTCCAAGACTTCAAGTACACGGCGCGCAAGTCTCATTGTCAAAAAGTACTTTTCTTCATTTGACGTTTTTCAAGCCCAAAAATTTGGAAAACACTGGAAAACGGTGCCACCTTGTATCTGTTCTTTTGTATCGCCTCCAGATCATCCATTCCTTTTGTCGATGTTCTTGAATAAAACATGTATCATTGACCTCAGCTCTTGAACTCGACATTCCATCATGAAATCCTCTTTGTCAAAAAATTTGTATGTCATTGTTTTTCTTTGTCAACAATCACCACTCAGATGCCCACTTTGTCAAAAAACACAATCACCTCAAAAATACTTCAATGAAACCTTGAGGGATTTTTTCCCAACAATCTCCCCCTTTGGGTTTGTTGAAAACTCTTCCATAAAAAGATACGTCTTTGATTCTTCAGCCACCATTCACCTCATTGCGATTCTGATAGCAATCAAGGATTTACTCAACACATACTCTAAGCCCACATGAGCAATGCTCGGCGTGAGAAACAAGAGTAAATGAAAAGTTCATCAATGAATCACTTCAACTCTGACACCCTCTATTGAAACCTAACTGATACCAATTTTTTCCAAACTGATACCACTTTTTGGAAATATCCTTACCACTTTCCAAAACCACTCTTCTGCTTTTATCACGATCCTCAGCTATCGTGATATCTATTCTTTGATCAATCACTTCTAGCATCGTCAGATTTAAAAATCTCCCCCTTTCTCATTTCTCCCCCTATCTGGATGCTCCACTGGTCAGCTTCTCCCCGTATCTGTCATGATTTATCAAATAGCCACACTGTCTCTCCCTTGAATAATCACTATTTTCTCCCCCTTTTTCAACAAACCCAAAGGTCACTCCTTTGTAGTCTGTAACATAGTAGAGAACACATATCAGCACATTAGGGAAAAACACATCATACCTCGGGGAGAGGGGGATTTCACATCCACACGCTTTTAAGTGCGGGGAATCGACTGAAATCCTAGAGCCAGTCAATGCCTTTCGAATGCTTCCTTGGGTAAGGCCTTTGTCAGAATGTCTGCAACCTGTAACTTTGTAGGCACATACTCCAACTTCACAAGCCCTTGCTCCACTTTCTCCTTGATAAAATGATATTTGATCTCAATGTGCTTTTTCTTTGAGTGATGAACTGGATTTTTGCTAAGATTTATAGCACTTGATTTATCACACTGGATTCCGATCGGAGACTTCACTTCAACTCCCATATCGTCAAGCTACTGCTTCATCCATAATAACTGTGTGCATGCTTGAGTGGCCAAAATATACTCAGCTTCTACGGTGCTTAATGAAATGAAATCCTGCTTCTTGCTTAACCAAGCAATACATAGTCCGCCAAGATAGAATGCACCTCCAGATGTTGATTTCCTGTCATCCGATGAACCGGTCCAGTCTGCATCAGTATATCCCAATAACTCTATCTGAGATTTGTTGTTATATGTCAAGCTGAAGTCCACCGTGCCCTTGATATACCGAAGTATTCATTTCACTACGATCATATGACTTTCCTTGGGATTACTCTGATATCTTGCTTCTTGGCATGTGGCGAAAACAATATCAGGCCTTGTAGCGTTCAAGTACAAAAAAAATCCAATAATTTGCGTGTATTCTGTGATATTAACTGCCCTGCCATCCTCATCTTTTGATAATTTCATCTGGGTAGCAACCGGAGTTTTCATCTCCTTGTAATTTTCCATTCCAAACCTTCTTAACACCTCCTTGTCATATTTGGATTGAGAAATGAATGTTCCATTCCTTCCTTGTGTCACCTGTAGACCAAGAAAAAATGTTAGCTCTCCAATCATTGACATTTCAAACTCATTTTTCATGAATTCAGAAAACTGTCTGCACTGAGCTTCATCTGATCCACCAAATATTATGTCATCGACATAGACTAGAACCATCATCCTTTGATTACTATTGTTGTTGAAATAGAGATTGTAATCAACTCCACCACACTGGAAACCAAGCTTCTTCAAGTACTGATCAAGCCTTGAGTACCATGCTCTTGGTGCTTGTTTTAGCCCATACAACGCCTTCTTCAGCCTAAAAACATTGTTCTCATCCTCGTGAATGAGAAAACCATATGGATTCTCAATGTACACCTCTTCTTATAGAACCCCATTTAGAAATGCAGATTTGACGTCCATCTGGAACACTTTAAACTTTCTTTGAACTGCTATGGCCAAAAATAATCTGATTGTCTCTAGCCTTGCAACCAGTTCAAATGTATCATCTACATCTATTCCCTTTATCTGGGAGTATCCCTTGCACACTAGTCATGCTTTGTTTCGAATCACAGTTCCATCTTCATTCATCTTATTGCGATAGACCCATTTAGTCCCGATGACATTCTTATCTGCTGGCCTTGAAACAATCTCCCATGTCTGGTTCTTCTCGATTTGATCAAGCTCTTCATTCATATCCTGAACCCAGTTTTCATCTTCAACTGCATCGGAAAAATATTTCGACTCCACCTAAGATAAAAACGATGTTTGCTATAATGAATTCATTCTTAGAGTCTGAACTGGAGCTGTCTGATCACCAATGATATTCTACCTATCAATTTCAGCTCGACTCTTTGGCTTCCTTGCAGACACAGACTTGAAACTTTTTTGTTCATCATCAGTATCTTCTTCTGAGTCAGCCTCTGCCACTTCTACTCCCCCTGTGTCGCTTACCTCATCATCACTTTCATCGAGAAACTATTCACTAGGTCGTTGAGTATTCTGTTCATTTTCGACTATAGTGACATCATTGCTCTCAACAATTTTTCCCAGCCTCTTGTTGAAGCATTTATATGATTTTCTTTTCCCTGAGTATCCAAGGAATATCCCCTCATCTCCTCGTGCCTCAAACTTCCTGTGATTTTCTTTGTTGAGAATGAAACACTTACTTCCAAATATTTGAAAGTATTTAAACGTTGGATTCTTTCCATACCACAGTTCATACAGAGTCTTCCCTTGCTTCAGACACAACAGAGACCTGTTCGAAACATAGACCGACGTCAAAACTGCTTCCTTCCAAAATTTATCTGGTAGGTCTTTATCAATAAGCATCGTTCTAGCCATGTTGTTGATGATTCGATTTCTCCTTTCAACCACTCCATTCTGTTGGGGAGTTATTACTGATGAAACTTGATGCCTTATCCCATGTTTCTCGAGATAGTTTTCAACTTGACTATTTGTGAATTCCGTACCGTTATCAGTACAAAACTTCTGAATTTTCTAACCAAGCATCTTTTATGATTCCCTCCTATATTGCTTTATGCAACTAAACACCTCTGTCTTATGGGTAATGATGAATACCCAGGCCATTCTACTATAATCATCAATGAAAAGGACATAGTACCTTTTCCCATTTATAGCTCGTGGTGAAATAGGTCCACATACATCAGCATGTACCAATTCGAGCACTCTGGATAATTTCTGTTCCTTTGGCCTGTATGTTTTTTTGATGATCTTCCCTTGTTGACAAGAATCGCATGTATGAGTACGATCACATGATGGTTTGGGAAGGTCTCTAGCAGCATCACACTTTACCAGATCTTCCATAGATGGTTGGCATAGATGACCAAGTCGCTTATGCCACAGCTGGTTATCTTCCTCTCTGGATAAAATACATATATCTTCTTCCCCACTTACAAGGTAAATATTTCCCTTTGTCCTTTTTCCTTGCAGAACAACTGCCCCATGTTTTCCCGTGATAGTACAGCTCTTCTTGGTAAACCGTATAGAATGTCCTGAGTCACACAATTGACTGACACTGAGCAAATTGTGACTGAGACCTTCTACTACCAAGACATCAGCACGCCTAATTTCTTTGCCCCCAAACCTAGCCTTTCCTGATCCAATTATCTTTAGGCCTTCATCATTTCCAAACTTGAAAACTCCTTCTTTGTCATATTTTATACCTGTAACCAGATCCTTGTTGCCTGTCATGTGAGACGTACAACCACTATCAAGAATCCACACACCAGAATGATCTAATACTTTAAGGGAAATTTCAGCAACTACTACCTTCTCTACTCTCTTCTTCTTCGTCCAAATATTTGTCTCCATACTCGGTATAGATTGAGACTCATGATAATTCTCAGAGTACGATGGACCAGCTTCATCTTGCAGAGCTACAAATCTATTCTGAACTTTTAACTCACTTGTCGGTTTATTGATCTGCTGCTTGCGAACATTTTGATTCTGCTTCGGCACATTTCTCTAAATGTTCGAAGTGCAGTACCTATCCATGTGCCCAAATCCTCCGCACCAAAAACAGTGTCCTTCAAAATATGTTCTGGAAAACCTCTCTCTGTTTGGATTCCACATCTGTTCTTGTTCCCTTCATTATCTTTTGGCTATGGAACACACATACTGTGAATTTCCCACCTTACCACAACAATAACACCTGATATAAGGTGCATTCCTTCATGATACTTCAGCACTACGAGTTTCACCTTGGGATCTATGAATATTTTGATTCTGATTTGTGCCCAAATCAACTTTCAATCTCGGGATGGGTGCTTGCGGTCTGACTTCAATTGCTACATATTTTTGCTTCTGATCAAGCCCTGAATCAGCCTTAATGTTTGAGCTCAATTGATTCATCTTTCATGATAAACTACTAGGCTCCACTTTCATCTTTTCAGTCTTCATAATGACCTTCTTTCCCAAGAATGTATTGGGAATTAGGGGTTTTTCATGGTCTTTAACTTTTCTCCGCAGACCAACAACTTCTTCTTCAACCTCTTCGATACGCTTGACATGATCTTTCACTTTTTTGTTCAATCCATAGATCTCCATTTTCTATTCTTCAGTCTTGAGCTTATATTCACTAACTGATTCTGAGTTATATGGTGTTGATAACTTGATCTTTTCAATTTCTTCCATCAACTCATACTTCTCTTCTTCCTGTTGTTGCATGTAGAGTTTGGCATCATGTACCACCTTGTTGGATTTCTTTGTTTTTTCTCTCCAAACATCTATCTCTTCAAGAGCTACTTCTAATTCAGCTTCCATGTCAACTCTCCCTTCAATTTCTTCTTCTTCTTCAGCATCTGCTTCTTCCTTTTTCTAAGAACTACCAAAAATCGCCACCAAGGAATTTACCCCACGATCTCTGCAATTTTCTATCTCCTCAGCCTATTCACCCTTAGACTCATCTGAACTTTCAAATTCTTGTGAAAGAAGATTCTTCTTCTTGAAGAAATGTCTCTTGAATTATTTCTTCCCTTTCACAAATGCTGAAGTCTTCTTCTTGGGAATTTCAACTTCATCATCATCATTATCGTTATCTTGAAACTTCTTGGGGCATCTTGCCTCAAGATGACCAACCTTTCCACATAGAAAGCATGCTAGTGGAAGTTTCCCTTTAAAATTTCCTCTTCCTCTTTGCATATTTGAAGAAAGGAATGACATCGCCTCATTTGTCTCTTCTTCTTCTTGAGAATCTTCAATGGTGAGCTTCTTCATGGCCTTGAATGTCACTTCTTTGGATTTCCCCTTTTCCACAGCATCATTATCATCATTTCTCATTTCATATGCAACAAGAGTGTTGTGCAGGTTATCCAATGTCAGTTCTTTTGGGTCTTTATCTTCCAAAAAAGAAACTTTCGGATTGAACCGAGGTGGAAGTTTTCTCAATATGCGCTTCACAATTTTTATATCTTCAATAATTTATCTAAGACCCAGCATGTCTTCTACCACAACATTTACCCTATCAAAGAATGCATCAACAGACTCATTCGGGTTCATTCTCAGATCTTCATACTTGTTCCACAACACTTGCAGCTTTTCCTCTCTCACCTTTGTATCCCCTTCATATATATTCAATAGTTTTTCCCACATGGCATGTGACGTTTTGAAAAACATCACCTTTGTATATATAGGATTGGATAGGGATCCCCCTAAGGCATTGATTTCTTTGGCATCAGCATCCAGATCTCTACGCTCAGCTTCTGATAATGCACCACTGTTGATGTCAGCTGTTATACCATGCACTGCTGCTGTGAACACATCCATTCCTAAAGATCGGAAGTAGTGTTGCATCCGATTCTTCCATAGCTGAAAATTGTTTCCATAAAATATTGGAATCCCTTTATGATTAGTGACCTCCATTGAGAGAAGAACTACTGTCAACCTTTCCCTCTGATACCAATTGTTAGGTCCACAAGGCTGAATACCCTGAGAGGGGGGTGAATCAGGGTATGACTAATTTAAAATTAACACCCGTTCTGATCTTGTTTTGCTGTTAAGCAATACACTCTTCTCTCTATTTCCTATTGCACAATGTAAACAGAAAGTAAAGCATGCATATGACACAATGATTTTTACTTGGTTCACCCGCACTAGGCTACGTCTAAGGAGCATACGCCGACAAGTTTTCTGTCGTACCAAATTCCACTACACTTCACTAGCTGTGGATTACAAGGTTTGGGTACAGTCACTCTATCCCAGGCTCACTTCCTTTACAAGATTTAGGGTCATCTCACTGCTTTCCCAAGGGTCACTCCCTGTTTCTCTCTCTCTGGATCACTGCCAGTGGATAGGATCACCTTCTTCCTCTTCCTTTGATCACTGCGTTGGAAAGGATCCACTCACAGTTTATAGACCTGTAGGTATCTTCATTTGCATGAAGGAATTCATGTTTTCTTTATGTAGATGCTCAGTTGAAGCCCAACTTTCACCCGTAGATGAATATCTCTCTGCACCGAAGGTATCGGGAAAACTTCCAGCTTCCACGCAGCCTGAAAATAACTGCTGGAAATAAACCTTACTTGGTGCGCAAGTCAATCTCGGCGCACAAGTATCGGCATGCAAGTCACAACTGGTGCACAAGTCTTCCTCAACCACTTGTGCAACTCAAGATTATGCAACTCCAAACCTGCACGACTCACTTCCTTCCTCGCCTAAACCACCTCAGGCACGCAACTAACACTTGGCGCGCAACTTCCAACATTGGCGCGCAAGTCCCACTTGCACGACACAACACCAATTGTGCGACCACCACACCTGCGCGACGGGAGCTCTGAATCTTCAAAGTGTTGAACTCCGGTGAAGAATGAAAAGGGTTGGTCCAGTATTTATAGGCATTTGGTCATCCCTGTGTGACGGCGCGCAAGTCTCTCCTCGGCGCGTAGGTCTCGGCGCGCAGGTCTCTTCTCCTGTAAGTCACTTGCGCGACCTAATTCCAAACTTTCACGAACCTCTTTCCTTTGACATATTTTGATCTTATAATCTTGAAAAACCACAGGCACGCAAGTTCTCAAGCTTCCAAGGCATCGGTGCGCAAGTCTCTTTCACGGCGCGCAAGTCACTTGCGCGACACCACCAATACTTGCACGAAACTTGTCTCTTTGCCATATTTTGATGATCTGATCTTGAAAAACATATGGTGTGCAAGTTTCTAAGCCTTCAAGTACACGGTACGCAAGTCTCTTTGCCAAAAAACACTTTTCTTCATTTGAAGATTTTCAGGCCCAAAAATTTGGCAAACACTGGAAAACAGCGCCACCTTGTATCTGTTCTTTTGTACCGCCTCCAGATCATCCATTCCTTTTATCAATGTTCTTGAATCAAACATGGATTGTTGACCTTATCTCTTGAACTCGACATTCCATCATGAAATCCTCTTTGTCAACAAATTTTTATGTCATTGTTTTTTTTGTCAACAATCACCACTCAGATGTCCACTTTGTCAACAAACACAATCACCTCAAAAATGATTCAATGAAACCTTGAGGGATTTTTGCCCAACATATTGCAATTCATAAACTAATCTAGTGTATTCCATTGTTTAGAAATTATTTTTAGTGGAAGGAATGGAAACTGTATCAATGCACGTAATCCATGTAGGTATTTCCCTCCAATTCAAGATAATTATAGTGGAGTCGGTGATGCAACTGGTTCTGAACATATTATAACCATAATGAGACAACTCACTTAGGTTATGAATAAAAACATTACCCTTATAGAGAACCTAGATACAAAATGTGGAGGATCAATTTTAGATCGCTTCATGAGGCAACAACCACCAATATTTAATGGGACTGCAAATCCATTTGTAGTTGAACAATGGATAAGTTCCTTAGAGAAAATATTTCATGCTTTGGGGAGCAGTGAAAGGGAAAAAGTTGTCACGGTATTTTATCACCTCACAAGAGATGCAGATCAATGGGGGTCATTAATTCAAAACACAAAGTAGGATGAAGAAGTATCAAATATGGAATGGAGGGAGTTTAAAGAGCTTTTCTTATAAAAATATTTTCCTCGTGAATATTGAGCGGATATGGAAATGCAATTTATGAGACTAAGGAAAAAGGAGGATGATAATGTCGCAAAGTATGAGGCTAAATTTACAAGGTTATCAAGGGATTATACATATTATATACGTAACCCAAGGAGTAATATTGATCGATTCTTTGATGGGTTAAAACCATTTCTCTGTTGAGAATTAGTTTCACAATCATTCTCATCGTATGAAGATATTATCTCATGTGCTATTGATAAAACACATTTTTATTGAATATTTTATTGATAATAAATGATAAAATTTCCTCAAGTTGTGTTAAATATGATTATTTATAAAATATTTGGGATTAGATCATTCATTTGAAAATTTGATGGAAATTCCAGTTTTACCCTTTATAGTGCACTGTATTATTTCAAAGATAAATATTTTAATATTTTTTATTTGAACTTGAAATTTTTTAACTATTTTCATTACTTAATGGGCTACAACTTTTTCTCAGGACATTGGAGCTAAAATGTAAATTTGATTGGACTAAATGGACCATGAAGTCAAATGTGGGTTGGACCCGGCAAATTGGATATCGGTTCTGTATTTAGGCCATAACTTCTTCATATGATCTTGGATTGGGCCCACAAATTTTGAGAGGAGATCTCCAACTCAATTATTCACAAATCATTCTTCTGGAAGAACAGTTGGTTCACGCGTTTTGGAGGTAAAATGGGTGGTGCAAGTTAGATTAAAATATTAGGCCGAGATTCCTCATTTACACTTGAAACCTCTTTAAACCTAGCCTCCCCTCCACTCTATAAATTAGTGTTTTTCTCATTTGGATGGGTTGGGAAGTGAATTATGAAGTTTAGAGAAGAGGATAAGTGGATACACTTCAATTATCCAACCATTTCAATAAGGGTGTCTCTTGAAGCAAGGATCCCTTCGATGGAGTCTTCTTCTTCTTCTTCGTGTTGTAATGCTTTTGTTTGTGTAATAAAATTATTTGTTCTACTTTTATTTATTCTCTTTTCTTCTGTTTTGTTCAAATTTATTCTTCTATTAATCTTCCAAATTGGTCTGGAATCAAGAGTAGAAACGAGATTGGGTTCTACCCTCTCTAAACCTTTGCAAATGCAAAACGTTTCTATGATGACTACACCGCCCATGGAAGAGTAGTTATTTTTAGTAATTGATCTACCAATCACCTCATTCATTAATTTATTTTGAATCAATAAGCTAATTTAATTCACATAATATTATCTATTAATTGAGTTTTTAATTTAAATTAAACTAAGCAAGCAATTGAACAATAAACACAAATCACGCGAGGTCGAGAATTGTGTGAATTGTGAGAGTGTGAACTTAATTGGTAATTCAAAACCACACAGGATCAATTTGTAGTGTTAAAATATAATCCCTAAACTAAAATAATTCTAATTTCTAGAGACGATATGTGCCTTATTTTACCACTGAACATAATCTAACCTTATAACATCAATCAAAGCAGGGTGTTGCGATTGCATGTTCTGAAGTTAGCATAGGGTTAAATTCACTTCATCTTTGTGGTAAACTTAATTCTCATAGGGTTTGGGATTTAACAAATTAAGGGATCATAATTAAGTGTATATTAATTTAAATGATAATTATTAACAAATTATTTAATAGTTAGAGTTAGATCAATTACGCCTTTTAAAATATTTTCTAAAAAAACAACTTCTTGTTGTGTCTTTTTAATCGAACATTATTTCAAAACTAAAAACAAAAACAAATGTACAATATTCTTCCACAAACTTCTTCTAGATTTATGAATGGTAAAAATCCCCCCACATCCTTTCAAGTAGTGTTATTATTCTATTTTATTTTATTTTTAAAATATCTTTAATAAGTTGTCAAATTTACTTTCTCCTTTGAGAGATGACCTTGGTCAGCCACTCTGTTGTACCTAAGTACCCAAAAACCACTAATCATTTGAGGGCACCCACGGAAGAGCCTTTCAAATTGGCACCATTTTCGGGGAGGCAAGTAATTATTTCATCCAAATAGAGGTATTTATTTTATTTTACATTTTATTCTCTTCTTATCTTCTTTCTTCCTTCTTTACCAAATCTGAATTTTGTTTTCTCTTCTTATTTTATTTTATTCTTCTTATTTTTGGACCATCAACTCAAAATTCTCATTTTTATTATGGTCCACTTTAATTATTTTTATTTTTATTTTATTTATGACATGACCTAATACCTAAGATCACTTATATCTTGATATTTAGATTAAACATAGACTTCGGGCTTGAATCAAACATTCTCAGTCTACGGGGAGTATCAATATTAAAACTGTTAGAGAATTCCTCCACTCTCGGAGCATTGAAATTAGAAGAAATTAAAATTAAACCATAAAACAAGAACCAATGGCTAAAAATAATGGAAATGAACTTAATATAACCATTCTATAATTGGATTCACCTGATATTAATTATCAACCAAATTGTATTGCATACCCAAATCTCGAATCGTATTTTTGAACTGAAATCTGGGTTAATTCACCTTCTTCCAAAGTTTCATGGCTTATCTGGTGAGGACCCAAACAAAAACCTTAAAGAATTTAATGTGGTTTTTTCATCCCTAAAACCAAGAAATTTATCTAAATATCAAATAAAAATAAGATCATTCCCATTCTCACTTTATGGATCTGTGAAAGATTGGATGTATTATTTACAACCTGAAGATGTAACTTGTTGGAATGATTTGAAACGTCTTTTATTGCAGAGATTTTTTCCAGCTTCAAGGACCACATCTATTATAAAGGAGATATTAAGGATCAAGCAATCCCAAGGGGAGTCAATGTATGATTACTGGGAGCGATTCAAGAAGTTTTGTGCAAGCTATCCACATCACCAAATCAGTGATGAAATCCTCATCCAATACTTATATTAAGTACTCACACATATAGAGAGAAACATAGTGGATTTCATGGGTAGAGGAGCATTGGTAGACAAAACACCAGTAGTTGTACGTGTGTTTATTGACAAGATGGCCCAAAACTCTCAACAATTCAGTGATCGAGGTATACCACATGTCAGGGGAGTACATTAGGTAAGTTCTTCTTCTCTTAAGAGTAATTTTATTGATACCAAGTTAGAAGAATTGACCACTACAGTGAGGCAGATTTCTTTGCCTCAAAAAACATCCCAACCCACTCCTATGAGGCTATGTGGAATTTTCTCTGAAACAGACCACCCAACTGACTGTTTCCCCCAACTATAATAAATAGAAGATTGTGCGGCAGTGTTTCCTGAGAGACCATATCAGCAGCAACAACAACCATATCCCCAAAATAAGTTAGATTACTTTGCTCCAATATATAACCAAGGGTTTAAGGATAAATAATACATGAGGTATGGCTCTGGACAACAAAAAAGGCCCCCTTTTCAATAAAACTTCCAACAGACTCTACCTTACCAGCAAGGTTTCCAACAACCCCAAAGGATATTTGAAGCCCAAGCATCAATAATCCGGAAACAAGGGGATCCCCCAACCAAGGTAGATTCTAACACTGATGATCATTTGAATAAAATTGTTCTTAATCAAAAGAATGAGCTAATGAGTCAAGTTTTGGAGTTGGGGGAATTGAAGACTCAAATGAGCCACATTGCCACCGCCCTCCAGGAACTGGTAAGTAAGAACTCCGAAAATCTTCCTTCACAACATACTCCAAATCCCAAGGGGAATGTCAGTGCCATCACATTGATAAGTGGAAAGCAAACAACTGATACATCTACACCTATCATTCCACCAGGATTCACCTCAAATTCGAAGAAGCCCCATTCAAAACCAGCTGATGAGAAACCCAAGGAGAAAGATAAAGGTAATAAAAATATTGATGATATTCCTCTTAAACCCCTTACTTTTATAAATAGAGTTGTACAAACCAAGAATATGGCTGAAGAGGCAATGAGAAAAGAGGTTTTGGACACATTTAAGCACGTGGAGATCAACATCCCTCTACTAGAAGCTATCAAGAAAATCACAAGGTATGAGAAATTCTTAAAATAACTTTGTACCAATCAAAGAGGGGTTAAGGTAAATGAGAGTATAAATCTTGGAAGGAATGTTTCAGCACTCATTACACCAACTCTATCAATTCAAACAAAGTGCAAGGATCCTGGGACATTCACCATCCCATACACCATAGGGGAGTTACACTTTTCTGATGCACTTTGTGATTTAGGAACTTCCATAAATTTGATGCCTCACTCTGTATTCTCTTCTTTGCATGTTGGTGAGTTAAATCCGACAAGAGTAGTGGTGCAGTTGGAAAATAGAGCAACAGCATATTCAGTGGGTGTCCTTGAGGTTGTACTTGTCTGGGTAAGACACATGATCTTTCCAGCAGATTTCTATGTGCTTAACAAGGAGGATGATCAGGTAATTTCTCATGATCCCGTTATCTTCGGTATACCCTTCCTCAAAACTTCAAAAACTATCATAAATGTCAATTTGGGTACACTTTCCATGGATTTTGGGGATGAAGTTGTGATATTTAATGTTATGGACTCCATGAAGTACCCCTCATAGGACCATTTTACATTTTTATCTCTCATTTTGAACCAAAAAATAAAAACCCCATAGAATTTTATTGTTATATTCTTAGGGATATTATGATTATTGGTTCTAGTTTGATGTCTAAGAGTACTTCCACACCTATTTCTAATGCACAAGACTCTCCTAGATTTTATTTTGAAATGGATTCATATTCTGATTTTGATCATGTGAACTCTGATTATGACATGGTTGTTGAGTATACTGATGGATTTGAAGCTTTATTCTCTAATTTTTATGATGTATATTCCAATACTGATGTTCATTGTGCACATATTTTAGTTCCTTCAATTTATCCATCCATACAACACCCCCCTACATTGGAACTCAAGCCATTGACACCTAATCTCAAATACTCATACTTGTTAAGTGGTGAGAAATTACCTGTTATCATTACTAACAGTCTCTCTTTTGAACATGAAGAAAAACTTTTGAATCTTTTAAGAGAGAACATTAAGGAAATTGGGTGGACCTTGTCTGACATATCAGGTATTAGCCCCTCTATTTTCATGCATAGTAATCTTCTGTAGTATGAGGATAAACTGGTTATGTAGCCACAAAGGAGACTCAATCCAACCCTTCTAGAAGTTATTAAAAAAGAGTTTGAAAATTTGCTCAAAGCAGGTATAATTTATCCCATTTCAGATTCTCAGTGGGTGAGTCCTATTCAAGTTGTGCTTAATAAAATTGGTGTTACAGTTGTTAAAAATTATAAAGAGGAGTTAGTTTTAATGAGGGTTTAAAATATTTGGTGTGTGTGTATTTATTATAGAAACCTAAATCATTCCACTTGAAAGGACCATTTCCCCCTCCCATTTATTGATCAGATGCTTGAGAAACTAGCTGGGAAAACACACTATTGTTTCTTGGGTGGATTTTCTGGATATTTCCAGGTTCCTATTTCTCTGGAGGATCAAGAGAAGACAATATTAACATGTCCATTCTGTATGTTTTCCTACCGAAGGATTCCATTTAAACTTTACAATGCCCCAGGTACCTTCTAGAGATTCATGGTGAGTATTTTTTCTAATTTTATTGAGACCTACATGGAGGTATTCATGGATGATTTTACAGTATATGGGTATTCATTTGATGATTTTATCTCTAGTTTGGGAAAGGTTTTTAATCATTGTATTGAGAAGAATATGGTCTTAAACATTGAAAATTTTCATTTTATGGTAGAGCATGGAATTTTCTTAGGGCATGTAGTGTAAAAACATGGGATATAGGTTGATAGATCTATGGTTGATATTATTTCATCCCTACCCTATACTTCATGTGTGCGTGATGTGAGATATTTTCTAGGGCATACAGGATTTTATCGGCGCTTCATCAAAGATTTTAGTAAGATTTATCTTCCTATATCACGATTACTACAAAAGGATTCTGATTTTTTGTTTGATGTTTCTTGCAGGAATTCCTTTGATGATATAAAACAGCATCTGACCACTTCACCTATTATATAGCCTCCATGGTGGGGTCTTCCTTTTGAGCTTATGTGTGATGCATCCAACTTCGCGGTTGGAGTTTTCTTATCTCAGAGGGTGGAGGGATGTTCACATGTGATTTAATATATAGCGAGGACACTGGATTTAGCCAAATCAAACTACATAACCACAAAAAAGGAGTTTATTGCCATCATATTTTCTTTAGATAAATTTTTTTCATATTTATTGGGCTCTAAAGTAGTTGTTTTTTCTAACCATGCATCTTTGAGTTACCTCTTGAAGAATCCAGATGCAAATCCTAGACTTATCCTATGGATGCTCCTTCTTTAGGAATTTTACATTGAGAAAAAGGAAAATAAGGGGCCAGAAAACCTGGTGGCGGACCACATGATTAGGCTTACTCTCATACTATAGGATGACACCTTAGAATAGGTACCACTTCGGGACACTTTCCCTGATGATCATCTTTATTCCATCTTAGGTATGCATCCTTGGTATGCTAATTTAGTGAACTACCTTGTTTCATATGAAATTTCTGCAAATTTAAAGAAACATCAAGTCCAAAAGTTAAAGAGTGAGTCTAGATTTTTGGTGTGGGATGATCCCTACTTATGGAGAATGTGTAATGACCAAGTTATTAGGAGGTGTTTTACTGATCATTAGTTTGATTCTGTTCTACAATTTTGTCATGTACTTGCTTGTGGTGGACACTTTGGACCCCAACAGACAGCTAGGAAAGTTTTGGACTCTGGATTGTATTGGCCTAGTTTATTCCATGATGCGCATGTGTTCTGTAAGACATGCTCACATTTCCAACACACTGGTGATATTTCTAGGATACATGATATTCCCCAACAAACCATATTATTCTGTGAAATTTTTTATGTATGGGGCATTGATTTTATGGGTCTTTTTCCTAGTTCATTTAGTTTCCTTTATATTTTTATTTCCCTTGATTATGTGAGAAAATGGGTGAGGATAAGGCCACCAGGATTGATGATTCTCATGTTGTTGTGTAATTTGTCAAAGCACATATTTTTTGAAAGTTTGGAGTACTGAAGGCCATCATCAGTGACCAAGGGACACACTTTTTCAATCGGAATTTGGATTCCATGCTTCGGAAGTATGGGGTGACACACAAAAAATCAACACCATACCACCCCCAAACAAATGGTTAGTATGAGGTTTAAAATCATGAGTTGAAACAAATTTTGAAGAAAATCATACAGCTGAATAGGAAGGATTGGAGCAAGAACATGGATGATGTGCTATGGGATTATAGGACAGCATAAAATACACCCATCGGTATGTCCCCATTTCAGAATGTTTTTGGGAAATCATGTCCTCTACTTGTGGAAGTTGAGCATCAGGATTATTGGGATATAAATAAATGTAACATGGATTTGGCCCAAGATAGAATCCAAAGGAAGCTACAAATTCAAGATCTTGAGGAGATTCAATTGTCTTCATATGAGAACTCAAGGCTCTAAAAGGAAAGATCAAAAGCATATCATGACAAAATGATCCAGAAAAGATAATTTCAAGTTGGAGAAAAATTCTTGCTCTATAGTTCACGACTAAAGCTGATTCCTGGTAAGTTGCGTTCCAGGTGGTTAGGTCCTTATGTTGTGACTAATTTTTTTCCTTATGGTGTAGTGGAGATCGCACAAGAGGACACTGGAAGTAGCTTTACAGTCAACAGGCAATGTTTGAAGAAATACATTGAGGGACTTCCTACTGATGCAGTGGATTTCATCACACTTCATGACCCCATTATCACTTGATCATATCAGGATGTTCCTAACCCTTTCACTTTTATATTATTTATCCTAATTAAAATTATAAATTTTATGTGAATATATTGTCTCATAGGTTCACATTGAGGACAATGAAAAATTTTAAGTGTGGGGGAGGGGACAACATTTTGGGTTAGATATTTAGGATTTTCATTTGTGTGTTTTATGTGTATTTTCTATTAAGTTTTTTGTCAAAATTTTCCAAAAAAATCAATAAAAAAGAAACAAATATATCATGTAACATTCTCATGTGGAACATATGAAAAAATCATGTTTTCAAAATTCATTGGTAAAAATATAAGCATGGGTAATATTTCATCATCAATGGTTGACTTTTATAAAAATTGAAGTCGTTGATGATATGAATGGTTTTCATTATAAAACCTTTTAGATTTTGACATAATTATTTGTGATATTTGTTCATGGTAAATTATTCCATTGATTTTCCCACACAATTTTTCACACAATCATTATTTGTGAGTTTCTCTTACCCAATTGAATTTATATTCAAGGTAAGTAATCCTTTTTAGCTTATAACATGGTCTTTTCATACGTTCGTTTCTCTTCTAATCGTTTTTATCACTGTACCAGATTGACCTATGTGTGTGAACCTAATATATGACTATTTTATTCCCTCTAAAAAAATTCAAAAAAAATTATAAATTCAAAAAAAATATCATTCAATAAAGAGGGGAGTGAATAAATGTACAACATTTGGGGATATTTAGGTCGGGAGCTCATGGTTTGACTTTTGGTAATGCTTAAATGAGTGGGTTTTGGAATTTGATTACAAAGGATGTTGAACGGGTTTGGTGGAATAGAATAAGGTAAGAAGAAAAGTTTTTATTGACCTGAATATACTAGATAAATTGTGGAGAGACAAGCTTGGAATGGTTGGCACACACACACATAGAGAATTAGTGGCATGGTAGACCCATGACTTGTTTCGCTATGATTGGTGTTATGAATCTCATTGTATTTTTTTGACAAAATTTATGAGACAATGAATTTAAAATTTATTGATATTGACTCTTGATTTAATTCTTACTTTGCCTATATTTTCACTATGGATTGAGAAATTTTAATATGCATATCTTGTCACAATTTTTTTCAAGTACATGATATGAGGTTTTTCCCAGGAGTGCAAAAGGGTAAGTGTGGGGGGGTTGATAAAACACATTTTTATTGAATATTTTATTTATAATAAATGATAAAATTTCCTCACATTTTTTTAAATATCTCTATTTATAAAATATTTGGGATTAGATCATTTATTTGAAAATTTGATGGAAATTCCAGTTTTACCCTTTATAGTGCACTATAGTATTTCAAAGATAAATATTATAATATTTATTATTTGAACTTGAAATTTTGTACCTATGTTACTGACTTAATGTTCTACAAATTTTGTTCAGGACATTGGAGCTAAAATGTACATTTGGTTTTTACTAAATGGACTATGAAGTCAAATGTAGGATGGACCCGCCATATTGGATATTGGTTCTGTATTTGGGCCATAACTTCTTCATTAGATCTTGTATTGGGCCCAAATTTTGAGAGGATCTCCCCAACTTAATTATTAACAAATAATTATTCTATAATAACATCTTTTTCATGCGTTTTTGAGGTAAAATGGGTGGTACAAGTTGAATTAAAATATTTAGCCGAGATTCCCTATTCACACTTGAAACCTCTTTAAACCTAGCCTCCGCTTCACTCTATAAATTAGTTTTTTTCTAATTTTGATGGGTTTGGACGTGCATTAGGAATTTTAGGGAATATTATAAGTGGATCTACTCCAATTCTCAAACCATTTCAACAAGGGTAGCTCTTGAAGCAACAATACCTTCGATGAAGCCTTCTTCTTCTTCTTGTTGTTGTAATGCTTTTGTTTATGTAATAAACTTATTTGTTATTATTTTATTTATTCTATTTTATTATGTTTTGTTCAAATTTATTATTCTATTAATCTTTATAATTGGGCTGGAATTTATATTAGAAACTAGATTGGGTTTTACCCTCTCTAAACATTTGCATATGCAA
Organism: Viscum album; assembly: GCA_963277665.1. NCBI lineage: Eukaryota > Viridiplantae > Streptophyta > Magnoliopsida > Santalales > Viscaceae > Viscum > Viscum album. The sequence continues at coordinate 655,562,812 of OY728123.1, forward strand.
AACATTTCTACATTGACTACAGCGCCAATGGAACAGTAGTTCTTTTTAGTAATCGATCTACCTCTCACTTACTTAATTCATTTATTTTGAATCAATGAGATACTATAATTCACATAATATGATCTATTAATTTATTTTTTAATTTAAATGAAACTAATCAAGCAATTGAACAATAAACACAAATCACGCGAGGTCGAGAATTGTGTGAATTGTGAGAGCGCGAATATAATTGGTAATTCAAAACCACATGGGATCGATTTTTAGTGTTAAAATATAAACCCTAAAATCAATTAATTCTAATTTACAGAGATTATATGTGAATTAATTTACCACTGACCATAATCTAACCTTATAACACCAATCAAAGTAGGGTGATGTGATTGCATGTTTCGAAGTTATCCTAGTGTTAAATTCACTTCATCTTTGTGGTAAAGTTAATTCTCGTAAGGTTCAGGATTTAAAAAATTAAGGGATCATAATTAAGTGGATATTAATTTAAATGATAATGAGTAATAAATGATTGACTAGGTAGAGTTAGATCAATTACACCTTTTAAAATATTTTCTAAAAAAAAATATTCTTGTTGTGTCTTTTTAATTGAACATTATTTCAAAAATAAAAACAAAAAAATATACAATATTCTTATAGAAAACTTCATCTAGATTTATAAATGGTAAAAAAACCACATCCTTTCAAGTAGTGTTATTATTCCATTTTATGTTATTTTCAAAATACCTTTAATAAGTTGTCATATTTACTTCCTCCTTTGAGATACGACCTCGGTCAGCCACTCTACTACACCTAAGTACCCAAAAATCACTAATCATTTGAGGGTTATCACAATAGTTCCTTTCATTTATCAAGATAGAAAAGGAATTCTCTAAGTCTTATGAATTTAAATCAAATAAATAGAATAATAGATCTTTTGAAAACTCTGGAAATGGAAATAAGGGGAAGAAGGGAAAAGTTGAATTTCCATCCTACAGTAAATGTGGGAAGAAACACCCCGGTACTTACCTGAAGGGAATGGGAGTATACTACAAGTTTAGAGAAAAGGCCACCAAGCACATGACTGAAAGGGAGAGAATGAGGCTTTCAATGTTGAATTCTACAATTGTAGAGAAATGGGGCATTATGTAAATGAATGTCCTAAGCATAAAGGAAACTTATCTCAGAAAATCCCAAGGGAGAAAGGCCAAGATTATGTGATCACTACTGTTGAGGTTGAAGCTCCGAAAGACATGGTGGCAGGTACTTTAATGGTTTCATCAAATTTATCCAATGATTTTTTTTATTCTGGATCATCACATTGTTTCATATCTTCCCAATTTTCTAATAAAATTAGATATTTCCAATTTGATTTAACAAGGGAGTTGTTAGTCAAAACTCCAAAGGGGGGTATCATTACAAAAAAAATTTGTGAATTAGTTCCCATTAGGGCATATAAACATGCTTTATAGGCTGATCTCATCATCATACCCATGATTGAATTTGATATAATCCTCTGTATGGATTGTATTTCAGACCATGATGCGAAAATTTATTGTAAGAAGAAGGAGGTTACAATTTTTTATGATGATAAGGAATACATTATATTTAGAGAAGAAACATCACCATCTGATTCTCATATAGATACTCCCACAGTATCTCTACTAAATTAAATTATTGCGGAGGAAGGGAGTGAAATAACTTTGGGTGAGGAGAGGAATGTACAAATAGAGGATTTAAATATTTTTCAAGAATATGTTGATGTGTTTCTAGAGGATTTACCTGGACATCCTCCAGAATGAGAAATTTAGTTTTCCATTGATTTAATTCTTGGTTCAAGGCCCATATCAAAGACCCATTATAGAATTTCCACTGTGGAATTAGTGAAACTAAAGAAACAAGTAGAGGAATTGAGTAATAAAGGATTTTTTTCTCCCTAGTGTTTCTTTATGGGGATCCACTGTTCTTTTTTTAAGAAGAAATATGGATATGTGAGGTTGTGCATTGACTAAAAGGAGATCAATGTTATAAAAATAAAGAGAAATTATCTCCTACCTCACATTGATGATGTGTTCAATCAACTTCATGGATCTCAATATTTTTCAAAGATTGACCTTCGATCTAGATATCATCAGTTGTGTGTGAAGAAGGAAGACATTCCAAAGATAGTATTTAGAACCAGGTATGGGCATTACAATTTTACATTAATGCCTTTTGGACTGACTAATGTACCCTCTGTCTTCATGGATCTAATGAATAGAGTTTTCAAGGAATATATTGATAAATATTTAGTGGTATTTATTGATTATATCTCGGTGTACTCCAAAAGATACTAAGATCATGAAAATAAATTGCACACTATTCTAAAGACTCTTAGAAAAAATGAATTATATGGGAAGTTTAGCAAGTGTGAACTTCTGGCTTCAGGATATTTCTTTTCTTAGTCATATTTTCTCTAAGGATGGAATCTCTGTTGATACTTATAAGACAAGATCAATACAAGAATGGCCAGCACCGATGAGTATAACTGAGGTATGTAGTTTTATTGGTTTAGTAGGTTATTATCGGCATTTCATCAAGAATTTTTCCCAATTATCTAACTCATTAATCAATATCACGCGTAAAGGGGTTAAATTTGTTTGTACAAAAGAGTGTGAATAATGTTTTGAAGAAATAAAGAGAAGATTATTCAATGCTTTTATCTTGACTCTACCATCGGGGAATGATGGGTTCGTTATTTATAGTGATGCTTCAAAGAATGGACTTGATTGTGTCCTTATGTAGAATGATAGAGTTATTTCCTATACATCGTGGCAGTGAAAAAATTATGAACAAAACTATCCTACTCATGATCTTGAGTTAACAAATATAATATTTTCTTTGAAGATATGGATACACTATCTCTATGGTGAAAAATGTGAGATATATACTGATCAAAAGAGTTTAAAGTATATTTTCTCATAGAAAGAACTCAACATGAGGCAAAGAAGATGGCTTGAGCTACTCAAGGATTATCATTGAACTATACATTACCACCTAGGTATGGAAAATAAGGTGGAAAATTCTTTGAGTAGAAAGGATCATGGAGTTTTGAACAAGATGAGAGTTGAAAGGGACCTTATGTTCATGGATCTAGTAAAGTTGGATATGGGAATAATCATGGAAGGTGAAACATCGATATTTTTTCAAATGGTTTCCAAACTATATTTACTAGAAAGGATAAAAAGTTCTCATACTGATGATGAAAAGTTTCAAAAGAAAATTAAATATGTGCATGATGGGATATTGATCTAATTCATATAAGAAGATAGAATTTTGAAATTTTGGAAAAGACTTTGTGTTCCTGACATACCTGATCTAAAAAGGGAATTGCTGAATGATGCTCATAGCTCCAATTTCTCTATACACCCTAGTAGCACTAAGATGTATAGAGATTTGAAGGAACATTTTTGGTGGTACAACATGAAGAGGTAGATTGATGATTATGTGTCAAGATATATGGTTTTTCAATAGGTGAAGGCTAGAAGACAACATCCTGGAGGAGTCCTGAAACCTCTTCCCATACCTGAGTAAAAATGGTATGATATTACGATGGACTTTGTCATGGGGCTACCAAATACTCCTAGAAGGAATGATGCAATATGGGTCATTATTAATCTTCTTACCAAGTTAGCACATTTTATTTCTATAATAGAATATTTACCACTTGAAAGATTAGAAAGACTATATATTAATGAAATTGTAAGACTTCATGGTGTACCCCTATCGATTGTTTCTGATCGTGATCCCCATTTTACATCAATATTCTAGAAAATTCTTCATAAATCCATGGATACTAAACTTCGTTTAAGAACTGCCTACCACCCTCAAACTGATGGACAATCAGAATGAACTATTCAAACCTTAGAAGACATGTTGAGATCTTTCTCACTTAACTTTCAAGGTATGTGGGATCATTATTAACCTCTGGTAGAATTTTCCTATAACAATAGCTTCCATTCAAGTATTCAGATGGTGCTATATGAAGCGGTGTATGGAAAGAGATGTTGCACACCAACTTTTTGGGAAGATGTTGGTGAAAGAAAACTCATAGGCCCAGAACTTGTTGAGGAAATAATGGAAAATTTGAAGATTATCCAAAGCCACATCAAAGCAGCTCAAAGTAGGCAAAAGAGCTATGCCGATAACCGAAGGAAGGATTTGGAATTTCAAGTAGGAGATCATGTTTTTTTTTGAAAGTATCTCTATGGAAGGGTGTTATACAATTCTGTAAGAAGGATAAATTAAGTCCCAGGTATATCAAACCTTTTGAAATTCTATAACTAATTAGAGTTGTAGCTTACCATTTGGAAATGTTTCCAAGTCTCTCCAAAGTTCATGATGTGTTCCACATATCATTGTTGAGAAAATACATGCCTGACCCAACGCATGTAATCACCTATGAAGAAATAGAACTGTAACCCGATCTATCTTATTTTGAATAGACTGCCATGATTCTTGATACTAGATAACAAGTGTTTAGAAACCGGACAACTCATTCGGTAAAAGTTCTATGAAGAAAAAATAAGATGGAAGAGGCAACGTGGGAACCTGAGGAACTTATGATGAAGAACCACCTGAATCTTTTTATGTAGTAATATTCGAGAAATTTCGAGGATGAAATTATTTGAAGGAGGGGAGAATGTAACACCCCAAGCTTCCATGGTACGCTTCTCTTTGAATAATTCAATAGCTTGCGTTGTACGCAAATTCGAATTCTAGCAAACCATGACCAATCAAACTAGTCATCTTAAAAATAGTTATGAATAGTAATACCCAATTTTTGAAATTTTATAAATTTTATTTTTCAAAATGGACTTCATTTTTGGATTCTGAATATCAAAATTAGCTTAGGGTGAATTTTTGGTATTTTTATGAAAACTTTCAATTTTTGATGAATAGTGAAAAAACACTACATTATTATTTAAAACAGAATTTTATTTAAATAATTATTATTTTTATTTAAATTTATTTTAAAGTCAAAATAGATACATAATACCTATATTAGTTCAATTTAATTCATTTGAGTCATTTTATAATGAGATTAGATATATAAAATTTTATTGAACTATTTAACATCTTTTACCCACCTTCTAGGCACATTTGAAAATTTGCATAAAAAGTAATTTTACCACTTCTTTGAATTGAATTTAAAAAATCCAAGAGACATGGTTGAAATCAGTAAGTAAAAAAATTTCAATAAGCTGAAAATAATTTTTGGTAAATAGTAACTTTTAAATTTTATTTACCATGATTAAAAGTAAATTGGATAATTATAGGTAAAAATGATATTATAATTATCCTAAAACATGTCCTAATTCTATTGGATAAGTGTATTTCGACCAAAATAAACCTTAGGAATAAAATATGATCCTCTTTGATCCACTTATATTATATTAGGATGCTTATTATTATTTTATTTAAAAAAGAGTTAAAAGTGTTAAATTCAAATTTTAATAACTAAACCATTTTTAAAATAGGGTTATACATAAGATAAATTCAACTATAAATATTCATTAGAAATATAAAACTATTTCCTACATCATGGTATCTTATTTATAATTTTTATACATTAAATGATTAAATTTATTTATGACACAATGATGATGCAGTAATTACCTTATTAATGAAAGATTAAAATAATTGATATTATAAATATCCAAATAAATGTAAATTGAGACTTTTTATGAATTCCACTAATTTTATATGTTAATATGGAATTTTATTATTTTTTTAATTTATTTTTTATAAGTAATCATATTTTGTTGACTTTCACAAAAACCAAATACTAAATAGTGTCAAAATTGACATAAATGAGTTTTTAAAACAAATACTATATTATTAAAGGATATAATATTCCTAAAAATATAAGGTTCGGCCAAAGAACATATATAATGATATATATGTAATTAATGAACCACTTTAGGTTCTCTTGGAATTTTATAGTAAGTTTATTAAGCATGTAATATAAAAACACATGAAGACAATGTAAAAGTTAATCTATTTAACTAAGAGTTAAATCTAAAAGATAAGGTTAATATGGTGACCTAAACTTGTCTAAAACCTATTTTTTGAGATAATTTATACTCATACCCACCTTATCCTTGAAATAGATCCTTCTTGAGCCATTATAAACCAAAAATTATTTTATAATAAAATAATATTTCAAGCTTTTCCTAAACTGACCCTCACCTCTCTTATAAATGGGTACTTCCCATTATCTCAAAATCACAACTCCAAATCCATTTGGCTCAGCTAAAACCTGCTCAAATATCCTCCCAAATACCCTAAATTCAACCTATAGTCCTTAATTGGATCATAAATCCAACCTAAGGATCCCTTTTGATCAAATCAAAAAGAAACACCTGAAGAAGAGGTAATAATTTCATCACCTCTTTCAAAGTTCTTTTCTTTTTACACTTCCTATTTCTTTGTTGTTTCCATACCAAAATACTAAATCCAGTATCTTCTACATACTATGATGTTATTATAAATATGGTACAACCATATTCCTTATTTTATCCATCCTATGAATGAAAAAGTCACTATACGTGCGTACGTACGGCTTACCGTCTCCACGTTGTGGTGTAGTTTGTTATTCAACACTTCATTATTTGGATGGGTATAATAATGAGTATAATTTATGTAAATAATAAATATAAAATTTTAATGATTCTTTATATATGATATAACATCCATTTACAAATGATTTCACCATCAATATAAGGATATTTTCGCTCGTGCGTACGTACGGATTATCATCTCCACAAACGCGATGAGATTCATTTCCCATCATAACCATTCAAGAATAATTTTCATTTTATGATTTAAAATAATGTTTAAGAACATAATATAATTATTTATATGAATCAAATACATCTTATCCATAACAAACATCCCTTATGTAACAAAAACATATAAAGGAAAATGAATCAGTTAACACCCGAAATAATGATACTACTGAAATATTATTAACAAAGCAACATTAGAAGATCATATATGATATCATATTTATGTCTGTGGTTCTTTTATAATTTAATAAAAATGATTTAACTATTATACATGAGTTTAAATTACCCTCGAATAAACAAATATTACAAGGTAAGGGTTAATTTTACAATCTATTTATTATCCGAGGTTGTTTATACGTAAGCATCTACTGGGAATTCTTTATCATCCTCATCTGTGTTTCTTAAAAATGTATTTCAAAAAAAAATTACTATTTCCTAGAATATGGGTTAAAGTCATTTATACCTTTTTTTTAATTTTTAAAAAATGTTTTTAAAGGAATATTTCTATCATTTTCTAAACAAGGTACTTTATGACCTTTTCAACAAATTAAGGTAAGAATGTTTTTTTAACTTATATAGCATGTGCGGCTATTTTCTGCCATTATAACACCTTATAAGATTCCCTTACAAGATTATAAGAATATTTTCAAAATAAATTTTTCTTTTATAATTATGTGAGTTTTAAATGATTTCAAAATAGTAATATATATTCCTCTCAAATAGTTTTGATTTCATCTATGTTAACATCCTTTAATGGATTTTACACTTGTTTGAAGTTGATTTATTATGATACAATTTTCCATATTGTATTTAAGGTTTTGTGATATGTTTGGCTATGGATGTTTTATTTTTATACCATTCATGGTTTATGGTTAAAGTATTAACATTTCGTATGATAGTTTTAATACGAATGTTTAGGTTATGTTTCAACTTTTTCATATGAGGAAGGCATTGGACTTAGTAAGTGATGGTTGGAGCTCTCTATAGCTCCTCGATTCATAGGTAGGTATCATGAGACAAACTAGTGTCTTGGCACAAGGCCATTAAAAAATATTATTTGTAGTCTTGGAATGAGGCCTTGACTATGTGGTTATAATGTCCGGCATTATGTATTCCATCATAATGAAATCAGCTATTGATATTACATGTGATTACTTTACTAGTAGAATATCCATTTGAATAATTAAATGGAATTATTTGATTTATCTTTACCATATTATGTTGAAGTTTAATTTTAAAAGGCTTGTATTTTAGTCTTATACATTGCCTTAAATGTTTATGCTTATTTATGATAGTTTCCACAATATTTTTATCCTTAATGAGCATCTGAGCTCACCCCTTTCTTATGTTTTCTTTTTCCCAGGATGTGAAGAAGTATATTTTGATTAACCTGTAGGGATAGGCCAAAGGATATGAGTGTGTTCAATGGGGACACAAAGTTGTTTTTTTTATTTCATGATGTAATGTAAAACTTATGTATGTATCTAGTACTTCCAAGGCTACTAAACTAATAAGTATTTCGAGAATTTATCTCTTGTGATCATGCCAATGTTATTTAATAATGCACCGACTTTGGATAATTAGGGTAGGGGCGTTACAAAGACCATCGCACATGGTAGCACAAGCCAAGGCTAACCGCCAAGATCATCGCACATAACATCTCATGAGACTCAACTTTACCCAATGTATTGGAGTTCTATCTAGGTTCACCCATATTAAATTTTCATGAATATTTTTTCCACATAAATAATCATACATAATAAATCTTACATAAACATAAAGATTTCCCATGTAAAGAATTAAGTACCATAATCATGTCATAAAGAATAAAAAATTGGTGTATCATAAAAGTGTCCATGAAAGAGAGTAACTAAAATATACATATAAATTAATAAGGGGAAATAGTCATGTATCAGGGTAAGTGATTTCAAGTAGAATTGATAACATGTAAGAAAAGTATTTAATAAATTTTAGCATTAAAACATTTTTGTGCGGTTTTAAGGAAAATAATTTATAGCCTTTAAAATAGAAAAGGGAACAATACTTTATATAAAACTAGAATTGAACCAAGAAGGTATTAATAATAAAAAATACAGCTTTTATAAATACAATGGTTTCTTAAAACATAATATATATTTCACTTGAAATCGGGTAAGAATTCATGAAGTTCCCTCAAAACAGGTTTGCTTATCGGGAAGTATTGAGGATGGGATCACTTAAAAACATGTATATCCCTATAAAATAATGATGAAAGGGTATTTATAAATGAATTTGTTACATGTACATGGAATTTATAATATTCACATAAAAATATAAGATAACTTAATTTTGGTAAAAGGAAGATAAGGCAACCCGAAGGAACAAAGGAGGTTCGGGTAGAATCTCTTATGGATTATCAGCATGGTATCGGGTGTACTTAAAAGGGATTCATGAGCTATAAAGGGGTTTATTGTCACTTATACATAAATATTGAATTATTTGGAGGTGATAAATCATACCCCGTCATTAGGGATTACACATAAAATGGAATAACATTGAGGACATTCTTGAATAAAAGTGAAATAGAGAGGATCCCTTACCTTAAGTCTGATGGTGTTCTTCACTTGATATTAATGAACTAAATAATAAAATTAGGTTAATTAATTAATAATTAAAAAACCTATTATATATTTAAAAGATTTATTATAACCTTTTTAAGTTCATTCATGACCTTTTTGATGGGTTAAGTGGTTCAATTTCATTGTTCGGGTCCGTTTGTTTTCTTGGTTTTTAAGATCTGTTTACTTATTTTCATGAACGGAGAATCATGTAAAATGGGGATGGTTGTCCAAAATTTGAGTTATATATTATTATTTAATATCCATAAAGTTACATGGTTGTAAATTTAATTTGGTTACTTGGAGTGAAGTTGAATCAATATATAAAACTTTAGTGATAACATTTTGGGTTTATTGGCGGTTTTGATCACTATGAACTCATTTTGCATTATAATTTAATATTATGTGTACAAAAAGATTATAGAACCTTACATAGGATATATTACATAATAATTTATTTCAATCGTAACAAAAATGGTTTCATGAACATATTTTAATATGGTAAAAGAAATTGAAAAACCCATCATCCTTGAATGTGGTAAATTAACACATCTTAAATGGTGTCTTTACTACTGGTATAAAAGAAGAGTAAATGAGAGGTGGTAATAAATTATTACATTATCATAATAAAATTATATTACAAGTAAGTTAATTGAGTTTTCATAACATTTTGATGAGGATAGGTAAGGATAGAAAAGAAAACAAATGGACTTGAAAAGAAAGTAAAAGAATTGAAAAGAGGAATTTACCTCTTGAATCAATCTTCCTTGAGAGCCTCTTAAGGGGATAGTATTTAGTATTTTTAAGAGACTAGGGGATATTGGACGTGTGTGAGGAGATTAAGAAGATATTTGGGAATAATTTAGTCAAGGCACAAGGATTGAGAGGAGTGAAGAGAAGAGGTAAGGAGGGGTGGTATTTATAGGGGAGGAGAGGAGGGTTTTCATAATATTTAATTCCTTATTTTATTAATTTCCCTCAAGGATAGAAATAGTGATGATTACATAACCAAAAATAGTAATAAGTTCATGTGATTTTGAACCAATTTGTCTTACATCATCATAACATCATCCATGACCCTATAAATCATGTATTTAGCTTAATTTTCAAATTATTGTATTTTAGTATTCATCAAAAATTCAAGTATTTTATAAAAATACCAAAAATTCACCCTAACCATTTTTCTACATGTAGAATACAAAAATTAAATCCGTTTTTCAAAAATAATTTTCTATGTATGATTGATTTATTTTTTAATTAAAATTATAATTTACTTGAAAAATACAGATTTTAAAACTATAACTTATTTTATAATGTTTTCAAAAATTACATAAGGCCTTATAAAATTATCTTAAAACCAGAAGACATAAAATTGATAATTTATGAACACCTTTTAAGAAAATAAATTTTATTTTAAATTAATTAATTAATTATAATTATTTATTTATGACTTACAAAAATGAAAATACTTTTATTATGGTCATATTATCACTTATAAGATGCATAAATTTTATTTATACATTCATGGGTGATGTTACTATTGTTTTGGACATTTTACTATTCATAAGGGTCATATTGCTATTCAAAAAGGTAACCTTATTGTTCATAAGGGTTAGTTACTATTCACTAAAAATTAAGTTTGTCTTATCAAACTCCAAACATCGTACTAATCGCAACTGTGTTTGTCAGATTTTTGAAATTCAAATCATAGAAGTAACAATATTATGTTTAAAGGTCACATAGTACTTAGTAGTTAATTTTTTTGTTGTTTAATGTGATTATATGACATAATTATAAGAAGGGAATTTCCATTGATAAAACATTTGGTCGTTACATTATTCCCCCTTATGAAATTTTTCCCTCGAAATTTCATTTTACATTCTAAGCCATTGTGTGATTTTCCTTCATTGCCTCCTCCAATTCCCATGTTTCCTCTTCGTACTTATGGTTCTGCCACAGCACTTTGACTAGGTGAGTAATCTTGTTACGTAGAAATTTATCTCTATGATCCAAGATCTTCACTGGATGCTCCTTGTAAGAAAGATCATTCTCCAACTATTCCTCATAAGAAAGATCATTCTCCAACTGTACCACCTCAGAAGAGATTACATGTGAAGGGTCTCGTATGTACTTTCTTAAGAGGGATACATGAAAGACATTTTGTACTTTGTACATAGTAGGTGGAAGTGTTAGTCGATAGGCCATAGCCCTGACACAATCAAGAATCTTAAAGGGGACAATGTACCTGGGACTTAACTTTCCTTTCTTCCCAAACCTCATGACCTTCTTCCATGGAGATGTGCATATAAATACCATGTCTCCAACTTTGAACTCAAGGTATCGTCGATGATTTTCTGTATAACACTTTTGTCGACTTTGGGATGCCTTGATGTGTTGTTGAATGGTTTTCACCTTCTCCGCCATTTCTTCAACCATTTCAGGTCCTAGCAGCATACATTCATCGACTTCATCTCAATACCTCGATGTTCTACACCTTTTCCAATAAAGGGATTCATATGGTTCCATTTTTATACTTGAGTGGAAACTATTGTACCCCTATCACAAAGGAAGGATGGGATACACTTCATTAGAGAAGAAAATGGTATGTATTTTAAATCTACAATAAAAGTTTTATGTGATATGAAACAATATATTTTCCTTTGTTTATATGCATATTGATGAATAAAAAATCCAAATCCACTTCCATACCACTTCATGTGCTATGAAAGGAGGCCCATGTAAATAAAGAGGGTAAACTAGTTGATGAAAACACACAAACAGTATGTAAAACATGTGTAAGTAGAAAATAATAGTAATTCATTATGATTTATAACAATATTACATAAAAATATCTATTTATGTTCATATGTTTTTTATATGTTTTATACAGAATAATCGATAGTGATTGTACCTAAAGAAAAATTACTTTTAGTAGCTTTAAAGTGGCCAGAATAATATGGTTGTGTTATAAGTGTAGGTTTCGGAGTGTCATTGAAAAAATATTTTGTGAATACAAAGATGCAAGAAGATATATATCAAATGATGAAAGGATCGCAGGCATAAATAGATTCTTTACAAGATATTATTGTCTGTTATGGTTTGGTAGACCAATATATGTGAAAATATCAAAGCAAACCAGTAGTGGAAAAAATATCTGCACATGAATACCCAAATAACCCCACTATATTTGATACTAATCATTCCCATCAACCACATACCTCACTTGAAGTAATAAATTTTTCATTACTCTTCCTCCTAAATGTAAATCAAACAACTTTTGGTAAATTTATATTACTAAAATTATATAGGGATAAGTTGTACGTGATTTCTATCTATAAACGCCCACAGATCGCCTTTTTGTGAGGGGTGTGGTGTATAATATCTCAGGAAACATGTTACATAGAAAAGAACTCCCAAAATATCACATGAAAGTGTGTATTAAAGTAAATCAATAGTCTAGTGCTAAGTTTCATGCTCCACTTAATGACCCTGGCATTACAAAGGTCAATGATGCTATTGTAATTTTCATATCATGGCCATTTAATCCTATAAAAATACAAGTGGTATTTCCTTTACAATTTTTTCAAATGAAAAAACCATAACATTTGATAAAAAAAGGTCTGAAGTGAGGTATCGTTTTATAGATGGATAAAATAATGGGGAAATGGAAGGTCATATCAAGACAATATAGTGAATAAAACAATAAAACAAAAGAACTATCTGGGAGTATTTTCTCTCCGTTAATTCCATTGTATCATATATTAACATTAAAACTTCATACAGTCACCACATTGAAAGATTAATATGTGTCTTACATTCAATATAAAGAATATATATTTGGAAATTTCATTACAAACATGGTTGGTCTCAAGAGTATAAATGATATTCTAAAGTTTGAATGGCTAGGAGTCTTAGTTGTGAATACATACATGAGGTACATTTTCATAATCCTTTTGTCCAAAAAATGATCTAAAATGCACATTAAATTTAATAACTATTCATATTTTCTATATGTGTTTATATTACTACTATATAAATGGAAAACCCTGTGAAGCGTGATTTTGATTCATTAATCCCTATATTGTTTCTACGGAAGAAATTTCTTTTGAGTTGAAATAAATTGATAATAAAAAATATAATCTAACCAAGGCATTTAAGAAGAAAATAATAAATGATAGACTCTTGTTGATTCCTACAATATAGGTTTAAAACTCTATAATCTAATCATATAAAATATATTTTTATTTCATTCATTAATTTTTTTTTTAGGAAGCACTGAATGTTAATTACAATCAATTTGGATACCCAAAAGGTTTATTTTTTGTATCCAATACATGGATTTCTATCAAATAGACCACACATGATGTGTATTGTGAATTTTTAATGCACTTCAGTCAACTCTTTATACATAAAATTCGAATTATATGTTCTAGTTTTTGTTTTAACAAGAACTTTGTTATGATAGATAGATCTATAAATATAGGTTAAATCATGGTATATGTTTGGTGAATGCACATAAAAATCTTATGTGTTTATTCAAAATGGAAACAAATTAAGGTATATATAGAAATATTTAACTATCAAAACATTTTTCAAAACAATTTTATCAGTTTGGTCAATGTTTCTACAGTGTATGAATCAATATGACAACAACGATTATGGATATTACATTTTCAAATTTATAAAATATATCATACACCATAAAAAGACTATCATCCCCAAACAAGTAATTTACGAAGGTAATTATAATTTCCTTAAAAATATTTCTTAATCATTTGTTTGTCTATATTTTCTCAGTACTTCTGAGATTTCCAACAATCTACATACTCAAAAGTAGAAGTAAAATTGTTTAAAGATGAGTGGGTATATTACATGGTGTTATAATGTTTTTCAACATAAAATTTAAGTGATAACCTATTATGTTTGTGATCTAGTATGGGCTATTACCTTAGAGATACACTTGGGATATGAAGCATTAGTATTGTAATGCTTATATATTATTTTTTATTTGTTTCTCAAGGAGAATTAAAATGGATGGAATCAATTTTTTTAGAAATGAATGGGATGAATACATCATGTCAGAATATATATAAACATCAAAAAGAGGTAACTTCGTGCTATTTATTTAGTTAATTTTATCATCATTTTTATTTGATATTTATTTTATTAAATTTATCCATTAGTTCAAAATACATGTCACATGCTCAAAACCAAGTAAACAAATTCATATTGTATTGATAATTTAGAACATCAATCCATAAGTTATTTTTTATGTGTAGGAATTGAATTTACATAAATCAGATATGTGATGTGGTCAATGTAACTCAAAGTGTGTGTTTTCGATACAAAAGTGTCATTTTAGTTTGAAACACGTATCACATATCCAAAACCAAGAAAATGAACTTGGATTGTTTTCAAACTTTAGTAAAATGATCCATAATTCATTTGTGACATGTAGAAATCAACCATGCATCAATACAACACTCAATGTGGTTGGTATGACTTTTAGTACATGTTTTCAATATAAAAGTGACATTTTCATTTAAAATGCACATCATATAGTCAAAATCAAGAAAAATAGAGGTTTTGGGCATAGTGGGAGCATTGTATGGGTCATGAATAACTTTTATTTTTTCCATGATCAATGATTAATCCAATATTTACATGAAGATAAATGTTGTGATCAACTGAATTGAATCAAATAATATAGACAATAGATAAATTCTAGAACTAAAGCATGGGAACATCACATATTATTTATAATTAATTTAAGCAATTAAAGAATTACTTTGTGAGAAATTATTTCTTAATTGATGGATATGATAATGAATCTAGGTATTATTGTCATTGTGTTATAGGAATCTAGAGTAGATTCCATATAGTAGTGATCCACATGTGTTCCAATAATCTCTAAACATCGTCATACGAATCTTTGGGTACTATCATGGTAGATCCTATCACTTGTGTTGTTCACCTTTGATCTTCCTAATAATCGCTTCCAATGGATTATCCTTGATCTATCTAGACTTGAGAGTGGAAGTTGTAGGAATATCACTCTCCGTTCTGGGAGAGGGAGCTCTCTAGGGCTTGAGAGGATTCTCTTCAGATCTCATTGTGCACAACACAATAATGAATTAGCTCACTTAAAAAATTAATATAATTGGATTTATATACCACTAGAGTTAGAATAAATAATTTCACAAGTTCCCTTTATTATTTATTTAATCCCCACAAAACTACATGTCTATAATAATAATATTATTATTTCATTACATGCACTAAATTCATGAATTAAATTAAATATTATTTATTCAAATAATATTCAATATATATTATTTCTTACTGGACTATTTGACATGGTCTTTCATTCCTCCACAATATTTATTGGTCCTTAAATAATGATTATTTATTTGATAAATAAATATCACTTTATTATTCAGCAATAAATAAATAAATATTATATTTACTAAATATAAAATATATATTTATTAAATATTTTTATCACATGATATTTTCTTGAATAATTGGTGAAAGAATATGTGCAATAAAGAAAACATAAATAATTATTATACCATGTGTGGTAATAATACTTATTCAACTTTTTAAATAATAAATAATAATATATTATTTAACTAAGATTCTAGATACACTTAGTGTGTGACCCTCCAGGACTCTTTCTCAATGGAATTAGGAGAAGTAGCATAAAGTCCAAGTCTAGCATCTAAAAACACGCTAAGGAACCCATATAGAAAGAATTTAATGCCATAATGAAATAATACCTTATACATACTCTTAATGTGTAATGTAATATATTTATCATGATATCTCTAATCAAGCAGGTTGTATGCTAGTTTCATCAACCTATATGCTTGATGTATCTTTCTTTGACTTTTCAGAAATTGAACTTTCCTATAGAACACCATGGTCATGGATTTATTTAGGATATATAATTTCCATCAAATAGCCTGAGATATCAACTTCTGTTACAGAACAAAAGTGTAAAATCCTTTCTCTCGTTATTCATTATTGAAATATTACTCATGATGCACCCAACATATCCTACCTCACTGCAAACATATTTCATCATGGTTTTTGTCAACAGATCAAAGTACGTAACTTATAACACTCATTAATAATAATATTAAAGTCTAATAATCAATACACACATATGAAACATCCAATTACACATATAAATATGGATTTCCTACTAGTGGATTTCATTCTCATAATAACCTACACTAGATATTACCAAGGGAGTACACCATTAGAAGGTGCCTCGATGTCCTATGAGTCTTCATCCCTAGTAGCCTATATCATTTATGTCCCTCAAATGATTTTATCTATTTATAAAACATATATTTTAAGAATATTTTCATGGAACTTATAGGTTCTCATCATAGAGAGGAATTGTTATAACCTTTGAATGTGATAGTTACTCTTAGTGCATCATCACATACTATATTACACATAAGGACTACCATGATGTGATAAGTAGTTTATTAATTTTTAAAATAATGAATACATTTTATTATAAAGTACATATAAGTTGGTTCTATGGCACTAACTATAATGGACTCTATAGCTAACTGCTATCAACCTTCAGTCTAATAGCTCTCACATGATACTCATGCTTCTCTTGAGATAGGCCTTTATTAAAGGGGTTCACCACATTTTATTTTGTGAGAACTCTGCTTACTACAACTTCACACCTTTGAGAAAAATCCCTCATGAGGTGATACTTTTGGTGTATTTTCTTTTTCCATTGGTGTGAACTTGGATTTTTTTTAAGAGTCACTACTACAATATTGTCACAATAAAATTTGATAGTGTATTTTTTATTAGGTACCACATCAAGCTCTTGGAAAAAAATTCTTATCTAAAAAGCTTCCTCGGCTACATCATAAGCTCCTATATACTCAAAATTCATTATAGAATCAATGAAAACTGGCTACTTTGAACTCTTCTAACTCATAGCTCCTCTAATAAGACAAAAAACAAATCCAGACTATGACTTCAGATCATTTTGATCTATATGAAAACTAGCATCAGTATAACCCATGATGACCATATCCTCATCTCCTATATACGCCAGGAATATATCTTTAGTTCTTCTTAGATACTTGAGGATAGAATTAATATCATACCAATTTTGTTCTCCAAGATCTTCTTGATAACTTCCTACTATGATCAATGTATAGGAGATATCGATTATAGTATATAAAATGTCATACATGATTGATCCTATCACTGAAGCGTATGGGATCTTACTCATTCTCTCTTTCTCCTGTTGTTTTTTAGAAAAAAAATTTCTTAAAAAGATATATACCATGTGACACTAGAACCAATTCCCTCCTAGATTGTTCCATACTAAATATCTTTAGTATCTAGTTAATGTGTGTTCTTTGACTTAGACCAAGAAGGCTCTTTGATCTATCATGAATGATCTTGATCCCTAGAATATAGGCTGCTTCACCTAAGTCCTTCGGGGAGAAATACTTGTTCAACTAGTCCTTAATATATTGTAAGACTGGTATATCATTTCTAATAATTAATATTTCATCAACATATATCACTAAGATAATGAATGAATTCTCACCTAACATTTTATAAACACATGAATCACATTCTTTCTTAATGAAACCAAATTCTTTTATATCTTTATAGAATTGAGTGTTTCATGACCTAGATGCTTGCTTAAATACATAAATGGATCTCTGTAATTAATAAATATTTTTAGAATCACCTGGAATCACAGACCCTTTCGGTTGTGTCATGTATACATCTTCTTCAAGGTTCCCATTAAGGAAAGCTATTTTGAAATCCATGTTCCAAATTTCATAGTCATGATAAGCTACTATAGAAAATATAATTCTAATGGATTTAAACATGGAAACTATTGAGAAGAATTCATCATATTCAATTCATTTATTATATTTAAACCCTTTAGCCACTAACCATGATTTATAGGTATTTAATTTACCTTCCATGTCTAGTTTTCTCTTGAATACCCATTTTCACCCTATGATATTTATATCAACTGGCGTATCGACCAGAACTGAAACTTGGTTCTGATACATGGAATCCATTTTAGAATTCATGGATTCTTTCCATCTTGCAACTTCTGAGATCTCTACTACCTCTTTTTAGGATATAGGTTCATCATTGTCAACCAATAATGAGTCACCATCTTCAGTGACTAGAAAACCATATCACTCTAGTTCTCTTACCTCTCTAGTGTTCCTATATAGTACTTGTGTTTCAAGAACTACTTCTTCCATGGGGACTAGTAAAATTTGTTACTCAACCAACTCTTGGTATCTTGATCATCAACATCAATTAAGTCTATATTTCTCTTGTTATTCTTTTTGAGTATGCTCTCTCTCTCAAGAAAGACAAATTTTATGGTGACATTCACTTTCTTGTCTGAGGGTTTGTATAGGTAGTATCTCTTTTTTTCCTTAGGATACCTTATAAAGAAAAAATTTATGCCCTGAGGTGCTAGTTTTTTCCTGAAAAAGAATTAATAAATTCCTCACAACCCCATACATGTGTATGTGACAAAGAAAGTTTTTTTCCACTCCATAACTCAAAGAGAATTCCATTTTCATCTTTAGTTGGTACTCGGTTTAGTGTGTATGCCATAGTTTGTAATGCATATCCACAAAATGATAATGGATGATCTTCATGACTCATCGTTGACCATACCACGTCTAAAAAGGTATGGTTTCTCATTTCACTAACACCATTCCTTAGTGGTGTGTAAGGTGGAGTGATTTGAGATAGAATCTCAAACTCTAGTAAAAATTTGATAAACTTTTGGTTAAGATATTAATTACCTCAATATAATCAAATCTTCTTTATCTTCTTTCAAATTTGATCCTCTACTTAATTCTTGAATTCTTTGAATTTCTCAAAGGACTCAAACTTATACCTCATCAAGTAGACATAGACATATCTACTCAATTCATCAGTAAAAGTTATGAAATAAGAATACCCATCTATATCTTCTACTGGAAATGGTTCACACACATCAGTGTGTACCAATCCTAAAATATCTATGGCCATTTTACCCTGAACATAGAATGGTGGTTTGTTCATTTTTTCTTATAAGAAAACATGGAATCTTTCAAGTGGTTTTATCTCAAAAGAGTCTAAATAACCATCTTGACAGAGCTTTGTCTAATGATTCTCATTTACATGACCAAGATGGTGATGCCATAGTTGGGTGTTATATCAGTCATGTGAACATGATTCATTATCTATTTCCAATACTTGGTTTTCATAATTTAATACATAAAGACCATTATTTAAATATTCCATACCATAACATTTGTTGTCTTTATAAGAGTAACAAATTTTATTTTCAAACATGAAAATAAAACCATTTGCATCTAGAAGTGATGCATAAACTATGTTCTTGGTAACAATTGGTATATAATAGCAATCCCTTAAAACCAATATAATTATTATTGGAAATGAAAGGTGGTAGTCTTCGATGGCTATAGAAACTAGCCTCACACCACTAGAAGCTCGAAAATCCAACTCTCCACCATAAATCTTTAAGAATCTATTTAGTTCCTACATTTGAATACAGATATGAGAACCATAAGTTGTATCTAATACCCAATGTGTCGATATTGAAAGATTACACTTGATAACGAATAAACCTTTTTCTTCCCCTTGGTTCTAGTTACAGTTCTTCCAATGACCTTTCTTTCCTCATTCAAAAACATACTTCTTCCTTTTCCTTACCCTACCTCTGGATCTTCCTCTTCTTGGAAGGATGGTGCTCAAAAATGTTAGACTTGTTATGATCCTTTGGACCCTTCACCTTGTTCTTCCTTTTATTATTCACTATAAGGACCATGGAACTTCCACACCCCACTTCCTTATCCACTTAGAAAATCAGAGTAAGAAGTTTTGAGAGACTCTTATCATTATTTCTCATGTTATAATTAACAATAAAACTTGAGAAGGTTTTGGATAGTGAGGAATGTATGAGATCTGTATGCAACTCATCTGGGAATTTAATCCCTCAAATGTCTAAGCATCCAATGTATCTAATAAGTTTGACTATATGAGGCCCAGTCGGCACTGACTCTCTAATATTAGTTGTAAACAGAGTATTAGTGGTCTCATATCTCTCTTATCTCACCTTCTCTAGATAGATATCCTGAAGGTGATACATCATGTTATACCCATCCATCTCCTCATGTTGCTTCAAAACCTCATTGGTCATGGATAATATCATGAAACACTGAACATTTGTAGCATCATTCAAATTTTTCTCATAGAGAGTTAACTCTTCCTCACTATCCTCATTACCAGGTTCATTAAGAATAGGTTCTTACAACACATACAATTTCCTTTCATGGTGTAGGATAACACATAACCACATTTTCCATTCTTGGAAAAAAAATTGGGGAGAAGGTTATCATTCTCAAGTATGGGTCACAGTGATATGTTTTAAATCATTTTTTATTGATGTTTATACAAATAAGATGAGTAGTGTTTATTACTTTATTTGATAAATTTTATACAAATAAATAAATATTATATTTATTAATCTCCCACTATTTTATCGAAACCCAATAGCTCTCTCCATTGGCTTCGAAATATCCCGTTGTTTGTAAATTCTAGTGGAAAGGATCCATATTCCCCTTCTAATCACCCCGACTTTGGACGATCAACCGATTTGAAGGATTTTAGGTAGGAATTCCAATTTATGACTACATTTAATCATAGTTCCTTGATCAATTGAGTGGACTCACTAATTCTAAAATCCTAAAATTGCATTTTCTCAACCTTTTCCTCTCAGTTACACAAAGTCTTACTTTGGAAATCAACCATTGATGTGAACTAAGTTAAGTCGACTCAAAAGATCAAATTAGAATTACCTGATAATTGAAAGAACCCCAACTTTAGCTACTCAATCACTTTGAACTATGATTCGATTTTAACTGAATTATTGGAAGGCTATACCAACTTAATATATATAATTAAGGTATTTTATCTTTATGTGTTAATTTCCGATTATTATCTTTATTACATGATTGTTAATATTAAATTGATTTAATTAAATGATTATCCATGATTAACCATGTTTGAGATAATATTTACGCATAATCCAATTTATTTTAGTTCCATATTTTATGCTTATTAATTCATTAATTCAAGTTATCATGAAAAAACATCCATAATGAATTAACCATGCAACATGATCAAAATAAAATAATAAAGTGGCATGATCATGAGATTATAATAATGGTTAGTTTATCTAGCGGATGATAAATCAGTCGTTGGACTATGGGAAAATTGCCTTGAACCATTTATGGTTCTTATTGCAGCTTTCCATCTATCCGCCTATGTACCTATCTTGTATTGGTTCTTCCTCAGCTCCATACTTGAACTGCCTCCACTAGCTTGGGAGCTCCATCCATTACATATGATTTTACTCACATACAGATGAGGGAACCAAAGGATTGGTTAAGGAGTTTACATAAAATAAACCATGGGAATTCAAGCCCTTGCATAATGAGAGGAGAGATGACACACGTGCAAACTATTTAATTTAATAATAACTTAAATGAAACCAATCGCATATAATGTTCTGGTCTAGGATCATGATCATCCACTTGGATGAAACAAATTACACATTTAATAAATTTTCATTCAATTCTAATAATTCTTATTTAAGATAAATCATGCTTGAATAAATTAATTATGCTCTTTTATTAATCAATTATTTTATCTTAGTTCTCATGTGAATTTCCTTGATATTCTCTTCCATCATAATTTTAAACAAATTAAATAAATTTATTTAAAATTATCTTTGTATAAAAATATACCTTGGATGCAACATGGTGAGTACTCGTTTGAAATACCCAACATGTATTATACTCATATATTATTTACTCTTACAATATGTGTAATACACGACTTATCACATAATTTCGTGGCATGTACTATCAACTTAATGACCACACAGAACACATGGTATTTACGTAGCCTGTTATGCTTCAATGTACGTAGAGTAATAACTGTAATATGGCTTATACATGATATGTAGATTCGAACATTATGGATATATTAATTAAAAATTTATATATATATAACATATCACATGGAATGTACTATCAACTTAATGACCACACAGAACACATGTTGATAAGGTTTGCATAATAGATTGGATTAATTTTCAATTCTACATAATTTGGTAAAAGTACACAGTGTGTGCATTGGAGCTACATGGAATGTATTTTTCTCACCATCTATCTATGGAACACGCTTAGGAACTCAGCATGTAATTGTGCCATAAAAAATGGAGTACATGGCATGTACATGGGCTACTCGGTGTGTGGTCTCCGAGTTACACGCCCACCAGTCATGTAGGTTGTGTAAGAGAATACACAACCCATTTATGACTAAGGTACTAAATGTCGTGTACTAATGTTACATGGCACGTACTCCGGATGACTGTGCACCAAGTTGGCATAATCAACACAGGGTGTATAATTAAATTCACCTCATGTAATAAATGCACATAGATTGAATTAATTCTAAATTAATTCTTGGTGTATTAAACACTAGTACACAGTGTGTAGCTCTGAATTACATAGTGTGTACTCTTGTGTTATCCAGCCAGACTTCTCAGCACCTTCGGATGAGATCTTCGAATTTATTTTTTTTATAAATTAATCGATTTGACTATATTTATGAGAAACAAAAAAGGAAGAAATAAGATCTCGTAATTTGGATTAAAGAATGATTAAACTAGAATTGAAAACCAATGAAAAATGTCTAAATAAATCAAAAATATTTAAATAATTATAAATAATTATTTCACCGCTCTGATACCACTTGAAGGTTCTGGGCATAGCAGAAGCATCAGATGAGTCATGCTCAGCTTTTCTTTTTTCCATGATCGATGATTAATATGATATCTAAATGAAGATGAATGTCATGATCAATGGAATTGAATCAAATAATATAGAAAATGGATAAATGTAATAAACAAAGCATATGATCATCACATATTATTTATAATTAATTTAATCAATTAAAGAATTACCTTATGAGAAATTCTTTCTTCATTGATAGATCTGACAACTGATCAAAGTTGTATCAACATTGCGTTGTTGGAATCAAGAATAGATTTTCTCTAGTGGTGATCCACACGTGTTCCATGAATCTCCAAACATTGTCATAGGAATATATGAGTGCTAGCACGGTGGATCCTGTCGCTTGCATCGTTCACCTTTGATCACCCTGAGAATTGCTTCCAAAGAATTTTCTTTGATCTCTCTAGACTCAAGAGTATAAGGTGGAGGAAGATCACTCTCCATTATTGGGTGTATTCTGGGAGAGGGAGCTCTCTAGGGCTTGAGAGGATTCTCTCTAGATCTCAGTGTACACAACACAAAAATGAATTGACTCACTTAATAAAATAATATAATTTGGTTTATATACTGCTAAGGTTAGAATAAATAATTTCACAAGTGACCTTTGTTATTTATTTAATCCCCACAGAACCTCGTGTCTATAATAATATTATTTTTATTACTATTTCATAACATTATAAACTCATGAATTAAATTAAATATTATTTATTCTAATAATATTCAATATATATTATTCCTCACTGGACCATTTGACTCGGTCCGTCATTCCTCCACAATATTTATCGAGCCTTGAATAATGGTTGCTTATTTAATAAATCAATGTCACTGCATTATTCGATAATAAATAAATAAATATTATATCCACTAAATAGAAAATAAATATTTATTAAATATCTCGCTCACATAATATTCTCTCGAATAATTGGTGACGAAATATATGCGATCAAGCAAACATGGATAATTATTAAACCACGTGTGGGAATAATATTTATTCAACTTGTTAAATAATAAATAATAATATATTATTTAACTAAGATTCTGGATATACTTAGTGTGTGACCCTCTAGGCCTCTTTCTAAGTGGCTTTAGATGAAGCAGCCTAAAGTCCAAGGTTAGTGTCTAGCAACTCACCAAAGCACCCGGTAACATCCTAGGTAAATAAGGAATATAACATTTTCATATTTATTAAAATTTATTAATTAAATATTAGTTTTACTTTAAATGGGATGCTATGTTTGATGGCGTACCTGATACGCAACAATGGGTTTCTTTGAAATCTTATGTTGCACACAATGCTGAGTCATACTGAAAACTAATATTATTTTAAATGGTAGTTAACGCCTAGCGGTTGTACTGGCGGGAATGGACAGAACTAACTAAAATATGAATATACATGTTTTTTAAATATTTTTACATTTATTCGATAAAATTTAGAGGCTTAAAATAATAAAGAATCTAATTTTAAGCATAAATACTCTAATATTCATTAAAAGGTCGATTTACCGCCTTTTGATGGTGAACCCTCATTAAATCTATTTTTAACACTTTTATATGTTCTATTTGACAAAATAATATTCTTATTTAGAATCAGGACATCAAAATTTACTTTGGATAAAATTTTGGTATTTTTCAAATAAAGTTCATTTTTTTATGAATAGTGAAAAATATTGTATTTTAATTCAAAACTGCCTTTTACTCTAATTTATTTATATGGTTAGATTATATTTATAAATGGTTTTAAAGTATAATTAAATTATATTTTTATCATTTAATCCAATTTTGGTCATTGGAAGTAATTTCTCTTTGAAATTGGACATAAATAAGTGTCAATCTTTAGATAGTTATTATTTCTTAAAAATACACTTTTTATTTGGACAGCGGGAATTAATTTTAAATTAATTTCTGTCACTTCTGTGTTTTGAATTTAGAAAAATGGATTCCATATTTGGAATCAATAGGTCCAAATTGTGTAAATAGGTAACTTTTATTTTTAGTCATTTTAAATATTTACCTCAGTAAATATTTTATTTACCATGGTTAAAGGGTAAATCTGGTAAATAAGGGTAAAAAATATTATTATAATAATATTAAATTACCCTAACATGTGTCCTAATCCTATTGGTTGATACATTTCCAACTATGGTCATCCTTGGGTCTATTTTGGGACCTCATGGAGCCATTTGGGAGTGATAATGACACTTTATATTAATTAATTTAAAGTAACGACAAAAATGACATAAACATGTATCTTTTAGTAAATCAATATTTACATAGAGTTATATAATTTATCTATTGAATTATAGATTTCCTAAATTATGGTATTTTTTTATAATTTTTAGACATCAAATAAATAAAATTATTTATGACACAATAATGATGCAGTATTTACCTCATTAATGAATTATTTAAATAAATAAGATTATAAAGATTAAAAAAATATCCAAAACCTATCCAATTATTATTGGATGATTTTATTTTGAACATTAGTCATCTTATATTTGACTTTAATAAGTTTTGGACCTTTAGAAACCGAAAATCATTATATAATAAAATAATATTTTTAAACTTTCCTAAAGAGCTCCTCCTCCCCCTTATAAAAAACTCTCACTTCTAACACATTTTTCACACTTCTCAATCCCCTTGTATTGTCCAAAATCTACCAAATTAAGCTCCCTATATCCCTCTCCTCCTAATAAAAGCCTTCCCCTAGGAAGAAGGCAATTCAAGTAAACCTTCTGGTTCAAACCAAAGGGAGATACCCGATTTAAAGGTAACGTCATCTCTTAAGTTCTTTTGTTTTATTTTACTTCTCCAACCCCATAAACTCTTTTTATTACTTTATTTTATAACAAAATAAGTATAATAAATATAATATGTTGTTTTTATGAGAATTATTTTAACTAAAGAGATGACGTTAATTTACACACACCTCCATCTAATGGGTAAAGAACATATTGTTTCTATGGACGGTGAACTACTGTCTCACGAAACGATGATTGTTCAATCTTCTCCTACCACCTCTTATGGTGGACATTATGATGGAACTTTATTTATATATTATATATATTATTTTTATGTTTTATCTATTCTTCTGTAATTTTTATTTACTAATATACCATTATGCTTTCCAATATGTGTAAATATGATAATTTCATTTGAGGAAGTGCGGACTACCGCCCCCTCATGGTGATATGATTCGTTCATGACATACATGGAATGTATAAAGGCTTTCATTAATTAAATTATGTAAAAGATATATCATATGATTTTATACTAGAATTATAATATACCTATGTATCATTAAGTTTTCATTCCATTAAATATGAAATAGAAATGAAAGTAGCGTTCATGCGTACGTACGGCTTACCGTCTCCATAAACAGTGCATTTCATTTCTTATCTCCAAATGTTATGTAATATTATAAATACATAAATGTACTGGATATATATGATATATATGATATCTAAATTATTAATATCATTCTGGAGATAATGGGATTTTTACCACATGAACAACTTGTAATTATAAGAAGTTCATTTTTGACTCAAGTACCAAATATCGACAAAATGTTCGATATGAACTCAAATAATTAACTAATTGTTATAGAAAGGTAATAATTGATATAAAAGGAATAATAAACTTGAAAAGTTTCTTAAGAAAGTATAAATTAACTTTAGTTTATTATTCTGTAGATTAAAGAACGATTGATTCAAGTCAGACACGAGGTAAGGGGGTTTCTTATCTTGCTTTTAATTTCATGAGATTTCCATTGTTCACCACTTATTTATTGCATGTGGTGTATTTTGTACTAAAATTTGATATATATTATCATGATTATATTTATATTCATGGTATTATGTTATTCATTTGGTGGTTATTAACTTTTAGTCTTACGACTCATTTGATTACAACGTGGTGAGGGGTTTTCTTATCTCACTTTTAATTTCATGAGATTTTCATTGTTCGCCACTTATTTATTGCATGTGGTGTATTGTGTACTACCATTTGATATATATTGTCATTATTCTCTTTATATTCATTTTATTATATGATTAATCTGGTGCTTATTACCTTTTGGTCATATGACTCAATTGATTACAACGTGGTTAGGGGTTTTCATCTCACTTCTTATTCCCGTGAGATTCATGCTATATTTGTCACTATTTCATTTGTGTGGTGTATGGACTGCCCATGATTGTACTCTTTGTGTAATATAATTTCACTTATGGGTATTTACATCTTCATCTTATGTTCCTTCTTTCATGTGGTGTATGTTTGTATGTTACTAAATCGTTAAGGGAACTTTTCACCCTCCTGTTTTTAAAAGACTTCTTTTTGTTATGTCTTTTAATTTACATCTTTTTATGTTGGGATATGTTCTTATATATCCTTTTTGCTGTAAATTTTATGTCCAAGTTATGGGATACCTTTTTTTCTCTCATCAACTCATTTTCTAAATTTTAACGTGACGTCGTTAGGCTGTCGAATTTCTGTAAGAAAACTTCTTAACCCAATTTCAATTCTTTGGGTTAAACTTCTACTTCTTGATTATGTCATGATATGAATATGTTTGAATGGACTCAGATTGTTTTAAACTCAATATCCAATCATATTTAATGTATTTATATTTGTCACACATTATTATGTAATTGATTTATCATTAATCTAAGGATACCATTTTTTATAAGGTATTTTGTCTCAATTTAAATTCCATTGAGACTTCATTGTTGTTATGAACCAATTCACTTTTATATAGTATTAATACTGTCATTTGGAATATTATATCATGAATCCCTTTATTTTCATGATATTATAAAGTTTTGATTAATTTTATTCCTCAATAATTTGTATTCAAGTGTCTCTCATTTGGTTAGGAACTCTTTAACTAAAATATCATTTTAAATGTTTTAAAGATTTATTCTTATAAATCTTTCTCATTAATGTCAATGTTTTAAAAATGGTTTTAAGGATTTATTTATATGGACATGAATGTTTTGAAATTAAGATTTCTTTAAAAGCTTCAAAGTGGTGTGGGATACTTTGATTCAAAAATCTCTTTATTAAATGGTTTTAAAAATGGTTTGATAAAGCATTGATTATGTCAATATCTTGAAATGATATATTTTGATTGCAATGTGGAAATGTTATATTTACTTTATGCATGTTTTATGTGTTATGAATATTTTATGGTTATTTTCCATTGTTTACTTATACAGGTGGTTCTGTGATAAACCTAGGGCAGGTGAGCCTGAGACAGCTCTCCAATGCATTGGGTAACGCGACGGAGGTAAACGTAAATGTTTCTCCTAAGATATTTAGGGAATATAATGTTATGGGTATTCCAACATAACTCCCTACATAGCTATGATAGCTACAATGCAAGTATGATGTGGATTCCATAAGTTACCTTTATGATTTATGATTTCTATGTTTTATTCATAAATCTTATGATTTCATGAGGTATGTTATGATTGAAAAGTATGGTTTCATTGATTTGTATTTATTGATGGGTTAATGTTTCCTTTCCTTAATTTATAACCCTTACTAATATTTTTATGCCCATCCCAAGTTTTTGAAATATTTTCCACAGGACTTAAAGATGAATAAGGTCAAGGATGGGATCATGGAAAAGTCATGTTGTCTAAAACGTGGAACTAGACATGTTTATTTTTAAGAGTTTTTATTTTATGAAAAAAATGGATACTTAGTAGTAGTGTTTACATGTAATTTTCAAGATGATATTTAATAGTTATGGCCTATTTCTCTAAAGCTCTAAACCCAAAAAGATCCCCAATGTGAATTCTTGATTTAACTCAAGATTAAATAATGATTAAGGTCAGGTCCTTATAGTTGGTATCAGAGGTCGGTTTAGATAACTTTAGAGTTTAGGGTGTTATTTAAGCATAAGTGACATGACCATACTGGTTAGCATATTAGAAAGATTCACAGTTATTTTAGAGGTGATAAATGGTTATTATATTTTGGGGTGTAAAATGAAAGGTATTAGATAACCTTTGAGTGTGAAATATGTTATGGTTATTTTTGAGGAATTTGTCTCTCTTTTTTTTGAATGTTATGAAATTGTATAGTTTTTGAAAAAGGATAACACACAGACCATGTGACAACCCATCGTGTCAGACAAAACTATGGTAATCGAACCCACAACCAAAGTGCCATTTGGATTTATCACCTACCACTGAACTACGTGAAGTCCCTAGTTAGTATGACTAATTCTTTTTAGTTAAATGATTTTATGGATCAAGAATAATTTTATTTTGGATCTTATGTTTTCTCAAATGGACATCCTTAGTATAGGAAAATGATTTGGTGATTAAGTAATAAAGGTTATTTTGGAAGACGTTCCCTCTTTTGGGAACACTATATGCTTAAGGAAAATAAAATATTATGGGATTTAAATTGTG
Organism: Viscum album; assembly: GCA_963277665.1. Lineage (NCBI taxonomy): Eukaryota > Viridiplantae > Streptophyta > Magnoliopsida > Santalales > Viscaceae > Viscum > Viscum album. The sequence goes on from OY728123.1 coordinate 655,592,550, forward strand.
GAGTAATGGTTGAAATATTATTTTCGAAGAATCTATGTTTTTATTATGGACATAAGGTGATTTTGGTTATTTATGGAAATGATTAATCTATCATAGATAATATTTTTTTAGGTTAATTACACTTCAGTATGAGACTTTAAGAGTAGTCGATGTTTTTGGAGATAAATGTTAAGATTTGTTGTGGAAGACTATGTGATTAAATCCTTATAAGTTTTGGGTTTCATTCTTAGTTTGGATTATTTTGAATAATTTTAAGGACAATTGTATATTGAATGAAATTTCTTGAACTTTGGGTTCGTTTTTTTGAATTTTGTAGATTAAGAGTATTATTTATTTTTATAAAGGATTATCCTTTTTGGGATTATTTGATCTTGTACTAACCAATTTTGGTTTTGGTTGATGTCTAAAGATAGGGGAAATATATAGTTCATATTTTGTAGATTATGTGATACTCTAGAAGTTTATTCTAGCACTTCAAGTGTGACCAAGTCATCTTGAATACTTACCATTTGTAGAAAATATGAGTTTGTGGTTGAATTTTATTAAAGCATGACACTCTACATGACAAATAAGTATATTTCCTTACAATCTTAGTCTAGTTATTAATAAAATTATTCAACTCTATGAAAAGGATCTTGAATCAAAAATGTTTTAATCTCTCTTTTATCATCATACTTTTACCCAACCACAAATTTATGGTATTATGGTGGTTAAATTTCTGTGATCAAGTTCTCTATCACTCTCTATTAATATATGAGAGTTAGTTTCTCTTCCATATCCATGTTTTCATGGAATCATAGTATATTTTGTCTCAGGTGAACTTTGTAATTCTCTTATTTTATTTTAAAGTGATATTTTTATTGACTCTTTTTCCAATGTGGGACTTTCAATGAAGTTTCCAAGCCCAATTTTAAAATTGCTAGGACGCAATTCCCAAAAAGGGGGAAGGATGTAACATCCCAGGTAAATAAAGAATATAGAAATTTCATATTTATTAAAATTTGAGAATTAAATATTATTTTTACTTTAAATGGGATGCTATGTTCGATGGCATACTCGATACGTAATAACAGGTTTCTTTGAAATCTTATGATGCACACAATGCTGAGTCATACTGAAAAATAATATTATTTTAAATGGTAGTTAACGCCTAGTTGTTGTATTGGCAGGAATGGACATAACTAACTAAAATATGAATATAAATGTTTTTTAAATGTTTTTACATTCATCCAATAAATTTTAGAGGCTTAAAATAAGAAAGAGTCTGATTTTAATCATAAATACTCTAATATTCATTAAAAGGTCGATTTACAACCTTTTGATGGTGAACCCTCTTTAAATCTATTTTTGGTCACTTTTATATATTCTATTTGACAAAATAATATTTTTCTTTATAATTGTGACATCAAAATTTACTTTGGATAAAATTTTGGTATTTTTCTGATAAAGTTCATTTTTTTTATGAATAGTGAAAAATACTCTATTTTAATTCAATACTGTCTTTTAATATAATTTATTTATATGGTTATATTATCTTTATAAATGATTTTAAAGTATAATTAGATTATATTTTTACCATTTAATCCAATTTTTTTCATTTCAAGTAATTTCATTTTGAAATTGGACATAAATAAGTGTCAATCTTTTGATAGTTATTGTTTCTTAAAAACATGCTTTTTGTTTTGACAGCGGGAATTAATTTTAAATTAATTTCTGCTACTTCTGTGTTTTTAATTTGAAAAAATTTATTCCATATTTATAATTATGAGATCCAAATTTTTTAAATAGGTAACTTTTATTTTTAGACATTTTAAATATTTAACTCAGTAAATATTTTATTTACCATAGTTAAAGGGTAAATCTGTTAAATAAGGGTAAACAAATATTGTTATAATAATATTAAATTACCCTAACATGTGTCTTAATCCTATTGGTTGATAAATTTCCAACCATGAGCATCCTTAGGTTGATTTTGGGACCCCATGGAGCCACTTGGGATTGATAATGACGCTTTATATTAATTAATTTAAAGTAAAGACAAAATTGATATAAACAAATATCTTTTAGTAAATCGATTTTTACATAAGGTAATTTAAGTTACCTCTTGGACTATAAATATTAATTGGAAATCTAAAAATATTTCCTACATCGTGGTATTTTTTTATAATGTTTATACATCAAATAAATAAAATTATTTATGACACAATAATGATGCAGTATTTACCTCATTAATGAATGATTTAAATAAATAAGATTTTAAAGATTAAAACAATATCCAAAACCAGTCCAATTCTTATTGGATGGTTTTATTTTGAACATGATTCATCTTATCTTTGACTTTAATAAGTTTTTTACCTTTATAAACTGAAAATCATTATATAATAGAATAATATTTTTAAACTTTCCTAAAGAGTCTCTCCTCCCCCTTACAAAAATCTCTCACTTATAACTCATTACTCACACTTCTCAAGCCTCGTGTCTCATCCAACCTCTACCAAATTAAGCTCCCTACATCCCCCTCCTCCTCTTAGAAGCCTTCCCCTAGGCATAAGGCAATTAAAGTAAACCTTTTGGTTCAAACCAAAGGAAGATACCCGATTTAAAGGTAACGTCTTCTCTTAAATTATTTTGTTTTATTTTACTTCTCCAACCCCATAAACTCTTTTTATTCCTTTATTTTATAAAAACACCATTATCCTCAATATACTAGGTTTTTTTATGATAATTATTCGAACTACACTTACACACACCTCCATTTAATGGGTAAAGAACTTATTGTTTATGTGGACGGTGAACTACTGCCTCATGAAATGATGATTGTTCAATCTTCTCCTACCACCTTTCATGGTGGACATTATGATGGCACTGTATTTATATATAATATATATTATGTTTATGTTTTCTCTATTCTTATGTAATTTTTATTTACAAACATACCTTTATGCTTTCCAATATGTGTAAATACGATAATTTCATTTTAGGATGTGCGGACTACCGCCCCCTCAAGGTGATATGATTCGTTCATGACATATATGAAACGTATAAAGGATGGAGTTAATGAAATTATGTAACATATATATAATATGTTATTATACTGGAATTATAATATACCTATGTATCATTATGTTTTCATTCCATTAAATATGAAATAGAAATGAAAGTATCGTTCATGCGTACGTACGGCTTACCGTCTCCATGAACGGTGCATTTCATTTATTATCTCCAAATGTTATGTAATATTATAAATACATACATATATTGGATATATATGATATATATGATATCTAAATCATGAATATAATTCTGTAGATAATGGACTTTTGACCACATGAACAACTTGTAATTATAAGAAGTTCATTTTTGACTCAAGTACCAAATATCGACAAAATGTCCGATATGAACTAAAATAATTAACTAATTGTTATAGCAAGGTAATAATTGATATAAAAGGAATAATAAACATGAAAAAAGTTCTTAAGTAATTAGAAATTAACTTTAGTTTATTATTCAGGAGATTAAAGAATGATCGAGTCAAGTCAGACATGAGGTAAGGGGTTACTTATCTCACTTTTAATTTCATGAGATTTCCATTGTTCACCACTTATTTATTGTATGTGGTGTATTTTGTACTACCATTTGATATATATTATCATGATTCTATTTATATTCATGGTATTCTATGATTCATTTTGTGAGGACCCATCCCCAGAACACCTGGGGACAGTGCCTTTAGAACATGATGTGTACATTTTAACAAAACATGAACAGATAAATTACACATCATGTCCCATCCAGAGAGGATCGAATTCAGTTCAAGTTCTGGTAAACCAGCCTCTCCTATCATACTTTTTCTTTTTGGCTCAGGCTGAAACCTGAAAATTTAATTCACAAATTTAGGGTGAGCATATGAATGCCCAGTAAGTGGTTTAAAATAAACCAATATAAATTTTGAGAAAAAAACATTCTTTAAAACATTCTATAAAACACTTTCTTTGAAAAAAAGTTATAACACATGTAACGAATCATAATAGTGCTTATCTTAAAAGAACAAGCTAGCAGAAATTTAAGAATACGTGGTTCAATTTAGGCATTCCCATTTAGTGTAATAAGTAAAATGATTTTTAAACATGTATGACATATGGATATGTAAGAACAGGTTAAAAAGAGAATAATTAGAGTTTCAAAAAAATATAATAACTGCAATTACATACACTGAATGCCAATTAAACATACGTCATGCCATAAGCTTTTACTTTTCTGATACTCATAAGTAGTGGCACTTAACCATGGATACTCTACTAATCGAATATCCATTTGGTTACATTATTATCTTACACATAATGAGAGAATGTATAATGTCGTACTTCTATGTCACGGCCTTGTGCCAAGACCTAAGGGCTAATTGTGATTGGACCCTATCCCGGAGGGCTTACTTTTACCGGTCCCCATCCCGGAGAGCTTACTTTTACCGGTCTCCAACCCGGGGAGCTTACTTTTACCGGTCTCCAACCCGGAACATGCTAGTCCAATACATTCCTCATATGTCAGATCGGGTCGTGTACTCAAGATGTCTCATACCACCTTGAATAATTAAATTTATTTCAAGTTACTAAAGGTGTCCCATACCACTATGAGTAATTTGATTTCCTTATCTTATTATCATGTTAAGACACATGCATGCATCAATGAGTGCAACTATACAACGGAAAATGAAACCATTTAAACCATAAATACATAATATGATAGTCATTCTAGTAAGAGTTTACCAAAGGCATACATGGCTCATTACATTATTTGAACAAACGATAATTACTAAAGCATATCACATAGTGGGTGAGAAGGGGTTTTCCACATGAGATGTGAAAATCATAACTATTCAATACATAAATCTTATAAATGGAATTACATGTTATTTAATACATTGCTAGGAAGTGTCAGTGACCAAGTAAATAAATTATGACTCAACTGACAACAATCACTGCAGTTGATAAAACCTCAAGTGTGCATAACCCGGTTGCATGGTTTATTACAACCTTTGAAATTTTAAATAGATATTGGGAAAAACGATGTTTATCTTTTCTTAAATCATAAAACATGGAAGGGTCAATCATGAAATAATTTTGAAGCATAGAATCATTATTTAATAATTATTTAACTGAACAAGTTTGAAATACTTCTAAGGATTAGGACACACACCTTTATGTAAATACCTCTTGGTTTGGCCTTCATGGAGACCGACATCATTTAAAGTTTTACAATTATTACTTTAATCACTTAATTAATTTCTAATGATCCATACATATTAAGGTGTGGGAAGCCATAACTATATATACACAATATATATGAGTTTCCAACTTGTAAACCAAGTTTAATAATTTCTCATTAGTAAAAACATATTTATTACACCTTTGTTAAAAACCCAAACATGATAGTTTATGATATATGTGACTATGTATACCTATATAATCATGAAAGGTTTTCACGTACATATTTTTCATGAGAAAAAGGGATTAGTTATCCAAGTTTGCATACCCTGAAGGTACGAAGGACCTAGAATTGGGTATTTGAGGATTTCCACCCAATCTGTATGACTATACATGCCTTCATACTTTCATAAATTAAAAATACAACAAACATATACATATATATATTTAGTTCATAGATTATATTTCGCTTGTATTAAAATACTCCCCCAAGTTTGTACAACCACTTGTTAACATCATCGGATTGAGAACCAGCACTCATGCTTGGTTTGGAGTATATAAACGCATGAACATATATATATAAAAACTAAAATTTTGCATACTAATAAAAATTCATTCAAAAACAAAACTTTAATTGCACTTAAATCCTTATTTGTATATTGTATATAAAATCCTTAATAACATAAAATAGGAGTAGATGGGGCTATGTGTATATGTCTGAAAGTAAAATAGGTGTATATTCAGTTTTGAAAAACTAAAACCATATTTGAACGAACCCAAATATAATCATCCACTTTAGAAATATTAGTGCATACAAAATTTTTAACCTTTAGAAAACCCAGATTTACCTTAGAGAGTTTATATATATATAAATTAGTGTGAATGTATGGACATATACATACTCATATGTATATATATATATAACGCATGAATACAAGATTTTTCATAAGGAAAGCAAAGCATGAAGACCCTTATAAAACCCAGATTCACCTTAGAGGGTATATATATATATAAATATATATAGGTGTGAGAGTATGAAAATATACATGCCCGTATATATATGTAAAGCGTATATATTTATATAGGATTTTTCACGAGAAAACAAAACATAAAACCCTTACCTCTATCCGAGGATAAGAATATCTTCGAGGCAGACTTGGCTGAGGATTACTAGTGTTTTGAGAGGAAAAAACTGAGGGGTTCAACCGGTTTATAAACTACATAAAATATATAAAATATTCTAAGCTTTTATTACCACCGTTGAGAAGAGCTGAGTCCAACCGGTCCATTTATTGGATGGGGAAGACTTATGGGCAAGGGGGACAAGGAGGGTCCACCTGGTTTGAAGGAGGAAGAAAAGAAAAAAGGTGCAAAAGAGTAGGGTTCGGTGCAACGCGTGCCGTGGGAAGGAAGAAGACGACGCAGTGGGGGTGATATCGGGAGAAAAATGGATGGCCAAGATTTGATCTTGGATTGATCGGACGGTCGGGATATAACCGTGGTTTATAAAAGAGATGGACGGCTCGGATTGATCTGAGGTGAGATCATGCGGCTCTCGATCATCATGATATTTTTTTTAAAAAATCAAATGGCCACGATTAAATCATGCTAGATTGGATGGTCCACGAAAAAACACGGAGGGGTTTACGGCTTCCAGGGATCGACCACCGGATTGAAATCAACGGTGCAGATCACGCGCGGGGCGATCCGACGTCCCAGATTTGATCCCAAACAAAAATTGTTGTCCCACATCGAATCGGCGAGAGCTCTGGCAGTCCTTTATAAGTCTGAGCCTCCCACAACACTAGCAATAACACAACACACATCAAGGAGCCTTACACACGGGCTCCCACCTCCCCCGCAGGCTTCAGCCTACCCTTGCTTGCGACCCTGCTCCCACCATGGCGTGCCTACGCGCTCCTACTCCCGTGCGCCCTTTGGGGAAGCTCTGCCTATGCTTGGGTCGGCCTTGGCTTGGGATGAGGGTAGGCTCAGCCACTTCGTGTGAGCTGCCTCCCTTGGCCCAGCCTTAAAGGGTTGGCCCGAGCTGGCCCATTTTTTATAAATCCTTACTTATAAAGATCTTAAGTCTTAAGGAAAAATAATATATTTATTAAAACCTTATAAATATTATCTTTTTAGACTACCACTTAAACATCACAGGGATAAACAACATAAATTGGACTTTGTCTCAAAAGTCTTTCAAAAAGAAAACAATTGATCATAAACACTAAGTTTTTAACATAAAAGTTATAAATTTATATTTAATAACCCTTATGATAATTCTTATACTAATATTATAGAAAAACTTAGTTTAATTAAAAACATGATTTTATTTGAATATTTTAAACATAATTCGTAACATCGTTTGAGAAATGAAACTCTTTAAATTATAATTGAAAAGTCCACAATGTGTTTTTGAATTCCTTATTTATGTTTCAAAACATAAATCAAAGAATTATATCGTAGTTAGGGTTTATCTTTTAATTTTTAAATTTGTAACGTAAAGTTTCACTCAATTGTTCTTTAGTTAAAACACCACAAGGCTAACAGTTATAATTATAGACGTTTGGATTTCCAACGATCATCCAAGGTAACGGTCGAGCTGAAGCCATATAAAAACTTATTTTAGAGTGTCCTAAACTTTAAGAGAATAAGAAGGAGGAGGAGGAGGAGAATATGGGTCTTGCCATACCGTAGATGCTCAACACAATTTTCATGATCATGGTGGTGTTGTTCTTTGTTTTCATTGACCTGAATGACCTCCTTTATTTACCATGTCCTATTGTATTTTTAAGGGGTCTTCTCGTAGTTTTGTTAGGGTTTTTAGTAGGTATCTTTGGTTAGCATGGCTCCCCTTTTAATCTCAGTGTATTGTAACCACTATGGTTTTCTTATTTAAATGAAAGAGTTTTGTGCTCATTTGTGTGTTTTACTCGGTTGTATTCTAATATAAAATAAAACTGCATTATTATTTTCTTATGAGAGTTAAGTTTTGTTTATGAAATTTAAACAAAATGAATACATAAACTTATCATTACATGAGATTCGAGTTTCGGGGCATTACACATTTGGTGGTTATTAACTTTTGGTCTTACGAATCAATTGAATACAACGTGGTAAGGGGGTTTCTTATCTCACTTTTAATTCCGTGAGATTTCCATTGTTTGCCACTTATTTATTGCATGTGGTGTATTGTGTACTACCATTTGATATATATTATCATGATTCTCTTTATATTCATGGTATTTTGTGATACATTTTACGGTTCTTAACTTTTGGTCATACGACTCAATTGATTACAATGTGGTTAGGAATTTTCATCTCACTTCTTATTCTCATGAGATTCATGCTATATTTGTCACTTTTAAAAGCGTCATTTTCATTTAAAATGTGTGTCACAACATCAAAATTGGGAAAATGAGATCGTATTGTTTTCAAACTTTTAGAAAATGATCTATAATTCACTTTTTATGTGTAATAATTGACCGCATACCAATCTGATACACGATCTGGTTAGTATGACTCGAAATACATGTTTTCAATATAAAAGTGTCATTTTAGTTTAAAACACATCACATAGCTAAAACTGAGAAAACGATTTTGGATTATTTTGAAACTTTAGGACAATAGTCCATAATTCATTTGTGACATATAGGAATTGGCCACATGTCAATCTAAAACCCGATGTAGTCGATATGACTCAAAGTGTGTGTTTTCAATACAAGTGTCATTTTAGTTTAAAATGCATATCAAATAGTAAAAACAGAGAAAATAATCTTGGATTACTTTCAAACTTTAGGAAAATGATTGATAATTCATTTGTATTATTTAGGAATCGATCGCACGTCAATCTGACACCCAATGTGGTTGATATGACTCGAAGTGCATGTTTTCAATACAAAAGTGATATTTTAGTTTAAAACACGTGTCACAACACCAAAACCGAGTAAACGAGCTCCAACTATTTTCAAATTTTAGGAAAATTATCCATAGTTCATTTGGATGTGTAGGAGTTGACCACACATCAATTTGACACACGATGTGATCGATATGACTTGAAATGTCTGTTTTCAATAAAAAAAAGTGTCATTTTAGTTTAAAACACGCATCAAATAACCAAAACTGAGAAAGAAAGCTCAGATTGTTTTCCAATTTTAGGGAAATGGTCCATAATTCATTTATGACGTGTAAGAATTGACCGCACATCAATCTGACAGATGATGTGATCGATATGACTCAAAATGTGTGTTTTCAATATAAAGGTGTCATTTTAGTTTAAAACACATGTCACTAGCCAAAACTGAGCAAACGAGATTGGATTGTTTTCAAAATTTATGACAATGATCCATAATTAATTTGTTATGTGTAAAATTTACCACACATCAATCTAACACACGATGTGATCGGTACGACTCGAAGTATGTGTTTTCAATATATTAGTGTCATTTTAGTTTAAAACGTGCATCACATAAACAAAACAGAGCATAAAAAGCTCATATTGTTTTGGTATCATTTTATCTATTATTACTCAATTAATTTCCTTATCATTTTTTTATGATACATATTTATTTAATTTTGACAATAATAATGCTTGAAGACGAACAAGAAATGATGTGACAGTTAAAAGTTTGTTCTCAAAAATCAAGTGCTCTTGAATTGACTCACATCTGTAATGAGTTTTTTATCACCATAGATGTGACCCAATTCAAGAGCACTTGATTTTGAGAACAAGAAATGGTGTGATGTGTACTTAATATGATACACGATGTGGCTAGTATGACTCAAAGTATATGTTTTTAGTTTAAAATTGACACTTTGTGTTTAATTTATTTCTTTATAATATTACTAACATAAGAATTGTTTTCTTATACAGATGTATTTTTTTTTCTCGAGCTAAGGTGGTTTGTTCGGCAACTAATAGCATGACCGGGGGTCACGGGAAAATGACAAAGGAACATTGATGTTTTTGAATATCTGTGATAAAGGCCTAGGGCTTTTAAGGGTGCTCCGGTTTTCAGTGCTTTTTTACACTAACAAAACCCTATTATAGTGATGTTAAAGGCCTTATATGTAGTATTGTCATGTTATTCTCCATCATGAATCTGATGGTTTGGGTCAGGGTGTTACAATCAATGCTTTGAGATCTCCTTTATCTGTGCTTCCCTAAGCTCCTAGGATCTCCTTTATCAGCGCTAATACTTGCTCAGCCAGTTGCGCCGGTGAAGAGTCTAACATGGGACCTACTTGTACATGGTGAATGCTCTTTCCATTGCTTCATTTGATTTTTTACCATATTTTATGATATATCTATTTATTTATATATATTTTACATACATCTTTTTTATTTATATATTCATATACTTATATATAATTATATAATTTTTTAAAATATATCAATATATTTTCATATATATTTATGTATAATTGTATACTTACGTATAAATTTTTGTATAATGTATTAATAAAATGCAATTTTTTTTGTAAATATGTATGTGTGTGCGTGTGTACTTTTATGTGTTTCTAGGTGTGATTCTCTCCCCCCTCCCTCTATATATTTGTCTCTCTCTCTATCTCTCTATATATATATATATAAGTATGTGTGTCTATATATATGAATGTATATATATTTGTTGCAATGTATAATTATACATACATATATATAGAGAGAGACAAACAACACACTTATCACTAGCCTAGAATATATTTATATATACATATATATATATTGTAATATATACTTCTATATATTAATGTTTAATTACATATATTATTAGAATATATACATATATATGTGTTCATTAATACACATACATATATATATATTTTGTAATATATACTTATATATATTAATATTTAATTACATATATTATTAGAATATATACATTTTTTTTAAGGAAAGTGTAAATTATTGATCAAGGAAACCAGTATTACAAAGCCAATCAGGGAACAAGTTCACCCAACAATGATCGCCCCAAAATTTCCCAAAATGAGCCAAACGGTGGGCTTTCGAATTACCATCTCTTTTGATGAAAGAAAATTTGCAAACATCGAATCCATCATCCAGGGACCAGATCTTCTTCAAGATAAGGCCATAAGGCTGGTAATCCTCATCTTTTGTTGAGAGAGTGTTCACCACTTCGAGGCAGTCAGATTCCACCAGAATCTTGGGCAAAACTTTTGAACGGGCAAAAAGAATCCCCTGAAGGATGGTCGATGCCTCTTCCACCATAGGGCTCCATGAGTAAGGAACTTCCCTACACTGAGCTTCCACAATCTGGCCAAAACTGTTATGAGCAATGAGCCCAATACCGACCCTAGAGTTAGCAGAGACAGCAGCATCTGTATTAATCTTGAAGAAACCCTCCGGGGGGAGACCAAATGGGAGCCGCTCGCTGAGTGTGGCTCAAAGAATGCCCCGCATCACATTTCTTCCAACCATTCATCCACTCCAAAGCTCTATCCACCCAAAGATGATCAAGGGTCCCCTTCATCTGGAAAATGCATTTATTCCGTCGAGTCCAAACCAACCAAGCAATTGTGCATATCAGTCCTACCACTCTTGGTTCCAGAGAAGACACACATTTAGAAAGGTTTGGGACCAACCTAATTGAAAGGTCAAAGAATAAACCAAAATCCGGCCTCCAAACCTTCCACACCCCTTCCACCCCCTTACAGGCAAGAATTGTATGCAAAGGGGATTCCACATCATGGAGGCACAAAGGACAAGTGTCGTCCTCCACCAAATGTCACTGCACCAGAAAGTCACGAGTTGGAAGAACCCCAGCACAAACCTGCCACCAAAAAAATTTCACCTTAGGGGGAGCGGTGAGAGACCAGAGGCACTTCCACCGATTATCAGTAAAGACCTGGGTCAAGCCTTGAACCCTCATTTTATAACCCGAACGAACAGAATATCTCCCATGTGGTTCCCCAGTCCAGCAAATCTGGTCAATACCCATTCCTGGTGTGAGAGGAATACTCAAGATAAGTTGATGATCCACCTCGTTAAACCAGCAACAAAGCTTCTCCCTATCCCACTCCTCAAGTGAGTCATCGTGTAGGTCGCGTACCCTTGCATCTTCAAATCCAGGAACAACCAGTGAGGAGACTTTATGATTGGCGTCATCTTCCAACCATGGATCATTATAAATGTTAATATTATGCCCATAATTAATTCTCCACACGCAGCCCAAATCAATGAGAGATTTTTCTCCCCAAATGCTTCTCCACATTAAACTCGGTCGTGGTCCCAACTGGGCATGCAAGAAGTCAGAATGAGGTAAGTACTTAGCTCGCATCACCTTTGAGAACAGAGCATTTGGGTGGGATAGAAGGCGCCATCCTTTCTTTGCCAAAAGAGCCTCGTTAAACCATTTGAGATTTCGAAAGCCGAGGCCGCCACGGAATTTTGAAACAAACAGCTTCTCCCAAGACATCCAATGGGAATTATGTTTTCCCTCGTGGGAGCCCCACCAAAAATTGGCCAACCGGGGTTGGATTTGATCAACGAGAGTTTCTGGGAATTTAAACAACGACATAGAATAAGAAGGGATTTCTTGGGCCACTGACTTCACTAGAACTTCATTTCCCACCTTGGAAATCTTCCTACTTGACCAAAGACAAATCAGATTATCCACCCTATCCACAATCGCGCAGAAAACTTGTTTCTTCGACCTACCCACCAGGGTCGGGAGGCCAAGGTACTTAGGATGCTTATCAACCAGCGGAAACCCACTCATTCGCTGCAAATCCTCTCTCTTATCTTGTGGGACACCTTTACTGAAAGATAACTCTGATTTCGATGCATTAAGGCATTTCCCAAAGGCCTTTTCATACATATTGATGATATTCAGCACTGCACTGCATTCTTGCAGGGTAGCACACGCGAAAAGGAGGCTATCATCTGCAAAGAAAAGATGAGAGATAGGTGGGCCATTTCTACATACCGTAGCACTATGGATCACTCCTTGATCCGCCACCTTCAGGATGAGGTGAGAAAAGACATCTGCCACCAGAATGAAGAGGTAAGGTGACAGGGGGTCCCCTTGTCTCAAGCCTCTTGACGTTTTAAAGCTCGCTGAAGGGACCCCATTAATATTGATTCTGTAGGAGACAGACGTAACACAATTCATGACATTAGAGATCCATTTCATCCCAAACCCCAACCTGGAATGAACAAGTTCGAGAAAAGGTCATTCAACTCTGTCATAAGCTTTCATCATATCTAGTTTCATTTCCATGGTGCCTTGCTTGGATGAGGAGCGCGTTTTCATATAGTGGAATAATTCGAAGGCAATGGAAGCATTGTCTGTAATAGATCTCTTTGGAACGAAAGAACTTTGGTTATCTGAGACAAGCAGTGGGAGAAAATTCCTAAGTCTGGCCACCATAATTTTGGAGAAAATTTTGTAAATCACATTACATAGGCTGATTGGCCGAAACTCCGAGATTTTCTGAGGGCACTGGGATTTGGGGATAAGAATAATAAGATTTTCATTCAGGGATTCAAGAGAGGCTCTGTCAGCCCACACCTCCCTCATTAGGGTCACCACATCGGGGCCCACTATATGCCAAAAGTGTTTAAAGAACAGAGCATGAAACCCATCAGGCCCCGGTGCCTTGGTAGAGTGAATACGATGAAGGGCCCCAAGCACTTCCTCCTCAGACAAGTCAATTTTCAGGTATCGATTCATGTCTTCTGTAACCAACTTCGAGATGCATCCAATCAGGCATGAGGGAGTGCTAATACTTTCAGCTGAATAGAGGTTGCTGAAAAAGTTCAGAATAATGGAGTGAATGTCATTTATGTCATGCGCAACTCTTCTAGTGGGGTCCTCCAGATGAGAAATATGGTTCTTCCTTCTCCTCGCAGACGCTCGTTGGTGAAAAAAGTTGGTGTTCTGGTCACCATCTCTGATATGGGACTCCCGTGCCCGAATGAACCAAAAACTCTCTTTCTCCCTCAGAGCTGTATTAAGATTCTTTTCTGCCACAGAGATGTTTCTAAGTATAGAGTCACAACAGGGATATGAGTGGAGTCACTTTAATTGATTCTTCGCCTCCTTAATACGTCGGTCAAAGTTACCAAACCTAGCTGAGTTCCACTTCTGAAGACGAGACACAACAGTGCGGAAGTTGGACAAGATGCACCGATTCGATCCCTCCCAAGCCGCTTGAACCACCTTTTCACAATCACAATCTTGGAGCCACATACTTTCAAAGAGAAAGGTTTGCTCAGGTCCCCTCTATTGCCCTTGTGATACTGTTGACAACATGATTGGGCAGTGGTCAGAGGAGACAGGGGCAGGTGGACAATAGAGAAGGCATGGAAAAGAGAGGTCCACTCATCATTCCCAACAAATCTGTCTAACCTTTCCGCCAGGTGGTTCTCCATTGACCTATCCCGATGCCAGGTAAACGGCGAGCCAGAAAACCCGAGGTCATGAAGAGAGTTCGAAACAAGAGACATCCTAAAATCGTTCATCGCAGCACCACTCCTCACACGTCCCCCTTCTTTTTCATGGGGAGACAGAATCTTGTTAAAATCCCCCCCCCCAACAGAAGAGGGCCAAGGAGGGAGTCTCGCAGTCGCTTCAAAAGGGCCCATGATCTGTGTTTATCATGCCCACCCGGCCACCCGTAGAACCCAACAAATGACCAAGGAGGAGTCTCTAGGCCAGCAACCGTCACAGCAATGTGGTTACATGAGTAATTAGAAATCTTGACCCCAAGATCCTTCTTCCACAAGAGGCAAAGTCCACCTGAGTGTCTCTGTCTTCCAATGGGAAAGACGTTTTTGAACCCAACCTTCCGGCCCATAAGGCCTGCATCCTTGTTATCCAACATAGTTTCAGATACAAAAACTATATCAGGGCGAAATTTGGAACTCCAGTGACGGAGAACGCGAACCGTTCGGGGATTGCCAAGCCCCCGACAGTTCCAACATAAGATTTTCATTGCCCTAGGCGGGGCTGGGAAACACCCGCCGCCGCCTCTGAAACTTCGACAACCTGCCCGTCATCTGCCACTTTCCACCTCTTTGGAAGGCTCTCGGTCATCTGAGATGCCTCCAAGCGTCGTTTATGGCCCCTGGGGTGTGAATTGGGGGGATCCACACCCTTATCTACGCAAATCAATCTTTTCCACGTCCGATGTTTTATAGTACCTGTCAACGTGATCCCCGTCATGTCATCTACTGCCTGAGGGGTAGCTCTGGGAGAAACATCATCTGAACTGGGAACCGGGTCAGGTGGGTCGTTGCATAGCTGTTGTACCCCTGAACCTGGGTCTGGTGGTTCCTTGCATTTTGGCTACAGCCTAGCAGATGGGGAGGAAATGGCCTTCAAAATAGTTGTGGTCTGGCTTGGGGGGGCAGTCGGCCCCTACCCCTGACTCATGTGTTATTCCCTCGGCTCGACCGAGATCTGTGGCCAGTCCAGATTCCTTCCTTCTGCCCGTTGAACCACATGACTTTCAGCAGAAATATTTGGCGGCCCAAGCATGATTATATTAGTCTGAGTTGGTTCAGCCCGTGTATTAAGAGCATTCGCTAGTTTGTCGTGGTCCTGTTGTTTTTCAACATCGGAAATAAAAGCCGCCCCATAGGTTTTTGCACGGAGTCAGGGACCGTATTGCAAAATAACATTGCCCTATCCATCCTCCTGCTTCTCCTCACATGCCTTTTCTAAGTGTCTGAGGCACCCACAAAAGAAACAGAAAATAGGAAACTTTTCAAACTCAGATGAAATCCAGACGTCAGAGTCCTCAATTGTCAAAAACATGCCCCTCATGAGAGGATGTGCAACATCCATCGAAGCTCTGATTCACACAAAAGGTCCCCAGTGAATTGGATCAGACCGGTCTCATTCCAAAAATGAACTGATGCGTCCTCTAATCTCACGCATAACATGTTATGTTCTACCATGAAAGGGGATTCCTCTAATTCAAATCCAGAAAGATGAGCAAGACAGATTAACTGACTGAAAATTTTCTTCGCCTTTAAGGTCCTCCATGAGAATGATTTGGTTGTCAAAGGACCATGGTCGACCTTTGAGGACCTTTAATTTATCTCCTTCATTAAAGAATTCAAAGACTAGGAGGCCCGCTTCCACTTCTCTTATAGCAACGCCGTCCTCCAATCGCCAGATCTTTTGCAGAGTATTTTTCAGTGCTCCCTGATTGAAGGACCTTTTTGCTAGAAATTTTCCAACAATAAGCAAGGACAGTCGCTGTGAGAGAAACACATCTTCACTCTTCCGTGTAGCAATTACCGATTTTTCTTTATCAGTTAAGGAAAGGTTCCGCCACCTATTCATTAAGTCCGGCTCCATTAAACTGAATCTTTTTTTTCGCGAACAGAAAACTTGGCGTACTCTTTGTGGACACCTCCTTCGCTCGCGAACAGAAAACTTCGCGTACTCTTAGCGGACACCTCCTTCGCGAGCACACCCTACACGGACAGCACGTTGCGCGTCAACCCTCCCTTCGCGGAACAGAAAACTTCGCGAACAGAAAACTCCTTCGCGAACACCCACTTCGCATAAGATCCCTTCACGAACAGAAAACTTCGCGTACTCTTTGCGGACACCTCCTTCACGAGCACACCCTACGCGGCCAGCACGCTGCGTGTCAACCCTCCCTTCGCTGAAATATCTTTGGCGAACACCCCCTTCGCTGACCACCCTCTTCGCAGAAGATCCCTTTCACGAAGTGAGATATCCCCCCCCCCTCGTCCCCTTCGCGAACACCTCCTTCACGACCCTGGCCTTCGCGAGCACACCCTACGCGAGCATTCCCCTCCGTGAGCACTCCCCTCGCTGAGCGGAATACGACGAACCAACCGTGAAAAGCGCCTCGCCCTCTCGAAAGACCAAGGCTTGATTTCCTGTGGAAAACCCGAACCTATCTCCGTCCCAGCATCTTCGCAAATCACCAATCCAGAACTGCAGGCCGTAGCACAAATCCTTCGCCCAATCTCTGATCCGAACTCGTCGAAGCTGAGCCTCGTAAGCCCTAGATCAGGACCGTCGCAAGGCGAGAGGCGAAGCCGTCGCAGATCCGTTGCCGAACTGTCGAAACGAGGCGCACAAAGGCCCCAAAAAGAACCAGAAACACCAATCGACGCTGATCTCCGACTCGAGGAGCACGAAGGCCCCTGAAAGAAATCAGGAACACTGATCGGCGCTGAACGCCGCAGAACCGCCGAAGAGCATGAGGAACGCCTAAGCACGAGGATCACAAGATCCACCGCCGAGCGCAGAGCTGTTGCGGGTCCAGAACAGACTTCCGAGGAGACGATGCCCACACCAACGACACGACGGCGCACCGACTAAACCCAGGAAACCCTAGGGGAAAACCTCTCAGCGACGGGAGGACTCTAGAATATATACATATATATGTGTTCATTAATACACATATTTATATATAAACATTATATATACATTTGTATGGTATATAAAGTAAATAAAATGGTTAGATATTTAAAATAAAATGGGTAATAAATATTGATTTCTGGTTTATATATTTAAAAATGTATTTTATATGCAAATATGTTTAGATATTTATTTATACAATCAAATTTTTATATACAAATATATACAAATATGTATATATATGTATGTATGTACTTAATTATAAATAACAGTACGGTATGAAAAATGGTAGAATTTCAACACCGTAATATCTATATGATTGTAATTCTATAAATAAATTCAGTTTCCATTGAGAAAAAGATAAAAATACTCTCTTAAACGAATCTGAAAACTCTATCAAATATTAAAAGAATAGGGGTATCCCAACTAAAAACTTAATTGACCTTTTTTGACTTTGAAAAAACAGTGACCCCGGTTCCCCTTCTTCACATGTTTCGATTTGATATCTTATGGAACTCAAATGGACATTTGGATCAAAGGTTATTGTTGTTTGAAGTTCAATTATGTTTTCCATTTATGTTAAGATATTAATTAATCTATTAATTTTTTGTATCATCAAATTATTAAGGAATTTCTATTAGTCAATGCTAAATTGCAAATTATTAATTAATATTATTTTTTAAACAATTTTTCACTAATTATATTATAAAGTGTAAATACATATTTAGTTTTATATAAATCATATTTATGTAAATATATTTTAGATATTTCAATATAAAAATATTTGTATAGTATGAACATGGAGGCTAGATAATGCGGTCTTCATATCACTGATATTTCGAGGTGTAATCTTGATTGGACTTATTTTTGGGAATCAATTTTATTTTGGGTATACAAGTTTTGAGTGTGTTATTTTTTATTGGGTTTAAATTTAAAACCAAAAATTAAATATTCGTTTGTCACGGAGTAGGCGTGGCCCACGGTGGCGTACCGTGTACCAACGCACCCAACCCAACCAACCAATCCGATTACTGCATTGCCAAACCTTGTCTACATATCTATTATTTTTGAAACACGCCCGACCTACAAAGAAATTTAAAATTTTGAAAAAGAAAAAGAAAAAGAAAAATAAAACAAATATAATACATCCAAAAAGCCTACACGTGGGCGCGATTGAAAATGGCTTGGCCGGGGGACAGGATCTTCATGGGATCGAACACCGCCTTCCTCTCTTGGAAAACGTCCCACTTCCGCCCGAAATGATTCGCCCAATCCCCGGGCCGCGTGTGGCGAGGCAGATACTGCTTCACCCCCATCCCCGCCTCCTCGCACCACCCCAGGATCCGCCGGTTCACCTCCTCCACCGCCGCCCAGTCCTCCGCCGTCGCCGTGTGCAGCAGCCCCACCGTGTAGAAGACCTCCTCCTCCGGCACCACCGCAGACGTCCTTTCATCCCACCTGTTACGGTTCATGGGGTACACGAGGATGGGGCCGAGGGGGGTGCGGGTGTGGCCGAGGATGATGCTCCGGAAGACGCCGGCGTCGAAGTCGGAGATGCGGGATTTGGGGACGAACAGGTTCAGCCAGGGGTGGGGGACGTCCCACTGCCCCTTCGCCTCCAGCTCCTCCTCCCCGGTTCGGACCCGGTTCAGAAAATCCATGTATGTCACGTCCCTGGTGAACTTGAATCCCGGGACGAAGCTCAGTCCCTCCAGTGGCTGTCATTTAAAAAAAAAACATACTGTTAACGTCGCGCTGGGTGGACCCAATTCGTATATAATGGCTCCGCACCTCATCGATATCATCGTCGTCGTTGTGGTACTCGGCGACGTCGAGGACGTATATGATCCCATGGCCTGCGGTCAACGAGAGTATGCGGGACTGGTCGGATTCCGAGAAAAAGGAGGATCGCCAGTTGTTTATGGGGTTCTGCCGGAGGATCAGGGAGCCTTCCAGGTAGTTCACGGCGTCGTCCATGGCGATCAGACGCTCCTGGTCCCCGGTGAAGGCGGCGAAATCCACGTACAGCATCCGCATCCACCTCACCTGCTCCGTCCATAAAACAAACCCTATGTGTATTATTATTCCTTCAAACCAAAAACACCGACGAACATACCCTCCTGGGTGCAGGCGCTAAGAGGATTCTGGCCCTCACGATGATTCCAAACTGCCCGAGCCCGCCCAGCACGGCGAAGAACAGATCGGAGTTGTTGGCCGGAGAGCAAGTGACGAACTCCCCTTTCCCTGTCGCCCGCCCAGACAGAAAGTTAAGAAGGATGTGAAAGAAAGAAACATTTGTGGACAGAGGAGGCAAAATTACCGGTGACGACATCCATTTCCGAAACGCTGCTTATCTGGGGGCCATACCGGAAGGTCTGGCCGCCGATCCCGGCGTTTGACAGCGTCCCGCCCACTGTAATATGAAGGTAGTCGGTCCACGAAAGTGGAGCAACCTCGTGCTTGAGGGTGGCCTTCAGCACGTCGATCCACAGCTGCTCGCCCCCCACGTCCGCGTACCAGGCACCGGAGAGCGGGCAGCGGCACACCCTGATCCTCTTTCCGCCGCCGAACCCGGTGGCGCTGTTCAGGGACCTCATTTGGACCACCACGCCGTCTCCCGGAGCCGCCGCCTGTCCCCGGATGGAATGACCCCTTCCCCGAGGAGCGATCCCAAAGGGGAGCGAGGAACCGTAGGAGAGCTTCACGAGTAGGAGGATGTCCTCGAGGGAGGAGGGGTACAGGACGGCAGCGGGGATGAGGTGGGTGAGTTTGCCGAAGTCCGTGGCGACCGAGGTGGTGGCCTCGTCGTCGAACCGGATCCTTCCCCGGGGCGCGACCCCGAAGGGGACCGTGGAACCGTAGGAGAGCTTCACGATTAGGAGGATGTCGTCGACGGAGGTCGGGTACAGGACGGCACCGGGGATGAGGTGGGTGAGTTTGCCAAAGTCCGTGGCGACCGAGGTGGTGGCCTCGTCGTCGAACCGGAGGCGGGCTGCGACTATGGATAGGAGACCGGAGAGGAGTATGGCGACGGCGTTGGATGAGGGCCGCTGGCTGTTGGTCGGTGCCCGTACCATTTTGGTGCAGCCGCCGGCCATTGTTCTGCAAAGGCAGATTCAGACAACAGGATGAAGGCTTGGGGAGGATATGAGTGAGGAAGATGGAGGTTTGGGGAAGAAGCAGGCCGTATTTATAGCCATATTGGAGGAGTTGCATGAAAACGAAACGAGGGCCGGAATTAAAGTTTTGGCGTGCAGTGGTGGCTGTGGAATAGAGGACTTATCTGTTGGTTTATCACGCAGTTCGGATGTAAATAAGTTTCTGCCACGACGCAAAGAACGGGGGACTGTGAGTCCAGTCGACTCTACTGTTCATGTAATATTGAACGTTGATTCGGATCCATCGGCGAAGAAGTGTCGACGTGGTCCTTTTTTCAGGTTCGAGGTTTCGAGGAATTCTCCTGTAAATATGAGTGGTCCGTATTAATTTATCATTACCTTTTCCCACTTAAGATGAAAATAATAATAGCAATGATAAAAGGTGATAATAACGCCACCGACCCGGATATTCCTTGAAAGGAAGATTTGTAGGCAAAGACAAGTTGACACCATAATTACCCGTTGGTCCCTCAAATCCCAAACCTACTCATGGAAAATTACAATCTTGATTACACCTTTCACTTCAAACTAAAAATAATAATTCGGCCATAAAATTCCATTCACTAAAATCACAAAATTATGAATATTAATGAATAATTTCAAATTGTTATGAAATATTAAATGTGAATGTCATGATTATGATAACTCCCGGTCCCAAAAAATCTCTCCATGTGCCCAACTTTTTATATGCCAACTTTTAGTATTCTTTGTACAGTATAAATACATGGAAATATTAATGAAAGATGGATGGTTTTTTGGGCTCCATATTGTGTTCTTTTATTTACTTTTTGTATTTCTATTTTATTTGTATTTCCATTTGTTGTTGTCGTCATCATACGCAAATTCGACGATCGCTTTCTCAACGACATGCTTCGCCTACAATCGATCTAACATTTCCATTTTCAAAATTCTTCACGGTTTCAATCATCATTCGATCGATTTCACAACATGTTATTAGTACGATCATCTTCTTCGCATTGCGCATCATGACAACGATATCGAAATAATATAAATATCATGGGAAAAAGGTATGTCATATGTTTTTTATAAACATTCTTATTTTGACATAATCTTTAGCATGTGCATCAACTTCACTCATTCAAAGTGGTACATCAAAAGGTGAGTCTTATTTTATATGTAAGATATCGTTACATTTATTTTTCCCCTCTATAAATCTACAAATAATATATGATTTTCTTAATCTTTTGTTGCGGGAAAAATAATGAGCCCCTGAAGAGCTGTAATGACTCACGAATGACAGATTTCACTTCATTCCCTAAAGAGAATATGTTTGATTAATAATTGACACGGTCAATGTTGATCATCAAATAGAATAATGAAACAATATCACTCAAAGTGGCCAAACAATGAACATCGCGTACCTACCGTACGTTGAGTCGAAGTTTGGTAATCAATAACAAACATCGTGTACCTGTCGTATGTTGAGCCGAAGTTCGCTGATCATGTCATGAACCGTGAAATTTCATCTCTCTTATTCCTTTGTTCACCCTAAAGGTGTCAAGTTTGATTATGATGTATAAAGGCTCATAATGGATATGATATTTACTTTGAATATTTATAAATATCGTATTGTTTTACTTATTTTCTCTTTCTTTTATTACTTATAATATGTTTTCAGAGAAATTAAATATTATTGACGAACAAGCGTAAATATATTTTATATATATCCATCCCTCAGAGTGGATGAAATTGATGAAATTGTTGAATTGCATATTCATGCAATTATCTTAAAGACACTATAAAACTCAAACAAATAATTTTATTTCGTTCCCTGAAGTGAATGTGAATATTTATTAAAAATGATATATTTCATTCTCCGAAGTGAATGCAAATATACATGATTTTATTTTAAATCAAGTTCAAAGTGAATATGATGTTTTGTGAATGATCACTGTGCTATATTTATTTATAACAAATAATAACAATATGACCACCAGAAGTGTTTTGATGATAGTAAATATTTACAGAGCACAATGCATTTTATTAATATTTATAAAATAATGCATCCCTGAAGGATGATATGAAAATAATGTCCTTTGACATTATATTGAAGAATATCTTCATTTACCAATTATTGTTTATGCAACATCAATATAAAGGGAAAATTATTATTTATCATATTATTATGGATTATCAATATCATCTCATGTAATTCATTTATCCTCTAATGTGGATGTTGCTATTCATATAGTTCATAAATGAAATGATTGAATTTCATAGTTTTGATAACCCGATATATATTATGAAAATAATTTTACCACCTGAAGTGGTTAAAACACTGATCATCATAATCAATAAAATTTATATTTTATGCAAGATGATCATTATTGATAAATAATAAATTACCATTCATGGATCATCAAATTCGATTAATGAATTCATTCCCTGATGTGAATGCAGTATTAATTACTATATCTCATTCTTTGAAGCAAATGAAATTATTCATGAAAAATTTGATATGATTTGCGATATCATGAATATTTGAGAGTTGATGAAGTTTGATCAAATGATTTCTCATTCATTTGATAAAGTGAATGTTGTTTATGAATTATAATCTTGGATGACAATAAGGTGTGTGTTGTGAATTCGAAAGATTCTTCCACATTGGTTCTCGCTACCACATTCACTAGCTTCAAATGACATGGGGGCTCCTATCCCAGGTAGATGTATTGTAAAATAATATTTGGGCTTGAATTTCCAAAATATTTGGGCCCAAAGTTCTAAAATATGCAATAATTCACTTGGTGATGGGCCTGACCAGTTATAATTATATTTTGAATTTATCAACCACCATAAGCGGAAATTATAATGAAAAATATAAGTTTGCACAATGAATGATCCTAGAGATCCTATATACGTCAATCTTGAAGCAAAATATTTATAAATATTATTTTGATTAAATGCTTCAAAAGAACTCATATATGAGTTAATACATGCTTGTATAAGAACATTTACCAGTAGAGAAAATTAATTAACGACTCCAGAAGAGTGAATATATTTTTACCTGGTAGTACAAATTCTTAATGCTTTGTTATATCTGATGTCTCGATGAGATATATGAATGGTATTCTTGAAAATGAATATCATATATGGAAACACTAGATAAAAGAGGTACCTTGATATGTAACAAACATTCATAAAAGGTGATTATAAAGAATTTGTTATGTACACTTGAATCAATAATGGTAAACCAAAAGTTTACCAATCCCGAAACTTTAAATATATGACATGATGATTTAGTCCATCCAGTATCAATTATAATGAAAGATATTGATTCATGTATACACAAGAATCGATTTGTTTTTTTCCTTTTTTCTGAAAGGGAATTCCCCTATGTGGCCTTTTCAAACCCTCCACACATGGACCCCCCCCATGAAGAGGTCACTCCCCTAAGGTAGTGCCCAAGCCGGGGAAGGATTCTTTGCCAGCCGAGATGGCAGAGCATCCCAGAGGGTGACGGCCCGACAACAATGGTCCGTCAAGCGATCCGTCAGCGATTGAGCAACACCTCATTTTGTCCACCCACAAGAATCAATTTGTTGATAACATAGCAGACATCCATCAGGGGGAGAATGATGAATTTATTTAATGGATGCATGTCTGCTAAATTATCAATGAATTCATTCTCATTAAGTCATTATGAATGCCCCATGTATAATAATTTACCCTAAGGTACCCATTTTTGAGGTAAAATATTTATATCATTAACAACTATTTTGGAAATAAATTTTCCATATACTTATTAAGAAGTATATATGGGTGCGCCCACCTACCATGTGATCCATCTATATGAAAGATGCATCCACTAAATGATAGTGTGTGTTATTTTCTACCGGTGAGTATACATTCCATGCTATGCATGTTGATTAATATATATATTAAGCATCACATGTAATATATAAAATGGTCTAAAAGAACCATTGACAAGATGCTCACAACACTACGGATGTAAAATGTTGAAAATCAATAGTATGATTATACACACCTAAAGTGTGGTTGAACTGATTATATAAAATCATTGTTCATCATGAGTAGAAAGTAATATATATATTTTCCCTTGAAGAGGAAAATGAATATATTGACAACATTATATCTTTTTAGATATTTCCTCTGAAGTGACACTGGTACCATAAAAGTTATGAGATCTCAATCAAATGTTGCTGATGATATATTTTCATTGAATGCTTTTAAAACTCATCGATGATAATGGATTTTTATAGATGTTGACATCACAATAATTGGCAAAAATTATTAAAGGAATTTATGATATGTTCAACATATAAAGTTTTGGATTGATTATCCAAAGACTATTGAATATTGATGATCATATAATAATAAATATTCTTACTTGTATATTTGGATATTTATATATGAATCCCAGAAGGATTAAATATAAATTCACATTTTATTTATCCCTAAAGGATATACATGTACATGTGCATATGTACCTTCCAAATAACAATAAATCATATTATGATGCAAGGTAATGTTCTTCCCTTTTCATTGAAATCTAAAGGGTATAAAAGAACACAATGTAGATCCCCCAAAAACCATCCACCTTTCATTAACATTTCCATGTATTTAGTGTACAAAGAATACTAAAAGTTGGCATATGAAAAGTTGGGCACATGAAAGGGTTTATTGAGAATGGGAGTTACCATAATTATGATATTAACATTTAATATTTCATAGCACTCCTCCTTGAATGTCATAATTTCATGTAATCTTATATAATATTCACTTAAAAAAACCCTGTGGGAAAACAGTGAAGGCAAATTAATTGAATTCTATGTCATGCTGCCTCATTAAAAACCTTACCAGGAAAACCCAGTGGGAAAACCCTGATGAAGGGAAAAAGAGTGAAATGTTCCCAACTCCCCCTCATTATATCATTTAACCGTGTCTCTAGGACATTAATTAATATTATTAATTAATTATGTCTTTAGAAGATGGGAGAAAGACAATAAGTAATAATGAATGGTCTCATTAAAAATTAAAACTCATGGGGAAGACCAATAATTTCTATTAATTATAGATATCCATAATAATCTATAACATTCCCTTGGATATCTATTATGATGTATGATTGCCTCATTAAAAACCTCATAAAGGAAAAAACCCTTCATGGGAAAACCCCTTGATTAGGGAAACAGAGTACAATTACATCAAGTCCCCAAACTATTGCCTCATTAAAAACCTTATCATGAAAACCCAGTGGAAAAAACTTAACTAAGGGAAAAAGAGTACAATTGTTACATCTCCCACTCATAATTATCATCATTAAACTCATAGAATGTCCATGATCAATTCATAACCAAAACATTCAGTTTTTATATTTTTGAATAATAATAATTTATACCCTTTAGATTTCATTGAATAGGGAAGAACATTAACTTGCATCATAATATGATTTATTGTTAATTTCAAGGTACACATGCACATGTACATGTATATCCTTCAGGAATAAATAAAATGTGCATTTATATTTAATCCTTCTGGGATAAATATTTCTTCATCAACCCCTCATGTATGAAATCTATCACTCTTGGAAGTAAGAGATTTAATTATTCATTAAGGGTAAAACCATGCCAGAATTTAATATTTCATCTTCGGGATGATAAATTCAAAATACAAGTATGTTCGATGTAAGTCATTGATTTCAAAAAACTATTTAAGAGTTTAGATGCTTTTCGAAACATCTTAATAATAAAATGATTTAAATAAACCATGTGATGATAAATTCAATTTATATTCTTCTTTAACTTAACATGGATACATGAAATACATCTTATTCAGTTCACCCCATAATTTATCATATTAGGTGAAACTTTAATAATTTTGAATATGCTTTAGGAATTTCAAACCCTTATAGGATTCATAAATAAATATCCAAATATATATACAAGGAATAATATTTCTTATAACAGGATCATCAATATTCAATAATCTTTGGATAATCAATCCAAAAATTTATATGTCGAACATATTATAAATTCCTTTAAAAATTTTGGCCAATTATTTTGATGTTAACATCTATAAAAATCCATTTTCATCAATGAGTTTTAAAAGAATTCAAAGAAAATATATCATCAACAACATTTAATTGAGATCTCATAATTTTTCTAGTGCCAATGTCACTTCAGGGACAATATCTGAAAAGATATAATGTTGTTGACATATTCATTTTACTATTCAAGGGAAAATATATTTATTGCTTTCTACTCATGATGAACAATGATTTTATATAATCAGTTCAACCACAATTCAAGTGTGTATAATCATACTATTGGTTTCCAACACTTTACATTCATGTAAGTGTTGTGAGCATCTTGTCAAAGGTTCTGCAGGACCATATAGTATATGATACTCAATATTTATTTTAATCAACATGCATAACATGCAATGTATACTCACTAGTAGCAAATAACACATGTGATCATTTACTGGATTCATCTTTCATATATATGGATCACATGGTAGGTGGGAAAACCCATATAAACTTCTTCACAAGTATATGGGAAATTTATTTCCAAAAATAGCTGTTAATGATATAAATAATTTACCTAAAAAATGGGTACCTCATAATAAATTATTATAAAGGGAGAATTCATAATAACTTGATGAGAATGAATTCATTGATAATTTAGTAGACATGCATCCATTAAATAAATTCATCATTCTCCCCCTGATGGATGTCTAATATGTTATCAACACACTAATGCTCATGTATACATGAATCAATATCTTTCATTATAATTTATCCTGGATGGAATAAATCATCATGTCATATATTCAAAGTTTCAGGATCAGTAAACTTCTATTTTACCATTATTTATTTAATTTCACATAACAAATTCTTTAAAATCACTTTTTATGAATGCCTGTTACATATCGATGTACCTATTTTATCTAGTGTCTCCATATGATATTCATTTTCAGTAATACCATTCATATATCTCATCAAGACTTCAGATATAACAAAGCATTAAGAATTTGTGCTATTGGGTAGGAATATATTTTCTCTTTTGGAGTAATTAATTAATTTTATCTGCCAGTAAATGTACTTATATGAGAATATAATAACTCAAATATGAGTTCTTTTGCCTCGTAATATAATCATAATGGGTTAGGCCCATCACCAAGAAGATTATTGTATATTTTATAACTTCTGGCCCAAATATTTTGGAACTCCGAGAACAAATATTATTTTACAATACATCTACCTGGGATAGGAGCCCCTGCATCTTTTGAAGATGATGAATGTGGAAGCGAGAACCAATGTGGAAGAATCTTCTAGATTCACAACACACACCTTATTGCCATAAAAAATTATAATTCATAAACAACATTCACTTTATCAAATGAAGGAGAAATCATTTGATCAAACTTTAACAACTCTCAAATATTCAGTTGGGGAACAAGTGACACCCGTTACTATGACCCAACCAAAAAGAAAGACAAAATTGCAGGGGAAGGAAAGAGAGCTATTCAATTTGGGTGTTTCCTCATAGGTCAATGGCAAGCAGGAGGCGATCTAGCTGGGTAGGTCGTGCACTCGCTCCATCAGCCGCCAATCTGCTCTCACATTTGAGGATTTGATTATTGATTCTGAGAGGGAACAAGATGTTTCTGAAGGTATGTATGAGGATGATTTTTGGGTGTAACTTGCGGTTCTCACTCATCTATAAAGTTGTTTTTGGGTTTGTTTTGTCTCATGTCTGTAATGGTGGATCCCCTTGGGAATGCTACCTCACCTGTGGTTCTGGTTTTGGTTCTCACTCAACTTTAAAGTGATTCTTATTTGGTTCTCACTCAACCATAAAGTGATTTATCTAAAATAAAAAAAATGTCTGGACATCAGATAATTCATTCATTCATTAAATCTCATGATCTATGAATGATAATTTATTATTTATCAATAATGATCATCTTTTATAAAATATAAATTTTATTAATTATGATGATAATTGTTTTAACCACTTCGGGTGGTAAAATCATTTTCATAATATATATCGGATTATCAAAACTACGTAATTCAATCATTTAATTTATGAACTTTAAGAATAACAACATCCACTTCAAGGGATAGAAAAATTACATGAGATGATATTGATAATCCATAAGAATATGATAAATAATAGTTTTCCCTTTATATTCCAAGGGTCAGAGGATCAAAATTTCCCTCTGATACCAAATGTAACAATTGGGCCTCACTGACAGCACATACAACCCGCCCTAACATGGTCGTCGGGTCCTGGACCACCAGGTACCACCAGTTGCCCCACAGACACGTGGTCCCCACCTTAGGGCCCACCCACATTATTGGATGGGTCATCTGACTAATGACAGTCCCCACAGGCCATAAGAACAATAATTTATAAATTAAGATATTCGTCAATATAATGTCAACATACATTATTTTAATATCATCTTTCAAGGATGCATTATTTTATAAATATTCATAAAATTTATTATGCTCTATAAATATTTATTTTCATCAAACCAATTCTGGTGGTTATATTATTATTATTTGTTATAAACAAATATAGAACAATGATCATTTTCAAAACAACATATTCAATTTGAACTTGATTTAAAATAAAATCATGTTTTTCATCCACTTCTGGGAATGAAATAAATCATTTTCAATAAATATTGTCATTCACTCTAGGGAACAGAATAAAATTATTTATTTGAGTTTTATAGTGTCTTCAAGAAAATTTCATGAATATTCAATTCAACAATTTCATTAATTTCATCCACTTCGAGGGATGGATATATATAAAATATATTTACGCTTGTTTGTCAAGAATATTTAATTTCTCTAAAACATTTTATAATAAATAAAATAAAGAGAAAAAAATAAAACATTACAATATTTATAAATATTCAAAGTAAATATCATCTCTATTATGAGACTTTATACATCATAATCAAACTTGACACATTCAGGATGAACAAAGGAATAAGGGAGATGAAATTTCATGGTTCATTACATGATCAGTGAACCTCACCTCAACATATGATAGATACACAATTTTAATCACTGATCACAAAACTTCATGATGTTCATCATTCGATCAATTTTGGTGGTTTTGTTTTATTCTTTTATTTTATGAATGATATTTTTCATGACATCGACTACATTGGTTATTAATCAATCATATTCTCTTCAAGGAATGTAGTGAAATTTGTCATTCATGAGTCATTACAGCTCTTCAGGAGCTCATTATTTTTCCCACAATAAAAGATTAAGAAAATAATAAATTATTTTTAGATTTATCAAGATGGGATAAATAAATGTAACAATATCTTTCATATAAAATAAGACTCACCTTTTGATGTCGCACTTCAAATGAGTGGATTTGATGCACATGCGAAAGATTATGTCAAAAGAAGAATGTTTATAAAAAACACGTGACATGAATTTTTCTTGTGATATTTATATTATTTTGATAATGACATCATCTTAATGATGTGCAATGTGAAGAAGATTATTGTGATGATAATGTGTTTTGAAATCAATCGAATGCTGATTGAAACCACGAAGAATTTTGAAAACAGAAATGTATGCCCAATTGTAGGCGAAGCACATCATTGAGAAAGCGAGCGTCGAATTTACATATGACGATGGTGCTGAAAAATAGAACTATAAATAGAATATAAATACAAGAATTAAATAAAAGAACACAATGTATATCCCCACAAAACTATCCAACTTTCATTAACATTTCTATGTATTTATAGTGTACAAATAATACCAAAAGTTGGCATATTAAAAGTTGGGCACATAAAGGGGTTTATTGGGAGTGGGAGTTACCATAATTATGACATTCACATTTAATAATTCATAACAATTCATTAAAATTTTAATCAACCATCATTTATTCATAGGACTATAAAAAATAACTATATAGAAAAAACAAGCTATATCTACATTATTTAATCACAAGAAATGTCACTTTTTTATAAGTATTATCATAAATCTTATGATTTTGGTCCATTAATTTTGATGTAGTTGAACTTTATTCTATTTGTAACCCAAATATCCTCCTTTGTTTTTGTAGAGGTTTCATATCCACTAGGTCAGGTTGACAACATGAACCTCCCATGATCTCCTTGAAGACCAACACAATGACCTTTAACAATCCTCATGTCATAATAGTAATCCTAATATGATTAACAGACACAATAAAGAGGTATTGTAGATACTCTTTCATTGAGGTGAATCACTCATGGAGAGAACAATCACATACTTTATATGTTGAACAAAGTAATGAAACCATTTTTTATTTTTCTTGGAATTCCATAAAAACCAAGAGTAGTAGAAACAAAATAAAAAACCAAAAGAATTCACTATAACAGATGAGGCTTTTCGCGGCGGTTACGAAGACCTCTGTGTATTTCATGGTCGACAATAATTTAGTGATGCTTATTCATATTTAGTGGAGATTTTTATATGTTTCATATTTGGAGTATTTAGCAGTGATTTTTAATTAATTTCATGGAGGTTTATTTTTTTAAAAAATAAGCTGAAAATTAAATAGAGGAAATGAACATAACTGCCGCTATATACAGTAGCAGCGGTTATGTTTAGCAGTGGTTTATGATAACCACCACTAAATAGATTAGAAAAAAATATATTTTTAATATTTAATATATATATACATATACATATACATATACATATATATATATAATCTGATATACAATAAACTAAAAAAATAAATGAATAATAAACTCATTATACATACACCATCATACATCCACAATCATTTATATACAACCTCAATCACCACAACCTTAGTTAATTCATTCCCCAATCATAAATATATACATATAAAATATATCCAACAACAAAAAACAATGGCCAATATATGTCCATCCCACAACCTCCGCTTTATTCATCTACCTCCATACCATCTCATCAACTGGAACCGACTACCCCATCTTATCAACTGAAACAAAAAAGACAAAAATTAGAATTGAACATAATAAATCAGAATTAAAATAGAATCATTGATAATATTTAAACATACCAAAAAAACTAAGAACCATCCTTCTGAAGAATGTTGTGGATCAGAATGGTCGGCCTCCTGCCTCCTGCTAGCATCAGTCACCCACAATAAAAACCAGAACATTTAAGAAAAGAAACGCGAAAGAGAATATACATAGAATATATTCAGAAAACTGCAAATAACATTTGTTATTTTTTTAATCAAACAAATAAATTTTACTATTACACACACATCTTAGTGTTTTGAAACACTAAAAAAGCGTTTATAGGCATCCTAGGAAAACTGTTACTCAAAATGACATGCCATAAGTTCCTACAATAAAAAAATCAATCTATGATCATTTTCCTCTGATTTCATGGACATCCGAAATCATTTTCTTTTTTTTTGACCCCTAGAACCTATTTTTAAAGACATTATTATATTTAAAAACTTTTTTCACATAGTCAAAACTGAGTAAGTGAGGTTAGATTATTTTTAAACTTTAGGAGAATAATCCATAATTTATTTTTGATGCGTAGGAAATACCCACATGTCCATTAGAAAAATGATGTTATCGGTATGAATTTAAATACATGTTTTCAATATAAAAGTTACATTTTAGTTTAAAACATCCATCACATTGTAAAATCCAAGAAAACAAGATCATATTATTTCATACTTCAGAAAAATGATCCATAATTCATTTATGATGTGTAGGAATTGACCACACCTCAATCAGAAACATGAAGTGAGAGGTATGAATTAAAATGTGTGTTTTCCATACGAGTTCCATTTTACTTTTAAATGATTTTCACATATTCAAAACCAAGAAAATGAGTTCGTATTTTTTTTAAACTTCAGGACACTGATCCATAATTCATTTTGACATGTTGTAATCAACCAAACATCAATCTGATACAGGATTTGGTCGGTATGAATCGAAGTGAATGTTTTCAATATAAAAGTTTTATTTTAGTTTTATTTATAGAAGTTGTATCTGTTCATCGAAAATGTGTGAATTATCCATGGAGTTTAACATTTACCTGGACATGATGAGCTATATGGTTGGAAATTTTCTTAGGTATCATGATCGTGGTAATGTCTCAGATCCGGATGCCTCTCAACTGGTGCCTCATACCCGGTTGGTCACATGGCCTTAAGTGCATTTCCCTAAATGCCAGAGGCTTCCGACTAATAGTGAGGATCTAGGGTGTGATAGTGGGGAAATTATTCCCTCATTGGCAGAGTGTGACACAAGAGAATAAATAATAATACAATAGCGTAAGAAGTAAACAACATACATATGGAATAAACAGTGGAATAATGATAAGATAAATAACCAAGCAACATTACATACAAAAGATTATGCAACATGTTATGTTCTAAGAAAACAGCCAAAACAGATACACTACAGGAATCTATAATATATGTTCCAAAATAAAAATAAATAAAGGAAACTAAGAAGCATCTCAAGCCTCAGCTCATTTGATTAGTCACTGAAAGTGGATAATATTCATTTTTAATATCTTTATATTCATTGTTCCAAAGTCCATAAACATTTTTTTAATTCATTACATAAATAGAACTTCATTTCTCATCTTAAGTGCAATCCAAGTTTAAAATGCAAATTTGGGCCCAATCATTCATTTGTTTGTGGAAAAAATTATATTCATTTTATAAATTTTATATTTTTGTATATGATTCACCACTTTATTTGGAACATTTTATATTTTAGGTCCGATGGATGAATCCCAAGGGAAGATGGATATTTTTGCGCCTGAATGCAGAAATTTGCTGGAAAAAGCATAACGGGCTTAAGGCCCCTCAAACAAATATGGGGGCCCACAAACCAAGACCAATAAAGCTCAAATTTTTACAGTAGAAAGATAAAAATATTAGGATCATTTTATTCAACTGTGGACAGAGCTAATTTCGAAGTTTTCATGGTGATATATGGATCCGAATTTTACATTTAAATGGTGGGACCGATATGAACGCCCATAAATTCTTCTCACCATTTCGAGAATAACATTCAAACGGATGCACAAAATGACCTGAAATTTTTATAGCTGATATAGAACACATGGAAGAAGATATTTTTCTTCTATGACCTCTGATTATTCGGCCATATTTAATGTTAAATTCGAACATCCAAATGAAGGATGAATCTGGACAGTTTTCCGGGTCAACTTCAAAATGTCAATTTCCTTTTGATTCTTCACCCTCCTTTTGACTCTATTAATTGTTGGGGGGTGAACCTAAGGCTCCTAATATTACTATATAAGGAGATGGTGGTGAATGGAATATTCATCTAATATTTTTTCTTTCAATTGAAGTTTTTCTTTCATCCATTATATTTCTTTCAATTGTAATTTCCCGTTTTCATTTTGTAACCACATCGACAAATCATCTAATATAAGTTTTTTCTTTCACATTTAGTATTTTAATAAAATTTATTCTTATTCTTCTCCACTTTTTATTTTCCTTTTCTTTACACATTTATACCGTTGAATCAAGGTGTGAAATTATTCACACCAGCACTTGTGATTTCAATCACACAATAGTGGAGTGTTCGTTCTTTTATTAATTTTCTTCTTCTTAAATTCTGCCCCCATAAGTCTACATCCCACTTCCATTGATAGAATATCATAAATAAAGGGATAAAATCTAAAGGTTTTATCCAAGGGAGTATCAAGTTCCGTATTTAATGTTATTTCATGTACTAAATATTTAAATCTATTCATTATTTTAGGATTTCCATTTGATGAGTTACATTCTTTCTCATCTTTTCCAACTTTAACGATGACACATTTTGAGTGCTAGTACAATCTATTTCATTTGAGTTCTCACTAAAGTGATTCTCAAAGGGAATTGGTGATTGGACTTGGAATTGTGTAGGGATTAAATTGGTGAATGATTTGGGAGAATTATCTCATTGTTTGGATATGTCTTGAATTAATGACATGAAATTTTCTAAAAAAAGAAATTCATCCAATCCACCCCAAGAAAAAACCTAAGATCAACCCACCATCAATAATTGTTTAGTTCACATCATTTTTATTATATTTTATTTAAATTATATCTTTATTTATCCAATTAAAACCTACCTCAAAGTTGGCCACTTCATAGCCAATCCATCAACAAATAATAGTGTCTCAAGGTTTCTTCTTCAGTTCCTGTGGATTCGATCCCTACTTGTACTTCAACGACCACTTTTACTAGTAGGGTAAATTTGTGGGACCTTTCCCGATGTCATTTGGAAATTATTATATCTTGCTTGCAGTTGATTATGTTTCCAAATGGGTGGAAGAAAAAGCCACAAGGACTGACGATGCTAAAGTTGTTTGTGATTTTGTCAGGTCTAACATATTTTGTAGGTTTGGAGTGCCCAGAGAAATCATCAGTGATCAGGGGACTCACTTCTGAAATTGGAGAATGGAGACTTTGCTGAAGAAGTATGGGGTGCATCATAAAACATCAACTCCCTATCATCCACAGACTAATGGGAAAGCTGAAGTTTCCAACAGAGAAATCAAAGGAATTTTGGAAAAGACTGTTAATCCAAACAGGAAGGATTGAAGCTAATGGTTGGAAGATACTTTATGGTCTTATAGGACATCCTACAAGACCCCGATTGGAAGGAGTCCATATAGGCCGATTTATGGGAAAAGTTTTCACCTACCCGTGGAACTAGAGCATAAGGAATATTGGATTGTGCAAGAAGATGAATATGGATCTTGGAAGTGCTGGGAAAGAGAGAAGGTTGCAGTTACAGGAGCTGGAGGAAATTAGAAGAGAAGAATTTGAAAATTCCAATATTTACAAAGAGAGAACAAGAGTGGCTCATGACAAGCTGATCTAACTGAAAGAGTTCCATTCTGGAGATAAAGTGTTGCTATTCAATTCTAGACTCAAGTTGATGCCAGGTAAACTTTGTTCTAGATGGGAGGGTCCATTTATAGTTACTCATATATATCCTTTTGGTGTTGTGCATATTGCGAAGGATGGAGAGAAGGATCCATTCACTGTGAATGGGCATAGGTTGAAGAAATTCCTTGGGACCCTGCCATCAGAGCCAGTGGATGGGATCCCGCTCCTCCAACCTGTCTATCAATAAGAGCCATCAGGTTGTACCTCTCCTTTACACTTTCTTGATGTTGTGTAAAGACCCGTAAAATTCAAGGGAAAATTTTTCTTAATTTTCTTTAGAATTTTACAAGAGCGCGGTTTCAGACGGCACCTGATTCCGAGGCCCGGAGTGCCCGGAATTAATTTCCGAAGTTTGGCTCGGGTACGTTCAGTGAACGAACGAGCGGGAATTCCTAACTTTTGATCCGGTGCTCGGAATTGAAATCCGAGGGCACCGATGAACTCGCAGCGCCGATATTCGCTTAAAGAGACCTTTTCGGGAGTTGCGTTTGTTGCGGGTTGAAAGTTAGTTTTAGGGGTTTTTAGTTTAAGTTAAATAAAATTTGTATAGAAAAAATTTTATTTTAACTTGTTAAAAACCTATCAAAGGAGGTTGGAAGTGGGACCCACACCCACTTAACCTCCCTTGGGAGGATTAAGTGTGGTGGGGCCCACACGAGCCCCTAAACCTTTCAAATTCTCCCAACTCCCTTAACGCCTCATTTATTGGCTTGAGTTACTTTTTTTTTAATTATGGGAGTTAAACCCTTTTTGAATTTCAAACTTTTGAAATTCTATTATGTTTTGTAATAATAAAATAAGATGTTGTCTTATTTTATTATGGGTTGTTTGTTTGTCTCCTTGAGAGCTTTTGGAGAGCTTCTTCTTCATCTTCAAGCTCTGACGAAGAACGAAGAACGCTCAAACTCCGACGAAGAACTACGCCTCTCTTCTTCGTCCTCGGTGTCAACAAGAGGGAACGCCGCTTCCTCCTCGGACCTTCTTCGTCGGCATACGAAGATTCGCCAACGACGTATCTTTTCGGGCATATCTCTTCGTCAACGGATTTGACGAACGACGACCGCGACGCCCGACCTCCGCGACGCCGTCTTCCGCGGAACGTAGACGAATCTTCGAATCTTAAACCCGAGGTAGGGGTTGTTGATTCATTATTTATTTATTCCATTTCTTGAACGTGGATCTCGCATGTCTAACTTGAGGCTTGAATGTTTAAGTTGAGTTATTTATTTAACGTGAGGGGGGCCGGACCGCATGAACACGGCCGAACCCCCCTCCAACGTTCTTGTTTAATTATTTTGCGGAAGAAAGCAAGTGGCGTGGTGCCGTCGCACCACGCGGATGATCGTGCAAATATTTTACGCGGCGCCGTCGCGCCACGTCGAGGTAGAACCTTCAAGAACGCGACGCCGTCGCGCCGCGTTGAAAAGAATCAAGGCACGGCGAAAGGGGCGCGGTGCCGTCGCACCGCGCCGGACGACAAACACCGCGGCCGGTTCCGGGCCGCGGCGGGACGAGGAGACCGCGGCCGATTCCGGGCCGCGGCGGAAGAGAAGACCGGCGGCCGGGCCGCCGACGTCGGAAGCCGAAGGGGGGACCGGAAATTTCCGGTCCCGTTGGAGAAAACCGGCCGGCCAGCTGGCCGGCCGGAAGTCATTAAAACCGGGGGAATTAATCCCCCGGCCGTAATAATAAAACCCCCCTCTTTAAGAGAGGGGGGCGGTTCTTTGATGAGAGGGGGGGGCAGCCGGCCCCCCGGTTCGTTTCCAGCAAGCCCGCCACGTGTGGGGGGCGTTTTTAAATTTTTGGGCGCGGCATATAGCCGCGCCGTCCATGAAGAAGCGGGGGCTGAGCCCCCCGCGTGCCATCCTCGTGCGGCGCCAGCGCCAGCCGCCGCGGCCCGCCGCCGCGCCGCCGCGCCGCCGCGCCACCCCGGGGGGGGGGGGGGGGGGGTCGGGCCCGGACCCCCCCGTTTCGAACCAGATTTGGTTTTTGGCCCATAACTTGAGCCTCGGACCTCCGAATGACGAACCGTCTGCGGCAACGCGATCCTTGGATCGAGACGGTCGTTTCGGTATATCGCACTCAAGGTTTCAGTTAACTTTGAGTTCGGCCGGGTTGGTTCGTTCACGAAACCAACCGGGCCTTCGGAGCGGAAACGCTCATATCTTGAGCTACGAACGTCCGATTGACGCGCCGTCAGTCGCGTTGTGTTCCTATTAGTGAGACGGATCTTTTGGCATACTCCGCCCGAGGTTTGGACGCAGGTGGAGTACGGTCGGGTTGGTTTTGCCTTAAAAACCAACCGGGCCCCGGAGACGAAAATGCCAATAACTCTCAGACCGGGCGTCCGATCGACGCGCCGTCTGTTGCGTTGAGTTCCTGTTGACGATACGGAACTTTTGGATACATCAACTCCGGTCTTCGTGACAGTTGATGTATCAGCCTCTCGGCTCGTGGAGCGGACCCTCCGAACGAGCTCGCTGTGTGCGGGAACCCTAGTGCTGGCTGCGACTGTTACTGCTACTACTACTGCTACGACTGCTACTGTGGCTGCGACGACGACAGTACAGAGATCCTGTGTGGATTCGACGACGACGACTACAGCACTCAGCGATCCTTCGTGGATCAGTGCTACAGGTCCTGTGTGGGCCCGATCCTGTGTGGGTCCTTGCGCTCAGCGGTTCTGTGTGAGCCAGCGCCTACAGGTTCTGTGTGAGCCCGATCCTGTGTGGGTCTTCTGCGGGGGTTAGTTACCTATCGATCCTTCGTGGGTCCGACGACTTAGATGGATCAGTGATCATCTTTATCGTCCTTGAAGAAGTATACCTGTGTGAGCTGAATCCTATTGCTTTCCTGTGTGGATTGTGTTGTGCAATCCTGTGTGGATTTCGTTTTACTTTCCTGTGTGGAATACGTTTACTTTCCTGTGTGGACTGAGTTGTACTTGGGCTCGGAGGTTGGAGCGTATTTGAATTGATGACTTAGGTATATGTATGGGCATATACCTAAGCAGTGTCGGTTATTACTTCGTGATTGTACCTTTCTTCGTGGTTTATCCTTTGTGGATTTTGAGAGACCTTCAGGGGTCTCGGGGTCCCTACTGAGTAGCTTATACTCACCCCTGCACGGGCTTTTCCCGCACTACGTTGTGTTGGTTGCAGACGACGGACAGCGTTGACCTTAGCTAAGGCTTGCAGAGCGGGACGGTACCCGGAGGTGGACCACGGGGCGGGACGTGCACGGAGCGGACGGCGGGACCCGTGGAGCAGAGGAGCTATCTGTACCCACCCTTCAGGTGGGATTTCCAGTGGACAGCTCGGAGTAGCAGCTTTTACTTTTCAGTTGCTGTTTTTCCCTTTTCGAGTTGTACTTTACTTTCAGTTTGAGTTTGTATTCTGGCCCATTTACTTTTCCGCACTTTCAGTCGTACTCTGCTATTGTTTAGTGTTTACTTTCCGCTTGTTTACTCTGTGGTGTTTGTTTACTTTTCAAAGGCAATGCCTTCCCTTTTTACTGGGATTTACACCTTGGTGCTAGTCGCCAGCCCCTGGCCTATGGAAGGCGGGCTTGGGGTAGTCACGGCACGGACCCCGAGGGCGGGTCGTGACAAATTGGTATCAAAGGAGTTCAGTTCTACCGCGAACTCTGAACTTTTCTATGTGAAGCAATAATGTTTAGCGTATTGAGTGTGGTTATCAGTCCAGGGAGTCCAGTGTTGGTGCGGCGGCCGACGTATCCGTACACCAGGACCCTGACTTCTGATTTCCGACTTAATGCACGAAAACATTGATTGCGTGTGTGTTTCAAAGTTTTCTTTGTGATTACTTATATCAGCTCACCAGATATACTGTTCTGACCGTGGCGCACCTGTTTCCTTTTCAGGATGGCCCCACGACGGCAGCCAGCTAGGGTTCCGAGAGTCGAGCGAGACGACAGCCCACCGAGCGACGAGGCCTCGGTGCAGGGCCCTTTTCCAGTAGTGGCACCGGCGGTAGCTTTACCCGCCGATCCCCCGATGCTTCCAGCAGCAGCCGCTGACGATGCACGTCGCCTCAGTGCACTGCATGAGTTTCAGCGCCAGCAACCACCCAGGTTTCGCGGGGAGACGGATCCCCAGGCAGCAGAGGACTGGCTGGAGGCAGTGGTTCGAGTGTTTAGGCTAGTGAGGACACCAGCAGACCTCATGGTGATCCTCGCTGCGAGCCTACTACACGCAGCAGCAGGACGATGGTGGAGCCTGATGCTCCAGGTGCACGATGAGGCATCTCTACTTTGGACGGACTTTGAGAGCCTCTTCCGCTCGGAGTTCGTCCCAGCCACCCTTCGTGCGGTGCGTATCCAGGAGCTTCTACAGCTGCGGCAGGGCAGCATGACGGTCGCTCAGTACTCGGCGAGATTCACCGATCTCTCGCGCTACTCGACCGACATGGTACGGGACCCATTCTTCCGGGCCCGGACCTTCGAGCAGGGTTTGAGACACGAGATTAGGGCATCGCTGATCTCCCTCAGCATACCGACTCAGACAGGAGTACTGGAGCGGGCCCTTCTGATCGAGAGCTTCCTTGCTGAGTCTACACCAGCACAGCGACCCACCGCAGGGCGGCACGTGGCAGAGTCATCCGCAGCAGGCAGTCGACGGATGACTCAGGGGTCCAGACAGACCAGACCTTCAGGCAGACGATCTCAGGGCACTGGCTCAGCAGTGCGGGGCACACAGCGCGGAGCCAGTCTTCCGAGAGGCAGACAGTGCTACTCGTGTGGCGGGCAGGGCCACATGGCTCGTGACTGCCCGACCCGTCGTGCCGAGGAGCAGCAGACAGTTGATGGACCACCGAGGCAGAGGCAGAGGATCGACCGTGGCGGTCCGCAGGGAGGAGGCGGACGAGGCAGAGGAGCTGGACGAGCAGCTGGTGGTGGCCGACGCTTTGAGGCTCTACCACCACCACCACCAGGAGGTCCACCCCGACCACAGGGAGCTGGCGGGCAACAACAGGCACAGCTCCAGGCAGTAGAGGCCTACGACCACGGCGCACCCGAGATGATTCGAGGTACTATCTGTGTCTATTCCACCCTTGCTGCAGTTCTTATAGACACAGGAGCGAGTCATTCTTTCATAGCCGCTGCCCTTGTTCGGAGCTCGGAGATTCCGACAGAGCCGTTGGCTCGATCCTTACGGCTAGAGACTCCTACGGGAGCAGACTCGACGATTACGCACTGGTGCCGGCAGTGTGAGCTTACTCTAGGAGGCGAGAGCTTCGGCTGGGATATTCTTGTAGCAGCGTCGAGGCCTTACGACGTCATCTTGGGCATGGATTGGCTGTCTACGGTCCATGCACAGATTGACTGTTTTAGGCGCAAGGTGCGTTGTGTACGCACCGACGGGAGCAGGTTCACCTTCACCGGCGAGAAGGGAGCCTTAGCAGCACAGGATGGACTTCCGCGGAGGAGAGGACAACCCATCACTCATCAGTTGGCTAGCCTTATCCTTGGAGCAGTTGACGTGCGGAGTCCTGGTTTTCCTGCAGTGGTGGATCAGTTTGCGGAAGTTTTTCCCGACGATGTTCCAGGGCTACCTCCTCGCAGAGAGGTAGACTTTTATATTGACTTGTACCTCGGGACAGCCCCGATATCCACTCCAGCATATCGGATGGCCCCCGCCGAGCTTCGAGAGCTACGGGTACAGTTGGAGGACTTGCAGGGCAAGGGGTTCATCCGACCCAGTGTTTCACCCTGGGCTTCACCGATATTGTTCGCCAAGAAGGCGGACGGGAGCTTGCGACTTTGTGTTGACTATCGTCGCCTGAACCAGGTGACAGTGAGGAACAAGTATCCGCTACCGAGGATTGATGACCTCTTTGATCAGCTCAAGGGAGCACGGTGGTTCTCGAAGATAGACCTCAGGTCAGGCTATCATCAGCTCAGAGTCAGAGACGAGGATGTGCAGAAGACGGCCTTCAGATGTCGGTATGGCCACTATGAGTTCTTGGTTATGCCTTTCGGTGTAACCAATACTCCAGCAGTGTTCATGGCTCTCATGAACAGGATCTTTCAGCCATACCTCGATCGGTTTGTCGTAGTCTTCATCGACGACATTCTGATTTACTCTACGACAGAGGAGGAGCACGCCTATCACTTGCGAGTTGTCCTTGACACACTCCGAGAGCACCAGCTTTATGTTAAGCTCTCGAAGTGCCAGTTCTGGATACGTGAGGTCCACTTTTTGGGACACGTTATCTCTGAGGCGGGAGTTGCAGTGGATCCCGCGAAGATTGAGGCTGTGTTAGCATGGGAACCACCCAGGAGCGTGACTGAGGTTCAGAGTTTCTTGGGACTAGCTGGATACTATCGGAGATTCGTTCCAGACTTCTCTAGAGTTGCATCATCACTCACAGCTTTGACGAAGAAGGGGAAACCCTTCGTGTGGTCAGACAGTTGTCAGCAGAGCTTCCAGGAGCTGAGACAGAGATTGACTAGCGCACCTATCTTGAGGTTTCCTGAGGAGGGAGTAGGGTACGTAGTCTACTGCGATGCATCAGGGACCGGACTCGGATGTGTTCTGATGCAGGAGCGGGCAGTGATCGCCTATGGATCACGACAGTTGAGGCCTCATGAGCAGAACTACGCTACCCATGACCTGGAGTTAGCAGCAGTGGTCTTCGCTCTGAAGACATGGCGACACTATCTGATGGGCGAGCGCTTTACAGTCTTTTCCGATCATCAGAGTCTCAGGTATATCTTCTCGCAGAAGGACCTGAACCTGAGACAGCGGCGATGGCTCGAGTTCCTCCAGGACTAT
Organism: Viscum album; assembly: GCA_963277665.1. Classification (NCBI taxonomy): domain Eukaryota; kingdom Viridiplantae; phylum Streptophyta; class Magnoliopsida; order Santalales; family Viscaceae; genus Viscum; species Viscum album. The sequence goes on from OY728123.1 coordinate 655,635,030, forward strand.
GACTTTGAGATAGTCTATACTCCTGGGAAGGGGAACGTAGTAGCCGATGCCCTCAGCAGGAGGACGGGCATTCAGCTACTCGAGGAGGCGACGGAGCAGCTAGCCTCTTTGCAGATATCCTTCGTGGATAGAGATGGAGAAGCCTTTCTTCAGTCTCTCACAGTCACTCCTCCACTACTGCAGCGAGTCAGGGAAGCACAGCACGGGGACGTTGACTGTGAGACGCGGCGTGCACAGATATCCTCGGAACAGGCACCTGATGGTTTCTCCCTTGGAGCAGAGCACGACATCCTTTTCAGAGGACGTACCATGGTACCAGTAGCATTGCGAGAGGAAGTGCTGAGGGAGTTTCACACTTCTCCTTTAGCGGTACATCCTGGAGTGGCGAAGATGTACCAGGACCTCAGACGAAAGCATTGGTGGCCGGGTATGAAGAAGGCTGTAGCAGAGTTCGTTTCTCAATGCCTCACCTGTCAGCAGGTGAAGGCAGAGCATCAGGTACCAGCAGGCTTGGTACAGCCCTTGGAGGTTCCGGAGTGGAAGTGGGACGGCATATCTATGGACTTCGTGACTGGACTTCCACGCACTTCCAGAGGTCACGACTCCATCTGGGTGATTGTTGACCGACTCACCAAGTCGGCACACTTCTTACCCATCAGAGAGCAGGGCTCAGTGGAGAGCTTGGGACGTCTCTACGTTCAGGAGATTGTGCGGCTCCACGGCGTGCCATCATCTATCGTTTCCGATCGAGATGCCCGCTTTACTTCCCGGCTTTGGAAGGGGTTACAGGAGGCGTTCGGTACACAGCTACGTCTTAGCACAGCTTTTCACCCTCAGACGGATGGTCAGACGGAGAGGACCATTCAGACTCTCGAGGACATGCTCCGCGCATGTGTCCTCGACTTTGGTCGTAGCTGGGAGGACCACCTACCCTTGGTGGAGTTCGCGTACAACAATAGCTACCACTCCACCATCGGGATGGCACCGTACGAGGCGTTGTACGGCCGACCATGTAGATCTCCTTTGTGCTGGACAGACCCTGGGGAGTCAGCACTGGTGGGACCGGAGATGGTCCAGGCCACGACAGAGAAGGTCCAGGTCATCCAGGAGCGGATGAGGACAGCTCAGAGCCGACAGAAGTCATATGCTGACAGGAGGCGAAGGCCACTAGAGTTCGAGGATGGCGACCACGTCTTCTTGCGGGTCTCACCTCGACGTGGTATTCGGAGATTTGGCCGAGGCGGCAAGTTATCTCCGCGCTTCATCGGACCCTTCCAGATTCTCAGCAGGATTGGCGAGGTGGCTTATCGCCTGGCTCTACCACCTCAGTTGCACCGGGTGCACGACGTCTTCCACGTATCCCAGCTGAGGAGATACGTGCATGACCCGACGCACATCATTGATCATGGGGAACTTGACGTTGACGATGGGGCGACTTTTACGGAGGTCCCGGTGGAGATAGAGGATCGACAGGAGCGGGTCCTGCGTGGGCGATCGATTCCTCTTGTACGCATCATATGGCAGCACGGGAATCTCCAGGAGAGCACATGGGAGCGGGAGGCTCAGATGCGTGCTCAGTACCCTCATTTGTTTCCCTAGTTTTTGATGTATCTTTACGGGGACGTAAAGCCCTGAGGTGGGAGTAATGTAAAGACCCGTAAAATTCAAGGGAAATTTTTTCTTAATTTTCTTTAGAATTTTACAAGAGCGCGGTTTCAGACGGCACCTGATTCCGAGGCCCGGAGTGCCCGGAATTAATTTCCGAAGTTTGGCTCGGGTACGTTCAGTGAACGAACGAGCGGGAATTCCTAACTTTTGATACGGTGCTCGGAATTGAAATCCGAGGGCACCGATGAACTCGCAGCGCCGATATTCGCTTAAAGAGACCTTTTCGGGAGTTGCATTTGTTGCGGGTTGAAAGTTAGTTTTAGGGGTTTTTAGTTTAAGTTAAATAAAATTTGTATAGAACAAATTTTATTTTAACTTGTTAAAAACCTATCAAAGGAGGTTGGAAGTGGGACCCACACCCACTTAACCTCCCTTGGGAGGATTAAGTGTGGTGGGGCCCACACGAGCCCCTAAACCTTTCAAATTCTCCCAACTCCCTTAACGCCTCATTTATTGGCTTGAGTTACTTTTTTTTAATTATGGGAGTTAAACCCTTTTTGAATTTCAAACTTTTGAAATTCTATTATGTTTTGTAATAATAAAATAAGATGTTGTCTTATTTTATTATGGGTTGTTTGTTTGTCTCCTTGAGAGCTTTTGGAGAGCTTCTTCTTCATCTTCAAGCTCTGACGAAGAACGAAGAACGCTCAAACTCCGACGAAGAACGACGCCTCTCTTCTTCGTCCTCGGTGTCAACAAGAGGGAACGTCGCTTCCTCCTCGGACCTTCTTCGTCGGCATACGAAGATTCGCCAACGACGTATCTTTTCGGGCATATCTCTTCGTCAACGGATTTGACGAACGACGACCGCGACGCCCGACCTCCGCGACGCCGTCTTCCGCGGAACGTAGACGAATCTTCGAATCTTAAACCCTAGGTAGGGGTTGTTGATTCATTATTTATTTATTCCATTTCTTGAACGTGGATATCGCATGTCTAACTTGAGGCTTGAATGTTTAAGTTGAGTTATTTATTTAACGTGAGGGGGGCCGGACCGCATGAACACGGCCGAACCCCCCTCCATCGTTCTTGTTTAATTATTTTGCGGAAGAAAGCAAGTGGCGTGGTGCCGTCGCACCACGCGGATGATCGTGCAAATATTTTACGCGGCGCCGTCGCGCCACGCCGAGGTAGAACCTTCAAGAACGCGACGCCGTCGCGCCGCGTTGAAAAGAATCAAGGCACGGCGAAAGGGGCGCGGTGCCGTCACACCGCGCCGGACGACAAACACCGCGGCCGGTTCCGGGCCGCGGTGGGACGAGGAGACCGCGGCCGGTTCCGGGCCGCGGCGGAAGAGAAGACCGGCGGCCGGGCCGCCGGCGTCGGAAGCCGAAGGGGGGACCAGAAATTTCCGGTCCCGTTGGAGAAAACCGGCCGGCCAGCTGGCCGGCCGGAAGTCATTAAAACCGGGGGAATTAATCCCCCGGCCGTAATAATAAAACCCCCCTCTTTAAGAGAGGGGGGCGGTTCTTTGATGAGAGGGGGGGGGGGGGCAGCTGGCCCCCCGGTTCGTTTCCAGCAAGCCCCCCACGTGTGGGGGGCGTTTTTAAATTTTTGGGCGCGGCATATAGCCGCGCCGTCCATGAAGAAGCGGGGGCTGAGCCCCCCGCGTGCCATCCTCGTGCGGCGCCAGCGCCAGCCGCCGCGGCCCGCCGCCGCGCCGCCGCGCCGCCGCCGCGCCGCCGCGCCACCCCGGGGGGGGGGGGGGGGGGGGTCGGGCCGGGTCGGCCCGGACCCGGACCCCCCCGTTTCGAACCAGATTTGGTTTTTGGCCCATAACTCGAGCCTCGGACCTCCGAATGACGAACCGTCTACGGAAACGCGATCCTTGGATCGAGACGGTCGTTTAGGTATATCGCACTCAAGGTTTCGGTTAACTTTGAGTTCGGCCGGGTTGGTTCGTTCACGAAACCAACCGGGCCTTCGGAGCGGAAACGCTCATATCTTGAGCTACGAACGTCCGATTGACGCTTCGTCAGTCGCGTTGTGTTCCTCTTAGTGAGACGGATCTTTTGGCATACTCCGCCCGAGGTTTGGACGCAGGTGGAGTATGGTCGGGTTGGTTTTGCCTTAAAAACCAACCGGGCCCCGGAGACGAAAATGCCAATAACTCTCAGACCGGGCGTCCGATCGACGCGCCGTCTGTTGCGTTGAGTTCCTGTTGACGATACGGAACTTTTGGATACATCAACTCCGGTCTTCGTGACAGTTGATGTATCAGCCTCTCGGCTCGTGGAGCGGACCCTCCGAACGAGCTCGCTGTGTGCGGGAACCCTAGTGCTGGCTGCGACTGTTACTGCTACTACTACTGCTACGACTGCTACTGTGGCTGCGACGACGACAGTACAGAGATCCTGTGTGGATTCGACGACGACGACTACAGCACTCAGCGATCCTTCGTGGATCAGTGCTACAGGTCCTGTGTGGGCCCGATCCTGTGTGGGTCCTTGCGCTCAGCGGTTCTGTGTGAGCCAGCGCCTACAGGTTCTGTGTGAGCCCGATCCTGTGTGGGTCTTCTGCGGGGGTTAGTTACCTATCGATCCTTCGTGGGTCCGACGACTTAGATGGATCAGTGATCATCTTTATCGTCCTTGAAGAAGTATACCTGTGTGAGCTGAATCCTATTGCTTTCCTGTGTGGATTGTGTTGTGCAATCCTGTGTGGATTTCGTTTTACTTTCCTGTGTGGAATACGTTTACTTTCCTGTGTGGACTGAGTTGTACTTGGGCTCGGAGGTTGGAGCGTATTTGAATTGATGACTTAGGTATATGTATGGGCATATACCTAAGCAGTGTCGGTTATTACTTCGTGATTGTACCTTTCTTCGTGGTTTATCCTTTGTGGATTTTGAGAGACCTTCAGGGGTCTCGGGGTCCCTACTGAGTAGCTTATACTCACCCCTGCACGGGCTTTGCCCGCACTACGTTGTGTTGGTTGCAGACGACGGACAGCGTTGACCTTAGCTAAGGCTTGCAGAGCGGGACGGTACCCGGAGGTGGACCACAGGGCGGGACGTGCACGGAGCGGACGGCGGGACCCGCGGAGCAGAGGAGCTATCTGTACCCACCCTTCAGGTGGGATTTCCAGTGGACAGCTCGGAGTAGCAGCTTTTACTTTTCAGTTGCTGTTTTTCCCTTTTCGAGTTGTACTTTACTTTCAGTTTGGATTTGTATTCTGGCCCATTTACTTTTCCGCACTTTCAGTCGTACTCTGCTATTGTTTAGTGTTTACTTTCCGCTTGTTTACTCTGTGGTGTTTGTTTACTTTTCAAAGGCAATGCCTTCCCTTTTTACTGGGATTTACGCCTTGGTGCTAGTCGCCAGCCCCTGGCCTATGGAAGGCGGGCTTGGGGTAGTCACGGCACGGACCCCGAGGGCGGGTCGTGACATGTTGTGATTCATTTTTTAAATTGTATTACATGTTAAATCCACTTGAATTCATTGAGGACACTGCATCATTTATGTGTGGGGGGGGGGGAAACTTTGTAGTATAGGATTTTCATTTGATGTTTGTTTTCATAAAAAAATAAAAAAATTGTGTGTTTTCAAATTTTTGTGTGTTTATTTTTCAATTTTTGGTGTGTTTTAGAAACTTTTGAGATTAAATGATTATCAATACCATTTTTGAAACCCATTTCAATGAGTGAACCAATCTATTTCATTAAACTGAGCTTAAATGAATGCTGAAATGACTTTATTTCGAGTTCAAATCTTTTGGAATTTCATGAAAAGTACACTGATTTTTGAATCCCATGCCATATTTCACTGTCTATATCATTGAAATCACTTTCCTGTGAGGCTTCTAAACCATTTTTGTCATATTCTTTTCATTCGAATCATTTCTTGAGAGAACCATACCATGATTGATTAAACTAGAATTGATTTATTCCTTTCAAAACTTGAGGGTTTGGGGTATATGTTTTTTAAATGATTGAGGCATTTATTTGGTTTTAAACCCCCTTTTCAAAATAATCCTTTTCATTATGGCCCACCTTTACATTTATCCTTCATTGTAGCCCCTAGTATCCATGAATATCCTGTTAGGTTATCCACTTTACAATCCAATTTTCCCTATCCTACATACTCTTGAAGTGAAATTGCATGATCTAGTTGAACTAAAGTGTGGGGGAAGATGTATTGTGGTGTACTACCTCATTTGGTGATACTTTTGGTGGAATATAAAATGTTGAAGAGCTGATGTTTCTACTGAATATTTCATTCTGTTGAAAGCTGTGCCTTTTCTGGAGCCTTCATGATAAGATAAGCTGTGCCTTTCTGGAGCTTCCGATGTAAAAAAGAAAGATGTGCCTATCTGGAGCTTTAAAGAAAAATCATGTTTGAAAAGATTGAAATTTTTGCTGCTGAAATCCTGAGCTGATTGAATGACGATGGAGCCTATTTTCTACAAAGGGGAAGATAAGGAGACCATATTTGAGTGAAAATTAGAATCTTGAAATTTTACTTCAATAAGAGCCAAGCCCTCCTTTTTTTCGGCCTCAGAATTTTTAATATCTAAATCCTACCAACCGAAAGACACAGAACAACCCTGAAAAGTCCTCATGAGAAATACATGTCCTTGAATCACATCGGGTGGAGAAGTATGAATTTATCAATCCTATGGTGACTCTTGTGTGAGTTTGGATGAGAAAAGCCTTGTTCAGCATATACATTTGTGAGATGAGAGAAAATTCATGGGAGGTAGGTGTTTTGTGTGCATGGGATAAGAAATAAAGTGGAAATATATTAAAATCTAAAATGGAGAACTTGAAATAATTGTTTTTGATGAGCCATGATATCTTTTTGTTTCTTGGAATTGATTTGGTAGATCTCATTGGTATGTGGTTTGGATTTGATTTGATTTGATTTTGATGTTTACTTTTCTAGGAGTCCAAGTGCTAAGTGTGGGGGAATTGATAGAGAAAATATTTTAAATTAATTTATATTAAATATCATTGTTTTAAACCCACAAAAGTGTTCCTCTAAGATGAATTGTTTCATTTTTACGATATTGGTGTTATTTTGAGCTGAATAGTAAAAATGGGCCATTTCAGATTTTTAACAGTTTTAAATTATTTCTGTAGTTTGGCCATAACATTATATAAACTAATCCAAATTTAAAAATTCTTTATTTTCCAAATTCTAAACATATAGGAATTAATTTACTATTTTTGGACTAAAAGATGAATCGGCCATATGGAAGCTCAAAAGAAGCTCACAAGTGGAAGCATGAAAACTATTCACAGTTTTGCCGATTTTTGGTGTGGGGTCCATAACTCATTCATGGTGGGCCCAAATGTTGTGAAATTCAGTGGGGAGACGCGAAAGGATGTTTGAATAATATTTAATTAAGGAAAGTCCACGTGAATTGGCCATTTAATTTGTCATTAAATCACCCTAATATGGAGATTTGCGATTTGGCGAGTCTGACTGGACAGAATAAATGCTCAGAGTCAAATGGCCATAACTCTCGGAATACATGTCCAAATCTGATGAGATTTTGAGGGAAAACGCCCAACCGAATTATGAAAAACATTTAATAAGGACTCAATGCGTGAATATGTCATTTAATGGGGCTACAATGCGTCAAAATTCGGGGGACAAATTCTGGATATAAAAGGAGGAGAGCTCCACCCTCTCAAATCATCCCATTCTCCATCCCATTCCTTCTAGGACACCAAGGAGAATAACTTCTCAGCTTTATCTTTTATTTCAATTCTTATTAGAAGTTTTTTAATTCCTTCCTCTTCCCCATTCATCTCAATTACCCTTACCATGGTGGGGTAAACATTTGGAGTGATTGGGGAAGGGTTTGTTTTCTATATTGTAATGTTTGAGTTCTTGGATGCAATTGAATAAATTTCTTTCCTCTTCAAAGTTATTTTCAATTTATTATTGAATATTTTATTATCAAGTGCTATCGTTATTGAATATTAATTCCGTTATTGATTTTTTCCTTGGTAAAATAATCAAAATCTCCCTCCACTAATTTCTGGTTTATATACGATGGAAAAGACCAGGGATTAGTGGTGAAGTACTCAACGATCGTCAGTACGTGTAAAAAGTGTAGTGAATGTTCTTGATTTTTTGGGATAAACAAAACTTGATCGGGTATTTCCCATTTAAATTAAGGACATTCAATTCGTTTGATGCACGCCTGTCGTAGGGCGTGACAAAACAATTATTTCCTTAGTTAAAATGTAGTAATGTGGTTGACCTAGGATGTCTCCTGAAGAGGAGTGCACACAAAACGGGTTGTCACTTTAAAACGAGGGTAAAAATGTTGTGTTTTTGAAATGAAATTTGAAATTAAAATGATTGAAAAACTATGATATTAAAAAGGGTGATTAGGTCGGGGTCGGTTTCTTAATTGTAATGCTGTCCTTGTTCAATTTAATTCAAACCTCTTATTCTTTGTTGATTAAAGTGAGTTTCCACAATCGTTTCCTCTCACTTCCTTGGTGAAATTATGACGGTGAGAGAAAACCTTACCAAGATCTCGGTTTGGTCAACTCTCCTTCCATGTGTAAAATAGTTGTATTGAATATACTTAACTGAAATGGGCAATACCTGATCGGGTTTTGTTTATCCCAAAAAAATCAAAAACATTAACTACACCTTTTACATGTACTGACAATCGTCGAGTACTTAACCACTAATCCCTGATCTATTCCATCATATATAAACCAGAAATCAGTGGAGGGAGATTATGATTATTTTACCAAGGCAAAAATCAATAACGGAATTAATATTCAAGAACGATCGCACTTGATAAAAAAATCCGCTATAAGAAATTGAAAACAACTTTGAAGAAGAAAGAAATTTATTCAATTGCGTCCAAGAAGAAGAAGGAATTTAAAAAACATGAAAAAGAAAATAAATAAAAGAGAAAGCCAAAAAGTTCTCCATCTTGGTGTCCTAGAAGGAATGAGATGGAGAACGGGATGCTTTGAGAGGGTGGATCTCTCCTCCTTTTATAGCCAGAATTTTTCCACCAGATGTTGATGCATTTTAGTCCCAATAAATGAAATCTTCACGCATTGAGACCTTCTTGAATGTTGTTTATAATTCTCTTGGATGTGTCCCCTCAAAATCACATCGGATTTGGACATGTATTCCTAAAGTTATGGGTGTTTTACTCTGAGCATTTATTCTGTCCATTCAGACTCTCCAAATCGCAAACATCCGGATTAGGGTGATTTAATGGCCCCTTAAACGACCAATTCACGCGGCCCTTCCTTCATTAAAGATTTTCCAAAACTCCTTTTGCGTCCACCAACTAAATATCAAAACATTTGGGCCCACCATGGATGAGTTATGGTGCCCACACCAAAACTAGGCAGAACTACAAACAGTTTTCTTTCTCCCACTTGTGAGCTTCTTTTGAGCTTCCATATGGCCGATTCAGCTTTTAGTCCAAAAATAGTAAATGAATACCTGGATGTGTAGAATCTGGAAAAGAAATAATTTTTCAATTTTAATTAGTGTAGATAATGTTATGTCCAAACTACAGAAATAATTTAAAACTGTTAAAAATACAAAATGGCCCATTTTTACTATTCAGCTCAAAATAACACTAATATCATAAAAATGAAACAATTCATCTTAAAGAAACACTTTTGTGGGTTTAAAACAATGATATTCAATATAAATTAATTTAAAATATTTTCTCTATCAATCCCCCCACACTTAGAACTTGGACTCTTGGACAAGTAAAAGTCAAATCAAATCAAATCCAAAACACGTATCAATGAGATCTACCAAATCAATTCTAAGAAACAAAAAGATATCATGCCTCATCAAAAAATATTATTTCAAGTTCTCCATTTTAGATTATTTAAAATATTTCTAATTCATTTCTTATCCTATGCACACAAAACACATACCTCGCATTAATTTTCTCTCATCTCACAAATGTAAATGCTCAACAAGGCTTTTCTCATCCAAACTCATACAAGAGTCACCATAGGCTTGATAAATTCCTACTTCTTCACTCGATGTGAGTCAAGGAAATGTGTTTCTCATGAGAACTTTTCAGGGTTGTTCTGTGACTTTTGGTTAGTAGGATTTAGATGTTAAAAATTTTGAGGTCGAAAAATGAGGGCTTGGATCTTTTCGAAGCAAAATTGCAAGATTCTAATTTTCACTCGAGTATGGTCTCATTATCTTCCCCTTTGTAAAAACTCAACTCCATCATCATTCAATCAGCTCAGGATTTCAGCAGCAAAAATTTCAATCTTTTCAAACATGATTTTTCTTGAAAGCTCCAGATAGGCACAACTTTATTTTTTTTTACATCAGAAGCTCCAGAAAGGCACAACTTCTCTTATCATGAAAGCTCTAGAAAGGCACAAATTTTAACAAAATGAAATATTCAGTAGGAAAATCAAATCTTCAACATTTTATATTCCACCAAAAGTATCACCAAATGAGGTAGTACACCACAAGACATCTTCCCCCACACTTAAGTTCAACTAGATCATGCAATTTCACTTCCAGAGTAGGTAGGATAGGGAAAATTGGCTTGTAATGTGGCTAACCTAACAGACAATTCATGACTACTAGGGGATATAATGAAGGATAAATATAAATGTGGGCCATAATGAAAAGTATTATTTTGAAAAGGGGGATTCAAACCAAATAAATTCCTCAATCATTTAAAACACACGTACCACAAACCCTCAAGTTTTGAAAGGAATAAATCAAATTTTGGTTAAAGCAAGCATGGTCTGGTTCTCTCAAGAAACGAGGTGAATGAAAAGAATATGACAAAAATGGTTCAGAATCCTCACAAGAAAGTGATTTCAAATATATAGACAGTGAAATATGGCATGGGTTTCAAAAATCAGTGTACTTTTCATGAAATTCCAAAAGATTTGAACTTGAAACAAAAGTAATTTCAGTATTCATTTAAGCTCAGTTTCATGAAATAGATTGGTTCACTCATTGAAATGGGTTTCAAAAATGGTATTGATAATAATTTTAGCTCAAAAGTTTCAGAAACACACAAAAAATTAAAAAATAAACACACAAAAATTTGAAAACACAATTTTTTTTTGTGAAAACAAACATCAAATGAAAATCCTATACTACAAAGGTTCCCTCCACCACACTTAAATTTTGCAGTGTCCTTAATGCATTCAAGTGGATTTAACATGTAATCCAATTTTAAAATGAATCACAACATCAAGAAAGTGTGAAGGAGAGGTACAACTTGATGGATCTTATTTGTATTCAGGGTGATGAAGTGTGATCTCCTCTACTGGTTCTTTTCTATTTCCTGGTAAAGACATGTTGTACCAACAAGAGTCTGATTTGTGTCCATAGATACCAAAATACCAGAAAACCCCCTGAAATCTTGTTCTTCTGGAATGGTTTTCAATCTTTCTGGATATTTGTTTCTTCCTTGTTGAAATGTGAACATAACTCATTTTATGGGGTTGTGGTGTCCTTTTAAAATTTCTCTCTTCTCTTGAGGTAGAATATTGACCCTCAATTTTCTTTACCCATATGAACATGGTTTTGGGTTTTTCCTCTTTTTCTTTTGTTCCACCCTTCCCATTGGTTTGAGAATATCCTTTACACTCTACAACTTTAATGGGGGTTTCCTTGAACTTCTTCAGATCATGTTCCATTGCAAGGCATATGGAATTCTTCTTAGCTAGTTCTTCTTCCTTTGCAGCAAGTTCCTTTTGGAGATCTATGATAATCTTTTCATGTTCGGCCTCCTTGAGTTTATACTTCTTGATCTCAACATCTTCTCCTAATTTTGATTCTACATCCTCTTCTAACAAACTATCCAAGAATTCTAAGGTTTTCTCTTCTAAATTTTCATTTGGTTCTTTTCCTTTTTTGTGGTAGATTTCTTTCAGTGAATGAACATCTGACAGATTCTTCATGGATTCAGGTATATTGAAATGCACTCGAAAATATCCGAGCTCCATTGAGAGTGTTACCTCATGCACATTGATGATGGTCTTCGCAGTCTTTAAGAATGGTCTCCCCAAGATAATGGGTGAGTGTGATGAAATCCTATCTTCTTCCATTTTCAGCACATAAATGTCAGCTGGGAACAATTGATCTTTTACCTTTACTACATCTTCTAGAACACCTGCAGGAAAAACTGTGGATCTGTTTGCGAGCTGGACCACCACTCTAGTAGGCTTCAATTTTCCAATCTGCAAAGATATAAATACTGGGTGAGGCATAACGTTTATTGAAGCTCTGAGATCACATAGTTCATCTTTAAAATTTAAAGAACCGATAGTGCAGGGAATAGAGAAAGTCCCTGGATCTTGACATTTTTGCGGTATCGGTGGTGTGATCAATGTTGAGATGCTTCTTCCTAAGTTGATTCTTTCATTTCCATATAGCCTCCTTCTTTTAGTACACAGCTCCTTCATAAATTTTTCATATTTAGGGATTTGTCAGATTGCATCCAGTAGTGGGATGTTAATCTCAACTTTTCGGAATGTTTCTTGAATTCCCCGTTGAAGTCGTTCTTCTTCACCCTTCTTTGACTCAACCAATGCTGATGGGAATGGTGCTGGGATATCCTTTTTCTCCCTTTTTTGTTTTTGAAAAGGTGTTTCTGTTCTTTCCTTCTGAAACCTTGTTCTTTCTCCATCTTTTTGGTTGGGCAGGATGAGATTTAGAAGATTCCCTGGATTCATCCTCCTCATTTTTTTCTGGTGGTGTGATCTCCTTCCCACTTTGGGTGGTGATTGCACTAACATTATCCTTTGGATTGGGAATTGTTTGTGAGGGAAGTTTACCTTGGTTCTTGGTGAGAGCATCCATAATGCTTGTAAATTGATCAGCTATCTTGTCTATTTTATCTTCTAATCCCACAACTCTTGTCTTCAACTTTTGATCTTCAGTTGTTGATGCACTTGTGGATGGTTGCTCATAACTCTTTCGCTGGAAAGGTGGAGGTTGTAAAGTTTGTTGTTGTTGGAATGCTATCGGGTTCTGATATTGCTGCTGAAAAGGTGCTCTGTCTTGGTTTTGTTGAAACCCATACCCTGGTTGGGCTTGTGGTTGGTATTGCCTTTGTTGATAGGTTGCAGCACAACTTTCTGTCCCCTGCACTTCTGGAAATTGATCAGTGTAATGATAATTAGAAGAGCATACACCACATACCTGATTCGGCCCTTGTTGTCCCTTCACATGGTTCACAACTATTTGTCGCACCAACCAGGTGATTCCACCCATTTTGTTCCTAATTAAATCTACTGAATTATATGTTCTTACCTCATGGATTCCTCTGGTGATCGTACCTCTGGTGCCAAACTGCTGTGAGTTTTGAGCAATATTTTCAATCAATCCTCTGGTATTCGTTGGTGACTTGTCAATCAAGGTTCCTCCAGATGATGCATCTAGCAAGTTTCAATCATTGTTAAGCAATCCTTGATAGAAGAAAAAAATGAAATGTTGTTCTTCCACATTATGGTGTGGACAACTGGCATAGAGATTCTTGAATCCTTCCCAGTACTCGTAAAGTGTTTCACCGGTTGATTGGCGAATGACATAGATCTATTTTTGGATAGTTTTGCTCTTGGATGCGGGAAAAAACCTTTGCATGAAGCATATTTGAAGATCTTATCAGTCTTGGACTTCTCTGGGTTGTAGAATATAAAACCATTCCTTTGCTGCTCCCTCGAGTGAGAAGGGAAATTCCCCCACTTTACTTGTTCTTCTGCAACACCTCGGGGTCTGCAGCTGGAGCACACATTTGTAAATTCCTGGATATGCCTGTTGGGGTCTTCACCTGGAAGACCATGGAATTTAGGAAGAATTTGAATCATGTTAATGCGCAATTCAAAATCATTTTCTAATACAGGAATATCTAGTTGATTTCATTGGTTAGCAAATTGTGGGGTGCAAAGATCGCACAATGTTTGGTTGGGATTGCCAGCCATTGGAGGTTCAGAGTGATCACTGGATGTGTTACTTGAATCTGTAAGTTGAATTTCTTCAAAATCTAATTAAAAAATTTCCTTTCTCAATTGGGTTATTGTTCGCTCAATTTTGGGATCAAATTCAATTAAATTGTTGTTTGAACTATAGGTCATTCAAAAGAAAGATGTAAAAAAATGTTTTTTAAAGGTTTTTGAGGCACTGCCTCCCCAGCAACGACGCCAAGTTTGACACACAACTGTCATATGGCATGGAAAAACAATTATTTCCTAAGTTAAAATGTAGTAATGTGGTTGACCTAGGATGTCTCCCGAAGAGGAGTGCACAAAAAAGAGGTTGTCACTTTAAAACGAGGGTAAAAATGTTGTGTTTTTGAAATGAAATTTGAAATTAAAATGATTGAAAAACTATGATATTAAAAAGGGTGATTAGGTAGGGGTCAGTTTCTTAATTTTAATGCTATCCTTGTTCAATTTAATTCAAACCTCTTCTTCTTTGTTGATTAAAGTGAGTTTCCACAATCGTTTCCTCTCACTTCCTTGGTGAAATTATGATGGTGAGAGAAAACCTTACCAAGATCTCAGTTTGGTCAACTCTCCTTCCATGTGTAAAATAGTTGTATTGAATATACTTAATTGAAATGGGCAATACCTGATCAGGTTTTGTTTATCCCAAACAATCAAGAACATTCACTACACCTTTTACACATACTGACGATCGCCGAGTACTTCACCACTAATCCCTGGTCTATTCCATCGTATATAAACTAGAAATCAGTGGAGGGAGATTATGATTATTTTACCATGGCAAAAATAAATAATAAAATTAATATTCAAGAATGATTGCACTTGATAATAAAATCCACTATAAGAAATTGAAAACAACTTTTAAGAAGAAAGAAATTTATTCAATTGCGTCCAAGAACTCAAGCATTACAATGTAGAAAACCAACCCTTCCCTAATCACTCCAAATGTTTACCCCACCATGGTAAGGGTAATCGAGATGAATGAGGAAGAATAAGGCATTTAAAAACTATGAAAAATAAAATAAACAAAAGAGAAAGCCGAAAAGTTCTCCTTCTTAGTGTCCTGGAAGGAATGGGATGGAGAATGGGATGCTTTGAGAGGGTGGAGCTCTCCTCCTTTTATAGCCAAAATTTTCCCCCGGATGTTGACGCATTTTAGCCCCATTGAATGTCATCTTCATGCATCGAGGCCTTCTTGAATGTTGTTTATAATTATCTTGGCCGTGTCCCCTCAAACTCTCATCAGATTGGGACATGTATTCTGAGAGTTATGGCCGTTTTACTCTGAGCATTTATTCTGTCTAGTCAGACTCTCTAAATCGCAAACATCCGTATTAGGGTGATTTAATGACCCCTTAAACGACCAATTAAAGTGGCCCTTACTTTATTAAAGATGACTCAAAACTCCGTATGTGTCCACCCACTGAATATCACAACATTTGGGCCCACCATGGATGAGTTATGGAGCCCACACCCAAACTAGGCAGAACTGAAAACAATTTTATTTCTCCCACTTGTGAGCTTATTTTGAGCTTCCATATGGCCGATTCATCTTTTAGTCCAAAAATAGTAAATGAATCCCTGGATGTGTAGAATCTGGAAAAAAATAATTTTTCAATTTTGATTAGTGTAGATGATGTTATGGAAAAACTACATAAATAATTTAAAACTGTTAAAAATTCAAAATGGCCCATTTTTACTATTCAGCTCAAAATAACACCAATATCATAAAAATGAAACAATTAATCTTAAAGAAACACTTTTGTGGGTTTAAAACAATGATATTAAATATAAATTAATTGAAAATATTTTCTCTATCAATTCCCCCACACTTAGCACTTAGACTCCTGGACAAGTAAAAGTCAAATCAAATCAAATCCAAAACACATATCAATGAGATCTACCAAATCAATTCCAAGAAACAAAAAGATATCATGCCTCATCAAAAAAAATTATTTAAAGTTCTCCATTTTCGATTATTTAAAATATTTCTACTTCATTTCTTATCCCATGCATACAAAACACCTAACTCGCATTAATTTTCTCTCATCTCACAAATGTAAATGCTCAACAAGGCTTTTCTCATCCAAACTTAAACAAGAGTCACCATAGGCTTGATAAATTCATACTTCTCCACCCAATGTGAGTCAAGTACATGTGTTTCTCCTGAGGACTTTTCAGGGTTGTTCTGTGGCTTCCGATTGGTAGGATTTAGATGTTAAAAATTCTAAGGCCGAAAAAGGAGGGCTTGGATCTTTATGAAGCAAAATTGCAAGATTCTAATTTTCACTCAAGTATGGTCTCCTTATCTTCCCCTTTGTAGAAACTTAGCTCCATCATCATTCAATCAGCTCAGGATTTCAGCAGAAAAAATTTCAATCTTTTCAAACATGATTTTTCTTGAAAGCTCCAGATAGGCACAACTTTTTTTTAACATCAGAAGCTCCAGAAAGGCACAATTTCTCTTATCATGAAAGCTCCAGAAAGGCACAAATTTTAACAAAATGAAATATTCAGTAAGAACATCAACTCATCAACATTTTTTATTCCACTAAAAGTATCACCAAATGAGGTAGTACACCACAAGACATCTTCCCCCACACTTAAGTTCAACTAGATCATGCAATTTAACTTCAAGAGCAGGTAGGATAGGGAAAATTGGCTTGTAATGTGGGTAACCTAACAGGAAATTCATGGCTACTAGGGGCTATAATGAAGGATAAATGTAAAGGTGGGCCATAATGAAAAATATTATTTTGAAAAGGGGTCTTCAAACCAAATAAATGCCTCAATCATTTAAAACACACGTACCCCAAACCCTCAAGTTTTTAAAGGAATAAATCAAATTCTGGTTAAAGCAAGCATGGTCTGGTTCTCTCAAGAAGTGAGGTGAATGAAAAGAATATGACAGAAATGGTTCAGAATCCTCACAGGAAAGTGATTTCAAAGATATAGACAGTGAAATATGGCATGGGTTTCAAAAATCAGTGTACTTTTCATGAAATTCCAAAAGATTTGAACTTGAAACAAAAGTAATTTCAACATTCATTTAATCTATGTTTCACGAAATAGATTGGTTCACTCATTGAAATGGGTTTCAAAAATGGTATTGATAATCATTTCAGCTCAAAAGTTTTAGAAACACACCAAAAATTGAAATATAAACACAAAAAAATTTGAAAACACACAATTTTTTTATTTTTTTTGTGAAAACAAACATCAAATGAAAATACTATACTACAAAGGTTACCTCCCCCACACTTAAATGTTGTAGTTTCCTCAATGAATTCAAGTGGATTTAACATGTAATCCAATTTTAAAATGAATCACAACATCAAGACAGTGTGAAGGAGAGGTAGAACCTGATGGCTCTTATTTGTATTCAGGGTGATGAAGTGTGATCTCCTCCACTGGTTCTTTTCTATTTCCTGGTAAAGACATGTTGTACCAACAAGAGTCTGATTTGTGTCCATAGATACTGCAATACCCGTAAAACCCCTGAAATCTTGTTCTTCTGGAATGGTTTTCAATATTTTTGGATATTTGTTTCTTCCTTATTGCAATGTGAACATAACTCATTTTAAGGGGTTGTGGTGTCCTTTCAAAATTCATCTCTTCTCTTGAGGTAGAAAATTGACCCTCAATTTTCTTTACCCATACGAACCTGGTTTTGGGTTTTTCCTCTTTTTCTTTTGATCCACCCTTCCCATTGGTTTGAGAATATCCTTTACACTCTATAACTTTAATGGGGGTTTCCTTGACCTTCTTCAGCTCATGTTCCATTTCAAGGCATATGGAATTATTCTTAGCTAGTTCTTCTTCCTTTATAGCAAGTTCCTTCTAGAGATCTATGATAATCTTTTCATGTTCGACCTCCTTGAGTTTATACTTCTTGATCTCAAATTCTTCTCCTAATTTTGATTCTACAACCTCTTCTAAAAAACTATCCAAGAATTATAAGGTTGTCTCTTCTAAATTTTCATTTGGTTATTTTCCTTCTTTGTGGTAGATTGCTTTGAGCGAATGAACATCTGAAAAATTCTTCATGGATTCGAGTATATTGAAATTAACTTGACAATCTCCGAGCTCCATTGAGAGTGTTCCCTCATGCACATTGATGATGGTCTTCGCAGTATTTAAGAATGGTATCCCCAAGATGATGGGTGAGTGTGATTAAATCCTATCTTTTTCCATTTTCAGCACATAAAAGTCAGCTGGGAAAAATAGATCTTTTACCTTTATAAGAACATCTTCTAGAACACCTGTAGGAAAACAAATTATTTCGTAAGTTAAAATGTAGTAATATGGTTGACCGAGGATGTCTCCCGAAGAGGAAACTACCCAAGATCTATGCCTATATGTCAGTGAGTATATGCAATAAGTAGTGTACAAAAAGGAAAAATAATAAACTAGGGAGTAATCAAAGGTAAACAAACCTACAAGTCTTATTTTCCATTTTCATTAATTATGTTCAGTTCAACCATTTAATTACATTGAATTATATAAGTCTCGAGATCTGGACTAAGCCCGATAATCTCCCATATAAAGGATGCCCAACAGATACCTCAGAAAGCTATCTAAACAAGTAAAGTGAAGACCTAATATAAGATTTTTCTTTAACTTGGCAGAAACATAATAAGTTATTACATTTCAAAATTCAATTCAACACCTCACCTGCAAGCATAGAAAAACCCCACCCACAGGCATAAAAAATCCTTTCCCACAGCTATAACAAATCCTCACCTGTAGGCATAAAAAATCCTCTCCCACAGGCATAACAAATCCTTGCTTGCATGCATACAAATCCTGACCTGCAGGCATATAAGTCAACATGGTCGAGCTCAGTATATCAATATTTCAACATAATAGACAACACATGTAAATTAAACTATTACATGGTTAACATAATAACAACTCATGTGGGCATCATAAAAAAAAAGAAACAAGTGAATTAAAATTTCACAAGGTTTAAAGAATTATACTCACATGGGCAGTTCATATCACAATACTAATATGTAATATAACAATTATAAGGCTTAAACAAATATACTCACATGGGAAGTTTATGTATAACAAGAAAACATGTGAATTAAATTATCACAGGGCTTAAGAAATTGTCATCTCACACGGTCAACATTCAATTAACCAATTTTATTTTAAATAATCCTAAAAATGAAAAAAAAGGAATGCCCATAGGCATCTTAGGCTAAATAGCCAAAAAATGGTAATCTGAGGGAAACACACCCACAGGGTAGCCCTTAATCAAACCAAAAAGATTAAACATGCTTAATTTAATTTAATTCATGACCTAATCATCATTAGGAAACAACAAGGGTCGATTTACATTCAAGACTACACCCTAAACATGGGCGAACGACACTACGAGACATATAAACAACTCAAAATCGACCAAAAGGCACAAGACCACCCACCTCATCGTAGTATAACTCTCCTCATCTGGCCTTAAACTCCAATTCAATCTAGAAAAATGTAGATCTAAAAAATGATGATAAAATATCAACCTTAAAAAACTTTGTTGAGAGAAAAAAATCACAAAGAATGACTCAAGAGGAATTGAGAGCTTATTGATCGGGTTCAAATGCAACCGACGACGAAGGAATCAGGGTTAAAATGTTCAATTAGGAAGGGATTGAAGGTCCAACACTGCTTGTTCGTCAACCTGGGAGCACCCCTATATGTTTTCACAAAAATGATGCTACTGCCCGTTTTAATCAATAAAAAAAGTACACGACGTGTACTTGAGACTACACGTCGTGTCCTTATAGTTTCTGTCAAGACCATTACATGGTTGTGTACTAGGATTACATGGTATGTATCCGAACATACACGGTGTGTACCTATAAGTACATAGTGTGTAGTTTCTAATCATTCCATGTAACAATCCTATAGCCATCCCTTGACCTACTTCCCCTTATTTTATTAAGTATAAACTGAAAAGGAAAGATCTATACCTAAAAGGAAGAACAGGGTTCTTTCAAACTCTCCCCTTAAAGCAATTCATCTCTGAATTCCCCTTCCAAGGGTGGTGAAGGACCATCAGAGAATAACTCTGACCATTGCGATCGAACATCAGACTCCCTCTCCCAGGTCTCATCCTGCACTCGGTCATGCTTCCATAGCACCCGTACCAAAGGAACAGACTGGACATAGAGAAATTTCACACTACGATCCACAATATGAATGGGATACTCCTCAAAGGACGCAACATCCTATAACTCCACCTCCTCAGGCTGAAAGGTATGAGACGGGTCCAAAAAGTAATGTTGAAACTCAGAAACGTGGAAGACTTCATGCATGGACTTGTACCTATGAGGTAACTGCAATCGATAGGAAACCGGTCCAACCCTCTCTAGAATCTCAAACGGACTGACGTACCTCAGCAAAAGATTAACCCATCTCCTAATCCTCTTGTGTCCCAACCTCGGTGCGACATGAATGAAAACTCGATCCCTAACCTTGAACTCCAGAGGTTGTCTGTGACGATCGACATAAGATTTCTGATGAGACTACACAGTATCCATCCCCATTCGAATCAACTGAACCTTCTAGTGGTCTCCTGGACAAGACGAGGTCCCAGGATAACTACCTCTCCTACCCCCTACATAACCACTACTCCTTTCCTGGTACCTGATGCGTCGAAGTGCACAGTGTAACTCCCACCCAGATCTGAAAAAATCAGTATCGGTGCTGATGTTAATCTCATTTTCATCTCCTGAATGGACATCTCGCAAGAATCTGACCATACATACTTTATAACGTTCTTTGTCAATCCCTTCATCAGTATTTCTAAGCATGAGAAGTCCTGTATGAAATTCCTGTAGTAACCAGCCAATCCTAGAAAACTCCACACCTCAAAGATGTTCTTGGGATGCTCCCAGGTAACTACTACTCTCACCTTCTTTGGGTCCAATAATACTCTTGTCTATGAGATGAAGTGACCCAGGAAGTGAATATGATCCATCCAGAATTGGAACTTAGTGAGCTTAGCATATAACTGATGCTCTCTCAATGTACCCAAAAATGATCTCAAGATGTTTGGAATGGTCATGTCGATTGTGAGAATACACCAAGATATCATCCATGAAAATCACCACAAAATAATCCAAGTAAGGATGGGACACTCGGTTCATCAGCGCCATGAAAAATATTGGCATGTTTGTGAGACTGAACAATATAACCAGATACTCATATAGACCATACCTGCTACAAAACACAGTACGAGGTATGTCTGAAGGTCGAACATGTGCCTGGTAATATCCTGATCTCAATTCAATCTTCGAGAAAACTCAAGCTCCTCAAAGCTGATAAAACTGGTCATTTATCAGTGGTAAGGGATATTAGTTTTTAACCATCAACTATTTTAGTTTTTGATAGTCCACACACATCCTAAGGGTACCATCCACCTTCTTCACAAAAAAGGACTGGTGAACCCCACAGAGAAGTACTGGGTTGGATAAACCCCTTTAAATCTAAATCCTCTAGCAGCCTCTTGAGCTCTTGCAACTCTGTCATTGCTATCCTATATGGAGGACTGGATACCGGTGCAACTTCTGGTACTAGATTGATAGAGAACTCTACCTCTCTCACTGGAGGTAAGCCTGAAAATTCATCCAGGAAAACGTCCCTAAAATGATCAACCACTGGAGGGAAAACCATCTGACATGTTCCCTGGTCATCCAGATATAAAATGGAAATATGTGCTATCACCCCACTCAACCCACGTTGCTCGGGTCTAGCTCGACTTGCCTAGAAATCCCACTCTCCCTTGTATAGAAATGATCTTCCTTATGGTGACATAAAACTCACCCTGCGGTGATAGCAATCGACAAAGGCTTGAAAGGATACTAACCAGTCTATTTTGAGGATGAAATAAAATCCTATCATCTCTAAGACATAGAGATCCCAAATGAAGTGACACCCACTAACCTCAAGGGGGCACTCCTTACACTGATGCACACCTACCATCCTTATCCCTAACAGAGTTTCTAGCATCATAACATCATCAGAAGAGAGAACGCAGAGCCTAATGCTCTCTACAATGGGAAAAAATATAAAAATATGAGAAACTCATGTATCAAAGAGTGTAGAAGATAAAACAGAGGTGACCATAATAGTACCTTTGACAGCAGAAGGTCCGGGATCCTACTCCGACTGGGTCTATTGCACTACATAAGTTTGACTTGTAGCACTACCCTGAGACATTGCCTGGCTACCCTGAGTTGTCCCACCCTCCTATCACTGAGATCCTTGGGTCTGACTACCATGACCACGTCCACGACCACCACCTCAGCCTGAACGTCCTGACATATTCCAATTAACTAACTGGTAAGAAGCTTCTAACCCTTATTCTGAAAGTGGTGTCCATGCAGAACCTCTCTCGCTAGTTGTTGGTGGGAACACCCTGTAGAAGCACTGTAGATGGACCATCATGCCGCAAGATCGACACTCGATTGGGTCCATCGAACACGGTAGTATCATATTCCCAGCTCAACCACACTGATAACCCCTCACCTGACTACTAGAAGAAACATTCTAACTACTCGTATCCCTGTGATAAAGTTCCATATGATGCTTCTTGCTCTTGTTCGAGACAGTACTAGATCTTAGTGCTGAACCGCCCTAGTTTTCACCTCCAGCCTCCCACAGATTATGCTTGATAATAAGCTCTTAATTTACGATGGAATATATAGAAGGAAACCTGAAAACATTCACCTATGATCAGATATTGTACCTAAGACCATCCTTGAATCGATTAGCCCTTGATGTCTCATCACCCATCAGAATAGGTGAGAATCTCTAAGGATCAGTGAAACGGGTAGATTAGTACATCACTAAAATAGCACCCTACTCTAGATGAATGAACTCCTGAGCTTTATCGGAACTTATCATCTCAGGAAAATAGTAGTCATAGAAGACCGTCTGAAAATAATCCCATACCATGTCCCCATGATGCTCTGTCTGAGTGATAACATCCCACCACCTCTTGGCTAAATCACACAACATATAAGTTGCGAGCTTTTCCCTACTCTCAGGAGGCATCTCCAGATGCTAGAAGATCTTAAGCATGGAATCCATCCACGACTCTATAGCTTGTGGTCCACCATACCCTAAAAATGTAGGTGGATGTTGTTACTGGAATACTCACATCAGTTCTCCCATAGACGTGGCTGGATGAGGTACTCCCTAGAAGGTCTGTATAAACCTCATGAAGCCTTCACAAAATTGTGCATCAGCTCTTGAATCAAGTATAACAGATGGTACCGCAACTGTAATGACTGGAGGATTCACTGGTATCCCACGACCTACCACCTCTAGGGTATGATCATTGCCGATCTCCTGACATACCACTAGAGGTTGTCTTGGTGTAATTGCTCTGTAAATTCCAAAACATACACCTTAGTATAATTTTATTCATCAAGAAACATAGTTCAAGAGTGAAAGAACTAAACAGGAGAAGAAAAGCCTTAAAATTTCACAAAAGATAAGTACACGGCGTGTAGAAATGATACACAGTGAGTACCCTCAAGCTCCTACCCAGGCATGTACTTCTACTGGCATGGGTGTGTAAACATCCCTGGTAAACAACGTTTCGGTCTAACACATGGTGTGTCCCATTAAACTCTCACATGGGTGTGTAACTCCACCTACCTTGTTCATGTAAACATCCTAGGTACACGACGTGTTTGGCTGACACACAGTGTGTACTCAAGTCTTCCCTTCTATCCATGTACTTTTACATGGCCAAAGCCACATGGGTCTACCCATGTAAAACTACACGGGGAGTACATAAGGTACACGACACGTTCTGATCAAAACTCAAAAACTCGTGTTTCCTCTCACATAGTCGGTGACACAATCATCTACCACACGATGTGTACTCAGAGTACACAACGTGTACTTGAAAAAGTTACTTTCTTCCCAAACGGAAGAACACATGGCATGTGTTCATATGACCACATGTCCTGTTGTATGGGTTTCCAGACAGTAAGCCTCAGAAACTTCCCCGAAACCCATGTTTTTGCAAAATAAAGCAATAGTATGCCAAATTATGATCTATGGAAGCCCATACTCCCTACGAATCAAATCTTGGCATCCATATACAGCACATAAAAACAAAATCTAAATCCCAAGTCCAAAACATGATCCACCAAATTATGATCCAATAGGGATTGTAATCCTCAGGGACCAAAGTTTGGTGTCCATCCAATTTAACCATAACACGTACCAATACACCTATCACAACAACAAGCATATCTATCACGATACCTATCACAATAACATGAATATTTAGCACAATATCTATCACAACAATATGAAATCAATAATTCTCTCTAAACAACATGGCAAGAATTCATGACATGTGATTTCTAACAGGTGTGTATATGATGCATGTGATGGCATACCCTCATCTTTTCTGGTTTCAATAAAATATAACCACAATAATATCAATAATAAAATAAAAAAAAAGTTCATCACCCAACGACGAAATAAAATCAATTGTAATAGATCAAAATCCAAAAATCACAATTCAATTCGAGGTAATTTGAATTTTCCTTATACACAGGGTTGCTACTCCTAGGCACAATTAATTACAAAACTCCATTTCCTCCCTATCCCTTTATAGTGTCGCCAAACATTAAGACAAAATAGAAAAGAAAAAAAAAACATGCCTTTGATACCACTTTGTAACGTCCCAAATCTGAATGTCACTCAACTAGTGCCCCATACTCGATTAGCCACATAGCCTCAAGCCATTTCCCCAAATTACATAGGTTTCCGACTTGCAGCGAGGGCCTAGGGTGCGATAGTGGGGAAACTATGACCTCATTGATAGAGTTTAACATAGAGAAATAAATAATAATACAATAGAGGAAGTAGTAAACATCATAAATTTGGAATAAACAACGAAAGACTAATAAGATAAATAACCAAGCACCATTCCATACAAAACATGATGCAATATGTTATGTTCTAAGAAAATAGCCAAAACAGGTACACTGTAGAAATCCACAATATATGTTCCAAAAGCATAAGAAACAAAGAAAACTAAGAAGTATCACAAGCCTCATCTCGGTCCCATGCTCTCTGGCTCCTAAACAACATCTCAAGTACTTGTAGAAGGGCTATTTTCCTTATTGACACTTGAAAAAATATAATCTGTTTGGTCCTAAAAGCATGACCCAAATAGGGTGTGAGAAATAAATCCCAATAGGTAACCACCCAAGACCTGTGCCTATATTTCAGTGAGTATATGCAACAAGTAGTGTACAAAAAGGAAAATAAGTAAACTAGGGAGTACTCAAAGGTAAATAATCCTACAAGTCCTATTTTCCATTTTCATTCATTATGTTCAGTTCAACCATTCAATTACATTGAATTATATAAGTCTCTAGATCCATACGAAGCCAGAAAATCCCCCATATAAAGGATGATCAACATATACCTCATAAATATATCTAAACAAGTAAAGTGAAGACCGAATTCAAGCTTGTGCTTGGCTTGGAAGATGCGTCATAAGTTATTCCATTTCAAAATTTAATTCAACACCTCACCCAAAGGCATAGAAAAATACCACCCACAGGCATAACAAATCCTCACCTACATACATAACAAATCCTCATCCGCAGGCATAACAAATACTTTTTCACAGACATAGAAATCCTCACCTATAGGTATACAAATCCTTGCTCGCAAGCATAGCATTCAATAGGATCGATCCCAGTATATCAGCATTTCAAAATAATAGACAACACATGCAAATTACACTATTACAAGGTTAACATAATAACAACTCATGTGGGAATTATACAAAATAAGAAACAAGTGAATTAAACTATCATAAGGCTTAAACAATTATACTAACATGGGAAGTTCATATCAAAACCCTAATATGTAATCTAATAATTACAAGGCTTAAAAGGGAATTTTATATATAACAAGAAAACATGTGAATTAAACTATCACAATGCTTAAACAATTTTTATCTCACATGGGAAACATTCAATTAACCAATTTTATTTTAAACAATCCCAAAAAGGGAAACAAAGGCATGCCCATAGGCATCCTAGGTCAAATGGCCAAACAATGGTCATCTAAGGGAAATGCACCCACGAGGTGGCCCTTAATCAAAGCAACAAGCTCAAACATGCTTAAATTAATTTAATTCATGACCTAATCATCATTAGGCAACAAAAAGGGTCAATTTTCAATCAAAGATACACCCTAAACATGGGAAAATGACACTACAACACATATAAACAACTCAACATCGAGCGAACGGCACAAGACCACCTACCTCGTCGTAGTACGACTCTCCTCATCCAGCCTTAACCTCCAATTCAAGCTAGAATGATGCAGATCTACAAAATGATGATAAATTCTCAACCTTAAATAACTTATTTAAGAGAAAAAAATCACGAAGAATTACTCAAGAGGAATCAAGAGCATACCGATCGAGTTCAAACACAACCGATAACGAAGGAATCGAGGTTCAGATGATCAATCAGGAAGGGATTGAAGGTTCAATGCTGCTTGTTCGTCAACCCAGGAGAGCCCCTATCCGTTTTCACAAAAACGACACTACTACCCATTTTAATCAATAAAAAAGTACACAGTTTGTTCTTGAGACTACACGCCATGTCTGTACAGTTTCTGGCCAAACCATTACATGGATGTGTACCAGAATTACATGGCGTGTAGCCAAACATACACGACATCTACCTATAAGTACACGACGTGTAGTTCCCAGTCACATCATGTAACAGGCCTGCAGCCAGCCCTTGACCTATTTCCCCCCATTTTCATAAGTATAAACTGAAAAGGAAAGATCTATACCTCAAAAGAAGAACTGGGTTATTACACTCTTCATACTCTGAAATAAAAAAACTAAAGCATTTTTCATTACCGACTGCCATTGATCCTATATTTTCATATAAGATTCATGTTCTTGCACTTTTTTATTTCAACCTTAAAATTTCTCTTTGTGCCTATCGATCAATAACATTTCCCAAACCCCTGCCGGGTGTAGCAGTAAATAGAGATGATGCCCTACCAAAGACAACTTATGGAGTAGGCCTAGAACTCATCCCATATACATTCCCGAGATTCTCCTTCCCTAAAATAATTACAACTGTATCATTTTGGTAAACTGATGATCATTGTGAAGGGTTCTTATGACAACCCTGCTTTTATTACAAACTTAAACATGATTTATTACATAAACTATTCACTTGATACAACATGGAAGATTGAGAGTTCTAGTGTCTTTGGGGCTTAGGATCATTACATAACAACTTAAAACATGAAATACAACTTCTTTATTTAAAACTTCCTTTACATTACCACAACATTCCCTCGTACTTAGCATTGCATGGGATAACCTAAGGACATGCATAAGAAAAGGGGTGAGCTATAAAGACCAGTAAGGGAATAAACATGGAATACATGAGGAGTACAATAAATGTTATACAGTAGGCATATCAATAGAGAAAAAGATAAACATGAACATAAAGGCATGATAAAGCATGATAATCATAACATGGAAATGTGGCAACAACACTTAACATGGAATTAGCATGAGCCAAGGCTCATTGCACATGAAGCTTGAGTAAATCCTCATTGCACATGAAGCACGAGTAAACAATCATTGCACTTGAATTAGCACGAGTCAACACTCATTGCACATGACGTATCATGATACTATACTTTACCCAATGCATTGGAGCGCTATAAGGGCACACCCTTATTAAACATTTCATTTCATGCATAAGTGTGCCACATGGATCATAAAACATGGATTCATAAAACATAATCATTTATTCCATGATAAAGGAATGTGTAATTCATACATGAAACTTTATAATCAATAATTAAATGTGCAAAAATGTGAATACCCTTGATGGAGAAATGGGCATGGTATTCACTACACAGTGGCATTGGCTCAGAAAATCGGTGAGATTTCGGAAGCGTAACGACGTGATATAAGAATTCATAAAAACGGTTGATGAGAGATAAAGGGGTTACTCATCATATTTACATGTAATGGACAGTAAGGAGGTCATATAGATACATGTCCCAACAATTGTAATGTAATTTAGATTCATGATACAAAAGTATTTCTTTAATGTAAATGAGGAGAGAGAAGTTCCTTTCGGAATTTCGGCATAGTAACAGGTGTACATGGGAGGCATTTAATGAGAGAGAAAGGGGTCTACCATCATTCAAAAATAAATAGGGCAGTATGAGGGAGGTGATAAACCATACCCCAACATTCATAATTTAAATTAAAAGGTCAAAACAACTTAAATAAAATTGGACAAAAATGAGAAAGGAAGAAAAAACCCTTACTTGGAAGTGTGCTTATAAAGGCTTGAGAGAGGCTTCTTGGGAGATTGGGGCACCTTGGGAGGATTCTAGAGAGAGAAGGGTATAGTTTTTATGAACCCCAAAGACTTTGAGTGAGGAGGAAGTGGGAGCTTGGGTGGGTTTATATAGGAAAGGTGAGTGTATTTTTTATTATTTAGGTTTGGGACCCCTTACATTAAACTAATCCAAACCACAAATCAGATCATGGTTTTTGCCCATGGTTTTTGGAAAAGGTAAGAGGAAAACAATATTTTACAATTCCAAAGTCCTAAATTCTTAAAATAATGGGGTTTCTTATGTGGAGGTGAGTCACACTCCCATGGAAAATAATTTAAAAAGACAAGATGTTTAATAAGTCTTGTGGGGTCCATTAAAGCTTTGTAAAATAAGTCAAAAAAAACCCAAAATCACATTATTTTAATGGTAAAACATATATTGGCCGAACATAAAGCTTATAGTATTTTATTACATCACTATTGGGTCATTATGATGTTATAAAACACATTATATATTTAAACGGTATTTAATTTTTACCCAAAAATTTGACCGTCTCAGAAAATTATGAAAAATTCACCATTGGATAATTTAGACATCCTGATTCCAGAAATAACATTTATTTTATCTAAATAATTTTCTAAATATGTTAATTTTCACTTTTAAAATAAAAACTGACATTTATCGAAAATTCACGGGTTTTGACAAAAATGGCTTTCAAACCTTAATAAAAATTACAATTGCATTCATAAAATTATAAGATCATTTATATTTAATAAAAATTAATAATAATAATAATATTTTATTAAAGTATTATTTAATTCAAAAATACATTAATTCATCAAAATAGATTTCTTATCTGAATATTAACTAAAAAAATACTATTTGTGCTTAAAAAACTATTTACAAAGTGTCAATAATGACAAGAAGGTATATTCATTTTTATATACAAAAAATAATATACATGAACATAGTACTAGAGATTTGTTACATAACCCCTTAAAATAGCTGCATAAGACCTAAGGGTAAGGTGTGCGATGGTGACAGACTCTTGGGATGGCTCAGATAACATTGCTCGAGTGATAATCTTTATCAACTTCCACTTTTCACGTAGACGGTCTCGTTCGAGATTGACATGATGAAGCTCAGCTTGGGATTGGTCAAGAGCGAAGCCCAAAGACGCCACCTCTTTTCCAAGATCCGACAAATGGGCTTCGTATGGAGCAATTCTACTGGATGAGGCATTCGCTTCCTTTGTCTGAGTAAATTGTATTTGTTAAAGCCCTATATTTATACTAATCATGTGATCACTGTTCAACAGCTATAAAAGCAATAGTCTAAATTCTTAACATAAAACCAAAGAAGTTTTATATAAACATTTTTCATAAAGAGACATTTGATTAGATCAAGAGAGATTTCCATTAATGAAACTTTGGGTCGTTATAGTTCTTATTCCAAGCTTCTTGAATTTTAACTTGTTAATGAAACAATATTAATAATGTTTTTTATTTTTTTTGAAATTCCTAATATTATATAATAGGTAATGTAACGTCCTGACCCCATTTACCCATATTCGGTTCATTATTACATAACATTGACATGATCACAAAAGATCAAGTCTCGAAAGACTGATTAGTTTAGTAGCCTTGGAATCACTAGATACATTCATAAAGTTTACATTACATCATAAAATGAAAGACTACAACAACATCCTGTCTCCATAGACCACACTCATATCCCATCATACTATCCCTGAAGGTCATTCATAAAATAATTCTTCACATCTTGGGAAAAATAAAACATATAAAGGGGTGAGCTCAGATGCCCAGTAAGGATAACAATATAGCATAAACTTTCATAAATAAGTATAAACATTTAAGGCAATGTATAACCAAAACAAAAGCCTTTTAAACTTAAACTTCAATATAATATGGTAAAAATAAAATGAAATAATTCCATTTACTTATTCACATGGATATTATACTAATTTAATAATCACATGAAATATCAATAACCACTTTCATAATGATGGAATGCATAATGCCAGACTATCATAACCACATAGTCAAGGCCTTGTGCCAAGACTACAAGTAAGATTTTGTCAAGGCCTTGTGTCAAGACACTAGTTTGTCTCATGAGACCTACCGATGCATCAAGGAGCTATAGCGGGCTCCACCCGTCACTTATTAAGTCCAATGCATTCCTCATATGAACAGGTTTAAACATAACATAAACATTCGTATTAAAACTAGCATACGAAATGTCAATAATTTCTCCATAAAACATGAATAGTATAAAAATAACACATCCGCAATCAATAATATCAAAAAACCTTCAATAAAATATGGAAGTTTTGTATCATAATAAATCAACTTCAAATAAGCTTAAAATCCATCAAAGGATGTTGACATAGATGAAATTAAAACTATTTGAGAGAAATATCTCTTTTTTTGAAATCATTTAAAAGTCACATAATTATAAAAGAAAACATTTACTTTGAAAATATTATTATAAGCTTATAAGTGAAGCTTTGGAGATTTTATAATGGTGGAAAATAGCTGCACCCGCTGTATAAGTTAAAAAGACATTCTTACCTTGATTTTGTCGAAAAGGTTAAAAGGAACTTGTTTGGAAAACGACGGAAAGATTACTTTCAAACCATTTTATAAAAAGTCAAACAAGGGTATAAATTAATTTAACCCATAGTCTAGTAAATAGTAAAAATGTTTTGGAATACATTTTTAAGAACATGGATGTGGATGATAAAGAGGTCCCAGTAGATAATTACGTATAAACAACCTCAGATAATGAAGAGATTGTGAAATAAACCCTTACCTTGTACTTTTCCTTGGTTGAGGTTAGTTTAACCTCCTGTATAATGGTGAAATAATTGTTATTAAATTATACAAGAATCATATACATTAATATGATATCATATATGATCTTTTAACATTGTTTTGTTAATAATATCTTAGTATTATCGTCGTTTCGGGTGTTAACTTACTCGTTTTCTTTTATATGTTTTGTTACATAATCCATGTTTTTTATGGATATGTTGTATATTATTCATATCCAAAATTATATCAAGTTCTTAAACATTATTTTTAATCATAAAATGAGAATTATACTTGAATGGATACGATGGGGAATGAATCTCATCGCGTTCGTGGAGACGTTAGTCCGTACGTACGCACGAGCGAAAATATCATTCTTTTGATATTAAAATAATATATAATTGGATGGTATATCATATATACAGAATAATTATAATTTTATATTTATTATTTACTTCAATTACACATCATTATCATACCCATCCGAATAATAATGTTTTAAATAACAATTACACCACGACGTGGAGACGGTAAGTCGTACGTACGCACGTATGGTGACATGTCATTCAAAGGATGGATAGAATACTGAATATGGTTGTTTCATATTTATAATAACATCACAGTATATAGAAGATACTGGATTTATTATTTTATAATGTAAATAACAAAGAAAGAATAAGTGGAAGAAGAAAGGAACTTGAAAGAGGGTGGTGAAAACATTACCTCTTCTTCGGGTTCTTCCTTTTGATTTGATCAAAAGGGATCCTTGGGTTGGATTTATGATCAGAATAAGGCCTCTAGGTTGAATTGAGGGAATTTGAAAGAATATTTGGGCAGGGGTTGGTGGAGCCAAAAGGCTTTAATGGTGTGAATTAGAGAGAAGGGGGAGTGCCCTTTTATAAGAGGGGTGAGGGGCACCTTTGGAAAAGCTAGAAATATTATTTTATAATAAATTCATATTAGGTTTATAATGGCTCAAAAGTAGATTATTTAAAGGTTAAGGTGGGTATATGTCTAAAACAACTCAACCAATAGGTTTTAGATAGGTTTGGGTCACTATATTAACTTTATTATTTTTATTTAACTCTTAGTTAAACAGTTTGACATTTACCATGTCTCTGTATTTTTATATTATATAGTTAATAAACTTAATATATACTTCCAAGAGACCCCCAATTGGTCCATTAATGATACACCTATCATTATATAAGTCCTTTTGCTAAACCTTATATTTTTAGGAATATAATTTCAATTAATAATATAATATTTGTTTTAAAAACTCCTTTATGTCAATTTTGACACTATTTAATAATTGATTTTTTTAAAGTCTTAAAAACTTTATTAATTCAAAATAAATTTATTTAATAAATCATAACATGCCATAGTAACCTATAAAATTCGTGGATGGCATCAAAATATTTAAATTATATTTATTTTAACATTTATTATACCAATTATTTGATTCTTTCATTAATAAGGAAAATAATGCATCATTATTATGTCATAAATAAATTTAATTATACAATGTCTAAAAATTATAAATAAAATAAAATTATATAGTAAATCTTTCTGTATTTATAATGAATATTTATAGTCGAAAATATAACATATATAACCCTATGTAAAAATTGTTTTTCTAAAATATATATGGTTATGTTATTTTTGTATTTACTTTAACTTAATTAATATAAAGTGTCATTATCACTTACAAGTGGCTCCATGGGGTCCCAAAATCGACCCAAAGATTCCCATGGTTGGAAATGTATCATCCATTAGGGTTAGGATACATTTTAGGGTAATTTAATATTATTATAATATTATTTTTTGACCCTTATTTACCGGATTTACCTTCTAACCATGGTAAATAAAATATTTACCGAAGTAATTATTCAAAATGTCTAAAAATAAAAGTTACCTATTTACACAATTTGTAACTCCTGATTCTAAATATGAATCCATTTTTCAAAATTCAAAACATAGAAGTAGCAGAAATTAATTTAAAATTAATTTCCGTTGTCGAAACAAAAAGCGTGTTTTTAACAAATAATAACTATCAAAAGATTGACATTTTCGTATATCCAGTTTAAATGTGAAATTATTTATAATGAACAACATTGGATTAAAAGGTAAAAATATAATATAATTATACTTTAAGACCACTCAAATCCATAATTTATCACTATTAATTATTTCGATTAAAAAAGTTGTTTTTAATTAAAATTTAGTAATTTTCACTATTCATCAAAATATGAAAGTTATCAGAAAAGTACCAAAAATTCACCCTAATCTAATCTCGATATTCCAAATCCAAAAATGATGTCCAATTTGAATAATAAAGTTTATAAAATTTCAAAAAGTGGGTATTACTATTCATAACTGCTACTTTGATTGGTTGTGGTGTGTTTTAGAACCTCGAAGTTGCGTACAACACACGCTACTGTATTATTCAAAGAGAAGCGTACCACGGAAGCTTGGGGTGTTACATTATCCCCTATTTAAAATAATTTCATCCTAGAAATTTCTAGAATATTACTACATAAAAAGACTCGGGTGGTTCTTCATCATAAGTTCATCGGGTTCCCACGTTGCCTCTTCCATCTTATGGTTTCTCCATAAAAATTTTTCCAGATGAGTTGTCTAGTTTCTCAGCACTAGTTCTCGTGTATCACGAATCTTGATAGGCTCTTTGCAATAAAACATATCAGGTTCCGGTTCTAATTCCTCATATGTGAGTACATGCGTTGGGTCAGGCGTGTATTTTCTCAACAGTGATACATGGAACACATCGTGAACTTTAGAGAGATTTGGCGGCATTGTCAAACGGTAAGCTACAACCCCAATTTGTTCTAGAATTTAGAAAGGTACAATGTACTTGGGACTCAATTTACCTTTTTTACTAAAACGTATAACTCCCTTTCATGGATATACCTTCAATAAAACATGATCTCCTACCTAAAATTCCAAATCCTTCATTTGCTTATCGGCATAGCTCTTCTACCTACTTTGAGATGCTTTGATGTGGATTTGGGTTACCTTCACCTTTTCCATCGTTTCCTCCACCAGTTCTAGGACTATGAGTTTTATTTCACCAACATCATCCCAACAGGTTGGTGTGAGACATCTCTTTCCGTATAATGCTTCATATGGTGCCATTCGAATACTTGAATGGAAGCTATTGTTATAAGAAAATTCCACCAGAGGTAAATATTGATCCCACATACCCTGAAAGTCAAGTGAGAAAGATCTCAACATGTCTTCTAAGTTTTGAATAGTCCGTTCTGATTGTCCATCAGTTTGGGGGTGGTAGTCAATGCTCAAACGAAGTTCAGTATCCAGGGATTTCTGAAGACTTTTCTAGAATCTTGAAGTAAAGCGGGGATCATGATAAGAAACAATTGATAGGGGTACTCCATGAAGTCTCACAACTTCATTAATATATAGTCTTGCTAGACGTTCTAGTGATAGATGTTCTCTTATAGCAAGAAAATGTGATGACTTGGTTAGACGATCAACAATGACCCATATTGCATCGTTCCTTCTAGGAGTCTTTGGTAGCCCCATGACAAAGTCCATCAAAATATTATCCAATTTCCACTCAGGTATGGGAAGATGTTTCATGACTCCTCCAGGTTGTTGCCTTCCAGCTTTCACTTGTCGACAAACCATACATCTTGACACAAAATCAGCAATCTCCCTCTTCATGTTGTCCCACCAAAAATGTTCCTTCAAATCTCTATACATTTTGGTGCTCCTAGGGTGTATAAAGAAATTGGAACTATGAGCATCATCCAACAATTCCATTTTTAGATTAGGTATATCGGGAACACAAAGTCTCTTCCCAAATTTCAAAATTCATTCTTCATGCACAAAGTCACTCAATCTCCCATCATTCGCAACTTCAATCTTCTTTTGAAATTCTTTATCATCGGTATGAGAACTCTTAATCCTTTCTAGTAAAGATGGTTTGGAAACCATTTGAAAAAGTATCAATGTTTCACATTCCATGGTTATTCCCATATCCAACTTTACTAGATTCATGAAAATTGGATCCATTTCAACTCTCATTTTGTTCAAAACTCCACGATCCTTTCTGCTCAAAGCATCTACCACCTTATTTTCCTTCCCTAGGTGGTAGTGTATCGTGCAATCATAATCCTTGAGTAGTTCAAGCCATCGCCTTTGCCTCATTTTGAGTTCTTTTTGTGAGAAAATATACTTCAAACTCTTGTGATCAGTATATATCTCACATTTTCACCATAGAGATAATGTCTATATATCTTGAAAGCAAATATTACAGCATCTATCTCAATATCATGAGTAGGATAGTTTTGCTCATGAATTTTCAGCTGTCGTGATGCATAGTCAATAACTCTATCATTCTGCATAAGGAAACAATCAAGTCCTTTCTTTGAAGCATCACTATAAATAACAAACCCATCATTCCCTGATGGTAGAGTCAATATAGCGGCATTGAATAATCTTCTCTTCAGTAATTCAAAACATTCTTCACACTCTTTTGTCCAAATAAATTTAACCCCTTTACGTGTGAGCTTCGTTAATGGGTTATCCAATCGGGCAAAATTCTGGACAAAACACCAATAATAACCTACTAAACCAATAAAATTGCGTACCTCAGTTATACTCGCCAGTGCTGGCCATTCATGGATTTCCTTGATCTTAGAAGGATCAAAAGAAATTCCATCCTTAGAGACAATATGGCCATGAAAATAAATCTTCTGAAGCCATAATTCACACTTTCTAAACTTCCCATATAATTCATGTATTCTAAGAGTCTTTAGGATAATGCGTGAGTGATTTTCATTATCTTCGTAGCTTTTAGAGTATACCAAGATATCATCAATAAATAAAACTACAAAGTCATCAAGATATTCCTTGAAAACTCTGTTCATTAGATCCATGAAAACAAAGGGTGCATTAGTCAGGAAAAAAGGCATTACTGTAAACTCATAATGCTCGTACCTGGTTGGAAATACTGTTTTTGGAATGTCTTCCTTCTTTACACACAACTGATGATATCCAGATCAAATGTCAATCTTCGAAAATTATTGAGCTCTATGAAGTTGGTCGAATAAATCATCAATGCGAGGTAGGAGATATTTGTTCTTTGTTGTTATAGCATTGATCTCCATGTAGTCAATGCACAACCTCATAGATCCATCTTTATTTTTAACAAAAATAATAGGGGCTCCCCATGGAGAAACACTAGGGTGAATAAATCCCATATTACTCAATTCCTCTAGTTGTTTCTTTAGTTCCACCAATTCCACAGCTTCCATTCTACAAGGGGTCTTCGATAAAGGCCTTGATCCAGGAATTAAATCAATGGAAAACTCAATTTCTTGTTCTGGAGGATGTCCAGGTAAATCTTCTAGAAACACATCAACATATTCTTTCACAATAGGTACATCCTCTATTTGAACATTCCTTTCCTCACCCACAGTCATTTCATTCTCTTCCTCCCCGATAATTGAATTTAGTTGTGCTACTGGGGGTGGATCTAGATAAGAATCATGTGGTGACGATTATGCTCTAAAGATAAGGTGTTATTTATCATCATCATCAAAAAATGTAACCTCCTTATTCTTACAATAAATCTTCGCATCATGGTCTGAAAGCCAATCCATACCGATGATTATATCAAATTCAATCATGGGTATGACAATGAGATCAGAAGATAAAGAACATTTATGTGCTCTAATGGGGACTGATTCACAAAACTTTGTTGCAATGATACTTCCTTTAGGAGTTTTCACTGACAACTCCCTTTTTAAATCAAATTGGAAATATCTAATTTTCTTAGAAAACTGGGAAGATATGAAACAATGCGATGATCTAGAATCAAATAAAACATTTTCTAAACATGAGGAAACCATTAAATTACCTGCCACCATGTCTTTCAGAGCTTCTACCTCAGTAGTAGTGATAACATAAGCTTGGCCTTGATTCCTTGGCCTTTCCTGAGGTAAGTTACCCTGACTCTTAGTACATTTATTTGCATAATGTCCCATATCCCTAAAATTTTATCACTGAACATCAGTAGCTTCTTTCTTCCCCTTGCAATCACGAGCTTGGTGGCCTTTTTCACCACACTTGTAACAGAATCCCATTCCCTCCAAGCAAGTACCAGGGTGTTTCTTCCCACATTTACTACATGATGGATATTAAACTTTTCCCTTCTTCCCCTTATTTCCATTCCTAGAGTGATTGAGAGATCTCTTCTTCTCTTGCTTTTCTTTAAAGTCATAAGACTTAGAGAATTACTTTTCGGTCTTGATAGCACACGAGACAATATCTTCGTACGAAGAGAAGGATTTTGAGACTAATGCTCGAGGAAAAAATGGTTTTAACCCATAAAATAAATGATCAATCTTACTCCTTGGGTTATGTATATAATCCGCTTCACGACTCACTAACCTTGTAAAGTTAGCCTCATATTTTGCGACATTCTTATCCTCCTTTTGTCTTAGACTCAGAAATTGTCTTTCCATATCTACTCGATGGTCACGAGGAAAGTATTTTTCTAAGAAAATCTCTTTAAAATCCCTCCATTCCATATTTTATACTTCATCATCTTCCTTTGTGTTTTGTATCAATGACCACCATTGATCAGTATCTCTAGTGAGGTGATAAACTGTCATGACAACTTTTTCCCTTTCACTACTCCCAAAGCCTGAAATATTTTTTCTAGGGAACTTATCCATTGCTCAGCTACTAATGGATTTTTACTCCCATTTAATGTTGAGGGTTGTTTCCTCATAAAGCGGTCTAACATTGATCCTCCACGTTGTGGATCTGGGTGCTCCATACGAGTAAGGTTATTATTCATAACCTGAGTGAGTTGTCCTAGTATGGTGATTAGCTGATCAGCACCAATTGCATCACCAGCTCCACTATAATTATCTTGAGCAGGAGGGAAATCCCTACATGGAGTGCATGCATCAATACGGTTTCGATTCTTTCCTCTAGGCACCATTTCTAAACAATGGCATAGACTAGATTAGTTTATGAATCGAAATACATAATTCCAAACTTGTAAAACACTTAACATAAATTGAACAGTTTATGGATATAATCCATAATAATAAAAAAAAATTATTTGTGGAATTATATACTCATAAAACCTTCATAATGGTTTGTAAAGAAAATGAGAATTATCCTAAGTATATCCCCCGGGAGTGTCGTAACCAAGAGTGCAGCAAGGCCCGTTGTCGTGCACTAGTTCCCGTTCGAGTCTAGCTCAAAGCGGTGTTTTCAGGTTTTACACCAAGATACATCTGTTCCAGAGCCACCTCTACCTGCTCGTATCCAGACAGGGATGTATTGCTTCTAAAACACACAAAATCTCTACAATACCAAAATTCTAGTAAGTTCTTCTATACTAATCCTCAAAGTATATCTTAGGGCTATGTGCTTTAATCAGAGTTTATCCAAATCTAGCTTCCAAGTTTTGTACTAAACTTCCTTTGATACCAACTATAACGCCCTGACCCCAGTTACCCAGAGTTGGTGCATTATTACATAACATTGGCATGATCACAAAAGATCAAGTCTCGAAAAACTGATTAGTTTAGTAGCCTTAGAATCAACAGATACATTCATAAAGTTTACATTACATCATAAAATGAAAGACTACAACAACATCTTGTATCCATAAACCACACTCATATCCCCTCATACTATCCCTATAGGTCATTCATAAAATACTTCTTCACATCCTGGGAAAAATAAAACATAGAAATGGGTGAGCTCAGATGCCCAGTAAGGATAACAATATAGCAGAAACCTTCATAAATAAGCATAAAAATTTGAGGTAATGTATAACTAAAACAAAAGCCTTTTAAAATTGAACTTCATAATAATATGGCATAAATAAAATGAAATAATTCCATTTACTTATTCACATGGATATTCTACTGATCGAATAATCACATGAAATATCAATAACCACTTTCATAATGATGGAATGCATAATGCCAGACTATCATAACCACATTGTCAAGGCCTTGTACCAAGACTACAAATAATATTTTGTCAAGTCCTTGTGCCAAGACACTAGTTTTTTTTCATGAGACCTACCGATGCATCGAGGAGCTATAGCGGGCTCCACCCGTCACTTACTAAGTCCAATGCATTCCTTACATGAACAGGTTTAAACATAACATAAACATTCATATTAAAACTAGCATACGAAATGTCAATAATTTCTCCATAAAACATGAATGGTATAAAAATAACACATCTATAGTCAATAATATCACAAAACCTTCAATACAATATGGAAGTTTTGTATCATAATAAATCAACTTCAAATAAGCTTAAAATCCATCAAAGGATGTTTACATAGATGAAATCAAAACTATTTGAGAGAAATATATCTTTTTTTGAAATCATTTAAAAGTCACATAATTATAAAAGAAAAAATTTACTTTTAAAATATTCTTATAAGCTTGTAAGGGAAGCTTCGGAAATTTTATAATGGTGGAAAATAGCTGCACCCTCCATATAAGTTAAAAAGACATTCTTACCTTAATTTTGTTTAAAAGGTTAAAAAGGACCTTGTTTGGAAAACAACGGAAAGATTCCTTTCA
The DNA here is from genome assembly GCA_963277665.1 of Viscum album. NCBI lineage: Eukaryota > Viridiplantae > Streptophyta > Magnoliopsida > Santalales > Viscaceae > Viscum > Viscum album. Next base: position 655,674,461 of record OY728123.1, read on the forward strand.
AACCATTTTATTAAAAGTCAAACAAGGGTATAAATTAATTTAAACCATAGTCTAGTAAATAGTAAAAATGTTTTGGAATACCTTTTTAAGAACATGGATGTGGATGATAAAGAGGTCCCAATAGATAATTACGTATAAACAACCTCGGATAATGAAGAGATTGTGAAATAAACCCTTACCTTGTAATTTTCCTTGATCGAGGTTAGTTTAACCTCCTATATAATGGTGAAATAATTTTTATTAAATTATACAAGAATTTTATACATTAATATGATATCATATATGATCTTTTAACATTGATTTGTTAATAATATCTTAGTATTATCATCATTTCGGGTGTAAACTTAATCGTTTTCTTTTATATGTTTTGTTACATAAGCCGTGTTTGTTATGGATATGTTGTATCTTATTCATATCCATAATGATATCAAGTCCTTAAAAATTATTTTTAATCATCAAATTAGAATTATACTTGAATGGATACGATGGGGAATGAATCTCATCGCGTTCGTAGAGACGGTAGTCCGTACGTACGCACGAGCGACAATATCATTCTTTTAATATTAAAATAATATATAATTGTATGGTATATCATATATATAGAATCATTATAATTTTATATTTATTATTTAATTCAATTACACATCATTATCATACCCATCCAAATAATAATGTTTTTAATAACAATTACACCACGACGTGGAGACGGTAAGCCGTACGTACGCATGTATGGTGACATGTCATTTAAAGTATGGATAGAATAATTAATATGGTTGTGCCATATTTATAATAATATCAAAGTATATAGAATATACTAGAGTTATTATTTTATAATGGAAATAACAAATAAAGAAGAAGTGGAAGATGAAAGGAACTTGAAAGAGGGTGGTGAAAACATTACCTCTTCTTCGGGTTCTTCCTTTTGATTTGATCAAAAGGGATCATTAGGTTGGATTTATGATCAAAATAATGCCTCTAGGTTGAATTTAGGTAAGTTTATAGAATATTTGGATAGGTTTTGGCCGATACAAAAGGATTTTAAGGTGTGAATCAGAGAGAAGGGGGAGTGCCCTTTTATAAGAGGGGTGAGGGGCACCTTTGGAAAAGATAGAAATATTATTTTATAATAAATTCATATTCAGTTTATAATGGTTCAAAATTGGATTATTTAAATTTTAAGGTGGGGATAGTTATAAAACCACTCAACCAATAGGTTTTAGATAGGTTTGGGTCACTATATTAACTTTATCTTTTTTATTTAACTCTTAGTTAAATAGCTTGACATTTACCACATCTCTTTGTATTTTTATATTATATAGTTAATAAACTTACTATATACTTCCAAGAGAGATAAAAGTGGTCCATTAATGATACAAATATCATTATATAATTCATTTAGACAAACCTTAGATTTTTAGGAATAGAATATAAACTAATAATATAATATTTTGTTAAAAAAACTCCTTTATGTCAATTTCGACACTATTTAAAAATTGATTTTTGTTAAAGTCTTAAAAACTTTATTAATTCAAAATAAATTTATTTAATAAATAATAACATGAAATAGTAATCTATAAAATTCATGGATGCCATCAAAATATTTAAATTATATTTATTTTAACATTTATTATACCAATTATTTGATTCTTTCATTAATAAGGAAAATACTGCATCATTATTGTGTCATAAATAAATTTAATTATACAATGTCTAAAAATTATAAATAAAATTCCATTATGTTTGAAATCTTTCTATATTTATATTTAATATTTATAGTCAAAAAGATAGCATATATAACCCTATGTAAAAATTATTTTCCTAAAAGATATATGCTTATGTCATTTTTGTATTTACTTTAACTTAATTAATATAAAGTGTCATTATCACTTACAAGTGGCTTCATGGGGTCCCAAAATCGACCCAAGGATTCCCATGGTCGGACATGTATCATACAATAGGGTCAGGACACGTTTTGGGGTAATTTAATATTATTATAATATTATTTTTTTACCCTTATTTATCGGATTTTCCCTTTAACCATGGTAAATAAAATATTTACTGAAGTAATTATTCAAAATGTCTAAAAATTAAAGTTACCTATTTACAAAATTTGGACCACCTGATTCTAAATATGGAATACATTTTTCTAAATTCAAAACATAGAAGTGTCATAAATTAATTTAAAATTAATTCTCGTTGTCAAAACAAAGTGTGTTTTTAACAAATAATAACTATCAAAAGATTGACACTTTCTTATATCGAGTTTAAATGTGAAGTTATGTCAAATGACCAGCATTGGATTAAATGGTAAAAATATAATCTAATTATACTTTAACACCACTCAAATTTATAATTTATCACTATTAATCAATTTGATTACAAAGGTTGTTTTTAATTAAAATTTAGTAATTTTCACTATTCATCAAAATATGAAAGTTATCAGAAAAGTACTAAAAATTCACCCTAAGCTAATCTCGATATTCCAATTCCAAAAATGAAGACCCATTTTAATAATAAAATTTATAAAATTTCAAAAAGCATTTATTACTATTCATAACAGCTACTTTGATTGGTTGTGGTGTGTGTTAGAACCTCCAAGTTGTGTACAACACACACTACTGTATTATTCAAAGAGAAGCGTACCGTGGAATGTTGGGGTGTTACAGGTAATTTTTCATTACTGTTTAATTTTATTTAATTACTATTAAAACATAATAATTAAAAATAAATTATAACAACAAAAAATACTTAAATTCAATTAATTGGGGATGACTACATGGGTCAAATGATGCCAAATCGACATCATTTGATCCATATAGCCAGCCCCATTTAATTGGGTTAAAGGCGTGTTTGTTGTTATAGTTTATTTTTTATTAATATTTTTTATAGTAATTAAATAACATGAAATAGTAATGAAAATTACTTACTCCAACGTCTCTAGTAGGTTTTTTCACAAAACTACCATCAGGTTTCCTATGAACTTTAAGCCACATCTTTGTCTGTCCAACAGAGTGACCTAATTATTTAGCCTTTATAAAAATATATATATACAAGTTATAAAAATACCTTGAATTATAATAAAATAATATAAATAATAGTTGATAAAATACAATCAAGATTCTTCTTTTAATTTTATTATGTTTATGTTATTAAGATACTGTAAAATATGTAATTACCTCACAAGATGCATCTCTGTTAATATTGAAAAACATCTTCCACCACTCACAATAAACTTCTTTAGCCACTTTATCATACATTTTTCATGAGCTCATAGATTTTATGTTAAATTCATGTCATAATATCCATTTAAAATTTCTCTATTTCTTGTCCAAAATTTTCAGAGTCTATGGGCATGAAATAGAGTCAGCAGCATCAAAGTGAAAAAACATCTAAAAAAAACATACCACTTTATAAATATATTAATAAATTTTCTCATGTATTTTAAAATATTTATCAATTAATATTAAATTAATATTACCTTTACTTGGTTGTCAAATATTTTATTTTTCCAAGCTTTGGGAATATTCCTCTAATATTTATAATTAATGGGAATACTCTCCATCTCGTAAGTAATCTGCCTAATAATACGTCTATAGATTCCAAAAGCATCACCGATAGGCACCCCAAACTCATAAAATGGAACAATAAGTCTTTTAGGTCCCATACATCTTCTGTATTCATATTTATATCTCTTCTATTGTTAACTTTATCTATTTGAAAAATACATTAAACAATTAATAAAATATATAGTTTTTTGTGCAATGACATACATACGATTAATGGTAACTCATCAATATCCCCTAGATAGAGGTGTGACTAATTTCTCCATCACCGGAGGTGCATCGTATGGTGGAATACCAACTACATTAGGAGAAACTGTTGGCCCTCTAGAAGTCTCTGGTATAAAGAAATCACTTGGATCCATTGAAGCTGATGGTAGTGATGGTATGATCTAAGATATTGATCACCTAGGATCTTGATTTTTTTATTATTTACATTCTTATAATTCAAGTGGTTCACAATATATTAATGTATACAAAAAATAAGAAGTAAAAGTTTTTCAAAAAAAGGAAAAAATATAGCAATGTATATATGTATGAAACACTTATAAATGAGAAATTTTAATATAGTTTTATTATCGATTTATACATAAAATTATCTTTATCTTCATTGTATTCATTGTTATTAACATCCATTGTGATGAGTACTTCATTTTCACCCTCTCTTGCAAGTTCTATTATTTCAATATTGTCAGGAAAAAACTATTCGATATTTTGTGGTTGTTGAGGTTCACTATCACAAAGTACTAATTGATCTTTATATCCCATATCATATAAGTATCTCCGATTTAAGAGTAAAACAACACTCCAACCTTCATATATTTCACCATCCTCATAATAAACCATCTTTTCTTATGAAGCCGGGATAAATGTATCTTGCTCTGAATGCTCACCAGTATGGATCAAGTGAGAGAAGTTGACAAAAGTAAAATGTAACAAATATTTCATTATACCTCTATCAATATTTACACACTTTCATTTGAATAAGACAACTAAAAATTGACCATGATAGTTTAATTTAATTATATCAATCAACTTTACATTTCATCCCACCTAATAAAGTGTAAATACGCCACTATTTTGAGTTTTCAAGTCTTCTTCGTGATAAATTTTATGAAAAATAAAGCCATGAAAAGTGTAGGAATTGAATCTCTTAGACAGCCTTAGAGGAACTCAATACAAAAACTTCTAATGATTTGATATTTCACCTCAATTATCAACATTCATTATCTAGAAAAAATGATATAAGGTGTTGCTTTTAACATAGATAAAATAACTACACATCAATAATATGAATATGATTATATACTTGCATGATGGTTGAACCATTCAAAAATATCTTTGACAACAAATTTTGTTAATTACTGTCCATTTTGAGCTCGACCCCTTAGTTACCTTTTCATTTGAAATTTAAATTCTTCAATATATGGATCTACAATAACACTATTGAGTAGAACATATCCATGTGTTTGTAGCAACTCCAATTCGGTTAGTGTAAAATTTGACCCCTTTCTAATTAGTTTTTTAATAGTTGGAAGTACCGATGACTGGTTTTTAGAATGAGAATTAGTGGAGATATAATCAACATGTCCAACATGATTGAATCTATTATTAATCTCATCCAAATACCTAGAACAGAAGGCCATACACTCTTTGGCTATGTAACCTTAAATAGTAAAGCTTTTTGGATGAGCTTTATTCCCCAATTATGATTTCAAATTACCTAAGTACCAGATGAAAAAATAAGAAACATATTAAAAAATTTACATAATGATTTGATAAAATTTATTTCACTAATGAAAATAAAAAATATATCAATGTACCTCTCAATTGGATACATCCATTAATATTATACCGATCAACCAAGTTTAGCTTCTTTAACCAAATGAGCAGTAAAATGAATCATGACCATGAATAATGAAGGGGGAAATAACATCTCCAAATGAAAAATTATCAAAATAATTCTTTCTTGAAGTTTATCAAGCTTAGTTAGATTTAGAGTTTTTTCACAAAGCTCTTTGAAAAAGGTACACAACTAAACAAGAACCGCAATTACTTTTTCAGGTAACATATTATTCAATTCCAATGATAATAAATTATCCATCATAATATGTGATTCATGACTTATTATTCCATGAAACTTTTGATATTTTAAGTCAACACACCTTGAAATATTACTTGAATATCCATATGACACTTTTATATTCTTTAAATTTTAAAGTAATACGTATTTATCATGATTTTTCATTGTAAAAACAGCTGAAGAAAACTTTACATTCTCATTTTCCCAAAAACCATGCTTTATATTCATTGATTACAAATCCTTACAAGCATTAAGTTGATCCTTTAATTTACCATACTCATTAATCAATGAAAAAATTACATTATTATCACATATGTAATTCTAAATATGCATTACGTCAAGATTATGATGTATCAAATTAAACTCTCAACAAGGGAGTTTGGAAAATATACACATTTTCTTCCACTATTGTGTTCCAGATACTTCAAATATTGTACCTCATACCCCTTTCTCACCTTCTTTAAAATGATTACATTTTCTAAATTCTATAGTGACAATCATTAATCATCCAAAGATTTTTGTATTAGATAATAACTTTGGTGTATTTCTAAATTCAATATCTCCATTAAATTTTGTCTTGTTAAACTTGAATTTATGAGAAGCATCAAGAAATTGACGATGACACATAAAATATCATTTTCTACTATGATTTAATCATTGAGATTCAAAATAAAAATAAAAAACTAGACAAGCCAAACCAATATGAGTGTTCCCACCAGATAAGCTTCCTGGTCCAGGAGATTCACTAATTGTCCACATTAAATTAGCATCCATTTTGAATAGTTTTCTCATCTAATCATTATATGGTTCTATGCCATCATCCCATAATTATAGCAATTCTTTGATTAGAGGTTGAAGGAATACATTAATGTCATTTACATACATTTTATTTCTAGGAATAATCATCAAAATAATGAAAGAATTATTCTTAATACACATCTATGTAGGTACGTTATAGGGGATCAAAATAACCAGACAAATTCTATAATTAGTAATTAAGGTATAAAAAGGGTTAAAACCATTACAAATAATTCTGAAATGTATATTCCTAAGATATGAATAAAAATATAGATATAATGAATCAAACACATTAAGTGATGTTGGATATTTTGGATGTCTCATAAATACATCGTTGTTTTTGTCCCAGATAATTACTGAATGAATAACTCAAGAGGGGGTGAATTGAGTTCTAAAAAAATTCTTGAATATTAAACCACCCTCTTTGAAGAATGAAGGTTCAATTCTTTCCTTGATAATATATGCAGTGAAAATATAAAAGCATGCAGAAAGGAAATTGAACACATATATTTAAAGTGGTTATGGGAATAAAAATCCCCTAGCCCTCTCCACCAATACTCTTCTCCATGACTTTGGTGATTTTCACTATAACAACCCTTTTACTGGGGGTTCCCAAACAAGTACAAATAGTTGTCACTTAATACAAATTTCCAAGAGATTTCAACTAGGATATACCTTTACAAGACCTATCAATAGTCTTAATCACACTCTTACAATTAGTGAAAACATGATAAAGTAAACAAAAACATTGAGAGAAACTTTTGCATCATACAGTTGCAAGAAACAACTGACAGTAGATGAAGATTAGTACAGATAAAATGATAGAATTCAAAGTAGATCGAGATGATATTTAGTGCGACTCATAAAAATAATAAGTACAAGAAAAATGATATATTTTCTTAACTATGTATAGATCTCTAGCGTTATTCTTTATGGTTTTCCAAAAGTGATCATCTATCGTTCTTCCTATCTCTTCTTTGTTGTAGTAGCTAAGTGATCTTTTTTATGATGTTTAAAATTGAATGCATGATAACTCTAACAGTCAAGCGAGGCTTATATAGTGATCTTGATGAGATAGACTATTAAGTATATGCAGTTGAACTTTCCAAATATAGGAATTTCTTTTGAAGCATAAATGTTCTCATTCTTCAGATTGTTCTTTTTGGGAAAGTCTTGTGCAGAACAATCTTTCATTAAATGGATAATATCATTTTGATGTGCTCCAAAGGTATGAAGTGACTTATTAAGAGATTAAAAAAGTAATCATGACGTTCTAAAATACCAGATCTTCGTAAGATATCAAATAAAATAACTTTTCATCATAAGATAACTTTTTTTAGATAAAACAGATCATCCTCATAAGATAAACTGACTTTAATGTAGCGCAGGATAATTCTCTAGAGTAAGATAAAAAGTTTTACTGTGATTTAAAATTTAGTTTCTTCAACTTCTTTTGGCTACAAATATTATTTTTAGAATATAAAGTCCTTTTATAATCTCATTCTGACTAGGGCATCTGGCTTGAGCAACTTGGTCGAACTTCGTAAGATAAAGTATTACATGGCACTTTCTGATTTTAAAAAACTAAAGATGTTCTTAAATTTTTGTAAGATAAATTTCTTGCATATCATAAAATAAAAACTTAGGCACATAGTGTAAGATAAATATAATTTGAAACAATTTAGAATAAATTGTTAGAATAAAATTAGGTATATTTTGAATCATCAAAATATATAACACAAATATATGTTGGAACAACGTATTCTTTCCAACGATCTCCACCTTTTTGATGATCACAAAACCCATTGAATAGAAAAACAAAAATTTCATAAATTGAACTTTAAACTTTCATAGATAAGGAAGTTTTATTTTCTCCTTCTCCTTTTCCTTTTCTTCTCCCAAAATTTTTCTTTCCATCTCCCATTTTTGAAATATGGAAAAAGATTAAATTTTTGTATTTTCCTTTTCTTATCCCCCTTTTTATGATATAAAAAACAAGTAGTGTAAGGAGTAAAGTTCATATCTCACACAAATAGTAGTAATCACTTAATGATATTACTGATAAATAGGATTTTTAATTAAATAGGAGTCATAATAAAATATTAAAACTGTATAGCATAGAGAAATTATAGAGAAGTATACTAAAAATAAATCATAAAACAAGATTCAAAGGTAAATCATTATGATCATGATAAGGGCATACATATAAAAAGGTTAGAAAATAAAGCATTAAGATCATTCAAAAGTGATGTTAAAGTAAAGAAATGAAAATTTTTGAATGCCATAAAGGTGGAATAATTCAAATGTTTTTGAGAATTCCCAACCACTGGGCAACCATTCCATAAAGTTGAAAAGAATTGTATCAAAAAAATTTCATAAAATAGTTTTTTGGAGGCAACTTCTTGAAGGATAAGGTTTGATCATGAGGTAACAGGGATGAAGGAAGAAGAGAATCAGTTGTTGCACCAACAACATCACCCAATGTTAGTAGGGATGCTCCAATACTGGCTCGATCTTCATGAGAAAACTGTACTAGTGTGCGATGGATGTTGAGAGAATCTTGATTTTCCCTCGACAAATTGAAGTTACCTGTATGGGTAAAGGTTAATTTAGTGAATGGTTCATATAAGGATAAGGATGCTTCCTTATAAAACCATAGATTTTCATTTTGATGAACTTCATATGGATCAAATATTTATTTAAGGTGCTGAGTAGTGGACATGTGATGGTCAATAATTTGTGGTCCATGCAGTTGTCTTCCATGAATTTGAAAAAGTGCATCAAAATAGGCATCAATTCTCTTCACCATATCATTTTTGAAATAGTCAAGAAGGATTGTAAAACCGTTCCCCACATGTTGATAAAAATTCCCAAAAAACTTCTATAAGTATACCTTCTATTCATAATTTGTTATAAAAATTTTTAAAACCCAAAACTTATTCTCTATCATATCAACTATAGAAACCATTTATTTTTCTTTTAATGGAATATGCTTATCTGAAGATTCTGCAAATGCATCAGCATCTACCTCATCATCATCTGAGTAGTTTGGTTTGATACTATTAACTAATACTTGATGCATCTCTTCCAATTTCTTCTCTGTAACTTCAAAATTATTTTCTAATGAGCTATCCATTATTTATAATCCTGTGATTATGAAACTTACATCCTTATTCACTTGAGCAGAATTTTCTTGCACTTTTGAAAGATTATGTGAGAACATAGACACAAACTCCTTTTCTGATTTATTAATTAATTCAACAGTATCCTTTAGAGGACCTAGTATCCTTATAAATTCATCAACAATAGTGATCTGAAGGTTTTGAAACATTCCCCTTGATATGATTTCATACTATAGAGACTCAACAACTGCATACACCGCATCGACTATTTGGGATAATTCTAGTATCTTTAACTAAAATTCAAAACCATGCATAGTTCTTGTAGAAGGTTATTCAGAACAATTTTCCATCATAGATTGAACCATCAATTTCACTTCTTAGATATCAAATTTCGATGTCATCTGATCACAAATAAATTTTACTTCTCGATTGGATCCAACGACGTGAAATTTAAGAGATTCGACTTCAGAAAATAACTTTGAATTGCTTTGTTGATATTTTTTATAAATACTTTTATCTTCTTCTGGTAATTATTCATCTCCAGCCACTTGAAAAATAGGGGTATAGCTTTCCTAGTGAAATTCAATTCTTTATTCTCAAATTGATTGATTTTCAGCAGTGTCAGATACTTCGTCCTCATGGTGTGATTCTTGTGAATTTTTTCTACCAATTATTATTTCAAACATTCTTTACAACTCTTGAGAATGAGACTCAATTAGAAGAGGATACATTCTCGATCTTATAGAAATTTTCTTATCTTGACTGATTGAAAATATCTGAGTGATAGCTGAGACTATCCTTTTGTTCTGAACATGGATAGGTACAGAGGCAGGAGTAGCAGGGGTGCTTTCCAAGCAATTAGTTGATTGGTATGTTTGAATGCCACTCCTTACTTGTCTTCACCTTATTTCAAGAGTTTATTTTTCCATATGATCTTCTCTAATCTCAATACTATGAGATGACTCTTGTACTATCACCGGTGTCTCATGAAAATGAGACAACTCCCCCTGAGTCAAAGCTGGGTTTACTCCAGCAATTGAGGAGAAGAGCATCAATTTTCTTAATGAAAATCTCCAATGAAAACCACTTTTCTTTAATACACTCGCATTTAAGTTTTTCAACCGATGAAAAAGATTTGCGTTGTTATCATACAAATAAACTCTAGTATTCCAAAAAACAAGGGTTAAGATTCATTCAAAAGGATAAAAATTCAGTGACTTGTTTTGAACATGAAACATATATTTTAGAATATATCATGCCGCACGTAAGCCTCAGTCTAGTTGGTGAGGTATCCTTAAGTGCATCCATGAGACCCAGGTTCAAAACCAGGTAGAGGCATATTTCCGGGTACTGTAGCAGGACTGTAGTAGTACTGTAGCAGACTATACAGTGTAGCAGGACTGTACATTGTGCGGGTACTGTAGCAGTTACTGTAGCTGGTACTGTTCAATACTGTAGCAGCTGGAACTATTCACCTTGGGCCACCAGTTTGGGTTTGGAGTCCTTAAGGTTTTTAGGCCACCCAGGCCATTAGGTCAGTAAGGCTTTCGGGCCACCTTTAAGGCCTTTAGGCTACCTCAAGGCCTTCGGGCCACATGCAGTTGCCCCATACAGGCTCTAGAAAAAAGGAGCAGCCCCAGAAGAGGATTCAGAGCAGGTGCACTCACCAGAGTCGAGCCAAATGGATTTGTCAGAATGGGAGGGTATGGATGCCATCGGGACCAGCCTATGCTTGCATGGGAAGCCTATCTAGATGACCATGTGAAGGTGGAGAGCTACTATCATGTTGTAAATGCCGGGGAGGGGTAGTTTACTTGTAGATAGTCTGGTTGAATTCCCTAAGACCTTTGGGTCATGTAATCTCCTAAGCCTACGGGCCATGTAATCTTTGATCCTACGGGCCTTGTAAGGGTTACCCCTCATCCCTTGAAAGGGGGGTTATAAAAAATAAATAAAAATGAAGGCCTTCGGGCCATTCGGGTAGAATATATCATGCCAGATTTATAGGGTTTTCTAACATAAATAAAGAAAGAAAGGTGATATCTTGAAAAAGAATCTTTTGGAACTCACTATTTCATCAAGTGATTCCTGATTGGATGAATTTGGTTAAAACATATCTTTCAGGCTCCAAATTCTTGACTTTATTCTTCTCAACAACAGCAGTTCCAAATAGTGACTTCCTGATTTCAATAGGGGTGACTCCGTCCATGGTAGATAAATAGGTGCAGAATAATGTGTACCCTTCATGAGGTATTTTCAATGCTTTATCTAACTTGACTGAGGTTATCGACATATTTTTCTGGTTAACAAATGAAAGGCTGCTGAATCATAAAACTCATGAACTTCCTTCTTGAAGATAAACATAGTTTGAAAATCATCAAAAACATATTCCCAACCTTGATGATTTATGAATGTCTTCAATAGCATATCCATCTTGTCCAACCATTTAAAATTAATGGATCACCCACATAACACTTTCCTTGAGATCCTTTGACATTTCATCCAACTAGATGAAGCACCATCGGTTCTTTTTTTTCCATTTGTAGAAGGCTTGAAGGGTTGGAGGGTCAGAAGGCTAGGGTAACAAGGGTTCAAGCAAAGAGAAAGAGGGTTCAAAGGGTTTTCAAGATTCTTCGTGCATAGAGTTGATATGCAATATTTTTTGTTCATTGTAATCGAGGGGTCACACAGTGATGTATAGGGTAATTATTACTAATAGTAGGTGATGTGACCTATTGGATATGACCCGTACTAAAAACGACAGCATAAAAAATAAATTTAAATAAATAAAATAATTTATTTACTTTAAATATTCAAAATAAGTTATAAAATATTATTTTGTAAAATTAAACATACCTGATTCTGACTTAAAAAAATTGAATCTATTAGCAGAAAAAAGTTTTGAAAAAATGTATTCTAATTATTTTTCTATGCAAACAAATTCTAAGGAGATGTCATTTTTCTATCCATGATCTCTCGAGAAATGATGTCTTAAATCAATGTGTTTCTTTCATGAATAGTTTATTATATTCTTTGAGATTTTGATAGCACTCGTGTTATCACATATGATTGGAACACAATTTAAATTAAATTCATAATCTGTTAAGGTGTGTTTAATAAACAACACTTGTGGACAACAACTTTCTATGACAATATATTCATCTTTAGCAGTTGTTAGTGTCACAGAATGTTGCTTCTTACTTGACCAAGAAACTAGAGATTTACCAAGAAATTGACAAGTTCCTGAGGTGTTTTTCCTATCTACCATACTTCAAACAAAATCAGTATCCAAGTATGAAATTAAATTAAAATAATATATTTTTTGTAAAAAGAATAGAAAGAGATACAATACCTTTTAGATATCTTAAAATTATTATTTTTGCATTCAAATGTGATTATTTTAGATTAGATTAAAATCTTACACAAAGACATATTGAAAAAATAATTTATGGTCTAGCTGTAGTAAGGTACAACAAACATTTAATGATTCCTCTATACAACTTGTTGTCCACTAGTTTTCCAATTTCATCTGAATTAATTTTGATATTGGAACTCATAGGAGTTGATTAGGTATTATAGTTTTCAAGTCCAAAATTTTTAAGTAAATCAAGTATGTATTTTGTTTGATTTAACATGTTTCTAAAATTCATTTGATAAACTTGAAATACAAGAAAATAGTTTATTTCACCCATCAGACCCCTTCCCTGAGGCGCGACACCGAAGGGTACCGAGGAACCGTAGGAGAGCTTCACGAGTGGGAGGATGTTATTGATGGAGGATAGGTACAGGACTACGCCAGGGATGAGGTGGGTGAGTTTTTTGAAATATGTGGTGACTGAGGTGGTGGCCTCATTATCAGACCAGTGGTGAGCGACGACATTGGATAGGGGACAAGAGGAGAGGAAGGCGAAAACCACTACCAGAGACTTGGGAAAGGGAAACACCTGCTTTTATCAGTGCTAAGCAGAAAGCGTTGATAAAGAAAAGATTTATCAGTGCTATTCTTAGCACTGATAACAATTTTTAATAAAAATTATTATTAATATAAATATAATTTTTATATTTATGTGAAAAAATAATGTTTATTTATAAACATTAATTTAAAAATGCATGTTTATAATTAATATAAATATGATATATTAATTTTTTTTAATAATTAAAATATTTATATAATGTATAAAAAAATTATTTATAAGATTAGAATTAAATAAATATATATTTAAATATTTATAAAATTATAATAATTTTGTAAAATAATAAATATATTTATTATATTTATAATTATATATGTATAATTATATGATTATAATTAAATATAAATAATTTTTAAATATATTTATTTATAATTATAATTATAAATAAATAAATATGTCTCCAATGAATTTGGTCAATATATATATATGAGATAATGATGATATTCATGGACATGATCATCGTTATTTATGTTCATATATTGATACGTGAGTATAATTGATGCTATATGATCACAAGTTTATTTCTATACATGATTAAGGGTTGCTAAATGTTAAGATTACCTATATTACGATGACACATGCATATGTTACGTATTCATCATGATTGTTCATTTATATATTGATTTTTTTATGATCTATACTTTAATAGATATATGATTCCTTCATGTTATACCCATGAACCTATTATGTTCTCATAAATACTTATAAAATTACAATAAATATAAATAATTATAAAATTATAATAAATACATTTATTATAATTTTATAAATAGATATATTTATATATTAATAAATGAATATATATATATATATATATATTTATAATTATATAAAAATAATTATAGATATATTTATTTATAATTATAATTATAAATAAGTATATATATATTTAAATAATTATAAAATTATAATAAATGTAATTATATTTATAATTTTATAAATATATATAAATATATAAATATAATTATAAATATAATTATAAATATATAGAAATATTTATAAATATATACAAATATTTATAGTTATAATTATAAATAAATGTATATTTATTTAAATAATTATAAAATTATAATAAATATATTAATTATATATAATAGATATATTTAATATATATAATTGTATTTATAATAAATATATTTATTATAACTTTATAATTATTTAAATAAATAAATATATATATTTATACTTATAAAGACAAATAAATATATATTTATTTAAATAATTATAAACTATAATAAATATATTTATTATATTTATAATTTTATAAATAAATATATATAATATATATAATTAATATATTTATTATATATAATTATAAATATAATAAATATATTTATTATAATTTTATAATTATTTAAATATATATGTATTTATTTATAATTATAACTATAAATAATTATTTATTTATTTAAATAATTATAAAATTATAATAAATATATTTATTATATTTATAATTTTATAAATAAATATAATAAATATATTTATTATAATTTTATAATTATAAATATACATAATTATATAAATATATAAAAATATTTATAAAAATATTTATTATATATATAAATATAAATATGTATATATATATATATATATATTTATAGTTATAATTATAAATAAATATTTATTTATTTATTATTATATATATAATTTTATAAATATATATATTAATATAAATAAATTACTAACATTAGGGCTTTATGAGTGTTAAAAAGCACTGATAATACTATTCTTTATTAGCGTTGATAAAAACCTTTCATGTTTTTATAAATGGAACCCTATTAGAACTCTGTCACCGCTCGTGCCTCAAACTTTCACAGAACCAAAACTCTACTGCTGTCACTGCTTCTTCTAATGCTGCCATCGCTGCCTCTGCTATCACCCCCGCTACCACTGCCCCCCCCCCCCGTCGGATCCTACTGCTACCGTCAGACCTCCAAATCTAAGGTATGTTATCTTTTTTGTGCCTTTTTTCAGTCGCACATCGCCATCTTGTGGTTTATTTTTTCTCGACAAATCGAACTCTAATCCTTTTGTATTTGCACGCGTTGTAGCCCTCCTCCTATCTTTTCTTTCTTGGCACCCTAGCTTTGATATGTTGGTTTCGATGGATGCTCATTGATGATTGGTGGTAAGGCCTTCTTTTCTATTTGGTTGTTTTCATCCATTTTTCTCCCAATGATCCACTACGGTGGTGTGTTTTTTCTTTGCGATTTGAGTTAGTCTACATTTTGATGATACTTGGGTGTAGTGTGGGTTGATGAGTTGTCTATGGGGAGACAATGCTAATTTTGGGGAGGTAGTGATATGGTTGTTCTATGGTCATGCTATGGTGTGGTGATGTGATATCTCATTAAAAATAATATTCAATAATATTAAATTAAATATAAATCTAACCTATACATTAGTCTCTAAATCTTATTTATATAGCCTATGTTTTAAAAAAATTTCTAAATCACTTTCTATGAAATAATAATGTTTTGATTATTAAATGTTTTTAATAGATAATTTTTTTATTATTTTATAAATTGTTGATGAAATTAGTATTCATTAAAAGTCCTATTTAAAATGGGTGTTTTGGTGTTTTAATTTCTCAATTTTTCTCCATGAGGATTCTCTACTCTTTTAGGAAACAACATTTTTTGTGAAATCTTGAAGACTTTTTAATTTTCTAAATAGATTTATTCATCACTTCCATATTTTATTTTTTTCAGTTCTCTGTGGATGTTTTTAAAAAAACAATTCTAGTATTTGATTTTTAGTTATGAGAAATTCATTTTTTTATTAGAATATTTTTATAATTTCACTATGTATGTATTTTTTTATGTCCACTATGACTTGGAAAGGTAGACCATGCCCCACTTAATTTCACAAAGGATTTGATATTATGCCCTTCTACCATAACAAGAAAAATTCATTGTCCATGCAGTATGAATCTGTGATAATTGGAATGTGAAAATATTCTATCATGGATGATGATTATGTTTCTTTAACTTTATATAGTTGATGAGATAAGATGGTGTGTGTTTTTCTTTATCCCATGTAGTGATGGAATAACTAGTTAATAATGTTTAAATGGATTGGGATGGGCCAATAAAACTAAATATAAAATTTCAATAATGAAAATCATTAAAAATATAATTTATAATTTAATTTATAATGAACTAATGTATTTTATATAATTTATTACAAATATCATTCTCTCCATAGAATATTATTTCATAGATATTTTGAAGGATGGAAATTTAATATATATAGTATTGTTATTTTATAGTTTTTTATTAATGATATAGTGTTCGATTACAATGAATATATTTTCATTATCCATAATTCATAGAAAACTCATTTTATATTAAATTAAGTAAATTTTCACAACCAATTTTTATTAAAGTATTTTATATGCATTTTATAAGTAAAAATTTAAATAATTAGTCTATGGACCCTCTATCAGATTTTCTTAGTTAAAAAAATCATAGGAATCACTAAAAATTATTATAATTTTATACTTTCATAAATTTTACTTTTATATATTATAATTTTAAACATTTATAAATTTTTTAAACTATATACTTCTATAATTTATGTATAATTTTATAACATATATGTACTTTTATACAGTTTTATAAAAACACTAGGAATTTTTTTCATTCCTCATGATTCATCAGACTCATGCAAATCCCTTATTAAAATGATCCAGCCCAGGCGACCATAACCCAACACTGGAAACCTTAGCCTTCACTTATCACTATCTTCACCTTATATATATTATAGATTGATAATAACACCATGGAAAGTGCATGTCACAAACTCTATCCAACCTATAGGATATCCATCATGACCTCACTCCCACAAAAGGTGAATTAATGTTTTAACCCATTGCAACTCCTAAACGTACTTTGCATCCAAAAACACCTGCATGGTTTAAATAGGGGAGTCCTCTACAACTACATATTCTCTCTAGTTTGGTGTTAGCTTCTAAGGGGATGAGTCTCCAGAAACAAAATGCAAAAATAATTATCATTAAAATGTTGGGTTCCCCCTATTTGAAAGTCCCCTTTTGTGTACTTATTTTGTTAAATATTAATATTATCTAATAAAATAGGATGGATATGAATAATGAATGGATGGATGTAAATCGCATGACAAAAGAGTATAAATATGGAGTGAAAGAGTTAATCAAGTTTGCAAAATATCCTGCAAATGAACCTTCATAAATCCTTTGTCTACATTTACGCTATTTTTATTAAAGACTAATTAGTCCAGAGGAGTTGGAAGAACACTTGATCTATCAAGGAATTGATTGAAGTTATAAATGTTGGAATAAACATGGGGAAAAAAGAAAATGCAGCTAGTTACTGGGATAACACGTGTTTTTATGGATCATCTTATATGATTACAAGTGTGTACAATGAATAATACCATATTGAGGATGTGATTACAAGTGTGAATTATGATGAAGATCTAATTGAAGAAATGACAAGGATATTTGAAGATAAACTTTTTGATTGTACAAAATTGTTTGAGAAGTTAAATACTTGTGAAAAGGAACCATTTTATTCTGGTTGCACTAAATATAGATCATTTTCAACCATGCTTATAAGGCCCTAGATCCCCATCCTTAAACATTTCATAATCTTGAGTTAAGTCAGGAATTCACATGGAGGATTTTTCAGGTTTATAGTTTTATAGAATTAGGACATAATTAATACATAATAACTCAAATTTATACAAAGTGGATACCATTATAAAATTATCCATTTATTCCATAATATAAAACTTTTAAAAGTAAACATGAATTATTTTTCTTGATAAAAATCTTATTGACTTCGTCCTTTCTCTTATCCATCCTTATACCCTGTGAAAACATTTTAAAAACTTTGTATGAGCACAAAAATATCAGTAAGGGATATAAAATAAGGAAATAAAATGTTAGTCCATGAATATTTATAAACCCATGAAATCATAAGAATCCTAAAAAACTTCATAGAATTCATAAATCATAAAGATAACTTGTGGAATCCATACCATACTTACATTACAGCTTTCACAGCTACATAGGGAGTAACCTTTATGGTTATGTTTGGAATACCCATCATGGTATATTCCCTAAATCTATTAGAACAAACCTTATTGTTTAAATATATCTCATTACCTAATGCATTGGAGAGTTATCACGGGCTCACCCACCCTCGGTTTATCACGTAACCACCCATATACATAAGCAATTCCCAAAAACCATAACATAATCATAACACAAAAAACATGCATAAATGAAAAATAACATTTCCACATTGAAATCATAGGATATTATTTCAAGATATTGATATAATAAATTCATTATAAAAACTATTTTCAATACCAAAATACCTAAAAATGTAATATGGTATTTAATTTTCTTTTAAAAACATTACATGTTATAGAGGAAGCCAAATACCAAATAATGTTCACAGCGGCGGAAAGGTCATTGTCATCGCATATGTCAAAAAAACATTAATTTTATAATTTAGTTAAATGATTTGTATAAAAATATTATTTTTAAAAACTATTAAATGAAATTAAAAGTCAAAGGTGTTGATTATACACTGTATAAAAGAAGGTGGTGTATAACATCAAAATATACCTCAATGAAAGGAGATTGAGATGAAATCCCTTACCGTGAGTTCGACTCATTATATACAATCATTATGTTCCTAAATAATAAAATTAGGTTAATTTATACTTAATTGATAACCTTTTTCAATTTTATTATTTATTTTATATAACTTATTACCATTTTATAAAAATTATATAATTATTTAAGTTCATATCCGATGTTTTGTTGGTATTCGGCACTTGAGTCGAAAATGAACATGGTTATGATGTCAATAGTCCATGTAGTCATAAGTTTATCATCTACAAAATAGTATTCATGAAATAATAATCACTTTTATACATTAATCATATGTTTTAAATCAAACCATTAATTATGGTTATGAAAAATGAACAACATTATATTCATGGAGACTACAACCGTATGTACTCATGAGTAACGTTTTCATTTTTCATTGAACATTATGGAAATATGGTAATTATTATTTTATATTTCTAGAATGATCATAATATTATTATAATCATAATAATCATTTAAATATACTTATATATATCATAAAAGTTATGTGGTGAGTAAAAATAATTCACATCGCTTTGTGGATGTGATAGTTCACATGTACGCACGAATGACGTTATTGTTTTTATGTGAATGGAAGGTAAGAACATAATTGAAATATTATTCTTATAAAATGATAAATATGTAATTAATATCAAATATTAATATTAATTTCATCATTATAACCTCTCTTTATAGATGGTAATGGAAAATGAACTAAATCGGTTTGTAGAGGTGATAATTCACACGTATACATGAACGATTAATTATTTTCCTGTTTGATGGATGTAGAGATGGATTTAGGGGATGATATCAACATAATAAAATCTAATTATATTTATGATACTTTAGTTATTATTTCATCTTGGAAGAATAATATTTAAAGTAAGTGTATTAAGAAATAAAATAGAAACTCTTAAAAAACGATACCTCTTCTTTGGTTGATCACCTTTTAAGAACACCTTAACACCTCTAATAAGGGTGTTATGACCAAAATAAGGCCTCAAGAATGTTGTGAGGGATTATATTAAGAGTTATAGGCAGATATTGGCTGAACCAAAAAGATTTGGAAGTGTTAGTATTAGAGAAGAGAGGGTACCTTTTTATAGGAGAGGGGAGGGGCACCCTTAAAAATTCTTAAAATATTAAATTAATATAAATTAATTTTTTAATAAAAAAGATTCCAAATTTAAATATGTATAGTATAAGACTAGTATAGGTCTAAATAATTTCATCAAATAATTTTTATACATGTATTGATTTTATTTTAAACCTTATCATTTTGGTTTACCCTTAATTATTCTCTTTTAATTTTAAAAGTGGTAACAACATTTTAATTATTAAGAGGCTATTAATTTTACTTATATGAGATAAATTTCCCACAATTGGACTGATAATGAACTTTTAGAACTTATCACAATCACTTTTTTATTTTAAAAGTTTTTTATAATTTTTACATAATTTAATAAATTATTATTTTTATAAAACTTCAATTATGTCAATTTTTACACTATTCATTTTATTATAATTAAATAAAATATAAAAAAAGATATAACATCAAAACAAACCATTTAATAGTCTTATAACATGTCATATTCACCTATGAAAATCTTGGATGATATAAAATATTTTACATAATATTTATTTTACTATTTATAATATCATTTATTTAATTCCTTTATTAATAAAGAAATCACTCCATCATCATTGTGTCATAATTAAATTTAATAATTTAACATCTAAAAATTCTAAATAAAATACATTGATGTAGGAAATAATTTTAGATTTCTAATTAATATTTATAGTCAAATATACCACTTATATAAACCCATATTAAAATTGTTTTAGTAAGAAGATATACATTTATAACATATTTTACTTTACTTTAAATTAAAATTTATAAGTGTCATAATCACATCCAAGTGGATTCCAATTGCCAAATTTGTTTCCCAAGGATTGTATTGGTCAGAGATATCTCATCAAATAATATTAATACAAGTGTTAGGGTAGTTTTATAATATTATTTTTACCCTTATTTACCTGATTTACCCTTTAACCGTGTTAAATAAAAATAATTACTAAAGTTACTATTTATCATATCCAAAAATAAAAGGGAAATATTTAAATAATTTGGATCTTCTAATTCCAAATATGCAATCATTTTTTCAAATTAAAAACATAGAAGTTACATTAATTAATTTAAAATTAATTTCTATTGCCAAAATGAGAAAATGAGTTTCTTAAAAGTAAAAACCATCAAAAGATTGACATGCGTTTATATCAAATTTCAATGTAAAATTACCCCCAATAACCAAAATTGGATTAAATTATAAAAACATAATCTAAATATACTTTAAAATCAATTCAAAATATAATCTATCACTACAAATAAATTAGAAGAAAATGTAGTTTTGAATTAAATTGCAGTATTTTTCACTATTCATTAAAATATGATTTTTATAAGAAAAATACCAAAATTCAACCAAAGTAGATTTTGATGTCCCGATTCTAAATAAGAAGTTTATTTTAAAAAATAGAATATATAAAAGTGACAAAAACTAGATTTAAAAAGGGTTCTCCATTAAAAGGTGGTAAAACTACCTTTTAAAAAACATCAGAGTATTTTATGCTTAAAATTGGATTTATTCTCATTCTATGCCTCTAAAATTTATTGGATGAAAGTAAAAACATTTAATAAACACGTGTAAACATAATATAGTTAGTTTTGTTCATTCTCGCTAAAATAATATCTAGGCGATAACAACCATTTAAAATAATAATACTAATAATGTATTATTTTTTTGGTATAACTCAATCTTGTGCGAGACATAAGATTTTGGAGAAACCCATTGTTGTGTGTCAAGTAAGATATCATACATAGCATCCCCTTTTAAGTAAACTTAATTTCTAATTTATAAATATTAATAGATGTGAAAATTTTTTATTTTATAATTACCTGGGATGTTACATCCTTCCCACTTTTTGGAAATTGTGTCCTCGTAATTTTATTCACTTATCAAATAAGTGGAGGTATTTCTACCTCATAGAATTTTCAGATTACCATATTGCCTCTTCAACCATATGGTTTTTCCACAAAACCTTAACCTGAAAAATCACCTTATTTCGCAACACCTGCTCTCTATGGTCAAGAATCTGGACCGATTGTTCCTCATAAGAAATATTCTCTTCCAACTGAACTACTTATGGATGCAAAATATGAGGTAGAGCTGACAAATAATTTCTCAAAATTGAAGCATGAAAACCATTATGTAACTGGGATATATCATAGGTAAAGTCACTATGTAAGAAACTGATCCAACTTTCTCTAATATTTCATAGGGTCCAATGAACTACAGACTCCACTTTCCCTTCTTACTAAAACACATCACACTTTTACATGGGGAAACTTTGAGAAAGATGTGATCATCTACCTCAAAAGAAAGATACTTCCTTTGGTAATTTGCATAAATTTTCTTCCTACTTTGATATTTCCTCATGTGTTTCTGAATCAAATGAACTTTTTCTGCCATATCTTCTACCTATTCTGGCCCCATCAACTTCTTTTCACCCACTTCATCCCAAAAAGTTGGAGTTCAACACCAATTTCCATATAATTCTTCAAATGGTTCCATATGTATACCGCAATGAAAACTATTATTATAAGAAAACTCAACCAAAGAAAGATGTTGGTCCTAAATTACCTAGTAATCCATTGAATAATCATGTAGCATATCCTCCAATGTCTGAATTGTTCGTTCTATCTGACCATCATATTGAGGATGAAAAGCTTTACTGAAATTTAATTCAATACCCAATGACTTCTGAAGGCCTTTATAAAAGTTATAAGTGAACGTGGGATCACGATTAGATACAATAGAGAGAGGAACTCCATGTAACTTGACTATCTCCTTAAGATACAATCGAGAAATTTGATCTAGAGACAGTGTATATCGAATAAGAAGAAAATGAGAATATTTTGTCAATATATCAACAATAACCCAAATTGTATTGTTTCTTTGAAAAGTCTTTGGTAATCCCACTATGAAATCCATGGATATATTTTCCCATTTCCAGTCTGGTACTACCAAAGTCTAAAACATCCCTTTTGGAAACTATTATTCTACTTTCACCTACTGACAAGTCAAACACTTCATAGTAAAGTAAAAAATATATATTTTTATTCCATCCCACTAGTAATACTCTCAAAGGTCTATGTATATCTTAGTAATGCCAAGATGAATTGAAAAAAGAGAACTACAAGCTTTACACAACAACTATTTCTTCAATTGTGAATCACAATGCACACATAACCTCTTCCAAAATATCAAAACACAATATTTATCAATGTTAAATTCAGGAAACTTACCCTTTTGAACCAATTATACCTTTTTTTGTAACTCACTATCTTCCTTCTATACTTATTAAATTCTATCCGATATATATGACTTCACTGACACCTAAAACAAAATAGAGTAATTTCCTATACTAAAAACATCCAAGCAAAAATTCATCAAATCATTATCCAAAGGATCATGTTTCAAACATATCATGGTTAATGTAGCATTAATTTTATGAATCAAAGCATCAACCACTTTGTTTGCTTTTCCAGTATGGTAATGAATCATGCAATCATAATCCTTGAATAGTTCCAACCATATAATCTATCTCATGTTCAATTATTTTCGAGTGAATATATACTTACAAATTTTTTGATCAGTATATATTTCACATTTTAATCCATAAAAATGATGCCTCTGAATTTTTAAAGAAAAAACCACAGAAGCTAATTCCAAATCATGTGTAAGGTAATTTAAATCATGAGTTTTCAACTGACATGAAATAAAAACAATTACTTGATCATTCTGCATTAGGAAAAAACTAAGTCCATTCAATGAAGAATCATTGTAGATAACACATTCACCATTCTTGGAAGGTAATTCCAAAACTGGAGCATTCACAAATCTTCTTTTCAATTCCTAAAAACAATCATCACATTCTTTTTTAAAGATATACTTAACACATTTTTTAGTTAACTTAGTCATTGGGCTAGATAACCATGAAAATTTTTCATCAAACCTCTGGTAATAGCCCGATAAATCAAAAAAACTATGAATCTCTGTTATATTTGTGGGTCATGTCTATTCTTTAACAACTTTTGTTTTAGTAGGATCAATAGTTATGCCATCTTTAGAAATAATGTGACCAAGGAAATAAATTTTTTGTAACCAAAACTCAAACTTGATAAATTTCCCATACAATTTCTTTTCTTTTAAGGTTTGAAAGAAAACCCTTAAATGACTTTCATGCACCTATTTACTTTTAGAATATACCAAAATTTCATCAATAAACACAACCAAAAACTTATCCAATAACTCACAGAATATTCTATTTATAAGATCCATGAATACAATTGGTTCATTATTTAATCAAAATGGTATAACTAAAAATTCAGAATGGCCATATATAGTACGAAACGCAGACTTCGGAATGTCTTCTTCCTTTACTTTCAACTGATGGTATCCCAATCTCAAGTCAACCTTCAAAAAATACTAATCTCCCAAGATTTGATCTAAAAAATCATTGATATGAGTCAAATGATACTTGTTCTTAATAGTGATGTTATTAAAGGATCTATAATCAATGAAAAATATAATTGAACCAACTTTCTTTTTAACAAACAAGATAGAAGCACCCCATGGTGATGTTCTAGGTCAAATGAAACCTTTATCTAATAAATCCTACAATTGATACTTTAACTCTAAAATTTCAATTTGATATATTCAATAAGGGGGTTTTGAAATTGTATTAGCATTAGAAACTAATTCAATAGTAAATTCAACTTCCCAATCAGGTATAATAATAGGAAAGTCATTAAGAAAAACATAAAGATACTCATTTACCACGAGCACATAATTAATCTAAATAATTCCTTTATTTTTAATAATATGTGCAAGGTAAAATTAATTTCCATATTTTAGTAGTTTATTAACTTCCTGATATGTTATCAGAGGTAAGGGTTTATTCTTATACACAAACTGAAATTATTACTAGAAATAAACTTCTTTAGATCTACAATTAATCTTAGCATGGTAAATCGAATGTCATGACCCGAACCATGTCGGGGCTCAAGCTGCAACTACCCCAATCCCACTTCCATAGGCCAGGGGGTGTCAACTAGTGTCGAAGGCACAAAAAACTCAAGGAGGCCTTTACCTAAAAACCTAAACACACACACGCAACCAACTCAATGCAATAGTGCATAGGGAAAGGAAAATAAGATACAACACTATTATATATGAACCACAAATCATGCATCGACCTATAAACAGTACAAGTACAAGTTCAGTAAAGTAAACTGAAAGGTAAGAGGAAAAAATACACACCCAATTAGAAGAGTGCCACAACCCGGCAACAAGTGGAAAAGTAAAACATCTGAGAGAGCCTCTCTCATGGATCCCATGCTACAACCACTGTACACAGTCCAAGAACCTTGTATCACTAAGATCCTCTGATTCCACGATCAACCTGTCCGTTGTTTATAAGGGAACACTAAGTTCAGGAAAATCCCAAGTAGGGGTGAGTATAAAAATACTCAATAGGATTCCCCGAAGGCTCAAGGGAGAACAAAAATATGTACTGAAGAGGGGAGTAGTAGATAGAACAAGGTACAATAAAAGAGAAAATCTCAACCTAAGAAAAGAGTAAAGTAAGCTCGTCCAAACACACGAAGATAGAAATAGAGAGAATATGAACTTATCATCAAGTCTTCTCTATGTATACTAGGAGAGTAGACTCATCTAACCATGAGAATCTAGAAATGGAAAACACGTGGCATAACCCACACATCTTCTCCTCTCTTGTAAGTAGAGTTACCAAACCCAGGGAGTGGGTATTATAAATATAATATATATGCTCAATCAAAGAAACCCAAATGAGAGAATAGGGGGATCTCCATTTCACAGATCAGTCCAAAAAAGTGAGTAGTCAACAGGCCTAGAAGTAACCACCATCGATGCCCAACATCCCACAAATCTTCCCTAAACTGCAAGTCAAAGGGACTCAATCACCACACCTTGATACTATCCACTTTGGGCGACATTGTCTCACCCTCACAGTTTTAGGTCACATTACAAAGACGCGTCTTGGTGGGAATAATTCCCCTCTTAATTGTGATTCCAAAGTTGCGACAAAGTATGTCTCGTCACAGATTCATATCCAAAAAGATTAAACCCAAAGTAGAGGACCCACACCCAATTAAATTATGAGGATTACACTCTAATAGTCATCATATAGGACCAACACCCTAATGCATATGGGGGATTCCACTCTTGTTCATTCAGGACCCTCACCATAGTGTGTTAGGGGGATTCTACTTAGAAGTAGCTGATATAGTACCCACACCCATGCCGATGGGGAATTCCACTCTTATTATCATAGAGTACCCATGCCCCAGTGCGTCAGGGGGATTACACTCTCATAGTAGTCATAGAGAACCCACACCCATGCTGATGGGGGATTTCACTCTAGGTTACTGAGGAACCACGACCTACCTTGTAGGGGGATTCCACTCGGAAGGTATCAAGGAATTACACTGGCCATCCATGCTAGATGGTACCTATTAGAAATCATTGATATGATAGTTCCTGATCACTACCATCATCAGACGTTGCTTGAATAGTCATCACATCCAGAACATCTCACATTGTATCTCAAAAGCCACTATGGAGGGCACCATCGCGTCCCACGTGAAAAAAACACTTAAGGTAGGATACTTGCGGTCCAAAATACGAGTCTAAAAGTAAAAGATATGATAGATAGAAGAATTTTTAAAGTAGTACATGGTGTGTGTGGGGCCCACATGTCATGTGGCCCCACCTCGTCACCTGGATTAATACCTCGCCATTCTTGGGTACTAAATTGTGAACCAGTACCCCTAGGAATGTCAATGTACTCTGAGAGTACATGGCACAACTAGTCAAAAGGTAGATGGGAGCACGATGCACATTTTTAGTTAGAAGGGTCAACAATATAACTTTGATGACACGCTTCCTCAACAGCTCATAACCTTTGACCGCATCTCTTCATACATCTTCTCTACTCTCACAAGAGTCGAATTTGACCCAAGCCATGGGTTCTCTTCAAACACAGTAGAATGATCTTCCAATGATATCCATTTCATGTTTCCACATTTAATCAGATCATTAACAAGGTTTTGTAAATAAAAACGGATCACACCATTGTGATCCTTGTGGAAAAACATACAAGATCGACTATTGAATCGCCCCAAATGGACCTTGGGTGAAAAATGTGTATGTAGCTTCATTGTGCTTGAAAGGCATCCCATGGGTCCCATGACCCAGTCCCAAAACAAATTACATGGATCATTCCATTTAAATCCTCTTGTAAAAACACATGAGATGGACTACTCATTCGTCCAAAATGGATAAGAGGTTGAAAAGTTACCTTTCACCGCAACATGTGTGGACTAGGACTCATGAGGCCCACACCTCAATTTTGGTTTTAAAACCCGAAAGTCATCTTGAAAAGTTCATCCAAGGAATAGGGTTGTGCTGCTGCTGATGGGGCGTTAATCAGGCATCCCATGTAGGCGCCGCGTCCGAAATAAGAAGCCCAAATAATAATAATCATATTATTATTATTTGAATTACATGTTTTTTAACCAAGTAATGAGCCCACATTCTTAAAATTCCAAAATGGCCTAAAAATTACCATCTCAAAAGTAGGTTTATGTTGCTATAGACAACACATAAAACAGGCGTTCCGTTAAGGAGATAGGTCCATTACAAGGTTTCTTAAAAATAATAAATATTTTTTTATTATTAAACTTAGATGTTTCATGCAACCAAGAAATAAAACCGAGACTTAAAAAGTTTCAAACTGGTCTGAAAATAATTGTCTCGATGAGAGGGACTCATGGCCACCGATGGTGCGTCTATCGAACACCTGGTTTGGGAGATACAAGCATTTAAAGGGGCTCAGCCAGATTTAAACTCATCTGGCCCATTCTGGCCAGACTGCTCTAGCTGGCCCAGTCTGCTTTTCTGACCCATCTCGAAGCCATCCTCACCACGCTGTTGCACCTCTATGGTGGTCCTCCCCCTCTGCTCCATGTCAACATGCGACCCGTGTGACGTGGGTCTCTATCGTCCCCCGGTCCCCCGCCTATCCGCCTCGCCTCTAGCCGTGTCACAATGCCCCTCCTTCATGCCGACGCCACTGGACGATCCAGGCACCCCACTCTGTGCTTTTTCGCCATCACCATATCCTTCTAGTGCACCACTGTGTTCCATCCCATGCTCCTCCACCCTCTCCAGCCGCCTGCCACCTCTGAACTTAGCCGCATTGCTCGCCTGACCGGCCGACTCCTAGGGCTGCCACCTCTACGCGGCCCACCGCCGACAAGTGCCACCACCATGTGCCGCCGCCGGTGGATCTTCCACATTCCATACCAACTCCTATGTTGTCCCAATTTTAGATTCAAAAATGTATTGACGATCCATGCGACAAGACCTTCACAACACCAAACTCCGCTTGACGATCTGACAGGGGATTGATGCGTCTGAAAAGGAGCATCGAAATCTGTGAAGAACGAACAAATTTTTGGATAAAAGTTTTCAAGAACGAGATCAGATGATGGACATGTTTGTTTTCCTATCGTCTTGATGTTCAAATTTGGGGATTTAATGAAGAATTCAAGAATAAAACTTGGAATTAAAAACAAAGGTGCGAAAAGGAATCCTACCTCGATTCGACTGCTCGACGTCGCCAATGCATTCATCTTGCTTCTGCTTTGATCTACTGATGATCCGTTCTTGATTAATTGAAGAATGGATGAGAGAGAGATTGTTGGGGGTATATAGAGAGATATAGAGAGTATTAGGGGGCTAACCCTAATCCTAAACACTTAAGTGTTTATTTATAGAAAAACGTTGAAACCCACACCAACGGTTACGAAATCCGAAACATCTACGCCCTCTCATTTTATGTCTCTCTTAGGTAAAACACCCCATTATATACTCAACAGTGGTCTCATATTTCTAATCCGAGACCCCATTCAAAATTTATTTGATTCGACATTCGAGATAAAATAATTAAATTTAATTATTTTACTTACGATTTTCCCCTGGGTGACTTTTCTCATAGAAGTCCCGTGCTGAAAAAAGTTATGCCACTCCTAGGGAAAACGCCACATTTTGGACTCAATCATGGCCTCATATTTCTGATCTGAGATATTGTTTGAGAGTTATACCATTTCTGTCATGTTCATAGTATTAAATATACTTAATATTTTTTTATAATTTATTCTGGGCAAATCGGGCCTCGTAATTTCACGTTGTCTCTGCTCCTAGCTCTAGAAATATATGTTGAAATATTAAAAAGTCTTACTAGTAAAAAACTAGGTCTCTACACATAAATACAACCCATGTCCAGAATAACATTAAAATCTACTAGAGAAAAAATGATAAGGTATGCAAGTAGATTCTTTCTACAGACAAGGACATGAAGATTTTTATAATTTCTTTTTGCCTCAACATTTCCCCCAGGTGTTTTTACCATAAGTTTTGGATTCATTTGTTGAGTTGGAATTCCCAATTTATGAGAAAATTTCTCAGAAATGAAAGAATGTGTAGATCCAGAATCAAACAACATATTGGCATAATCTGAATAAACAAACAATATGACCAATACCACTTAATTTTATGGCCCAACATCTGTTGAAGTAGTTGTAAAGGATTTCACCACACCTTTATTATTATTATCTGGATGCTTCCCATCATTTGAGTTCTTCTTCAGACACTCGTTTTCATAATGACCCATCTCATTGCACTTAAAACATTTTACTGTTTGTAAATCAGATTTTGTCTTACCCCTACCCTAATATTTCTCAATACAATTATGAGACTTATGTCCCATTTTACCACATCATAAGCATTACTAGAATTCAAAAAGAATCCGCAATGTTCTTTTTATCACAATTTTCACAAAATGTAAACTTAATTTTCTTACCATCAGACTTTTTTGAAGAATTCTTCCCTTTCTCCTGCCACCTCAACCTCTTATTCTTTTTTTTTCAAAGAAAACATAATCATTGGTAAAATCTATTTCCACCTTCTCAGCATATTGAAAAAGTTTTCATAAATTTTGAACTCATGAGAAGCCAATTCATTTTGATAATTTTCCTTTAATCCTGAATAAAAATGATTGATTTTACTAGTAGGATCTCAGATGAAATTGGATCATACCTTGTCATTTGAGTGAATTTTTCTTCATAAACACCCACTGAGTCATCCTCCTACCTCAATTCTAATATTTTTTTCCATCCTAATTCAAACTGCCTTAGGAAAATATTTCTCAAGAAACATGCCATTTAATTCATCCCAATCAAGAGCATAAATCTCCTCACTGTCCCTGATATTCTTAACCATAGTCCACCACTGATTGACTTAACCTTCAAAACAGTAAACAACAAGTATAACCTTTTGATTGTCTGAACACCCCATTACATCAAAAATATTTTCTAATTATTTAATCCACCCTTCAGCTAGCACAACGTTAGATGATTCTCTGAATGATAGAGGATTTTGCCTTATGAAATGCTCCACTACTGACATGTTCCTTTGTTGTTGATTTGGCTGATCTAATTCATGGATACCACCACCATTTATAGCTTGAGTTAACTGCACCATCCCTGCAACAAATTGTTCAGTTCTAATTCTGACCATCTTAGGTTGTTGATTTGGAAGGTTTTTTTCCTCTTGATTTTGTCCTAGCATTACTGTCATGTTTCCTCTATGGAAAACCATTCTGAACAAATATATCTTAGATAAAGAAACATGATAATCATCAAATTATATATCTTTTCAATTTGGCCATAAAGTAAAAATCATTTATGGATATTCTATTAAAAATATCCTAACACCTAAAGTTATCTAAACCGACCTCTGATACCAACTATAAGGCCCCAACCTTAAACATTACATAATTTTGAGTTAAGTTAAGAATTCACATTGATGATCTTTTCAGGTTTATAATTTTAGATAATTAGGATATAAATAATACATAATAAATAAAATTCATACAAAGTAGATACCAATACAATAGTATCCATATCTTCTACAATATAAAACTTTTAAAAGTAAACATGATTTTTTTTCTGGATAAAAATCTTCTTGACTTATTTCTTTCTCTTACCCATCCTTATACCCTATGAAAACATTTTAAAAACTTGGGATGTGTACAAAAATATCAGTAAGGGGTATAAAATAAGGAAAGAAAACACTAGTATGTAAATATTTATAAACCCATGAAATCATAAGAATCTTGAAAAACTTTATAGAAATCATAAATCATAAAGGTAACTTGTGACATCCATATCATACTTACATTGTAGACTTCACAACTACATAGGGAGTAACCTTCATGGTTATGTTTGGAATACCCATCACAGTATATTCCCTAAATCTCTTAGTAGAAACCTTATTATTTAACTTTTTCTCGTTACCCAATGCATTGGAGAGCTATCACGGGCTCACCCGCCGATCACCAACTCACCCATGCCCCATGGTCCTGAACCACTCGTATACATAAGAAATTCCCAAGAACCATAACATAATCATAACATATAAAACATGCATAAAGGAAAAATAACATTTCCACATTGAAATCATAAGATATAATTTCAAAATATTGATATAATAAATTAATTCTCAAAACCATTTTCAATATGAAAATACCTAAAAATGGAATATGGTATTTACTTTTCTTTTAAAAACATTACATATTGTAGAGGAAGCCAAATACCAAATAATGGTCATGGTGGAAGAAAGGTTGTTGTCACCGCATATGTTAAAAAAACATTTCTTTTGTCATTTAGTAAAACGATTTGTATAAAAAGATTCCTTTTAAAAAACGTTGAATGAAATTAAAAGTCAAAGGGGTTGATTATACACTGTATAAAATAAGGTGGTGTATAACATCAAAATACACCTTAATGAAAGGAGATTGAGAAAAATTCTCTTACTGTGAGTCTGACTCGTCATGTACAATTGTTATGTTCCTGAATAATAAACTTAGGTTAATTTTTACTTTCTTGAGAACATTTTTCAAATTTATTATTTCTTTTATATAACTTATTACCATGTTATAAAAATTATATAATTTTTTAAGTTCATATCAGATGTTTTATCAATATTTTGTACTTGAGTCGAAAATGAACATTGTTTTGATGTCACTAGTCCATGTGGTCATAAGTCCATCATCTTAAAAATAGTATTCTTGAAATAATCATCGATTTTATAAATTAATAATACTTTTTTAAATCAAACCATTAATTATGTTTATGAAAAATGAACAATGTTATATTCATAGAGACAATAGGTCGTACGTATGCAGGAGTAACATTTTCATTTTTCATAGATCATTATGGAAATAAGGTAATTATTATTTTATCTTTAAAGAATTATAATAATATTATAATAATAATAATATTATTATTATTATAATAATATTCATTTAAATATACTTATATATATCATACAACTGATGTTGTGAATAAAAACAATTCACATTGCTTTGGGAGGTGATAGTTCACACGTATGCATGAACGACGTTATTATTTTTATGTGCATGGAAGGTAAGGAAATAATTAAAATATTATTATTTTAAAATGATAAATATGTCATGAATATCATATATAAATATTAATTTCATCATTATAAATGATCTTGATATACGGTAATGGAAAACGAAGTAAATCGGTTTGTGGAGGTGATAATTCATACCTACACATGAACGATTAATTCTTTTCCCATTTGATGGAAGTAGAGATAGATTAAGGTGATGATATTAACATAATAACATATTAGTATATTGAGGATACTGGAGTTATTATTTCATCTTGGAAGAATAATATTTAAAGGAAGTGGAAGAAGAAATAAAATAGAAACTCTTAAAAAATGATACCTCTTCTTCAGTTGATCACCTTTGAAGAACACCTTAACATCTCTAAGAAGGGTGTTATTCCTAAAATAAGGCCTCAAGAATGTGGGAAGGGATTCTGAGAAGATTTTTGGGCTGATATTGGCCAAAAAAAAGGCTTTTGAAGTGTGATTATTAGATAATATAGGGTACATTTTTATAGGAGAGGGGAGGGGCACCCTTAGAAATTCTTAAAATATTAAATTAATATAAATTAATTTTTTAATCCAAAAGATTGAAAATTGAAATATGTAGAATATAATTTGAGAATTTTTATAAATCCTTGCTTCCAATAATTTTTATACATGTATTGATTTTATTTTAAACCATATCTTTTTTAGTTTACCCTTAATTATTATCTTTTAATTTTAAAAGTGGTAACAACATTTTATTTATTAAGAGGCTATTAATTTTACTTATATGAGATTAATTTCTCATAATTGGAAACATAATAAAATTTTATACCTTATAATAGTAAATTTTTTATTTTAAAAGATTTTTAGGATTTTTAAATAATTAAATAAATTACTATTTTTATAAAACATCAATTATGTCAATTTTTACACTATTAATTTTATTGAATTTTAAAAAAATCTAACCAGAGAGATAAATTAGAACCAAAACATTGAATTGTATTTTAAAATGTCATATTCACCTATAAAAATCATGGACCACATAAACTATTTCACATAATATTTATTTTACTATTTATAATATCATTTATTTGATTCCTTCATTAATAAAGCAATCACTACATCATCATTGCGTCATAATTAAATTTTATTTTTTAATGTCTAAAAATTGTAAATAAAATACCATGATATAGGAAATAATTTTATATTTTTAATTAATATTTATAGTCAAATATATCACTTATATAAACCAATATTAAAATTGTTTTAGTAAGAAGATATATGTTTATAACATGTTTTCCTTTACATTAAATTAAAAGTTATAAGTGTCATAGTCACACCCAAGTGGCTTCCAAAGGCCAAATATTTGTCCCAAGGGTTGTATTGGTCAGCCATATCTCATAAAATAAGATTATTACAAGTTTTAGGGTAGTTTTATAATATTATTTTTACCCTTATTTACCTAATTTACCCTTTAACCGTGGTAAATAAAAATAATTACTAAAGTTACTATTCATCATATCAAAAAATAAAAGGGAAATATTTATATAATTTTGACCTTATGATTCCAAATATGGAATCCATTTTTCCAAATTCAAAACATAGAAGTTTAGTAATTAATTTAAAATTAATTCCCGTTGTTAAAATGAGAAAACATGTTTTTTTAAAGTAAAAACCATCAAAAGATCGACATGTGTTTATATCAAATTTCAATGAGAAATTACCTAAAATGATCAAAATTGGATTAAATGATAAAAACATAATCTAAATATACTTTAAAAACAATTTAAAATATCATCTATCAATACAAATAAATTAGACAAAAATGCAATTTTGAATTAAAATGCAGTATTTTTCACTATTCATTAAAATATGAATTTTATCAGAAAAATACCAAAATTCAACCAAAGTAAATTTTGATATCCCAATTCTAAAGAAGAAGTTTATTTTAAAAAATAAAACATATAAAAGTGACAAAAACTATATTTAAAAAGGGTTCTCCATCAAAAGGCGGTAAAACTACCTTTTGAAAAACATTAAAGTATTTTATACTTAAAATTGGATTTATTCTCATTTTAAGCCTCTAAAATTTATTGTATTAAATTAAAAACATTTAATAAACATGTATAAACTTAATATAGTTAGTTATATTCATTCCCTCTAAAACAACATCTAGGAGATAACTACCATTTAAAATAATAATACTAATAATATATTTTTTTGGGTATAACTCAGTCTTGTGTGCAACATAAGATTTCAGAGAAACTTGTTGTTGAGTTTTGAGTATCCTATTGTACATAACATCCTTTTTTAAGTAAAATTAATATATAATTCATAAATATTAATAGATATGAAAATTTATTGTTTTATAATTTCCTGGGATGTTATAATACTGAAGCTGTATAATTTGAAAGTAGGCAACGGGTGGAGTGAGGCCAGTTTTTCTGAACTACTTTCTCTCTCGAATGATACGCTCCTAGAAGATAATGAGATCCCTAGCTGAAAAAATGACACTAAATGAATGATATTATTGATGGATATGATCTCCAAGAGAATACATGTCTTCCCAAATGACTGTATATTTTTTCACAATGACAAAAAATAACATAAAGAATTCCCAAAGCATGGTGTTTTTCAATACAAGAAAGATGAATTGGGTCCTAAGAAGGTTTTATGGTACTTTTGAATCATTCCAAGGTTTAGGAAACTATATGGAAGTGAAGATACTATAATAAAATTTACGTGGAATGCATACATAAAAATAAAGATAGGAAACTTTGTCACCCATAGACTCTCCTCAATGGAAGAAAATTGATCATGTGTATCCTAAATTTAGAAATGAGCCGAGAAAATTTCATCTTACATTATGTACAGATGGAGTGAATCCTTTTAGTTTTCAAAGAATCAGTACATGGCCAGCTATGTTGGTAAATTATAACTTTCCATCGTGTTTATGAATGAAACAAAAATACATCATGTTATCTATACTTATATGAGGAACAAAACAACCAGGTAATGATATTGATGTTTATTTGGATCCATTGATCAAAGATTTGAAATTATTGTGGTGTTTATGTGTTATGTTATATGATACTTATAGAAATCAATATTTCACATTAAAATCCATATTGTATGAGACAATAAATGAATTTCCTTCTCGTATAATTTTTTTAGGATATAGCATTAAAGGATCTCAAAGGTGTCCCATTTTTGAACAAGGTACACAGTCAATTAGGTTGAAACATTCATCTAATGTTGTGTTTCTAGCACATCATAGATTTTTACCATAGAGACATAAGTACCGATCTTAGATGACATCATTCTATTGAAGTTCATAAGAACATACAACATTGTCTCCACTAATAGGTGATCAACTATTTGAGAAACTAAAATATGTGGACACTACTTTTTGTAAACCATTTTGAAAAAACTTATGGAAATCAATTGGAAAAAGAGATCAGTTTTTTTGAATTACCATACAATAATTGTATGTATGTCAGACATTTTCTTGATGTTATTCATGTTAAAAAAATGTATGTGACAGTGTAATTGACACACCACTAAATGCACCCAGCAAAAAGAAGGATGGAATTAAGGCTAAGTTGGACATGGTTGACATGAGAATACAGGAAAAGTTGGCACCGGTGAAGGTTGAAAAACAAAATTTTCTTCTTCTAGTGGCTTACACTGTTTCCAGGTAGGATAGATATTACTTTTCAACTTCTTGAATGATGTAAAGGTTTCAAAGGGGTATTCATCGAATATCAATAATATTGTGCCAATGAATGATTTAAATTTAAAGGGT
The DNA here is from genome assembly GCA_963277665.1 of Viscum album. Taxonomy (NCBI): domain Eukaryota; kingdom Viridiplantae; phylum Streptophyta; class Magnoliopsida; order Santalales; family Viscaceae; genus Viscum; species Viscum album. The sequence goes on from OY728123.1 coordinate 655,711,075, forward strand.
TTGAAATCACATGAATGTCATGTTTTAATGAAAGACCTCATTCTTGTAGCTTAATGTTTCATTTTTCCCAACAATTTCTATTATACATTAACCAAGCTCTGTTTCTTTTTCAAATATACATGTAGTAAAGTTGTAGACCCAAGTAAATTGATGACTATGGAAAGGGAAATTATCATAATATTTTGTGAATTGGAAATGTTCTTCCCACCAACATTATTTGATATTATGGCTCACTAGATGGTTCACTTTGTGAGAGAGATTCAACTATGTGGTTCTCTACACTATAGATGGATGTACCCCATTGAGCGGTATATTAAGATTTTGAAAGGGTATGTCAAAAATCGAAGTCGGATGAAGGGTTGTATTTTAAAGTGGTTTATTATTGAGGAAGTCATTTAATTCTGTACTGAATACCTGTCTGGTGTGGATAGCATTGTTCTATCGATATCTCATCACATTGGGTGTCTTGTGGGTGAAAAAATTTATGAAAGAGATGTTGCCACAATCAATATTACAGATCAAGAATAGGACCATCTTTGAATTTTTTATAATAGTTTGAAGGTTTCCCCATATGTTGAAACCCACAAATAAATTATTAGGCATTTGAATCCATCAAGGGATTAAATATGGATATCAAAAACACATAATCAATATTTTGTAGGATGGTTTCAGGACCATATTTGTAGGGATTCAGATGAAAGTCTATATTCAATTTCAGAATGACTTTGATGTCTAGACAAAGGACCTATTGTGTATATATTATCATAAAATGGTTATGTAATTAATGGTTATATGTTCTATAAAAATGAACATTATAAAGTTAGTACCATGAAAAATAGTTGAGTTACACTTATGGCTAAAGCAATATATATTTCTGGTACTAAGGAAAAAATCTAATTTATGCAAATATGTCACACTTTGGCATCATCAAAAAGATATGGGAGTTGGATTATACAGCATTCTAAGTACCGATTTTTCAATGCAAGTGGGTTGATAACAGGAGTGTTGTTAAAATATATGAATTTAGATTCATGAAAGTGGACTTCAGTAAGGAAGGGTAAAAAGATGAACTATTTATAGTGGAATCATAGACAGTACAAGTATTTTATATTCCAGATCATACAAATTGAAAGTGGTCAATTATTTTGTTATCGACCAAAACCACTGAAGGGTCAGATGAAAATTCAACTGAGGATGACCCTTTTATTGGGATGTCACAATCATTTCATAGTGGTCCCAATATATATGGGGTTTTTTATGTCATAGGAGACCACAATGAAGGGATTTAGATACTCGATAGAGGGGTAAAATCCCTTCAACCTTTAAAGAATATATATTTCAATAACCAGGTTATATATTTTTTGTTATATACATTGTGTTACCTCATGTTATTATTTTTTCGATGCTTCATTTATGTAATATAAATTAAATGTTAAAACACTTATTCATATAATGACTTCTACACGTTCTGGTGCTCCCAATCTTGAGGAACAACAGGTCACTCAACTAGATTCTTCTACCGGTGTAGAGGAACAATGACCTTATGCACATGCTGGTGCTCCCAATACTGAGGAACAAAAAGTTTTTAAACCTACTACTGCTCCCAGTGTAGAGGTATAATGAACTTATTCATGTGATGATGCTACTGATATAGAGAAACAACATATTGAGGATGTTGAATACGAGGAAATGGTAGGTGATTAAGGACCGATGATGCATAAAAATAGGAGCGTCATAGTTTTACAGTGTTAACAAAAATAATTAAGGTGAAAATAAAAGACATCAAATTTGAGGTTGGATGGAATGTATTGTGCCATCATGTTAACCCCAACAAGTCCATGTTTATTAGCTACATTGGACTCATCAATCGGCAATGTGTTCCGATTGATGTAGATTCATGGCACCATGTTGTGCTCACGCTGAAGTTTTTGATGTGGAAAGAGATTATAATAACATTATAACATCATTTATTTATTTTACTAAAAAATAAAAATAATTAAAGAAGGTAAAAAAATGCCACCACTCTCTCCTGGGGTCTCTCTCTCGGTGCTGCGATCTCTAGGGATTCCTCCTAGAATCCACCATGGTGACTTTGCTTCACCACTCATCTTCTCCTTCCATCTTTGGACTCCTATCTCTATGTCACTCTTCCTCATATTGGGCATCGTGGTTCGGACGAGAGGTGTTCGGGTGGTCCTCAATATTCTCCTTGACAGTGTGCTTGTGGGGGACGACGTAGCTTCTCAGTGGCAGAGGGCTCTAACAACGCTGTGCGGACCAAGGCGGTAGGTGCTTCCAGGTTTCTTCAGTAGTTTCGTCTATTCTGAGCAGTGGATTTTCTTAGGTCTTTAGGAATTGAATCAACATGGCTTGGATTTTACAGTAGTGTGGATTGGACTCAGCAGTTCTGGAATCCAATTCATCTCAGTGGCCTTTTATTCAATAGATCTTCTTTCCAATACAGAGTGATGTGGTCTCAGTTTGGCTCGGATCAGGTGACAGTGCATATCTATCCGTTTATCAATTTACGTTGGATCTAGGAGGTGGGTTCATGTGTCTCGATGATCTTCCTTGGTTTCATCTTCATCGTGTGAAGCAGATTCATGTTTGTCATCGGTTCGCGTAGTAGATGCAGGTTTGTGTTCGATCTGGTTCCACAGCTTCATCTTCATTTCACGCAGTCAATGTAGGTTTTCATTAGATATTTTTTCATTTTAAGATCTTTTGTTCACAACATCTACGTCTGGCTATTTTTTTTCACTTTGGATGTTTTATTGGTTGTGGCTAGATTGGTTGTGAGTTGCTGCTGGTGCTGTTTGGTGGAATTTATGAGAGGTGTTGGGTGCTGTCTGGGCATACTGCGTGTGATTACTAGGTTGCTGGAGGGGATTTTTGGATATTGGTTCTAAACAAGGGGTTCTTGGTGCTGCAGAATGGTTCTGGGCATGGGTGTTGGTGGTCCTGTGTTGCTGGCTATGCTGCTGGATCCAAAATGCTATGTAGTGATTAGTTAGGAGGTGTTGGATGCTGGAAACTGAGGTGATGGATGTTGGTTACTACTTGGATGGGAAGTGATGAAGCTGTTATCTATGATTTTGGTGTTGGTTGTTCTGTGTTGCTTGTTGTGGATCTAATTGGCGAGGAGGCAATGGATGCTGGAAACTGTGCTGCTGGATGTTGGTTGCTGTTTGGTTGGTAGGTGTTGAAGGTGATGTTTTTTCATTACTGTTGTATCTAGTTATGGTGCTGATAGTGATCCCATGATGTTACTTCTCTTGGGCATGGGTTGTTTGACTCTGCCCTCTCTTGAGTGATTTTTAGGATTTTTTGGAGGTTTTTTTGTTTTCTTGGGGGTGTTCAAGGTTTTTGGGTGTGAGTCATTTGACTCCACCCCTCCCTTGTTTACTTTGACTTTTTTCTAATAAATTTTGGTGGGGTAGGAATAGCCTGGTCTTGTTTCTTCTTTGCCAAAAATAATGAAACATTGAATTACACTTCATCATATCTTTCAGAGTGCATTTATAGTAGATGAATCCCATAAGAAACCTATATTAATGCTTGCTGGAAGGATTCACTGAGCCTTTGGCACAATTCTAACAGGATTTCATCTTAAAGATGCTAAAGGGAAAATAAACTTGCACCCACCGCTTATGTATGCACACCTGATAACCCAAGAAAAGTGGGATGCATTTATTGCCCGTCATGTAGAGATGTCTTTTCAGGTACATTGTGGCTGATAATACATTGTTTGACAATAAGTTTATTCATCACTTTGATAGAGAATTTTTTATTTATGAAACAATAACTGAGTGCTAAAAATAAAGAACAAGTAAAAAAACCAATGTACCCCTACTGTAAAGCAAGGATGGGGTATGATTCACTTGAAAAAAAAATTGGTACGTATTTTAAATCTACCGTAATACTTTTACGTGACATAAAACAACAACAAAATTATGTTCCTCTATTTATATGCATATTTAGGAATCTAAATCCAAAGACACATCCTTCCCACACCATGTTCTATTAAAGGAGGCACGTGTAAATAAATATGGAATACTAACATATGAAAACACACAAAAAGTGTCGGACACATGTGTAAGTATGATATAATAATTTTTTTTCTTTAAATCGTTATTAAATAACAGTGATTACATATTTTATTGTTTTTTATATCTAAATTTTTAATAGGAATAAATGAAACCTATACCAGATGAACACCAACTATTGGTGGCCTTAAAGCATCTAAAACAGTATGGCCGAATCAGAGGTTCAAGTTTTTGGGTGACACCCCAAACATATTTTGAGAAAAAATAAATAGGAGGATAAAGATGAAGAAATTGAAGAGATGAAAGCAATATTAGCTGACCTTGAAGAAAAATTTCATAAGCAGAATGAGTTAATATAAAATTTTATGGGGGGAAGTAAAGAGAAGAAAAAAATCATGAACAACCATTTCATGATGATCCCACCTCACCCCCACCAGCTTTGAGGTGATCCATTTGTAATGACTTGTGTTTTGATCCAAGGGAATTTGAACTTTTTCATTTACTGGATGGACCATTTTTTAATCCAAGATTCTGAGAATAATTATTATAGTTGGAACATTTCAATGTGTTTTTTTTAGACTTGGGTAAAGTCTCGAGAGGCTTGTTGGATGTCTCATCGAGTTTCAGGAGCATTAAGGCTAGAAATTCCAAGTTTGGAGGGCCTACAGAGGGCACATGGTTAGTCTGAAACCATGTGGCCCTCATCATCAAATCATGTAGCCTATAGAGAGGTGTTGGTGTGAAGTACATAGGTTGTGAACTGTTAGTCCAAACCATGCACCTAGCCCGCACGGTTAGTGCCAAATAGGTAGTACCTATGCACTATTCACCACATAGTTTGCACAAGTTTTGGCTAACCGTATAGGAAAAATCATGTGAGGAGGATTCCTAAGAAGGGGGTGACACATGGTTAGTTCACAATTTGTCGAATTGTGTGATCCGAACCATGTAGTATGTTTTTTAAGAAATAAAATTAATAAAATTAAAATTAAAATAAAATAAAACTTAAAACTATCTACTCACCTCCCCCTTTCATACTCGTGTGACACAAACCTCTACCTTCCTCTCCATCATCCCCCCCCCCTCTTGGCCTCCCACTCTACACACCTTTTCCACTAGATTTCTTCACGATTCTCATTCACTTTGCTGAGGTAAGCCTTTCTCCTCCATCCTCTTCCTTGGTTGGTTATTTTTTACCTCTCCTAATTGATTGTTTGTTTTAGAAAAACCCTAGGTTGGGGTTTAACCTGATTTTTGGTTTCTTCTATGGTGTTAGTTCATGCGAAGGCTCTTTTGGGTTAGCCTTGCTCGTTTTCTGGCATCCGTTGTAGAAGGAGAAGCGGTTCAGATCGTTTTGGTCAGTCCATCAACAATTTTGGGGAGGTTTTCCTCCATTATTATTTATTTATCAATTTATATTTAGGTATTTCATAGTTTTTAAGCTTTTGGTAATTTTCCTTAAGTGCATTGGACCTTTCTACAGTGATTTTGAGTTCCTAATAATTTTGTAGCGCATCTTGGTCGTCCTTGGGGCGAGTTTGAGTTTCCAGAGTCAAAGGTGACTTACCTCATATGTATATGTGGGTATATATATATGTAAGTTACTATTTTATATGTATATTCACCCATGGTAGTGAATATATATATATATGGGGATAGCTGTACTTATGTGTGTGTATATATATATGAAAAATGCTTAGGAGTGTAAGTGGAAATATGTGTATTCATATATAAGCACATATGTAAGGATAACCTTGTAAATATTCATGGACATATGAATATGTACATATGGACTAGGTGTCATTATGTATACATGAAGGTGAATATGCTCAGGTGTGGGAATGAGCAGCTTTGAGTGGTCACCGATGAAAGTGGAAAGTGCCGAAGTGTTTGACTTCATCCTATTCTCTTGAGGTATGATCCCTTTCCATGGCCCCTTAAATTTAAGAATTCATTAATTAATTTCTTATCACAACTTATTTATATTTTAATTAGTGTTGTATAGTTTTTAGAATAAATTATTCTTTAATTTGAATTGAGTATGATTCCTGAATGAAATGTTTAATATGCTAAATGAGTTGTTTGAAGAACAATGTCATGTTTTCATAATAAAACCCCTCAACAAAGGTGCATTGTATTATAAACTAAAAAGTATTGACTATTGATATAAATCATACTTAGGTCGTTGTATTGATTTTCCTCTATTCTTTGATGCATTTGTTATGGATATTTTGTGGCATGTTTAGAATATGGCCCTTAGAGATGTCCCTAAATGAGTTTCCCCTTAATGGTCAAATTCTTGTTGTCCAGGACACCTAATTGGATTCTACCTTAGGATTTAAACATAATTTACCTTGATACATGAGTATTAAATGAGATCACATGTGTTTGATGGATGTGATTCCTTAAATGTATTAAAAAGGGTAAAATGGAGTGGTATAAATATAATGGTTTCCTTACTTCAATTGAACTAAATGGGGCATATATACGGGATATATCTTACATGATAGTTGATTTCCTTTAAATTAAATTGATAATGCGTGATGGTTTTTCTTCCTTCAATTGAACTAAATGGGGCATATATGAGGTATATCTCTTACATGATAATTTCTTTCCTTTAAATGAAATGGTTAATGCATGACAGTTGCCTTTCTTATTGATTCAAATGGTTTTAAATGGAATGACCTAAGAGATGGTTAGGACATGCCCCTTGTTTATGTTTTATTAAATAATTCATATGAAATGTAATTATTTTTATGGAATTGAACTTGCTAATGACATACATAAGAATTTATTCCTTATGTAATATGTTATAAATGAATATGCCTCTACTATGTATATGAGCTATGTAGAAGATATTTATGGGAGATAATGACCCATGATATTTATAATTATAATACACCTTTATAAAGGTTGTGTACGATGGTAAGGGTTCTGTAGAGTATGAAGACTCATGCTCCCTTACATTGGGTGTTGAGCAGGGCAACTCACACCAATGATATGATATGGGCGATGGGCTTTATGCACCACGTTCCATGATTAGAGTGTTGTCACAGCGTGCTCACTCTTTATCTTGAGTTATGGGCATTACATCCCCCACTCTATCGTGATGTAGGGCATGTGCCCTATTTCATGAGCTTATAGGATCGATAATGGTCATGGATAGTGTGAGTTACGCCTAGGTCCAGCCAACACTAGTATTCTAGGCATATGGCCATTAGGCACCTGCACACACTTGGTTCACATAAGGGGATGAAATATATAACTAAGCTATATATATGTATAATTAATACTATATATATAGTTCCTGAATAGACACTTATTTCGGCTATGAGTCGAAGCAGGTATAGCCGCCAGGTGTTCGTTAGGAACTTGGGTGGGTTTTTTATTTATTTATTCAGAACTTCTTGTTTAATTTTATACTTATACCTACTCACTATTTTACTTTACATTTCAAGTAATGGATTGGGCTAGACACTGTGGGTGTCGTCTGGCCTACTGAGATTTTTATCTCACATCCTACTTGGGCCACCATTGCACTGGGGTATCTGAGTAGACCTTATATTTGCAAGTCCTTTGGTATATTTCTTATGATTTTTAGATTTTACTTAGGAGTTAGAAGCATAGGACCGACCCATATTTTAGGATGCTCGTGGATCTAGTCATTGGGAATTGTTTATTTTATTACATTGTATTTCTATTATAATTCTTACTTCTTTCACTTGTAAAATAATCTATCATACACACACTCTTATAAATTTTCATTTTCCATATTTTATATTTAGTTTATTATTATAATTATTCTTCTTCTATCTATCTTTCGTTTATTATACTAATTTTTATTTTTTATGATATTTATTATGGTTGTACTATTGTGCTACTCTGATAAGAGGGAATAGTCTCTTCACTATCACATCCTAATACCATTTTTTCTAGTTGGTAGCCTATGGAATATGGAGAAATACACTTGAGGAAATGTGACCCACCGTTCTAGTCACCGTCTTAATGGTGAGTCGGGTTGGGACGTTACAAAGTGGTATCTGAGCATTCTTTTTTCCTTTGTATTACTGTTTTAGGATGGTATACTAGGAATGTGTTTGTACTTGGTAAATAGTTGTGTCTGAGATTGATCATGCCACCCATGGGGAAATGACCAAGTGGCCAGGGTTAGGATTTATGTTCATGCTATTTATTATTATAGTTGATTTAATTTCACCTCGAATTATTGGCATACTTTCAACTATATATTTATTTATGAATTTATGGAATTTTTTTCCTTGTCCTAGTATGATAATTAAGTAACATTACTTGCATTATATATATATATATTCACATAGGAAATTCACATGTCAGGCATATTCCATGCCATTTAGTTTCATTTGTAGTTTTCCAGCTCATTTGATCTTGTGCCTTGAGTGCTATGCCATGTTTTTTTTCTCTTTAGCATGTATGTTTAGATAACCTGTTTGGGTGTTTTATTTTAGAATTTTTTTTCTATGATTTGGTAATTATATTCTATGTTGCTTGATTTGTTTAGTAGTTTATGCCTATGTTTTGTGCTTTGTGCTTGTTAGTATGCTCTCTATGGTTATTGGTTATTCTAGAATGCTAGTTTTGATATATAATAGGATGCAAGGGATAAATTTATTGGTTGCAATTAAATGGAAACCATTTTTCAGTTTTAAGGTGTATGAGCACCTTATAATTGGGAAAGGGTAACCCGTACACTCAAACCATCTCTGGATCCTTACGAATGATTAAAGATCACTGTTAAAATGTAAAGGGATGCTAAAGAAAAAGTTTAAATTGAGACTAGTTTCGATTAATGGGATCCAAATTCCAACCTGTAAAGTGTATGGGTGCTTTATGGATTGGTATATGGACACCCATATCACTAAACAATTAAATGCGACCAAGTTATGTTTGGAATTATATAAATGTAAAAGTAGTTTAATTTTAATCTGAAATCAACTGGTTAATTGTTGAGTGTTCAACTGGGCCCATGTAGGTTAGTCGAGGAATGTTTCTTATAATATAACCCTTTATGGGTGTTTTTAATTTCTTTAACTAAGAAAGTACTATTGGGTTGCATTCTGATGAACCCAAGATGTCTTAGTAGGTCCCTTGCATACCACTTTATATTTTATAACTTAAAGGAATTTATGTGATAAATTTCATAATAAAGATAGGTTTTCAATGATGTTTAAAGTTTGAAAATGAAGTTTTATAGGACTTGCCTGTTTTTCCTTACCTTTTACCAAATTATTTTGTTTATAATTAGTACTTGATGTTTTGTTTTAAATATTTTAAATGTTTAAAATGTTGAATGTGAAATATGTGTAATAAATTAAAATGAAACTTGGATTGGTGTCCCTAGTTTAAACCCTCATGTAAGGGTAGGTTAAGTTTCCATTTGTGTAGCCTTGGAATGAAAGCGTGAGCATTTTTTATAGGAGTTATTTTTCTTTTAGCAATGGTTTAAATGATAGGCTCTTGATCTAGTGAAATCTGTTGGCGTGAACTAGTGATAAATTAAACACTTATTCTTTGTAAGGGGATATCTCGTGGTATGTAGCACCCACATAACTTAAACGCCTTGCCAAATCCTATGATCTTTCTGACGCTTGGTATTGTTCAGGTGCCATTGTCCATAGTAGGACTCTTTGTTTCTAAATTACACCCTTTTTTAGAAGGGTGGTCATGTTTTCTTGTACCTTGTAATGGGAGTGAGCATTAATTAATGCTCGGTTTCAGTAGGATAGCCATTCCATGGTCATGGTCGGCCGCTTCATAGGTCTCATGAACCTCCCTTATTTCTCAGTGATGGAAAAATTGGTGTGTCGTCATCCAGGTTAATGGTTGTATGGGACAATGTGACTCTGAGTTGGACCTCTTATACAGGCCATTTGATGCTTTAATACATAGGGTAAAAAACCCATGTATAGTATATAGGATATTTAGTATTGCTTCTAAATCTATGGGTAGTATGTGTTGATATACACGGTTCCCGTCAAGTGCTAAATGATGTAACGAATCGGTTGAGTTTGGTAGAACCATTAAGATTTGAGCTATTGAGTACAGTTTTGGGTTATCTTTGTAGTAAGGTGACCTTAGAATTAAAGGAATCAAGTTCATCCTAAGGCTCATGATGACTTCCAAGGGTATCAGGTGTTTTGACACGCCAGTCAGGTTGGTTTTGGTTTTTGTACCAAATGCTTAAACTTATGCGTTTAAGTTGAATATGACCTAGCGTGCTTGTGAGTGGATAGTCTATCTATTCTTTTGATGACCATGACACTCCTAAGGTGGGGAGTTTCATGTTTATTCTGGTAAACATGTCCTTCCAAGTAGAAGGAACACAACCGAGGAAGACCATTGTGAAATGGTCAGTTTTTCTTGAATGCCTTTGAGGCTTGCGAGTTTTTAATCATGTCGTTGCTTGCTCGGAAGCATGAATTTGATGTGGTTGGTGGTGTACACAACCCTTTTTGAAACACCATTGGTTTTGTATGGACTTTGATGGTTAAATCTTGAACAATCACGTGATGCCTTAGGTGAAAAGGCAGTGTGGTAGGTTTTGTGTTGGTGCGTCAGCAGGTGGAGCCGAGATCCTTCCTAGAAGTCGACCAGTTGTGGTTTTATTTTACTTCTTTCCATTATTTGGGTAAGATTCATTAGAAACTATGAAAATAATCTTAGTGTATTCTTATAAGAGATGAGCATGTCCCCTATCTTCACGCTTTCCTTGATGCACTAAGAAAGCGTTGGTCTTACACCGCACTAAAACTTTAAAATATGTTGGGAATGTTTGGGTGGTATTTTTCGGTGTTGCATGTAGATTCATGGTTCTTATCAAGGCATGGTGGTTCTGAGCGATACTTGGGTTCCTGTGTAGGAACGCCATGGATGGATTTTTGTACACCAGTCGCTTCCATTATCTCAACTGCTAGGAGGATGTCGTTCTGGGATCAGACAATGTTTTGATGTGGGTGTCTTGGCCTTGTTCCAACGTCTCACTTGTCAATGTGGAGGATGGACTACCTTGGGTTAGTTCCTTAGACTCCAGTTCAATGAATCTGAGGTTAACTCTAACTTTTTTTTAGGATCGGAGGTGATGTTTTAAAAAGGGTGATGATTCTAGTGGATTTGGATCAGGGTTACCCCTTTTATATGCCGAGGAATGATGGATTAAATTGTTAGGTGATGGTTTGACCAAGGAACGTCACTGGGAGTTGGTTATGGGCTTCAGTGGACCTAATGGTAGTAAACACATGATGTCTTGGTAAAAGATGTTGTAGTTCTATTGCAATATTCTGGCCATCTAAGCTATGAATTCTTGAGATAAGTCATTCAGTCTAACTCGACCTTTTTTCCCTTTTTCCAATGTGTACAGTTGGCGATGGAACTATTTTAAGCACACCATTGGGTTAAGGAGGGTGTGGTTCAACTATGTATTTCAGGGGAAGTATGCATGACTAGTTTCAGCTTGGTCAATTGGAATTTGGATGTTTCTTACCGAAGAGGTCTCCATTATGGCCTCATATGTAATCAGGTGCGCTCTGTTAAATGAAGTCATGCTAGGAGCATCGTTATAATTCTTAGAGACGTTCTTTGTAGGAAAATTCTGATAGTGGAGGTACTGTGGTTCAGAATTGGACCTTTTTAATAATAAATCTTAATGTGGGGATAACCTTTCACTAGATGTTTGATGAGATGATGATGTGATTGTGTCTCTAGATAATGAGCTCGAGTAAGCTTTGTCTGGGTGTTTTCTTCAAAAACGAGCATTGTGTCGGGTTTTAAAGGCTTATGTGTGGCATGGTTAAATGATTTTCGGAGGTGTGTTGGGTGTTTGGAAACACAACACGACCATTTTAATGAGACTTCACAACCCTTTTAGGTTGGGTGATTTTTTTCATTTTTCCCAAAGGATTCTCAGGGATGATAAGTTATAAGGTGGGGAGGTTGTAACGACCCTTGTTTTGAGCCAATGTGAAATTCCAAGGGAATTTGAACTTTTGCATTTATTGGACACGTCGTTCTCGATTTTGAGCTTCAGAGCATAATTCTAATAGTTGGAACACTTAAATGTGTTGTTTTTAGACACAGGTAATGGCCTGAGAGGTTTCTCAGATGTCTTGTTGAGTTTCAGGAGCATCGGAGCTGAAAATTCCATGTTTGGAGGGTCTGAAAAGGGCGCACGGTTTTTTTGAAACCATGCAGCCCCCAGAAGCAAACCATGTGGCCTATAGAGAGGTTCTAGTGTGAATCACATGTTTTGCGAACATTTTGTCCAAACTGTGCTCCTAGCCCACACAGTTAGTGCCAAATAGGTTATACCTATGCACTATTCATCACATGGTTTGTGCACAGTTTGGCTAATCGTGTGGGAAAAACTGTGCAAGTTGGATTTCTAAGTAGAGGGTATCGCATGGTTGATGCACATTTTGTCTAACCGTGTGACCCAAACCGTATGGTATGTTTTCTTTAAGAAATTAAATTAAATTAATTAAAATAAAATAAAATAAAACTTAAACCTATCTACCCATTTCCCCCCTTTATATCTGTGTGATGCAGCTCTCCCCCTTCCTCTCCATCATGCATGAAGCAACCCCCCCCCACTCTCATCCTCCCTCTCCGCATGTCGTTTCCACCATATTTCTTCATGATTCTCCTTCGATTCGTCGAGGTAAGCCTTTCTACTCCCTCCTCTTCCTTGGTTGGTTGGTTTTTCCCTCTCCCCATTTCCCATTTATTTCATCTGAATGCTAGATTAGGGTTTAAACCAATTTTTGGTTTCTTCTCTAGTGTTAGGTCATGCGAAGGTTCTTTTGGGACAACCTTTCTCATGTTCCATTATCCTCCATCGAATTTCAAGTGGTTTAGATCGTTTCAGTCCACCCATCATCAATTTTGGGTAGGTTTTCCTCTTTTCTCCTTTATTACTCAATTTCTATTTGGTGATTTTATAATTTTTGAGCTTCTGGTAATTTTCCTTAAGCATGTTAGACCTTTCCGTAGTGATTCTGAGTTCCTAATAATTTTTTAGTGCATCTTGGTCATCCTTGAGGTGGGTTCAAGTCATCAGATTCAAAGGCGACTTACCACGTATGCATAGGTAGGTGTGTGTGTGTGTGTGTGTGTGTGTGTGTGTAGGTTCCCCTGTTATATGTATATTCACCCATGCCAATGAATATATATATATGGGGCTAGGTGTGATTATGTATATATATGAAAATGCATACAAGTGTAAGTGGAAATAGGCGTATGCATATATAAGCATATATGTAAGGATCCCATTATATATATTCATGGCTATGAGAATATGTACATAGGTTATAGGTGTCCTTATGTATATGAGAAGGTGCATATTATCAAGGTAAGGAATGAGCAGATTTGAGAGGTCATCGATGAAAGTGGCAAGTGTCGAAGTGTTTGGCTTTGACCTCTTCTCTTGAGGTAGGATCCCTTTCTGTGGCCCCTTAAATTTAAGAATGCATTAATTAATTGCTTATCACACCTTCCTTATATTTTAATTAGTGTTGTATAGTTTTTAGAATAAATTATTCTTAAATGTGAATTGATTATGATTCCTAAATGAAATGTTTAATATGCTAAATGAGTTGTTTGAAGAAGAATGTCATGTTTTTATAATAAAACCCCTCGATGGAGGTGTATTGTCTTCTAAACTAAAAAGTATTTATTAGTGATATAAAACTTTCTTAGATTATTGAATTTGTTTTCCTCTATGCTTTGATGCCTTTATTATGAATATTTTGTGTCATGTTTAGAATAAGGCCCTTAGAGATGTCCCTAAATAAGTTTCCCCTTAATGGTAAAATGCTTTTTCCCAGAACACCTAATTGGATTTCAGCTTAGCCTTTAAATGTAATTTCCCTTGAGACGTGAGTATTAAATTAGATCACATGTGTTTGATGGATATCATTCCTTAAATGTGTTAAAAAGGGTAAAATGGAGTGTTATAAATATAATGATTGCCTTCCTTCAATTGAACTAAATGGGGCATATATGTGGGATAACTATTACATGATAGTTTCATTCCTTTAAATGAAATGTCTAACACATGATGGTTTTCCTTTATTAATGAATCAAATAGCTTTAAATGGAATAACTCAAGGGATGTTTAGTCCATGACCCTTGTTTATGTTTTATTAAATGTTCCATATGCAATATAATGATTTATATGGAATTAAACTTGGTGATGAAATACATAAGTGCTTATGCCTTATGTAATATGCTATAAATAAAGATTCCTTTACTATGTATATGGGCTGTGTAAAAGAGATGGATGGGAGGTAATTCCCCATGCCAGTTATAATTATAAGATGCCTTTATAAAGGTTGTGTATGATGGTAAGGGTTCTATAGAGCATGGATAATCACACTCCCTTACATCAGGTGTTGAGCATGGTGACTCGCACTAGTGATACAATATGGGCGATGGGTTTATGCACCACATTCTATGATTAGAGTGTTTCCATGGAATTCTCACTCTCCAAATCGAGTGATGGGAATGACGTTCCCCACTCTATTGAGATGTAGAGAATGTACCCTAGTTCATGAGCTTATAGGATCGTAGACTAGTCATGGATAGTGTGAGTTATGCCCCAGTTCAGCCAACACTAGTATTCTAGGTATATGGCCATTAGGCATCCACACGCACTTGGTTCATATAGGTGGATTCAATATATAACTAAACTATGTATATATAATTAATAATATATATATATATATATAGTTCTGAATATACACTTATTTTGGCTATTAGATGAAGCAGGTATAGCCGACATGTGTCCCTTAGGAACCTGGGTGAGTTTTTGTTTATTTATTCAGCACTGCTTGTTTATTTTTCTGTATATACCTACTCACTACTTTACATCACATTTCATGTAATGGATTGGGCTAGACACCCTAGGTTCTGGCCTACTGATATTATTATCTCGCACTTTGATCGGGCCGCCATTGCACTGGGGAAACCAAGTAGAACTTATATTTATAGGTCCTTAGTTGATTTCTTGTGTTGTTTAGATTGTACCTAGAAGTTAGGAGCACAAGAATGAGGCAGAGCTCGAGATGCTCATGGAGATAGTCTTTAGGAATTTTTTCTTTTATTACATTGTATTGATATTTTAATTCTTATTGCTTACACTTGTAACGTCATTTTTCATACACTCACTCATGTAAATTGGTGTTGGCCATCTTTTATATTCAGTTGATTATTATAATTTTTTCTCTGCTATCTGCCTTTCATTTATTATACTTCTTCTACTATTTTCTTCTATTTATTCTGATTGTACCATTGTGCTACTCTAATAAGAGGGTATAGTCTCCCCACTATCACCTCCTGAGACCCTCGATGCTAGTAGATAGCCTCTTACGTATGGGGAGATGTGCTTGAGGCCCTTTAACCCACTAGTATGACCATCGTCTTAGTGGTGATCTGGGTCAGTATGTTACACCATTCCCCTCAAAGAGTATTTTAGTTATGGTAATCAATATTATAATAATTGTTTCTATGAAATGTGAATCAGACAGACACTAATACATTTCCAGTACTGATATTCTATTGGGTGAAAATGATTATGATTTATATCTATCAACACCCACCCATTGCCTTGTAGTGAGGGATATGGTGTTCAATATCCAAGACGATCATCTACATAAAAAACCATTTCCAATAGGTCATGTGAGAATGATGATTAGCGTATCTCATAAGCTAAGTACCGAGCTACCTATTCCACTTGATTACGAATATATTCATATGGTCAAACAAGCTATTGAAACATTCGTCGCATGGTCGTGAAATATTTTAAAAACACATGTCGACAAGGAGGTATTCATTTTTCCAATTTATTTTCACGCTAAACCTTTAACAATTAATGAACAAAAGGTTTGAACTGGTTAATGTTATTATAGACAGAGAAAGGGAAGGGGTGAAATGAAATTCCGACTCAAAACCATCTAAAGGATCAACCAACTGATCAAAAATATCTTTTGAAATAACCTTTACCTCGCTTGTTCAATATTCACATTTACTAACATTGAAGGTTCATACAGATACAAAGTTACAAAATGGTAGTAATCACATAGTTGATTTTGAAGAACAAATCTACGAAGATGAAATTACAGACTATATTTCTCTTGAGAATGAACATTAAATCCTGAACAATGAATATCTAGGAGGGTCATTTGTACATGTATACATGAGATATGTTTTCATGATTTGTTTTTCCAAAAGCTGATATACTATGTTAATTATGACTAAATACATTTCATATTTTTTACAAGCATATATATATACCAATACCAATTGAAAGGATTACCCCATGAGCATAAATTTAGACTCATTAGTCCTCATGTAACTTCTACATAACAAAAAGAAATAGTCTCAATAAAAATGAATGAAATAGTGACAAAACTGGCCAAATCGTTTGGAAGAAAAGTTATGAGTGACAGACACTTATTAATTCTAACGATGCAAGGGTAAAAATATAAAATTTAATCATATAAAATATATTTTCATTTCTTTCATTACTTATTACTTTTTATGTTTTTAGGCAACATTGGATGCTCATTTTGGTTAATTTGGATACCCCAACGATTTATTTTCTAGATTCACTACATGAATACCCAATAAACCGACCACACGTGATGGAATTTTTCAATTTGTAATACACTAAATCTGAAATTTTAGAACTAAACTTCAAGTTATATAATTTATATTATATTTTAATGAGAATTCTATTATGATAGAGTGATGTATAAATATCGTAAAATTCATGGCATGAGGATAGGTATTAAGCGCAAGGAGCCTGACAAATTCTACAACTGGACAAGTATCAGGGATATATAATAATATTTCACTATCCAAATACATATCAAAACAAAATAATTATATTTATCAATGTTTCTATATTTTTTGAAACAAACAAATGGAAAATATGTTGGTTATTATGTTTTTAAATTTATGAGAGAGATCATATTTCATCAACAAACTAGCATCCCTGAAGAGGTATTTACCAAGATCGTTACTATTTGTTTTAAAATATTTATCAATCCTTTGTGTATTTATATTTTTCATGTACTACTATTGTAAAGACCCGTAAATTTCAAGGGAAATTTTTTCTTAATTTTCTTTGGGATTTTACAAGTACGCAGTTTTTGACGGCACCTGATTCCGAGGCCCGGTGTGCCCGGAATCATTTTCCGAAGATTTGCTCGGGTACGTTCAGTGAACGAACGAGCGGGTTTTTCTAACTTTTGAACCGGTGCTTGGAATCGAAATCCGAAGGCACCGATGAAACCGCAGCGCCGATATTTGCTTAGGAACACCTTGTCTGGAGTTGCGTTTGCTCGGGTGAGGTTATTTAAAAAAAGGGGTTAACTAAGGAATGAAATAAAAATTTGTGCAACAATTTTTATTTTCTATTCTAAGTAGTATAACCTATGCATGGTGGTTGAAGTGGGACCCACTACATCCTAACTCCACTAGGTAGGATATTAGTGAAGTGGGGCCCACACGATCCCCACCCCTTCAAATCCCTTAAAACCACCCACGTGCATTTAATTGTGTAACACACCCGCACCCCCCCTATTTAATGACATGTCAACTTTCGAAATTAAATTTGGATTATTAAACGCTCATCAATTAAGTCAATTAATTGATTGTGATCTTTTGAATTTCGAAAAGAGATGGCATGAGTAATAAAATAAGGCGAAGCCTTATTTTATCATTTGTTGAATCGTTGTGTGGAGATTTTTGGGAGAGGAGAGCTCAAGTCTTGGAGATCTTCTTCTTCCTCGGAGAAGAAAGCGAAGAACGTCGAGCCTACGATGAAGAAATCCATCACAAAAAGGGGAGATCGTCGTACCGTCTCCTCTCCTCTCCAAAACCGGTGAGAGACGCCTTCTTTGAAGAACGACGACGCACCGCATCCTACATCGGGCGTGCACAGACGACGTATACGACGCCATCTTCCGCGATGTCGTCTTACACAACGCCGTCTTTCGCGACGTCCTTTTCTCGCGACGATCCTCATTCGACGACTTCATTGATGTAGGGGTTTGATTTTGTTCATGAATTATTCTTTTTCATTCATCATCAATTTCTTTGGGCAGCTTGTTATCAATTTAACGGGAGGAGGTCAGACCACACGAACATGGCCGACCCTCCTCCCCCTTTTGTTGTTGTGTTCGTTATGGCTCGAACGAAGGCGGCGCGGTGCAACAGCACCGCGCGAAAACAAGGAGAAATGCGGCGAAGAAGCGCGGCGTCGTCACGCCGCGCCATTGAGGCCGAAAGAAGCTACGGCCGGAGTCAGGCCGCGGCGAAGGGGCGCGACACCATCGCGTCGCGCCGGAGAACCACAAAGAGGCCGCGACCGAAGCGGGGGCGCGACGCCGTCGTGCCGTGCAGGTCGGACCAAGGCTGTGGCGGAGCAGGGAGCGGCAGCCGGAACTGCCGACCACCGGCGCCTCGGAGGAGCGGGACCGCGGGGTCCCACGGCAGCGGCACCGGCCATTCGGAGGAGCCGGGGCTCGTAACCCCCGACTGGAAAAGGAGAGGGCCCCACGTGGGGGCCGCTGTTTCAAAACAGGGGAGCAGCCCCCCCCCCCCCCTTTTCTGCGATAGCTCGGCCAGCGCCGAGCTGTCTAGCCACGCGGGTCGCACCCGCGCGAGGCCAACCGGCCGCACCGGGTCGGGCCGCCCAGGCCGGGCCGGGCTGCGGCGGTTGGGCCGGGCCGCGCCCACCGGGCAGGGTTGCGCCCTAATGGGCCGGACCCGGACTCGGGTCGGGTCGACCCGGTTCGGGCAGACCCAGGGGGTCTTGGGCCAGGTCGGTCCGGGCCCAAAACCCCCTAAAACCGGATAGGTTCGTTTAAATGACCGTATCTTGGGCTACGGACCTCTGATCGACGCACCGTCAGTTACGATGCGATCATTGGATCGAGACGGTCGTTTCGGTATATTACACTCAAGGTTTCAGAGAACTTTGGTTATGGATGGATTGGTTCGAACACGAAACCAACCGAGCCCTCGGAGCGGAAACACTTATAACTTGAGCTCCGGATGTCTGATTGACGTACCGTCAACTTTGTTGAATTCCACTTAGTGAGATGATTATTTTGGCTTACTCCACTCGAGTTTTGGATGCAGCTGGAGTACGGTCGAGTTGGTTTTAGCTTAAAAACCAACCGGACCCCTGGGACGAAAAAGCCAATAACTCTCAGACCGGGCGTCCGATTGACGCGTCGTCTGTCACGTTGTGTTCCTTTTGACATGACGGAAATTTACGATACATCAACTCTGGTCTACGTGACAGTTGTTGTATCAACCTCTTGGCTCGTGGAGCGGACCCTCCTGGAAGGAGCGTGTTGTGTGCGGAAACTCTTGAGCTGGCTGAGACTTGACGACTGCTGATCGATCGACTCAGAGTGTTTCGATAGCCCAATGGGGAGCGCTTGGTTTTAGCGGCAGAACCACGGCGGAGGAGTGTTTGGTTGTAGCGGCAGACCCGCGGTACTCAACAGAAGGAGTACCTCTGTAGGCTATGAGGGGGAGCGCTTGGTTGTAGCGGCAGACCCATGGTGGGAAGCGCTTAGTTGTAGCAGCAGGACCACAATACTCGACATGTGGAGTACTACAGCAGTCCAAGGTTAGTGGGAAGCACTTGATTTTAGCGGCAGGCCCACTATACTCGATAGAGGAGGAGTTCCCCAGCAGTTATGGGTTCGATGGTGATGGAAAACGTATTGGAATCCTCTGTGGGTTCGACGACGATGACAAACGTACTGGAATCCTCCGTGGGTTCGACGGTGAAGACTATCGTACTGGAATCCTCCATGGGTTCGACGACGATGACAACCGTACTAGAATCCTCCGTGGGTTCGGCGGTGACGACTACAGTACTTGTATCCTACGTGGGTCCTATCTAGATGAATCAGTAACTACATCTGATCATCTCCTTTTGTTTTACAAATGATGTATACCTGTGTGAGCTGAGTCTTGGCTTTCAATCATTATCTTTGATATGATTGACTTGATTTCCTATGTGGATTGGGTTGTGCTTTCCTATGTGGATTGGGTTGTACTATCCTGTGTGGACATGATCAAACTTGGGCTCGGATGTTGGAGCCTAACTGGAATTGATGACTTAGGTATATGTATGGGAATATACCTAAGTAGTGTTGGATGTTACTTCGTGATTGTATCTTTACTTTGTGGATTATCCTTTGTGGATTCTGGGAGACCTTAAGGGGTCTCGGGGTCCCTACTGAGTAGCATATACTCACCCATGCACGGGCTATGCCCGCACTATGTTGTGTTGGATGCAGACGACGGACATCGCTGATCGTGGTTGAGGCTTGTGGAGCAAGTCAGTACCTGAAGGTGGACCACTAGGCGGGACGTACACAGAGCGGACGGTTGGACCCGAGGAGCTGAGGAGGCTATTTGTACCCACCCTTCAGGTGGGATTTCCAGTGGACGGCTCGACGTTGCTGCTTTAATTTTCAGTTGTTGTACTTTCTTTCCAGTTGTACATTACTTTCAGTTTGAGTTTGTATTCTGGCCCACTTACTCTTCTGCACTTACTATTGTACCCAGTTTTACTTAGTGTTTACTTCTACTTGCTTACTCTGTGGTTTTTGTTTACTTTATAAAGGCAATTCCTTCCCCTTTTCTCAGGATTTACGCCTTGGTATTAATCGTCAGCCCCTGGCCTATGGGAGGCGGGCTTGGGGTAGTCACGACACGGGTCCCGAGGATGGGTCGTGACAACTATGACTATAGAAACTACTCATATTCAAAAGTTGATATAAATTTTCTTAGAAACAAATGGGCAGCATACCTAGTGGAAGAATGTACACAAATAATATGAAGATGTGACTTCCATAGAAGTAATGAATTATTTCATATTTATGTTTACTTTATTTCTTTTATTATTACTCACATAAGAATTATTTTATTATATAGGTGGATTTTTTTGTTCGAGTTGGGGTGGTTTATTCGAAGTTGCTCATGCTCGTGAGAGGTTAGACTTTGAGGATGCAACTGAGATAATGACAACAAGGAAATGGGTTAAGAATGTATACAACCATCATGAAAAGGTGAATTTCTACTACTTATTTAATTAAATTTCTATCATTTTATCTAATATTTGTATGTTATTTTCCCTATAATTTTTATCTAATACTTATTTAGTTGTTTTCACAGATCTTTTAGGAAGTCGTATTTTTCTTTCAACTATCTACAATAAGCCACAAAGAGATAACATGTTCCTTTCTGCCAATGTTACCATGATTTTATTTTGTTTTCTTTGTTGACCTTCCAACACTGCATATTGTGTCAATGTTCTTAGCCAAAAAAACTTTCTCATTGTTGAAAACTAGAAGAGTGGAGGAATCTCTAGTGCCCATTGTGGTGAATTCTCTTGATATAATGGACATAAGAGCTTCCTCTACTCTTCTAGTTCTCAACAATGAGAAAGATTTTTTGGCTAAGAACATCGACTCAACATGAAATGTTGGAAGTTCAAAAAATAAAGGAAATGGTAATTATGGTAACATTGGAAGTTAGTATTTTTTAGACTTTGGGATGTGTAGGAATCAACGACACTTCAATCTGACACACGATGTGATCAGTATGATTTCAGGTGCGTCTTTTTATTTAAAATTGACATTAATTTTAGTAAAAAAGACTACTGACATACTCAAAACCAAAAAAAATACATTCATATTGTTTTTATATTTTAGGAAAATAGTCCATAAGTCATTTAGGATATGTAGTAATCAGTTGCACCTCAATCCAATGCACAGTGTGGCTGGTATGACTCAAAGTGTCCGTTGACAATTTAAAATCGACATTTTAGTTCAAAATGTGTCACTCGCTGAAAACTGAGAAAACACACTTGAATTTTACTGATAATTTAAGAAAATAATTCATAATTCATTTGTGGTGTGTAGGAATTGGTCTTATATCAAACCGATACATGATGTGACCGGTATGAGTCAAAGTGCACATTTTCAGTTTAAAATGTCATTTTAATAAAAAAGACAAGTGACATATTTAAAACTAATAAAACACATTATGATTGTTTTGATACTTTAGGAAAACGATCCATGATTCATTTTTGATGTGTAGGAATCATCCTTACCTTAATCTGATGCACAGTGTGACCGACATGACTCCATGTACGTCTTTTTATTTAAAATCGACATTAGTTTTAGTAAAAAGGAAAAATGACCTGCTCAAAATTGAGAAAACACATTAAGATTTTTTTGATACTTTAGGGAAATGATCCATAAGTCATTTGATATGTGTAAGAATCATCTACACCTCAATATGATGCACAGTGTGACTGATATGACTCAAAATGCATTTTTTTATTTAAAATTGACATTAATTTCAGCAAAGAACAAGTGACCTACTCAAAAGTTATAAAAAGAATTTAGATTATTTTTATACTTTAGGAAAATGATCCATGAGACATTTTTTATGTTTATAAATCACTCGCACCTCAATCTGATGTACGATGTGACCGACATGACTCCAAGTGTCTTTTTATTTTAAATTGATATTAATTTTAGCAAAATGAACAAGTGACATAATGAAAACTAAGAAAAAGCATTCAGATTGTTTTGATACTTTAGGGGAAAAAATCCATGAGTCATTTTTGATGTGTATGAATCGGGCTCATGTCAATCAGATGCACGGTGTGACCTCTATGGCTCTATGAGCGTCTTTTTATTTAAAATTGACATCAATTTTAGTAAAAAGGACAACTGGCCTACTCAAAACCGAGCAAATGCATTTGGATTGTTTTGATACTTTAGAAAGATGTTCCATAAGTCATTTGAGACGTGTAAGAATTATACGCACCTCAATCCGACACAATGTGACAAGTATGACTCCAATTGCGTCTTTTTATTTAAAATTGACATCAATTTTAGTAAAAAGGACAACTGACCTACTCAAAACCAAGAAAATACATTCGGATTGTTTTGATACTTTAGGAAAACAACCCATAAGTCATTTTTAGTGTGTAGGAATCAACCGAACCTCAATCTGATGAATGATGTGACCGATATGGCTCTAAGTGTGTCTTTTTTATTTTAAATTGACATTAATTTTTGCAAAAAGTACAAGTGACACATTGAAAACCAAGAAGACATATTCTGATTGTTTTTATACTTTAGGAAAATGATCCATGAGTCATTTGTGACGTATATAAATCAATTCCACCTCACTCTGACGCACTATGTGACCGGTATGAGTCCAAGTACATCTTTTTATTTAAAATTGACATCAATTTTAGTAAAAAGGACAAATGACCTGCTCAAAACTGATAAAACACATTCAGATTGTTTTGATACTTTATAGAAATGATCCATAAGTCATTTGAGATGTTTAGAAATCAACCACACCTCAATACGGTGCATGATGTGACCGATATGACTCCAAGTGCGTCTTTTTATTTAAAATTGACATCAATTTTAGTAAAAATGACAATTGACCTACTCAAAATCGAGCGAATGCATTCAGATTGTTTTGATAATTTAGGACAACGATCCATGAGTCATTTTTATTGTATAAATCAATTGCACCTCAATCTGATGCACAATGTGACCGATATGGCTTGGAGTGTGTCTTTTAATTTTAAATTGACATTAATTTTAGCAAAAAGAACATATGACATACTGAAAATTGAGAAAACACATTCGAATTGTTTTGATACTTTTGGAAAATGATCCATGAGTCATTTTTGACGTTTATGAATCACTCGCACCTCAATTCGATGCATGGTGTGACCGGTATGACTCCAAGTATGTCTTTTTATTTAAAATTGACACCAATTTTAGTAAAAAGGACAACTGACCTACTCAAAATTGAGCAAACACGTTTGGTTTGTTTTGATACTTTAGGAAAATAATTTATAAATCATTTGAGATGTGTAGGAATCAGTTGCACCTCAATCCGATGCACAATGTGACCGGTATGACTTCAAGTGCGTCTTTTTATTTAAAATTGGCATCAATTTTAGTAAAAAGGACAACTAACCTACTCAAAATTGAGCAAATGAATTCATATTGTTTTGATACTTTATGATAACGATCCATTAGTCATTTGTGATGTGTAGGAATCAACCGAAACTCAATTCGATCCACGATGTGATCGATATGGCTCCAAGTATGTCTTTTTATTTCAATTGACATTAATTTTGGCAAAACGAACAAGTGACATATTGAAAATCAAGAAAACACTTTCGTATTTATTTAATACTTTAGGAAAATGATCCATGAGTCATTTATGACGTGTAGGAATCACCCACACCTCAATCCGATGCACGGTGTGACCGGTATGACTCAAAGTGTGTTATCAATTTAAAATTGACATTTTAGTTCAAAACGTGTGTCACTCAGTGAAAACTAAACAAACGCGCTCTGGTTGTCTTGATAATTTAGGACAATAATTCATAAGTCATTTGTAACGCGTCGAAAACAATTTCACGTCAAACCGACACACGATGTGACCAGTATGACTCAAAGTGCGTGTTTTTAGTTTGAAATGATATTTTAGTAAAAAACACAAGTGACATACTGAAAATCGAGCAAACACATTCAGATTGTTTTGACACTTTAGGACAACGATCCATAATTAATTTATGACGTGTGGGAATCAGTCACACTTCAATCCCACACACGGTGTGACCGGTATAACTCCAAGTGTGTCTTTATTTAAAATTGACATTAATTTCATTAAAAAGAACAATTGACATACTCAAAACTGAGAAAACACATTCGAATTATTTTGATACTTTAGATCAACGATCCATAACTCATTTGTGACATGTTGGAATCAAACACACCTCAATACAACGCACGGTGCGACTGGTATAACTCAAAATGTGTCTTTTTATTTAAAATTTACATTTTTAATGTATTCTTTCATATTAATGTTTAATTTATTTCTTTATAATATTACTAACATGAGATTTATTTTCTTATATAGGTTGATTCTTTTACTTGGGTTGAGGTGATTTGTTTGGCAACGGAAATCATGAACGGACCTTATTGAGAGGTGATCACGGGTGCCAAAGACGATGAAACATTAATATTTTTAAATGTTTGTGGATATTAATTGTAAATGTAATTATACAAACTATTGTTTGAAATGTATATAGCAGTGTTTTTTTTTTGTATTCGTGATGTAAAATTTATTTAAATTAAATTATATATTTTGTGTACAGGTTACAAGTTGTTGTTATACAAACATCACACTGCATCAGGTGGGGCCTTTATCAGCGCTAAATAGTTACATTTATCACCATTTTTTTAGAGCCTATGAAATATCCTTTTTATCACCGTTTTTTTAGTGTTGATAGAGAGAACTCTCTTTAACACCAATGAGGATAACATCATTTTTTTAGCGCTGTTAAAACCATTTTACGTGGTGTTAAAGGGCATATATGTAGTAGTAATATGAGGGCCACTTGGTGTTGGCCGGTACCAATACCATTTTGGTGCACCTGCCGACCATTGTTCTGCAAATGCAGATTCAGAAACAGAAGAAACAAAAGGATGAAGGCTTGGGGAGGATCTGAGTGAGGAAGATTGGGGTTTGGGGTAGAAGCAAAGCCGTATTTTATAGCCGTATTGGAGGAGTTGCATGAAAACGAGGGCCGGAATTAAAAGTTGATTTGGATCCATCGGTGAAGAAGTGTCGACGGGGTCATTTTTTCAGGGTCGAGGTTTCGAGGAATTATCCTGTAAGTATGAGTGGTCCGTAATAATTTATTATTACTTTTTCCCACTTAAGATGAAAATAATATTAGTAATTATAAAAGGTGATAATAACGCCACCGACCCTGATATTCCTTGAAAGGAAGATTTGTAGGCAAAGACAAGTGGACACCATAATTACCCGTCGGTCCCTCAAATCCCAAGCCTACTCATTGAAAATTACAACTTTGATTACACCTTTCACTTCAGACTAAAAATAATAATTCACACGCGGCCATAAAATTCCACCCTCACTAAAATCATAAAATTATGAATATTAATGAATAATTTCAAATCAACAAAAAATTTGTAGAAAATTTTGATGACAACATGAAATTGTTTTACACCCATACAATAGTTTTTGACTCCTAAAATGGTAATTAACAATGCCCATCTAAATTTGTTGGATAGTGTAGGATTTTCATTTTATTTCTCCCCCTCCTTACACACAAGTTACCGCCAAAACAAGTTATTCATAGGATTGTAAAAAATTACTATATAGCCAAAACAAGTTATATCTACATTATTTAATCACAAGAAAAGTCATTTTTTATAAGTATTATCATAAATGTTGTGATTTTGGTCCATTAATTTTGATGTAGTTATTGCACTTTATTATATCTGTAAGCCAAACATTCTCCTTTGTTTTTGAAGAGGTTTCATATCCACTAGGTCAAGTTGACAACATGAACAACCCATTATCTCCTCAAAGACCAACTCGAAGACCTTCACCAATCCTCATGTCATAATAGTAATCCTAAGTTAAAAGACACAATAACGAAGCATTGTAGATACTATTTCAATGAGTTGCATCACTCATGTTGAGAACGATCACATCCTTTATATGTCAAACAAAGTAACACAACTACTGTTGAGTTTTCTTGGAATTCCATAACAATCCAAGAGTAATAGACACAAAATAAAAACCCAAAAGAATTCACTACAACATATAAGGCCTTTAACAGCGCTATGAAAGAGCTTTGTCAGCGCAAAAAAAAAACTATGTAAGCGCCATTAAAAGGGCTTGGCCTTTATCAACATTTTTTTTAAAACGGTGATAAAATGAACTTTTATCAACACTTTCTTTTTAGTACTGATAAATGTACCTTTTATCACCACTTTCTTCAGCGTTGATAAAAGATACATTTATCATTGATTTTTATAGTTCTCACAAAGGCCATATTAGTTGGTACACAATCGTAGCCATATAAAAACAAACCCAATTAGAATACATAAATAGGAATATAAATATACAGGAAACCAGATTGGAATACAAATATCATATTGCATCATCATTTCAATTCAAAATTTACATACAAAATATTTGTCATATTTACAATTAATTAAGAAACAAAAATTCCAACACATAAAAAAAATCAAAACTAGCACCCTTTTTCCAATGATCAACCACCGTATAAAAGGTTGTCCCCATAATAAAACCAATGTTGATTTTTGTAACAGTAAATAAAAAATTAAAAAAATATAATTTTAATGTTATATAATTCACATATGATAAATTATATTGTTAATTACTGTATATATTAATGATATTATCAGTTAATTGTGCATTAGATTGACTTGTGGTCAATTTCTATACGTCACTGACGAATTATGGGTCGTTGTCTTAAAGTTTGAAAACGTTCTAAACTTGTTTCCTTGGTTTTAGCTATGTGATATGTGTTTTAAACTAAAATGACACTTTTATATTGAAAACACAAACTTCGAGTCATACCGACCACGTACATAATGTGTCGTATTAACATGCGGTCCATTCCTACACATCACAAATGAATTACGAATCGTTATTATAAAGTTTGAAAACAATCTGGGCTCATTTGGTTTGTTTTGGCTATGTGGTGAGCGTTTTAAACAAAAAATTCACTTTTATATTGAAAACATGCACTTCGAGTCATGCCGACCACATTGTCTGTTGGATTGACGTGCGTCTGATTCCTACAACTCACGAAAGAATTATGGATCATTGTCATAAAGTTTGAAAACAATCTGATTCTATTTGCTCATTTTTGTCTAATGACACACATTTCAAACTAAAATGATACTTTTATATTGAAAACATGTACTTTCAGTCATACCGACCATATCGTGCGTCGAATTGACGTGCGGTCGATTCCTACATATCACAAATGAATTATGAATAGTTATCTTAATGTTTGAAAACAATTCAATCTTGTTTGCTTAGTTATGGGTATGTGATGCGCGTTTTAAACTAAAATGTCACTTTTACAATAAAAACATGCACTTCGAGTCATATCGACCACATCGTGTGTCAGATTGAGGTGCGACCGATTCATACATCTCAAAAATGAATTATGGATTATTGTCCTAAAGTTTGAAAACAATCTGATCCCATTTGATCATTTTTATCTAGTGACACGCATTTTAAACAAAAATGATACTTTTATATTGAAAACATGTACTTTCAGTCATATTGGCCATATCGTGTGTCAGATTGATGCGCGGTTGATTCCTACATGTCATAAATGAATTATGGATCATTATCCTAAAGTTTGAAAGCAATCCAATATCATTTCCTTGGTTTTGGATATTTGATGCACATTTTAAACTAAAATGGAACTTTTATATTGAAAATATGAACTTCGAGTCATTTCGGCCACATCACGTGTCAGATTGATGTGCGGTCAATTCCTACACATCAGAAATGAATTATGAAGTATTTTTCAAAAGTTTTAAAACAATCCGGTCTTGTTTGCTCATTTTTGACCCCTTAACACAAGTTTTTAAAGACTTTGGTATCTTTAAAAACTATTTATCGAGTCATTTCGAGCACATCACATGTTGGATTGACATGTTGTCTGTGTGTACATGTCACAAATAATTCAGCGGTGGTTGTCCCATGATTTCATGTCAATATGAGGTTGTTTTCTATGGTTTTGACTGTTACACACGTTTTAGTGTTTTAAAACACTAAAACGCGTTTATGGGCATCTCGGGAAAACCGTTACCTGGAATGACATTCCGTTAGTTCTTACATTTCACAATTCAATCTATGGTCATTTTACTATGATTTCATGTCTATCTGAAATCATTTTTTCGATTTTGACCCTTTGACGCTCATTTTTAAAGATTTTGGTGTCTTTAAAAACAATTTATTAAGTCATTCCGAGTACACAACATGTCAGATTGACGTGATGTCCGCACGTACACAAAAAATAATTCAACGATAGATTTTTCATGACTTCACGTCAGTCTAAGATCTTTTCTATGGTTTTAACCACTACACGTACGTTTTAGTATTTTAAAACATTAAAAATGCATTTACATGTATCCCGAGCAAACCATTACTCAGAATGATGTTATGTCAGTTTTTACACTTCAAAAACCAATTTACAGTCATTTTACTCTGATTTCATGACCAATTGATGTTGTTTTACTAATTTTGACCCCCTGACACACATTTTTAAAGACTTTGGTATCTTTAAGAACTGTTTATTGAGTCATTCCGAGCTCACCGCACGTCGGATTGATGTGATGTCTATGCGTACATGTAAAAAACAATTCATTAGTGGTTGTCCCATGATTTTATTTCAATATGAGGTCATTGGTTTTGACCGTTATACACACATTTTAGTGTTTTAAAATAGTAAAAATCATTTATTGACATCCTGAGAAAACCGTTACTCGGAATGATGTGCCATCAGTTCCTACATTTTAAAAATAAATTTATGGTCATTTTCCTATGATTTCATGGCCATCCAGCATCATTTTATTGGTTTTGACCCTTGACACATGTTTTTTAAATACTTTGGTATCTTTAAAAACATTTATCACATACCCAAAACCAGACAAACAAGCTCAGATTATTTTCATACTTTAGGACAACAATCCACAATTCATTTTTGATATGTAGGAATTGGCCACATGTCAATTCGACAAATGATGTGGATATTATGACTTGAGATATGCGTTTTCAATATAAAAGTGTCATTTTAGTTTAAAACATCGATCACATTGTAAAATCTGAGCAAACGAGCTCATATTGTTCTCAAACTTTAGGAAAATGATCCATAATTCATTTATGATGTGTAGGAATTGATCGTTCCTCACCCGGACACACGAAGTGAGCGGTATGACTCGAAGTGCATGTTTTCAATATAAGTGTCATTTTACTTTAAAATGATTGTCACATATTCAAAACCAAGAAAATGATATCAGATTATTTTCAAACTTTAGGAAAATGATTCATAATTAATTTTTAACATATAGGAATCAATCACATGCCAATTCGACACACGATGTGGTTGGTATGATTTTAAGTTAGTGTTTTCAATATAAAAGTGCCATTTTAGTTTTATTTATAGAAGTTGTATGTGTTCATTGAAAATGTGTGAATGATCTATGGAGTTTAGAATTTACCTCGATAGGATGAGCTGTAAGGATGTCAATTTCCTTGGGGATCATGCCTGTCATCATCTGAAAGATAGAAACTAAAGAATTTTCCATTGCTGACCGCCATTGATCCCGTGTTTTCCTATAAGAGTCATGTTCTTGCACTTTTTCTTTTAACCTTAAAATTTCTCTTTGTGCCTCCTGACCAACAACACTACTCAGACCCCCACTAGGTGTAGGAGTAAATGTCGATGATGCCCTACCAAAGACACCTGATGGAGTAGGCCTAGAAATCTTCCCCCATACACACCCGAGATTATCCTTCCCTAAAACTATTACAACTGCATCATTCTAGGAAACTGATAATGATTGTGAAGGGTTTGTATTCTAGGCTTCTTGGATCATGATCTATTAATACAACAATATTAACAATGTTTTTTTAAATTATCTAAAATTCATAACATTATCTAATTAAAAAAAATTTCATTACTATTTAATGTTATTTCATTACTATAGAAACATAATAATGAAAAATAAATTATAACAATAAAGAAGACTTAAAGTTAATTAATTGGGGCCGACTACATGGTCCAAACAATGCCAATTTTGTATCGTTTGATCTATATAGCCGACCCCATTTAATTGGGTTTAAGGCATGTTTGTTTCTATAGTTTATTTTTCATTAATATTTTTTATAGTAATTAAATAACATGAAATAGCAATGAAAAGCACTTACTCCAACGTATCTAGTAGGTTCATTCACAAAACTGTTGTCGGGTTTCCTATGAACTTTAAGACACATCTTTTTTTTTCTGGCCAATAGTGTGTCCTTAATTTGTTAACCTTTATAATATATATATATATATATATATATACAAGTTAGAAAAAAACCTTGAATTATAATAAAATAATATAAATAATAGTGGATAAAATTTGACCAAGATTTTTTTTCTCGAAAAACTCTGAGACCTAGCGATATGAGGAATGACTTATTTCTCAAAATTCTTAGTATTTTTTAGATGATTCCTACAAAAAATAACATCATTAATAAAAATTTAATTTTATACATTCAATTATCTTCATCATAATTGTCTTCATTATTATGAATATCCATCGCGACGAGTACTTCATTTCACCCTCTCTTGCAAGTTCTATTGTTTAAATATTTTCAGAAAAAAACTGTTCAATGTTTTGTGGTTGATGAGGTTTAGTATTACAAAGTACCAATTGATCTTTATCTCTCATATCATACAAGTTTCTCTACTTTAAGTGTACAATAACACTCCAACCTTCATGTATTTCATCATCCTCATAATAAAACATCTTCTCTTGTGAAGCCAAGATAAATGGATATTTCTCTACACAATCACTATTATGGATTAAGTGAGAGAATTTAACATAAGTAAAATGTAACGAATCTTTCATTATACACCTATCAATGTTGACCCACTTTCATATGAATAAGACAACTGATTCAATTATACCAATCAACTTTCCATAGTATCCCACCTCTATAAGTATAAATACACCAATATTTTGAGTTTTAACGTCTTCTTCGTGATAAATTGTATGAAAACTAAAGCCATGAATATTTTAGGCATCGAATCACTTAGCCTTACTTAGAGGACTTCAAGCCAAAAACTTCAAATGATTTGATATTTCATATCAAATATCAAAATTCATTATCTAGAAAAGAATATATAAGGTGTTACTTTTAACATAGAAAAAATAACTACACATCAATAATATGAATACGAGTATATACTTACATGATGGGAGAACCATTCGATAATCTCTCTATTAATAGTTTTTTTATTCTAGCTCATTTTGAGCTCGAACCCTTAATTTCCTCTTAGTTTTCAATCACAATTTTTCAATAAATTGATTTTTAATAATTCTATTGAGTAGAACATATCTACGTGCTTGTAGAAACTCTAATTCAGTCAGTGTGAAATTTGACCCCTTTCTAATTGGTTTTCCAATAGTTGGAAATACTGATGACTGGTTTTCAGAATGAGAATTAGTGGAGATGTCATTAATACATCCAACATGATTAAATATAGTCTCAATCCCATCCAAATTCTTATAACAGAAGGTCAGAGACTCTTTTTCTATGTAACCTTCAGCAATAGATATCTTTGGTTGAGCTTTATTCCTCACATATGATTTCAAATGACCCAAGTACCTGATGAAAAAAACAGAAACTTATTAAAAAAATTTACATAATTATTTGATAAAATTAAATTCACCAATGAAAATAAAAATAATATCAAAGTACCTCTCAATTGGATACATCCATTGATATTATATAGGTCAACCAAGTTTATCTTATTTAACCAAATGAACAGTCAAATGAATCATGACTATGAAGAATGGAGGGGGAAATAACATCTCTAAATGTTAGTGTCAAAACAATTCTTTCTTTAAGTTTATCATGCTCATTTTTATTTAGAGTTTTTACCCAAATCTCTTTGAAAAAGGTACTCAACTCAACTAGAACTACAATTACTTTTTCAAGTAACGTATTACACAATGCCAATGACAATAACTGCTCCATTAGAGTTTGTAAGTCATGAATTTTCAATCCATGTAACTTTCAAAGTTTTAAGTCAACACACCCTAAACTGTTACTTGAATATCCATATGGCACTTTTATATTCTTTAAATTTTTAAGGAAAATATATTTCTCATGAGTTTTCATTGTAAAAATAGATGAAGGAAACTTTCCATTCTCATTTTCCCAAAAACCATGCTTTATATTCATTGATTTCAAATCCTTACGAGCATTAAGCTGATCCTTCAATTTACCCCGCTCTTTAAGAAATGTAAAAATAACATTGTCACATACGTTCTTCTCAATATGTATTATGTCAAGATTATGAAGTATCAAATTAAACTCCCAATAAGGGAGTTTGAAAAATATACTCATTTTCTTCCACTATTGTGTTCCAACTGCTTCGAATATTGTACCTCATACCCTTTTCCCACCTTATTTAAACTAATTAAATTTTATAAATACTACAATGAAATTCATTAATTGTTCCAAGATTTTCGTAGTAGATAATAACTTCAGTGTATTTATAAATATAATATCTCCATTGAATTGTGTCTTATTAAACTTGAATTTATGAGAAGAATCAAGAAATGATGACACATAAAACACCATTTTCTACTATGATGTAATTTATCTTTTTTAAAATGGAATCCCCTATGTGTGGCCTTTTCAAACCCTCCACACTAGAAATATACTATGAGGTAATCATTGAGGTTCAAAATTATAAAATCTAAACTAGTATGAGTGTTCCAACCAGATAAGTTTCCTAGTCCAGGAAAGTAACCAACTGTCCACATTAAAGCAACAAGCATTTTGAATAGTTTTATCATTGAATCATTATATGTTTCCATTCCATCATCTCATAATTCTCATAATTCTTTGATTAGAGGTTGAAGGTATACATTAATTTCATTTCTAGAATTTTTTTCTTGGAATAATAATAAAAATAGTGAAATAAGTATTCTTCATACACATCCATGGGGGTAGATTATTAGGGATTAAAACAACTAGGAAAATTCTATAATTAGTGCTTAAAGTACCAAAAGGGTTAAAACCATTAAAAGCCAAACCCAAACGTACATTCCTAGGATCTGAATAAAAATATGGATATAATGAATCAAATACCTTCAATGATGTTGAATCTATTGAATGTCTCATCAAGACATCGTTGTTACTATTCTGTTCATGCCAATTCATGTCACATATTGTCTTAGATGACATGAATAATCTTTGAAATCATGGTTTAATAAGAAAGTAATGCAATACCTTTGCGGGAGTTTTCTTATTCTATTTCTTCTGGGTTTTGTATTGATTTTTACTCTCATTATCGTTAACTTATATATGCTTTTATGACATCTTATGCATTCTTCTATATCAAAATCTTCTCCCCATTAAATAATGAAATCATTAGGGCATGCATGTATCTTTGTATAATTAATTCTAAGTTTGTTGATGATTTTATTTATCTCATATAATAATTTAGGGATCTTAGCTTCCCTAAATGCATCAAGAAGCAAATCTAAAATCATGGACATTGATTTTTTTTGAAATTAAAGAGTGAAACTTGATATGATAAAACTTAAGTAGAAAATACAACTTCAAATAATTGGAACACCCTCTATACTATTCTTGTTTTAAATCTTCAACTAATTAATAAAACTCATTTTTTTCTCACTAAATTTTTGAGAAATATTAACCATATCAGGATCAACTGAAGGTTCTGTTGATCTATTAAAATATTGAACATTGTATATTTAAAATCCAAATGCACCATTTATCAAGTTTTGAATTGAATTCTCCTCTAGAGGTTCACTTTGTGTTTCATTGACAGGATAGTAATTTTTTGGACTTTACATAAAATTTGATTCACCATGCCAAATCAAACATACATATAAATAAGGAAACTATTTCAATATCAAGTGATCATATAATTAATTTCCATTCAACCATTTCTTGAATTTACAATGAGGAAACAAACATTTTATTCTACCATCCATTGATTGGTTTGTAATTGCATAATCTAAAAATTCTTCCAAACCCTTGGTATATAGAGGTGTGTTTTGAGGTAAATTAATCCAACTTTTATCCATAGATATTTGAATGTAACAATTATTCATGTACATTTATATATAAAGATATAAATGTCTAATAAAATAATTAGAATCAATTTTTAACATCACCCAATTTCATCATTGACCAGGGTAGGGTCTTGATTTGACAAAACACAAATTTAACATGAAAATGACTCAATTTGTAATGAAAAATATAAATATAAATGAATAAATATCACCCCTCACAATAATAAGATCATATGTCATGGAATAAGGTCACTAAGGTAAGGAGAGGGAAACAAACAACATGGTGGTCCGAGGTACGATCCGAGCAGCATCCAAATCAGACATCATTAGGGAAAATCGAGGAGGGTGGAAGGAGTACAAGGTAGCGGGGAAGGGGTTAGGGATCAACAATCACTAGGGACTAGGGTCATCGAGAAATAGGGAAGAGGTGTTTCCATATTTGGTGAAGACTTGTTGAGGGACGTCACAACGGTCGATGTCTGGGGGGAGTGTTAGGGGTCGATGGGGGTAAGTTTTTATCAAAGAGGGAGGGGGGTTGGTGGTCAGGGGTCTACGTTGAGGATGGGGGGATAAAAAAATAGTATTCAACATTGATGGAGGGGGGTAGGTGTTGATAACTACTACAAAATAGGCATTTAATGTAACATTCTGAACCAGGATGCCACTGAACGGTGCCCTGAGCCCGACACGAGGGACTAGGGTTTGTCCATGGGGAGACTATACCCTCATGTTGGAGTGTAACACAAAAAAATAATAATAATAGTCAATAGAAGAAGCATTATAAAAACTGACAAAAAGATAAACATCCAAATATAGATATATACAACAATACCAGAAGTAGTGTCATATACAATGATGATCATGTCATGTGTCTATAAAATAACCAAAATAGGTATATAGTAATTAGTACAGTACATGTATCAAAATAAAATAAAATAAAAAATAACTATCTCCAAATATAATCACAAGACTCAAATCGGTCTTACACACCCATTCTCCTAAGCATGAAACAAATTTAAGCATCGATCTTTGAGCGTTTTCCCCGATCCCTACCTGTATCCAAATAGTCTTTTCGGGTCACCACCCATGTTGTTTATAACAAATCTTGGATATACAATACAAGCTAAAGAAGTGTGCAAGGTATATAACAGATATGATAGTAACACAAGTGAATTACCATGAAAAAATTAATAACTGTAAGTGATACTATCAAGATAGACAAGGATCCTTGAAAAACAATGTCAAGCTCCTATAGCAAGGCAATATTAAAGAAAAAGGAAGTAAACACCATGAAAATTCCATATACAGAATATCTCATATCATCCATGGCCATGCTGTATAAGATGCAATTCCATATCAACCACAAACACACCTTATAATCAAGTATGTCACATTTACCATAAAATAGTCATATAATTAGAAGTTTCAGACCTCACAAGTCGAGGTCTAAGGTTTAGTAGACCAAGGAACCTTTGTCAATTCCTAGGAGCATCTTGATGGAAACTCAGTTAGACTTGAATTGGGGTTCAAGAGCATGTCAATAGATCATATCCAATATGATCCTAAACAAGTCGAATCCAAGGAGTAATAAGGCCCAAGGAATCCCATAGAATCAAGAACCAAAGAGAAATCTCATCCAAGGCATCCACTATTGCTACCATGACCCATGGTGTAGCATACCCATGGAGTCCTATGAAAATATACATCATTCAATTCAATTATCATTTCATACCATCACATTCCATGAGTTTACCCACTCATATAACAATTCACAATCAATTAAATTCTATGAGTTTACCCATTCATATAACAATTCACAATCAATTTCTTTCCATGAGTTTAACCACTGATATAATAATTCACATTTCAACAATTAAACAATTCAACATCATGTATCACATAGAAAAGGAGGTGCAACATCTCCTAATCAATCAATTCAGTTCAAATCATTTATAAATGGATTTCCTATAACTAGGAAAGCACAAATACACACCCCATGGGTGGTATAACAAAAGAAAATATCAAAGATACACCCCATGGGTGACCTTGGTTGGGAAATTAACCTCCGATAAGTCTCAAAGAACCAGTGGGCATCCCTAAGAGGTTCTAATACATTCAATTTAAACATTCAATCCATTTTAGGGGTGATGTCAGAATGTATGACATGTAGAAAAATGGTAACTATCTTTATAAAGCACCAAACCACATGGGAAAAGTATATACCACCTACTGTAGGTCCGTAGTAGAGTGATCATCTAGTATCAACTTCTAATTCGACTTAGATAGGGGGGAAAAAGAATGGATGAAGAAACTGGAAATAGGGAATATTATCTTGAACCTAAATAACTCCATTGATACCAATAAGAATGAACAACGACAAAAAATTAATGGATTACTCCCCGACACAATTACAATGAGACCGATGATGCTCGATTCCAACTTTAGATGGAAGAACGAGATCAAAACATATGATTAAGCCTTTTTAAAGAGCTCTCCCAACACCACTACTATCCAATAGAGGAGAATATAAAATTAGGTTTAGGTTATAAGTATTTTAATGAAAAAATGGTCATTTTGACTCAAAATACTAGGTTGTATAGTTAGACCACATAGTTGGCCAAACTGTGCACCAACCATGCACTCTCTGCTATGCTAAGGGGGTACTCACATGGTAACTACGCATGATTTCACTATGTGCAAACCATATATTTTTCACTACTGAAAATATGGACTTTATCAGCACTATAAAAGAGCATTAACAATGCTAGAAAAGTAATATTAATTGAGGTGAAGATGGGGGGTGTCCCTTTTATTAGTTCTTAGAAAAGCGCTGATAAATCCCCCTTTTAACAGTGCTAAACAAAAGCGCTGATAAAAGGTGACTTTTATCAGCACAAAAAAAAGCACTGATAAAAAGGTCCTTTATCAGTGATTTTTTTAGCACTGATAAAAGTAAAAAATAAATAAAAAAAATTTAAAAAAAATACATTGCTCAGGGGAGCTTTTAATAGTGCTTGACCCCCCTTTTATTAGCACTAGGCGGACCCCTCCTATTCTCCCACGCGCTGTGTAACACCCGAGAATTTTATGAGAAATATTTTGTTTTTATGTTATATAAATCATCAAAGGAATCTTTCACTACACACAACACTTTCTTGGATTGATTTACAAGCAATCACGACCTTCCTCGATAGCTTGCG
Source organism: Viscum album (assembly GCA_963277665.1). Taxonomy (NCBI): domain Eukaryota; kingdom Viridiplantae; phylum Streptophyta; class Magnoliopsida; order Santalales; family Viscaceae; genus Viscum; species Viscum album. The sequence continues at coordinate 655,749,121 of OY728123.1, forward strand.
TCGTACGCAATACCGAGTTTCACAAAACAACGATATGCTATTAAAATATTATTAAAACTTGCCATTATGAATAGTAATAACCACCTTTTAAAATTTTGTAAATTTTATTTTTGAAAACAGACTTCATTTTTGGATTCGGAATATCGAAATTAGCTTAGGGTGAAATTTTGGTACTTTTCGGATAACTTTCATATTCTGATGAATAGTGAAAATTACTAAATTTTAATTAAAAACAATTTTTTTAATAGAAATAATTAATAGTGATAAATTATTAATTTGAGTGGTTTTAAATTATATTTAGAATATATTTTTACCATTTAATACAATTTTGGTCATTTAATGTAATTTCACATTTAAACCAAACATAAACAAGTGTCAATCTTTTGATAGTTATTATCTCTTAAAAACACGCTATTTGTTTTGACAACGAGAATTAATTTTTAAATAAATTAATGAAACTGATGTGTTTTGAATTTGGTAAAATAGACATAATTTCTTAATTCATAATATCAAATATAGCTTAGGCCTAATTTTTGGTATTTTTCTGGAAACTTTCATTTTTTGATGAATAGTGAAACCACTAAGTGGTAGTTAAAAAAAACTGAATTTTTCATAAAACTTAATTTTACCGCTTCTGTGAGTGGAATTTCGAAAATTCGAGAGATACGGTTAATATCAAGGACTAAAATGTGGTTCAATGAGATGAAAATAATTTTTGGTGAATAGTAACTTTTTACTTTTTTTTACCACAGTTAAAAGTAAATAGAGTAATTAAGGGTAAAAATGATATTATTATTACCCGAACACATGTCCTAATTCTATTTGATAAGTGTAATTCGACCAAAAACAACCTTAGGAATAAAATATGACCATTTAGGTCCACTTGGAATAGATTAGGACATTTATTATTAATTTATTTAAAGAAGGGTTAAAATAGTTAAAATCAAAGTTTAATAAGTAAATAATTTTTAATATAGGGTTATACATAAGATAAATTCGACTATAAATATTCATTATAAAGATATAAAAATTTCCTACATAATGATATTTTATTTGTAATTTTTAGACATTAAATAATTTAATTTATTTATGACACAAAGATGGTGCAGTAATTATCTTATTAATGAAATATTGACATAATTGATGTTATAAATACCCAAATAAATGTAATTTGAGACTTTTTATGAATTAAACTAATTTTATAGGTTCATATGACATGTTAGAATTTATTTAATTAACGTTTTTCTAACTAATCATTCTGTTATGATTTTCACAAAAATCAATTACTAAATAGTGTCAAAATTGACATAAAATAGTTTTTAAAACAAATATTATATTATTAATTGTTATTTTATTCCTAAAAATCTAAGGTTCGTCCAAATGACTTAGATAAGGTTATATATATTAATAATAAACAACTTGGGGTTCGTTTGGCTTGTTATAGTAAGTTAATTAACCTTATAGTGTAAGAACACAAAAAGACACGTTAAAAGTAAAAATATCTAAATTAAAGTTAAATATAAATGATAAGGTTAAAATAGTAAACTAAACTTGTCCAAATTCTATTGGATGAGAGTATTTAGACCCATACCCAACTTAGCTTCTAAATAAATCAATTTGTAGCTATTTAAAATAGAATTTGGCTTTATAATAAAATAATATTTTTAGTTATTCCAAAGGTGCCCCTCTCCTCCCTTATAAAAGGGCACCTCCTCCCCCTCTTCCTCACACCACTTTGAGCCTTAAATCTCATCTAAAACCTGCCACTTTCTCCTCTACACTTACCTAGAGACTTCCTAGAGGTCCTGGTCTTCTTCAAAGACCAATTTTAGTACCCTAAAAGGAGGTCTCAAAGAAGCGCTTCAAAGAAGTGGTAATGTCCGTTACCGATTCTTTCATCTTTATTTCTTCTTCCAATTCTTCTTTTGTAGTTGTTTAATTATTAAGTAATAACATCAGTATCACTCATATACTCATATGTTATTATAAGTATGAAACAACCCTATTTCACCATCTATCCATCCTACGGAAAACGAAATCACCGCGCGTGCGTACGTACGGAATACCGTCTCTACGCCGTGGTGTAATCTATTTTCCTTACTTGGATGGGTATAATGGTGTAAATAATGAATATATATAATTATTGTAAAGTGATATTTATTATGAAATAGTATACATACACTCCAATACAATTCCACGATCATGGGAACGATATCATCACTCGTGCGTACGTACGGAATACCGTCTCCACGATGTGGTGCAACTCGTTCTACATGATCTTCATTGCATAATGATTATATAAATGAATTGAATGAATGAATATGATATATATTACACTAATAACATTATGGAAATGAGGTATCTATAACCTAAAGATAAGAATAAGAATTTATTCGACAAAACACGCATAATAACAAAAAGTAATAAACACCCGAATAACAAGTAGTAATGAAATATTACTAATAAGAAGCTAAGAATATGACCATATATGATATCATAACAATAAGTATGATTCTGGAATAAGTCAATAACATTATTTAAATCATTATACAGGAGGTTAGGACATTTACGAAGCAAATCAGACCTAAGGTAAGGTAAAATATCACAATCTTATTTTTATCCGAGATTGTTTATACTTTGGTATTTACTAGGGTGTATTTTATCATCCAAATCCATGTTCCCTCAATATGTAATATTTTTTCCATACACCTACAATGGTTTAAATCCAATTTTACCCTTCGATGAGTTTTTAGTAAAGGATATGAAAGGAATCTTTTGTTGTTTTTCGTACGAAGTACTTTTTGACTTTTCCGACAAAAGTACGAGAAGAATGTTTTTTTAACTTATACGGTATGAATGGATTTTTAGAACATTATTTATATGAAGCTTCCTTTACAAGTTTTCAAGTTTATTTTTAATCAACTTCTTTTAGTTTAAAATTGTATGAAATTTTAAGAAAGGAAAAATGTTTTTAAAGTAGAAAGGATATTTTCCTCAAGAATGGAGTTCAAGTGTTTTATCAAAATTATTTTCCATATAAGATAATATAGGGTTCTGTTTCTATCCCTATTATTACATTGATTTGATTATGTTGTGATGAAATTATTTTTATGAATTCCTTTATCTTATATGAATTGTTTTATGATGTCATGATGTTTAAGAATCCCATTTTCATTACATGGGTTATGCAATGACGTATGATTTATGATTTTGTGGCACACATAAGAATGGTATCATTATGAGATGGGTGGGACCTATATCTCCCTCCAATGCATTGGGTAAAGATTTTATATCTCATGAGATAGACATGGATGGAACGGTAGGTTAAACCGGTTCAGTGAAACAGGACTGAAACGAGGAATGAACTCGGTTCAGAAATGGACTTTGTCCACTAAGATAGTCTTGGAAATGAGTCTTGACTAATAAGAAATGATTATATATGATTATGTGTGTATGAAACAAAGTTTCATGTTTTATGTTATGATTATTGGGATTACATTTCACTTCTATGATTTATCCCATGGTATGAAATTATGATTTCTTTTGGAGGTTAAGATTTACAAAATGTTATGTTCTTATGAATATGATGTGATTGATATTTCTTTTGTTTACCCTTACTGAGCATTTGAGCTCACCCTTTTATATGTTTTCTTTCCCCAGGTCAGGAAGAAGGTTATTAAGTAAGATATTCCAAAAGGCACTATAGATATGATGAAATAAATGGGAGACAGTGTAGATGCTTTATGAACCAGTTGTTTATGTTTCCCAGTTTCTAAAGACACTATACCTATACGGTCCTTTCATGGTTTTGTTATATGTTGTAATAAGTGTACTTCAATTTTGAAGTATTAACAATGTATGTAAAGTATGGGTCGTTATACGCTGCACTTGCCCGTGCATCCCCCACTTGACCGCGCGCCCCTCCCTGCCCCACATGGGTGGGAACCTCTATCAACATGGTTTCCTAAAACTGTGTGGGTTCTTCTTTACCTTTTCCTATGACTCATACAGTTAATTAGACTGTGTGACCTATCCTGTACGGTTTTTACTAACCGTATGACCTGTTTGATTTTTCCAAAAAGTTTGGTTCTAGGCCCCGAACAAGCCCTGGACACCCCCAATACCACCATGAACTCAAAAGGTATTCACATTGGGATATAAAAAATAATTTAAACTAAAATTAAAAAGATCTATACCTCATAGGAAAACCCAAGATCTTACATTTAATAGCGCTAAAATTGGCTATTTATAGTGAAAAAAAGCATTGACTACCAGAGTGCAATTAAAAACCCTAGGATTTTATCAGTGCTAGAAAATAAATGATAAATGAAAACTTTATCAATGCTAAAAAAGCATCACTAAAGGAATCATTGACCAGTGATTTTAGTAGCACTGATAAAGGGGCATACTGCAGCGCGCTGTTACATTTACAGCACATTACGGCAACAAAAAAAGCAGCAAAAAATAGGTTGCAAATACAGAATTTAAATGAAATAAAATTTATAATACAAATAGAAGAACAAACACTATATTATATAAATTTCAATATTTTTTTACAATTACATGAGTAAGTGAAAATTATCACATACATTCAAAAACATCAATCTTCCTTTATCTTTGGCCCCTGACCCTCGGTCATTTTTTTGCTGAAAAAACCACCCCAGTTTGAGAAAAAAATGCTCCTATATAATAAAAAATTCTTATATTAATAATACTATAAATAAATAAATTAAACAAAACATGTCAATTTTAAACTAAAATTTGTGTCATACTAGGAACACCGTGTATCACATTGAGTTGCAGATGATTCTTGCACGTCACACCATTTCTTATTTATCTTCTAGCATCATCTCTGTGAAAATTAACTAAATATGTATAAGATAAAAATGATAAAGAAATTAATCAAGTAATAGTAGATAAAATGATCAGAAAACAATCTGAGCTCATTTTCTTGGTTTGGGTGATGTGATGTGCATTTTAAACTAAAGTGGAACTTATATATTAAAAACACGTTCTACAAGTCATACCAAACACGTCATGTGTAATATTCACATGCATTCAATTTATATATCTCAAAAATGATTTATGGATCATTTTACTGAAGTATCAAAACAATCATAATGTGTTTTCATGGTTTTGAGTATGTAACTTGTCCTTTTTACTAAAATATCATTTTAAACTGGAAACACACACCTTGAGTCATACTAGTCACATAGTGTGTTGGTTTGGCATGAAACTAATCCCTAAATTCCAAAAATTAATTATGAATCATTTTACTAAATTATCAATACAATATGATCATGTTTTATTGGTTTTCAGTGAGTGACACACTTTTTCACAAAAATGTTAATTTTAAACTGATAATAGACCCTTCGAGTTATTTCGAGCACACCATGAAAAATATTGAGTTTCAACTAATTCCTACATATTACAAATGAATTATGGATCATTTTCCTAAAGTATAAAAACAATATAAATATGTTTTTTGGGTTTTGAGTTTGTCATTTGTCTTTTTTACTAAAATTAATTCCAATTTTAAATAAAAACACACTTGGATTCATACCGATCACACCGTGTTTTGGATTGTGGTGAGGATGATTCCTACATGTGAAAAATGACTTATGGATAATTTTCATAAAGTATCAAAACAATTTGAATGTGTTTTCTCAACTTTGAGCATGTCACATGTATTTTTTTCTAATTTAATATCAATTTTAAATAAAAATATATACTTGGAGTCATATTAGTAACACCATGCATTAGATTGAGGTGAAGATGATTAATACTTGTCAAAAATGACTTACGTATCATTTTCCAAAAGTATCAAACCAACCCGAATGCATTTTCTTAGTTTTGAGTATGTCACTTGTAATTTTTACTAAATTTAATGTCAATTTTAAATAAAAAGACACACTTGGAGTCATACCAGTCACAACGTGCCTCAGATTGAGGTGTGGTTGATTCATACACATCAAAATTGAATTATGGATTGTTTTACTAAAGTATAAAAACAATCTAAATGTTTTTATTGGTTTTGATTATGTCACTTTTATTTTGTAATAAAATGTCATTTTAAACTAGAAACACACACTTTGAGTCATACTGGTCACATCATGTGTTAGTTTGATGTGATATTGATTCAAACACATCAAAAATGAATTATGAATACTTTTCCTAAATTATCATGATAATATAAATGTTTTTTCTTGGTTTTTAGCGAGTGACACACTTTTTGAACTAATATATCAATTTTAAACTGATATCGAACACTTTGAGTTATGGGATCATCATGAATTGGATTGAGTTAAGTATTATAAATACACCTCAAAAATGAATTATGGATCATTTTTCTAAAATATCAAAACAATATGAATGAATTTTATCAGTTTTGAGTATGTCACTTTTCTTTTTTACAAAAATTAAAAGTCAATTTTAAATAAAAATAAACACTTGGAGTAATAATGGGAACACTGTGTATCAGATTTAGGTGAGTATTATTCCAACATGTAAAAAATAACTTATGTATCATTTTCCTAAAGTATAAAAATAATCCAAATGTTTTTTCTTGGTTTTTCGTATGTCACTTGTCTTTTTTACTAAAATTAATATCAATTTTAAATAAAAAGACACACTTGGAGTCATACTAGTCACACCATGCATAAGATTGAGGTGTGTTTGATTCCTAGAAATCACAATGACTTATAAATCACTTTTATAACGTATCAAAATAATCTTAATGTGCTTTATTGGTTTTGATCATGTCGCTTGTCTTTTTTACTAAAATATCATTTTAAACTAGAAACACACACTTTGAGTCATACCGGTAACATCGTGTGTCAGTTTGATGTGAAAATAATTACTAAACATTAAAAATGTCTTATAAATCATTTTTCTAAACTATTGAGATAATATGAATGTGTTTTCTCAGTTTTCATTGAGTGACACACTTTTTGAACTAAAATGTCAATTTTAAAATGATAACAAACACTTTGAGTTATACTGGGAACACTGTGCATCATATTGAGGTTTGAATGATTCCTAAATGTTAAAAATGACTTATGGATCATTTTAATAAAGTATAAAAACAATATAAATGCGTTTTTTCAGTTTTTGAGTATGTAACTTGTCTTTTTTACAAAAATTAATGTCAATTTTAAATAAGATGACACATTTGGAGTCATACCAGGCACACCGTGTATCTAATTGAGGTGAGTATGATTCATACACATAAAAAATGATTTAAGTATTTTTTTAATAATGTATCAAAACAATACAAACATGTTTACTTGGTTTTGAGTATGTCACTTATCAGTTTTACTAAAATTAATGTCAATTTTAAATAAAAATACACACTTGGAGTCATACCGGTAACACCATGGGTTTGATTGAGGAATAGAGGATTCATACATGTCAAAAATGACTCATGGTTCATCTTAATAAAGTATAAAAACAATATGAAATCATTTTTTTAGTTTTGATTATGTCACTTATGTTTTTTTACTAAAATGTCATTTTAAAATGGAAACATGCACTTTGAGTCATACCAGTCACATCATGTGTCAGTTTGATGCGAGACAGATTTATACATGTCACAAATGAATTATTAATAATTTTTATAAATTATAAAGACAATCCAAGTATGTTTTATTATTTTTTAGTGAGTAACACACTTTTTGAACTAAAATGTCAATTTTAAACTCATAATAGACACTTTGAGTTATACCAGGCACACATTATATCGGATTGAGGTGAGGATGATTACTATAAATAAAAATTGAATTAAGGATCATTTTAATAAAGCATAAAAATAATATTAATGGTTTTCTTAGTTTTGACTATTTCACTTGTCCTTTTTACTAAAATTAATGTCAATTTTAAATAAAAATACACACTTGGAGTCATACCGGGCACACCGTGTATCACATTGAGGTGTGACTAATTCATACACATAAACAATATCTTATGGATCAGTATAATATATTATAAAAACAATACAAATGTGTTTTATTGGTTTAGATTATGTCATTTATGTTTTTTATTAAAATTAATGTCAATTATAAATAAAAAGGAACAGTTGGAGTCATACTGGTCACACCTTGCGTACGATTGAGGTGTGGATGATTATTATATGTCACAAATGATTTATAGAATTTTTTCCTAAATCATCAAAACAATATGAATGTTTTTGATTAGTTTTGAGTATGTGATGTATGTTTTGAACTAAAATGTAAATTATAAACTAAAAACATACAGTTTGAGTCATACTAAGAACAATGTGTATCAAATTGAGGTGTGACTGATTGAGTATGTGATGTGTGTTTTGTTTTAAAATATATATAAAAATAAAGAAAAGAAATAACATGTTCCATTTAGAATAAATAGGAAACCCCATATAGCTTAAAATGCTCCATCTAAAAGCAACATGTTATCTCCTTTTTGGATTATTTCAGACAATTGAAAGAAAAATATGAATTCCCAAAAGATTTGTAAAAAAAAACAATTATTAGATAAAAAAGATAAGGAAATTAACTTAAAAATAGTAGATAAAATGGTGACAAAATAAACCAAATAATTAGTATTAATTTACCTTTTCATGATGTTAGTATACATTCTTGAACCATTTCCTTGTTTCCATTATATCAACTATATCCTCGAAGTCCAATATCTCACGAGCATGATCAACTTTAAATGAACCAACCCAAATAGATCAAAATAATACACTTGTATAAGAAAACAATTATTTTGTTATCAATACTATAAAGAAATAAATTAAACATAAATATGAAAGAATACATTAATAAAATGTCAATTTTAAACTGAGACCACACAATTTGAATCATACTAGGTACACTGTGTATCGTATTGAGGTATGGTTGATTCCTACATGTCAAAAATTACCAAGGGATCATTTTCCTAAAGTATCAAAAAAAATATGAATTATTTTGATCAGTTTTGAGTATGTCACTTATCTTTTGTACTAAAATGTTAATTTTAAGCTCAATACACACAATTTGAGTAATAATAGTCACACCATGATTCTGATTTATGTGTAATAAATTTATACATAATAACAATGAATTAGGGATCATTTTCCTAAAATTTGAAAACAATCACAGCTCATTTTTTTGGTTTTGGATATTCTAAAATGTGTTTTAAACTAAAATGGTTCATTTCTATTGAAAACAGATACTTTGGTTCATATCGATATAATCTTGTCTCAGATTGATGTTTGGTCAATTCCTATGCATGAAAAATGAATTATGTATCATTTCATAAAAGTTTGAAAATAATATGAACTTTTTTTCCCAGTTTTGACTATTTGATGTATGTTTTAAACTAAAATGACACTTTTATATTAAAAAAACGTATGTTAAGTAATACCGACCACATCAGGTGTAGGATTTATATGTAGACAATTTTGATACATGGAAAATGAATTATGGATCATTTTCCTAAAGTTTGAAAGTAATCCAAGATCGTTTGCTTAGTTTTGACTATTTGATTTATGTTTTAAACTAAAATGACTCTTTTGCTTTGAAAAAACATACTTAGATTCATAACAACCACATCGTGTGTTGGATCGACGTGTATTCAATTCTTACACATCAAAAATGACTTATAGATCATTTTCTCAAAGTTTTAAAACAAGGAAAACTTGTTTTATTAGTTTCGAGCATGTGATGTGCATTTTGAACTAATGTGAACATTTTAAAAAATAAGTATCATATGAAAATGATAAGGAAATTAACTAAAAAAGTAGATAAAATGATGATAAAATTAACTAAATAAATATTAGGAAGTAACCTCTTCATAATGCCTTTATACATTCTAACACCATGTATTCTATCCATTCATTTGTAAACAAATTGATTTAATCCATCATACTTCTCCTTAAAAAATAGATAAAAAATAATATATAATAATTTTGATACTAATCCTCCACACCCCAAACATATTTCTAAGGCCATATCCCTTACTAGATCACAAAAATATCATGTAATCACTTAAATTTGATATCAGAACACATTTCAACACCATTTACACTGGCCACTCATCTCTAAACAAATTTACGTTTTTTTTGAGTACGAAGTTTTTCAGAAATCATGGTAGTACTGAGATAATATATAAAAACAAATTATTAAGAAATATTTTTAATGAAATTGTAATTACTTTTGGAAATTACTTATTCAGGGATGCTTGTCTTTTCATGGTTTATGATCTCTCTCATAAATTTTTAAACATAATATCCATAATCATTGCTATTATCTTACTTCAAATAATGCAGAAACATTGAACATAATAAGTAAATTGTTTTGAAATATATTTTGATAGTCAAATTTTTATTTATATAACTTAATATGTTTTCTTTTGAAGTAATCTTTAGGATTTTTATATTTAGTCACTAAATTCATGCCATGATTTATTCTATATTTAGTAACTTCCCTATCATAACAAAATTATTATCAATACACAGACTGAAACATATAATTCAAGGTTTATCTATAAAATGTTGATTACAGTGTATTAAAAATTCACAATACACATCATGTGTGGTTGGTTTGTTTGATATCCATGCATTAGATCCAAAAAATAAATATACAGGGTGTCCATATTGAGTGCGATCAACATCCAGTGCTTCTTTAAAAAAAGTAACAAAAAAACTAAAAATATATTTTATGCAATTAGATTGTATAGTTTTACCCCTACATTATAGACAAAAAAAGTGTCTATCATTTGTTATTTTTTTTTTCTGAAATGAATCATTTATATAATCTTTTTTATTATCAATTTATTCTTGCTCCAAAGATCTTTCTTGTATATAAATTCTATAGAGATTAATGAATCAAGATCATGCTTCACACAGTTTTCCCTTTATATTGTTGAGAATATATTGATTCAATAATTCATTATTTTTTTTTGATTTTGATGCTCACAAACACCCACATTTATGTTACTAATAATGTTTCTTCTAAGTGAATTTAATGAAGATAGTATTCATTAGATTGTTTTTTTATTCTGGATGCATTCACAAGTCATTAATCCATGGGAGGATATTTGATTAAGTATTCTGGATGTGTTTCTAAGTAACTTGGAAACACTATTCATACCCTATGTTTGTAATTGGAATGTATGGTTTGGGAACCCTACATTTGGAATAAAATGTATAGATCATGAACCCTACACTGTTGGAAAAGTATGAATCAACAACCCTACATTTGGAAGAAACCCTATGTTTGAGGAATAGATGTATGGTTCATTAACCCTACTTTTGTAATCAACTATATGTTTTCAACCACACTTTTTGAGTTTATCACTATGGGAATAAACTCTATGTTTGAATTGGTCAATTATGAAGTTTTAAATTCAAGATATTTTCTTCATTTTCTAAAATAGACTTGCAGGAAGTAAATATATCTTTAAAGATATTTTATGACTGATTCAAAAGATCATACTTAATGTATTAAATCATTCATATTTATAAGGGAATTTATGACTCTCTTTGAATGATTTGAATTCAAATATTTGTGACTTAATATGAAGTATTTTTGGAACCATTTGACTTGGATATATTTGACTGACAATATATATACCAGAATATTATTATCAGGAAAATTGTGTGCACTTGTAAATATTTTTGTTTCATTGACTTCAGATATACACTTTGGAGACATATATGTTTTGTTCTGGTTGATCTATTTACTATTGTTGTTTTTATTACTAATACTATATTTTATTGTTAAATATTCTTCTTTAGTTTGATAAATAATTTGTTAGAGTTTCACTTTGGAGACATACATGTTTATTGATATGTCTGGTGTTTTCTCTATTATTGTTTAAAGTAATCCTGTATAATGTTGCAGATTACTGTGCTACTACCATGCATTATTAAAGATTATATAAAATTTTTAGTTTCTTATGCAACTATAAGTGAACTCTATTTTCTCAATCAAATCAATCTATATTATTTTATTGGAGTATTGGATACTTGTACTCAGTCTTGGTGGAGTGTTAGTTTCTCGGACTAAACTATAGATATTTCAATTCCTTGTGAAGAAACTAGAAGGCCATGTAAAAGAATTATTATAAAATTATCAACTACATGAAATCCATTATAAAGGTAAATAGTTAAATGAATTGCTAGTGAAAATCATCAAACTCATTGAGAGAGTGTTGGTGGAGTGGACTAGGTGATCTTTGTGCCCTGAACCACTACACATCACTGTTTTCTTTTCTTTGTTTATTTTCACTACTCACTTGTATTTAAGAGAGAAGGAAAGAATCACTACATATAAAAGGGAGTTCCAAATTTTATAAAATTTTTAAAGGATCATAATTTACCCCCATTTTATTCCTTCATCATCAACATTCTAACATAATAAGTGGTATCAAAGGTTCATCTCCATTGGATATATTTGTCTTTTTGGAAATCCTTGAATATTCTGCCATTTCTATTCGATAGCTAACAAGTGGTATTAGAGGGCATCAAAATTTTGGGCTTTTGTGCAATATCAAAGTTTTTATGGATCTAACAAGACCGAGTTAAAGATTCAGATGAAGAAAATCTTAATGTATGATCTTAGAGAAGGTATTTCAATGATATGATATCCTTATTTTAATGGGGATAATTATAGATGTTGGAAAGTTTTCATGATTATTTATTTGAAAAATATTGGAATACAAGTTTATTTGAAGGTTAAAAAGCCTTAGGAAATTCCTAAAGAAGATATGTAAAAATGGTATGATGCTCAAGAGAAAGAATATGAGTTTAATTCAAAAGAAACGAATGATACTATCTATAGAATATGGACTGATGAGTTTAATCTATTTTATCAATGTACTACTACATATGATATGTGGACAACTATTTATGCTTCCTATAAAGGAACCGATAATATTAGACAACTAAGATACAATAATGTAAAACTAAAGTTTGATACTTTTAGAATTCATGAAGATAAGAACAACACTTTTGTGAATGTGAGATTAAAAAAAATTATCAATAATATTGATGCTTTGGGAGATCCAATTAAGAAATCAGATTAATAATTAAAATTACTTATAGTTTTATCTTGTAATTGGAATGGAATATCTACTACTATATGCTAATCCACACTAGTTAAAGAATTAGCAATGAAAGAACTGATTATAACTTTAATGATGTATGAAGTTTAGATACATGTTGATGATGAAAATAATATCAAATACGAAAAAGATTCTCTCAAAACTACCATGCAAGAATCATCTGATTAAAGTTATCTAAATTATGGTAAAGATTTATCAGATCTTTTTAAGTGTTTTGAAAAAAATATACAACAAAATAAATAAAGGTATCAAAGAGAATGGATGCTATGAATTCAAAGAGAAAGGTCATACTAATTTTAACTATCCATTTCTATAATCTCAAAGGAAATCCAATTATAAGAGAAAAGATAATAAAATTATGAAGGCCACTTGTAGTGACTCTTCTAGTTCAAATGATGAATCCTCTATGAGTGTTGCGGCTTGATCATAAAAATCAAATGACATGTCTTATGAATCATACCGATGAGGTACAATGTTCTCACTCTCAAAATTATAATTCTGAAAATATTTCTTATGATGAACTTAATACGTATTGATTTATACTTAAAGATAAATATGAATCCTTAAATAAAGAACTTAAAAAACTTAGAAAATATTTTGATGTTATTTCAATTGATAAAGGTATTTTATGAAAATAGACCGCAAATTTAAGATCTAATTCTTCCAAAATTTCTTATGATCTGCATGAAACTAAAATTAAAGAATTATTTTATGAAGTTGATACTTTAAAACAAGAACCTAGAATTCTTATCAAAGGACAAAATTATTTAAATGAAAATATTGGTGAAAATAAAATTCACAAAGTAAAACTTGCTATTAGTAGTAATGTAGAAAAACCTAGACTATAGAGGATTTTTTTATTCCAAGTTCAAATAGTAAATTCATGTCCAATGTCCAATGTTTTTACTATGGTATTAATGGAAATGATGCAGATGATTTTTATTTTATCAAATCTCAAATTTTTGGTGTAAAAAATGTATATTTTTTGAAATAATTATCTAACATTAATAGTAGAATATTTACTCAAAATAAATATATTTAGTTTCCTAAAACATTAATTACTAACACTATTGGACCCAAAAGAATATGGGTACCAAAAACCACTTATATTTGATGTTATGTAGGAATACAACACTAAAATACATCATTAAATATTTAATTGATTGTTTAAAAATCGTTTGGAAATTTCAATTTCAATATAGGAGTGGTCAACTATGAAGAAGTTTGTTATTAGAAAATTCTTTAAAACTAGAATTGATGATCTAGGAATTATTTCATTTCCATTTTTATTTTAACTTCATTGAATATTTTATATAGGGGATAGAAATATTTTATGAATAATTGTTAACACTTTTCTCACTCTTAGAATAATGATATTAAAACTTAGTTTATATAATTTCATATTGATTATATAATAAAATTACTAAATATTTTTAGTTTTTTTATATAAACACTATTTTATTTATATCTCTCTTAATCTTTAGAGAATATAGTACATGTTAAATTTATAGAAATAGGTTTATGAAAAAAATAGTTTAATATTTTAAACAATCATTTATTTATTGTTTATGAAAATTTTATTTGTTTACGTAACCTCATCTTTCAGAATACTATTCTTACGTAAAAATGTCTTTTCAAAATTTAAAATCTGAAATGATTAATCTGTATTTTGGATAAAAAATATGAAGTAACTTCTTCAAATTATTAGAATGAAATGTATCATTTTACTATCTAGAACCCTGTAATCTGCTTCTCATAACCTTTTAAATAGTTCATCCTCCTTCAAAATTTATTCTTCAAATACTTCTAAGGAAACCAGTTTGGGTGAAATGAAGTGATCAAGAACTTCAAGTTAAAAAAAAAGTCTTTCTCAAAAGAAAATGAAAGGTAATACTTCTCCTAATCTGTTTGGAGAACATCTGGACTCCTTTGTTAAGGATTCATTTGAAAAATATTCTAGAAAATATAAGGAAGTTTGTGGTTTTGAATAACCATAAGTTTCATGATCTCAAATGGTTAAAGGTTAAATGTCTTCGGAAGAGTTTCTATTTAAGATTAGTACTTTAAATGAATAAATAGTAAAGATTCATGATAACCTAAATGTGGATAATAATTCTTATGAATAAATGAAAAAGTGTCTATTTCAAAATTTTTTTTTGATACACTTCAAAGGGATTATTATGATATGAAATAAAGTTCAATCTATAAAGAAGGATTTGAAGAGTTTAAAGTATAAATGTTAAGTCAGATGGATTCACTCAGAAGAGAATCTATTTCTAAGTTAGATCTTGAGATTGAAAAGAGTTTTTGGTCAAACAATTTTTATCTTCTTCATTAATTCAAAGGTCTACAGATTTTCAAATCATAGGGGAATAATTATCAATAGTTTTAACTGATTTAAGTGAAAAAGTATGAAGTTTGGAGAGTTCATATGACCTGTCTAACCCTTCATAAAAATAAAAAATTTCATAATATCCATAACTTATTTAAATTAAATCTCATGCATATCAATTTTTTAATTTTTTAATTTTTCAGGATTAATGTTATAATTTTTTTTTGTAATTTTTTTTGATTTCATAAAAGGGGGAGAAATTTATAAGACATTTATTAGAAATTTATAATAAATTTATTTGTTTTAGGGACATTTTTTGAGGGGGATAAATTTACCTCAAATTTATATTTATAAAATCAAATAAATGTTCTTGTAATTTATTAATATGTATATTTTTAAAAAATTATCTTTTATTTGTTTTTATTTTAATATGTGTTTTAAAAGTTTAGTGATCATCAAAAAGGGGGAAATTTTTGAGCAAGTGTTGATTCAATAATTTCACTAAATTATTTTAAATTTTTATGCTCACAAACACCCAAATTTATATTAATAATAAATTTTCTTTTAATTTAATTTTATGAAGATAATATTCATTAGAATATTTGTTTTTATTCTGAAAGTATTCACAAGTTGTTAATCTATAGGAGGTATTTGATTACTTATTTTGGATGTGTTTATAAGTAATCTGGAAACACTGTTCATACCCTACATTTGTAAGTGGAACATATGGTTTGGGAACCCTATATTTGGAATAAAACATATGGATCACGAACCCTATGCTTTTGGAAAAGTATGGTTCAACAACCCTATGTTTGGAAGAAACCATACGTTTGAGGAAAAAATGTATGGTTCATTAACCATACTTTTGTAATCAACCGTATCTTGTTAACCGTACTTTTGTATTTTATCACTATGTGAAGAAACCCATATTTTACTTGGTCAATGATGGAGATTTAAATTCAATATATTTTATGTTTTTTCTACAATAGCATCGTTTGAAGTAAATATCTCTTTAGAGTTGTTTTATGACCAATTCAAAGGTTCGTACTCAACAGATTAAATAGTTCCTATTTCTAAGGGAAGTTATGACTCTCTTTGAATGATTTGAATTCGAATATTTACAATTTAATATGTAGTATTTATGGAATCTTTTGACCTAGATCTATTCGAATGAAAGTATGAATTCTGGGATATTCTTCTCAAGACAATTGTGTGAACATGTAAACATTTGTGTGTAATTACCTTTAGAACAACACTTTAGAGGCATACATGTTTTATTCAAGCCGATCAATATTTTACTTTTTTTTTATATTAATACTTCTGTATTTTATTGTTAAATATTCTTCCAATGTTCGAAAAATAATTTTTCAGAGTTACACTTTAGAGACATACATGTTTATTCATATGTATGGTGTTTTCTCTATTATTGTTTAAAGGAATCCTGTGTGATGTTAAATATTATTATTCTACTTCTATGTATTATTGAATATCATATAAAATTATGATTTTCTTCTAAAATTTCAAGAGAAATCTATTTTCTCAATCAAATCAATATCTATTGATTTATTAGAGTATTGTATGCTCATAATCAGTCTTGGTGGAGTGAATATTTTTAGACTAAGCTATGGATATTTCAATTCCTTGTGATAGAACTAGAAGGCCTTGTAAAATCCTTATTATAAAGGTATCAACTACCTGTACTCAGTTTTAAAATTCCCTGGTGAAAGGACTTGCTAATGAAAATAATCAAGCTCATCAAGAGAGTGTTGGGGAAGTGGAATAGGGGATATTTGTGCCCTAAACCACTATACATAATTATCTTCTTTTCTTTGTTTATTTCCACTACTCACTTATTTTTAAAAGTTAATGAAATAATATCTTCATATCAAGAAGTTTTTTTTGAATATGCTAAAAGTTTTAAAGGATCACAATTCACCCCCCTCTTATGTCTTCGTCATCACCATTCCGACCTAACATATATAATAGTAATATAAATGCATGCAGAAAATATGAATAGTTGTTAACTTTAATGAACATATTATATCAATTTTTTGACAGATGTATTATAAAAATGTACCTTATGTATGTATTCATAATTGAGACTCCCAACCATTCCAACTTGAGAATCTCATTTACACTCTCAAGACCAAATGTGTCTGTAATGAATGTTCCAAATATTTCTTCTTCATATAAATTTTAAGAAATACATCCATCCTTAAATGTGTTATCTACACAAAGTTTTAATGATGATAAATGTTTCATTGGAACTGGTGGGGATAAGGTACTTCTGGAAGGTCCCTTTGATTTCTTGGTTGATTCACTAGATTATCTTGATTGAACTTTTGTTTCCTTGTCGCTTTATCCATTTTTAATACCATACCTCACTTCAGACCTTTTTTCATCAACTTTTATATGTTTTTCATATATTTTTTTTTGTTAAAGACATACCTCAAGTATATTTATAAGATTATACAACAATGCTATGAAGGTTCTTATAGTATCACTGGGCATTGTAATATCCATATCATCTAGTGGAACATGAAACTAAATGATCGACTCTTAAGCTATCTCAATCCCCACTCTCATGTGATATTTTGAGATTTCTTTATTGTGTATATTATCTTTTGGGATATTATACACTGTACCCCTCACAAAAAGGTGGTTCATGGGTGTTGATCGATAGAAATTACATACAACTATACCTTGCAGAATTTTAGTAATATAAAGTTATCAAAAGTTTTTTGATTCACATTTAGGAGAAAGAGTAATAAAAAAATTGATTACCTAGAGTAAGTTATATAGTTTTGGGGAATGACTAAACTCAAATTTAGTGGGGTCATTTGGTTGTTCATGTGCGGATTTTTGTTCCACTTTCAGTTCTCTTTAATCCTTTCTCATATATTGGTCTTCCGAACTAGAACATAAAATAATATCTTGCAAAGTATCTATTTGTTCCTACAATCCTTTCATAATATTATTTGTATCTTCGTGTGATTTTTATTCTCAAAATTTATTTGCGGAGATTCTCCAAAACCTACTCCTCTAATGTGACTATATTGTTATGACCGCTTCAAAGATACTAAAAGTAGTTTTTTCTTCTGGTATGGTCATTGTCAATTACTGTGTCTAAAAATTATAAAAAATATATAAATATAAATAGATATTTTTATGTAATACTATTATTATAATAAATTACTATTATGTCATACTTCTACATGTTTCTCATACCACTTTTGTGTTTTCATAAACTAGTTTACCCTCCTTATTTATGCGGGCCTCCTTCTATAGAACATGATGTGGGATGAAAGTGGATTCAGATTTTGATTCATCAAAATGCATATAAAAAAAGAAAAATATTTTTTTTCATGTCACATAATTTTTTTTTATTTACAATACATACCAATTTCTTCTCTTGTGAAGCGTACCCCATCCTTGCTTTGTGATAGAGGTTTATTGGCTTTGATACACGTTCTTTATTTTCAGTGATCTTTTTCTATTTCATAAATTAATTTTTTTGAATCAAATTTGATAAAATAATATATTATCGACTATAATACAACTGAAATTATTTATCATCATGATGAATAATGGAATCATTCCATGTTTAATGATTTATAATGTGTGAATAACTAACTGGCGGGTGGGGATTTACTTTCCCCTCAACATCCCTAATATGTAACTTGGTAAGGAGAGTCCAAAAGCCTCTATGGGATTTTCCAGTGGCCATTAAGACATATTTATTACCAAAATCATCTAAAATAAATGAACTCTATAAGGAATAACGAAAATTAATTCAACATTTTAATTTATAATTTTTCTTTAAAATTGAGAAAGGTTATCATAAAATTACCTTTATATCTCCCCAAAGTGTTTCCTCTGTTTCTAGTTGTACATGGCTCCAAAAATCTATATCAATCAACACATTCATCCTCTTTGTAACCCCAACATAACTAATGAACATTGAATTTTTGGGATCAACATGTTGGTCGTGTTGATTATGAACAACCTCAAATTTTATACCCTTACTTATGCCTTGATAATTTTATTCAATACTATGATGCTACATCATTACTGTTTTTCTTTAGCAATATGCTATTGATCCCCTAATAATTCTACAATTTCAGCATCAATATCCTATCCTTCCTTAGGATTGGCAACATCATCATGCGCAGAAGACATTTTCTGCATGAGTAGTCTAACATTTAATTTAGATTATGTTAATATAGTAAAGAATATATAATATTATAAAGAAAAGTATAACATATTGAAAATACATTAATATTCTCATTGAACTCACTTTTTTTAAAGTTTGAAGGGATTTTGATCCTCTATCAAGAATCTAAATCACCTTTTTCTATTCCTCTCTAATGTACAAGATATTTTCTACATTGGGACCTCTATGAACTGATTGAGATCTCCCAATGAAAGGGTCATCCTCAATTAAATTTTCATATGACCCTATAGTTATTTTAGTCTTCAGTAGAATAATTGACCAATTCTTATTTACTTGATCTGAGACATAAAATACTTTCACTACTTATGATACCATTATGAAGATATCCTCCTTTTCCCCTTCCACATTGAAATTCACCTTAATGAGGCCCATTTCATAAAATTTTACTGCACTCCTTTTGTCAACCAATTAGTAATGGAAAATCATCACTTGAAATGTGGTATAATCCAACTCGTATATCTATTCGATAATATAGAAATATGACATATTCATATAAATTAGACATCTATCCTTAGAATCTGATATGTACATCACTTTCTCCACAATCATAATTCCACTATTTTTCATCATACTACAATCATCATGTTCTTTTTTATAAAATGTATAACCATTGATTAGAAAACTAGTGTAAGATATAAAATTTAAATTTGGTCCCCTGGATAGCCATCAAATTCATTCAGAAATTGAATTCATATTTTTAGATAACTCTATATAAATATGATGTAAGAACCATCCAATTGACCATTGATTATGTGTGTTTGATACCCATCCTTTATCCCTTGGTGGAATAAAATCTCTATGAATTAATTTGTGGGCTTCAAATTATGAATCAACATATTCACTAATATGTAAAATTTAATAGTGTATTTTCTCCCGCTCTATAATGGTAATTGTAACAAAATCTCTTTCAAAAATACCTTCACCCATAAGATGTCCACTATTACGAAACTTTGGGAGATCATTTCTATCAATATCTGATAGGTAATCAGTACAGAATTCAATAGTTTCTTCAACAATATATCATTATACAATACAACCTCCTAGGTTACTTCGATTCTTGACATACCCTTTCAAAATATTCATGTACCATTAAAGGGGGTCTATCCATTTGTAATGGAAAAGACCACATAATTGAACCTCTCTAAAAAAATGAACCATTAGGTGGACCATTATATCAAAAAATAATGGTGTGAAGAATATATCTAATTCACATAATATGACTCCAACCTACTAATTCATGATTGGAAACTTTTCCAGGTCTATAAATTTATTGTATTTGGATTTGAAAAAGAAGTAGAGTCTGATTAATTTATTTAGTACATTTTAGAAAAATTACAATGTAAAGAAATTAACAACAAATATTTCATAAAAATATGAAATTCATGTGATTTTAGTCCTTGTAACTTCAAATTATTTATTGACACAACATTATTGATATTTTATGAATACCCCTATGGAACTTTTACATTATTATGGAAAATGAAAAATTGAAATTTTTCCTATCTGGATAGAGTGTAAGATACTGAAGGAAGAAAAGCCCACCCTTTAACCTTCACCAGTGCCAACTCTTCCCTTATCCCCATTTCAATCATTTCTAATTTAGCCTTGATTCTATATTTTCTTATGAACATTTAGTAACGTGAAAATAACACTATCAAATACTTTTTTTTATAAATGCATGAAATCAAGAAAATTTTAGATGCTCAAACAATTCTAATATGGAAATTCAAATAAAATTTATCTCCTTTTCCAACCTGATTTCGTAAGGTTTTTCAAAAATGGTTTAACGAAAAATAGTATCAATATATTTTATTTTATCGAGAAGTTGATCACCTGTTAGTGGTGATGGTGTTGTACCTTCTTCAATATTCCCATCTAATGCCATCATCGAGGATTATTATTTATGTCATCAAGGTAAACATTTCTGATTTCCTAAAAATATAGTCATTGAGTAATGTTTCAAATGAACTGAGTGTGTGAATTCTTCACATATGGGACACCCCAACATTCCTTTAATGAAATAGCCTAAATAATTTCCATAAGCAAGAAATCCATTTATCATCCCATAAAACATGGCCCTCAATGTGAATTCTTCACTTTTATGAGTATCATACATTATAACACTTGTATCCCACATCAATTTCTAATCTTATATCAATGGATTCAAATAGATATCAATATCACCATTAGGTTTCTTTGGTCCAGATATAAGCACAAACAACATATTGTATTTGCGCTTCATACATAACCATGGTGACAAGTTATAATTTACCAAAATTATAGGCCATGTAATATGAGTAATACTATTTACAACAAAAGGATTCATTCCATCTATAGATCATGAAAGACTGAAGTTTTTTGGCTCATTTACAAATTCAGGATTCTCGTAATCAATTTTCTTCCACTGTATAGATTCTATTGGATGACGTAGTTTCCCATATTCAATTCTTGTATTTGATTTCAATGTTAGTTTTATTGTGGTTTCCTAACATCAATATAGTATTATAAACCGTATAATGATAGGAAATTAAGATTAAATATTTTGAAGTAATTGATTAATCTTTCTTGTATCGATCTGCACCACACTTAGGGAATTTTATGAGTGATTCATGGTCCTTACAAAACAATATACAATCATTTGGACAAACATGTATTTTTTATAGATCTTTCCCATTAAACATAACATTCATTTAGCATCATATGTCTAATAAGGAAGTTCATTTTCTTCTTGTATCATATCATCCAGGAGAACAAGTAGTTTTATAAAACTGGGGTCGCTCTATCCGCTACTATCTTTCAAATCATACAACTTCAATACAGTGGACAAAGTAGTGTATTTAGTACAAATGGTATAAAATGGTCTCTTAGTATAACTATTTAACTCCTCAAAAAAATTTTTACAATCAAGAAGGTAATTTTTAATTTCTATTATCATTTATTCCATGTGATATCCATAAAAATTTACAATATTATTCATATAAAATTATCCATAAACCGTAGTATCAACCCAATCGGTGTGCACATTTAGTTTTCTTCCATGTTTAGTCTAACATTTTTATCTCTAATCTATTCTGTGACAAATAAAATGTTCTTCTAACTCTTCTGGACTAATTTATATTGAACAAAAACTACATAAACATGGAAAAAGGATTTGAGAAGGGTCTTATGAATTCTCTATTGCGAATTTGATTAACTCTTTAACTCTATATTTATAATCTTTTTTCATATGATTAGCATGTATCCATTTTAGATCCATATCCATCCTATTAGGTTCATAAAATATTATTTTTTATAAAAAATAAATAAAAACACAAAAGATATTCACCATCAATGGTGAAAGTTATAGATAATTCTAATAAGGGGAACCCAATATTTGATTGTTTAAAATAATTTAACTATGGTTTGAAGGAAATGGGTAATTGAATTTAAGAAATGAATCAATCCACTATGGTAGGTGTTATCCTCTAAATTAATCCAAACCGATCACTGGTACCCAGTATGGGATGACTACTGCTCAGATTAGTTCAACCAACATAGGTACATGTCCAGAAGAGATGGTGGATGAGTCTCAAACAACAAAATGAAATAATAAATGTTTGTAAGATGAAGTTTATGAGGATAAAATTTTCATCCCTAAATCGAAATGTTTATGGGTTGGGTTTTGGCGAAGCACTAGAAAAAATTTATTAGTTTGTTTCCTAAAGCTGAAATGAGAGATTGAGACTCAAAATCTACTCCTAAAAAACATAACTTTTTAATAGAAAAAATCAATCTATTGATAATTCCAAGTAAAATGTGAGTTTGATGATGATTTCATAAGATGTTGTTCTTTTGTCTCAAGTTTTCCCATGATGGGTCATATTTGGTAATAGTTCATGAATTATATTAGGCATGGAAAAAATAACATCACATGAGTATGGTTTTAAATAAAATATTTTATTATATGAAAATCAATTTTCAATGAATTAGTATTGTTTAGTTTTTAAAGTGAATTTTGAAAGAAATTTATTAAATAATTCTTAAATTATAATAACAAACAATTGGAAATGATATTTACTAAAATAAATGGATAAAAATAAATCTATAAATTTTTTAGAGTAGAATTTTGATGATGGTTTCTTGAGAAATTATATGATTTTAGATAAATTCATTTGTAAATTATAGAACTATGTTACTTATAAGGTTTCCCATTAGACCAGGATGGGGAGCGGTGGAGATTGTTCTTATGGTCCTCAGTTGGTGAGGACTATTATTAATACTATCAAGTCAATTAATTGGAAATATAATTGAGATAATCCATGATATATGGATTGAGAATTAGAGTTTCTATGAAATAATCCACTAATTATTAGAGGGGATATAGGACCCCATCAAGATAAATAATGGTGGGAGAAGATAAATAATATTATTCAAATTCTACAAAAATTGAATATTTTATAGTCCTTGAGATGAAAACTTATAATCTAATTATTAGAATGGATTAGTTTATTAAGTGAAATAATAAAATCTATTATTATAGTTGAATATATCTATTTTTTTCACTAGACGAAGACATTCATACTTTTTTAGGAGAGTGACATGTTAATACAGGTAGGCGTGGTCCAAATATTTGTGACATTGGTTTCATCTTCCAGATGTATTTAGAAATCATTTTGGTAGTTTTTATAGATGATATCTTGATTTACTCAAGGTAAAATTTTTATTATGAGATATATATATGAGTTATTTTAGAAATTTTTAGTGAGAATAAGTTGTACACAATATTATCTAAATTTATCTTTAAGATTTAATAGGGTAATTTTCTATGACATGTTTCAGATAAAGGATTTTTTATAGATCTTGACAAGGTAAAGGCTATAATGTATTGATATAATCCTAAGAATATATTTTAAATCTAATGATTTTTTAGATTTATAGTGTATTACAGGAAATTTATTTTAGACTCCCTGAATATGGATTCATAAATATTAACCTTAACTTATAAAGGATCAAAATTTGATTCGAATATAAAGTGTGAGGAGGTATTTTAGGAATCATATAAGAGACTTACTTTAGGTTCAATTTTTATTTTCCATAATTTGAGAGATTCTTATGAAGATAACTTTAAAAAATATGGATTGATCATAGGATGTGTTTTGATGAAATTAAGATATAATATGGTGTATGCATTTAGGTAACTAATAATGAATGAGAATAACTATCTTATACACAACATGAAATTTTATATGGATGTTCTTGCTTTGAAAATTTGGGTACATTATCTTTTTTAATAGATTTTTAGTATATATATATCATGATAGTTTGAAGTATATTTATGTGATGTGTGATATTTTCCTCATGTAATGAAGATTAGTGGATTTTCTTTAGACTTTTGATTTTGAGGTTTTTTATACATTGAGGGGAGGTAATCTGGTGGAAGATGAATTGAGTGTAAAAACTCCAACACAAGTAGTAAAGGAATATAGTGAGAAATGGTATTTAATGAGATTATTTCCATAATTTCACATAGAGGTGAAGGATATAATGGATGTTCAATTGTCTCAAGCATTAATGTGATATTCAGGTTGTCAGATCAAGTGAATTAGAAATTATTATATGATTGATGAATATAGAGGGATGGAAAACTACCTTAAATAATAGGGAAAGTATCAATAGATGGACTATTGTACCAGATCCACTCCTTTATTTCAGAGTATGGATACCAATTCCAATTTATAAAATACTTTATTTTGATTTGGGAAGTGTATTTTTGAGCTACCAAGATTTATCATGACATCAGATTCTAATTTTGGCGATTTTAAATAAAGAAAGACATTGTTGAATTAATTTCTCTATTAACACCCACTTATTAATTGATCTAAAATAAACATGACGTATGGAAAAAATATCTTGGAAATTATCCTTGCATCATTTGTGATGTTATTTAGAAATACCAAAAATACTCCCATGAGAGACAATACTCTTTTGAGAAGGGACTATACAGAATGAAAGAGAATATCATCATTTTGGACTTAATTCAAAAGAACTATATTTCTTAAGTATTGGTAATTTTAAACATAATAAATTAAATTGATTAGTGAAGTTACCATGGGTTTAAGTTATATTTTTTTGTGAATTTATTTTCAATTTAAATGAAATTCAATGTGTTTTTAAAGAAGAATGAAGTTGAAGTTGTCAATCATTGGACATGTAATGGAGTGATTTTCCTTTGTTGGAAAAGGAATATGGAAGAGTAGGATTCTTGGTGAGAAACCCTTCATTCCATACCCATATTTCACAATAATTTTCATTGGAAATATAAGTAAAACTCCAAGAAAGATCACATTTTCAAATGAACAAAGTCCTATATAAATGAGATTATAATCCAAATTGAAAATATAATATATGACCTCAATATATACATAGAATATACGAACCTCAAGGGAGAGAGTTATAGTTTTAGACCCTCTATATAAACATAGAATCTATAAACCTTTGGGGGGCATTTCCCCTAATTCTAAATAGAGAATCTGTGGAACATAACTTAAGATTATTTCTCCAGAAATCATTTGGAAATAAAATTTCAAATCAGTATTCAAAAACTAGAAACATTAGATTAAATAATTTCATGACCAACACATCCATTATTCCTTTGGTTCATAAAATTATTCCAATTTTTTTTATCATTTAAAATTTAAATCCTGTTTACAATAAATCAAAATATCATTCTTTTATAATGACATTGATATATCGAAATAAAATAAACCATGAAATGATTTTCAAAAATAATATTTTCAAAAATTCTAATAGACTTTTAACATTAAAAAAATATTTTTTCTATAAAAACAATTATGATGTAAAAACAAACTTTGGAAAACTGTTTTCATCAATGAATATAAAAATTATAAAGAACCAAAGCATCATCGATTTTAAATAATGTTTCCATTTATATAAAATTAGAAAAACAAAAAAATAAATAGATCATCCATTATCATAGGAAAATATTATATTCACCTATGAGTTTTCAAAATTCAATGGATTCAATAAACTAAAAAAATTTAGTATTTATATTTTTCAACAATCCCTAATATAATAATCATAATATTCATTCAATATATCCAATAAAAATGACCAAAATTTTAATTATAATATTTTTGGCATAGATATGTTATATATTTTTTGAAACTCCGAAAAAACCTTAGGCATAAAGAGATTTTACATTCTACTAAGTGGACCGATAGTCATTCTATATATAACGGAACATGTTCCACATATAAGGGATATTTTATTCTATAACTCACTGCTCAAGGATATAAAAAAGAAGAGGAAGAAACCAATTGCAGGACTAAAATTACTAAGGAACCCAAACCAATTGCAGGGGGCTCATTGAACTTGAAGGGTATGGTTTTGATTATCCAATATTGTGAAATAAATAAGAGTCAAAAAAGAAGGAGTAGAACCCTAAAATTGGAATCCATGATAGCACCGATCCAAGAAAAAACATCCTTGATACACACCATAGAAATCGAGAAAACAAGTAATGAGCGAGGAGGATAAAAAAATAACATAACTTATATTCAAGGCTTGACTCATCTAAGAGAAAGTTGAGGGGGAACGACAACAATAGTGGAGTTCTGTGAGAGACTGAGATGCGTGATTGAAATTGGTTATGTTATGGTCCTTTTAAATAGATCGGGGAGGTTTTTATCAGTGCTTCTAAAAAAGTGTTGACTAAGTTATCTTTTATCAGTGCTAAAATATTAAGAGCTGATAAAAGATATCTTTTTCAGTGCTAAAGAAGCGATGATAAAATCCATCTTTATCAATGCTGATAAAGGTATCTTTATTAACATTAAAACTTTAGCACTAAAAAAGTATTTATAATTATAATTTTAATTATAAATAAATATATTTGTAAATATATTTAAAAATATTTAAAAATATTTGTAAATATATTTAGAAATATATGTATATGATTATAAATGTATTTATAATTATTAAATATATTTATATAATTATATATATATATATATTTAACAGATATATTAAATATATTTACTATTTGTAGATTTCTTTTTTGGACGAGGGCATGCCTCTTTGTTTGTCCCCGTCCATCCACATTCCACTGTCATCTTATTTTTTCAAATAATTTTTTTAGGTGTGGACTCACCTGTCTCCTGAACCTTTTGTGTATAAATATATTTATATCATTATATATATATATATATATAAAATTAAACATATATTTAAAAAATAAAAATAAAAATAAAAATAGTAAATATATTTATTATTTAAATATAGTTATTATAATTTTATAATTATAAATATATATATATATATATATCATTATATATATTTATATAATGATATAACTTGAGGATGGGGTTCGGATTTTGGGAGGTTTCTCCCAAGGATGGCGATTTGGGTTTCTTCCCTGTTCACTGTCTCATGTAGGTTGATCCATCGCCGCTGGTACTGTCGTATGTTCTTGCAATGTTGGATATCCGTTCAGCTGTTGTCTTGCCACTAGTTTCAAATCGTGCCTGAGTTACACCGGAGGTTGGCAGTTCATTCACTGGTTCCAGGTCTCGTCCAGATCTGTGCCACTGGGGTTCCCATTCCAGATCTGCGTCACCTGAGTTTCTCATCCCAAATCTACGTTGCTGGAGGTCCTCCCAAATCTGTGTCACTCAAGGTTGTCTCCTCCCTGGTTCCAGATCTGTCGTGGGTTCCAAATATGATAGCCTGGTTCCTGATCCACTGCGGGTTTTCAGATATGATAGTCAGGTTCCAGATCTTCCACGAGTTCCAAATAGTTGTTTCCAAACCTGCACCGTTGGCATCACAACGTCCACTAGCAACTTCCACTGAGTTGCAGTTTCACATTGTTTCCTTCTCTCATTTTCAATGGTAGATTTATTCATTAAGAAAGGTCGTTTCAATGCCTACAAGCCTTGAAAGGTTGACCCATCTTCAAAGGCTCATGGTGAGTCATCTGAAGGATATGAGAGTCCTTCCAAGAATTATTTTTATTTGTTCAAAGGTTAATATGCTTTCAACATTCATAAAAAAGTTTCCACTACTCATGTTAAGGTGGATTAGCCTACAGTTTCTAAGAGAATTTCAGTGGGTAAACACTCTATAATTATTCTACTAATCCTACCTCAGGGTCTATTCCTATGAATATTGACAGGCTAGTTGATTGATTGGTCAAAATTTTGGGTTTTTCCAATTGGAGTTGTGTGTCATTGGGTTGTGTATTCTTCTACATATTATTTCCATTGGAGGATTTAAAATCGCAAGATTGGGGGTTTGGATCCATCTTCTTAAAGTCAGGATTTTTTCCCATTTAAGAATGAGACCATTGTTTTGATCCTTTGAATGTAGGAAATTCCTCTGTGTAGGTTTGGGTTCGAGTTTATAGATTGCATTGGATGCTTTGGAATCCAAAAATCCTCCATGATGTGACGATGTCACTTGGTTTACCCACAAATATGGATAAAGAAACAGAAGATGCAAGGTATTGGCATTTTGATAGGTTTCTGGTTGAAATTGATCTAAGTTCAACAAAGGTTGATAAAGTTTATTTATCTATTGATGATGAAGAGTATGAGTTAAAGATTTTCTATGAACGTTTCCCAAAATTCTATCTATAATGTAGGGTAATCATCCATAAAAAGGACTGTTGTAGGAGATTTATGGTTTGTGAACTGTGTTCTGCTCGTGGCCATGATAAAAATATTTATATAAAAAAAGTATTGAAGTCATCTTGTCCTGATATGGGTAAGGAGAAAACTATTGGTGGTGGATCTTGTGAACCTTTTGTTTCACATGAAGCCAATGCAAATGTCCAAATTATTGCAGATGAAGTTGTGTAGGTCGTTGGGCCAGACAGCACCCCTCCGTGGCTAGGGATTTCATTTGGCACTGATGCTGCTGCGAATGATACTATCATTCAAGAAACAAATGAGGACCTTGTGGATAACCAACATATGGCTAAGAAGAATATTGGTGAAGTTGAAGTGATTGACACTGGTATAGAAAAAACCCATATATAGTTGGTGGTTTCACGTACTGCTCCCATTGAAAGTGTACAGATTAAGGATGTTTTGCAGGAACCTAGTTCTGAACTCATATTTTTGCAGCGTACTCATATGAAGAAATTATGGTAGGATATTGTTGTTGATAAGGAGCTTAATGCTAGTGAGAAGTCTTTTTCATCAGTCCAAAAGGTTCATAAAGCCAGTTTCATGGATGTTTCTTCTTTGTTAGAAAGGTTGAAATTTATTGAGAGGGAAGATATTGTTCACTACAAAGGGAAGAAGATTGTGGATAGTGAAGGGTTTAAAATGTCAAGGAAACCAGGTTTTCAATATGAATCACATAGAGTCTCTGAACTGATAACTGATCGGGAAATTGTCACTGAAGTTAATTGTTTTAAGGTTCTTGGCTCACTTAATGATGATGTAAGTCATGGGTCTAAGGATATGGATAATGCTGAATAGGGCGATCATGTTGTGAATATACCTCAGCAAATATGGAGAAGGGTTAGGCACCCAAAGGGTCGTGGCCACATACACGATCAAGAGGATGTATCTCAAGGGCATGGATGAGGTGGTTCTTCTCGATCTTCTAGGCTCACCCCAGAGCAATTGGAGATTAAGGATAAGTACATGGCGCTTTTCAACCAGAGGACATCACAATCAGAGTGGGAATCTATTGATGCTGAAGACTCTGATCATGACTCAGATCATGATTATGGAAATGCTTGATGTGTTGTTTTTCTTATGTATCTGGGCTTGCCCTTGTTTTCTCAATTTCTCCTCCTCATGTACCTGTTATCTTTTCTTCTTTTTTAAATAAATCTTCAAGAGCTTTGGCTCATGGCTGGACCTGTTTGAAATAAATTTATATAATTATATATATATATATATATTTAATAAATAAATATATAAATATAAATATAGAAAATATATTCATCATCTAAATATATTTATTATAATTTTATAATGATTTAAATATATGATGATTTATATATAATTATATAAATACTTTAAAAATAATAATAATAATATATATATTTATATAATTATATATATTTAAATAATTATATATATATACAATAAATAAATCTAATTACAAATATAAATATAGAAAATATTTTCATTATTTAAATATATTTATTATAATTTATAATTATTTAAATATATAATTATTTATTTATAATTGTATATATACTTTTTTTAAAAAAATATTTATTTATTTATAATTATAAATATATAATTTTATAAATTTATTTATTTATAAATATATTTTTAAAATTATTAATTAATATATAATCTTAAACGCATGCATGTTAAAAATGAGTAAAATTAAATAATTAAAAATGAGTACACTTTAAAAATATTAAAAAAATGGATAAGTTTTATTAATAAATATAAATAATTAAAAAAATCTGGGCATATATTAAAATAAAGATGAACATATATTGAAATTATTAAAACATAGTAAATAAAAATATATAAATAAATATTATAAAATTATTAAATTCTAAAAAATATAAAAAATATTAAAAATAAATAAACAACACCTAATTGTAATAAAATTTAAAAAATAAATAAAATTTAATAATTAAAAAATAATAATATATTAAATTTATCATTTTACTAAATGAAATCCTCAAATAAATATTAAAATTTGAATAAATTAAATAAATATTAGGTGTATATGTTTCTATATAAGATTTCATTAATTACGTAAATATTTTGTGTGTGTGCGTTGTATATAAAAATGAATTAATTACATATATGTATGTGTGAAGTAAATGTAACACACATTTGATATATGTTAAATTCAAAAATAAAATGACATTCAATTAATGTCTATTACACGATACAGTCAGTCAATATTTTTAATTAATATCAATTTTTAATTATAAACTATTCTTCATTAAATATATGACTTATTTAAAGTAAGCATAAATATTTTGTACTATATAAATCATATTTTAAGAAATATTATATATATCGATATATATACATATATCAAAATATATATGGATATATTTCTATATTAAAAGTATTAATGAATAATTATGTATAAAAACCATTAAAAATGAATAAGAAAATAACATGTTTTTAATTATTACATTTTATTCATTTTCTATATTTATATTTAATATATATTATTTATTAATATTTATAATTAATGTGTATATATATTAAATTTGTTCATTTTTATTAATAACTATTTCACTAATAATTTTTTAATAATTTTTCAATTTATTTATTTTTATTTTTTTATTTAATACAATTTATTCATTTTTATTTTTTGTGTTTAATTATTAAAATTTATTCATTTTATATATCTATATTTAAAATATACTATTTATAAATATTGATAATTTATATATATGTATAGTAAATTTATTCATTTTTATCAGTAATTATTTAATTAATAAAATTTTTAATATTTTTTTTATTTACACTTTTTTAATTTTTATTTTATTTGATTATTTAAAATTATTCATTTTATATATCTATATTTAATATATACTATTTATTAATATGTAATATATATATATATATTAAATTTATTAGTAATAATTTAATTAATAGTTTTTTTAATATTATTATAATTTATTCATTTTTAGTTTTTATTTCTTTAATTATTTCAATTTTTTTAATATTTTTAATACTTTTATATTTTTATTAGTTAAAAAATGGCGGGCTGGCCATGTATAGGGCCATTGGGTAAGTGAGTCAGGTTGTGTAGGACCCGACCATGTGGATTAGGGTGGGCCAAGACCCGAGAGGAGCACATTGTGGGCCTCAGACCGCATGGGACCATGAAGAAGCCTATATGAAAGTGTGTGTAACATTTATTTGAGATCCCATTCTCGCATCATGATGCTGAGCTTATGATTGGCAGAATGATTTATAAAGGAGTAGCCTAACCTATTGAACTCCGATGTGGGAATGACGTGCGAGATCGAGACCTTTATCAGTGCTAAAAAATGCATTGGTAATGATTACTCTTGATCAGTGCTAAAAATAGAGTGCTAATAATGGTACCATTTATCAGTGCTAAAAAAGCACCTATAAAGCTAACCCTTTATAAATACTGATATAGGGCATCGTTTGTCAGCACTGATAATGGTAGTCTTTATCAGCGCTTTTTGTTAGCACTGATAAAGGATAACACTGCATATTCTGTGTTTTGTAGTAGTGGAGGGAGGGGAATATGATGGCCATCGGTTGAGGGAGGGGGGGTGGGTGGGTGGGTGGGGTGCTTGAGGGGGTAGGGGGTCAGGCTGTCGGGGCTTCGGGGGTCGGGATGGGGTTAGGGAGTGGGTGGCAGGGTAAATTAGGTTTTTAAAGTATTTAGCCATTGTTTTAATAAAACTGCTAGTAAATATAATTATGAGAGTCAATTATATGAAACTAACACTATATTTTAAATAATATAATAAAATAAAATAATTAGCATCAGTTTACAGAACTGCTACTAATAAATAGCCACCAAGACATAGTGTTTTTTATAGTGGAACATTTTAAACTAAAATGAAACTTTTATATTGAAAACATACACTTTGATTCATATCAGCAACATCATACATCAGATTTATGTGTAGTCGATTAATACATAAAAAAATGAATTATGGATCATTTTCCAAATGTTTGAAAACAATCCGAGCTCATTTGGTCAGTTTTGGCTATGTGATGCCTGTTTTAAACTAAAATGGAACTTTAATATTGAAAACTATCACTTCAAATAATAGCAGTCACATCATGTGTCAGATTGATGTGTAGTCAATTTCAACATTTCACAAATGAATTATAGAGAATTTTCCTAATATTTGAAAATAATCTGGTATCATTTTCTTGTTTTTGATAGTGACACATGTTTTAAACTAAAATGACACTTTTATATTAAAAACATGTACTTTGAGTCATACCAAACACATCATGCATCAGATTGACATGTGGTCGACTCATACACATCAAAAATTAATTATAGATCATTGTTCTAAAGTTTTAAAATAATCCAAGATTGTTTGATTGGTTTTGGATATTTAATGTATGTTTTAAACTAAAATTGAGATTTTATATTGAAAACACATACTTTGAGTCATACCTACCACATCATGTGTCATATTAACATGTGGTCAAATCCAATATATAAAAAATGAATTATGAAGTATTTTCTTAAAGTTTGAAAATAATTCGAGCTCGCTTTCTCATTTTTCGATAATGATGCTCATTTTAAACTAAAATGACACTTTTATATTGAAAATACAGAATTCAAGTCATACCGTACACATCATGCACCATATTGATATGTAGTAAATTTCAATACACCATAAATGAATTATGGATCATTTTTATAAAGATTGAAAATAATCCAATATCGTTCACTTAGTTTTGGCTATGCAATGTGTTTTTTGAACTAAAATGGAACTTTTATATTGAAAACACGCACTTTCAGTCATACCATCCATATCATGTGTTATATTGAAGTGTGGTCAATTCCTACACATCAAAAATGAATTATGGATCATTTTAATAAATTTTAAAAACAATTCAAGCTGATTTTCTCATTTTTGTCTTGTGATGCGTGTTTTAAACTAAAATGACACTTTAATGTTGAAAACATGCACTTCAAGTCATACTAGAGACATCATTAATCAGATTGATCTGAAATTGATTCCTACACATCACACATGAATTATGGATCATTTTCCTAAAGTTTTTAAATAATATCAGCTCGTTTAAACGATTTTGGCTATGCGATGTATATCAGCCATGCTTTTCTTACATTACTTTTACATTATTTTAATGATAAAAAACATAAAAACGTAACACATTGAGGATCCAAAGATTTAGTGTCTTGGAAAAAATAGGACCATAAATAAAATTAATAAGACAAAACATTTATTTAATTTCTTCTTCTCTAGATTCTTATTGGCCCTTGACTTCTCCTTAGTATAAGTAGTCACCTGAGTATATACATCAAAAGGGGTGATCTAAAATCCTAGTAAGAGGATAGATAATAACATGAAACAATGTAACATGGGGTGAGAATAATCATAACATCAACATCATAATCACAAGAAGAAGCATTAGATAATAGGATAGAATGTGGCAATGCATAAAAATGAAACCTTTTGTCTTAGTGGTTAACTACCACACATAGTTGTGAACAAATACAACATAATTTTCATGAATATTTCAATTTACTCATGAGGTTATTCACATTACCCAATTCATTGGGGTTCTATATAATTTTGGGTGCACCCATCATATCATAACATCAAAATTGCACTATATAATTCTGGGCTCACCTGTCACATCATAATGTTAACATTATCATGCATTCCACATAGAACATATTTAAATTTTGTACATAAATAACCCATGTAAAGAAATGGGTTAAATTTCATAAATCATAAATTTATAAACTTTAGGTTCCCAAATGAAAATAATAATAACATACTTGATACAAGAACCGCCATCCTTGAGTGAGAAGTAAAATGTGTGTTTTTGAAAGAAGAGTTCTTTAGGAGAACATTGTATTTGACATAAACTACAGTGGAAAACATGTATATCCTAAAAAAGGTAATATAATGATGAATAAACAATTTTTAAGGAATAACCATACTAAAAATGTAGTAAAAGAGGGAAAACTAGAAGAAAGAAAGTTGGGTTCGAGAATTCCCCTTACCTTGTATCCGAACGCTTTCTTCACTTTAATGTCCTATATAATGACATTAGATTCATTAATTAACAATTAAAAAACTTTTATATATGAATAAGGTTCATTATGATTTCATTAGGTTCTTTTATGTGCCTTTAGATGAGTTATAGAGTTTAAATTCATTGTTCAGGAGTGTTCTTTTTCTTAGTTTTCATGAACGGTTCACTTGTGCACATGAATGGAAGTTCATGTAGAACATGGATAGACATCCCAAATTTGTATTACATATTATTAATGATATAATAGGATTTTAAATGATCTTATAATGATTTTTTATGTACCATGAGGATGAATCATTTAATGATGGCTGTTTTAGGTTAATTTGATCGTTTTTTGGATCACAACAAACATATTTTGTTTCATCATTTAGTATTATGTATAAAAGTTGTTTCCAGAACATAAAAGGAGTAAAAAAATACATATTAAAATCCTTTTTCAACTCTTTAATGGTTTTATCGACATAATTTAAGGTTTTGAAGGAAAATGGAAGTGCATTTCCCACAATGTAGGTAAATTAACACATCATGGGTGATGATTTCATTTTTATAAACAAAGAGAGAGAGAGAGAGGAGTATAATGAATAATATTCCATTAACATGATAGAATACCAGTGTATAAATAATCATAGAGTTATAATGTAATTTGGATAAGATAAGATGAGGATAATAGAAGAAAAGAAATGAAATTTGAATGGAAATTGAAAGAAAATAGAGAGAGAAATTACCTCTTGAATATATCTTCCTTGAGAGCCTTTTTAGGGGAGGGGTTTTGGTATTTTTATGAGACCAAGGGCTACTAGAAGTGGAGGAAGATCTTGGGAAGAGATTTGAGTAGAATTTGGAATAGGAAAAAGGCATGATAGGTGTGAGTAAATGAGGTTGTGAGGGGTGGTATTTATAGTGGGGTGGTATTTATAGTGAAGGGGAGAGGGGTTTTCTTAATATTATATTCATTAATTTATTATTTCTCCACAAGACAAGAAATAGTGATTATTACATGACTAGATACTGTAAAATGGGTATGTGATTTTGAACCAATGTCCATTTACGCCACTACTCAAGAATGATGCAAAAATTTATTTATTTAGCATATTTTGTAAATTATTGAATTTCACTATTCACCAAAAAATAAAGTATTTCCGAAAAATCTCAAAAAATAACTCTTACCATTTTTTGATGCGTAGAATACAAAAAGGAACCCCATTTTATTAAAATAATTTTCTAAAAATGATTAATTAAATTTTTAATTAAAATCATTATTTACTTGAAAAATATAGATTTTAAATTTATAACTCATTTTATAACATTTCGAAAAATTACTTAAGATCTTATAAAATTATCTTATAATCTTAATAAATCAAAATATTAATTTATGAACACATTTTATGAATAAAAATTTATTTTAAATTAATCATAAAATATTTATGACTTATAAAAATACCAACACTTAATTAATTTTTTTTAAAATATTTATTTACTTATACTATCATATAATTATATCATATTGTCACTTAAAATATAGATAAATTTTATTTATACTATTATTGGTATGATTAATATTCATAAGGGTAACATTACTATTCATAAGTGTAAGTTACTATTCATCAAAAATTAATTTTATCCTATCAGACTCCAAATATTTTACTGATCACAACCATGTATATTAGATTTTCGAAATTCAAATAATAGAAGTGGAAAAATTATATTTAACGACTAGTTTATAAATTTCAATTGGTATTTATTAGTATGATGTGACATTGTGTTTCTTAATGTGATTTTATGTGACATGATTATAAGAAGGTAATTTCTATTGATAAAACATTGGGTCGTTACATTCTTCCTCCTTTGTCAAAATTCACCCTCAAAATTTCATTTTACATAAACAGGTGAGGGTACTTCCCCTTCATCACATCCTCTAGTTCCCAAGTTGTTTCTTCATACTTATGGTTCCTCCACAACACTTTGAAAAGGTGGTTTTTCTTGTTGTGTAGAACCTTTTCTCTCTAGTCCAGAATCGTTACTGGTTGCTCCTCATAAGAGAGATCATCTTAATGCTATACCACCTCTGAGTTTAGTATGTGTGAGGGATCTGGTATGTAATTCCTCTGGAGTGATACATGAAACACATCATAAAATTGATCCATATTCGGTGTAATTGAAAGCCAATAGGCCAAGACTTCTATGCGGTCAAGGATCTCTAAGGGGCCAATGTACCTTGAGATTAGCTTCCCTTTCTTTCCATACCACATGACTCTCTTCCATGGTGATATTCAAATGAATTCTTTATCTCCAACATCGAACTCCAAGTCCCTTTGATGGCTGTCAGTATAGCTCTTTTTTTGACTCAAAGAATCTTTGATATGTTGCTGGATGACTTGAGATTTCTCTATCATCTCTTTCACAAGATTAGGTCCAAGTAGATTTCTTTCTCCAACTTCATCCCAACAGGTTGGAGTTCTACATCCCTTTCCATAAAGAGCTTTATATGGAGCCATATGAATACTCGAGTGGAAGCTATTGTTGTATGAGAACTAAACCAATAGGATATGATGATCTCATCCACCTTTGAATTCCAATGAGTAGTCTCATAGCATATATTTGAGTGTCTGAATAGTCCTTTATGATTGGCTATCAGTTTGGGGGTGACATGCCATGTTGAAATTAAATTCATTACTCAAGGCATGTTGAAGACTCCTATAGAATTTGGATGTGAATCTAGGATCATGATCAGAGACAATCAAGAGTGGAACCCCATGCAGTGTCATCAATTCCTTCACATATATATTTGAAAGTTGTTTAAGCAAGAGATCTTCCCAAATAGTGATATAGTAGGCAGTCTTGGTGATTCAGTCCACCATAACCCATATCACATTATTTCCTTTGGATATCTTTGGGATACCCATGAAAAAGTCCATAATGACATTCTCCCATTTCCACATGAGTATACGCAATGGCTATATCTTTACTTTGGATTTCTGTCACTTTGCTTTAACTTGCTGACATATCAAGAACCTTGATATTTACTCAGTAATCTTCTTCTTCATGTTGTCCCACCAGAAGTGTTCTTAGTGATCATGATACATCTTGGTTCTACCAGGATGGATAGAAAAAGTTGATCTATGTGCATTATCAAATAGATCCTTATTTATCCCAGGCGATGAAGGCACACAAATCCACATTCCAAACAGAATCACACCATCATCGTCAGTATAAAACTCTTGTAGCTTTCCTTCCTTTAATGCATTCACCTTCTTTTGAAACTCCAGATCATCCCTCTGTGACTCCTTAATATTCTCTTGGATAGATGGTTGGGAAATCATTTGGGAAAGGTAATATATATTACCTGCCGTTATGATTCCCAAATCCATCCTTTGCATATCCATGAAGGTAGGGTCTTTCTCAATCCACAACATGGATAGAGTAGTAGGTTCTTTTATTCTTAGTGCATCAACTACATTGTTTGCCTTGATAGGATGACAATGAATAGAGAAATCATAGTCTTTGATTATTTCTAACCATATCCTTTTATGCATGTTGAGCTCATTTTTGTGTGAATATATACTTTAGACTCTTGTGATCGGTATATATGTCACACTTCTCACCATAGAGGTAATGCCGCCTGATTTTCAAGGTAAAAATCATAGCTGCTAGCTCTAGATCATGCATTAGGTAGTTTTTCTCATTGATCTTCAAATTTCATGAGGCATAGGTTATCATATTATCATTTTTCATGAGTAAATAACCCAAGACTTTCTTTGAAGCATAAACATATATCACAAAACATTATATGCTCTTAGGTAATGTGAGTACAGGTGTAGTGATCAACCTTCTCTTAAGATCTTTGAATCTTTCCTCACATTCTTCCATCTAGATATACTTTACCCCATTCCTTGTTAACTTAGTTATCAGGCTTGAAAATTGTGAGAAATTTATCACAAAATGTTGGTAGTACCCAACTAATCCAAGAAAACTACAAATATTTGTGACACTAGAGGGTCTGGGCCATTCCTCAATTTCCTTTGTTTTTGAAGGGTCCCTAAAAATCCCATCACTTGTGATCACATGTCCCAATTATGTGACTTGCTTCATCCAAAAGTCATACTTTCTGAACTTGGCGTACAAATTCTCCTTTCTCAAAGTCGCTAACACAAGCCTTCAATGTTTTTCATGTTCCTCCATACCTTGTATGAAAGGAAGTCTTCTGAATATCTCCCTTATTCACCTATATATAATGATATCCATAATAAAGATCCACCTTTGGGAAGTATTGATCTCCTCGTAGCTGATCGAACAAGTTGTCAATCCTTGGGAGATGATACCTTTTCTTTATGGTGATATTTTTTAGTTCCAAATAATTGATACACAGCCACATTGATCCATCCTTCTTCTTCACAAAGAGTACTGGTGCACCCAAATATGATTCACTAGGGCATATAAACCCTTTGTCCAAATGCTCTTCTTGCTGGTTCTATAACTCCTACAATTCGATAGGATCCATACTATAGAGACACTTTGATATAGGAGTAGCTCTGAGTATGAGTTATATTGATAACTCTACCTCACAATCTAGGTGAAGTCTGGGTAACTCTTTAGAAAATACATCACTATATTCCCTCATGATAGGCATTTCCCATAGGTGTATAACTTCTTTTGACTCAACCATTTGAGTGAGGTATGCTTATTCACAGGGAATCAACACCCACACCATTGAATGATTTTTCAAATGAGATTCATGATCTTCCTTTCATTTGTAGGGGATCATGGGATGGTTCAAAATATGAAAAGTTATTTCCTTTTCCCGATACTTTATATGTGATCTATATAAAGAGATCAAATCCATCCTCAGTATACCATTGAATTCCACCAAGGGAAGTATCATGAGATTATCTAGAAGAATATTCCCTCATATTACAACAGGAGAAGATTCCAACACTTGGGTTGCAATTATTTCATCACTTGATGTTTTTACATATATCTCTACTTCAAGGGTTCGAGGCTTTGATTTTATAGTTCTAGAAAACTTTCATGATATAAAGGAATGCGTAGAACCATAATAAAATAAGACGCTTTCCATTATTGAGTGAATAGGAAGTGTACCTTACATGACATCATTTTTTTTCTCCACTTTCGCAATAGTGATGGAATAAGCCTTACCTTGTTGATTTAGTTTTGGTTGTTTCTAACACTGATTACCCTCAAAGACTCTAGGTTTAGTGCACAGGCTTGCATAGTGACCTTACTCCCTATAGTTATAGCGTTGGACCATGGGTGGGGATTTCCTTTACTCCACCACATTCTCCTGCCTTCTCATGTATTTTTGACACTCTTGAGATTGGTGAAATTCTTTCCCACACTTGAAACATTTCCCCATCCCTTTGAGGAAATCACCATGATGCTTCTTCCCACATTTTTGACATGTGTTTGGTTGTGTTTTCTTTTCACCTTTCTCATTAGATCCCTTGACATGAAAATCCATCTTTTGTTTCTTATCAACATAGACATGGGAACATTATCCAAACTCCATATCCACTTTGAGAGCACATCAAACACTTATTCATAACTCCTAATGTCTCTAATTGCAAGAGCCTTTCAAAGGTGTCGTTTTAAACCACTAATGAATCTATCAATTTTTCTATCATTTTTGATAACAAAGCCCGAAGCATACCTTGTAAGCCTTGTGAAATTTTCTTCATAGACTATGATAGATTCTCCATACATTTTCTTTATATCTATGAATTCTCTCTCCATCTTTATATAAATAGTTCATGGTAAATACTTGTTAAGAAACATTATCTTAAAGTCTTCTCACTCAATCTCTTCAATTTCGTCCCTCGACTTGGTGTTATTAATAAAATCCCACCATTTTTTCCCTCTCCATTGAGATGATAAATGGCCATAATCACCTTCTCCATCTCATAATAGTGAAGCACAAAAAATATCTTCTCCATTGAGTTGACCCAATGTTCAGCAACAAGTGGATCAGAAGATCCACTAAACGTCGGTGGTCGTTTCCGCATAAAATACTCGACAACCAGTTTATCCCTCTTAGGTGAAGGAGGATGTTCCAAATTATTCAGGTTACTATTCATAACTTGAGATATCTGGGTAAGAATCACCATGAACTTTTTGACTCCACCTCCACTATCATTAGGGATGCCATTCAGGCAATCGCTGCATAGTCCCTTGCATAGGTTGTTGGCCTGGTTTCTCCTGGTTCCCACCAGTTTCTAAAATATAAAAGGTTAGAAGAAAACATAAGTTAGTAAGTCATGAATAATTTATTACTTTGTGAAATTAACACTAAAATCATACCTTATGGGATCCCTATGTTTATAAAATATTCTTGGGTGCTTACATATACTTAGTCTCATACTAGGGATTTTCACTTTGGTTCTCTAATCCTAATTCACAAATTAACTAAACCATCATCTAATACCAACTATAGAGAACATAATTTCCCTACGTTAATTTTAAATAATTTTAATTATAAACAAAATAAAAATGTTACACATCGAGGATCCAAAGGTTTAGTGTATTGGGAAAACTAGGACTATACATAAAATTTACATCACAAAACATTTATTTAATTCCTTCTTCTCTAGCTTATTATTGAATCCTGACTTCTCCTTAGTAAAAGTAGTCACCTGAAGATATAAATTAAAATGGTTGATCTAAAATCCAAGTAAGAGGATAGATAAGAACATGAAACGATGTAACATGGGGTGAGAATAATCATAACATAATAATCATAATCACGAGAAGATGCATTAAATAATAGCATGGAATGTGGAAATTCATAAAAATGAATCCTTATATCTTACTTGTTAACTAACACACATAGTTTTGAACAAAGATAGAATCATGTTCATGCATATTTCACTTTACTCATGAGGTTCTTCATATTACCCAATGCATTGGAGCTTTGTATAATTCTGGGCGCACCCGTCACATCATAACGTTAACATTATCATGCATGCCACATAGAAAGTATATCAATATTGGATATAAATAAACCATGGAAAGAAATGGGTTACATTTTATAAATCATACATTTATAAACTTTGGGTTTTCAAATGAAAGAGTTAATAACATACTTGATACAAGAATCATCGACCTTGAGTGAGAAGTAAAAGGTGTATTTTTAAAAGAAGAGTTATTTTAGAGAAAATTGTGTTTGACATAAACTCCATTGGAAAACATGTATATCCCAAAAAAGGTAAGATAATGATTAATAAATGATTTTAATGAATAAAAAAACTGAAAATAGATTTAAAGAGGGAAAACCTGAAGAAAGAAGGTTGGGTTCGAGAATTCCCCTTACCTTATATCCGAACACTTTATTCATTTTAATGTCCTGTATAATGAAATTAGATTCATTAATTAACAATTAAATAACCTTTTATACATTAATATGGTTTATTATTATTTTTTTAAGTTCTTTTATGTTCCTTTGGATGAGTTATAGAGTTTAAATTCATTGTTTGATAGTGTTCTTTTTCTTTGTTTTCATGAATGGTTCACTTGTGCACATCAATGGAAGTTCAGGTAGATCATGGATAGACAACCAAAATTTATATTAAATGTTATTAATGATATCCCAAGATTTTAAATGATATTATAATGAATTTTTTTGTATACCATGAGGATGAATAATTTAATGATGACCGTTTTAGGTTAATTTGGGTGGTGTTTGGATCACAACGAACATGTTTTGTTTTATCATTTAGTATTATGTATAAAAGTTGTTTACAGAACATAAAAAGAGTTAAAAAAAATAAACATTATAATATTTTTTAAATCAT
The DNA here is from genome assembly GCA_963277665.1 of Viscum album. NCBI lineage: Eukaryota > Viridiplantae > Streptophyta > Magnoliopsida > Santalales > Viscaceae > Viscum > Viscum album. The sequence goes on from OY728123.1 coordinate 655,792,306, forward strand.
TTAATGATTTTATTAATAGACTTGAATGTGTTGAAGGAAAATGGAAGTGCATCACCCACGATGTAGGAAAATTAACACATCACGGGTGAGGATTTCATTTTTATAAAATAAGAGAGAGAGGGAGGAGTATAATAAATAATATTCCATTAACACTATATAATAAAATTATATTAATAATAATAGAGTTATAATTAAATTTGGATAAGAGAAGATGAGGATTAGAAAATAAAATAAATGAAATTTTAAAGGAAATTGAAAGAAAAGAGAGAGAAATTACCTCTTAAATATATCTTCCATGAGAGCCTCTTTAGGGGAAGGGTTTTGGTCTCTTTATGAGAAAAAGGGATGATGGATGTGGGGGAGGATATTATTAAGATATTTTAGACTAATTTAGAGTAGGAACAATGCTTTAGAGGTGTGAGGAAATGAGGTTGTGAGGGGTGGTATTTATAATGAAGGGGAGAGGGGTTTTCTCAATATTATATTCATTAACTTATTATTTCTCCACAAGACAAGAAATAGTGATGATTAAATAACTAGATACAGTAAAAAAGGCATGAAAGTTCGAACCAATTCCCATTTACACCATTCATGACTCAATATGATGTAGAAATTCATTTATTTGGCATATTTTCTAAATTATCGAATTTCACTATTCACTAAAAAATAAAGTATTTCAGAAAAATATCAAAATTCCACCCTAACCATTTTTCAATTTATAGAATACAAAAATGAACTCCATTTTTTTAAAATAATTTTATAAATATGATTAATTTATTTTTTAATTAAAATCATTATTTACTTGAAAAATACAGATTTTAAATTTATAACTCATTTTATAACATTTCAAAAAATTACTTAAGGTCTTATAAAATTATCTTAAAATCATAATACATCAAAATATTAATTTATGAATACATTTTATGAAAATAAATTTTATTTTAAATTAATCATAAAATATTTATGACTTATAAAAATACCAACACTTAATTAATAATTTTTTAAAATATTTATTTACTTATACTATAATATAATTATATCATATTTTCACTTATAATATGGATAAATTTTATTTATACTATTATTGGTATGATTACTATTCATAAGGGTCATATTACTATTCATAAGGGTAACATTACTATTCATAAGGGTAATTTATTATTCACCAAAAATTAATTTTGTCCTATCAGACTACAAATATCTTACTGATTGCAATCGTGTATGTTGGATTTTTGAAATTCAAATAACAGAAGTGGAAAAATTATGTTTAAAAGATAGTCTATAAATGTCACATGGTATTTAATAGCATGATGTGGCATTGTGTTTCTTAATGTGATTTCATGTGAGATGATTATAAGAAGGTAATTTCTATTGATAAAACATTGGGTCATTACATGATCCAAATTCTATAATAAAATGAAACTTATATTGAAAACAAGCACTTCAAATCATAACGACCACATCATGCGTCAGATTGATGTGTGGTTGATTACTATACATATTTTTTTTATGAATTATTTTCCTAAAATTTTAAAATAATACGATCTTGTTTGATAATTTTTGGCTATTTGATGCATGTTTTAAACTAAAATGACACTTTTATATTGAAAACACACACTTCGAGTCATACTGACCACATCATGTGTGATATTTATGTGAAGATGATTCCTAAATGTCAAAAATGAATTATGGATCATTTTTCCTAAAGTTTGAAAAGAACCTGAGATTGTTTTCTTGGTTTTGTCTATGTGATTTGAATTTAAAACTAAAATGACACTTCTTTATTGAAAATACACTCTTTGTATCATACTTTCAAAATCATCCATTGAATTGAAGTACGTTTGATTAATACAGATTAAAAATTAATTATGGATCATTGTCTTAAATTTTGAAAAACATCTGAGGTTGTTTTTTGGTTTTGTCTATGTGACGCACATTTTAAACTAAAATGGAACTTTTATATTAAAAACACACACTTAATGTAATAGAGACCACATCATGTGTTATATTGACATGTGGTCAATTCCTACATTTTACAAATGAATTGTGGATTATTTTATTAATTTTTTAAAATAATCCAATCTTGTTTTTTCTGTTTTGGCTATGTGAAATGTGTTTTGAACTTAAATGACACTTCTATATTGAAACCAAAAACTTCGAGTCATACTTGCCACATCATGTATCATATTGATGTACGGTAAATTCCGACACATCAAAAATGACTTATGGATCATTATACAAAAGTACCAAAACAATATGTATGCATTTTATTAGATTTGAGCATGTGATGTGTATTTTGAACTAAAATAAAAATTTTAAACTAAAAAAACACATTTAAATTCATACAAATCATATTGTATATCAGATTGAGGTGAAGATGATTCATACATGTCAAAAATGACTTATGGATCATTTTACTAAAGTATCAAAACAATTTAAATATGATTTCTCTATTTTAGTATTTTTGATGTGTGTTTTGAACTAAAATGTCAATTTTTCATTACAAACATACACCTTGAGTCATACAGGGAACACTGTGTATCAGATTTACATGCAGCTTACTCCTACTTACCACACATGATTTATGGATTTTTTTCCTAATGTATCAAAATAATATTAATAGTTTTGATTTATTTTGTGTATGTGATGTGCATTTTGAACTAAAATATCAAATAGAAACTAAAAACATACACTTAGAATCATACTGGATACAATGTACATTATAATGAGGCATGGATGATTCTCACATGCCACAAATGACTTATGGATTATTTTCATAAAGTATAAAAATAATTTGAATGTTTTTTCTTATCTTTGAGTATGTGATGTGTGTTTTTAACTAAAGTTCTAATTTTAAACTAAAAACCTATACTTTGAGTCATATTAGGAACATCATGTATCAGATTGTGGTAAAGTTGATTTCGTACACATCACACCATTTTTTATTATTCTAAAAAGAAGTTTCTCTTGAATTTTATCAAATTGGTGATGATAAGAAACTCTCACCATAGATATGATCCAATTAAAGAGCACATGCTTTTGAGAAAAACAATACTTCAACTGTCTCACCATTTCTTATTCATCTTCAAGAATTATCTATGTAAAAATTAACTATATAAGCAATAGGAAGTCACATTTTCATGATTTTAGGAAACATTCTTAACCCATTTCCCTATCTTCATTTTATCATTTTTAGTCTCGAAGTCCAATATCTCAAGGGTAAAAGCATCTTCAGACATGTTTCTATCTCTTCTTGAATCCATAGAGCATAACCCTCCATTATACTTATCCTTGAGAAATTGGTCAAAAATATTATATAAACATTCTGATACCAATGATTCACATCCCAAACGTATCTCTAAGGTTATAGCCCATACTAGATCACAAATGTAACAGGTAATCATATAAATTTTATGTCGGAAAACATTATGACACCATGTAATCTTCCCACTCATCTATAAACAAATCTATTTACTCATTTGAGTTTGTATATTTTTTTAAATCTTTGTAGTATTAAGAAAATATAGAAAAACAAATGATTAAAAAATATTTTTAATGAAATTGTAATTTCCTTCAGAAATTACATGTTCAATGATGCTTGTCTTTTGATGTTATATGATACATTTCATAAATTTTCAAACATAATATCCACAATCATTGTCATTATTTTACTCCAGACACTGTAGAAACATTAACCAAAATAAGTAAATTGTTTTGAAATATGTTTTGATAGTTAAATATTACTATATATACCACAATCTATTTCACTTTTAAGAAATCCATTGGATTCTTATGTTCATTCACCGACCTCATACCATGATTTAGAATATATTTATAGATCAACCTATCATAGCAACATTCTCATTAAAACAGAAAATAAAACATATAATTTGAATTTTATTCATAAAATATTGATTACAATGCATTAAAAATTCATAATTGACATCATGTGTAGTCAGTTTTATGTAAATCAATGCATTAGATCCAAAATATAAACACTTGGGGTATCTAAATTGATTGCTATGATCATATAGTGATTAAAAAATAAAATCAAATAAGTAATTAAAAACAAAAAATAAATTTTATATGATTAGATTGTAGAGTTTTACCCCTGAATTTTAGGTACAAATAATAGTTTATCTTATATTATTTTCTTCTCAAACATCTCACTTAATGCATCTATTTTATTTTCAATTTCATTTGATTCCAAAGAAAGTTAATTCATAGAATTGATAGAGGGATTATAGAGTCCAAACCATGATTCATAGGTTTTTTTCTTTATATAGTAGTAATATATATGGCTATATAAAAAGTTAATAGTTTCTAACTATAATGAACATAATAGATCATTTTTAGATAAGAAGATAAATAAAATTTACCTCATGTATATATTCACAACTAAGACTCACAAACATTAAAACTTTATAGTCTCATTTTTACTCTCCAAACCAACTATTTATGTAATGAAATCACCTAATATTTCATCTTTATATATAATTTAGGACATATTTCCATGTTTGAATGTCATGTCTGCATGACCTTGTAATGTTCTTAAATGAGGTAGTGGAACTAATGGGGAGAAGGTACTCCCTGAAGTTTCTTTTGGTTTCTTGGTTGATTCACTGGATTGTCTTGATATGACCTTACTTTTTCCCATTGTTTTATCCATTTTTAATACCATACATCATTTTAAACATTTTTTCACCAACTTTTAAAGTGTTTCCTTTGAAAAAAATTATTAAGGACATACCTATTTTATCATTATAGTATTATATGGCCATGATATGAAAGTTCCAAAAACATTATTGACTGAATTAACATTCATATCATCAATACAAATAATAAAATCAGTGATTTGTTAAGAAATCATGCATGAGATTATCTAACCCATGCATGAGGGTAAAATCTAATCACCCAGGGTGGGATTCTTATTATTATTGTGTGTTATTATCATTGGATGCTATTTCACCTCGAGTGATGCACTTGTTGTGTGATATGATTACTTTTATCAAGATTTTCTAAGATTTTACATGTGTCTTTGTATGGAATGAGAGTTGAGTATGCATGCATCATTATAGGCAATCAGGATTATTTTGTGAAATTCATCATTTTAGGCACACATGGGAAAACAGGTTCCGGTAAGTTGTTGAAATTGAAATGTTTTCTTTGCTTGTGTAATTGGAATGAAAACAATGCCTACTGTGAAATTCAAAAATGGTGAAAAATTTGAATAAATGGGTGTATAATTTGAAACTTGAATAATGATAATGAGTTTACCCTTTTTTAACAATGACCTAGATGTAGGATGGTTAATGGTAGTGATAACACCTCGATTCTGACTGTGTGGTGAGAAAAGGAGGATAAATTGTTATGGATTTATGTGAATCCCCATAATTATGTTAATGTTGTGTAATGTTTCCTAATATGTGTGTTTAGAATTGTAGAGATATGCATCCATGATGACTCTTGTTGAGAGGATGATAAGAGGTTATAACTGGAAATGATCCACCAATAATGGAACCTGAGGCACCAATTGTGCCCAGTAAGGATTTTAGAGAGCAGTTTTGGGAGAAATTTTCTCACTTAATGCAGTTTATAAAAAGATACGCAGAGTAGGTTGTGAAATGCATGTCAGACTTGACATGGGAGTTTTAGCTGTATCACCCTCCATTGTTTACCAGAGAGGATGGGCCTAAGGCATCTAGGTTCTAGATTGATTCTATTAAGACTATACTTGACTACTTAGAAACTCCTACTAAGAAGAGAGTCAAATTGGTGTCTTACATGTTATATAGTCAATCTAAGTGATGGTGGGACATCTAAACTCAGGATGGCTATCTAGAGAATATGGAGTGAAAGGAATTTCAGGAGAATTTCTTGGAGCACTTTTATCCTAATATTCTTAAAAAAGAGAGAGTGACTGACTTTATGAGGTTGAATCAGGGGAGTATGTCAGTGATGGATTATGATATATTCTTTATATATTTTTAGTGCTTTTTTATAGCATTGGTAGGAGATGAGGCTAATTCAAAAAAATGTTTTTAGGATGTTATTAAATGTGAAATTCATAGGTGGAATAAGTTTTCAGAAGTGGTGAATTAGGCTCTCATATCTAAGGGAAAACTAAATGAGGATTCCATCAGAGGACATGTGGTTTCTACTAGATAGTCAAGAGGTATGAACTCCAATACTAGGAATCATCTCTACAAGAATGTTATCCCGGGCGATAGAAAGAAGAGTATCTAGGGGGAAGGGTCAGTTACATAGGACCTTATATGGATTATCTATCACTAGTGTGGTTGGTTAGGAAACTTCCATAGATAGTTCCCTCGACCACTAGTAGAGTGACGAGGATGCAGAATGATGGGACATCTACATAGGTTTGGTAGGAACCCAAAAAATATGGGTAGTGGTGAAGGAGCTATGAAGAATCAGCGTACTAGATAGGGGTATTCAACCCCATATCAGTATGGTAGTTATTGTTCTACTAGACATGGTGGTAGAGACAATGGACAAGGTTCTTCTAGTAAAGAAGTCCCATATCAGTAGAGTGGTGCAACTATGGGGTCTCAAACTGCATCATAGGGAAGAAGGGTAGGACAGTTGCATGCCATCTAACCTACAATTGTAGATAATGAGGCTATACCATCGACATTTAGAGGTACTATTATTGTAGCCTCTATGATAGGTATTGCCTTATTTGATACCAATGTCTCTTATTCTTTTCTATCTGCACAAATGGTGAGTTTTTTGATTCTATCAGTGGAGTTCATGAGCGGGATTATGACTATAGATACACCTTTGTAGGTATGGATGAGATATATCTGTTTGTCCAATGGGTGTTCTCTTGATATTAGGGAGTATTGTTTTCTATGGGATCTTTATATTCTGGATATGTAATGTTTTGGCTGAATTTTGGGTATGAAATTGTTTGTAGAATACCAAGACCACATTGATTGTTACCATAGGAGAGTGAAGTTTTCTCCTTAAAAGGGTAACAATTACATTCACCATGGGGAGTGGTATATCAAGGCGGTACGTGTAGGGACGGTTCACTAGAAACTGGGGGATCTTATCGCATAGGTTTCTAGTCTATTTCTCGATGATGGGGGTGTAAAGTATAGAATATTTCTACTCATGGTGTACAAGTTTTAGGATGTGTTTCCAAAATAATTTTTAGGGATTTCACCTGAGAGATATATGAAATTTATGATTGAGCTCATGTCGGGGCTAGTCCAATTTATATTCCACCAAAAAAATGGCACCAAAAGAGCTTCAAGTTCTCAAAACCCATCTGGAAGAGTTTTTGGATAAGGGGTTTATCCATCTGAGTACATCACCTTGGGGTTCTCCAGTCTTGTTTGGTAAGAATGATGATGATAATCTGTTCTTGTATATTTACTACCAGAATTTGAACTGTATGACTGTGAATAATCAGTATCCTATTCCACATATCGATGATATTTTTTACTAGTTGAGGAGAGATCATGTTTTCTCCAAGATTTAATTGAGATCAGGGTATCATCATTTGATATTTCTACCCTCTAATATACTGAGGAATATTTTTAGAAGTAGGTATATAATTTATGAGTTCATCATTATTCCATTCAGGATGATGAACACACTAGTAGTGTTTATGGGCTTGATGAACCAAATATTCCATACGTACCTTGATATTTTTTTAGTAGTTTTTGTGGATTACATATTGGTGTACTCCAAGACTCATGATGATAATTCCCAACATATTAAAATCATCCTGAGTAAACTTATAGAGCATAAGATATGCACCACACTATCAAAGTGTCAGTTTTCAATTGATCAGGTACACTTATTAGGTTGCATCATCTCAGAGGAAGGTGTGTCAGTGGAACCAAAGAAGGTGTATGATTTTTTTCTAAGGAGAAACAAATGAATGTTTTTGATATCCATATATTTTTGGGATTGGATGGATATAATAGGTGGTTCATCCTGGACTTTTCCTGTTTGGTAGCACCACTTTTTTGGCTTGACCAAGAAGGGGGTAAAGTTTTAATAGATGGAAGTTTGTGAGGATTCCTTTCAGGAGATGAAGAATAATTTACATAAAACACCAATCTTGATCCCACCTGATCCAGTTGAGTATTATATGATGTTTTGTGATGCTTCTAGGATTGGGCTTGGAGCAGTGTTGATGTAGGGAGATGAAGTTTTGGTTTATGGTTTGTGACAGTTGAGTCCACATGAATGCAACTATGCTATGCATGAAATCAAGTTGGTAATAATTGTTTATGAATTGAAGTGTTGGTGGAATTATCTATTGGGAGAAAATTTTATGGTGTATACTGATCTCAATATCTTAAGTTATATCTTTTTTAAATGACATTTAAATATCTAACAACAGAGGTGGGTTTAGTATTTGTGGCATTTTAATTTTTACCTAACATATATGCCCAGAAAGGGAAATAGTGTTGCTGATGCCTTAAGTAGGAAAACTTATAATTAGGTACTTCAGAAGTATAGTGTTGAGTGGAAGATGACGACTTTACTGGATGAGATTTATGTTTTTGTTCAGGAGAGACATGAGCAGATAACTCTTGTATTAGTTTTAGTAGAGTATACACTTTTTAAACAGATTAGAGACATGTAGTATGGGGATCCCGAATGTGTGTCCTTGAGGGGAAAACTTGAAGGTGGGGAGTCACCTTCCTGTTGGAGTATAGATGAGGATGATATCATATATGGTAGGAATCAAGTTGTTGTGCCTATGAGCATGCGGGAGGAGATAATGCATGAATTTCATGCATCAAATTGGGAGGTGCATCCAAGTGTGAAAAAAATGTTCCATGACCTATGATGAAAGTTTTGGTGGTCGGGAATGAAAAATAAGATATCATGGTTCATGAAACAATGCTATAATTTTCAACAGGTGAAGGTCAAGCATCAAAAACTTGGTGGTTTACTACAACCATTTCCCATTCAGGAATTGAAGTGGGATGGCATTAACATAGACTTTGTGGTGAGTATCCTAAGGACCCCTCAGAATAATGACACTATTTGGGTTATTGTGGACCACTTAAACAAGTTAGTGAATTTATTACCTATATGGGAGACTTTACCAGTGGATCAGTTGGGAGACTTGTACATTCTATACATAGTATGTTTGTATGGGGTTCCAAGGACTATAGTTTCAGATTGAGACTCATGTTTTACTTTCTGGTAGGGTTTACAAAAGGAACTGAGTACACAAGTTTTACTGAGTATGAAATTCCACCCATAGATAGATGTATAGTTGGATCTTACTATACTAGTGATTTAGAATATTCTTTGGGCATGTCTTGTAGACTTTTCTGGGTCTTTGGATAATTATATAAAGCTTGTGGAGGTTACCTATAACAATAGTTATCCGAAAACAATACATATGTCACCATATGAGTCACTTTATGGTAGGCCGTGTAGTACACCTCTATGTTGGATGGAGGAATGTGAGTTAGAGTTTTTGGGAACAAGTATCATGCAGGATATGTTAGACCAGATACATTTGATTCAAAACCATATGGCTATTACTTAGAGTAGGAAGAAGTCATATGCCGATATATGTCAATGACCCCTAGAGTTTATAGAGGGTGATCACATATTTCTTTGGGTGTTTCCTATATTGGGTTACCATAGGATACAGAGATTGGTAAAGTTGGTGCCCATGTTTTTTATAAAATTTGAGGTTATAGAGAGAATCAATCCAGTGGAATAACTGTGGCATCCTTCCTTTTTAATACATAACTTTTCATTACATTTTACAAACAGAGGATCTTTAAAGTTTAGTGTCTTGGAAATCCGGAACATAATACATGAAAACAACATAAAAAATTATTCTAATAAACTTTTAAGGATTCATAATAGGTTCATCCTATGTAAAATTACTGCATCTTATAACATAGAGACATACATCAAAGGACACTGTGAGTAGAAGGCCCAGTAAGGAAAGAAAGGGAACCAATTTACTTGTGATATCAATAAGAACTTGATAAAAAAAATAAAGACATGAGAAATGGAAGTATAGGAATATCATAATGAAAAGAACTTGAAACATACCTTGCATATGTGGGTAAAACATTTCATTTATACATTCATGAACATATCACCAAGGTTCAACCCCAAGGTGTCATAAAAATTACCAAGGTTATTCATCAAAGGTATCGTGAAACTTTTCATCTCTAGAGATAAATTATTTACCCAATGAGTTAGAGAGATAACAGGGTGCACCCTTAATATATCTTTAATTTCATGTGATCCAAATATATCATAATCAAACATTTCATAAATAACCCATAGAGAATAAAAGAAATGGGTTTCATTTCAAAATCATGACGTTTTAAAAAGTACTAAAAAATAAGATCATTATGTCATTTATAACCAATGGAAAGAGAGTGTGGGTTATATGTATGTCAATTACAGAATCAAATATATATTTTTAGTGCATTTATGAACACCCATAGAAACAAAATAGTACTGGGTATTCACATAAATAAAACAAGAAAATTTCTTGAGAGAAAGAGAGATAAATTTTGTGACGAAATTTGTGCTGCATAACGGCTATATAACATGGTTTTAGAAAATAATAAAAAGAGATGGGAAAAGGGACTATCATCCATAAATGAATCATTTTATAGTATAGGGATGTAATAAAATATAAATAAGATCATGTTCTGAAAATTTAGATGACATACCACAAGAAAAGGAAACTTGAAAGGAAAGAGAAAATGCGATTTCTTTTATGAAAATTTAGCAGCCTAATGACGTCACTTAAAATTTCAGAAAAACAATTGATGAGAGAAGAAAGGTTCTATAATCATTTGGAAATGAAATGGAAAGTATAAAATATATATAATAACAATACCCCACATAATAAAATGGAACTATAAGACATAACATAAAGGAAGTCATGACTTAAAAGAGGATGGTGAAAGGATCCCTTACCTTGAAGAGTAACTTTGAAAGCTTGAAGATAGAGACATTGGGAGGCTTGAGGGAACATTGGGAGGATTCTAGAGAGAAGAGGGCAGAGTTTTGACGAACTTAAATGGATTTTAGTGAAGAGGAAGTGGGAGTTTGGGTGAGTTTATATAGGAAAGGAGATGGAATTGTTTATTATTTAGGTTTGGGACACCTCACATTAAATTAAACAAAAACACAAACCATCCCATGTTTTTTCCCATGGTTTCTGCCAATAGGGATTGGAAAAAAATATTTTATAAGTGTAATGGCCAAAATTCTGAAAATAATAGGTTTTCTTATGTGGAGGTGAGTCACACTCTCAAGGAAAACAATTTATAAAGACAAAACGTTATATAAGTCTTGGAGGGTTCACTAAAGCTTTTTAAAATAAATCAAACAAACCCAAAATCACATTATTTTAATGTTAAAACATATATTGTCCGAACATAAAGTTTATTGTATTTTATTACATCACTATTGGATCATTACGATGTCATAAAACACATAATATATTTAAACAGTATTTAATTTTTACCAAAAAATTTGACTATCTCAGAAAATTATGAAAAATTCACCATTGGATAATTTTGATGTCCTGATTCCAGAAATAATATTCATTTTATCTAAATAATTTTATAAATATGATAATTCTCACTTTTAAAATAAGAACTGACATTTATCAAAAATTCATGGATTTTGACAAAAAAGGCTTCCAAACCATAATAAAAATTACAATTGCATTCATAAAATTATACGATCAGTTATATTTAATAAAAATTAATTTAATAATAATAATAATAATATTTTATTAAAATATTATTTAATTCAAAAATTCATTAATTCATCAAAATATATTTCTTAGTTGAATATTTAACTAAAAATACTATTTGTGCTCTAAAAACTATTTACAAAGTAACAATAATAAAATGAAAGTACATTCATTATTATATAAAAAAATAATTTACATAATCATAGTACTAGGGTCTTGTTACATAAACCCTTAAAACACCTACATAAGACCTTAGGGTAAGGTTCGTGATGGTGCCATACTCTTGGGGTGGCTCAGATAACATTGCTCAAGTGGTAATCTCTATCAACTTCCACTTCTACCATAGGTGGTTACACTTGAGCTTAATGTATTCAACCTCATCTTGGGATTGGTCAAGAGAAAAGCCCAAAGACTCAACCTCCTTTCCAAGCTTTGATAAATGGGCTTCATACGGGGCAAGTCTAGTGGATGAGGCCATTGCTTCCTTTGTCTGAGTCAAAACGATTTCTTAAAGCCCTATATTTATACTAATCATGTGATCAATGTTCAATGGTTATATTAGAAATGGTCACAAATCTTAACAATATTTTAAAAACCAAAAACATAAAACAAAATAAGTGCATATGTTGTATAACCATTTCACATATTTAATTAGATTAAGAGAGATTTTCATTAACAAACATTTGGGTCATTACAATCTTCCCCCCTTAAGAAATTTCGTCCCCAAAATTTTAACTCATACCTTAAAAAGAGAAAAGTTGTGGGTATTTATTCATCATAGAATCTTCCGGTTCCCACGTGGCTTCTTCTCATTTGTGGTTCCTCTACAACACCTTAACAAGGTTGGTAGTCTTGTTGCGTAGAACCTTTTCTCTACGATCCAAGATCTCCACTGGATGCTCCTCATAAGAGAGGTCATGTTCTAGTTGTACCACCTCTGGGTTTAGTACATGTGAAGGGTCAGGTATGTACTTCCTCAAAAGGGAAATGTGGAAAACATCATGAAATTTTGCAATATTTAGAGGAAGTGCAAGACGATAGGCCACTGATCCCACACAATCAAGGATTTCATAGGGGCCAATGTACCTAGGGATGAGCTTCCATTTCTTCCAAAACCTCATGAATCTCTTACATGGTGAAATTAAAAGAAAGACTTTGTCACCAACATCTAACTCCAAGTCCCTTCGACAGTTGTTGGCATAGCTCTTTTGCTGAATCTGAGTAGCTTTAATGTGTTGCTGGATGGCGTGGAATTTTTCTATCATCTCTTGTACAAGATCATGCCCAAGAAGCTTTCTCTCACCATCTTCATCCCAACAAGTAGGATTTCTACATCGCTTCCCATATAGAGCTTCATAGGGTTCCATTTTAATGCTCAAGTGGAAGATATTATTGTAAGAGAACTCAACTAAAGGGATATGTTGATCCCATCCACCTTTAAATTCCATTGAGAATGTTCTCAGAATGTCCTTGAGTGTTTGAATAGTCCTTTCAGATTGGTCACTAGTTTGGGGGTGGAAGGCCATACTAAAATTCAAGTCAATGCTTAGATCATGTTGAAGACTTCTCGAGAATTTTTATGTAAACCTTGGATCACGATCAAATACTATAGAAAGTGGAACTCCATGCAGCCTTACCACTTCCTTCACATAAATCCTGGCAAGTTGATCAAGAGAGAAGTATTTCTAAATGGAGATAAAGCGGGCAGTCTTGGTTAGAAGGTCCACAATAACCCATATCACATTATTTTCTTTGGAAGTTTTTGGGAGACTAGTGACGAAGTTCATAGTGATATTGTCCCACTTCCATGCTGGTATGGGTAGTGATTTTAATACCCCTTTAGGAAGTTGTCACTCTGCCTTCACTTGCTGATATACCAGGCACATTAAAGTGTAGTCAGCAATCTCACTTCTCATATTATCCCACCAATAATGATCAAGAAGTTCCCTATATATTTTTTTTCTCCCAGGATGTATAGAGAAAGTAGAGCTATGATATTTTTCCATCAGCTCCTTCTTTATTTCTGGAATAGATGAACACATAGTCTTGTATGAAATTTTAGTACACCTTTTTGATCAATATTGAACTTAGACAACATCCCATCCTTCACAACCTCAAACTTCTTCTGTAACAAAGGATCTTCTTTTTAATATTTCTTGATCTTCTCTAGTAATGACAGTTGAGAAATCATTTGGGTTAGGGTTGATGATGTCACTTCCCTTATAATTCCCATGTCCAAATTTACTAGGCCATTGATCCAAGGATCTTTTTGAATCCTCATCATGGAAAGAACAACTAGATATTTCCTGCTTAATGCATTAACAAATTTTTTTGATCTTCTAGGACGATAATGAATTGAACAATCATAGTCTTTAAGAATTTCCAACCATCTCCTTTGTCTCGTGATCAATTCATTTTGTGTGAAAATATACTTCAAACTTTGATGGTCTGTGTATATATCACATTTCTCCCCATAAAGATAGTGCCTCCATATCTTCAGAGAAAAAACGACTACATCTAGCATTAAATCATGCATAGGATAGTTCTGCTCATGATTCTTCAACTGTCGAGATGCATAATCAATGAATTTGTCATTTTTCATGAGGATTCGCCCAAGCACTTTCAGATATTCATCGCTAAAAATAACGAATCCTTCTCTACTTGAGGGATGACTTAACATGGGTGTAGTAACCAATCTCTTATTCAGCTCTTGGAAACTTTCCTCACACTCCTTTGTCCTGTTGAACTTGACCCCTTTTCAAGTTAACTTGGTTAATAGATTAGAAATCCATGAAAAGTTTTTCACAAAACTCCTATAATAACCCGCTAAACCAAGGAAAATACGAATCTCAGTTATTATTGTAGGCTATGGCCACTCCTCTACAACTTTTGTCTTTGCAGGGTCAACTATGATCCCTTAATTGGTAACAATGTTCCCCAAGAAAGCAACTTGTTGTAACCAGAAATCACATTTGCTGAACTTTCCAAAAATCCTCTCCTTCCATAGAGTTTGCAAAATAACCCTTAGATGATCTTCATGATCCTCACAAATTTTGGAATATATCAGAATATCATCAATAAAAACTACCACAAAGTTATCAAGGTAGTCATTAAAGACTCTATTCATCAAATCCATAATAATTGAAGGTGCATTAGTCAGTCTGAAGGGCATAAAAACAAACTCATAATGCCCATATCTTGATCGGAAGGTAGTTTTTGGAATATCTTCTTTCTTCACCCTCAATAGATGATAACCATAACGAAGATCAATCTTAGAGAAGAATTGAGCCCCAAAAAGTTGGTCAAATAAGTCATCAATTATTAGAAGAGGGTATTTGTTCTTTTCTGTAATCCCATTCAGTTATCTATAATCAATGCATAGCCACATCGATACATCCTTATTCTTCACAAAAAGAAATAGTGCTCCCCAAGGAGACACACTCAGTCGAATAAACCCCTTCTCCAAAAGATCTTGGAGTTGTTTCTTTAATTCTTCCAAATCCACATTTTCTATCCTATATGGGGTATTTGATATTGGATGAGATCCAGATACGAGCTCAATGGAGAACTCTACCTATATTTCTGGGGGAGGTCCGGGTAACTCCTCAAGAAATACATCAATGTATTCCTAGGCGATGAGGACATTTTCTATCCTTAAACTCTCATATCCTTGTTCTTCTTCAACGATCAACTCCATAAAGAAGGATATAGGTGGTTCTTCTATATAAAGATCAGGTTGAGATATCTCTCCTTGGAAGATAACTGTAGGTTTTACATTCAAGACTACTAAGATTTCCTTACTTCTTCATTTGATCTTAGCATTATACTTTGAGAGTCAGTCCATCCCTAGTATAATTTCAAATTCCATCCTGGTAATGACTACTAGATTTGTGATAAGATTGTGCTCATCAAAGTAAATACTAGAGTTTCTAAACACTAACGATGCTTGGATAATCCCATTAAGAGTCTTAAATGATAACTCTACTTTTAGAAAATCGGGGGTTGATTCTAAATTCTTTGAAAACTTGGAGGAAATAAAGGAATCCGTTGAACCAGAATCAAACAAAGTACTTGGTAGCTTTGAGAGAATAATAAGAGTACCTGCTACCACATCATTCGAATCTTCAACTTCAGCTATCGTGATAGCAAAAGAATGACCTTTCTCCCTTGGCCTTTTTTGAGGCTGATGGTGGTTCCCCTCCACTACCCTCAGATTTGGAAATTGATTGGAAAAGTACCCATTTTGTCCACACTTAAATCACTGAACATTAGGTAGGGACCGCACCATCTTCCCCTTGTCGTTAGTATTTTAAATTTGAGGTTTCAACTCACTACGACAATTCCTTGTAATATGGCCATCTCTTCCACACTTGTAGCATTTCCTGTTATTGAGTAGACAGTTCACCGAATGCTTTTTCCCACATTTATTACACATGGGAATTTACACTTTCTTGCCTCCTCTTCCTTGATCAAAGGTCCTACCTAAGATGGGATCCATTGATCTCTTCTTCTTATTTGATTTATGAGACCACTGCGTCTCACCAAACTACAGTTCGACTTTCATCATACTCCGCACGATCTCCTCATTGCTATCATAGTCTCAGTTGGAAATATTCTTCCGTATACGAGGTCTCAGTCTGCCGAATAATCTATCAACCTTGCCATTTGGATATATGACAAAGCTAGAGGTGTAACATGAAATCCTTGTGAAGTTCATCTCGTAGCTTCCCATAGATTCATTCTCCTTCCATTTCAACTCAAGAAACTCCTTCCCCATTCTTTTTCTCATCAATTCAGGGAAATACTTATTAAAGAATATACTTATGAACTCTTCCCACTCCATAGATTCAACTTCCACTCTTGGGCTTGTGTTTTTAATTAGTTTCCACCACTGATCAGCTTCTCCTTCTAGGTTATAAATATCCATGGTAACCTTCTCTTTTTCAGAACAGAAGAGCACAGAAAAAATATTCTTGATAGAGTTGATCCATTGTTTGGTAATCAATGGGTCAGTCGATCCACTGAAGGTTGGTGGTCGTTGATGCCTAAAGGATTCAATATAAAGATGTTCCCTTCTTGGTGAGATAGGTCTCTCAGCTTGATTCAAGTTATTTCCCATAACTTGAGTCAATTGGTTCATCATTCACATGAATGTTTCCATTCTGGCTTCCATCAGAGGGCTGTCAGCGCATGGTCCATTGTGGTCACCATTTGCACAATTCCTCCTATTTCCCGCCATTTTATAAAATAATAAAACCTTAGTGAGAAACTTACTTCATTTACAAATATTTTAACCATAAAGGATTTTATGTATTAAAACTTCATGCTTAAACAATTACATTTCTCTATAATTATTTCATAATGATTCAGTAAAAAGCTTGCAATTTACCAAACATATCCCCTAGGAGTCTCGTAACCAAGAGTGCAACAAGGCCCATTTTAGTGAACCATTTCCCATTTGAGTCTATCTCAAAGTAGTGTTTTAGAGTTTTACCCCTATGTACATCTGTTCTAGAGCCGCCTCTACCTACTTATATCCAGACAAGGATGTATTTGTTTGATTAACCACTTACTCATTACTCACCAAAATACCAGGAAGTTTTCTTATATGTAAAATTTTCTATAGGGTTATTCCTAAAGTTTTCATAGCTTAATTTCCATAAATAAATAAACTATACTTTGATACCAACTGTGGCATCCTGCCTTTTTAATACATAACTTTTCATTACATTTTACAAAAAAAGGATCTTTAAAGTCTAGTGTCTTGGAATTCAGGAACATAATACATGAAAAAAACATAAAAAATTCTGAAAATACACTTGTAATGATTCATCACAGGTTTATCCTAAGTAAAATTACTGCATCTTATAACTTGGAGACATACATCAAAGGAAAGGGTGAGCAGAAGGCCCAGTAAGGAAAGAAAGGGAATCAGTTTACTTGTGATATTAATAAGAACTTGATAAAAAAATAAAGACATGAGAAATGGAAGTATAGGAATATCATAACAAAAAGAACTTGAAAAATAAATTGAATATGTGGGTAAAACATTTAATTTAGAAATTCATGAACATATCACCAAGGTTCAACCTCGAGGTGTCATAAAAATTACCAAGGTTATTCAACATGGTATCGTGAAAGTTGTCATCTCTAGAGATAAATTCTTCACCCAATGCATTGGAGTGCTATCATGGAGAACCATTAATATGTTTTTAATTTCATTTGATCCACATAGATCATAATAAAACATTTCATAAATAACCCATATAGAATAAAAGAAATGGGTTTCATTTCAAAATCATGACCTTTTATAAAGTACTTAAAAATAAGATCACTATGTCATTTATAACCCATGGAAAAGGAGTGGGGGTTATATGTATGTCAGTTACAGAATAAAATATATCTTTTTTTGTATTTATGAACACCCATAGAAACTAAATAGGTTTGGGTATTCACATAAATAAAACAAGATAATTTCTTGAGAGAAAGAGAGAAATTTTGTGACGAAATTTCTGCAGCATAACAGCTATATAACATGGTTTTAGAAAATAATAAAAAGAGAGGGGAAAAGGGTATCCCATCCATAAATTAATAATTTTATGTATAGGTAAATAATAAAATAAAAATAAGATCATGGTGTGGAAATTTGGATGACATACCACAAGAAAAGGAAACTTGAAAGGAAAGAGAAAATGCGATTTCTTTTACGAAAATTCGGCAGCCTAACGACGTCACTTAAAATTTAAGAAAAAAAATTGATGATAGAAGAAAGGGTCTCTAATCATTTGGACATGAAATTGATAGTAGTAAATATATAGAAGAACAATCCCCCACATAATAAAATGGAACTATAATACATAATATAAAGGAATTCATGACTTAAAAGAGGAGGGTGAAATGATCCCTCACCTTGAAGAGTAACTTTGAAAGCTTAAAGGTCAGGACCTTGGTAGGCTTGAGAGCACCTTGGGAGGATTCTAGAGAGAGGATGGAAGAGTTTTTAAGAACCTAAAGGGATTTGAGTGAAGAGGAAGTGGGAGCTTGGGTGAGTTTATATAGGAAAGGAGATGGAATTTTTTATTATTTAGGTTTGGGAGACCTCACATTAAATTAAACAAACCACAAACCATCCCATGGTTTTTGACCATGTTTTCTTATGAAGTGGAGTGGAAAATTTTTTTTTATAAGGTAAATGACCAAACTTTTTAAAATAATAGGGTTTCTTATATGGAAGTGAGTTACACTCTCAAAGAAAACAATTTAAAAAGACAAAATGTTATATAAGTCTTGGAGGGTCCACTAAAACTTTTTCAAATAAAGAAAACAAACCCAAAAACACATTATTTTAATGGTAAAACATATATTATCCTAACATATAGTTTATTGTATTTTATTACATCACTATTGGATCATTATGATGTCATAAAACACATTACATATTTAAACAGTATTTAATTTTTACCCAAAAATTTGACTATCTCAAAAAATTATGAAAAATTCACCATTGGTTAATTCCAAAGTCCCGATTCCAGAAATAATTTTAATTTTATCTAAATAATTTTCAAATATGTTAATTTTTTCTTTTAAAATAAAAACCGACATTTATCAAAAATTCATGGATTTTGACAAAAATGGCTTCCAAACTATAATAAACATTACAATTTCATTCATAAAATTATACGATCATTTATATTTAATAAACATTAATTTAATAATAATAATATTAATAATATTTTATTAAAATATTATTTAATTCAAAAATTTATTAATTCATCAAAATAGATTTCTTAGTTTAATATTTAACTAAAAATACTATTTGTGCTCTAAAAACTATTTACAAAGTAAAAATAATAAAATTAAAGCACATTCATTATTATATAAAAAAATAATGTACATAATAATAGTACCAGGGTCTTGTTACATAACCCCTTAAAACACCCGCATAAGACCTTAGGGTAAGGTGCGCGATGGTGACAGACTCTTGGGGTGGTTCATATAACATCGCTCGAGTGATAATCTCTATCAACTTCCAATTCTCCTGTAGGTGGTTCAACTCGAGCTTAACGTATTCAAGCTCATATTGGGCTTGATCAAGAGAAAAGCCCAAAGATGCAACCTTCTTTCCGAGCTATGATAAATGGGATTCATATGGGGCAAGTCTACTGGATAAGGCTATTGCTTCCTTTTTCTGAGTTAATAGGATTTGTTAAAGCCCTATATTTATACTAATCATGTGATCACTGTTCAATGACTATATTAGCAATGGTCTCAAATCTTAAAGGTATTTTAGAATCCAAAAACATAAAATGAAATAAGTGAATATGTTGTATAACCGTTTCAGATATTTAATTAGATCAAGAGAGATTTTAATTAACAAATGTTTGGGTCGTTACAATAACGATTGACACTTCCATAGAGGTATGATACTATGCATGATGTTTTTCATGTGTCACAACTTTTATGGTGTCACCACAACCCTTCTCATGTGATCGATATGGATGATGTTGATCTTAAGATAGATGCGTCCTTTAAGGAGATGCTGATACATGTGTTGGATCACAATTAGAAAGTGTTGCAGGGGAATACCGTGCTGATAATTCATGTATTGTGGAAACCTGACCATATTTAGGAGGAAATATAGGAGAGAGAAGTATATATACGGGCTTAGTGGCCTGATATTTTTAACTTGAAATCTCAGAGGTGGTTGGGAGCATAGCTTAAGGACGAGCTGTTATAAGGTGGGGAGATTGTAATATTTTGAACTTTTTTGGAGATGTATCTAGATCATATTAGGTCCTATTTTTCCTTGTTTTGAGTACTATTTTTTTGGGTTGTACCTTGGGTGTGTTTGAGTGAGATTTTGAGAAAATTGGATGAAAGAGGGGTAGTGGACGATTGGTACACAATTTTTCCAAACCGTGCACCCATCCCACTAAACTATGTGAACCGAGGAATAGGGGATTCACACGGCTGGAACACAATTTTTTAAATAGTTAACCCTTTTTAAACTGTTCTCCACCCTAAAAGAGGTTCATAGTTAAGGAACATGGTTTGGAAAACCGTGGACCCTACCTAGGAAACTGTGCATGTTGTTTTAATTATCCCTAAAATTAGATTTTAAATTCTCAAACCTCCTAGTATTAACCCTAAGTCAAACCTAGCTCGACCCTTAATGAATTATTTTATTTTATAGACTCTTAGATGGATTCCAAGACCTTATGACCTATATTCTTTATGATTAAAATCCCAAATTAAAGATCTGCACCTCTCTTGGTAAGTGAATCTTATGCCGTATGGTTTCCTCTTTATTTACTATTCTTTCCCCAACCTTTTAAGGGATGTATTCCCTATTAGTTTTTGATTTATTTATAGGTTTTATGGTTCATGATCCATTTGTTATTGTTTTTAGGATTTGATTAAATATACCATTCTTCATCGTGGGTTAGACCTTTCCATTTTAATTTGGGGAATTTCTATTAAGATATCGCTTGTCAACAATTTTAGGTAGGTGGTCTAAATTCCAATAACATAATCTTAATTTAATTACATGTATGAAATTTTGAGATTTCTATTTCCATTATTGGGAAATTTAATTGATAATTTAATTGATTTGTTTTAATTTACATGTGTTAACGATTTAAGTTAAATTGGGGAAATTTAATTATGGAATTGAATTAATTAATTATTGAATTAATTAATGGGATATTGGGGATGTGGAATTGAATTAATTAATTGGTGAATTAAGAAATGGGATGTCATGATTGTGAATTATATTAATTAATTGGTGAATTAATTAATGGATTATTGTGATTGTGAGATTGAATTAATTAATTAATGAATTAATTAATATATTGTTGTGATTATGCAATTTATTGAATTGGGTTAATTAACTGGGGAATTAATTAATGAGAATTACTGTGATTATTCAATTGGTTGAATTGGATTAATTAATTTTTGAATTAATTAATTGAAAGTGTGATTATGAATTGTGAAATAGGATTAATGTTGATTAAACTTGATAAAATTTATATTTTGATACATGTGATTGTGTGATATTCATGTGTGGGACGTGGTTTGATGCATCAAAATCCCATAGTGATAAATACTTATGATTGTGTGATATTCATATGTGGGACATGATCCACTACAACAAAATCCCATAGTGATAAATTGATTTATATTCATGTGTATGAAATGTACTGCTACATGAAAATCCCAGAGTGATAAAAGAGTGTGGGAAATAGACTGCTACTTCAAAATAACATTTGTGCTTTTGTTTGATAAATGATTTGTGGGTCAAAGACTACTGCTTCAAATAAACATAGGGTCTTAGACATGATGATCTAGTCCCAAAACTTTGGAATTGTACTATAGTTCTAGTTATCTATAATATTAATTAAAATGAAATGGATAATGAAATCCTAAGTATTATAATGATTTGTGAATTGAATATGTGATATGGATCAGACTCTAGTACAGGATGAAGTAGGTTAAATAAAGAGTAATTTATTAAATTTAAACTATTTACTTTTTTTATTGTATTTATTCCTTATACAACTGCATAAACTATTATTTAATGGATTTTTTAGATGCTATTGGTGATGGCCTACTAAGTTGTAATCACACCCTACTCAGGTTTCCTGATTGGTACATGATCGCACCATGATTCACTGTTTCATTTTCACCCTTACATCACTATGCTAAACTTGTTTTATATTGAAAATTATAAAAATAATAACAAATTTCACTTCATGTTTGATTGAATTATTTTGTATTTTTTACTTTTAAAAAGGGAAATGATACTTATTTTGATAATATCATTGAAGGTGGAGGTGATTTGGAGGGCCCGTGATGATGTCCAAGGAAAATGGGCTAAACTGCATAGGACCCATGCACACCAGTGGACTCAAACACACATTTCTACTAAAATGTGCATTGAAATGGGCTACAATGTTTTGGGATAGTCCAAAATTTAATGGTATAAATTTCATATTAAGGAACTGAAGCCTCATTCGACCTCTAATATTCCCATTCAAACATATCTGTCCAAAGAATCAAATCTGCCCAAAGTCAAATGTAGTGTTCTATATTTTATCAATATCTCGAGGTGTAGTTGTCCAAATGGTGCCAAACATTTTGTAGAGATTTTAAAGATGTGGGGAAACATGTTTCTAGTTTTTTCCAAAGCAATATTTGACTGTCAAGTGTTCAAAAACCATTGGCCAAGTGGTTTTACACAATCTATGTTCCCAAAAACACCTTCCACTTTGCCTATAAAATGGAAGCTTGGGATCCTCATTTGGGAGTTCGTCCAGGAGGAAAATATATGGAATTTTGGAGATCCAAAGGAGTCCTCTCATCATAAAAGTATTTCTGGATGCTCCAATCCTCATATGGGGATTAAGGATGAAGGTAAAGTACTACCAGAGCTTCCTCCTCCTCCCGATGTCAAGCTAAATTAAGTGAAATAATTTTTATTTTAACACCGATTGGGTTGATATTTTAAGTGGGAATATTGGGTTGTTCCAATTGGACAAGAAAGAGTCCTATTTATCTCACACATAAATAAGATTTCAGTATGATTTGGAAGCATTTATTCTCTATGCTTGATACCCAAACCTTGACAACACGATTGTTGTGTCAAGGGGTTGTTATTTGAGCGTCGTTTTAGAGGAAAGAGGGAAGTTGAGATCTTGACAACTCTCAACCAAAGGATTCCATTAAACTATGTGTATTTTTAATAATTATCAACTCACCATGATGTGTAGTGAACTTGAAATTATCTCCTTATCTTAAAATTCTAAAACACCACTTTTATTTATCAACTATTAAACTCTTTAAATCAAGTCATTTTCTTCAAACTGTTTTAAAACCACCCCTCTTTTAGTACTTATTGTTAAAAACTCACACTCTAAACCCACAAATTATCCTTGAGATATGACCTAGGGTGTAACCTATACTACAAATCAACCTTAAAATCATAATCAATTTGACGTGTCATGATAGCGCGACCAAATTTCGGCGCCATTTCCGGGGAGCACTTTGGTTTTTAGTGCGTGTTTTTGATAAGATATTTGTAAATTTTGTGAATGTTTATTTACCTTTTCTATCCTTTTGTGTTATGATTTATTTGTTGTGTAGGTTTGGTGCATGATACATTCTAATCTGGGATATTTATCTCCCTTTGAATTCGAACCAGAGAGGATCCTACATCAGCGACATCGAGACATAGAAGAGAACCCTTCGAAGAAGGACACACAAAACATTGACACTCTTCTTGATCCTTCCTCTTCTTCTTTTGAAACCAATATCAAAACTGAAATAAACTTTCATAACATGGATGAAAATAACTGTACATTATAAGAACTAACCTCACATTATGTTGATATCTAACCCACATACATTCAAATGCAATGCGAGGAACCCAATTTTGAACTAATATCTCGTCTAATTCATTTATTACCAAGATTCCATGGACTTTCTAGAGAAGATCCACATAAACACTTAAAATAATTTCATACTATGTGTTCTACATTAAAACCTACAAATGTGTATGAAGAACATGTAATGCTAATAGAATTCTCATTTTCATTAGAAGACACTGAAAAAGACTAGTTTTACTATGTTAATTCACCAATTAGAGGCTGGGTGGACATGAAACACCTTTTTCTTGAAAAATATTTCCTAGCCTCTTGAACTGCAACTATAAGGAAAGAAATCTATTGTGTAAGGAAGTCACAAGGGGAAAAATTACATGAATATTGGGAATTCTTTAAAAGGTTATGTTCAATTTTCCCACACCACCAAATAAGTGATCAACTTTTAATTCAATATTTTTATGAAGGTTTAATTCCTATTGATAGAAACACGATTGATGCTGCTGCAGGTTGTGCGTTGGAAGATAAGACCCCAATTGTTGCAAGAACCCTGATTGAGAATATGGAACATAACACTCAACAAATTGGTACAAGGTCTAATGTACCCATTCGAGGATTCCATGAAGTGAAAAGTACTGAATTCGGGAAGAAGGTAGACACAAATTTTGATTAGGTAAGTACCCTTCTACGACCACTTGACCTCTCCCAAGGGAAATCTCAATCTCCTCCTCCCATCCATTGTAGAATCCACTCTTCTGACACCCATTATTCTGATCAATGCCCCCAATTTAGAGAAAATTCTGAGATTTGTGAGGTAATCTTCACAGGACGCCCCAATAACCAACCCTTTAGGTAAGAACCATACTATCCATCCAACTCTAGGCAGAAATAAAACCAAGCTTATAGGAAAGGGAGGTATTCAAACCATCCACATCAACCATGGAACCAATAAGGTCAGAGTAGTCATCCACCACCTAGAAATCCTGAACCACCCCAAAGGCCTTTCCAACCACCCCCTCTCAAACCCAAGCCTTGACTAGAAGATATGATGAAACAAATGGTTTCCAATAATCTCAAATTCCAAAAAACCACCCAGGCAGCCATACAAGACCTCAAAACCCAATTAGGCCAACCAACTAGCTCAGTGGGGGGAAACTCAAAGTCACAGGTCGGGTAAACTACCATCTCAACTAGTAGTTAACCCTAGAGATAAAGGAAATATTAGTTCCATCACCCTTAGGATTGGAAAATAGATGAATCCTCTATTAGAGTCATCCCCTCTTGAGGAATCCTCCATCCCAACCATTAAAAATGTTCCAAATGTTGAAAAGCCATGTCTTGAGAGAAGCCCTTCCAAAGGAAAGAGTGTGCATGTTGAAGAGTATCCTATCCAAACCATTCCTCTTCCATTTCCACAAAGGTCCACCCAACCTAGGAAACAAAAGGAAAATGAACTAGATAAGGAAATATTAAAAACTTTAAAAAAAGTGTAGGTAAAAATCTCGTTGATTGATGTTGTGAAACAAATTCCAAGATATGCAAAGTTTATGAAGGATATGTGTACACACCAAAGGAAACTTCGTGGATATGAAAAGGTGATCTTGGGGAGGAACATATCAGCATTAATAGATCCATCACTTCCCCCCAAGTGTAACAATACTGGGATATTCTTGATTCCATGCACCATAGGGGAGTATTATTTTTCTAATGCTATGATTGATTTAGGTGCTTCTATCTCACTCCATTTACTCTACATTGCAGGTTGGTGAACTAAAGCCCACTGGAATAGTCGTTCAGCTATAAAATCAGAGTACAACACACCCTTATGGTGTGTTAGAGGATGTTCTTATGAGGGTTCAAAAGTTAATTTTTCCTGCTGATTTTTATGTGCTTAAAATGGAATATGATATGATGAATGGAGATTCCCCAATTATATTGGGGTGACCTTTCTTGAAAACCGCCAAAACCATAATTAATTTCCATAATGG
Organism: Viscum album; assembly: GCA_963277665.1. NCBI lineage: Eukaryota > Viridiplantae > Streptophyta > Magnoliopsida > Santalales > Viscaceae > Viscum > Viscum album. The sequence continues at coordinate 655,818,411 of OY728123.1, forward strand.
TACATTATCTATGGAATTTGGTGGTGACATATTCCATTTCAATATACTTGATGCCAAGAAGCACCCTTCAGAAGAACATTCCGCTCTCTCAGTAAATTAAATTAATGTACACCCTTCCCCTGAAAACACTTCTTATCATTCCCCCGATCCCTTTTCCAAGTTTTCTTCATTGATTGAAATTATAGGTAATGAATAATGCGTTTATTGTTGTAGTGGTCTAGAAAAGTGTCATGCATGTTTATTTATTGCTGATTTCTTTAACACTGAGGATCCACTGATCATCGATGATACTTATAATATTATAAAATCTTACTAATCATTTGAGGATGTTACCATTGAGCAGTTTGATGAGATCAGTGTCCTCTCACTTTCACACACACTCCCATCAATCCAAAATCCACCTGAATTGAAACTAAAACAACTGCCTCATGATTTAAAATATTCATATCCTGAGAATGGAAACAAGTTACCTGTCATCATTTCTAGTTCACTCCCCCCTGAGCATGAATTGCGACTGCTTGAACTTTTAAGGGAGTATAAAAAATCTTTGTGATGGACACTTGATGAAATTCTTGGTATTATCCCATCAATTTTTACACATCATATTTTATTAATTGATGATGATAAACCAGTGAGGCAGGCACAACGTCTACTGAACCCAAACCTCCTAGATGTTGTGAAAAAGGAAGTGACAAAATTATTGGATACTAGAATCATTTACCCCATCTATGACAGCTAGTGGGTCAGTCTCATTCAAGTAGTTCTGAAAAAAACTGGCCTTACTGTAATCAAAAATAAAAATAATGAACTGGTTCCAACTTGTGTGAAGAATAGTTGGTGTGTCTGTATAGACTATCGCCGACTAAACCAACACACTAGGAAGGGACATTTCCCTTTTCCATTCATTTACCAAATTCTAGAGAGGCTAGAGGGTAAGTCCCATTACTGTTTTTCTGATGGTTATTCTTGATATTTTTAAATCCATATTTCCCCTGAGGACCAGGAAAAGGAAAAATTCACTTGCCCCTTTGGCACATTTTCACATAGGAGTATGCCATTTGGTCTATGCAATGCTCTGGGTACTTTCCAGATATGTATGTTTAGTATTTTTTCAGATTACTTGGATAATTTCAAGGAAGTTTTCATGGATGATTTCAATATTTATGGCTCATCTTTTGATGAATGTTTGGGTAGTCTTGGTCTAGTCCTACGTCGCTGTATTGAAAAGAATCTTATATTAAATTATGATAAATGAAATTTCATGGTGCGACATGGTATAGTTTTGGGACATGTCATTTTTGGGAATGGTATCCAAGTAGATAAATCAAAATTGAATGTCATTTCTTCCCTAATATTTTCCAAAAATGTACGGGATGTGCGGTATTTCCTAGGTCATGTTGGATTTTACCATTGTTTCATTCATGACTTTAGTAAAATTGCACCCCCCCCTCTTTTGGTTACTCCAAAAAGAAAAAGAATTTGTTTTTGATAATGAATTTGAGGAAACTTTTAATAAGTTAAAGTTGACTCTCACATCACCCCCAGTAATCCAACCACATCAGTGGAATTTACCATTTGAGCTCATGTGTGATGCCTCTAACTATGTAGTTGGGGCAGTCTTATCAAAAAGGGTCTATGGAGCTCCACATATCATTGCCTATGCCACACGTACATTGGACCCTACCCAAGAAAACTACACCACAACTGAAAAAGAATTTCTTTCCATTGTGTTTGCTTTGTATAAATTCAGGTCATATCTTTTAGGGTCCAAAGTCATTGTTTTCTCAGAACATGTAGCCCTCCGGTATCTCCTTAAGAAATCAGAAGCCAAACAACCTCTCATTTGCTGGATGATCCTCCTTCAGAAATTCAATTTAGAAATTAGAGATAAAAAAAGAGCATAGAATGTGGTGGCTGACCATATCAGTAGGATTCACCCATCATCAGACATTGAATCATCCCCATGTATTCCCATAAATGATTTGTTTCCTGATGAGCAACTGTACTGAGTGTAAGATGTTATTCCTTGGTATACTGAAATTGTAAATTATTTAGTAGCATCTTTCATTCCTACTGATTTCAATAAAAATCAGGTTGACCGTTTAAAACATGAGTCCTGTTGGTACATTTGGGATGACCCCTACCATGGGAGAACATGTAGTGATCAAGTCCTTAGGCATTGTGTCCATGATAGTGAGTTTTAGTCCGTCCTTAGATTCTGCCACACTCTTGCTTGTGGGGGCCACTTTGGTCCCCAACAGACTACTCACAAAATCATTGATTCTGGTCTCTTTTGGTCAACATTTTTTTGGGATGCCCATGATTTTTTTAAATCTTGTTCTCATTGTCAAAGAATGAGTAATGTCTCTAAAATAAATGAAATGTCACAACCACCATTTCTCTTTCATGACATTTTTAATGTTTGGGGTATTGAATTTATATGGCCATTTCCCAATTCCTTTGGAAACTTGTACATTCTTCTAGCAGTTGATTATGTGTCAAAATGGGTAGAGGCAAGAGCCACAAAGACTAATGATTCTAAGGTAGTTGTATAATTTTTGAGAACACAAATCTTTTTTAGGTTTGTCTTACCTAGGTTGATCATTATTGACCAGGGTTCTGATTTATGAAACTGAACAATGAAATCAATTTTGTGTCGGTATGGGGTCATTCATCGAGTGTCTACTTCATATCACCCACTGACCAATGGTCAAACTAAGGTGTCAAATAGAGTGGTAAAAAAAATTCTTGAAAAAACGGTTCAACCCAATAGGAAAGATTGGAGTCTTAGACTCGATGATTCATTATGGGCTTACCGTACTACCTTTAAGACTCCCATTTGAATGTGACCATATCGACTGGTGTTTTGAAAGAGTTGTCACCTCCCTGTTGAGATTGAGCACCATGCCTATTAGGCCATCAAACAATGAAATTATAATCTTTCTGGTGCATATGCTCAAAGTAAGTTTTAGATTTAGGAGCTAGAATAAATGAGAAGAGATGCATTTGAGAACTCCAAAATTTATAAGGAGCATACCAAGTCTGCCCACGATCATATTATCCTTCATCACCAGTTCCACATTAGACAGAAGGTCCTCCTTTATAATGCGAGGCTGAAGTTGTATCCAGGTAAGCTTCGTTCCCGCTAGTTTGGCCCATACACTACTACTAATGTCTCTCCATTTGGTGTTTTCTAGGTTCAAAATGAAGAAACCAAGAAAACCTTCACTGTCAATGGACAGTGGCTGAAGCACTTCCATGAATCTATTTTGGAGCCCCTGATGGAGGAACTCTATGTTCAAGAAGCAATCTATGAATGAAACTCACTAAGTTTTATCCTTCCTTCACACATTTTGTTTTATCACAGTGAGGACACTGTACAGTTTATTTGTGTGGGGGGGGGGGTGGGTGGGTATATTCCTAGTTTAGTTAGTAATTTGCATCATCTTTCATCTTTCTCACTTTTTAGATTTCTGAATTGTATTGTTACTTTACCCTTCCCTCACCCTCATTTTTGTACCAGAATATTAATTTTTTATGCCCACTTTATCATGGAAAATGATGCCCGTTTAATCATGGAAGTTATTGAAAATGCATGTGGAGTTTCTGTATTTCATGTTGTTTTAACATTCATTTTTTTTGATTAAATGTGCATTTCAACAAGAATTAAATACTATAGTGTGACTTTCTTTGTAAGTTTAGTTCTTTGTTGATGATATAAATGGTTGTATAATTTCGAAACCTTTGAGAAGAATGGTGCACTTTTTTGTGAATAGTTTAAAGGAAAATTGTGTCACTTAATCTCTCCACATATTTTTGGACCCAACCATGAAATGTGAAAATTTCTTACTTAATGGAAGGTAAATATAAGTTAGGATTATTTTTCTATATATTCCAAAATCATTTTCCATACATTTTTCACTTATCCAATCTATTTAATTTATGTACCAAATTGACCTATGCATGTGTACCTGTTATCCAACTTTTGTACGTACTCAAAAAAACAAAAAAAACAAAAAAAGGGTTGTATATTGGGAAGGTCAAAAACCACCCTTCCTCAACCTTTGATCTTGTTATAACTATTACAATTAGTGTCGTGAGGAGATCAAACATGGGTTGGGAGAAGAGTGTGAGATATGTTCTAAGTGCAAATTTTGAAAAATTAATAAATGAGGGAAGTGATGAAATGTACAACGTATGGGGATATCTAGGTCAGGAGATCATGGTTTGACTTCTAGTAATTCTTAAGTGAGTGGGTCTTGAAATTTGATTGTAAAGGATGTGGGGCATGTTTAGTGGAAAGAATCCTGTATTTAGACAATTATTAAAATAACTTACATTTACTTGATAAAAAGTGGAAAGAATAACATGAAATGGTTGTCACACACACACGTGGATAATTAGTGACATGATTAACTTTTGAATTATTTTCTTTGATTGGTATCATGTATCTCTTGTAATTTCATTTGGATACAATTTTTGAGATGTCTTTTTCCATGATCACTGAGAATAACTCCTCAGTGTGATTTTTTCTTTGATCACATTTCTATTAAGAATTAAATTTTCATTGAATGTTAAATTTTTATGAAGTTGGAAATATATACATGCATAATTTTTGAAATTATGACTTTTACTAGGAGTGAAAATGTTTAGGTGTGGGGGTGTGATCGCCCTGTGATTCACTGTTTCATTTTCACCCTTACACCAATGTGCTTAACTTGTTTTATATTGAAAATTATAAAAATAATAACAAATTTTACTTCCTGTTTGATTCAATTATTTTGTATTTATTACTTTTAAAAAGGAAAATTATACTTTTTTTGATAATATCATTGAAGGTGGAGGTGATTTGGAGGGCCTGTGATGATGTCCAAGAAGAATGGGACAAAATGCATAGGATCCATGCACACCAGTTGAAGAAACCGAAAATTTATACTAAAAAATGCCTTCAAATAGGCTGCACTTTTGTGGTCTGGTCCAAAATTTAATGGGATACATTTCATATGAAGGAACTGAATCCTCATTCGGCCTTTAAGATTCCCATCCGAACTGATATGTCCAGAGAATCAAATCTACACAAAGTCAAATGCGGTGTTCTATATTTTATCAATATCTCGATCCATAGTTGTCCAAATGGTGCCAAACGTTTAGTGGAGATATTAAAGAGGTGGGAAAACATGTTTCTAGTTTTTTCCAAAGCGATATTCAACTGTAAAGTGGTTAAAAACCATCAGCCTAGTGGTTTTACACAATCTGTGTGCCCAAAACCACCTTCTACTTTGCCTATAAAATGGAAGCTTGGGATCGTCTTTTGGGAGTTAGGCCAAGAGGCAAAGCTCTGGTATTTTGGGGATCCAAATGATTCCTCTCATCATCCAAGTATTTCTAGAGCCCCCTATCCTCATAGGGGGATCAAGGATGAATGAGAAGTTTCACCCGAGCTTCCTCCTCCTCCCGATGTCGAGCTAAACGGTGGACGATCATTTCGAGGGAGCTACATACACTTGGGAGGTAGTTACAACACTTTTTATTCTACTGTTTTTGTGTAATTTGTGTGCTAAATATTTCAATTATTTTTTATATTGACATGATTCTCCTCTAATTGCATTTCTATTGTTAAAATTAAGTGAAACACTTTTTATTTCAACACTGATTGGGTTGAGATTTTAAGTGGGAATCTTGGGTTGTTCTGATTGGACAAGAAAAGAGTCATATTTATCTCACACATACATAAGATTTCAGTACACTTTGGTAGCCTTTCTTCTCTATTCTTGATACCCAAACCTTGACAACACGATTTTTGTGTCAAGGGGTGGTTCTTTGAGCATCATTTAAGAGGCAAGAGGGAAATTGAGATCTTGACAACCCTCAACCAAAGGATTCCATTAAACCATGTGTATTTTTTAGAATGATGAACTCACCAAGTTGTTTAGTGAAATTTAAATGATCTACTTATCTCAAAATTCTAAAACACCACTTTTATTTATCAACTATTAAACTCTTTAAATCAAGCCATTTTCTTTAAACTGTTTTAAAACCACCCCTCTTTTAGTACATCTTTTTAAAAACGCACACTATAAACCCACGAATGCTCCTTGAGAGATGACCTAGGGTATTACCTTGACTAAAAATCAACCTTAAAATCATAATCAATTTTATGTGTCATGACATCGCGGTCAATACCCAAATAGATTTCATGGTTGTAGGATAGGTTATGGGAAATGAACCTTATGTTAAGTGACTGATATGGGATGGATCATGGATGGAGGAACAAGATTTGGTGTTGGGACCCACTGGGGAATCGTCAGAGTCATTATTTATTTTGGGTTTTTCATATTGACACTTAGAATATTTTTGGCATTACATATCTTCTGTTTAGTTTTGGATATTATATTTCATGTTTTAGTCATCATGTGATATTGGTTTGGTTATGGTTATGTCATTTATTTATTCTTATTTATTTCCACAATTTTTATACTTTCATAAAGTGATTATATTCTCCCCAAGATCGATATTAAACCCTTGCTTCTAGTCAGAGGATTCTGGCATATGGGGAGGCACGCCTGAGGTCATGTAACCGGATGGCTTGGGGCACCATGTGTGGCATCTGGGTTGGGATGTTACATTTATGAATCAGGTTTATTATCTCTTGATTAAACAATATTATGTCATGGTATTTTTTTTGATCATTTGAGATTACCTTTCCTTATATTATTCCTTATGGAAAAATCTTATTGTTCCATATACTTTTTAATAAGATATTTCTCCCACGATTATTTATTATCACAAGATTATGATATAACCCTTGATGACACACTGATATGTTTATCCCTTACCGAGCGTTTGAGCTCACACATTTCTTATTTTTTCCATTCCACAAATTATGTATATGATTGTAACTTTTGAGAGGTCTTAAAGGGGGAATAGTGTAGTTCAATTATAGAGAAATGTGCACAACCATTGTAAAATAAGTTTCTTATATATCTAGTCTCAAAACTATAAACCTTTAGTTCTTGGGATTGTGCAATTATTTGTGAGATACAATGTTAAACTTATGGAAATGATGTAAAATAAAAATATGTTTTTCTTGGGTCATCTCATTTGGTATCAGATCCTATATATAAAGTATTTTTTTAGCACCGGTCTTGGGAGTTCGTGTTTGGGTGCCTTGGTTGGTATCAATATTGAGTTTTTTGTTATTTTTGGGGTTTAGTTTAGTTATTTTTGGGGATTAGTTTAGTTATTTAGGGATTTGGATGAGGGAAATTTAGTGAAAACACTAGGGATAATTCTAAATATAGAATAAAATTATAATTTTTTTTATAAAGTAGAGATTATACAGTTTCCTAGCAATGCAATTTATGTCAAGATATTAACAAGTGGATGTGGGCTCTGACATAGATGCACCTAGTGATAAAAACCTTGAAAAAGTTAGTTGGGTATTAAATCAATCTTATCCTAGTGCATGATAAAGAGTCCTAACTATATCCATGTTTGAAACTCTTAGAGGATATTCTTTGGTTGATTCACATACTCCCCATGAACCATTATGAATATTCTTTGGTTGATTTACACCCTCAAATTCCATTAAAAATATTCAAAATGGTTCTTGGAGTATATTCTTTGGTTGATTCACATACTCTCTATGAACCATTATGAATATTTTTAATGGATTTTAAGGATGTGATATATAACTAGAAATGTTAGAGAATCTAATTGGAATATGACCATGGATAACCTAGCTTAAACCCTATAAATTCATAAGTTTGGGTATATAAGTCATTTATGATTTATTAATTTTAAATTTATAGTTTTTATTTTGATAATATTATCTAATTATTATATCTAACTTTACATTAATTAATAAATGTCTATAAAATAGATAAACTGAGTTAATAATGGGTGTAATGATTGTACCAATGAGTAAAAAAATAGGATGTGAGTAAGAGTACATAATCTTATGGTGATTCTCAGTCAACTCTAATGGGATATGATGAATAAATGAAACCATTTAGATCTACTAAATGCACTAAATAATGATAACCTTTCTATTTAGTCCTTTATATTGAAATTTCCACCCTCCTTTAGTAGTCCTTCTAACCCACCAATTGATAAGCAATAGATCAACTATATAGAGAAGATATCTTGTTATTCACCATTGATCTGATTATTATGATATTGTCTTATCTATGAATCATTTAGTGGGTTAGGATGACCAATGGTGTACTCTTAGTAAGAACACGATGAAGAAGGAATAAATGGACAATATGGGATGAGATGAGTTTAAGAAAAAATTCTTCACTAAATAATTTCCATGAAATATTCATAAAAAAATTGTGAGAGTATTCCTTGAGTATTAAAAAAAGTAGGATGATTCCATTGGTATATATGAAGAAAAATTCACAAGAATCATGTGGTATGCCTCTAGTTTTATTACCAAACTCAAAAGTAAGATCTAATGATTCTTTGGTAGACTAAACCATGAATTGTGAAGGAATTAACTATAAGAGACTTTGGTAGATATAAATAATTTTTTTTAATGTGATCATAATGTGTAAATGGTATTAGGGGACTCTCATAATTACATATTCAAGAAAAGGAAGATGGTGTTTTGTGGAAACTAGGATATAAAATCTCATAGATTAAAGATATTTCAATCCATTAAATTCCAAAAAAGTTGGAAGAAAAACCCAAGAAATTTATTAAAGGGGTTAAGAAGTTTTTTTAAATGTGGTATAGTAGGACATAAAGAATGCAATTTTTGAAAACATACAAAGTGGAAAATTAATAAAATATATGAAAAGAAGGTCCCAACTAATGCTTCGAACACAATTCAATGCTTTGGGAGAAAAGAGTTTGGTCATTATGTTGACCTAACCAAAGTTCTAACGAGGATGATAAATAATAAAAAATTATAAGGTGAAGGTAATAAGGAAGATCCTATTATATAACAACCATTAAGGTGTAAGTGGTTAAAGGTACACTTATTCTTCACTACATATAAACAAGTGTCTTATTTTATTATGGTTCTTACATTCTTTCATATTATTCAAGTTTACTAAGAATATTTATTCACTACCTCAAACTTTGGATATGAAATTATTAGTGAAAACACCTGGTGGTTCATTAATTTCATCTAAGGTATATAAATCCTCTCTGATAAGGGTTTATAGGAAGATACTTCCTTAAGATCTTGTTCTACTCCCCCTAGTGGACTTCGACGTGAGAATAGGTATGAAATTATTTTATCTATATAAATCTCACATAAACTATCAGGATAAGGAAATATAATTTAATATTACTAATCATATTATTATAAAATATCAATAAAAGAATGATTATGAAACCCCTTTAGAATAAAACCTCCTAATTTGGGTCTTGATACCCAATAATGAGGGATTTTACGCTCTAATGATCAAGGGAAAAGTAAACACTAAATAAATTCCTATTGTATGAGAATATATAGAGATTTTTACTAAATAACTACTCGAAATTCACCTGAAATGTGAGGTTTAGTTTTCAATTAAAATCATCCTTGGTTTTATACCTATATCAAAGAGTCGTTATGGAATGGACCCCATTTAGTTGGAAGAAATAAAGAAGTATCTTTAGGATAATTTGGAAAATGGATTTATATGCTCAAGTGATTCATCATGGGGTGAAACAATCCCATTTTTAAAATATAATGATAGATCAATGAATCTTTTCATAGATTATCATGAGCTCAACCAAATCACAATTAAGACTATGTGTCCTCTACCCCATATAAATGCTTTATTTTGATAAAATTCGAGGATCCCAATACTTTTTGAAGTTGGATATTCTATTTAGATACTATCATATATGGGTAAAGAGGGAATATATTCTCAAGTCAACTTTTATAATAATGTATTGACACTATGAATTCAAAGTGATTCCATTTGGATTTACCAATTCCCATAAAATATTTATGGATTCGATGAATAGAATCTTTAGTGATTACATTGATGAATTTGTGATAGTATTTGTTAACGATATTATCATATATTCTAAGGGAATGGAAGAACATGAAGAGAATTTTAGGGATGTACTAAATAACCTTTGAAAGGAAAAATTATATCTCAAGTTCCAAAAATGTGAATTTTAGCTGCAAAAAGTGTCCTTATTGGGTTATATAATCACAAGAGAGGGTATATTTGTGGATCCATCAAAGAAACATTATGCACACCTATCGCGGTGCATAGAGAAGGAAAATTATTTTATCAATGCATCATATTGGATGACCAAGGTTGTGCCACATGAAGAGATTCTCAGTTTGTTCACTCCCTTATTCTAAACTACCTAAACTAATTATTATTTTTATTTTGATTATTTTATGAAAACAATGATAAATCATTTTGATTTTTTGATGTTTATTTTTTGAAACAATTAAATGATATGAAAAATGAGAATTTGAACTAACATGTAATGTTAAAAATAATGAGTTAAGATAGAAAAAACTTGGTTTTGGGTTCAATTTTTGGATCAATAATTATTCTACTATATATTTTTTGATTTTAGTTTGATAATCCAAAAAATAAATATAATGATTAATTACAATTATTTTTATTTTTAAATTTTAGAATAATTGAATTCCTAAGAAATATCAATTCTACATACTCTTATAATCGAGGTTGATGACACACCTTATTTCAGGGTGTTCTATCTTCCAGGACTCAGCTCTATTGATGCCATTTCATCCATTGATTCTCTCTAATTAATCATGTGAATATATAGTAAATAAAGAGAGTTAAATGAGTTTAAATAAAATAATATAAATATATTGATTTGCATATCATGGGGGATAGTCTCTAAACCAGGTACATTCTCTACACCTTTGTATTCTACTCATATTTACCACAAATGTAAAATAAACATTAATAAATATTCAAGAACACCTTGAACTTCCTCGAGCCAAGCCTTGGGTTATCCCCTCATTGTTAAGGGTAAGATATCACTTTGGTGGAATGTGAAGAAGATAAGAAATAAAATTAAATAGAAATAAGAATGAGAGAATAAAATAAGAAGAGAAGATAAATATAATAAAGAGAATAAATTAAGAAGAATAGAGATGCATAGAGAGAGAATAAAATAATAAAAATAGAATAGAATAATATTTAGAAGAAGAATTATATAAAATAAAATAAATAAAATAAATAAATGTAATAATGTTAAAACAATAATAAAATAGTAGAATAAAAGAAAAACAAGAAGAATTGAGAATAAGAAGGGGTGAAACACAATTGGTTAAAGAAAAATGCATGAAATAATTTATTTAAAATAAAACTAATCTAAAATTATAATTAAAATAAAAAAAACTAAAAATAAAATAAATAAAAATGAAAATAGAAGAAAAGTGCACCATGTGACCGAGAAACCCTCTCCTCTAGTAGGTTCCTAGTAGTGGGTCGAGATCTCTCCAGGTAGTGTGAGTTGCCCTCCTTTTATCAAAAATGAGGGAGAGGCGCTCAATCTTCTCCTTTTAAGCATGGAAGAAATTTTCATGGGAGTAAACATCAAATTATTTAGTGGGTCATCTCCTTTGGTGATTCATGGTGGCGTGGTAGTATGGACGTGACACTCACTGTGCATTCATGGAGTGGTGACATCAGAGTAGACAGTGCGATGCATGACATCAGAGTAGAGACATGAAGAGATATCCTCTGAGATCCTCTTTCATATGGCCTTGATATTTTATGGATTAATCTTTAGATGGTAACAAGGTGGTTTTCCATGGGTGAAGAAGTGATATGTGGTGGTTTCTAGTGTTGGAAGTGGACTTTGGCTCGAGATAGAGGTCAAGAAGTGGAATCCATGTAGTAATAGGCATGAAGTAGGGGTGGCGGGCCAGTGTTGAGTAGTGGTGAGTGGAGGAGGAAAATGGAAGCTTATTTCTAAGAGTGAGTGATGTAGAGTTGTGGTAGAATGGCACTGTTCCTATTAATATTAATATCACAAAACTAAAAAGTCATCCCACATCGAAACATGTGAGTGGGGCATGCTGGATTATAAACTAAAGTGCAACTCCCCAATGTTAGTTAAGTCGGACTGGGGGATGAAGGACCCCTGATGCCACCACAGACCGCACCGTCCTATCGAGGCTCTCATCCCATTTTCACATGAATATTCCCCATGTGCCATCTCATATCCTTTGTATAATCCATGCCTGCATATTTCAGCACCATGGGCCCCTACATAGGCTTGACCCCCATATATATCCTGACTCTCGGACTAGCTCTCTCATGGGCCTGTATGGCCATGTGGCACCTCGTGGGCCAACTATGTGGTGTGTGGGACCTAGTTGAGGTCTATCCAAAGATGCTCATTTTTTTTATAAAATGAATTCTTTAATAATAGTTAAACATTTCAAACACTTAGAAATAATTTTATGACAAATATGAACCAAATAAAATTAGAAACCCAATCAAAATTTCAAACTCAAAAATCATAATTCATTTAAAAAAATTTAATTCCACATTTTATAAATACCCACTTTTTAATAAAACTTTGAAATTTAAAGGAATTTACATGAGAAATTTATTTAAAATAATTGAAATTTAATTAAAAATTTTCATATAAAATGAGTGTTTCAAATACCCCCACACTTTAACCATGTTTGTCCTTAAGCATAAAATATCATCATGGAAGATAAAAGGTCACTAATTTTAACAATATTCAAATTAAAAAGTAATAAAATAAAACAATTTTCAATGTTAAATTAGTTTTTCAAAATCCATATAAAATATCAATTCAATTTCTCAAATTTCAAAGAAATAACCAATTCAAAAATTTTACTTTTCCCCTTCGAAAAATGATGTAACTTCTTTTCTTATTTTTTTAAGTTCTTTAATTTATTATTTTTAAACATTCAAAATCATGATTTACCTCACTTTTTAATATTTTCACTCATCATTCATGACATTAATTCATGTTGAGTTATTCTCATATCATGAATACATGCTCATTACCTATAGGATTTTAAAGGAACTACTTTTTATACATTTTAAAGAAAAAAGACACATAAAACCACGAGGGATTTCATTAAAGGTTCAAATTACTTTGAGGCTTAAAATCATGATTTATTCTTTAATATATAAAGAATACTTTTTTTATCAAGATAGGAAAAATAATAAAGAGTATGATGAATAATTCAAAGACCTTTCTTAACCCCCAAAAACAGCACCCCCAAAAATTTCCCTTATAATGTATTTCATCCCATCCACCATGACTACCTTTTCCACCACACCTCAACTTTAAAATATCATGAAAATACTAAGAGGAGGGTAGTAATGGAAAAAATGGATTTAAACAAGGATTATCCCTAGTAAGCTCATTCATGGTTTCTAAGGGATGAATAAGGATTGATGTAAAGGAGGTCTTTTAAGGATAAGGGATTTTCATAAGACACCTCAATAATTTTAAATGTGATTTTGTATAGTCATATTATTGACAATTTCAAATTGAATTTCTTAATGGTGACTTGTTCCAAGATCACTCAAGAAATATGATCAAGAATAAAATAGAAAGTACTTGGTGTATAAATCATCTACGGAATGGAACATATGATTTGAAAAAATCACTCAAGGCATGATTAATAATAAAAAATAAATTCAAATGAATTTAATAAATATAAATCATTGAAAAATGTTTTGTAGATTTCATTGACATGAATGAAACAATTCCGTCAAATCACGAGTCCTCATTTTAATATCCATTCTTTAATTTAATCATCAAATTTTCTATTTTACTAATTCAATTTAATTAAAATTTAATTATAAAACATGGAATCATATGATTCCTAAGAAACTCATGTCTCTTAGACAATTAAAGTAAATATCTATTCAGGCATGGGCATATAATTTTCTAGTTTAAAGTCAAAACATGTTTTTGAAAAAAATTGAGGGTGTTTAAAATATAAATATTAAAAGTGAACTCTATTTACCATTAATATTTTTTCTTCTTCCTACAATGTTTGAGGGTTACCACCTTGTGCTATCACGTTCCTACAAAATATAATTACTTAATAAAGCCCATGGATCATGTAATTTAATCTAAAAAATATATTAAGGACTGGGATTCATGCTATACTACTTTCTAATACTCAAATCAAAAAGACTAGAAATCAAGTAAATATAAATCTTTATATGATCCCTTAAGTGGGCCCAGAATTTTTACTACCTCTAGAGGGAAGTACCAGCTATTATCCAAAGTTAGTTGGTTGATGAAGGTTATTTTATTTGAACCACCACATGTGGATTTTCATATCTTGTACTTCTTTGTTGATGTTGAGGAATGATCCATGGATATAGTATATCTCATCCCCCCTTAACGATTAGGTATATCTTGCATTGTGAGGGTGGGATGAGGTATGGATCATCCTCCTTCTTGGTTTCTAGTTGTGAAACCTCCTTCTTCTCTTCCATTTTTGGATTTACATAGCCTCCATGAATTTAATAATACAAGGGAATGTAAGCATGTATTTTTACTTGAATAAAATTTAAATTTGATTTTTTAATAAATAATTTATCCCTTTCAATATGTGAAGACTTTGTCTTGATTTCCTCAGGCTCAACTACTTGGTCTTATTCATAGACCTCTTTAAATGTATGTTCCTAAAAATCAGGGATCTCCATGTGTTCCTCAATAGGTTCATGTGTTGTTTCTTTATATTCTTCCATGGTATAACAAAGGTTTTCCAAATATGAATATTCATAGAAGTGGGAATTAGTACTCAATTTATATTGAATAAAATCAAATGAAATAAAGTTTGAGAAAAAATCAAATATCTTAATTGTTTCATCTATAATCTATTCTCCAGTGGTGAGTAACTCTTGGAGTTATTTGGTGTCAAGTGGAGGTTGGTAGTCAGGATCCTCCACCTTTACTTCAAATTCCACTACCTGGGTGATGTCTTCCTTCATTGGTTCCGACTATTATTCTTCACAAGGTATAGTGAGATCAAGTAGTTTATAACATTAATTTGAAAATTCATCCAGATATTTTTGATCTCCCATATGTAGCTTAGAAGGAAAGTCTTCCTCCTTGTCCTCTTTAGGTAAATAGGGGAAGACAAGTGGATCATATTCTAGTTTAGATTCAGGTTTCTTTAATGATACTTAAAAATATATAGTCATCCAATCCATTTTTCCTTACAGATCTTTCGCCATCTCTTCAAGATCTAGAATAATGTATTTGATTTTGTGTTTAGACACTTTCTCCTAAAATTATTCTGGGGGAACTTCTTCAAAAGTTTTGGGAGGAAACAATGATCAATCTACAAAATTCTCAACCATTTCTTGATAAAGTTACATGAAGTAGTCCTAGAATTTAGTTAGCTCTCTAGGAAATCCTCTAACCACTGGTTTTTTGAGGGTCTCTTTGAGATTCTAGATGAGGTCCTTGAATTCATCCTCTATGTTAATTTGGATCCAAGCTCCCCTAATCTATCTAGCCTATATAAAAACACTTTCTTTTGTAGACCATGTTTGTTCTCCCTTGGGTTCTTGCACTTGTGAGTAATCGTCAGTCCATATAGAATAATAGTCATTTGAATACATCATGGATTTTTTATGTTTTTTTAAATAAATAAAAATTATCTAAAATTTAAAAATAGAAAAAGTGAACAAGCTACTGATTTGATCACCTAAAAAAATACTAGTTTTGACACATTCCTGTAATAGGGTACAACAAAAGAAAATTATTTTTCTAGTGCAACATAGTGGATGACCTGGGTTGTCTCACTTGAGGAGCTTCTCAGTTTTTTCACTCACTTATTCTAAATCTCCTAAACTAATTATTTTTGTTGTTTTGATTATTTTATGAAAATAATGATAAATATTTTTGGGGTTTTGATGTTTATTTTATAAAACAATGAAATGACATGAAAAATGAGAATTTAAATCAATGTTCTTTGTTAAAAAGAATGATTTAAGGAATAATGAACTTGGTTTTCGGTTATATTTGGGCTTCAATCATTATTCTCATTTATTTTTTTTTATATTTTTGTTTGATAATAAAAAAATTAAATATCATGATAAATTATTTTTATTTTTATTTAGAAATTATGGAATCATTGAATGCCTAAGCAATATCAATTCCACATCCTATTGTAATCAAGGTTGATGACACACCTTTGTTATGACAACCATGGTTTTTATTACAACTTAAACATGATTTATTACATAAAACTTCACTTGATACAACAAATAAGATCGAGAGGTTTAGTTTATTTGGGGATTAGGATCATTACATAAAAACTTAAAACATGAAATACAATATCTTTATTGAAAACTTCCTTTACATGACCACTACATTCCCTCATACTTAGCATTGCATGGGATAACCTGAGGAAATGCATAAGAAAAGGGTGATCTATAAAGCCCAGTAAGGGAATAAAAATGGAATAACATGAGGAGTACAATACATGTTAGAAATTAGGAATATCAATAGAGAACAAGAGAAACATGAACACAAAGGCATGATAAAGCATGATAATCATAACATGGAAATGTGACAACAACACTTAACATGGAATTAGCATGATCTAAGGCCCATTGCACATGGAGCATGAGTAAATCATCATTGCACATAAAGCATGATTAAACCTTCATTTAACTTGAATTAGAATGAGTCAACACTCATTGAACCTGACGTATCATGATACTATACTTTACCCAATGCATTGGAGCGCTATAAGGGCGCACCCTTCTTAAACATTTCATTTCATGCATAAGTGTGCCACATGGATTATAAAACATGGATTCATAAAACATAATAATTTATTCCACGATAGAGGAATGTGGAATTAATACATGAAACTTTAAAATCAATAAGTAAATGTGCATAAAGGTGAATACCCTTGATGGATAAATGAGCATGGTATTCACTACACAATGACATTGGCTTAGAAAATCGGTGCGATTTCAACAGCGTAACGGCGTGACATAAGAATTCATAAAAAATGGTTGATGAGAGAGAAAGGGGTTCCTCATCATATTTACATGTAATTTATAGTAAGTCGGTCATATAGATACATGTCCCAACAATTGTAATGGAATTTAGATTCATGATAAAAAATTATTGCTTGAATGTAAAAGTGGAGAGAGAAGTTCCTTTCAGAATTTCGACATAGTAACATGTGTACATGGGAGGCATTTAATGAGAGAGAAAGGGTCTCCCATCATTCAAAAATAAAGAGGGAAGTATGAGGGAGATGAGAAACCATACCCCAACATTCATAATTGAAATTAAAAGGGAAAAACAACTTAAAGAAAATTGGACAAAAATGAGAAAGGAAGAAAAAAAACCCTTACTTGGAAGTGTGCTTCCAAATGCTAGAGAGAGGCTTGTGAGAGGCTTCTTGAGAGCTTGGGGAACCTTGGTAGGATTAGAGAGAGAGTAGGGTAGAGGTTGGATGAACTCCAAAGGCTTTGAGTGAGGAGGAATGAGATCCTGGGTGGGTTTATATAGGAAAGGTGAGAGAATTCTTTATTATTTTAGTCTGGGACCCCTTATATTAAATTAATACAAACCACAAACCATCCCATGGTTTTTGCCCATGGTTTTTGGAAAAGGTAATAGGAAAACAATATTTTATAATTCCAAAGTCCGAACTTCTTAAAATAATAGGATTGCTTATGTGGAGGTGAGTCACACTCCCATGGAAATTAATTTAAAAAGACAAGGTGTTTAATAAGTCTTGAGGGGTCCATTAATGCTTTGAAAAGTAAGACAAATAAATCCAAAATCACATTATTTTAATGGTAAAACATATATTGGCCGAACATAAAGATTATAGTATTTTATTACATCACTATTGGGTCATTATGATGTCATAAAACACATTATATATTTAAAAGGTATTTAATTTTAACTAAAAAATTTGACTGTCTCAGAAAATTATGAAAAATTCACTGTTGGATAATTTCGACATCCTGATTCCAAAAATAACATTTATTTTATCTAAATAATTTTCTAAATATGTTAATTTTTACTTTTAAAATAAAAACTGACATTTATTGAAAATTCACTGGTTTTGACAAAAATTGCTTTCAAACCTTAATAAAAATTATAATTGCATTCATAAAATTATATGATCATTTATATATAATAAAATTAATCTAATAATAATAATAATAATATTTTATTAAAATATTATTTAATTCAAAAAATCCCTTAATTTAATAAAATATATTTCTTAATTAAATAATAACTAAAAACACCATTTGTACTTTAAAAACTATTTACAATGTATCAATAATGACAAGAAATTATATTCATTATTATATACAAAAATAATGTACATGAACATAGTACTATCGATTAGTTACATAATCCCTTAAAACAGCCGCATAAGACCTAAGGGTAAGGTGTGCGATGGTGACAGACTCTTGGGGTGGCTCGGATAACATCGCTCGAGCGGTAATTTCTAACAAATTCCACTTCTCCCGTAGACTGTCCCGTTCGAGCTTGACATGGTGAAGATCAGCTTGGGATTGGTCAAGAGAAAAGACCAAGGACACCACCTCTTTTCTGAGCTCCGATAAATGGGCTTCGTGTGGGGAAATTCTACTGGATGAGGCCATCTCTTCCTTTTTCTAAGTAAAATTGGACGTGTTAGAGCCCTATATTTATACTAATCATGTGATCACTGTTCAACGACTATAAAATTAACGGTCACAATTATTATCATAAAAACAATGAAGATGACATTTTATAAAAATGTTTTATATTAATATACATTTAATAATATCAAGAGGTATTTTCCATTAATGAAACTTTGGGTCATTATAATATTCCCCACTTAAGAAATTTCGCCCTTGAAATTTTCCTTTTCCCACACTAAAACCGATGTGGGTAACTCAACTCCATAATTTCCTCCAATTCCCAAGTCGCTTCTTCAAACTTGTGGTTTCTCCACAACACCTTGACGAGGGGCATCGTCTTATTTCATACAACTTTTTCTCTACGATCTAAGATCTTCACTGGTTGGTCCTCATAAGAAAGATCGTCTTCCAATTGTACCACCTCAGAAGAGAGTACATGTGAAGGGTCCCGTATGTACTTCCTTAATAGAGATACATGAAAGACACCATGTACTTTGGCCATAGTAGGTGGAAGTGCTAGTCGATAGGCCACAACCCCAACATGATCAAGAATCTCAAAGGGACCGATGTACATTGGACTTAACTTCCCTTTCTTTCCAAACCTCATGACCTTCTTCCACGGAGATATGCATAGAAAAACGATGTATCCAACTTTAAACTCAAGGTCTCATCCACGATTATCTGCATAACTCTTCTATCGACTCTGGGATGCCTTGATATGCTACTGAATGGTTTTCACTTTCTCCACCATTTCCTCGACCATTTCTGGTCCAAGCAGCTTACGTTTACCGACCTCATCCCAACATGCCGGTGTTCTGTACCTTTTCCCATATAGGGCTTTATACGGTGCCATTTGGATGCTCGAGTGGAAATTGTTATTATAAGAGAACTCAACCAGAGGAAGATGTTGATCCCATCCTCCTTTAAATTCCATTGAGAATGATCTCAACATATCCTCAAGTGTTTGGATAGTCTGCTCGGATTGGCCATCAGTTTGAGGATGATAGGCCGTACTGAAGTTCAGTTCAGTATTCAGAGCAAGTTGAAGACTCTTCCAAAACATTGAGGTGAATCTTAGATCTCGGTTAGACATAATAGATAGTGGTACTCCATGAAACCTTACCACTTCCCTGATATATATCCGTGCTAGTTGATCGAATGAGAAATCCTCCATAATAGCAATGAAGTGTGCAGTCTTTGTAAGACGATCCACAAAAACCCAGATTGCATTGTTGCCTTTGGATGTCCTTGGAAGTCCCGTGACAAAGTCCATGGTGATGTTCTCCCATTTCCATTCTGGTATGTGCAATGGTTTCATCATCCCCTTAGACTTCTACCTCTCTGCCTTCACTTGCTGACACACCAGTCACTTTGATGTATATTCAACGATATCCTTCTTCATATTATCCCACCAAAAGTTTTCTCGGAGATCTCGATACATCTTTGTGCTCCCTGGGTGAATAGAGAAATTTGAACTATGTGCATCATCCAAAAGTTCCTTCTTCAGCTCCAGACTTGATGGAACACATAGTCTTTTTCCAAACCGCATAATTCCTTCTTCATTAACATTAAACTCCGAGGATTTCCCTTTTTCGATAGCTTCCACTTTTTCTTGAATTCCTACATCATCCTTTTGAGCATCCTTTAACCTTTCCAAAAGAGACGGTTGAGCAATAATTTGTGAAAAGATTGATGATGTTCCCTTATCTATGATTACCATGTCTATTTTCATCAAGTCTAAGAAGATCAGATCCTTCTCAATTCACATCATTGATAGAATCACTGGATCCTTTCTCCTTAGGGCATCTGCCACCATGTTCGCTTTCCCAGGGTGGTAATGGATTGAACAATCATTATCCTTGATGAGCTCTATCCATATTCTATGGCGCATATTAATATCTTTCTGTGTGAATATATATTTAAGACTCTTGTGGTCAGTATATATCTCACATTTCTCCCCATAGAGATAATGCCACCAGTTTTTCAAGGCAAAGATCACCGCTGCCAACTCCAGATCATGCATTGGATAGTTTCGCTCGTGGATTTTCAACTGCCTTGAGGCATAGGATATCACTTTATCATTTTGCATTAGCACACAACCTAAGCCCTTATTTTAAGCATCACTGAATACCACAAAAATTTCCCCACTTGTGGGTAAAGTGAGAACGGGCGCAGTGATAAGCCTCCTTTTCAACTCCATGAAGCCTTCTTCACATTCATCACTCTAAGAAAAATTTACTCCCTTTTGAGTTAGCTTGGTAAGAGGGTTGGAAAATCGTGAGAACTTTCTCACAAATCTTCGATAATATCCAGCTAACCCCAAGAAGCTATGGATATCTATTACCGATGTTGGCCTCGGCCATCCCTCAATTGCATCTGTTTTGGAGGGATCCATAGATATCCCATTGCTTGTGATGATATGGCCCAAGAATGAGACCTCCTTCAACCAGAACTCACACTTGCTGTAATTTTCATAGAGCTTATCCTTGCGCAAAGTCTCTAGTATAGTTCTTAAATGCTCCTCATGATCCTCCTTGGTTTTGGAGTATATTATAATATCATCTATAAAGACTACCACAAATTTGTCTAGGTAATTTCTAAAGACTCTATTCATCAAGTCCATGAAGATTACTGGAGCATTGGTGAGTCCGAAAGGCATTACTAGGAATTCATAGTGACTGTATCTTGTACGAAAAGCAGTCTTGGGTACATCTTCCTTCTTCACCCTTACTTGATAATATCCCAATCGCAAATCTACCTTGGAGAAGTATTGTGCTCCACGCAGCTGATCGAACTAGTCATCAATTCTTGGGAGAGGATACTTGTTCTTTATAGTGATTTTTTTAAGTTCACAACAATTGATGCAAAGCCGCATTGACCCATCCTTCTTCTTGACGAAGAGGACTGGTGCACCCCATGGTGAAGCACTTGGGCGTATAAATCCTTTATCTAGATTCTCCTATAGTTGTTTCTTCAGCTCTTCAAGCTCTACAACAGCCATTCTATATGGAGTCTTGGATATTGGTAAATCCCTGGGTATA
Source organism: Viscum album (assembly GCA_963277665.1). Lineage (NCBI taxonomy): Eukaryota > Viridiplantae > Streptophyta > Magnoliopsida > Santalales > Viscaceae > Viscum > Viscum album. The sequence continues at coordinate 655,840,075 of OY728123.1, forward strand.
AGTTCAATTGAGAATTCAACATCTCTTCCAGGTGGAAGACCAGACTATTTCTCAGGAAACACTTCATCGAATTCCATCACAATAGGCATTTCTTCAAGGATGGTTTCTTCCTTGGACTCAATCATCTGAGCTAGATACGCATTCTCATAAGGCATTAATATCCATGATTGATATGATGGAGCAAAAGGAGATTCATCTTCCTCCTTACACTTGTAAAGAATCGGGGGTTGATTCTCCATATGGAGTGTGACTTCCCTCTCCAGACAATTTATGTTGGCTCTATATTAGGAAATCCAATCCATGCCACAAAATGAATCAAATTCCACCAGAAGGAGTATGACGAGGTTCTCCGAGAAATTCAATCCACAGATTATAACAGGGGAGGACTTATATTCATGGGATAAAATGATTGCCCCATTTTCCGTACTCACCGACATCTTCACTTCCATGATTTGTGGTGGTGCTGGTATTGTTCTACTAAACTTTCAAGATATAAAAGAATGTGTAGAACCTGAATCAAAAAGTAAATTTTCTATTCTTGAATGAATAACTAGCGTACCTGTTACCACTTCATTTTCGAGGTTCACTTCGGTAGAAGTGATGGAAAAAGATCTTCCTTGCTTCCTTGGAGGTTGTTGGTTGCCTCTGAAAACCCTTGGATTAGGGCCCTGATTTTCAAAATGACTCGGTTCTTTTCATTTATAGCATTGAAAAATGCGTTGAGGTTCGAACGGAGCGTTACTCTCCTCTGTCGCAGCCGCGGGTCTTTCTTGCCGACATTTAACAGTTAGGTGCCCTTCCCTTCCACACCTGAAGCATTTCCTCATTCTCATAATGCAATTTCAAGGGTGCTTCTTTCCACACTTTTGGCAAGTGGGGTGCTGGATCTTCTTAGCACTGTTGGATTTATCCATCGGCCCACCAACATTGAATTCCACCTTACGATTCTTATCCCCATGATACCCTTGTGATTCTTCGATCTCTATTTCGACCTTGAGGGAACATCGGACAATTTTCTCATAGCTGTCGAAGTCACGGATCACCAATGCTTTCCACAGGCTAGGCTTCAGCCCACCAAAGAAGCGGTCAACTTTGCATTCTGGGGTAACGACAAAGCCAGAAGAATATCGTGCAAGCCTTGTGAAGTTTTCCTGGTACGATCCAATAGATTCTTCATCTTTTTTCTTGAGGGAAAGGAAGTCCCTTTCCATCTTAATCCGGAGGGTGTGTGGAAAATGTTTATCGAGAAACATCTTCTGAAAATCCTTCCATTCCAATGCCTAGATCTCCTCCTCAGGCTTCATATTTTTGATCAACGTCCACCATTGATCATCTTCACCCTCCATATGATAAGCCTCCCTGAGAACCTTCTCTTGTTCATAACATTGAAGGATAAAGAAGATCTTTTCAATGGAGTTGATCCATTGTTCAACGATTGTGGGATCAGATGATCCACTAAAAGTAGGAGGCCTTTGTCTCATGAAGCTCTCGATAGAAACTTGTTCTTTCTTAGGGGGGGGGGGTTGAACGTTCCTCTTGACCAGTGTTTCTATTCAAAACTTGAGTTAGCTGAGAGATAAGCGTGACAAATTTTGCGATTCCCGCTCCCATTGGATTGGGCATCTCATTAGTACAATCATCACACTGATCTTCACAACGGTTGTTAGCCCGAGTCCTACTATTACCGGCCATTGGTTGGAATAAAAGTAAAGTTAGGGGTAACACATAAATGGTAATCCAAATACAAAAGTTGATGAATTATAAATAAATTTTCATTTCCTTAACTCATGAGTCTATAGGCTTCAATCTAGGATTTTCATGATCTACTTTCTAACATATATTCTTAGGGGCATTTTTTTAATTCTCGTAATAAGGGTTCATACTAAGATTGTGAATTTACCAAATCATATCCCCCAGGAGTGTCATAACCAAGAGTGCAGCAAGGCCCATTGTCATGCACCAGTTCCCGTTTGAGTCTAGCTCAAAGCAGTGTTTTCGGGTTTTACCCCTAGGATACATCTATGCCAGAGAAGCCTCTACCTGATTGTATCTAGACAGGGATGTATTTTCTTGATAACACACTTAATCAATACTCACCAAAACTTAGGGATGTTTTTATTGTACTTAGTCTTGTATCTAAGGATTTACTAGGGTTTTCTAATCCTAATCCCAAAAATAACCAAACCTATCCTCCGATACCAAGTATGACAACCCTGCTTTTTATTACAAATTAAACATGATTTATTACATAAAACTTCACTTGATACAACAAAGAATATCAAGAGGTTTAGTTTATCTGGGGCTTAGGATCATTACATAAAAACTTAAAACATTAAATACAACATCTTTATTGAAAACTTCCTTTACATGACCACTAAATTCCCTCGTACATAGCATTGCATGGGATAACTTGAGGACATGCATAAGAAAAGGGTGAACTATAAAGACCAGTAAGGGAATAAACATGGAATAAAATGAGGAGTACAATACATGTTATAAATTAGGCATATCAATAGAGCACAAGAGAAACATGAACATAAAGGCATGATAAAGCATGATAATCATAACATGGAAATGTGGCAACAACACTTAACAAGGAATTAGCATGAGCCAATGCCCATTGCACATGGAACATGAGTAAATTCTCATTGCACATAAAGCATAGGTAAACCCTCATTGCACTTGAATTATCATGAGTAAAAACTCATTGCACATAAAGTATCATTATACTATACTTTACCCAATGCATTGGAGTGCTATAAGGGCACACCCATCTTAAACATTTCATTTCATGCATAAGTGTGCCACATGGATCATAAAACATGGATTCATAAAACATAATAATTTATTCAACGATAGAGGAATGTGGAATTCATAAATTAAACTTTAAAATCAATAAGTAAATGTACATAAAGGTGAATACCATTGATGGAGAAATAGGCATGGTATTCACTACACAATGACATTGTCTTAGAAAATTGGTGCGATTTCGGTAGCGTAACAGCATGAGATAAGAATTCATAAAAAATGGTCGATGAGAGAGAAAGGGGTTACTTATCATATTTAAATGTAATGGATAGTAAGGAGGTCATATAAATACATGTCCCCACAATTGTAATGGAATTTAGATTCATGATACAAAATTATTGCTTGAATGTAAAAGTGGAGAGAGAAGTTCCTTTCAAAATTTTGGCATAGTAACGGGTGTACATGGGAGGAATTTAATGAGAGAGAAAGGGTCTCCCCTAATTCAAACATAAAGAGGGAAGTATGAGGGAGGTGTGAAACCATACCCCAACATTGATAATTGAAATTAAAAGGGGAAAACTACTTAAATAAAATTGGACAAAAATGGGAAAGGAAGAAACAAAACCCTTACTTGGAAGTGTGATTTCAAAGGCTAGAGAGAGGCTTATTGGGAACTTGGGTCACCTTGGGAGGATTATAGAGAAAGTAGGGAAGAGGTTGGAAGAACTCCAAAGGCTTTTAGTGAGGAGGAAGTGGGATCTTGGGTGGGTTTATATAGGAAAGGTGAGGGAATTCTTTATTATTTTGGTTTGATACCCCTTATATTAAATAATCCAAACCACAAACCATCCCATGATTTTTGCCCATGGTTTTTGGAAAAGGGAATAGGAAAAAAATATTTTATAGGGCCAAAGTCCTAACTTCTTAAAATAATAGGGTTGCTTATGTGGAGGTGAGTCACACTCCCATGAAAATTAATTTAAAAAGACAATGTGTTTAATAAGTCTTGAGGGGTCCATTAATACTTTGAAAAGTAATCCAAATAAACCCAAAATCACATTATTTTAATGGTAAAACATATATTGGCCGAACATAAAGATTATAGTATTTTATTACATCACCATTGGGTCATTTTGATGTCATAAAACACATTATATATTTAAACGATATTTAATTTTTACTCAAAACTTTCACTGTCTCAGAAAATTATGAAAAACTCACAGTTGGATAATTTTGACATCTTTATTCCAAAAATAACATTTATTTTATCTAAATAATTTTCTAAATATGTTAATTTTCACTTTTAAAATAAAAACTGACATTTATCGAAAATTCCCGGGTTTTGACAAAAATGGCTTTTAAAACTTAATAAAAATTATAATTGCATTCATACAATTATATGATCATTTATATATAATAAAATTAATCTAATAATAATAATAATATTTTATTAAAATATTATTTAATTTAAAAATCCCTTGATTTAATAAAATATATTTCTTAATTAAATAATAACTAAAAACACTATTTGTACTTTTAAAACTATTTACAATGTATCAATAATGACAAGAAATTATATTCATTATTATATACAAAAATAATTTACATGAACATAGTACTATTGATTAGTTACGTAACCCCTTAAAACAACCACATAAGACCTAAGGGTAAGGTGTGCGATGGTGACAGACTCTTGGGGTGGCTCAGATAACATCGCTCGAGTGGTAATTTCTATCAACTTCCACTTCTTCCGTAGACAGTCCCGTTCGAGATTGACATGGTGAAGCTCAGCTTGGGCTTGGTCAAGAGCGACGCCCAAGGATGCCACCTCTTTTTCGAGCTCCGATAAATGGGCTTCGTATGAGGAAATTCTACTGGAAGAGGCCATCACTTCCTTTGTCTAAGTAAAATTGGATGTGTTAAAGCCCTATATTTATACTAATAATGTGATCACTGTTCAACGACTATAAAAGTAACGGTCACAATTCTTATCATAAAACCAATGAAGTTGACATTTTATAAAAACATTTTATATAAAGAGACATTTAATAAGATCAAGAGGTATTTTCCATTAATGAAACTTTGGGTCGTTACATTGGTCAAGGGTGTTCCATATTCCAAGACCCAACACTATTGATTCCTTTTCAAACATTGGTTTTCCCAACTCCATTTTATGAATAACTAGTTAATGAATATAAGAAAAATAGATTAAACAAAAGAATATAAATATATTGAGTTGTATGTCATGGGTGATAGTTAGCACACTAGAGACATTTGCCACACCCATGCATGCAACTCATATCTACCATAAACGTAAAATAAACTTAAAAAAATATTCAAGAACACCTTGACCTCCCCTGGGCCAAGCATTGGGTATGACCCTAATTTTCAAGGGTAATAGATCAATTTGGTGTAATGGTATAAAGAGAATAAATAAAATAAAATAGAAAGAATAATGAGATAATAAAACAAGAAGAGAAGATTAATAAAATAAAAAGAATAAAATAAAAAGAATATAGATGAGAGAGAGAGATAATAAATAATAAAAATATAATATAATAATATTTAGAAGAATAATTAAATAAAAGAAAATAAATTACATAAATATATATAAGAGTGTAAATAAAATAAGAAAATAATAGAATAGGAGAATAAGAATGATAATTGAGAAAAATAAGAATGGGTGGAACAAAATTGATTGAAGAAAAATGCGTGTACTAATTTATTTTAAAGAAAAATAATTTATAATTACAATTAAAATAAAACTAAAACAAAAATAAAAATGATATAAAAATGAAAATAGAAGAAAAATACAGCATGTGGCCGAGCAGGCCTCTCCTTTGGTGGGTTCCCAACTCTGGGTCACAATCTCTCCAGGCAGTGGTAGTATCCATCCTTTTATAAGAAATGAGGGAGAGGCCCTCAAACTTTTCCTCACGGGTCAAGGATTATCAAATCTTTTGTGATATTCAATTTGAAATTACACTCGTGAGACCTGGGGTGTTTAAAGATACACCTGAGTCTCAAGGGTGTTTAAATTTTCTATGTGGAAGAAATTCATGCGGCAGTGGACATAAAAGGATCTAGTGGGGAAACTCCTTTGGAGATTCTTGGTGGTGTGGAAGAATGTACATGAAACTAGTAGTGTATGCATGCCTTGGTGACATCAAAGAAGATAGTGCGGTGTATGGAATTGAAGCAGTGATGGTAGCAGAGATCCTCCAAGATCCTCCTTCATCTAGCCTTCATAGTGCCCAAATGAAGCTTGAGATGGTGCTAGGGTGTTCTCTCAAGGGTGAATAAGTGATTGGTGGTGGTAGAAATCATTATAAGTGGACTTTGGATCGAGGTCAAGGTCAAGTAGTGGTTTCTGTTGATGAATAAGAGTTAAGTAAGGGTGGAAGGCTATTGTCGAGTGGTGGTGAGTGGTGATGGTGGATTATTTCCGAGAGAGGGAGAGGCAAAACTAAGTCAGAACCAAACCCTTTCAATTAAGATGAATAATATCTAGATAAAAATCCATCCCACATTAAAACGGGTGAGTGGGGTGTGTTGTCTTATAATAAAAAGCACAACTCATCAATGATAGTGAAGTTGGACTGGGGGTTGGAGGACCCTCAATTATATCGAAGACAACACCATCCATATGAGGATATACTCTTACCACCGTACATATATTCCCCATGCACTAGTGTAGATATTTTGTGCAATCTATACCCACATAATTCACTACTCTAGGTCCTTGCACAAGATTGATTCCCTTATGGATCCTACCACTCGGGATGGATCTCCCATGGGCCTACATGGTCGGGTGGCCCCTCATGGGATACCTATGTGGCATGTGGGACCTGGGATAGGGCTGTCCCAAGATGGATTTTTTTTGATAAAATTAATTCCTAATTTTTTTTAAACTTTTAAAACACTTAGAAAAAATTTCAAGAAAAATATGAACCAAAAAAAATTAAAAACATAATAAAAACTTCAAACTCAACAATCACAATTCCTTTAAAAAAAATTTAATATTAAATTTTATAAATACCCATTTTGAATGAAACATTTAAATTCAGGGGAATTTATATCATAAATTCATTAAAACCCTTGAAATTTGGTTAAAAATATACATATAAAATGAGCATGACAATAAAAGAAATTGAAAAAGAATCAAGATCAACCACTGTGATTGAAATCAAAAGTATTCTTGAATTAGTGGTATAATTATATTAATTTGTGAGATATTTATCATGATTTTACAATCATATAACCAATTTAACATGGAAGGGAGAAAATTTCATCTAGATGGAATGTTTTTAGGAAATATTTGAGGATATTAAGAAGTGACTGACCACCACACATGTGATTACATTACCCTACAGTGGAGAAGGGTTTTTAATATACATTGATGCTTTGTTAAATGGTTTGGTATGCATCTATATGAAAAATTAAAAATTAAATATTATTATTCACTCTAATTAAAGACTAATGATAAAAATTACCTAATTCAAGATATAGTGATAGAGATAGTGAAATTTTAATTGCAAATTTAGTGGAATTATTTTTATGGTGAACAATTTGATATCTATACTTACCACAATATCCTAAAGTATATATTCAAACAAAAAGTGTTTAATATTAACCAAAAAAGATGGTTGGAATTGGTAAAAAAATATGATTTCTCAATACATTATCACCGTAGCAAGATAAACAAGGTGTCTGATACTCTGATATAGAAGGATCATGATACTTTATCCATGATAATGATTGGAAAATATCAAATACTCTTGGATTTAAATTAATGGACCTCAAAATAATAAGGCAAGTTTAAAAATAATATCTTTCCTAAATATAAATTTAACCATCCATCCATGTGATGATCAAGGAGGTATATAAGGAGGATTCCTAGCTATAGAATAAGTTGGGAATACTCTAGATTTTAACTTTGAAAATAGTGGAATTATAAGATTTAGGAAATTGATATATGTTCAATAAAGAATATAATCAAAAAGGTTCTATTTTATGATGGATATATCTCATCATTATATATCTATCTAGAAATCAAAAAATATACAGAGATATCAAGGAGCATTTCTGGTGGGATAAAATGAAGAGTGAGATTGCGGGACATGTATACCAAGGATTGGTATGAAAGTGAGTTACGACTGGATGAAATAATTTTAAGGCTATGATGAAACCATTACTAAAAAAATATGGTAATGGGATCAAAACACCATGGATTTCATCATAGGACTCCCCCAAACATCTAAGGTACCTAATTCTATTTGGGTTTTAGTCAATTCCTTTTGAATACAACACATTTTATTTTTATCAGATAATATTTCTCTCATGAACAACTTTCAATGATATTCTTAAAGGAATTGGTAATAAAACCTGGTGAACCACTTTCCATTGTACCAGATCAGGATATGAAATTTAACTTGATGTTTTGGATAAGTCTTCAACATGATTTGGATACAGAGATATGATTCAATTATACTTATCATTATATGATTAATAGTCAATCATAATGGACTATTCTAAATCCATAGATTTTTTTGAGATCTTTTCAATTGAATTTAAATAAGGTTAGAATCAATAAATTACTTGGGAAGAGTTCTTATACAAAAATGGTTTCCATTATAACATTTAAATGACACTCTATAAGTCTATTTATAAGAAAACATATAGAACTCCAACATGTTGGGAAGAAATATGAGAGCATAATTTGATGGGACCCAAACTTATTCAGGATGTGAATGATAATATCTAATATATTTAGTGGCACATTAAAGATGCGCAAAGTATATATAAGAGTTTTGCTGATAATTGTTAGTGATATTTGGAGTTTGAAGTCAAAGATAAGGGAATCCTCCAAATGTCACCATTGAAGAATGTTATGATATTAATAAACAAGTAAAAGTTAATCCCTAGACACCCTAACCTTATTTAAATCTTTGATGATGTGGGAATGGTTTTTTATCATTTTCACTTCCTCCGAACCACTCCAAAGTACATGATGCATTCCATGTATCATTTTTGAGGAAGTACATACCCAATCCATCACATATACCAAACTCATAGCTCATACAACTATAATATAATATCTCATATATATAACAATTGATAAAAATATTTTATTATAGAGATAAATTATTTTGAAATAAGATTACTCATCTGGTTAATTTTCTCTGGAGAAATCATAAGTTTGAGGAAGTGATACGAGATCTAGAAGAGGTAATGAGAAAGAAGTATCCTCATAGGTTTCCATAAAAGTAATAAATTTTGTGGGAGAAATTATTTTAAGGGGATAGAATATAACAACCCCTGATTTTAAAATGTATTTTCCTTTAATAAATATTTTTTTGAATAACTTTTTTCATACGCAACACCAAACCAAATAGGACCACGATAAAGTTTATTAAGATAAAATTATAAGTATTAAATGTGAGTGATATTATGTATCCATTGAATTGGTAGGTATAAATATAAGTAACTATACTATGTAATCTACATAAATAGAAAAGTAGTTTTCATTTTTATATTAATTCATCAATAAAATTGAATTAGTGTAGCTAAATAACTAAAAAGATAATTTTATGCTTAAAAATTTATTTTATCAAAAATTCCCTTTTTATGCACAATGATTTTTTATTTTTAAAAAATAATATATTATTGTCAAATAATGATAAAATTTATTACTGATATAAATAATATATTAACACTAATTTGTAATTGATATGAAATATATATAATGTCTTTTAACATTTAAAAATTCATTTTCCTATAAAAACCACTTTTCATTTTGTTTTAATATTTCCATTTAAAAGTTAGATTCCTAAATTTTATAGTTTTAATTTTAAAAAATGCACTTTATTTTTGGAACCATCATGATAATATTATCTTTGGATTATAATTTTTATTTTCCTAGAATGATTGATTTTTAGGTGAATAGTAAAAAATACCGTTTTTTATAAATACCGTAACTTTTGAAAAATCATTAGGATATAAAAATGGCTTCAAAATTTATGAAAACATTTTCCTAGTCAAATATGTTTTTAATAAAAAAAATTATACATTTAAAATATGATGTTAAATTTAGAAATTATTATCACACAAAGGCGACTTTAATTCCATCGGGGATACCGAATTTAAAAAATTATAAAACATGGAAAAAAACTCACTAAATATAATATCAAGTAGTACAAGACATTTCAAGCCTATTATTTATCCTAAGAGTATAGATTAGGAAAAATAATTAATATAATACTATATACTTATACTATAAGTTATTTCCAAAAAATAAATCTAAACTATCATGTATGTGGATTTTTAAAGAAGGTGGGAGGAGAAAAAATAAAGACAAAGCATACCAAGTATGAAAGATCTAGGTTCATGTAATTAATAAAATATAAATACCAAGATTCCTATAAATTTTTATTATATTCAAGTTTAAGTAGACCCTTTTGTATGAGTGGATACTATCTGTCTCTCTCACTAATCATCTCTTTTCCAAATGGTCATGATACATTAGTTAATTAATAAAATAGGAAACTTAAAACTCATTTTTAAATTTACAATTTGGAAAACACAATGGTCATAAATAAGAATAATTTTAAAAATATCCCTCCTCACTTCGACATACAATGGTCATTCATAGAAAAATATAAATAAGAAAATTGAAATAATTGATGAAAAAAGAAAATCCAATTTAAAATTAACATGAAAAAACCTTTTTATTAAATACAACATTACTTCTCATTACATTATTGGAATGGAAGAAATAAACCCCTCATTATATCTATAATTAGGTGAAAAAATAATAATCAAAAAATTATGAAATAAATTACGGAGTAGGCCCAAAGAAGGACTCTCCAGAACGCAACACCTTTCCCTAGGCTCTGATCTCTAATGCCTCTATATATCTCCCTATCCTTGTATTTATAGGAATAAATGCACCCATGGAATCATAAATTCAATAAATATGTATGTTTAATGAGACCAAGTCAATCCTGGGGGTTACTATGTCATAAAATATGGACCCTAGTCAAAAATCATAAAAAACCGGGATTCAAAATATATATCATAAGGTTTCATGGTGTGACATATATTGTGACACCATAAAAAACCAGTCCACACTTTCATGTTGGTTATTCATAGATTATGCTCATAGATTGACTCCAGGTTTCATTTCTTATAGTTTCATAGTGTAAAAAATGTTTCATTCTATGAATTTTTCTCTCTATTTATATTTTTATAAGCAAGTTTCATAGAGTGACACTAATAATCGGGCCATCATTTTTCATTTTCCACCTTCAGACTCCATTTTCTCATGGATTATCTCACACCTTGTATCCCTGAATAATTTCACATCATGACTAGGTTTTTCATAACATGAATAGTGATTTAACCATGTTTTTTTTCATGTTTCTTCTTGAATCTTCAATTTCAATCCACAAACCTAGCCCTTGACTTATTGTACATCATGGTAAATACTTCAAATCTTGGATTTTACCTCAGTTTTTTTGTTTTCTTCCAAATAAAATATGAAAATGTCTTAACATAATATGAATAAAACAATAAATATCAAGATAATAATTTTCATTTAAATTCCAAAAATCAAAATATTTTAATATCTTAAATATATTCATGAAATAAAACTATTAGATCCCCCACACTTAAACTCATTCTTTTCCTAAAGAATGAAATATCAAAAAATTAAAATGGATGATAACTATACCATGATTTAAATATAAATTTAAATAAAATCAAGGGATTAAATGTGGAATTAAATTTTTAAGAATCATAAAAGAAAATTTCATCAACTCCTCATTTTTCAAAGAAACAAGTCAATCATGTATTTTAATTTTTCTATTTTGACTTAACTATGAATCTCCTCCCTTCCAATCATATTTTTTAATTTATTATAAATGTGCATGAAACATGAAATTTACCTCGATTTGATTTTTTTCACTCATCACTCAAGGTAAAAATTTAAATGGATTTTTGTTCAGACCTCAAATAATGATCCTTACCATATTATTGAAATTCATATACTTTATCTAACCCTCAGAGATAAAATCATAGTTAATCATGAGGGGTTCATTGTAAAATTAAAATGACTATGAGGATTTGGGTTTTGTATTTAATAATGTGAAAAAAGTAAATCTCAAAAGGAGAATAATTTGTAATGTAATTTTCATGATAATCAATAAAAGATCAATAAAAAATTCTCCCTTTTTCAATGAAATATCCACTTTTCCCAAAAATCAATGTAGGCTCATGAATTAATGATATATAAAACATGATACACCCTCTTGGATTTTTTTTGTTTTTCTTTTTTTAAAGTTGATTTTGGATAAGTCTCCATCCACCACCCAACCCTAAGTGATACAATTAACTAGTCAAGTAAATGGTGATTTTCACCCTAAAAACAAGAACCATTTTATTCTTTCATTTTTTTGATTTTTTTTTTTAATTTTTTTGGTTTAAAATAAAATAAAATGAACAAAGAATAATAAAACTTTAAAATATTACATGAAAAAATCTCCACACTTACCCATTTAAATATACACATCCCTTCTACCATGGTGTTTTTTCCCATACACTGATCTTTTTTATAATCTTTCAAAATAAAGATATTACATTAAGAAAAGATAATTTATACTTTTAATGTGGATCTTCCACAAAAAAATATATTCATTGATTATATTATATTAAAAAGAAGTAATGTAAATGTGGGTCTTTTGATAACGGGATAATAAAATTATTCCTCAATCATATTAAATTTTAATTTGTTTAATGGTAGATACAATAATATTAAAGTCAAGTTCTAGATGAAATCATACCTGAGTTTCAAGAAATATACTAAAGAAAGAATGAAAAATATTAGTATTATAAAATTATCAAGAATGAGAACATATAATTGGGACAATCACTCATGGAAATAAAAAATAAAAATAAAAACAATCCATACAAATTTTATATTTTTAAATCATGTAAAATCACATAAAAATTTCATTTAAAAAATCAACTAATCTCTTGAATCAAGATTTATTAAATCAAAATCCCTATATTTATCTTTACTAATTTATTCACCCATTTTACACAATAAAATTTATTGAAAAAATATAAAACATGTCATGATTATTATAACCAATAGAGTTTGTCTCATTTATTAAAAACTTATAATAATCCAAGTGTAGAGCATGCAATTTTAATTAAAATTTCCTTAAGTATAAATGTAGGTGAGTAGTAGAAAATTTAAAAAAATATAAAGCTCATATTCCCCTTTTTCATGGTGTGCTTTGACTTGAAACCACCTCTTAGTTTCCATTCAATGGCATAATTATGCCTTCATTATAGACCTATAAAATTAAACAACTCATCAAAGTATGAGGTTCTTTTATTAAAGATAAAAGATAATGGGAATTAAAAATAAATTACAAATACAAAATTAAATACTAATAAATCAATAAAAAACTAAGGCCCCTGAAAGAAATAAAAAACTTATATTTACTCCCATATATACTATTTTTATTATGTTCATTTATTTTGACTTTAACTTTTTTATATAATAACTATATGATAAAAATATAACCTTCTTTGGTATACCCAATTTTGACTTTGAATTGCATCCGACTCAGATCTTCTCCTCCCCATTGTTATGGTTTTGAAATTTAGAGGTGGTGACCAAAATGTTGTCAGTTTGAAGGTAAGTAGAAATAATTTAGTATTTATCCATGTTTGGTATGGTTATTATTTTTCAATTGATAACCTTTTTTTTCAACTTATGTATTAACATCTTAGAGTTCTATAGCCACTCCTCATATTCTCTTGATAGTACTTATTCTTCTTCATATTCCTCATACAAACCTATACTATTGATGGGATTATTTATAGGAAAAAATTAACTTTAGTACATACCTCAACTTTATTTACCTGGATTTAGAGCTCTCTTCACTCCTCTTCAAAATATAATCCCATTCAATGGAGTATTTCTTCGTCCATTCTTAGGTATGGATTTAGAATTTTTTTATTTGTCTATTCACCATTCTAATATCATTGACTTGATGTGTATGATACCTTTTAAGTATGGTGATTTTTTATTTTATAGTAAAAATATTTTATTACCATCCCTTCATAAGCAAAAATACCCAAGAGTAAAAAGTGAAATAAAAATGAAAAATAAAAGAACTATGATAAAATAAAGAAACTGAATGAGATACGAAAATAATTTTTCTAAATTACTAAATTAACACAATATCAATACTTATCCTTGAAAAATATGCTATAAATTGGCACCTCCTAAAGGCTTCGTTAATTCTATTGAAGATATTGAGCTTCAAAAAATTAAAAAACATGAATGAAAACTCACTAAATATAAAATTAAGTAGTATAAGATATTTAATGTCTGAGGATGATCCCATGAGGAATTTTCAGATAAAATAATTAATTTAATAATAAATACTTAAACCAATAATTATTTTGGAAAAATAATTCTAAACGGTCATATATATTGATTTGTTAAGAAGGTGGGTGGAAAAAAATAAAAAAAAAGAGAACCAAGTATGCAAGAGCTAGGTTTATGTAAGTAATAAAATAAAAGTCCATAATTACCTTAAATTGTCATCAGAATCATTTTTAAGTTGGCCCCTTGGTCTGGGTGGATACTCCCAGCCTTAGTAATCATCCCTTTTCTCAATGGTTATGATATTTTAGTTAATTAAAAATAGATGTAAACTAAAACAATTTATAAATATTGAATTCTTTAGACCTAATAATCATGGAGAATAACTTATTATAGTATTCACTTTTAAAAAATACCTTCCTCACTTTTACATACAATGTTTATGCATAACAAAAGAGAAATAATAGAATTGAAAAAATTGATGAAAAATTAAAACTCAATTTAAAATAATAATGAACAAATATTTTATTAAATATAATACACATTCTTGTTAAATACTTGTATTGAAATAAATCACCCCATGGGAGGGAAAAAAATAAATAAAATAAAATTGATAAAATAAATTTTGGAGTATGCCCAATGAAGGACTATATATAGAACAACACCTTTCCCCTATATATGATATATAATGCCTCTATATCTCCCATTATCATTGTATTTATAGGAGTAAATTCAACCCTATGAAGATAAATTCAATAAATACATACATTTAATGCATCCAATTCAATCCCAGGGGTTACTAGGTTATGAAATTTGGACCTTGTAAAAGAGAATAAAAAAGGGAGTTATAATTTTCATAAAAAGGTTTCATGGTGGGACACCATATATCATGCCGTGAAAAAATTAGGCTCTAATTTGGATTTGGTTATTCATAGTTTGTGCTTGTTACCCAAACTAAGTAATTATTTATTATAATTTAATAGTGTAAAAAATGTTTCATTCCATAAATGTTACTCTCTATGTCCATTTTCTTTCGTAACGTTTCATAGTACACATCTAAACACCATTTTCTCATAGTTGATCACATGATCTGTTTTCCCAAAAAATTTTATATTATAAATAGGTGTTTCATGATATGAATAACAATTTTATAGTGTTTTCTCTTTTTTTCATCTTGAATATTCATTTTTTAGCTAGAAAATCAAGCCTTGACTGATCATACATTGTGATATATCCTTTGTGTCGTGTATCCCATCTCTATTTTTTGTTTTCTTCAAAATTGAATTTGAAAATATCCTATAATAAATGAATAAAAAAATATCCTAGTAAGATTTATCAATTAAATTAAAAAAATGTATTTTAATATATAAAATATATGCATTAAATGAATATTTCATAAAACTATGATTAACATTTTGGAAAATAAGTAATATTTTTTTCTAAAAATAGTTTTACGCATTTTACTCTTATTACTTTAGAATGAATTTTTATCACTTTTATAGATTTAATATAATATATATATTTTTTCATATTTAACATAATAATATTCAAATTTTTTAATACGGTTAATTTTATTTTTTCTCATAGAAATATGTTACTAGGTTTAAAAAACGAGTTACTATAGAAAAAGTAAATTTTGCTTAAATTTAAAACTGAGGGGAAAAAACCTAAAATTCAACTAACATTATCTCAAAAGTGTATTTAATTTTTTTTATCAACCCAAGAATCATAATATCTCTATTATTATCAAATTTATGACTCAAATTCCTTTAATAATTACTTATCCTTTTATATTTTTACATAAATGCCATTCCCCTCACTTATAAAGGGAGATTTCTACCACCCACTTACAAAAAATAAAAAATTCAAATTATCTATATTATTTATCAATTTTAATTCCCCCGTATCCCAATCCCATGTTGTTCAAACCCCTAATCCAATGAAAATATATAAACACTTCATTTCTCAGTGGTCCTCCAAGCGAAGGTTTTAAATTCCCAATGTGATTATTAATCACTTCTTAATATTTTTTCCTCTCTATATTTATCTTCCAAATATATTTTTACAGTTATTATATAATTAAATTATTATAATTATTATACTAAAATGTATTATTTTAATGTTATAACCATCATTTACCCTCACCCCTGGAAAAATGAGAACATTGTTCATACGTATGTGTTGACTACTGCCTCCATGAAGAGACACTTTTCATTTTTCATAACCACCTTAAATGTATAGTTCTAAATAGGTATTTAGTGAATAAATGTTATATTTATAACATGATTATGAATATTAAAGGATAAATCAATATCTACCTTCTTTCTATTCCATGGAAAACAAAAACGCCATATATGTGTATGTGTGGACTACTGCCTCCATGGAATGATGTTTTTAATTTTACATCACCACCGTAATTGCATGATTATATGAATGTATTTAAAGAATTAAAATCATTTTTATTGTCTAATTATGGTTCTTTAAATTTTTTATTAAAATTTAACTCATTATCAATACGCCAACTTTTATTCATAAAAAATTAGGGAAACAAGATCATCACTGATTCCATATTCACAAATCTTGACTAAAATTCTCATGTAATGAAACTATATCTTCATAAATCATTATAAATAACCTTATATAATCTATTAATTATTAAATTTGTATCAATTAATGGGTATTTTCATGGACATTTTAATTAATATGTGAAATAATAAAAATCACTAGCACCCGATGATGAAAATAAATTATAAATAACTAATAAATATATAATAAAAAGTTAAAATTAAAGTATGTATTGTTTAATAGATATGAATAAGGTTTTTAAATAGGATATTAATATGGTTATATATATTATATAGGAGTATAATTCACTTTCATGGAATTTGATAATTGAGGTATGAATTTTCTCATCTCACATTTCCTTCATTGTGACATATTCTATATTCACTACTTGTTTTATATTGTGTGGTATATATAATACCTTATGGTTAATTTTATCGTAATTTTATGGTTTAAATGGTTTTAAAAATACATTTAAAGTTCTATCTTTCATGATATTTTTATTAAATTTATACAAATTTTGTATGGGTTTTTGTTAGGATAACTCCATTTCCTTTCGTTATAAGATTTATTATGGAACTTACTTAATTTATGATTAGTTTATTCCAAACTAAGGTTTTATTATTAGTATTTTTTTATCTCTATGGAAAATAAAATTTCTAATTCAAAGTTTTTTCCTTGATTAATTTATTTCACATAAAATTTTAACATTGTTAAGAAAAATTCATATCCTATTAAAAGACTACTTTTTCTTCCATATTCATATTATGTTTTTTAAAAAAATTTATTTCTGACTTATTTTGAAATAAAAATTTATATTATATCTTTTAAAATTCATATTTTCATTTATCTCATTTCAAAAATTAAATTTATTACTCTTTTTACGATGTGGGTTTCAACAAAGGTATTTTAAAATATTAAAGGTTCTTCCTTCCGTGATCGTGTGTTTTATATTCCACTCCACATATCCTATAAAAAAAAATTATGTATTTTTCAATGACCTATTATTGGGAATTATATCTCACTAATTTTTGAAAATTTCCTTCATGTAAACTTCTTAAAATTAACTTTTGAAAGTGACACATAACTTTTATTTTCTATGATAATCCTATGAAATATTTTACCAAAACATATTTTATAGTTTTTCATACATATCCTCTTTATATATAAAGGGATTATCTTTTATGGAGTCATTTTTTATTTGCCACCCTATAAATTCATTCATGAAATAATATTTTAGGTTGATTAAATTTTTGGTATCAAGCAATCTAAGTCTTAAATTCATTTTATATGATATCATTTGAAAATGTTATGGAACCCATTTTTTTATGGGTTCTTTATGATATGACGAATGATTGATTTCATGTGTAACACATATATATGAATAATAATTATTTAATATTTGGATCATATATAACCCTCCAATGCATTGGGTAAAGTTTTTCATCTCATGAGATAATAAAGGGAAACAAGTAATGATATTATATCCAATTTAGAAAATAGGTCATAATGCCTGATCCACTATGGGAAATAGGTTGTGATGCCTGTTCTTATATGGGAAACATGAATTGATGTATGATCCACTAATTTTTGATTTCTATTCTTTTTTTATGTAACTTTTTTTTTGTTATACACCTATGATATACTCCATAAATCATATTTATTGTCCCCCGATTGAACACTCTTATGAAATGGTATTTGTTTGATCATTTGATATTACATGTACTTATATAATTCCTTATGGATAAATCTTATTGTTTCAAGTTATTTTTCATAAGAAATTTCTCCCACGTTTATGTGTGCTCATAATCTTTTGATCTAGCCATTGATGACATGCTGATATTTGTTCCATTACTAATTGTTTGGTATCACCATTTTCTTATGTTTTCCATTACCTAGGTTATGAAGTTGAGTATACCTTATGATAATTATAGAAGGTGTTCTACTATGGTTTAATTATGGTGAAGTGTTCACGAGTATTGTAAAATAATTTAATTATATAGCTACCCCTAAAGACACTAAACCTTCAATTCTTAGGATTTTAGGATTATTTTTTGAGATATATTTTTTTTTCTTATAAAAATGATGTAAAATAAATATATTTTTAGTTTAATACCACTCAATTGGTATAAAAGTATATATATAAAGTAAGCATATTTATCATCCGACCTGGGAGTGTGGGTTTGGGGCCCCTTAGGAAACCCCTTTACGACATGGGAAGGATATGAGAAAGGGATTTTACTATGGTCCATGTGGTCTATGGTAGAAGTAATTCAAATAGGGAGGATAATAACATTGTCAACATAGTCTATGGTGATAAAAATCTCCCATGACCATAGTATACATGGGTCCTAACCATAGGTCCCTGGACCCATCATAATTTTTTCTTTTTATAAAAATATATTAATTATAATTATATATATATATATGTGTGTGTGTGTATATGTGTGTGTATATATATGTATATATATGTATAAATATGCATATAAAAGAACATATAGTGCATTATAGGTCAGTGGTAGAAGTTTATTGGTTTTCTATTAGATGTTATGAGATCTAAATTCCCTCATTGAATTTTTTTAATTTTTACAAAGTCTTGGGTCTTGTTTGGAGACCATGGAAATAAATTCCATATGAGAACAACCCGAATATGGACGAAGGAAACCCATGATCATGATTGGGATGGTGGAATTAAGTGTTTTACATCCATGATCAGTGATCATGAATATAACCCATATGCTATGGAAACAATAATAGTTTCCATAATCCAAGGGTCTATTGCCACAATTTCAGCCTTTGTAAATTAGCTCATTTTATTGTAGTTATCATATATATAAAATATAATTTTTTAAAAAACATTCAAATATGATTTTATTTACAAATTTAACATTCAATCAAGTTATACAAGGATTTACTTTAAAAAATTTGTAAAATATTTGTATATATAGTGTTGTTTTTTAAAATTTTCATATAGAATTCATGGATTATATTTCAATGTTTACATAAAAATACATAATATATGAATATTCTTGATTATTATTCAAAATTAATTTCTTAAATAACTATTAAATTTTTTATATTCAATTTCAAGAAACTTCTCAAATATTTTAAATCCTAATAAACATCATTGGTGATAAAATATTTTAGTGACATCATCCCATATATTTACCTCCAAAACATATCTATTGATTTTAATATTTATAATTATCATGAAATGTATACCCTTCATAAATCCTATGATAAATCAATATTGACCCTTTTTAATTCCTTATTACTGGGGTGAACAATGGATAAAATATCCAAATAGAGAAAAAATATTCATTTTATTATGATTTCATAAAAAACATAGAAGAAGTGAAAAATGAACTCATATTATGTTAAATAATGATTTATTTTATTTTCATAATGCATTTAAGTCCATGGTTGTTAAATAATTGATTATTTTTTTTCTTTTCACACCTAATTTATTATAGTTTAAATCCATAATGAGACTTATTCTTCCGACTATGTGACTAGAAATAACATCCCTAGCCCACCTTTAATAAGTCAATAAATGGTGACCAACACTAAGGGTATAAACAAATAATAATGGAAGACAGATTCCTAAAAAAATATGAGAAAAAATTGATTCTAAAATTAAATTAATTACCAAATAATTAATAATATATCCCTAAAAATCATTATAGTAATGTAAATGTGTAAATTCTATATAATAAACTCAACTAAAATAAAACCACAAGTGAAAAAAAATTGTATAAATAACAACCTAAATATACTTGAATATTAAATGAAATTTAATGGGATTCAACTTATATAAGAATCACGTACAAGATAATGTAACCCTATAACATCAACCACATAATCATATATGTCACATTTCGATCCCACTAAGACTCCTCCCAGATCAACATTGAGATTGAGAGTATCCCCCAAATCCCACCTTCAATAGGTTATGGGGTGATAAATAACCAAAAAAGATGGTTGGAATATTTACCTTGATGTTTTGGATAATTCTTCAACATGCATTGAATACAGAGCTATAATCTACCAGGAGAGATTCTGGAGGGACGACATATGCCACTAGAAAGGCATCATAAGAGAGTAAGGGTGACTACTGTAAAGCTTTAGGAATTTTCCATACCTGCTTGAAATGAATTTACTACATATAATCCATAATTATATGATATCCCATGATAGATTCCCTTGGAGGTAGTTTATTTCCTCATCTATATTTTTCACTTTGATACCTCCCTCATCCACTAATTTTTCTAGTCTATTCCAGGAGGACCAGTAGTTTCCCCTCACTATTTGCATCCCAAATAAAGAAGAAAAACAAAATTTTAATTTATTTAATGATCTTCTTTGGCACCATGAGAACCGATAGGATGTATATTGGGATCGAGGAGAGGACACAATTAATGAGTGTGATTCTCCCACCAAAGGAGAGGAAACGTTTTTTCCAATCTGTGATATGACTGGTAATTTTGATGACCATGTTGGATCCAAAGACCTTCCTATTAATTTCACTTATCAGATCCTAGGAAATACCTATAACACCTTTTATGGACCTTACTTTGATGAAAGCATTGTGTTCCTCTAACACCCAATCTGGAGTAAAGCAAGAGAGTTTCCTGTTGAGGATAGAAGCCAAAACTTTATTGAAAAAATTACACATTATTATTAGTCTGATACGACTGATAGATGAGGGCTACTTTATTTTGGTAATCAGAATCACGGTAGTTGCACAAAAAAACCCAGGAAGAGGTCCACCTCGGAAGAAGTATTGAATGGAAAGGACCAGATCCTTTCCAATGATAGGCCATGCATTGACATAAAATGATCATGGGCATAATTCCAGCTTAGGTGAGCTGTCTTGGTTGAGTGAGATAACTGTCTCTCGCACCACTTTATCATTAGGTATGCTTCCCAAAAGATCATTGACCTGGGGGGAAACTGCCTGTGGAATGAAGTTGAAAAAATCCACCCAGGCAGTGGGTTTTTTGTGCTAGAATACAGGGTTGAATCCACAAAGTAAGGAGTTAAAGTGAAAAGAAACCATACCACTTATCATCTCCATGTCACCAATAAATGATCCATCCTTCAACTAAATTTTTGGGTTACCTCCCCGACGTATTTCCTTTAAACAATCATAGAAGTAAGCAGTATTTTAGTCCCCTTCTCTGATCCAAAAAACCCTCGATTTTTCATGTAAGAATATTTCATGCTCTAGAAACCTATCATTGATTTTTTTGGATCCTAGAGATGTAAAAGTATTACCATATCATGCATCTTCTAGAATAACCTCCACTCTTTCAATATCAGACTTGATCGAGTCCAATAAGAGGAGCTCCAAAGGGAGGGACTTAATCCAGTCCATAAGGTCTTTCCTTAGCCACTGAAGTCTGTTATGAAAGACATACCACAAGATACCCCAATCTAGTTTCTCCCAAGATCCTCGAACAACTGGACAGAATTCCTTATCACATGGCCACTGATTAGTGATGAAGAATCGACCGTCTCTACTGAGTATGGGCTTGAAGTTGATCAGGAGGGGCTAGTGATCAGACAGCGCACAAACCATGTGAGTGACCTGAGTGTTTGAAAATGTAGAAATAACTTGGAGGTTTGTAAGAGAGTGATCCAACCTACACAAGGTCTGGAAATTTCCTCTTTTATTGTTACACCAGGTGTAATTATCACCAGCGAAACACAGGTCGAGAAGGAATTCCCTTGAAATAAAGGAGGATAACTCAACTCTATCCCTATGGGAAAAGGAAATGTCACCCTGATTCTCTACACCCTCCATAACAGTGTTTAATTCACCACCAACTAGTTAATATGATTCTCCTGGGTTGAAGGATCTGAGTTCTAAATAGAGTTTCTATCTAAGTATCGTCTCACATTTCGCTTAAAAAAGGAGGAAAAAAGAGACACATTTCCCATGTCAATATTTCTGGGGTCCACTCCAAATATGGGGAGGAATCAATGGAGAGGTTTTTGTCGGCTGCATAAGAAGTCTTCTATGATCGGCAACCATCTCAAGAAGCTGTGGAATTTATCTATGGTGGGTATCCAATTTTGGTGGGCAGTGCAGTAGACAGCAGCCGATGGCAGGGCATTTCACATGGGTAGATAAGCTACCCAAACCAACCAAATAATGATTGGCTTTTGTATCTATAAAATGGGATGAAAATCCCATGAGATGATAAGAGGTGTATGTTTTAATCCTTCAAAGAGATCCAGAGAAGAGAGAAATAAAACGTGATGCCCCATGTTTCTCTTGTGGATGTAAGCATACTATCGAAACACATTAAAATTGTGTTTTCTCAGTTTTAATTCTCATTTTATGTGTTTTTTCAATACATATCCGCTATATCCCTTAAAATTGGTATCAAAGGGAGATGAAGTGAGTGGAATCGAAACGGAGAACCTACATCGAGTTTCTTGGTGACTGGAAAATTGAAAGTGGTTAGAAACTTTTTCCGAGGCCAGATCTGTGAAAATGATGATGAGATGATTCCAATGGCACAAGAGGCATTGAAAATAGAATTGAAATGAAGAAAATAATCTTGGTCAAAGTTTGGTCAAAACTATGGGTTAATAGTAACCCTGTGCCAGAGAAGACGGTACTGTTTATGCCGCCGATGAAAATTCTAGCAAGATTCCGGCAGCTGCTCTGGTGTTCCATGTCAGTGCCACATCAACGCTACATCACCAATCAATATGAACCATTGAACTTGTTTTGGTGATATCTTCACCAATCGGTGTCTGATTTCAATGATTTAGGAGTTGATTCTGACTATTTAAACTATTATGAACGCATCTGTATAATTATGTTTTCAAAATTCGCACTCTATTAGGTGGTTTCAGAAGAGGTTAGGTATCGATTGTGGTGATCACGTTTTGTGACAACGATGATGAATGGTGGCGGAGCACTACCAAAGTTTGAGATCAAGAAGTTCGACGGTCGAAACAATTTCATCTTGTGGAAATGTACAATGAAATATATTCTTGTTCAACATGGCATGATCATACCTTTGATCGAAGAAAAGCCCAAAGAAACCAGTAAATATGATTGGGAAGAGCTCAAGATGTGGGTCGTCAGTAAAATTTGACCGTGTCTATTGAATTTGGTAAAATAATCTGTGTTGGACGAGACCTCACTGAAGGAGATCTGGAAGAAGTTGGATAAGAGGTATATGGAGAATTTTCTCACAAAAATATTATTCTCGAAGAATAAATTGTACCAATTGTGCATGGACGATGGAAAAAATTTGTTCGATCACACCAAATAATTCAGCATAATCCGAAAACAATTTTTGGGGATTAGTGTGAAGGTTGGAGAGGAAGACAAATCACTTTTTCTTTTGTCATCTCTACCAAGATCATTTTATGGGATTATGATATAATTTCTCCTGGGGAAGGAAACATTGAAGTTGGATGAGGTGATGACAACACTTCAAGATTCAGAGGCATTCAAAAGACCTGCGATGCATTCAAGCGAGCAAATCATGGTGATGTAGGATGATCAATGTGGGAGGAGCCGACATCAGAAGTCAGAAGGTAAAGAATATTAGCCAAAATCTAGGGGACATGATCCTAGAGAAATCATGTGTTTCTGGTTTGAGAAAAAATGTCACTATAAAAGTGACTATGGAGAGAACAAATTGTGTGTTGCTGGGAAAGAGAAAGTTGAAGAGAAGGATGAGAACATCATATAATTATTAGCAGATGATGAATTCTACATGACAACGAAAAGATTACACTCAGATGATAGAATTTAATGGGGAGAAGTGTAGTGATATTACTACAAAAGATACAGGCACATGAATCGGGAATGTATATTTCTAAGAAGGAAGAATGAGTAGACTCAAAATCCAAAGGAAGACAGATGAGTTTTGGATTCGGGGAGCTCGATACACATATAAACATAAAAAGATGAATTTAATACTTTTTAGTAGGTGTGAGACTCGGTGAGACTTAGTGATAGGACAACATGAGAGGTTCTAGGAGTTGGGATGGTGAAATTGAAGACACCAGATAGAGGAGTACATAAACTAGATGACGTGAAATTCATTTCAAGGATTAGATAAAACATCTTATCATTAAGTAGGCTCAATGAGAAATGATTCAATATTTTCGTAGTAGGTGTATTGTTGGAAGTCTCAAATGGGGATACAACAAGGCTTACTGGGAAAGAGTCCTAGGGGTTGTATCATTTGATGGGGACCACCATAATTGCATGATTATATGATTTTATTTAATGAATTAAAATAATTTTTATGGTCTCATTAAGGTTCTTTAAAGGTTATACTAATATTTAACTCATTATCAATATTCCAACTTTTATTCATAAAAAATTATGAAAACAAGGTCATCACTGATTCCACATTCACAAATCTTGACTAAAATTCTCATATAATGAAATTATAGCTTCATAAATCATTATAAATAACCTTATATAATATATTAATGATGAAATTTTTATCAATTAATTGGTATTTACATCAACATTTTAATTAATGTGTGAAACAATACAAATCACTAACATCTGAGGATGAAAATAAATTACAAATAACTAATAAATATATAATAAATGGTTAAAATTTAAGTGTGTATTGTGTAATAGATATGAATAAGGTTTTGAAATAGGATATTAATATGGTTATGTATATTATATAGGAGTATAATTCACTTTCATGAAATTTGATTATTGAGGTAAGAATTTTCTCATAACACATTTCTTTTATTGTGACATATTCTTTATTCACTACTTGTTTTATATTGTGTGGTATATATAATAACCTATGGTTAATTTTATCATAATTTAATGTTTTAATTTTTTTTAAAAATCCATTTAAATTTCTATCTTTCATGGTATTTTTATTCAATAGATACCAATGTTGTATGGGTTTTTGTTAGGATAACTCCCTTTTCTTTAGTTATCAGATTTATTATTGAAATTATTTCCTTTATTCTTAGTTTATTACAAAATAAGGTTTTATAATTATGATTTTTTATCTCTATAGAAAATGAAAATTTTAATTCAATGTTTTTTCCTTGATGAATTTCTTTCACATAAAAGTGTAACATTGTTAAGAAAAATTTATATCCTCTTTAAAGACTATTTTTTCTTCCATATTCATATTATTTTTTTCCAAAAATGTTTTTCCTACTTATTTTGAAATAAAAATATTTATTATATCTTTTAAAATTCATATTTTTATTTACCTCTTTTCAAAAATTAAATTTATTACTCTTTTTATGATGTGGGTTTCAAAAAAGGTATTTTAAAATATTAAAGGTTCTTCCTTCCATGACCATGTGTTTTATATTACACTCCACATATCCTATAAAAAACCATTATTTATTTTTCAATTACCCATTATTGGAAATTATATCTCACTAAGTTTTGAAAATGTTCTTCATGTCAACTTCCTAAAATTAAATTTTGAAACTGACACATAACTTTTCTTTTTAATGATAATTCTATGAAATATTTTACAAAAACTTATTTTATAGTTTTTATTACATTTTATTATTTATATATAAAATTATTTTATTTTATGGAGTCATATTTTTGAGCCCCCTTATAAATTCATTCATGAAATACTATTTCAGGTTGATTAAATTTTTGGTATCAAGCTGTCTAAGTCTTAAAGTCATTTTATGTGATATCATTTGAAAATGTTATGGAACCCATTTTATTTTCATGGGTTCTTAAGGATATGATGAATGATTTATTTCATGTGAAACAAATACATATGTATAATAATTATGTAATAGTTGGATCATATATAACCCTCCAATGCATTGGGTAAAGGTTTTCATCTCATGAGATAACAAAGGGAAACCAGAAATGATATTAGATCCAATTTAGAAAATAGGTTGTAATGCCTGATCCACTATAGTAAATAGGTTTTGATGCGTGTTCCTATATGGGAAACATGAACTGATGTATGATCCACTAATTTATGATTTCTATTCTTATTTTTGTGCAAATTGTTTATGTTATATACCTATGATATAATCCATAAATCATATTTATAGTCTCTTGATTGAACACTCTTATGAAATGGTATTTGTTTGATCTTTTTAGATGACATATACTTATATAATTCCTTATGGATAATTCTTATTGTTTCAAGTTATTTTTAAGTAGCTGTTTCTCCCATGTTTATGTGTTCTCATAATCTTATGATCTAACTATTGATGACATGCTGATATGTTTTTCCTTTACTCAGTGTTTGGACTCACCGTTTTATTATGTTTTCCATTACCTAGGTTATTTAGATGACTATACCTTATGATTAGTATAGAATGTAACTCCCCTACCCTAGTTACCCAGAGTCGGTGCATTATTAAATTACACTGGCATGATCACAAAAGATCAAGTCTGGAAAGACCGATTAGTTAGTAGCCTTGGAATCACTAGATACATTAATAAAGCTTACATTACATCATAAAATGAAAAACTAGAACAACATTTTGTCTCCATATACCACACTCGTATCCCATCATAATATTCCTATAGGCCATTCATAAAATAATTCTTCACATCCTGGGAAAAATAAAACATAGAAAGGGGTGAGTTTAGATGCCCAATAAGGATAACAATATAGCGGAAACTTTCATAAATAAGCATAAAAATTTAAGGCAATGTATAACTAAAATAAAAGGCTTTTAAACTTAAACTTCAGCATAGTATGGCAAAAATAAAATTAAATAATTCCATTTACTTATTCACATGGATATTATACTAATTGAATAATCACATGCAATATCAATAACCACTTTCATAATGATGGAATGCAAAATTCCAGACTATCATAACCACATAGTCAAGGCCTTATGCCAAGACTACAAATAAAATTTTGTCAAGGCCTTGTGCCAAGACACTAGTTTGTCTCATGAGACCTACCGATGTATCTAGGAGCTATAGCGGGTGATTCCCGCTCAAATTTACCCAAGAGAAGAAGGTAAGACGGTCCTTTTAGTTTAGCTTGGGTTATCGAATCCACAGAGACCAAAGAAGAAACCTATAGACACGTACATTATATGGACTGTTTTTAGCTATGAAGTGGCCAAATTGGATTGATTTTTGATGGGTTTTAAAGATATCTAATAGATTAAAGTGAATTCAATTTAAAATAATGAGTTGATCCTAGGTTATCGCTCGGGGTGGATTGGACGTATTTTCTTTTTAATGATTTCAATTTCTTAAATTTGAGATTGGTTCATTTAAGGAGATAAAACAACATCATCACTTACTGGTTTAATTCCTACACTCTCTAATACTAATCACCTATATACTTTAACGATCAATGTTTTGAGCACTTCAAGGTAAAGGATCGTATTAGTACTTGAAGTGTGTGGCCTTAAATTCAACAAGGACGATGGAGTTTAAAAATCATCAAATAAAAATCCAAATTAATGAAGTGATTATACATTAATTAGGTGATAAATAACATCAAATCCAGCCCCTTGCTACTCCAATGGATCAACCCATAAGTGGGTTATCCCTCCATTTATCCCATGGTTTCAATGGAAGCGGAAAGTAGACTCATGTGGGAGGAAATGAGGAAGTAAAGAAAACAACAAAAATAAAATGATCACTCCACCGTTGTGTGAATAATTTCACAAGGATTGGTGTGAATAAATTCACACCTTGATCCAACTGTATCAAAGTGATATGAAGAACAACAGAATAAGAGTAGAAGAAGAACTTTTATTAAGAAACTAAAGTGAGTTGAACAACTTACATGTGAAAGACAAATTTGAGGCAACAAAAATGCAGCATAACATTACAATTGAACAAAGCATCCAAGATCTCAAAATCCTTCACCACCACTACCTTAAATAGGAATTTTGGGAGCCTTGGGTCGAGCCTCAAACAGTACAAAGCATCTCAATTAATTTTGGTAGGCCATAGGTGGTGGAAAGCTTGTGGAATTCGAACTTTTCCACATTTGACCCGAGGTGGCAGCCAGCTTTCCTTCACCGAACAGACGCGTCTGGCAGACCTTCTAGAAGGTGGAATCAGAGTGGTCCATATAATCAGAAAATGGATCTCCGGAATTCTTCTAACCTCCTGTAAAATATGGGAAAATTCATAGTTACGGATGCCGAGATATGATAAAATTAGTGGACTGTTTTTCTGGGCCGCAGAATCTGGCCCAGAATTGTATCTCTACCTTGGGCCGCTTTAATGACCACCATAGAAGCCGAATTAGCATTAACTCATGAAGCGTGATTTGTTCCTATACATGTCTTCTATAATCCCACAAAATTTGGGATTAATTGGGCCTGTATGTTGGGCCCCACATCCTCATCAGTGGGATGATGTCCAATCTGCCTTCTCCAGAATTGCTTCCTTTCATTTCCAAATATCTCCATCATCCTCCATGAATTATCCAATGATCCCTGAATAAAACATGTTCATATTTAAGTGTAGATCAATTTAAAAAAATATAAAATTAAAATATGTATAATTAAATTCCTTAAAATCAGATGAATCATTGGGTACTTTAAATGATGTTAAAAAATGTACCACATAATAGTGCATTTTAAGAAGGTATTACAATCATAATGTGAAATGATGTTCAAAGTGTAAAATTCACTAAAATGGTGTTTATGAATAACAAAGAAAATGAATATTATGTATATTAACAATGAATATTAGCCTCATTTAGTGGCTAATCACACCCCCCAACTTGAGTTTTTCTAGTCCCGAGCAAAATATATCTCAACAATATGAAATTCGAATTCCCTTTTCTAAAAACATTTTAATACACAATGATCACCAAAAAAAATTATACCAAACAATCACGAAACCGATCAAAATATTTTAATATAAGATAGTTTCATAATCATATCCCAATCCCAAGCCCATTCCTTTGTTCAAATTCATTTCCATATTTCATCCAATATGAATTAAGTATGAGGATGTGTTGTACATCACAATAGACATGTGGGTTCATCTTTATTCAAGGGGGAAATTACGGAAGCGCTAGGTGGAATCACATTTCAATATTAAGATGAGTATTCATTTTTTTTTTGTATAATTTTTTTGTTTTTGTTTTTGTTGTTGTTGTTTTTTTTTGCAATTTTTCCATGGTAATTGAAGTTGCAGTTAATCAAATTAACCCATGTTACAAGACTTCGCCGATGACTCCCAGACTCAAAGGCCTTAGGGAACCAAATGAAGCCTACATACTCGGGCATCGTCTCGAGTTAACATAATCAAAAACAAAGTCATATTACCATAAATAGAGATATATTGAAAAACTCAGGGCTAGACAACTCTGGAGTCACGATCCCCAAGTGCCGAAAGCCTCACATTTTATCAATCCATTGCTCTACACGCAATTTTTTTGTTGTTGTTTTTTTTAATTTTTTTTTAATTTTTATATTTTTGAATACTCATATTATTCATAAAAATCAAACCAGACTGTGCTATTTATTATGGGACCCCAAAAATTCAAATTATTACCCCACAGTCTAAAGGACGTGCATTGTGGCATTTTGATTTAATGGATGAAAATAAAAATGATGAAAATTTTCATTGGACAACCAAACTTCCAAAATCAATGCTTTTAAACTTAATCATGAATTAAATTAAGAGTCAAGGAAATAATAATTATTTGATATGTAGTTTTTATGTGAGCAAAGATGTTATTATATGAATGATAAAGTAATTTTACTTCTTTTTGTTATCATTGTTTTTTTAAACAAACATTTTGTTTCCACACCCCCCAACTTAGAATGAAACTGTCCCTAGTTTCATAAAAAAAAATCTAGAATGGGGTAGAGGAATAAAAAGGGGAGTTCAATAAGGAAATTGAAATATTAGGATCATGGAATGAAGTCACATAGTGGTTGAAGTTTGAAGTTCTTGCCGCTCCAATTTATTCCTTTGATATCCATGTCGCTTACAAAGTTCCCTAGTGGAAAAAGGAAAAACAAAACAAACAAAAACAAACAATATATATATATATATATATTTATATAATAAAGGAAGTAAAATATAAGGATATATATAAAAATTATAGAATAAGGAAGCACAAGAAGCCGCAGGTTAGTGGTAAGCGCGCGCCCCTGTCTCCCTTCGGTCCCGGGTTCGAGTCCCCGCAGCTTCGCCTGTTTTGACAGGGTTTTCCCCACAACCTATGGCGTGGAATTTTTTTTTATTATTATATTTTTATTTTTGTTTTTTTAATTTTTTAACCTAAAAACACATCAAAAAAACAAACTGATGATACATTGTCTTCTTTTTTAAATTTCTGGGTAAGGTATTACTCAAGGATCACACCACGTGACACGGATGAATATGGTGCTCCCCATTCGTACCCATCCATACTCATTATAGAAGAACAGGTCAACAGTTTATTTTTTTTTCGAAATATCAAAATGTCTCATTAACCCAATTTAAAATATAAAGTTGATTAAAACAACGAAATTATTGGAAACTTCAAAAACATGGGTTGCCTCCCATAAGTGCTTTGTTTAATGTCGTTAGCCCGACATGGACCCTAAATCTATTAATTTGTTCCTGGTTCATAGGTTGGCTCAGTTAACTCAACCTCTATTTCTTGTTTATTGAATGATTCAATGAATGGTTTTAACCTTTGACCATTGACCTTGAAAATGTGACCACTTGTGGGATCTTGAATCTCTACTACCCCATGGGGGTATACATGATGCACTATGAAAGGACCTGACCATCTAGACCTTAACTTTCCCGGGTGTAAATGAAGTTTTGAACTATACAAGAGCACAAGTTTTCCCGGTTCAAAATGTTTTACCTTGATATTCCTAGATTGGTAGGCTTGAACTCTAGCTTTATTGATCCTTGAATTTTCATAAGCCTCCATCCTTAATTCCTCCAGTTTATTGAGATCAAATTTCCTTTTTGTTCCGACCAATGAGAGGTCATAATCCATTATCTTAATTGCCCAAAAGGCCTTATGTTCAATCTCCACTGGAAAATGGCATGCTTTACCATAAACCAACCTATATGGGGACATTCCTAAAATGGGTTTATATGCAGTTCTATAGGCCCAAAGATCATCTAAGAGTTTCTCAGACCAATCTTTCCTAGAGGGGTTGACAGTTTTTTCAAGAATTTTCTTAATCTCCCTATTCGCTAACTCAGCTTGACCATTGGTTTGAGGATGGTATGCAGTGGACACTTTATGAGAAATACCATACTTAGAAATGAGTGAAGCGAATGGGAGGTTGCAGAAATGGGTTCCTCGATCACAGATTATAGCCCTAGGAATTCCAAATCTTGAAAATATGTTCTCTTTTAGAAATCGAATCACAACTTGATGATCATTGGACATAGTGGGAATGGCCTCAACCCATTTTGAGACATAATCAACAGCTAAGAGTATGCAGAGGTATCCCCGAGAGTTTGGGAAGGGACCCATGAAGTCAATTCCCCAACAGTCAAATATTTCAACCACTAAGATGGGAGTGAGTGGAATTTGATTCCTTTTTGTGATGGACCCTACTTGTTGACACCTAGGACAACTTTGAAAAAATGTGTAGGAGTCCCTTGATAGGGTGGGCCAGAAAAGACCACATTGAAGAATCTTAGCAGATGTTTTCTTAGAGGAAAAGTGACCTCCACATGCCTCACTGTGACAGAATTAGAGGATGGACTCTTGTTTAGATTCTGGAACACACCTCCTAATGACTTGGTCAGGGCAGAACTTATAGAGGTATGGATCATCAAACACATAGTATCTAACATCAGAAAGGAATTTACTTCAAGCTTGAGTCCCTAAGAATTTTGGAATGACTCCTGTCACTAAGAAATTTTCTATGCCAGCATACCAATGGCAGTCACTCACAGAGTATAGGTGTTCATCAGGAAACGAATCAGACAAATAAAGGTGATTTGAGTTGTCTTTGAATTCCATCCTAGAGAGGTGATCAGCTACAAAATTTTCAACTCCCTTTTTATCCTTGATTGTGAGGTCAAATTCCTGTAAGAGAAGGACCCACCTAATCAGTCTATCCTTAGCATCTTGTTTTTGGAAGAGGTATTTTAGTGCAGAATGGTCAGTGAACACAGTGATGGGGGATCCTAAGAGGTAGGACCTAAACTTCTCTAAGGCAAACACAATAGCAAGTAACTCCTTTTCAGTGGTGGTGCAGTTGATTTGGGCATCATTTAAGGATTTTCTTGCATAAGCAATGACATACGGAGTTTTATCACAACGTTGTCCTAACACAGCTCCAACAACAAAGTCACTGGCATCACACATAATTTCAAAAGGAAGGTTCCAATTTGGAGATTTCATAATGGGAGGAGAGGTGAGAGAGGATTTGAGGGTTGAGAATGAACCCTCACAGCTTTATGTCCAAACAAATGGAGCATCCTTTACTAAGAGAGCACAAAGGGGATGGGATATTGAACTAAACTCCATGATGAATCTTCTATAGAAACCAGCATGTACTAAGAAAGACCTCACTTCGTTGATAGTTTTGGGTGATGGAAGGTGACGAATGATGTCAACCTTTTCTTTATCAACTTCATTCACCCTACTCGATACCAGATATCCTAGAACAAGTCCCTCTTTAACCATGAAATGGCATTTTTCCCAGTTTAGGACCAGATTTTTTTCTTCACATATTGACAAGACTCTCTCCACATTCTGCAGACATCCCTCAAAAGTATCCCCAAACACAGAGAAGTCATCCATGAAGACCTCTAGAAAATCCCCTACCATGTCTGAGAAGATTCCCATCATGCACCGCTGGAAGGTTCCAGGGGCATTGCATAACCCTAAGGGCATGCGTTTGAAGGAAAAGGTACCGAAAGGACATGTGAATGTAGTCTTCCCTTGATCCTCTAGGGAGACCTCAATTTGATTGTTCCCCGAGTACCCATCTAAGAAACAGTAGAAGGCATGACCTTCCACTCTCTCAAGGACTTGGTCAATGAATGGTAAGGGGAAATGGTCCTTCTTGGTGAATGACTTTAGCTTCCTATAGTCAATACAGACCCTCCATCCACTACTCACCCTTGTTGGAAGAATCTCTCCATCCTCATTTGTTATCACTGTGATTCCAGCCTTTTTTGGAACCACTTGAATTGGGCTCACCCACTCACTCTTAGCTATGGGATAGATGATACCAGCTTTTAAAAGTTTCAGAAGTTCTTTCCTTACTACCTCCATGAGATTAGGATTGAGTCCTCGTTGAGGTTGACGACATGGCTTTGAATCAGATTCTAGAACAATCCTATGAGTCCCGATAAGTGGGCTAATCCCAGGAATATCAGATAGGGTCCAACCAATGGATTTATTATGCTTCCTAAGGACATCTAGAAGCATCCTCTCATGATTGGATTCAAGAGAAGAAGAAATGAAAATAGGATGTGTTTTATTGTCCCCTAGGAAATCATACTTGAGTGTAGCAGGAAGTTCCTTTAATTCAAGATCAGGTTGGTTCAGAATTTTAGCAGAAGATTGGGACATTAGATCAAGATCAATTTC
Source organism: Viscum album (assembly GCA_963277665.1). NCBI lineage: Eukaryota > Viridiplantae > Streptophyta > Magnoliopsida > Santalales > Viscaceae > Viscum > Viscum album. The sequence continues at coordinate 655,874,293 of OY728123.1, forward strand.
TTTTTTTAGAGTTTCTGATATGATTGATTCCCCACATGTAGAAGTTTCAGCTACTAGATTGGCTTGATCAGATTTAGGGAAGGAATTTAGAGGGGTCTCTATGAAAGTGGTTTCTTGAAAGGTTTCACTGATTGTTGGACCTAAGACTTCATCATAAGAGCAATTTGAAAATGATTCAATCCAAGGAGATAAACTTCCTTCATATGAACAAAGGAAATCAATCTCATCCTGACTTAAACATCCATCAAATATTCCTTGATGTTCCATGGATTCATTATCAATGCTTCCTATCATGTTTACTTCATGAATGTCCTCATCATCCCCTATTTGTGAGCTTGCATTATAGATGTTCAAGTCTAGACTCATGTTCCCAAAGGTGATGGTCATGTTCCCATTTCGAACTCGGATAACCGAGTTGATTGTTGCAAGAAAAGGACGACCAAGGATGATTGGGGTTTGTTACTTATTTCCTAAGTTTGGATGGTTGTCAAGGACAATGAAATCAGCAGGGTAGATGAAGTTTTCAACCTTTACCAGAACGTCCTTTAAAATCCCCTTTGGAACCCTAATGCTACGATCAACAAGTTGAAGTGTGACAGATATGGGTTGGAGTTCTTCTAGGCCTAACTGGCAGTACACAGCATATGGGATGAGATTGACACTAGCACCTAGGTCATAGAAGGCTTTGACAACTTTGCTTTCTCCTAGTTCAACATTGATGTAAGGGCAACCCGGGTCTTTTAACTTAGGAGGAATGGTCCCTTGAATGGTGGTACTCACATTAGCAGCCAAAAGGACTTGGTTTTTATGTGAAAATTTTCTTTTAAAAGTGCACAATTCCTTAAGGTACTTTGAGTAGGTAGGTATGGTTTGTATGGAATCGAGAAGAGGAATGTTCAACTTGACTTGTGAGAAGATTTCCCTCAATGTTTCACTCAGTTCGGGCTTGGTTTTCCCCCTCATGCGTTGAGGAAATGGTGAAGGTTGTGGGGTTGTTTGTTGAAGAGTTGTTTCCTTGACAATGTTATTAGTTTCCTCAGTTTGATCTTGTGGTTCATTTGAATTTTCATCCAAGTTTGAATCTTCATGTGGGTTCTGAATTAGTTGTTCAAGTTTCTCAATTGATTTCCCACTTCTTAAAAGAGTCACAACCTTTAGTTGTTCATGAGTTGTTTGAGCACAACTTGAGTCTCCCCTTGAAGTTGAGGATGGAACCGCCTGAGTAGGCATGGGTGACTTTCCAGTTTTCATGGTTTGAAGTTCTTGTTTTAGAGAAGATACTTCTGAGTTCATCCTATCCATTTGTTTGCACTGTTGTTCTAGTAGGCTTTGTGGAATAGTTTGGGTTGGTGCTTGAGTAGATTGGTTTATCCCAGGGGGATATTTTGGAGGTGGGATGGTTTGTTGAAAATGGACTGGTGGCTGTTGGTATTGGATAGGTTGGGTTTGGAACTAGTTATGGGTTTGGTAGTTCTAATGGGGGTAAGTATTTTGTCCCTGTGGTTGGCTAGGTTGTTGGTTATCTTTCCAACAGAAGCCTGGGTGGTCGTTATACCTTGGGTTGAAGGTGTTTTGGTATTGAGGCTTTTGAAAGTTCATAGCATTTACTTCCACTGGGGGTCCTCCTAAGAGAACATCCTCGATGGATGGAATGGTTGGACAATTGTCTGTCTTATGGTCATGTTTGTCACAAATTGTGCAAACAAGGTCAACAATTTGGATTTCATGGACTTTCCTAAGGTCTATCTCTTCAACCTTCCTAGAGAGTGCTGCGAGTTTAGCCCTAAGTCTTTCCTCTTCTCTAAGTGTATGAATTCCAGTATTTCTTTGTGGCTTTTCAGAATAAGGTGAAGTTCCCCATGTTTGGTTTTGTTCAGAAAGTCTTTCTAGATACTCGTAAGCATCATTTGGGGCTTTGTTTTTAAAGGTTCCATTACACATCATGTCAATGAATTGTTTGTTCCCCGGACCCAACCCTTCATAGAAAATTCTCACTTGTTCAGGAATAGAAAAACCATGGTGTGGAACCATGTTTAGAGTGTCTTTGAACCTCTCCCATGTTTCATAGAATGACTCTCCCTCTTTTTCAAAAAAGTTTTGGATACTCTTTTTAAGTGAAATTGTTTTGTGGTGGGGAAAGTATTTTTTGTAGAATTCTCTTTGTAGTTGGTCCCAAGAGTTTATAGATTATGGTATAAAATTGTTTAGCCAATTTTTATCTCGATCCTTTAAAGAAAAATGAAATAGCCTCATCTTAGCTGATTCTAGTTGATGTGGGGGACACATGGTTTCTACAATGTCATTGAACTCCCTAATGTGAAGGTATGGCATCTCGGACTCCATTCCATGGAATGTGGGAAGGTGGTTTAGGACATGGGGTTTAAAGATGTAGTTGGAATCTCCTAGGGAATTGTGTATAATGCATGAGGGGGCATTGGTCCAGGAAGGTGTGAGGTAGTCATTCATGGTTTGATCAATTGCATTCCCCAAGTTTGGGGCTGCCTCATTTGGGTTTCCATTTTGGTTCCCACCCGGGTTTATGAGTTGGTTTCTTTGAAGACCTTCCATTGAAATTGGCTCAATTTTGGACTCTTAAGTATTAGGAAGATTGTGATCTAATGGAATGAGTTCCCTTGGTTTACTTGACTTCCCAACCCCAGGACTATCCACCCTAACTAGATGGTTTGATTGATCGCGGGTGTAGGCGGACATGCGCCAAAAGAAAAAAATGAGAAAGGGACAAGATAAGAGAATTTAGATGAGAAAAGAAGAAATGGGGGAGAATAGAATGGGTGTTTAGATGACTTACTCGAGTCCCCGACAAGGACGCCAAAATTTGATTCTCGCTCAAATTTACCCAAGAGAAGAAGGTAAGACGGTCCTTGTATTTTAGCTTGGGTTATCGAATCCACAGAGACCTAAGAAGAAACCTATAGACACGTACATTCTATGGACTGTTTTTAGCTATGAAGTGGCCAACTTGGATTGATTTTGGATGGGTTTTAAAGATATCTAATAGATTAAAGTGAATTCAATTTAAAAGAATGAGTTGATCCTAGGTTATCACTCGGGGTGGATTGGACGTATTTTCTTTTTAATGATTTCAATTTCTTAAATTTGAGATGGGTTCATTTAAGGAGATAAAACAACATCATCACTTACTGGTTTAATGCCTACACTCTCTAATACTAATCACCTATATACTTGAAGGATCAATGTTTTGAGCACTTCAAGGTAAAGGATCGTATTAGTACTTGAAGTGTGTGGCCTTAAATTCAACAAGGACGATGGAGTTTAAAAATCATCAAATAAAAATCCAAATTAAAGAAGTGATTATACATTAATTAGGTGATACATAACATCAAATCCAGCCCCTTGATACTCCCTTGGATCAACCCATAAGTTGGTTATCCCTCCATTGATCCCATGGTTTCAATGGAAGCGGAAAGTAGACTCATGAGGGAGGAAATGGGGAAGTAAAGAAAACAACAAAAATAAAATGATCACTCCACCGTTGAGTGAATAATTTCACAAGGGTTGGTGTGAATAAATTCACACCTTGATCCAACGGTATCAAAGTGATATGAAGAACAACAGAATAAGAGTATAAGAAGAACTTTTATTAAGAAACTAAAGTGAATTGAACAACTTACATGTGAAAGACAAATTTGAGGCAACAAAAATGCAGCATAACATTACAATTGAACAAAGCATCCAAGATCTCAAAATCCTTCACCACCACTACCTTAAATAGGCATTTTGGGAGCCTTGGGTCGAGCCTCAAACAGTACAAAGCATCTCAATTAATTTTGGTAGGCCATAGGTGGTGGAAAGCTTGTGGAATTTGAACTTTTCCACATTTGACCCGAGATGGCAGCCAGCTTTCCTTCACCGAACAGACACGTCTGGAAGACCTTCTAGACGTCCGAATCAGAGTGTTCCATAGAAGAAGAAAATGGAGATCCGGATGTCTTATAACCGTCTGTAAAGGTTGGGACCATTTGGAGTTACTTATTCTGAGATATGATAAAATTAGTGGACTGTTTTTCTGGGCCACAGAATCTGGCCCAGAATTGTATCTCTAACTTTAGCCGCTTTAATGACCACCATAGAGGCCGAATTAGCATTAACTCCTAAAGCGTGATTTGTTCACATACATGTCTTCTAGAATCCGACGAAATTTGGGAATCATTAGGCCTGTATGTTGGGCCTCACATCCTCATCTGTGGGCTGATGTCCAATCTGCCTTCTCCAGAATTGCTTCCTTTCATTTCAAAATATCTCCATCATCCTCCATGAATTATCCACTGATCCATGAATCAAAAATGTTCATATTTAAGTGTAGATCAATTTAAAAAAATATCAAATTAAAATATTTATAATTCAATTCCTTAAAATCAGATGAATCATTGGGTACTTTAAATGATGTTCAAAAATGTACCACATAATAGTGCATTTTAAGAAGGTATTGCAATCATAATGTGAAATGATGTTCAAAGTGTAAAATTCACTAAAATGGTGTTTATGAATAACAAAGAAAATAAATATTATGTATATTAACAATGAATATTAGCCTCATTTAGTGGCTAATCACACCCCCCAACTTGAGTTTTGCTAGTCCCGAGCAAAATATATCTCAACAATATGAAATTCGAATTCCATTTTCTAAAAACATTTTAATACACAATGATCACCAAAAAAACTTATACCAAACAATCACGAAACCCATAAAAATATTTTAATACAAGATAGTTTCAGAAGCATATCCCAATTCCAAGCCCATTCCTTTGTTCAAATTCATTGCCATATTTCATCCAATATGAATTAAGTATGAGGATATGTTGTGCATCACAATAGACATGGGGGTTCATATTTATTCAAGGGGGAAATTACGGAAGCGCTAGGTGGAATCACATTTCAATATTAAGATGAGTATTCATTTTTTTTGTATAATTTTTTTGTTTTTGTTTTTTTTGTTGTTGTTTTTTTTGCAATTTTTCCATAGTAATTGAAGTTGCAGTTAATCAAATTAACCCATGTTGCAAGACTTTACCGATGACTCCCAGACTCAAAGGCCTTAGGGCACCAAGTGAAGCCCACATACTCGGGCATCGTCTCGAGTTAACTTAATCAAAAACAAAGTCATATTACCATAAATAGAGATATATTGAAAAAATCAGGACTAGACAACTCTGGAGTCACGATCCCCAAGTGCCGAAAGCCTCACATTTTATTAATCCATTACTCTACACACAATTTTTGTTGTTGTTTTTTTTTTAATTTTTTTATTTTTGAATACTAATATTATTCATAAAAATCAAACCAGCCTATGCTATTTATTATGGGTCCCCAAAAATTCAAATTATTACCCCACAGTCTAAAGGACGTGCATTGTGGAATTTTGATTTAATGGATGAAAATAAAAAGGTTGAAAATTTTCATTGGACAACCAAACTTCCAAAATCAATGCTTTTAAACTTAATCATGAATTAAATTAAGAGTCAAGGAAATAATAATTATTTGATTTGTAGTTTTTATGTGAGCAAAGATGTTATTATATGAATGATAAAGGAATTTTACTTCTTTTTGTTGTCATTGTTTTTTTTAAACAAACATTTTGTTTCCACACCCCCCAACTTAGAATGAAACTGTCCCTAGTTTCATAAAAACAAAATTTAGAATGGGGTAGAGGAATAAAAAGGGTAGTTCAATAAGGAAATTGAAATATGAGGATCATGGAATGAAGTCACCTGGTGGTTGAAGTTTGAAGTTCTTGCCGCTCAAATTTATTCCTTTGATATCCATGTCGCTTGCAAAGTTCCCTGGTGGAAAAAGGAAAAACAAAACAAAAAAAACAAACAAAAACAAACAATATATATATATATATATTTATATAATAAAGGAAGTAAAATATAAGAATATATATAAAAATTATAGAATAAGGAAGCATAAGAAGCCGCAGGTCAGTGGAAAGCGCGCGCCCCTATCTCCCTTCGGTCCCGGGTTCAAGTCCCCGCGGCTTCGCCGGTTGTGACGGGGTTTGCCCCACGGCCTATGGCGTGGACTTTTTTTTTATTATTATATTTTTATTTTTGTTTTTTTAATTTTTTAACCTAAAAACACATCAAAAAAACAAACTGATGATACATTGTCTTATTTTTTAAATTTCTGGGTAAGGTATTACTCAAGGATCACACCACGTGACACAGATGAATATGGTGCTCCCCTTTCGTACCCATCCATACTCATTATAGAAGAACAGGTCAACAATTTATTTTTTTTTCGAAATATAAAAATGTCTCATTAACCCTATTTAAAATATAAAGTTGATTAAAACAACGAAATTATTGGAAACTTGAAAACTATGGGTTGCCTCCCATCCGCACTTTGTTTAACGTCGTTAGCCTGACATGGACCCTATATCTATTAATTTGTTCCTGGTTCATAGGTTGGCTCAGTTAACTCAACCTCTATTTCCTGTTTATTGAATGATTCAATGAATGGTTTTAACCTTTGACCATTGACCTTGAAAATGTGACCACTTGTGGGATCTTGAATCTCTACTTCCCCATGGGGGTATACATGATGCACTATGAAAGGACCTGACCATCTAGACCTTAACTTTCCCGGGTGTAAATGAAGTTTTGAACTATATAAGAGCACAAGTTTTCCCGGTTCAAAATGTTTTACCTTGATATTCCTAGATTGGTAGGCTTGAACTCTAGCTTTATTGTTCCTTGAATTTTCATAAGCCTCCATCCTTAATTCCTCCAGTTCATTGAGATCAAATTTCCTTTTTGTTCCGGCCAATGAGAGGTCATAATCCATTTTATTAATTTCCCAAAAGGCCTTATGTTCAATCTCCACTGGCAAATGGCATGCTTTACCATAAACCAACCTATATGGGGACATTCCTAAAATGGTTTTATATGCAGTTATATAGGCCCAAAGAGTATCTAAGAGTTTCTCAGACCAATCTTTCCTAGAGGGGTTGACAGTTTTTTCAAGAATTTGATTAATCTCCCTATTCGCTAACTCATCTTGACCATTGGTTTGAGGATGGTATGCAGTGGACACTTTATGAGAAATACCATACTTAGACATGAGTGAAGCAAATGGGCGGTTGCAGAAATGGGTTCCTCGATCACTGATTATAGCCCTAGGAATTCGAAATCTTGAAAATATGTTCTCTTTTAGAAATCAAATCACAACTTGATGATCATTGGACATAGTGGGAATGGCCTCAACCCATTTTGAGACATAATCAACAGCTAAGAGTATATAGAGGTATCCCCGAGAGTTTGGGAAGGGACCCATGAAGTCAATTCCCCAGCAGTCAAATATTTCAACCACTAAGATGGGAGTGAGTGGCATTTGATTCCTTTTTGTGATGGACCCTACTTGTTGACACCTAGGACAACTTTGACAAAATGTGTAGGAGTCCCTTGAGAGGGTGGGCCAAAAAAGACCACATTGAAGAATCTTAGCAGATGTTTTCTTAGAGGAAAAGTGACCTCCACATGCCTCACTGTGACAGAATTTAAGGATGGACTCTTGTTCAGATTCTGGAACACACCTCCTAATGACTTGGTCAGGGCAGAACTTATAAAGGTATGGATCATCAAACTCATAGTATCTAACATCAGAACGGAATTTCCTTCAAGCTTGAGTCCCTAATAATTTTGGAATGACTCCTGTCACTAAGAAATTTTCTATGTCAGCATACCAAGGGCAGTCACTCACAGAGTATAGGTGTTCATCAGGAAATGAATCAGACAAAGAAAGGTGATTTGAGTTGTCTTTGAATTCCATCCTAGAGAGGTGATCAACTACAAAATTTTCAACTCCCTTTTTATCCTTGACTGTGAGGTAAAATTCCTGTAAGAGAAGGACCCACCTAATCAGTCTAGCCTTAGCATCTTGTTTTTGGAAGAGGTATTTTAGTGCAGAATGGTCAGTGAACACCGTGATGGGGGATCCTAAGATGTAGGACCTAAACTTCTCTAAGGCAAACAAAATAGAAAGTAACTCCTTTTCAGTGGTGGTGTAGTTTATTTGGGAATCATTTAAGGATTTGCTTGCATAAGCAATGACATAAGGAGTTTTATCACAACGTTGTCCTAACACAGCTCTGATAGCAAAGTCACTGGCATCACACATAAGTTCAAAAGGAAGGTTCCAATTTGGAGATTTCATAATGGGAGGAGAGGTGAGAGAGGATTTGAGGGTTGAGAATGAACCCTCACAGCTTTCTGTCCAAACAAATGGAGCATCCTTTACTAAGAGAGCACAAAGGGGACGGGATATTGAACTAAAGTCCTTGATGAATCTTCTATAGAAACCATCATGTCCTAAGAAAGACCTCACTTCCTTGACAGTTTTGGGTGATGGAAGGTCACGAATGATGTCAACCTTTGCTTTATCAACTTCAATCCCCCTACTCAAGACCAGATGGCCTAGAACAAGTCCCTCTTTAACCATGAAATGGAATTTTTCCCAGTTTAGGGCCATATTTTTTTCTTCACATCTTGACAAGACTCTCTCCACATTCTGCAGACATCCCTCAAAAGTATCCCCAAACATAGAGAAGTCATCCATGAAGACCTCTAGAAAATCCCCTACCATGTCTGAGAAGATTCCCATCATGCACCGCTGGAAGGTTCCAGGGGCATTGCATAACCCGAAGGGCATGCGTTTGAAGGAAAAGGTTCCGAAATGACATGTGAATGTAGTCTTCCCTTGATCCTCTAGGGAGACCTCAATTTGATTGTACCCCGAGTACCCATCTAATAAACAGTAGAAGGAATGACCTTCCACTCTCTCAAGGACTTGGTCAATGAATGGTAAGGGGAAATGGTCCTTCTTGGTGAATGATTTTAGCTTCCTATATTCAATACAGACCCTCCATCCACTACTCACCCTTGTTGGAATAATCTCTCCATCCTCATTTGTTATCACTGTGATTCCATCCTTTTTTGGAACCACTTGAATTGGGCTCACCCAGTCACTCTCAGCTATGGGATAGATGATACCAGCTTTTAACAGTTTCAGAAGTTCTTTCCTTACTACCTCCATGAGATTAGGATTGAGTCCTCGTTGAGGTTGACGACATGGCTTTGAATCAGATTCTAGAGCAATCCTATGAGTCCCGAATAAGTGGGCTAATCCCAGGAATATCAGATAGGGTCCAACCAATGGATTTCTTATGCTTACTAAGGACATCTAGAAGCATCCTCTCATGATTGGCTTCAAGAGAAGAAGAAATGACAATAGGATGTGTTTGATTGTCCCCTAGGAAAGCATACTTGAGTGTAACAGGATGTTCCTTCAATTCAAGATCAGGTTGGTTCAAAATTTTAGCAGAATATTGGGACATTAGATCAAGATCAATTTCTTTTTTTAGAGTTTCTGATATGATTGATTCCCCACATGTATAAGTTTCAGCTACTAGATTGGCTTGATCAGATTTAGGGAAGGAATTTAGAGGGGTCTCTATGAAAGTGGTTTCTTGAAAGGTTTCACTGATTGTTGGACCTAAGACTTCATCATAAGAGAAATTTGAAAATGATTCAATCCAAGGAGATAAACGTCCTTCATATGAACAAAGGAAATCAATCTCATCCTGACTTAAACATCCATCAAATATTCCTTGATGTTCCATGGATTCATTATAAATGCTTCCTATCATTTAAGGAGATAAAACAACATCATCACTTACTGGTTTAATGCCTACACTCTCTAATACTAATCACCTATATACTTGAAGGATCAAAGTTTTGAGCACTTCAAGGTAAAGGATCGTATTATTACTTGAAGTGTATGGCCTTAAATTCAACAAGGACGATGGAGTTTAAAAATCATCAAATAAAAATCCAAATTAAAGAAGTGATTATACATTAATTAGGTGATAAATAACATCCAATCCATCCCCTTGCTACTCCCTTGGATCAACCCATAAGTGGGTTATCCCTCCATTGATCCCATGGTTTCAATGGAAGCGGAAAGTAGACTCATGAGGGAGGAAATGGGGAAGTAAAGAAAACAACAAAAATAAAATGATCACTCCACCGTTGTGTGAATAATTTCACAAGGGTTGGTGTGAATAAATTCACACCTTGATCCAACGGTATCAAAGTGATATGAAGAACAAAAGAATAAGAGTATAAGAAGAACTTTTATTAAGAAACTAAAGTGAATTGAACAACTTACATGCGAAAGACAAATTTGAGGCAACAAAAATGCACCATAACATTACAATTGAACAAAGCATCCAAGATCTCAAACTCCTTCACCACCACTGCCTTAAATAATCATTTTGGGAGCCTTGGGTCGGGCCTCAAACAGTACAAAGCATCTCAATTAATTTTGGTAGGCCATAGGTGGTGGAAAGCTTGTGGCATTTGAACTTTTCCACATTTGACCCGAGGTGACAGCCATCTTTCCTTCACCGAACATACGCGTCTGGAAGACCTTCTAGACTGCCGAATCAGAGTGGTCCATAGTAGAAGAAAATGGATCTCCGGATGCATTCTAACGTCCTATAAAATATGGGCCCATTTTGAGTTACAGATTCCGAGATAGGATAATATTAGTGGACTGTTTTTCTGGGCCGCAGAATCTGGCCCATAATTGTATCTCTAACTTGGGACGCTTTAATGTCCACAATAGATGCCGAATTATCATTAACTCCTGAAGAGTGATTTGTTCCTATTTATGTCTTCTAGCATCCTACGAAATTTGGGATTAATTGGGCCTGTATGTGGGGCCCCACAGCCTCATCAGTGGGCTGATGTCCAATCTGCCTTCTCCAGAATTGCTTCCTTTCATTTCCAAATATCTCCATCATCCTCCATGAATTATCCACTGATCCCTGAATCAAACATGTTCATATTTAAGTGTATATAAATTTCCAAAAATATCAAATTAAAATATGTATAATTCAATTCCTTAAAATCAGATGAATCATTGGGTACTTTAAATGATGTTCAAAAATGTACCACATAATAGTGCATTTTAAGAAGGTATTACAATCATAATGTGAAATGATGTTCAAAGTGTAAAATTTACTAAAATGGTGTTTATGAATAACAAAGAACATGAATATTATTTATATTAACAATGAATATTAGCCTCATTTAGTGGCTAATCAGTGGGATCCACCCGTCACTTACTAAGTCCAATGCATTCCTCATATGAACAGGTTCAAACAAAACATAAACATTCGTACTAAAAGTAGCATACGAAATGTAAATACTTTCTACATAAACCATGAATGGTATTAAAATAACAAATCCACAGTCAAACATATCACAAAACCTTCAATACAATATGAGAGTTTTTTATCATAATAAATCAACTTCAAATAAGCTTAAAATCCATCAAAGTATGTTGACATAGATGAAAATGATTTGTAAAACTCTTTGAGAGAAATATCCATTTTTCTTGAAAAAATTTAAAAGTCACAAAATTTAGAAAAGAAGACATTTAAAGACATTTTTTTTGAATCTATGTGTCCCATACCACTTCGAAACTTTTTATAGGAATTAAAATTTTAAAAACATTAATGTCTATATAAATAAATCCCTAACCATTTTGAAGACATGGACATTAATGAGAAAGATTTAGAAGAATAAATATTTAAAACATTTGAAATGATGTTTTAGTAAAAAAAAAGTCCCTTTGAAAACTCTTTCATAAAACATGGACATGGATAATAAATATTTCATAGTAGATACTTATGTAAAAACAACCTCGGATAATAAAGAGATTGTGAAATTAACCCTTACCAATTTGGTAACTTATGATACATACACCCAATGAAACAGGTATCATACAATGAGTATGTAAATACACATAAATTAAAGTGTATTACACAAATAATACAATTATGGGTAGTACATACACCACACAAAAGGTAATAGTGGCAATATGGCATGATTCTCATGGGAATAAGGAGTGAGATGAAAACCCCTTACCTTGTACTTTTCCTTGGTCGAGGGTAGTTTAACATCCTCTATAATGGTGAATTAATTGTTATTAAATTATACAAGAATGATATACATTATATGATAACATATATGATCTTTTAACATTGCTTCGTTAATAATATCTTAGTATTATCGTTGTTTCGGGTGTTAACAGATTCATTTTCCTTTATATTCTTTGTTTTGTGAGCCATATTTGTTATGGATGGGATGTATATTATTCATATCCAGAAGGATATAATTTCTTTAAATATTACATTTAATAATCCAATGAAAATTAGGCTTGAATGGATATGATGTGGAATGAATCTCATCGCGTTCGTGGAGATGGTAATCCGTACGTACGCACGAGCAACAATATCATTATTTTGATATTAAAATAATATATAATTGGATGGTATATCATATATAAAGAATAATTATCGTGTTATATTTATTATTTAAATCAATTACACATCATTATTATACCCATCCAAATAATAATGTATTGAATAACAATTACACCAAGACGTGGAGACGATAAGCCGTACGTTCGCACGTATGGTGACATGTCATTCAAAGGATGGATAGAATAATGAATTTAATTGTACCATATTTATAATAACATCATAGTATATAGAAGATACTGGTGTTATTATTTTAGAATGGAAACAACAAATAAAAAGGAAGTGGAAGAAGAAAGAAACTTGAAAGTGGTGATGAAATATTACCTCTTCTTCAGGTTATTCATTTTGATTTGGTAAAAGGGTTCCTTAGGTTGGATTTCTGACTAAATTAAGGTCTCTAGGATGCATTTAGGATAGTTTTGATGATATTGGGTCTGGGTTTGGCCAATCCAAATGGCTTTGGAGGTGTTAATTTGAGAGAAGGGGAAGTGCCCTTTTATAAGAGGGATGAGGGGCACCTTTGGAAAAACTTAAAATATTATTTTATAATAAATTTATATTCGGTTTATAATGGCCCCAAAGAGACTTATTTATAGGATATGGTGATTATGGGTCTAAATAAACTCAACCAATAGGTTTTATATAGGTTTTGGTCACTTTATTAACCTTATCTTTTAGTTTTAACTCTTAGTTAATTAGTTTTACATTTTCCATATCTCTTTGAATTTTTATATTATATGGTTAATAAACTTACTATAAACTTACAAGTGACCCAAAATTGGTTCAGAAATGATAAAAATATCATTATATAAGTCCTTTTGCCGAACCTTATATTTTTAGGAGTATTATATCAATTAATATTATAATATTTTTTTATAACTCTTTTATGTCAATTTTGACACTATTTAATAATGTATTTTTGTTAAAGTCTTAAAAACTTTATTAATTCGAACCAAATTAATTTAAGAAATCCTAACATGTCATATTAACCAATAAAATTCGTGGATGTCATCAAAACTTTCAAATTATATTTATTTGGATATTTATAATATCAATTATTTTAATATTTCATTAATTAGTTTATTACTACATCACCATTGTGTCATAAATAAATTAAATTATTTATTGTCTAAAAATTATAAATAAAATAAAATTATGTATGAAATATTTTTATCTTTATAATTAATATTTATAATAGAATTTATCTTATTTGTAACCCTATATTAAAAATGTTTTAGTTATTAAACTTTGATTTTAACTCTTTTAACTCTTCTTTGAATTAAATAATAATAAATGTCCAAATCTAATCCAAGTGGACCAAATAGGTTCATATTTTATTCATAAGGTTGTTTTTTTTCGAATTATACTTAGCCAATAGAATTAGGACATGTGTTATGGTAATAATAATATCAGTTTTACCCTTAATTACCCTATTTACTTTTAACCGTGGTAAATAAAAGTAAAAAGCTACCATTCACCAAAAATTATTTTATCTTATTGAACCAAATTTTACTCCTTGATATTAAACATGTCTCTAGAATTTTAGAAATTCCACTCATAGAAGCAGAAAAATTAAGTTTTATGTGAATTTTCAAAATCTCCTAGGAGGTGGGTAAAAGACGGTGAAAAGTTCAATAAAATTTTTATATATCTAAAATTATTCGAAAATAACTCCAATTAATTACATTGAACATATATAGGTATTATGTATCTATTTTTACCTAAAATAAATTTAAATAAAATAAATAATTATTTAAATAAAAAGTGAGTTTTAACCAATAACTGAGTGTTTTTCAGTATTCATAAAAAATTGAATGTTTTCAGAAAAATACCAAAACTTCACCCTAAGCTAATTTTGATATTCTGAATCCAAAAATTATGTCTATTTTACCAAATTCAAAACATATAAGTTTAATTAATTAATTTAAAATTAATTCCCGTTGTCAAAATAAAAAAGCTGGTTTTAAAAAAATAATAACTATCAAAAGATTGATACTTCTTTATGTGCAATTTCAAAGTAAAATTACTCCCAATGAACAATATTTAATTAAATGGTAAAAATATAATCTAATTATACTTTAAAAACACTCAAATGTATAATTTAACACTATAAATTATTTTGATTAAAAAATTTGTTTTTAGTTAAAATTTACTATTTTACACTATTCACCCAAATATGAAAGTTACCAGAAAAACATGAAAAATTCATTAAAACTAAATTTTTTATGTCTTGATTCTAAATAAGAAGTTTGTTTTGTCAAATTGAATATATAAAAGTTTCAAATACTGATTTTAAGAAGGGCTCACCATTAAAAGGCGGTAAAAGTGCATTTTTTGAAAAAATACTTCTTTTATCTGAAAAAAATGAATTAGTTCTTACATTATGTATAAGAAACTCATAATATGGATTCTAAAATTATAAGGATTATATAATGTTCAAAATTCAGTTAACACTATTCATAACCGCTTTTGAACGACAAGTTTGGTAAGTCGTGATGCGCTTGAACTCAGTGTTACGTGTAGTGCAAGTTATTGCATTAATTTGAAGAAATAACTTACTATGAAATCTTGGGGTGTTACATTCTTCACTCCTTTAATAAATTGCATCCTCGCAATTTGAAATTGTTCTTGAAAAAAAAAGGTTGAAAATAAAAAATACCTTTGTGGGAAAACCCAAATTGAAAATTGGGTTAATAAAATTTAGTCTTAATAAGAGGGAAACGGGGAATGAAATAGTCACCACCAAATTATGATCTTGATTAGTAGAACATTGGTGGAAATTAGAGACACATAATTGGAATAAAAATGTAAATATTTATAGGGAGTGATTGAGGTCATAAATCACAAACAATTTTAGAATTGTGGACCTCAAAGACACCAATGTATGGTGATTTAAAATTCCATCAGTTCAAAAAAACATAAGGTATTAGGATAACACATTTTTGGTTTTAAAATCCCCTCCCTAAAGTTTAATAATTAATTTGTCCATAAATTAAGTGGAAATATATATATATATATATTTGCATATATATACTTGACAATTAGAGTTTTATCCTTCAACTAATTCCTACCACAAACTCATCCTTCACTCTAAAGGATTTCAAAAAAAAAAAAATTCTATTTATCCTAATCGTATAGGGTTCCAAAAATAATGAATTTATAATTCACATATAAAACCCTTTAAAAAACTACATTATTCAATCCAGGACATCACATGGGTCAGTGATAGGTGATACACCTTTGCCTCCCTTTGGTTGTGGGTTCATGTCTCATGACCTTGCCGGACGTGACGGGTTGCCGCCCAACCTCCGGGTTGTCCTTTTATGGAAATCCAAAAATAATCTCAAACTATATTTATCCAAAATACTTCTTTCCAAACTCACAATCCAAAATTTATAAGGAAGGTAAACACAATGAAGATCCTTTTTTCCACGTAATAAATTGTGAACACCTTCATCATGTATTCTTTTAAAACACTGCAACATCCTGAATTACCATAAAATCTTATTGATTACATTCATGCTACCTTATTCCTTATAGAATACTGGATATACTCCTATCAAAAAATGTTGTAAAATTCAACAATGATGGAATATAAAAATCATTAATCAGTTTCAAGGTAGTCAATAATATCCAATATAATTTATCCAAATCAATCATGTATTATTCCAAAATCACTACCTCGGTATCAGAACCATATTATGGTTTATCTTTCTCTCAACCATATATTTTCCAAAAATTTAACCTACTATTGAGTCACTTTTCTTGGTTCTACACAATCTCAAGTTCTTAATGAAATAGTACTACAATACAATCCTTATATACTTCATAATTATTATAACCAGTACATCGTTGATACAACACTCAAATGAAATAATTATTTAATTACAACATAAGAACTCTAATCATTCATCCTCATTTGTGATAGTATCATAACATGAATATTATCCAATAGCATCATTTGGGGCATACTCTGATGATTTGGACACTGGTTCACGTAGTGTCCCAACTCCTTGCAGATGAAGCATTGTACATTTGAAACCTTTTTCTCACCCTTGCAGTCACGTACTTGGTGTCCTCTTTCTCCACACTTATAACAAACTCTCATTCCCTCCAGGAAAGTTATAGGGTATTTCTTCCCACAGTTATCACATATGGGAAAATTCTTCTTTTCCCTATTCCCTTTATCCATCTTTCTCTCTTCCATCCATTTCTTCTTTTTCTTCCCTTCAAATCCATAGGATTCAGAGAATTATTTACTGATCTTATTAACATATGATGCTACTTATTAATATGATGATAATATGTGGGAGAGTATTTTCTTTCTAAATGTTGGCTTAATACCATGAATGATATGACCTTCTTACTCATTGGATCATACGTATTGCTGGAGTTCTCATTCCTTCTATTGGTCGTCATTTCTAAAAAATGGCATACACAAGGTCAATTTATGTATCATAATTCATAATTCCAAACATGTAAAATACCTAACGTAAATTGAACAGTTTAAGGATATAATCCATAATCACAAAAATGTTTTATCTGAGGAGGTATATACTCATAAAACCTTCATAGTGGTTTGTAAAAAAAACAAGAATTATCTTAAGAATATCCCCCGGGAGTGTCGTAACCAAGAGTGCAGCAAGGCCTATTGTCGTGCACCAGTTCCCGTTCGAGTCTAGCTCAAAGTAGTGTTTTCAGGTTTTACCCCTAGGTACATCTGTGCCAGAGCTGCCTCTAGATGTTCGTATCCAGACAGGGATTTATTTCTTGGAAAACACACAAAATCTCTACAATACCAAAATTCTAGGAAGTTCTTCTATACTAATCCTCAAAGTCTATCTTAGGGATATGTGACATAATCAGAGTTTATCTATATATAGTTTCCAAGGTTTGTACTAAACTTCCTCAGATACCAACTGTAATGCCTCGACCCCAGTTACCTAGAGTCGGTGCATTATTACATAACATTAGCATGATCACAAAAGATCAAATCTCCAAAGACCGATTAGTTTAGTATCCTTAGAATCACTAGATACATTAATAAATTTTACATTACATCATAAAATGAAAAACTACAACAACATTTTGTCTCTATAGACCACACTCATATCCCCTCATACTATCCCTACAGGTCATTCATAAAATACTTCTTCACATCCGGGGAAAAATAAAACATAGAAAGGGGTGAGCTTAGATGCCCAGTAAGGATAACAATATAGCAGAAACTTTCATAAATAAGTATAAACATTTAAGGCATTGTATAACTAAAACAAAATCCTTTTAAACTTGAACTTCAGCATAGTATGGAAGAAATAAAATGAAATAATGTCATTTACTTATTCACATGGATATTCTAATAATCGAATAATCACATGCAATATCAATAATCACTTTCATAATGATGGAATGCATAATGATAGACTATCATAACCACATATTCAAGGCCTTGTGCCAAGACTACAGATAATATTTTTTCAAGGCCTTGTTCCAAGACACTAGTTTGTCTCATGAGACCTACCGATGCATCGAGGAGCTATAGCGGGCTCCACCCGTCACTTACTAAGTCCAATGCATTCCTCACATGAACAAGTTTAAACATAACATAAATATTCGTATTAAAACTAGCATACTAACCGTCAATACTTTCTCCATAAACCATGAATGGTATAAAAATATCACATCCACAGTCAAACATATCACAAAACCTTCAATACAATATGGAAGTTTTGTATCATAATAAATCAACTTCAAATAAGCTTAAAATCCATGAAAGGATGTTGACATAGATGAAAATGATTTGTAAAAATCTTTGAGAGAAATATCCATTTTTCTTGAAAACATTTAAAAGTCACACAATTTAATAAAGAAGAAATTTACAGACATTTTTTTGAATCAGAGTGTCCCATACCACTTTTAAAATTTTGAAAGGAATTAACATTTTAAAAACATTCATGTCCATATAAATAAATCCTTAACCATTTTTAATGTAACGACCCAATGTATTTCAATGGAAAATTCACTTATTATATTTATGTCATAAAAACACAAAATAATGAACTACTAAGTGATAAGTGACCTTTAAACATAATTTTGTCACCCCTATGTTTGGAATTTTGAAAATCCAACATACACGGTTGTGTTCAAGATGGTTTTTAGAGTCTAATGGAACAATTTTTTTTGTTGAATAGTAACCTACCCTTATGAATAGTAACCTACCCTTATGAATAGTAACATGAACCTTATGAATAGTAAATAAGTGTAACATTACCTATGAATAATAAAATAAAATTTAGACATCTTAGAAAGTGACAATTTGACCTTAGTAAACGTTTTTGGTATTTTATAAGTCATAAATAAATAATTATAATTAATTAATTAATTTTAAAAAATATTTATTTTCATGTAATGTATTCATAAATTAATGAATCAATTTCTAATAGTTTTTAGATAATTTTATAAGACCCTATGTAATTTTTGAATGAACTATAAATTCAGTTTTAATCTTAAAAACTATTTTTTAAGTAAATTTTGATTTTAATTAAATATTAAGTTAATAATATTTAGAGAATTATTTTTGAAAAATGGACTTCATTTTTGGGTTCTAAACATCGAAAAATGGTTGGGGTAAATTTTTGGGGATTTTCTCAGATACTTGAATTTTTTATGAATAGTTGAATCCGATAATTCACAATAAATGCTAAATAATGTATTAATTGAGTCACCGATGATGTTATGCTGATGTAATCCCACTTGGCTCGGGATTAAATTATAAAATTACTATTCTTGGTCGTTCAAGACTCACTATTCCTTGTCTTAGGTGAAATTAATAAACTAATCAATTTTATATTAAGGAAACCCCTCTCCCCTCCACTATAAAAGACACCCTTCACTCCCTCTTTTCCTCACACATCTCAAGCTCCAAGACTTCTCTAAACTCTTCCCAAACACCTTCCCTTTCCCCTATCCCATGTCCAAGAGCTTCTGGTCTCATCAAAAGACCAAGCTTAGGCCCTTAAGGAGGTTCTCAAGAGGAGGATTCTAAAGGTAATTTCCCTCCCTCTTCTCCTTTAAGTTCCTTTCAAGTTCAAGTTCCTTTCTTGATCTCTCCCCACCTATACTCATCCAAAATTGTTTTTTAACTCTATTATTATACATATACTGTATTTTTATGATTCTAATGGGATATTATATTACCCCACCCTCTTTCCCTCTTCCTTTTATTTTATTAAAGAGAACGTTGTTCATGAGGTGTTAAATTTATCACCTTCAAAAACAACATGCTCTCTTCTTCCATTTCTACCTTCAGATCTGATCATGAAACCATTTTTATGGTTGAACTAGAATATTATATATGTATTATGTTCTATTTTAAATTCTGGAAATAACCTATGGCCATATTACTAAGTTAAATGTTTAAATGAGTTCGTTGTGATCCAAAAACCGCTCAAATTAACCCAAATAGTCTTCATTTAATTCTTATCTAATGATTCGTCCACTTGGATCTAATATAATTCACTATAAAATTATTAAAGCTACTGTAATTTCATTAATAACATGTAATATCAGTTCTGGATGTTTACCCACGATCTACCCAAACATCAATTTAAGAATACAAGTGTACCACTCAAGAAAACCATAAAAACGAACATCCCCGAACAATGTTTTTAAACTCTATAAGTCATCAAAAGGAACATAATATAACACAATGAAACCAGAATAAAACCTATTAATGTACACATGGTTCTGGATTTCTAATTAATTAACATAATGTCATTATATAGGACATTAAAGAGAAGGAAGCATTCAGGTACAAGGTAAGGGGAAATCTCGAACCCAATTTTCTTCCTTCGGGTTCTCCCTCTTTCACTCCATTTTTGATATGGTTACTCCTCAAAGATAATTTTTTCATCATTTCCTTTACTTTTCTGGGATATACATGTTTGTCACTGGTTTTTATGTCCATAAAAATTTTTTACAAAAGAACTCTTCTTTCAAGATCTCACCTTTTACCTCTCATTCAAGGTTGATGGTTCTTCTATCATGCATGTTGTTCCCTCTTTCTTTTGGGAACCCAAAGCTTATGAATGTGTTATTATGAGATGAAACCCATTAATTTTTATGGGTTATTTATGTACATGTTTGATATGTGTTCTATGTGGAAATCATGATAATGATAATGTTATGATGTGACGGGTGCACCCAGAATTATATAGCGCAATATGAATGTTTAAATGTGACGGGTGCGCTCGAAATTATATAGCGCTCCAATGCATTTGGTAAAGTGATGAATCTCATGAGTAAATGTGAAATTATGCGTGAACATGATTCTAGCTTTGTTCACAAGTATGTGTGGTAGTTAACCACTAATACATGATGTTTCATTTTTATGCATTGCCACATTTCAAGTTTATTATTTATGCTCCTCTCATGTTCATGATCTTTTGCCTAAGTTATGATTATGCTCACCCCATGATGTATTGTTCTTATCTATCCTCTTACTGGGCTTTTATCTCACCCCTTTTGATGTATATCCTCAGGTGGCTACATGTACTAAGGAGAGGACAAGTGCTACTAAGAAGCTATAGAAGGAGAAATTAAATGAATGATTATGCTTGATGTTGTATTTGTTATGTATGGTCCTAGTTTTCCCAAGACACTAAACCTCTGGATCCTCCATTTTCAATACTATTATGTTGTCTATCTTTGAAATGATTTAATAGTAATGTAAGAAAAGTCCGGGTCGCTATATTTAAGCCATGGACATCAATGAGAAATATTTAGAAGAATAAATATTTAGAACATTTGAAATGATGTTTTAGTAAAAAAAAGTCCCTTAAATGAATCCCTTTGAAAACTCTTTCATAAAACATGGACATGGATAATAAATATGTCATAGTAGATACTTACGTAAAAACAACCTCAGATAATAAAGAGATTGTGAAATTAACCCTTACCAATTTGGTAACTTACCAAACATACACCCCATGAAAGAGGTATCATACAATGAGTATGTAAATACACATAAATTAAAGTGTATTACACAAAGAATACAATTATGGGTAGTACATACACCACATAAAAGGTAATAGTGGCAATATGGCATGAATGTCACGAAAATAAGGAGTGAGATGAAAACCCCTTACCTTGTAATTTTCCTTGGTCGAGGGTAGTTTAACCTCCTATATAATGGTGAAGTAATTGTTATTAAATTATAAAATAATCATATACATTAATATTATATCATATATGATCTTTTAACATTGCTTCGTTAATAATATCTTAGTATTATCGTCGTTTTGGGTGTTAACATATTCATTTTCCTTTATATTATTTGTTTTGTGAGTCATATTTGTTATGTATGGGATGTATATTATTCATATCCAGAATTATATCATGTCTTTAAATATTAAATTTAATCATCAAATGAAAATTATTCTTGAATGGATACGATGTGGAATGAATCTCATCACGTTCATGGAGATGGTAATCCGTACGTACGCACGAACAACAATATCAGTATTTTGATATTAAAATAATATATAATTGGATGGTATATCATATATAAAGAATAATTATCATGTTATATTTATTATTTAAATCAATTACACATCATTATTATACCCATCCAAATAATAATGTATTGAATAATAATTACACCACGACGTGGAGACGGTAAGCCTTACGTACGCACGTATGGTGACATGTCATTCAAAGGATGGATATAATAATTAATTTGATTGTACCATATTTATAATTACATCATATTATATAGAATATACTAGAGTTATTATTTTAGAATGGAAACAAAAAAGAAAAAGGAAGTGGAAGAAGAAAGAAACTTGAAAGAGGTGATGAAATATTTACCTCTTCTTCAGGTTCTTCTTTTTTATTTGGTCAAAAGGGCTTCTTAGGTTGGCTTTCTGACTAAAGTAATGTCTCTAGGATTAATGGAGGGTAGTTAGGAGTATATTTGGGCTGGTTCTGGATGAGAAAAATAGCTTTGGTGGTGTGAATTTGAGGGAAGGGGAAGTTCCCTTTTATAAGAGGGGTGAGGGGTACCTTTGGAAAATTTAAAATATTATTTTATAATAAATTAATATTCAGTTTATAATAGCTTGAAAGTGACTTATTTATATGATAAGTTGGGTATGGGTCGAAATACACTCAACCAATAGGTTTTAGACAGGTTTAGGTCACTTTATTAACCTTATCTTTTAGTTTTAACTCTTAGTTAATTTGTTTGACATTTACCATGTCTCTTTGAATTTTTATATTATATGGTTAATAAACTTACTAAAAACTTCCAAGAGACCCAAAAGTGGTTCATTAATGATACAACTATCATTATATAAGTCCTTTGGCCGATCCTTATATTTTTAGGAGTATTATATCAATTAATAATATAATATTTGTTTTATAACGCTTTTATGTCAATTTTGACACTATTTAATAATTGATTTTTGTTAAAGTCTTGAAAAATTTATTAATTCGAAAAAAATTCATTTAAGGAATCATAACATGTCATATTAACCAATAAAATTCGTGGATGTCATTAAAAGATTCAAATTATATTTATTTTGATAATTATAATATCAATTATTTTAATGTTTCATTAATTAAGTAATTACTGCATCACCATTGTGTCATAAATAAATTAAATTATTTAATGTCTAAAAATTATAAATAAAATACTATTATGTAGTAAATATTTTTATATTTCTAATTAATATTTATAATCTAATTTATCTTATGTATAACACTATATTAAAAATGTTTTAGTTATTAAACTTTGATTTTAACTCTTTTAACTCTTCTTTGAATTAAATAATAATAAATGTCCTAATCTAATCCAATTGGACCAAATAGGTTAATATTTTATTCCTAAGGTTGTTTTTGGTTGAATTATACTTATCCAATAGAATTTGGACATGTGTTAGGGTAATAATAATATCAGTTTTACCCTTAATTACCCTATTTACTTTTAGCCGTGGTAAATAAAAGTAAAAGGTTACTATTCATCAAAATTATTTTTATCTTAGTGAACCACATTTTACTCCTTGATATTAACCGTCTCTCTTGGAGTTTCTAAATTCCAGTCACAGTAGCGGTAAAATTAAGTTTTATGTAAATTTTCAAAATCTCCTAGGAGGTGGGTAAAAGACGGTGAAAAGTTCAATAAAATTTATATATATCTAAAATTATTCAAAATTAACTCCAATTAATTAAATTGATCTTATATAGGTATTATGTATCTATTTTGACCTAAAATAAATAATTATTTAATTAAAAAGTCAGTTTTAACCAATAACTCAGTGTTTTTCAGTATTCATCAAAAATTGAATGTTTTCAGAAAAATTACAAAAATTCACCCTAAGCTAATTTTGGTATTCCGAATCCTAAAATGATGTATATTTTACCAAATTAAAAACATATAAGTTTCATTAATTAATTTAAAATTAATTCCCATTGTCAAAATCAAAAAGTGGGTTTTTAAAAAATAATAACTATCAAAAGATTGATAATTGTTTATATGCAATTTCAAAGTAAAATTACTCCCAATGAACAATATTTAATTAAATGGTAAAAATATAATCTAATTATACTTTAAAACCACTCAAATTTATAATTTAACACTATAAATTATTTTGATTAAAAATGTTTTTTTTAGGTAAAATTTAGTATTTTTCATTATTCACCCAAATATGAAAGTTATCAGAAAAACATCAAAAATTCGTTGATACTAAATTTTTATGTCCTAATTCTAAATAAGAAGTTTGTTTTGTCAAATTGAGTATATAAAAGTTTCAAATATTGAATTTAAGAAGGGTTCACCATTAAAAGGCGGTAAAAGTGCATTTTTTGAAAAATACTTCTTTTATTTGAAAAAAATTAATTAGTTATTACATTATGTCTAAGAAACTCATAATATGGATTATAAAATTATAAGGATTATATAATGTTCAAAATTCATTTAACACTATTCATAACCGCTTTTGAACGACTAGTTTGGTAAGTCGTGATGGGCTTGAACTCAGTGTTGTGTGTAGTGCAAGTTATTTCATTACTTTGAAGAAATAATGTACTATGAAATCTTGGGGTGTTACATAGAAGGTGTACTAGTGTTGTTTAATTATGAAGAAGTGTTCAGAAGTATTGTAAAATAATTTAATTATATAGCTACTCCCAAAGACACTAAACCTTCAATTCATAGGATTTTAGGATTAATTTTTGAGATATAATTTTTTACTTATATAAATTATGTAAAATTAATATATTTTTTAGTTTAGTACAACTCACTTGGTATAAAAGTCTATATATAAAGTATGTGTATTTATTATCAGACCTAGGAGTGTGGGTTTGGGGAACCTCAAGAAACCCCTTTACGACATGGGAAGGATATAAGAAAGGGATTTGACCATGGTCCATGTGGGCTATGGTAGAAGGAATTAAAAGAGGGAGGCTACAACATTGTCAACACAGTCTATGGTGATACATAACTCCTACGACCACAGTCTACATGGGTCCTAACCGTAGGTCCCTAGACCCATCATATTTTTTATTTTTATAAAAATTTATTAATTATAATGATATATATGTGAATATATATATATGTGTGTGTATATATGTATAAATATGTATATACAAGCACATATAGTGCATTGTAGGTTAGTGGTCAAAGTTTATTGGTTTTCTATTAGATGTTATCGGATCTAAATTCCCTCATTGAAAATTTTTAATATTTAAAAAGTCTCGGGTCTTGTTTGGAGACCATTGAAATAAATTCAATATGACCGCAAACAGAATATGGAAAAAGGAAACCTATGACCATGATTGGGATGGTGGACTTAAGTGTTTTAAATCTATGATCAGTGATCATGGATGCAACCCATATTCTATGGAAACAACAATAGTTTCCACAGTCCAAGGGCCTATTGCCATAGTTTTGGCCTTTGGAAATTAGCTAATTTTTTAGCATTTATCATATATATTTAACATTCAATCAAGTTATAAAATGAGTTAATTTAAAAAATTTGTAAAATATTTTCATATATGGTGTTGTTTTTGAAAATTTTCATATTGAATTCGTGTATTATATTTCAATGTTTACATAAAAATCCATAATATGTGAATATTCTTGATGTTTATTCAAAATAATTTTCTTAAATAACTATAAATTTTTTTATATTCAATTACAAACCACTTCTCAAACATTTTAAATCCTAATAAACATCATTGGTTGTTAAAGATTTTAGTGAACTCATCTCATCTGTTTACTTTCAAACCCTATCTATTGATTTTATTGTTTATAATTATCATGAAACGTATAGCCTTCATAAATCCTATGATAAATCACTTTTGACCGTTTCTAATTCCTTCTTACAGGGGTGAACAATGGATAAAATATCCAAATAGAAAAAAATATTCATTTTATTATAATTTTATAAAAACATAGATGAAATGAAAAATGATCTCATATTATGTTCAATAATTATTTCTTCTATTTTCATCATGAATTTAAGTCTATGGTTGTTAAATAATTGATTATTTTTTTCTTTTCACACCAAATTTATTATAGTTTGAATCTATAATGAAATTTCTTAAGCCGACTGTGTAACTAGAAACAACATCCCTAGCCCACCTTCAATAGGTAAATAAATGGTGACCAACACTAAGGGTATAAACAAATAATAATGGAAGACATATTCCTAAAAAAATATGCGAAAAAATTGAATCTAAAATTAAATAAATTACCAAATAATTAATAATATATCCCTAAAAAACATTATAGTAATGTAAGTATGTAAATTACATCTAATAAACTCAATTGAAATAAAACCATAAGTGAAAAAAATTGTATAATTAATAACCTAAATATACTTGAATATTAAATGAAATTTAATGGGATTCAACTTATATAAAAATCAAGTTCCAGATAATGTTACCCTACACCACTAACCACATAATCATATATGTCACATTTAGATCCCACTGAGACTCCTCCTAGGTCAACAGTGAGATTGTGAGTAACCCCCAAATCCCACCTCCAATAGGTTATGGGGTGATAAATAACACTTAGGGTATAAAATCAACTATATGGGTTATATTTCCCTTTTATTTAGAAAAATGTACACCATCATCAATGTTAAAAATGTAATATTTCAACCTAACTATATGAGATTGAACATGTATGGAATATAATGGAATTTAATATAAAATAGATAAAAATAATAGAAAAAATAAACAAGGCCGAATGAACATCCTCATTATACTCAAATTAAAAGAAACTAAAAAAAACCCCTCTAACTGCAGCTAACCACCATGATCTCTGAGACAATATGAACCTTCACAACCTCCAAATTGATTCTAAAAATTTGTAAATGATAATGTAGTGGTTAGTATGTCATATCACCGAATATGTTATTCCCTATAAAATATCATATCAATGTAAATGAATCATACTAAAGCCTGTCTAAAAGAAATATAAAAAAAGATAATCCAACCTATCCCAAAGTAAGTTTAACACATCCTATCTCAACATAATCAAATTATTATAAAAAATATGCATCATATAGGTATAATATAATCATAAAGATCATAAAATAAATGGGTACTCATAGCCTACTTCCCACTCAATTCAACTATAAGGGAATAAAAAAACACTTTGAAATATTATATCACATGAGAAAATATATCAGTATAATAGAACATCCATAAGGGAATACAACATATCTGGGATTACAAACTATCATATGAATAACATTAAATTTCAGTATATGATCATACATTACAATATATATGTTAGGTTTCACTTGTAATTTAATAAAACATGAACGTTGAAACTTATGATGTGCACTTTAGATGGTCGCTGTGCATATAATGGAGAATACTAAATCAACTATCATTGAAATAATAATAATACAGTGACACATTCATAATGGATATAACCCTGAGTTTTATCTCTTTACCACAACAACATACCCTGTCACATATTTATCATCTACTAATTTAATTCAGTTAAGTCCTTACATAATATCCATATTACACCACAATAGTTCTACCAATTCTACTACATGAATTTTACATCCTAGGTTTTACAACAAGCTAACAATAATGTAATCCTTATCTCAAAAATAACTTAAAATATGTCCCCCTTATGCATATTAAAATCAGACAATTACATATATCAAACCCTCTAAACTCTACAAAAATTTGACATATCATCTTCAAAATACTACATATGGTCAACAAATTACACTGCAATGTAAATTTAAACTCATCAGAATAAAAAATCTGTTTATATATTGGAATACCACACATATTCACATATCTCAGAATAAAAAATCCGAATTCCCCTACATTACTATATATATAGTTTATATAGAATAATACGTATATCTCCTCTTTTGGATACAAATATGGATTAATTAATATGTAATACAAAATCCGAACTAAATTTCCCATCTGTTTCTTTTACTTCCACTTCATGATGATCAATTCATATTAATATAATTTGAATAAAACTAAATAAAAATTTCAAATTTACTTTCCAATTAATCACATACTCCATCTTATTAACTATTAAACAAAGTTATGTTATTCCCCCATAATAACTAAATCCTTATAAATGCACAAGAGAACGCAAATAATGGGATAGTTTTATAAATTAACTCCTAATAAAGGATTCAATTTCTTTGATGAACATCCATAGATCCCATACTCCAGTAATCAATTCCCTATCCCCGAAAAACAATCTCTATGATTCATCATCCACACATATAATTTCCATCCAATATAAATATTAATAAGGAATGATTCTCTGTGATGCAATAAAAATATGTCATGAAATCCACTTATCCAATATCAAATATTTGTTTCAATAAATCATAAAAAACTCAAAATGGGTGTTGAAGATTATAAAAATTATCTCCCAAGTTATTCTTTTGTTTATAAAAATGTTGAAAATAATTCACAAGAACAAATATAGTGGGTTTAACGAGTTTCCAATAGTTTTATTATGTCTCTTGAAAAACCATGGAATATCAATCCAAAATATGGAATGTTTCCTTTGGTCATAGTTTTATTTGAAATTTATGACATGTTTTTATTTTTCCCTTTATAATTCATAACCTATTATCAAATAAAATTCACACATGTCTTACCTCTAACATTATGTGTTTAAATAAACCATGACATGTTTAGTTGTCTTCCTCAAAACCATTATGTAAGACCCCAACATGTTCCCTTCCTTATGTCAACCCGATAAATCCCTAAAACCTCATAATAGTTTACCATGATAATTTGTTGATAAACACATTGTTTTTTAACATCCAATCCTCCAGTATCCTCACCATAATATTATTTAATCCACGACCAAGTATTAGTTATTTTTTAGAAACCAAAATGTTTTTTACATAAGATACAACGTGTTCTTCAATTCATGTCATCTATCTATCTCATCAACCTCTATCACCTCTAAAAAAATTATCTACCATAATTATACACTACTAAACCCCCCATGATTTTTCTTCCTCTAACATAGATTGAATTTCTAGTTATATTGAAATTTTCACTAAATTTAACCTTTCATATATACTTCTCCAACACTCACAAAAACATAAAGGAAAATATATTTAAAATACATGATTTTACAGTATATTCCTCTTTTAACCAAAACATACATTATTGGATTTTTTATCAAGTTGAGACATTTGATGTTGCTTAATGTTTCCAATGCTATAGTGTACCATAGAAGGAATGTGAAGGTTTGGAAACGTTTGTATGTTGCAGGAAAAAAAAATTCATAGTGAAAGCTTAATGATAACATTATGAATGAATGGATATTTTATAATAAATAGGTTTTCTTATAATTACATTAGATTAATATATTTTTTCTCAAATCCGTATGAGAAAAAATTAATCTACAATGTGTTTCTCATTTCACAATATACTGACACCATATTAAACATGTTGACTAGTGCGAGATTAATAAAAAAAGGAAAAGAAGATTTATCCATGAAGGTAAATTCCACACCACAACAAATTTATGATTCAGAATTGTATCACAACCTAATAAATATTTTGTGCCATGAATAATGAGAATGTTCTAAAATGATTAGAAAATAAAGAAAATGTATAATGAAATAAAAATTAAACCCTATGTTGTTTGGAAATAAAAAAAGACTAAACCTTGAAACATACTATCGTGCATAAATGCATCTGTCAATTAGAAAAAAAATGATTGAGAAACCAACTAGTTGCATCACAATTAAAGTCTCTATACAATGATTATTTAAAAGATACAGGTTTCATGATAAATTGATGACTAAGAGCTAATTATGAATGTTGGTGTTTTTTTTATAACCACTAATTACCTAAATGGTGATCAACGATGGAGATTAATCTATAAAAAATATAATAGATGTTTTTTTGAGGATTGTAGAGTTATAAAAAGTTAGTTTTTTTGAATTTAATTTTTATTCTCATGGGATTTAAAAATTCTATTGTGTTAGAACCATAAAGTCTATATTTTATTAATAGAGAGAAGGATGAACAAACCATTAGGTAGGTCTAAAAAAGTGGAGACCAAGAGAATCTCCTAGAACAATGGAATCACCACCAGGGGGAAGAGACCTATTACTTGAGAATTTCATGAGGGGTGAATTTTGAGATGCCTTGGAAGCCATGAAGTCTTCCACCCAGTTACCTTCATGCCACGTGCAGATAATTTCAAGGTCATTGAACATGGGGGCCTTGTATCTTTTGATCAGATAAGTGATTTTCCAAGGGGAATGAGAGAGTCCTTTGAGGTAATTGTATATTATCTTGGAATCAGTCTTCATTGATGATAGGTGGATATTTTTGGAGCGAGGCAGGTCAATACCTTACAGAACGGCCTTGCATTCCACCGTGTGAGAATCCCCATTGTCGTAAAATACAATGAAAGGAAAGAGGACCGAACCTATGGAATCTTGAACAACTCCCCCCCTTACATGCTGCATTGGATAAAGGAGGCATCAATGTTGAGTTTGAGTCCCCTAGATGGGGGAGTCCACTTCACCGAATTTTCACCCAATCGAGGAGAGGTAGTATTCAGGTGGTGGCCGGTACCCATATAAGACCTGATTGAGGGTGTGATATCTTCTGGTTTCAGAAGGTGAGTAAAGTCCATGATGTGACATGTATCTTTCTCGATCAAGGTCCGACTAGTCCAGTGGGAGTCGTTGTGCTGAGAGTGATTCTTATCCTCCCTGATGCACCAACGGCTAGTCACCATAAGAATTTCCTGAGCTATTTTCTCTTATTTAATTCCATTAGTTCCGGTGAACCATATTTGGATGAAGACAACCATCGGTTCCATATCCACTATCGAATAACTAGAGAATTTACCCAGTGACTCCTACAACGTCCTTCCCCATTCACTATAAAAAAATTGGTGTAGGGAAATTTACTCCTTATGCGCCACACAATAAGAGAATTTGGAAGCCTATTGGATTCCCTTTCCCTTAACTACAACATCAAACAAAACTGGATTGTTCAAAATCCTCATGATCAAAAAATTTTATTTTTCATGGATATATTTACACCAGAGAATATTACCCCAATCGTATCTTCCTTGAGGTAGGTGCGTCACCTTGTTGTAATCCATCACAGTGAACGAGATAGACGAAGAGCCTACAAAAATGCAGACACCAGGGACATGATCAATTTGAATACTCCTGTATGTCTCTTTCTGGGATGCATTCATAATTTCATGTATGAAAGTAGGGTGAAGACATGCTTGGTTGAAAGTAAGATACGGAGTAAGACATCCTTGGTACCCCAACACCTGGTCTAC
Organism: Viscum album; assembly: GCA_963277665.1. Classification (NCBI taxonomy): domain Eukaryota; kingdom Viridiplantae; phylum Streptophyta; class Magnoliopsida; order Santalales; family Viscaceae; genus Viscum; species Viscum album. Next base: position 655,905,501 of record OY728123.1, read on the forward strand.
CCAATTACAGTCCCAGAAATTAATCGCCCACATCCTATAATACACTAGGAGAGATTCTGGAGGTATGAAATATGCTGTTGGAAAGCCATTGTAAGAGAGGAAGGGTGACTACTAGAAAGGTTTAGCAATTTTCCATACCTACTTGAAATGAATTTACTCTATAACATCCATCATTAAATGATATCCCATGCCAGCTTCCCTTGGAGGAAGCACATTTCCTCATCCATATTCTTCACTTTGATACCTCCCTCATCCACCAATTTTTCCAGTCTATTCTAGGAGGCCCAGTGGTACCTCCCCTCTCTATTAGCATCCCAAATAAAGGAAAAGAACAAATTTTCAATATCTTTAATGATCTTCTTAGGCACCATGAGAATCGATAGGATGTACATTGGGATTGAGAAGAGCACACAGTTAATGAGAGTGATTCTCCCACCAAAGGAGAGGAATTTTTTTTTGCAATTGGTGATACGAATGGTAATTTTGTTGACCAATCCCTCATTGTGCCTAATAAGAATTCTTCCAGGAGAGAGAGGGGCACCTAGATATTCCATGGGAAAGCTGTTTTTTTGTGAATGCCTAATTTGGTTACAATGTTCTGCATGCAGCAGTCCACACAAGATTAAGAAAGGAAGACACAGCTTTTATCATGGTTAATGATTTGTCAACTCCATTCTGAGTATTCATCCATATCTTGAATGAATCATCTAACAGAGTCTCTATTCCCATTTAAAAATAAGATCAAGTCATCCATAAAATGAAGGTGTGAAACCCCCCTCGAGTGACCTCTGCTGCATGCGAGAGTTAATATACCTGCTGAGAACATCTTGGACCATAATGGAAATGGTAGGAGACAGGGGATCCCCCTACCTTTGACCCCTTACAGATTTCAAGAACCCAAAGTGTCTTCCCATTAATATGATATTAAACCAAGGATATCTATAAAACCATAAGAACAAATCCATCATCTTCTCAAAAAAACCCTTACATCTCATAACCAGAAGGATGAAGTTCCACTCAATCCGGTCATAAACCTTGTCCATATCAACTGTGATAACCATGTTAGATCTAACGACCTTCCTATTAATGTCACTTATCAGATTCTAGTCAATACCTATAGCACCTTGTATGGACTAGACTTTTATGAAATCATTATATTCCTCAGACACCCAATCAGGAGTAAAGAAAGAGAGTCTCCTGTTAAGGATACAAGCCAAAACTTTATAGGAAAAATTACACATGATTATTGGTCTAAAATGACTGATAGCCGAGAGGTCCTTTATTTTGGGAATCAGAATCATGGTAGTTACACAAACAACCCGAGGAAGAGGTCCACCTCAAAACAAGTCTTGAATGGAAAGGACCAGATCCTTTCCAATGATAGGCCAAGAATTGACATAAAATGATTCGGGGAATACATCTAGCATAGGTGAGCTATCTTGGTTGAGTGAGAGGACTATCTCCCATGCCGCCTTATTATCAAGGATTCTTCCCAGAAGATCATTGACTTGGGGGGAAACCACCTGTGGAATGAAGTTGAACAAATCCACCCAGGAAGTGGGGTATTTGTGTTGGAATATAGGGTTGTATCCACTAAGTAATTAGTTAAAGTTAAAAGAAACCATACCACTTATCACCTCCATGTGACCAGTAAATGATCCATCCTCCAACTGAGTGTTTGGGTTACCTCCCTGATGTATTTCATTTAAAAAATCATAGAAGTAAGCAGTATTTCAGTCCCCTTATTTGAGCAAAAAAATCCTCAATTTTTCATGTAATCATCTTTCATTCTCTAGAATCCTCTCATTGAGTTTGTTTTTTTAGATCCTAGAGATGTAATAGTATTATCATCTCATGCATCTTCTAGACTGACCTCCGCACTTTAAATATCAGACTTGATCAAGTCTAATAGTAGGTGCTCTAAAGGGAGGGACTTAATCCCATTCATAAGGTATTTCCTTAGACACTGAAGTCTATTATGAAAGCTATACCATAGGCTGCCTCAATCTGGTTTCTCCCAAGATACCTGAACAACCAAACAAAATTCCTTGTACATGTCCCCTGATTAGTTAAGAATTTTCGATCCTCTCTACTGAGTATGGGCTTGAAGTTGATAATGAGGGGATAGTGATCAGAAACCACACAAACCATGCAAGTGACCTGAGTGTTTAGAAAGGAAAAAATAACCTGGAGGTTTGTAATACAGTGATCCAACCTACATAAGGTCAAGAAATTTACTCTTTTATTGTTACACCAGGTGTAATTATCACCAGCGAAACTGAGGCCGAGAAGGCCCTCCCTTGAAACAAAGAAGGAGAACTCAACTCTATCCCTATGGGAAAAGGAAATGCCACCCCGCTTCTCTGTAGCCTCCATAACTGTGTTGAATTCACCACCAACTAGCTAAGATGAGTCTCCTGGGTTGATGGATCTGGGGTCAATCCAGAGTTTCTATCTAAGTATCGACTCACATTTGGCATAAAAAAGGAGTAAAAAAGAAACACATTTCCTATGTCAATATTTGTGGGGTCCACTCCCAATATGGGAAGGAATCAACAGAGAGGTTTTTGTCGGCTGTAACAGAAGTCTTCTACGGGCGGAAACCAACTCAGGTGGATGTGGAAGTTGTCCATGGTGGGTAGATATATTTGGTGGGAAGTGCGGTAGACATCAGCCAACTGTAGGGGATTTCCCCTGGGTAGATAATCTACCCAAACCAACCAAAGAATTCTTGGATTTTTTATCTATAAAATGGAATAAAAATCCAATGAGATGAGAAGAGGTGTATGTTGTAATCCTCCGACAAGATCTGGAGAAGAGAGAAATAAAAAGTTACACCCCCTGTTTCTCTTGTGGATGTAGGCATACTGCCAAACCACGTTAAAATTTTGTTTTCTCACTTTTGATTCTTATTTTATGTGTTTTTGTTTCCAAGAATCTCCACTGCATCCCTTACAAGTGGTATCAAAGGGATTCGAAGAGAGTGGAGTCGAAACGGAAAACCAACAACGAGTTTTCCAGTGACTGGAAAATTGAAAGTTGCCATAAAATTTTTCTGAGGCCAGATCCATGAAAAGGATGATGAGACGATTCCAATGGCACAAGCGGCCTTGAAGACAGAGTTGAAGCAAAGGAAATAAGCTCGGTCAAATTTTGGTCAAAAATGCGGGTTAACAGTAACCCCCTGCCAGAGAAGACGATACTGTTTATGTCACAGAAAAAAATTATAGTAAGATTCCGGCAGCTGCTCCAGTGTGCTACGTCAGTGCCACATCATCGTTATGTCACTAACAAATTTGGACCATTGAACTTGTTTTGGTGATATCTCGACCATTCGATGTCCGATTTCGATGATTTAGGAGTCAGTTCCGACTATTTAAACCATTCTGAACACATCAGTATAATTATTTTTTCAAAATTCACACTCCATCATGTAGTTTTAGAAGAGGTTTGACATCGACGGTGGTGATCGTTTTTTTCAACAATGACAATGGTTGGTGGTAGATCACTGCCAAAGTCTGATATTGAGAAGTTCGATGGTTGAAACAATTTGAGCTTGTGGAAAAGCACAGTGAAAGATATTCTTGTGAAACAGTGAATGATCAGACCGTTGATCGGAGAAAATATCAAGGAAACTATTAAATATGATTGGGAATAGATCAAGATGTGGGTTGTCATTGAAATTCGACTATGTATGGTCAATGAGGTAAAGTAATTGGTGTTGGACGAGACCTCACTGAAGGAGATCTGGAAGAAGTTAGAGCAGCGGTATATGAAAAAGTCACTCACGAACAAATTATTCTTAAAGAATAAATTGTAACAATTGCGCATGGATGAGGGAACAAATTTGTTGGATCACACTAATAAATTCAGAAAAATCCTGACACAATTATTGGGGCTCGGTGTGAAGGTTGGAGAGGAAGAAAATTCAATTTTTCTTTTGTCATCTCTACCAAGATCATTTTATGGGATTGTGATAGAATTTCTCACGGGGAAGGAAACATTGAAGCTGGATGAGGTGATGACGTCACTTCAAGATTTAGAGGCATTTGAAAGACCTGTGATGCATTCAGATGAGCAAATAATGGTGACGCAGGATGATGCATGAGGGAGGAGCCGACATCAGAATTCAGGACGTAACGAATAGTAGACGAATTACAAGGGATGTGATCCTAGAGAAATCACATGTTTCTGGTCTAATAAAACAGGTCACTATAAAACTTACTGTGGAGAGCACAAATGGTACGTTGCTAGGAAAGAGAAAGTTGAACAGAAGGATGTGAACATCATAGAATTGTCGGAAGATGACGAAGTCTACATGACAATGGGAAGATTTCACTCAGATGACAAAATTAAATGGGGATAAGTGCAGTGTCATTACGGAAAAAGATACATGCACATGAATCAGAAATATAGATTTCTAAGAAGGAAGAATGAGTAGACTCAAAATCCAAAGGAAGATGAATGGGTTTTGGATTCGGGGAGCTCGACACACATATATACGACAAAAGTTGAATTTCATACTTTTTAGTAGGTGTGAGACTCGATGAGACTTGGTGATGGGCCAACATACGAGGTTTGAGGAGTCGGGATGGTGAAATTGAAGACACCCGATGGAGGAGTACGTAAACTGTTTGATGTGAAATTCATTCCAAGGATGAGACAAAACCTCATATCATTAAGTAGGCTCAATGAGAATGGTTTCAAGATTTCTATAGCAAATGGAGTGTTATTATTCTCACACGGGGATGCTGCGAGTCTTACTAGGAAGGAATCCCTTGGGTTGTATCATTTGATGGAGACCACAGTCATCCTGAGATCGATTAAACAAAGTGGAAGTGCCATGTCATCTGGCGTGAAGAAGTGTGTTCAATTTGCGGATGAAGTTTTAAACACCTATAAAGATTATGCAGGTGAAGCTTCTATCCCAAATTGGTCATGAGGGGGAGATTTTTGGGGGCCACTCCCAATATGGGGAGGAATCAATGGAGAGGTTTTTATCAACTGTAATAGAAGTATTCTATGGGCGGAAACCAAATTAGGTGGATGTGGAAGTTATCCATGATGGGAAACCAACTTTGGTTGGTAGTGCGGTAGACAGTAGCTGATGGTAGGGGATTTCCCATGGGTAGATAAGCTACCCAAACCAACCGAATAATGTTTAGTTTTTGTATCTATAAAGCGGGATAAAAATCCCATGAGATAATAAAAGGTGTACGTTGTAATCCTCTGACGAGATTTAGAGAAGAGGAAAATAAAAAGTGACTCCCCCTGTTTCTCTCGTGGATGTAGGCATACTGCCAAACCACGTTAAATTGTGAGTTCTTTGTTTTGATTCTGGTTTTTGTGTGTTTCTATTTCCATGCACCTCCGCTGCACCCCAACAATATTCACCGATATATTCTTGTCATAGAGAGACCATTTTTCCACTGAAAGAGAAGACTTCCAAAAGATCCATATGTGATAATTTTGGGGCTCTCCAAGCATATAATTCCTCCTGCCAAGACTTTTATAAAAATCTCCAATTATAGAAGAGCACTACTTCTGTTCCAGAACCATAACTACACTAGAGATATTCTTGGATACCTCATTGGAGAGGTAGTCCATTTTCACCTAGGCACCCAAACCCCAGGCATTCCAAATAATAATAGAATTCATAAGGGGTGGGGGTGCCAAGAACTGGCCCTTGGCACTGAGATCCCTTTTTTGTGAGCATTGAAGTTGGATGAGAATTTATGAGATCTATATCTTATGAACACTTCCAAATAGGGAGTTGCGATTCCATAGGGGGTATGAGGGAGTGCCACCAAAGGATGAGAATCATCCCCTTTTCTAAGATGGATTGACATAGGAGTAACTCCAAAGACCTATTCATGAGATAGAGCACTATATTTAGATAATAAAATCAGTGGGCATGAGGATGGACCTGGTACACCCGAGGACCTAGGGAAATCCAGCAGTTGAGAGTAATCCTCATAGGCTTTCTACCCCAGAATAGGCCAAAGCCCAATATCCTACACTGAAGGAGCTTCATTGTACCTATAGGAAGACAAAACTGGGGAGCTTGAGGATGGAATAGGATCAAAACTATCTAGATACCTTTGTGGGTAAGAGATAAAAAAAACCATCCTACCTTTATCAGCAATCTTGGATGCTTGATAGCACGGGGCGAAGAGAGGAGAGCTTGGGAAGGTAGTTTCTTAGGAAAAAAAAGGGATAGTGGCCATGCAAAGGGAGGCCTCATTAAGAGAAACCTATGATAGATGAGGTGGATGAGAAGGAATCTTCGAAGGGAGATGTGAAAAATTGGAAACCAGAGACTCGGTGGGTAGTGTAGATCCATAAGTAGGATTGTTCCTATCCATCATACCATAGAGTCAGCTTGGACAGCAAGGCCTGACTGTCACTGTGGAAAGCGATGAGAATCCATCTTTCTACAGGCTAAAGTAGCATGACATATTTATATTGTATTTGAAAACATAAGGAAAAAATCCATTTGAATTTGAGTTAAAAATATATTTATGAACACCATAATCCACCCCCTTCTTTGGGTATATTGTGGGAACTCTAGTTACAAAAAATGGTATCAAATTCATAAGTTATCTTAATAAAAATTTCATTGAAATTCATCATCAGAGATAATTTTATGAATGAAAAGAGAGAACCCATATTTTATAGATGAAATTATTAGGTGTGAAAGAATATAATGAGATATCATTTACAATATCTTGGTCTTGATGTTACTCAATATCAGTTCCTGGAATTCATACAAGTGATTCAACCAAAATTAAAAAGATGTAAGAATATAAGAAATTTCATAATGATGATGTAAGGGATTAGAATGTTTTGTGTGAAGAATTGTTTAACATGATATAAATAAAAGTGTTGATTTTAACAATGATAAAATGAATTTGGGATAATCATTCTAATAATTATTATACCTGTAAAAAAGTGAAAAATTTAAAGTTGTAGGTTATTTATAATTGATTTTATGATTTTAATATGAGTTCAAGTGAAAATACTGATAATTTCTTTAATCGTATTATCGAAGTTTTTTTGGAACTTCTAATCATCTAATTCATGAGATTAAATATTCTAATATAGTGAATAATATCATATGAATATTAGCACTGATTTATAGTCAAAAGGTGTTAACACTTGAAGAAGTAAATCATGGGGATTTATCACTTGATGATATAAAATGCAAGATAGTTCACATATGAAATATTAGTTAAGCTAGAAATTTATTTATAATATTTATCAAAATAAATAAAATTTATATTTTTAGGAAATAATGAGAAATAAGAGACTAAAAAGGAATAATAATATGTAAATGATGATTTATTATCTCTTTTGGAAAGGAAGTTCAAGAGAGGTCAATAAATATTTTAAGGTAAGATACATTTTGTGTGATTTTATTGTGAAATGGTTGGAATATCATTGACAGGTGTCCAAAAATATTTGATGGTGTGTATAGTGAGATTGAATTAACTCAAAATCCAGTAATTAAGTTTTTCATTATAAGTAACTTCAATTAAGGAAATGAAAGTGGAATGAATTTGTAGATAAAAGTATTGGTATGTAAAGAGGAATGTGATGCTGAAGAAAGTCCAATAAAAGGTGTTGAAATTGAGTTTATCATAAAAATAGAAGATTACATGATAACCAAAATGGAAAAACTAAAAATTGAAAAATAAGAGGATGATCAACTGAAGGTAGTTATTGATCTCAAAGAATAGTTAGAAGGATCTCTTATGGAGCTTGACCTATAATGGAAAAATAAAATAAATAATGAACTATTACTGAAATAATATTCATGTTATATTTATTATCTTAAAATAGAATTTGATTTTTTATAAAAATTTATAGATGAAAAAGTAAGTAATCATGTGAAATAAAAATAAGTAATGAACTAAATGTTAAATATTGAAGAGTAGTATAAGATCATTAATGATCTTAATATTACCATAATGGATAAAACTAAGAATATTTAAAACTTAAATAGGAAGTTGTATCCTTGATAAAGAATATTGAGTTTGATATAAAATCACATGGATCAATTAAGATGATACAATTTTGAAAATCCATAGATGAAGTATTAAAGGAAATGGGTGAACATGGAGTAATTGGTCTTAAAGAATAATTGAGTGCTCAAATACCCAACTTTATGTGTAAAAGTGGTCTTGGACATGATACTTAAAAATAAACAAATATTTATTCCACTTTTTGGAAGTTTTATTTTTTTTGTAAAAAATATGACATTATGATGTAAAGAATAATCTAGGTGAATGTGAAGAGATCCCAAGAAGTTATTCCATGAACATAAAATATTTTTGGAAGATTATGAAGTAGTTTTGAAAAGAAGACCATGAAAATATCTATTTTCATGAGGAATTGATTGAAGACCGTGAAAAGATAATTTATTATTTAATGAGAAGTTAATAATTAACTTGGTATTTTTGAAGAATAATTGAAAGAATAATAACCACTATGAAAAAATATTTATATTTTCATATGAATAATATTTTGATAACTATGATGATTAATGAACTGATATTCATTGATTTGAGAATGTGTGTTAAGTTTCACATTCTTTATAATGAGGCTATGGAAAATATATTTATATTTTTAATAAAGAACATTTTCGAGAAGGATTTGGTTGAATTGAAATTTTATTATGGGTATTAATAAAAAATTTACCAACCAAGCTAGATAACTAGGATATATCAATACCAAACTCATGGTAGCATGATTGACTATGTGGGAGAGCCATCCAGGCTAGCTATACATGGAGGAATGAGTGAGGGATAGAATAACACCCATAGGGAACACACAATGTTGTGCATGGTGCATTCATGGTTCTTTGAGAATCACACAATTGTGTGGTATAGCCCATCTGGGAAGTGTGTGCAGAGTTTTTCGGTTGATAAGCTGCGATGCCAACTCAAGAGGCTAAATCAACATAGAGTAATATTAATTATCCCCTAAAGAAACTGAATTCTATTGTGGGATTGTGATATGATGTTTAATGTTCCTACCGCAAAAAGATATGTACATAAAACAATCATTCAATCAAAAAAAATGAGTTATCTGATATTTACCATTCCATAATCTTCAACCTTGAAGCCACCCTTACACCTGACCTACCCTCATGAACGATACCCTTATGTAGTGATCATAGATGACTCCAACCTTGATGAGGGTTTCTAATTCATCAGGTTATTCATTTCTAAAACTTCTGTTATCAAACCAAGCTTGAGTTAGGGATTTGGATTTTCAAATGAGATCATAAGTAGCTTGAAAATTCTGAACAATGTTATGTGATGTGCTGAATAAGACTTTGATGTGCATATATGTGATTCTATACACATTCACATGATGTTTAATCACAAAATTAGAAGGAATATCATGTGAATCTATCTGCATCAGGATTCCATGATTTTCAACATCATATAAAGGTAACCCACAATCAAAAAATACTGAGATCACCAAGAAATTAAAATATCACATTTAAAGGATTAAAAAATCTTGATACCTTTAGGTTTTTTAAAAATTGTTTAGACACAACATTATTTCCAGGAATATGAATGCATCTTGACATGGAATATAAATCATAAGAAAGAGGTGGTGCATCACCTATAAACACCGAAGCACCACAATCAAAAGATGTTGCTAAAATTAAAAAGTGTACTCCAAAAATAGAGACTCCAAATCTTCCTAGGATGAACCAATTTACGTAAAGGAGTTCCACACACTCATTTTTGTGAAGGAAAGAGAGACCCTGTAGCCTCCTGACTTACAAATATCACACTCAAGAGTTTTGTGAAGAAACATAAGATACCATATACATTCACTTATGTTACACACACTCAAAGAGATTAAAAAAAATGGTTCCATAGAGCCTACCTAGTTTTTGTGAATCCATGGTGATGCCAAATGATTTATTATGTGAATAAGAAATAGTTTCATGAGATAGTTACGTGAAGAAAAAGTTTTGATTCTATGAGATTTAAATATTCACAAAGAATATGTCCCATGTAAACCAATTAAATAAATGTGAAGATAGATAGTGTTACTTATACTATTGCATGTAAGAATTCATAGGGACCCTGTATACTACATTACATGAATAAAATGTTTATCACTAAAAAAAAGTTCATTATCAATGGTTTTTTTGTAGACAAGTGCCAGTTTAAATCACCATAGAATAGTATATCAACGATTAATAAAATCGATATGTAGTGAACAATTGTTAGTCATTTAACGGATTTTTTTTTGATTTTATGATAGTTTTAATATGTTTAATTTTTGGCACATTTAGTGATAGTTTCATGTTTATTTAGAAACATTTATTTTATTTAAAAAAATATGAGGGAAATATAAATAAAATGAAAGAAACCACCCATGAACATATTAGAGGAATTTTGTTTTAGTGGTGGTAAATTGTAACTGCCACTATAACATATATTTTTTAATATATTTAGTGGTGGATACAAAAAACTGTAACTAAATTAGATTTTTTAAATTATTTAATAAAAATATGATCATTTAGACATCATATATCCATTTTCATATATACAAATATCCATAGTTAACATATACACAGTCTCAGTCAACCCATAAATCTATCAACCAAAAGCTCAGTCATTAATATATACATATAAAATATGTCCAAAAACAATTGATGCCTAATATACATCCATGTCATGACCTCCACTACATCGGTTTACCTCCAAATTATCTCTTCAACTAAAAACGACCATGTTATCTCATCAACTGTAAAAAAAAGAAAACAAAAATAAAACTAAACATAATAAATTATAATTACATTAGAAAACCATAAGAATTTTCTTGAGCAAAACTATCAACCTCCTGCCTACTATTGATATCTGGCCCTTATAATGAAAAATAGAACATTTAAGAAAAGAAAAATGGAAGAAAAAAGACATAGAATATACTCAAAATGCCACACATAAATTTTTTTATTTGGTCAATCAAACAAAATACATTTAACATAAAAAATATCATATAATGAAAACACTTTGATAAAATAAATTTACCTATTTGGGATAAGATTCAACACTTGAAACTGAAAAGGGATAAGTATATATTTTAATTTATCTTTAAAGTGATGTGCAGTGTTATTGAACTTGAATTAATAAACAAAATTTAAAAAAATTTATATCATTGCATGTACTATATTGTAAAAACAACTTAGTTATGGTTTTATAATGATTTCCCATCGATATGAGGTCGTTTTCTATGGTTTTGACCCTTCCATACATGTTTTAGTGTTTTAAAACACTAAAAAAATGTGGATGAACGTCATGAGAAAATCATAATTCAAAATGAAGTTCAATCAATTCCAAAATTTTACAATTAAGTCTATGGCCATTTTCCCATGAGTTCAGGGAAATCTGGCGTCATTTTCCTCATTTTGAACCCCAAACACTTGTTTTTAAAGGATTTTGTTCCTTTAAGAAGTGTTTACTGAGTAATTTTGATCACAACACTCATCAGATTGATTTTTTATACATGTAAACATAAAAATACTCAGAGGTGGTTGTACCATGATTTCACATCAATATAAAGTAATTTTCTATGGTTTTGACAGTTCAACGCTCGTTTTTGGGTTTTAAAGCACTAAAAATGAATTTATGTCCATCTTGAGAAAATCTTAAGTCATAATGATGTGAAGTTGATTCCTACATTTGAAAATTAAATCAGCGGTTGATTTCCACTAATTTCAGAAAAACCAAACATTGTTTTCTTGGTTTTGACTCTCCGACACTTGATTTTAAAGACTTTTATACCTTTAAGAAGTGTTTACTGAGTAATTACGACCACACCACGCATCAGATTGATTTTTTTTCATTGAATACTTGTAAAAAACAATTCATTAGTATTTTTCCCATTATTTCTCATCAATATGAGGTCAATTGTTTTTGTTTTGACTATTACACACACATTTTGGTGTTTTAAAATAGTAAAAACATGTTTATAACCATCCATGGAAAATTGTCATTTGGAATGATGTAGGATTGATTCTTACATGTAATAAATGTCTTATGGATCACTCTACTAAATTATTAAAATAATCTGAAATTGTTTTCTCAGTTTTGAGTAGGTCAGTTGTCCTTTTTACTAAAATAAATGTAAATTTTGAATAAAAAGACACACTTGGAAGCATACCAAGAACATCATGTATCGAGTTGAGGTTCAGTTGATTATTAAAAATAAAAAATTTCTTATAGATCATTTTTATAAAGTATCAAAACAATCCAAATGGATTTTCTCCGTTTTGAGTTGGTTAATTTTCCGTTTTACTAAATTGAGGTCAATTTTAAATAAAAAGACACACTTTGAGTCATACCCTTCACACCATGTGTTAGATTAAGGTGCAAATGATTCCTACACATATTAAATGGAATATGTATCATTTTTCTAAATTATCAAAACAATATGAATGTTCTTTCTTGGATTTGAGTATGTCAATTATATTTTTTACTAAATTGACATTTTAAACTAGAAACACACACTTTGGCTCATACAAATCACATCGTGTATCAAATTTATGTGAGACTAATTACTACATGTCAAAAATGACTTATTAATTGATTACCTAAGTTATAGATAAAATATGATTCCATTTTTTGGTTTTCAATGAGTGACACCTTTTGATCTAAAATGTCAATTTTAAACTAATAACAGACACTTTGAGTCATACTGGGCACATCGTGTAATAGATTGAGGTGAGACTAATTCCTAAACATCAAAAATAATTTATGGATAATTTTTATAATGTATCAAATTTATCCTATTGAGTTTTATCTATTTTGAGTATGGAAGTTGTCCTCTATACTAAAATATATGTCAATATTAAATAAAAAGACGCACTTAGAGAAATACCAAGCACACCAAGTATCATATTGTGGTGCAGTTGATTCCTACATGTCAAAAATGACTTATGGATTCTTTTCATAAAGTATAAAAACTATATAAATATGTTTTCTCAGTTTTTATTATGTTATTTGTCCTTTTTACTAAAATTGAAGTCAATTTTAAATACAAAGACACACTTAGAGTCATACCGGTCACACCATGCATCAGATTGTGGTGTGGCTGATTCATAAATCTCTCAAATGACTTATAGATAATTTTAATAAAGTATAAAAACAATATTAATGTATTTTAATGGGTTTGAGTATGTCAATTTTCTTTTTTACTGATTTTTTATTTTGAAGAGGAACACATACTTTGACTCATACCAATCACATCATGTATCAATTTTACGTGATACCAATTACTACATGTCAAAAATTACTTATGAATATATTAACTTAATTATCAAAAAAGTTATTTTTCTCAGTTTTCATTGATTGACACTTTTTGAACAAAATGTCAATTTTAAACTGATAATAGACTCATTTAGTCATACTAGGAACATCATGTACTGGATTAATATGAGGCTGATTAATACATGTAAAAAATGACTTATGGATCATTTTTATAATGTATAAAAATAATCAGAATGAATTTTCTTATATTTGAGTATGTAATATTTTCTTTTTACGAAAATGAATGTTAATTTTAAATAAAAAGACACACTTAGAGTCGTACCAGGAACACCATGTATCAAATTGAGGCACGGTTGATTCTTACACATCAAAAATTACCTATATATAATTTTACTAGAGTATAAAAATAATATGAATATTTTTTCTTGATTTTTAGTAAGTTATTTTTCATTTTTTCTAAAATTGATGTCAAATTTAGATAAAAAAATGCACTTAGAGTCATACTAGTCACAACGTACATCAAATTGAGGTACATATGATTATTATATGTCTCAAATGAATTATGGATCATTTTACTAAAGTATTAAAACAATATGAATATTTTTTCTCTATTTTGAGTATGTCACTTTTAGTCATTTACTAAATTGTCATTTTAAACTAGAAACACACACTTTGACTCATACTAATCACATATTGTATCAGTTTGATGTGAGACTGATTCCTATACATCAAAAACGACTTATAAATCAATGTCCTAAATTATCAAGAAAATAATGGTGTGTTTTCTTGTTTTTCAGTGAGCAATACTTTTTAATATAAAATGTCGATTTTGAACTAATAAGAGACACATTGAGTCATATTGAGCACATCATGTGTTAGACTGAGGTGTGGCTTATTCCTACTCATAAAAAATGACTTATAGATTGTTTTATTAAAGTATAAAAACAATAGAAATATGTTATTTTGGTTTTTATTATGTTACTTGTTTACTAAAATTAATATAAATTTTAAATAATAAGAAGCACTTTGAGTTATACCCATCACACTATGTGTCAGATTGAAGTGTGGATGATTCTTACACATCCTAAAGTCTCAAAAGAATTATAAATGCCAATGTTACCATGATTTTCATTGTATTTATTTGTCTAACTACCAACACTATATATTGAATCGATGTTATTAGCTGAAAAAACTTTCTCGTTGTTGAAATCCTAAAGAGAAGAGGAAGATTATGTTCCCATTATATCATGAGAAGTCACCATAATGGGAACATGAGCTTCATATAATCTTATGGATTTCAATAATGAGAATGTTTTTTCAGATAATATCATCAAATCAATATGCAACATTGTGCATTCGAAATATAATGACAATGAAAATAGAAATCATGGTAATATTGGTAGAAAAAAACATTTTTTCTCTTTTTTACCTTTTTGCAGAGAGTTGAAAGTAAAATATGGATTCCCAAAATATTTTTGAAAAAAAATAAATATGTATTAGATAAAAATTATAAGGAAATTAACTTACCAATAGTAGATTAAATGATGAAAAAACTAATTAAATAATTAATAGGAATTCATCTTTCCATGATAGTTGTATGAATTCTTAACGCATTTCTTTATTACCATTATATCAGTTGTAGGCTCGAAGTACAATCTCTCAAGAGCATTAAAAGATTCAAAAAAACCTCCCCAACTTGAACAAAATAATATATCTATATAAGAAAACAATTATTATGCGAGTAATAATAAAAATAAATAAATTAAACATAAATATGAATCAATACATTTTATCATAAAGGAAACTCATGAAAATTGTAAAATATATCAAATATGTCTTAATAAATTGAGAGTTCGAAGATGAAATGTCTTTCTTGGTAAAAATAAAATTATTTGTTCTTATATATTTAAGGTTTACTTTTTTTAATTTTACCATGGTAACATGTTTTTATCTATATAAATTATGTTTTACTAAACATATAAAATATCCCCTCTGACTAAATTTTTTCACGTTCATCCTTATTTTTTATGAATTTAATCAAATTCATTTTATAATCATGATAAAAGATACATTTAAAATAAAACATTTTGTATTTTGGAAAACTATTTTCTGTAAAAAAATGATATTTTTAGTATTATTGTTTCTTAATATTATAATGCATTGATTACCAATAAAATGTATGTTAATATAGTTATATATGATTTTAAACATCATTATAGTGTCACTATTTTAAATAGATCAATCTAATTTATTATTTAAATGTTACAAAATATTAATAAAACAATTCATCTAAAATAATATTTTTATCATTATCATGGTCATAAACATTAATCCTAGTAGTTATACATTCTTCCCAAAAAAGACCCTAAAATTATTAAATAATATTATAATATTTATCTAAAATAAAATGTACATTTTATGTATATAATTTCAATATTTTATGAAAATTAATTTTTTTAATTAAATTGACTAAATAAATATTTGGATTAAAATATTTCATATTGAAAAATTATATTCAAGTGTTTTATATATACAAAAAATTATATTTTATTGATTAATTATATATATATTTTTATAATATAAAAAGTCTTCAAAACAATTTTATCCATTATTCCATTATAGTAATGTAAAGAAAGTAAATGGTTTAAAAAAGTTGTTATTTTGTCACTATTTAGCTGCAAAACAATTATTTATGAAAATTATGAAACATTATTTATAAGATAATATTTACATTCTAGAATAAAAAAATGACGTTTATTTTATAAAATTAAAATTAATAATCTTTATAATAATAAAATTATATATATAGTGAATGTGTTTTTTAAGAAAACCACTCTTACAACAATATTCAACTCTATATAAGCTCACAATGTGTCATAGATACCCAAAATATTCAACTCTATATGTCTAACATTGATGTAAAATATAACAAACTGCCTTCTATAACTATAGAAGATGCGCCCCATAGAACACCATCGGTTTAGGCTATACGTAGTGTTTCTATTTTCAATTATAAACCTTCCATGGATTTTACCAAAGTAAATTTTTATTTCATTTTTATAGAAATACTACTTTGGGGGAAAGAATAAAACCATACAAAACCAAAACCATAATGCAATAAGAGACAATAATAAGAAAATACTAAAACCATACCTCACTGGATAAGCTGCCCAGTCGGATCAGCCCAAAACTTCCATGTTAAGTCTCTGATATCAAAATTTGGGTGTGAGGTGACCAAACCCTCTAACTTGATTGTAATAAAATAATTGAAATCCAGAAGAATTATGATTATATACTGATGAGTTATAATTAATGTGAAATGGTTAAATTAGATCGTCCCTCAAATATTCCCAATTTATCAATACTTTAGTTGTATAATCAACATTTTTCTCTATTATATGGAATCGTATATCTAATGATATCTATCCAATAAATTAGGGGAATTAATAGCCTATAAGTGCGATTACCAAATTCATACCCATAACACCTTTAACTCCCACCCTATTCTATATATAAATAAACTCCACATGGAGAGTTTTCTAGGAGAAACTGCAAAAGACCCAACTACGATTACCTATTCACTAACCAATAAAGTGTAATATAATACCATGTAAACAATAAATCAGATCTGTAGAGAGAAATTACCAGAAAATAACCCCCTTAATTAATACCAGATTTAGGGTGATTATCTAGAGGAGGATGAAACCTTTTTTTGGGGGGTCTGCATTGTCACTAAGGAGGCGATCCGATCCATGGAAAGGGAGGTTGTGGGGGGGGGGGGGGGTCGTGGGTGTTATGGTCAGAAGTGGGTGTCATGGGGGTCGGGGTCTCCACTGAGAAGTGAGGAGGTAGGTTGGAGGAGTCGGGGGAATGGTTGTCTTGGGGTCGGGGTCACCAAATAGGAACAAAGAGGTGGAGGTTTGAGGGGTGGGGAGAAAGGGAGTTGCGGGGTCAGGGTCTCAACTAGGGAATGAATATGAGGAAGTTAGAAGGGTGAGGGGAATGAGGGTCGTGGGGTCGAGGTCATCGTCGAGGAATGAAGAGGAAAATTTTGGGTGAGGGAGGGGGTGAAAAGGGGTCGGGGTTGCACATAGGGAGAAGGGGATGGAGGGGGGATTAAGTTTTTTTTAAAACATCTAGAGGAATATTAATTAAAACCATCTCTAATTGTTAAAATAATAAAAAGACAGTTGTGGTTTTATAAAACCGCAACTATATAATATATTTTTAAATGAATTTAATTCATGGTGGTTACTAAAATGGCCACTAAGAAGCTCTTTTTTTTGTAATGTATATAGATAACATGTAGTGCATAGAGATTGCGTGTTCAGTGTGTAACACCCGAGAATTTTATAAGAAATATTTTGTTTTTATTTTATATAAATCATCAAAGGAATCTTTCACTACACACAACATTAGCTTGGCTTTCTTTACACGCAATCACGACCTTCCTTGATAGCTTGCATCGTACGCAATACTGAGTTTCACTAAACAACGATATGCTATTAAAAAATTATTAAAACTAGTCGTTATGAATAGTAATAACCACCTTTTGAAATTTTTTAAATCTTATTTTTCAAAATGGACTTCATTTTTGGATTTGGAATAATGAAATTAGCCTAGGGAGAAATTTTTGTATTTTTCTGGAAACTTTCAATTTTTGATGAATAGTGAAAACACTGGGTTACTATTTAAAAACTGAATTTTTATTTAAAAAATTATTTATTTTATTTATTTTTTTTAGGTCAAAATTGATACATAATACTTATATAAGTTCAATGTAATTCATTGGAGTAATTTTATAATATTTTTAGATATATAAAAATTTTATTGAACTTTTCACCGTCTTTTACCCACCTCCTAGGAGAATTTGCAAATTTACATAAAACTTAATTTTACCGCTTCTGTGAGTGGAATTTCAAAAATCCGAGAGACACGGTTGATGTCAGTAAGTAAAATGTGGTTCAATGAGATGAAAATAATTTTTGGTGAATAGTAACTTTTTACTTTTATTTACCACGGTTAAAAGTAAATAGGGTAATTAAGGGTAACAATGATATTATTATTACCCTAACACATGTCCTTATTCTATTGGATAAGTTTAATTCGACCAAAAACAACCTTAGAAATAAAATATGACCATTTAGTCCCACTTGGATTAGATTAGGACATTTATTATTAATTTATTTAAAGAAGGGTTAAAATAGTTAAAATCAATGTTTAATAAGTAAATAATTTTTAATATAGGGTTATAAATAAGATAAATTCGACTATAAATATTCATTAGAAATATAAAACTATTTCCTACATAATGGTATTTTATTTGTAATTTTTAGACATTAAATAATTTAATTTATTTATGACACAAAGATGATGCAGTAATTATCTTATTAATGAAATATTGACATAATTAATGTTATAAATACCCAAATAAATGTAATTTCAGACTTTTTATGAATTCCAATAACTTTATAGGTTAATAGGACATGTTATTATTGATTTAATTAACTTTTTTCGAAATAATAATTATGTTATGATTTTCACAAAAACCAATTACTAAATAGTGTCAAAATTGACATAAAATAGTTTTTAAAACAAATATTATATTATTAATTTTTATTTTATTTTTAAAAATATAAGGTTCTCCCAAATGACTTATATAAGGTTATATATATTAATAATAAACAACTTGGGGTTCATTTGGCTTGTTATAGTAAGTTTATTAACCTTATAGTGTAAGAAAACAAAAAGACACGGTAAAAGTAAACTTATCTAACTTAAAGTTAAATCTAAATGATAAGGTTAAAATAGTAAACTAAACTTGTCCAAATTCTATTGTATGAGATGATTTTTACCCATAACCACCTTAGATTCTAAATAAATCAATTTGGAGCTATTTAAAACCGAATATGGCTTTATAATAAAATAATATTTTTAGTTTTTCCAAAGGTGCCCCCCTCCTCCATTATAAAAGGGAATCTCCTCCCTCTCTTCCTCACACGACTTTGAGCATTCAAGCTCGGACAAACCCTGACAATTTCTCCTATAAACTTCACTAGAAACATCCAAGAGGTCCTGGTCTTCTTCAAAGACCAATTTTAGTGCCTTAAAAGGAGGTCTCAAAGAGGCGCTTCAAAGAAGAGGTAATGTCCGTTACCAATTCTTTTAACTTTATTTCTTCTTCCACTTCTTCTTATTTAGTTGTTTCCTTATGAATTAATAACATAAGAATAACTCATATACTGATATGTTATTATAATTATGAAACAACCCTATTTCCCCATCTATACATCCTACGGAAAATGAAATCACCGCGCGTGCGTACGTACGGAATACCGTCTCCACGCTGTGGTGTAATCTATTTTCCACCACCACATTACTTGGATGGGTATAATGGTGTAAAGAATGAATATATATGATTATTTTAATGTGATATTTATTCTGAAATAGTATACATACACTCCAATACAATTCCACGATCATGGGAACGATATCATCGCTCGTGCGTACTTACGGAATACCGTCTCCACGACGTGATGCGACTCGTTCTACATGATTTTCATTGCATAATGATTACATAAATAAATTTATTGAATAAATATGATATATATTACACTGATACCATTCTGTAAATGAGGTATCTATAACCTAAAAATAAGAATAAGAATTTATTCGACAAAACACGCATAAGAACAAAAAGTAATAAACACCCAAATTACATGTAGCAATGAAATATTACTGATAATAAGCTAAGAATATGACCATATATGATATAATAACAATGAGTATGATTCTGTAATAAGTAAATGACATTATTTAAATCATTATACAGAAGGTTCGGACACTTACGAAGCAAATCAGACCTAAGGTAAGGGAAATATCACAATCTCATTTTTATCTGAGATTGTTTATACTTTGGAATTTACTGGGGTGTATTTTATCATCCAAATCCATGTTTCCTCAATATTTAATATTATTTCCATCCACCTAAAATTGTTTAAATCCAATTTTACCCTTCAGTGAGTTTTTAGTAAAAGATATGAAAGGAATCTTTTGTAGTTTTTCGTACGAGGTACTTTTTGACTTTTCTGACAAATGTACGAGAAGAATGTTTTTTTAACTTATACGAAATGAATGGATTTTTAAAACATTATTTCCAAGAAGATTCCTTTACAAGTTTTAAAGTTTATTTTTAATAAACTTCTTTTAGTTTATAATTGTATGACATGTTAAGAAAGGAAAACTGTTTTTGAGGTAGAAAGGTTATTTTCCTCAAGAATGGAGTTCAAGTGTTTTATCAAAATTATTTTACATCTAAGATAATAAAGGGTTATGTTTCTATCCCTATTATTAAATTGATTTGATTATGTTTTGATGGAATTATTTTTATGAATTCCTTTATCTTATATTAATTGTTTTATGATGTCACGATGTTTAAGAATCCCATTTTCATTACATGGGTTATGCTATGATGTATGGTTTATGATTTTGTAGCACACATAATAATGTTTTCATTATGAGATGGGTGGGACCTATATCTCCCTCCAATTAATTGGGTAAAGATTTTATATCTCATAAGATAGACATGGATGGAACGGAAGGTTAAACCGGTTCAGTGAAACATGACTGAAACGAATAATGAACTCGATTCAGAAATGGACTTTGTCCACTAAGATATTCTTGGCAATGAGTATTGAATAATAAGAAATGATTCTCTATGATTATGTGTGTATGCCACAAAGCTTCATGTTTTAAGTTATGATTATTGTTATTACATTTCACTACCATGATTTATCCCATGTTATGAAATTATGATCTCTTTTGGCAGGGTAAGATTTCCAAAATGTTATGTTCTTATGAATATGATGTGATTGATATTTCTTTTGTTTACCCTTACTGAGCATTTGAGCTCACCCTTTTGTATGTTTTCTTTCCCCAGGTCAGGAAGAAGGTTATTAAGTAAGATATGCCAAATGGGACTATAGATATGAGGAAATAAATGGGAGACCGTGTAGTCGCTTTATAAACCAGTTGTTTATGTTTCCCAGTTTATAAAGACACTATACCTATATGGTCCTTTCATGGTTTTGTTATATGTTGTAATAAGTGTACTTTAATTTTGAAGTACGAACAATGTATGTAAAGTATGGGTCTTTATAGTTGGTATCAGAGGAAAGGTATAGTCAACCTTTGGAAACTAGGATGTGAAAGCCTTAGTAAGAATCCTAAGGATAAGTCTAAGCATAGAACACAATATTAGTGTTTTAGAAATGGCCATGAATTACCTTGGATAAGACCTTAAGTGTGAAATTTTATTCTTGATTATGTGGTTTTTCTATTATAATTAGTGTTTCTCGCACTATTATTCTTGGTTTTAGTCAATGGATGGAAGCCAAAGGAACTGTGTTAATGCGAAATGCGACAGGCAATGCAATGATTGTCCCCCTGAGCAACCAAACGTTATGGGAGATGGAATGAAAAATCTTGTAGCCATGCTCACACAACTTTCTCAAGCTATGAATCATGAAGGACTTCCAAACGAGAAAAGGAAGGAGCAACATTTTGTTGAATCCTTCACGAGACAGTGTCCACCTTCATTCAGCGGGTCTACTGATCCATTATTTGCTGAACAATGGATTAGTACTACTGAAAAGATATTTTCAGTTCTTCAATGTTCTGAACATGATAAAGTCATCTTAACAGTTTATCGCTTGGAAGGTGAAGCTGATCAATGGTGGAATCCTATAAAAAATATGAGGCAAAGGGATGAAATTGAATCCATGGAATAGTACGAGTTCAAGAACTTATTTTTCAATAAGTACTTCCCTCGTATTCTCTGAACAAATATGGAGAAGGATTTTCTTGAACTAAAGCAAAAAGATGATGAATCTGTTGGTACCTATGAAGAAAATTTTACAAGACTTGAAAGGTACACTTCTAGTATTATTATCCAACCTGAGAGTAAGATCGATTGATTCTTTAGTGGCTTAAAACCAAGTCTTTGAAGGGCATTATCCATAAGGGAATTCAATAGCTATGAGGAAATTGTTCGATGTGCTCTCAAAGTTGAGATGGATATTGGAGTAACCCATCAGTCATATGGGTTTGATAAGAAGAGGAAAATGGAATTCAAAGGAAAATCTAAAGAGCACACTGAAAAGAAGATGAGTTTTCCCTTATGCTCAAAGTGTGGAAAGAAACATGGAGGGAGTTGTCTTAAAGGGTCAAGTAAATGTTTCAAATGTGGAAAGTAAGGTCATCAGGCATTTGAATGCCGCAATGATGGGAATAATATGTCTAGTGATGCGAACAATGAAAAGGCTACATAGAGTGCACCTCATACACTTCAATGTTTCAAGTGAAAGGAAATGGGGAATTATGCCAATCAATGCCCCAATCCAAGGGTTGTTGATGATGATCGACATCAACAAACTCTTAAGGATAAAGACAAAGGAAAGTCACATGAAATTTCTATCAGCGATGTGGAGTACGATAACGAAGTGGTGAAAGGTACACTTACCATCCACTCTAAAGTAGAAAATGTTTTATTTGATTCTGGATCCACCCACTACTTTATTTCTGAAGAATTTTCTAAGGGTATCACCGTATTTCCTCAACAATTAGATATTGAGTTAGCTGTGACAACCCCTAATGGAACAACAGCCGCATCAAAAGTTTATAATTCTTCTCCGATTAGAGTTTGTGGGAAAGTTCTTCCTGCAAATCTTGTGATCCTTCCTATAGTGGAATTTGATGTGATTCTTGGCATGGATTGGATTTCTCTATATGGAGCTCATATCAATTTCCAAAGAAGGGAAGTCAAATTTTATATTCCATATCAATCTATGATCGTCTATCGATGCAAGGATGAACATAACCTTCCAGTGGAAATTTCTTCCATCTTATGGGTCTTGATTCCACTAAATGAGGGTTATTTATCTCAAATGGTTGGTGAGAAACTCACGATTAAGAATATGCCCATTGTACAGGAGTTTGATGATGTCTTTCCGGAGGAATTGTCGGGTCTTCCACCAAATCATAAAGTTGAGTTTTCAATAGAACTCGTACCGGGTGCTTTACCTATTTAAAAGACACCTTATAGAATGGACCCAATTGAGTTGCAGGAATTGAAGAAGCAACTCCAAGTGAATCTTGATAAGGGGTTCATACGCCCTAGTGCATCACCTTGGGGAGCACCTGTTCTGTTTGTTAAGAAGAAAGATGGATCAATGAGACTCTGCATTGATTATCGAGAACTTAACAAGATCACTATCAAGAACAAATATCCTCTCCCGTGCATTGATGAATTATTTGACCAACTATGCGGAGCTCAATACTTTTCCAAGATTGGTCTTCGTTCAGGGTATCATCAATTAAGGGTCAAAAGGGAGGATATATCAAAGACGGATTTCCGTACAAGGTATGTACACTATGAATTTATAGTGATGACATTTGGTCTTACTAATGCCCCTACTATCTTCATAGATCTAATGAATAGAGTCTTTAGATACTATCTTGATCAGTTTTTGGTAGTCTTTATAGAAGATATTCTTGTCTATTCAAAGAACAAGGAAGAACATGAAGATCACTTGATAATTGTATTGAAGACCCTGAGAAAGGAGAATATTTATTCCAAATTTACCAAGTGTGAATTTTGGCTTCAAAAAGTTGCATTTTTGGGTAACATAATCTCAAAATAGGGGATATCTGTGGATCTAGCAAAAATAGAGGTTATCGAAATATGGTCGAGACCAACAACAGTAACTGAGATCCGAAGTTTTCTTGTTTTGGCTGGATATTATCAACATTTTGTGAAAGATTTTTCATGATTATCTAATCCACTCACTGGGTTGACTCGGAAAGGAGTTAAGTTTGTTTGGACAGAGGAATGTGAAGAGAATTTAAAGGAGTTGAAAAGAGGGTTATCCAGGGAACCTGTGCTCACATTGCCTTGTATTGGAGAAATGTTTGTGATCTACAGTGATGCATCCAAGAAGGGATTGGGGTGTGTTCTTATCTAAAATGATATGGTGATAGCTTATGCCTCACGATAGTTGAAAATCCATGAGAAAAATTACCCAACTCATGATTTGGAGTTAGCTGCGGTAATCTTTGCATTAAAGATTTGGAGGCATTATCTTTATGGAGACATTTATACTGATCATAAAAGTTTAAAGTATATTTTCACAAAAAAGGAGTTGAATATGCGCCAAAGAATATGGTTGGAGGTGATTAAGGATTACGAATGCTCAATTCATTACCACCATGGGAAATCAAACAAGGTGGAAGATGCATTAAGTCGACAAGACCATGCAAGTTTATCCATGATGAGGATCAGAAAAGATCCAATATTTATGGATTTAAAAAGTATGGATATTGGAATTATAATGAAAGGGGAAAAATCATATCTTTCTCAAATGAATGTTCAACCATATATACATGTTAAGATTAAAGAGGCATAGAAAGAAGATGTAGAGTTACAAAAGAAGGTGAGAAATGTTCCTGAATTCAACCTTGATTGTGATGGGATAATAAAGTTCAGGAATCAGGTATGTGTTCCTCCCATACCCGAATTAAAGAAGGAGCTACTGGATGAGGCTCATAGTTCTTCCTTCTCTATTCATATTGGAAGCATGAAGATTTATAGGGACCTGAAAGAGTACTTCTGGTGGGATGGCATGAAAAGAGATGTTGTTGAATATGTCTCTCGATGCTTGGTTTGTCAGAAAGTTAAAGCTGGGAGACAGAAGTCTAAGGGGATGTTACAAACATTACCCATACCAAAATGAAAATGGGAAAACATCACTATGGACTTTTTCACAGGACTTCCTAAAACATCCCAAGGCAATAATGCTATCTGGGTCATAGTTGATCATCTTACAAAGTCTGCACACTTCATTGCTATTAGACAAGATTTCTCTCTGGATCAGCTTGCCAGGATATATGTAAAGGAAGTGGTAAGATTGCATGGAGTACCACTTTCTATTATATCTGATCGGGATCCGAGGTTTACCTCAATGTTCTGGAGAATTCTTCAGCATACTCTAGATACAGAGTTGAGTTTCAGCACTGCTTATCATCCTTAGACAGATGTTCAGTCTGAGAGGACAATTCAATCTCTAGAAGATACGTTGAGAGCTTTCTCTATAGATTTCAAAGGTGGTTTGGATCAACACCTACCTTTGGTGGAATTTTCTTATAATAATAGCTTTCACTCCAGTGTTTAGATGGATCATTATGAAGCCCTCTATGGAAATAAATGCAGGACTCCAACTTGCTGGGATGAAGTTGGGGAAAGAAAGCTATTATGACCTGATGTTGTAGATGAGATGGAAGAAAAGGTCCGATCTATTCAACAACACATAAGAGAAGCTCAAAGTCAACAAAAACGTTATGCCGACAATTGAAGAAAAGACTTAGAGTTTGAAGTGGGTGATAAAGTGTTCTTAAGAATATCTCCTTGGAAGAGAGTAATGAGATTTGGAAAGAAGGTAAAGTTGAGCCCTAGGTATATCGGTCCTTTTGAAATACTGGATCGTGTTGGGGAGGTAGATTACCGATTTGTGCTTCCACCGAATATCTCTCAAGATCACGAGGTGTTCCATGTATCTCTCCCGTGAAAGTACATACCTGATCCTTCACATGTACTCAACTCAGAAGTTGTACCGCTGGAACAAGATCTTTCTTATGAAGAACATCTGATAGAGATTCTCGATCGTAGTGAAAAAGTCCTACGGAACAAGACCACTAGCTTGGTGAAAGTTTTATGGAGGAACCAAAAATTATAAGAATCTACATGGGAGCTTTAGGATATGATGAGGGAGAGGTATCTTCATCTGTTTGTTACAGGTGATGAATTTTGAGGGAAAAATTCATTTTAAGAGGGGTAGAATTTAACAACTGAGACTTCTGTAAGAAATATTTTGTTTTTATTTTATATAAATCATCAAAGGAATATTTCATTACACAAAACACTAGCTTGGATTGGTTTACACGCAATCACGACCTTCCTTGATATCTTGCGTCGTACGCAATTCCGAGTTTCACTAAACAACAATATGCTATTAAGACATTATTAAAACTAGCCGTTATGAATAGTAATAACCACTTTTTGAAAATTTTTAAATCTTATTTTTCAAAATGGACTTCATTTTTGGATTCGGAATAATGAAATTATCCTAGGGTGAAATTTTTGTATTTTTCCTGGAAACTTTCAATTTTTGATGAATAGTGAAATCACTGGGTTACTATTTAAAAACCGACTTTTTATTTAAATAATTATTTATTTTATTTAAATTTATTTTAGGTAAAAATTGATACATAATACCTATATAAGTTCAATGTAATTCATTGGAGTAATTTTATAATAATTTTAGATATATAAAAATTTTATTGAACTTTTCTCCGTCTTTTACCCACCTCCTAGGAGAATTTGCAAATTTACATAAAACTTAATTTTACCTCTTCTGTGTGTGGAATTTCAAAAATAATAGAGATACAGTTGATTTTAGTAAGTAAAATGTGGTTCAATGAGATGAAAATAATTTTTGGTGAATAATAACTTTTTACTTTTATTTACCACGGTTAAAAGTAAATAGGGTAATTAAGGGTAAAAATGATATTATTATTACCATAAAACATGTCCTAATTCTATTGGATAAGTGTAATTCGACCAAAAACAACCTTAGTAATAAAATATGACCATATTGGCCCACTTGGATTAGATTAGGACATTTATTATTAATTTATTTAAAGAAGGGTTAAAATAGTTAAAATCAAAGTTTAATAAGTAAATAATTTTTAATATAGGGTTATACATAAGATAAATTAGAATATAAATATTCATTAGAAAGATAAAAATATTTACTAAATAATAGTATTTTATTTGTAATTTTTAGACATTAAATAATTTAATTTATTTATGACACAAAGATGATGGAGTAATTATCTTATTAATGAAATATTGACATAATGGATGTTATAAATACCCAAATAAATGTAATTTGAGACTTTTTATGAATTACACTAATTTTCTAGGTTAATAGGACATGTTAGTATTGATTTACTTAACGTTTTTAGAACTAATCATTCTGTTATGAGTTTCAAAAAAATCAACTACTAAATAGTTTCAAAATTGACATAAAATAGTTTTTAAAACAAATAATATATTATTAATTGTTATTTTATTCTTAAAAATCTAATTTTCAGACATATTACTTAGATAAGGTTATATATATTAATAATAAACAACTTGGGGTTCGTTTTTCTTGTTATAGTAAGTTTATTAACCTTATAGTGTAAGAAAATAAACAGACACGGTAAAAGTAAAATTATCTAACTTAATGATAAATCTAAATGATAAGGTTAAAATAGTAAACTAAACTTGTCTAATTTATATTGGATGAGAGGATTTATACCCATCCCCACCTTAGCTTCTAAATAAATCAATTTGGAGCTATTTAAAAACGAATATGGCATTATAATAAAATAATATTTTTAGTTTTTCCAAAGGTGCCCCTCTCCTCCCTTATAAAAGGGCATCTCCTCCCTCTCTTCCTCACACCACTTTGAACCTTCAATCTCGGCCAAACCCTGCCAATTTATCCTCTCCACTTCCCTATAAACATACTAGAGGTTCTGGTCTTCTTCAAAGACAATTTTAGTTCCCTAAAAGGAGGTCTCAAAGAGGCGCTTCAAAGAAGAGGTAATGTCCGTTACCGATTATTTCAACTTTATTTCATCTTAAAATTCTTCTTATTTAGTTGTTTCATTATGAATTAATAACATCAATATCACTCATATACTGATATGTTATTATAATTATGAAACAACCCTATTTCACCATCTATCCATCCTATGGAAAACGAAATCACCGCGCTTGCATACGTATGAAATACCGTCTCCACGCTGTGGTGTAACCAATTTTCCACCACCACCTTACTTGGATGGGTATAATGGTGTAAATAATGAATATATATGATTATTGTAAAGTGATATTGATTCTTAAATAGTATACATACACTCAAATACAATTCCACGATCATGGGTACGATATCATCGCTCGTGCGTACGTACGGAATACCGTCTCCATGATGTGATGCGACTCGTTCTCCATGATTTTCATTGCATAATGATTACATAAATAAATTGAGTGAATAAATATGATATATATTACACTGATACCATTCTGGAAATGAAGTATCTATAACCTAAAAATAAGAATAAGAATTTTTTCGACAAAACACGCATAAGAACAAAAAGTAATAAACACCCTAATAACAAGTAGTAATGAAATATTACTAATAATAAGCTAATAATATGACCATATTGTTGGAACCAGGGTCTTCAAAGCATGATTTGGTGTATGGTTTGTGTTTTTTGTCAATCCTCAGTGGAAGTTTAGAATGTTTACCAGCAAAGAGATCATACCGTTAAAGCAGAAAACAATAGTGAAGATGGCACCGTTTCCCAGTGTTTGCCAAATTTTTGGGCCTGAAAAATCGACAAATGAAGAAAAGTGTTTTTGGCCAAGAGACTTGCGCGCTGTGTGCTTGAAGGAGAGGAAAATTGTGCACCATATGTTTTTCATGATCAGAACATGTGAAAATGGCAAAGGGATAAGGGTCGCGCAAGTTTTGGGCTGGTCGCGCAAGTGACCTGCGCGCTATGAAGATACTTGCGCACCGATGCCTAGGAGGATTGGGAACTTGCGCGTATTTTGTTTTTCAAGTTTATAACTTCAAAATATGGAAAAGGAAGGTGGTTCGCGCAAGTTTGGAAGTTGGTCGCGCAAGTGACCAACAGGGGAAGAGAGCTGCGCACCGAGACTTGCGCGCCGATGGTTGACTTGCACGCCATCACACAGGGGGTCCAGTTTTCCTATAAATACTGGACCACACCTCTTCATTTCCAACGGAGTTCAAGACTTAGATATTTTTCGAGCTCTTGTCGCACAAGTAGTGGAGTCGTGCAAGTGGTTGTTGGGGCGCACAAGTAGAGGCTGCGCGTCGGTTGTTGGTTGCGCCACCAAGGCGGTTGGGGAGATAAAGGCGCAACATCGCGGAAGTTCGAAGTTGAAATTTGTAGTGTCGCGCAAGTTGTTCTGTGTCACTTGCGCGCCGGGATTGTGAATTGTGTGCCGGGCTTGGAGAAGCATGCCAGTGTTGTTAAAGTACATCTGTCCTCTTGAAGCTGCACAAAAGCTGGAAGATTGCCCGGTACGCTCAGCAAAAATTGATATTCATCTTCTGGTGAGAATTGGACTTCAATAGAGTATCTACATACAACAGAGGATGAATTCTTATGTAATGATGAAGAGACCTTCACATCTATAAACTAAGTGTGACTTCACCAATGGAAGTGAGCCAGGGGGAGACAGCGGGAGTGACCCGAGGGAAGCAGTGAGCTATCCCTGAACCTTTGTAAAGGCAGTGAGCCTGGGAAAGAGTGTCTGTGCCAAAACCTTTGTAATCCACAGCTAGTGAAGATTAGTGGAATTGGGTACAATCAAAAACTTGTCAGCGTATGCTCCTTGGACGTATCCCTTAGTGGTGAACCAAGTAAAAAGTGTTGTGTCTTCTCTTTGCATGTGAATGTTTGCTTTCTAATCATAATCATCATACAGGTTCAACAAGTTCCTACCAACGTGGGAACAAGATCCATCACATTAAAATAAAAAATTGTCACCCTGATTCACCCCTCCCCTCTCAGGGTTTCCCAGGGTCCTTCAAGTGGTACGAGAGGGTAAAGTTTGCTGGTGTTGAATCTGTCCTTTTTCGTCATGGAAAACACATTCAATATCAAGGGAGTCCCTCACTTCGATGGAAGTAATTTCCAGATATGGAAGAATATAATGAGATCCTATCTAAGATCTCTTGGAATGGAAGTTCTCTTTTCTACTATGCAAGGAATACAAGTCAATGATCCAACAGGCCTGGCTATGACTGAAACAGATAGGAAAATTCTTGATGCAGATGCTAAAGCACAGAATGCACTCACTGCAGCTCTTTCTGATCAGATCTACCTAAAGGTGATGAATTGCACCTCAGAAAAATCCATGTGGGATAAACTCGATAATATTTATGAAGGAGATAGAAAAGTGAAGGAGGTGAAACTACAAGTGCTGCACAATCAGTTTTGATGATCTTAAGATGCATCCAGACGAGAATACAGACTCTTTATTCAATCGAATTACTGAAGTGGTTGGAGCTATTCCGGGTCTAGGAGAAGAAATAAAAGACATTGATATTGTAAAGAAAATATTAAGAATACTTAAACCTCTGTATAATGCAAAGGTGTCAGCCCTTGAGGAAAGAGATCTTTCCAAACTTTCTCTAGATGATCTACTGAGCAGCTTGGTAGCATATGAAATGAGAGTCAAACCAGAAGATGCTATGACTCGGGTGAGCAAGGAAATGTAATTCAAGGCCATGGATAAAATGAAAATTTCAAAAGATAGTAGCAGTGAAGATGATGAAGAAAAATAAATTCTTTCTCTCATTGCAAAGAATTTCCAGAAGGGGAAAGGGAAATTCAAAGGGAAGTTACCTCTCACATGTTTCTGTTGTGGAAAAGTTGGGCACATTGCCTCTCAGTGCTTAAGAAAGATCAATGATGAAGATAGTGAAGATGAACAATTCGAGAAGCCTCAGAGAAGGTTATTCAAAAATGGAGACTTCAAATCTGGAAAGAAAATGCAAAGGAATAGTTTTGTCTGTGAAGAGGAAGAAGATGATAATGAATTCTGTGATGAAGAAGAACCAGAATTCAAAACTGGGAACCATGCTTCTATGATTGTCACTGTTGAAAAGTCAGAAGATACTGATGGAGAAAAACAACTGAGAACTTGTGTATATCCTGAGATGCAACTTAAGGATGTGGTTAGTAAGCTTAAGATTAAATGTAAGAGCTATAATAAGTGTAAATCAATTATAGAAGAATCAACTGAATACGTTGATCAACTTGAAGCTGAAATTGAACGATTGGAAGAATTTGTGAAGGTAAAGTCTAAAATTATTGAAAGTAATGATGATGTAGTATATCTAAAGCTGAGAATTGAAGAGAAGGGAAAGGTCATTAATGACCTCACCTCCAGACTGGATGAAAAATCCAAGACTATTGAGGGTCTTGAGGAGGAAGTTGTTACTCTAAGGAGTAAACTGGAGACTGAATCAGTTCCAAAAGAATCGAGGAAGAAAATACAGTTTGGAAGATTCTCAGATGCAAAATTACTAGCAAGATCCAAGTGTGGTTCAGATGGGGTTGGAAAAATATTGAGTGATCAAAGACCCACTTGGATGGGAAAGAGTGTAATTGGCTGTGAGGCTGAGACATCAACTGCTGGAAGTGAAAATATCCAAAAGAAAGATAAGATGAAAGTTGAACATGTTGAAACGTTACCTAGAGTGCCGAAAAAGGAACCCTCAATCCAAACTAAAAGGAGAACTGAAAATTATCCTCAAACATTCAGAAATGAGAGACAGTCTAACTATTTTCCCAAGGAAGAAGGTATGAGGAGAAATTCAAGTGAGAATACATTTAGTATCATGAAGTGTCAGTTCCGTGGCTATTTGGGCCATACCATGTCTTATTGTGAAGAGGCAAGAAGCTATCTGAATGGAGAAGATATAGAAGCTCAACAAAGGAGAACAATTTGATATCTTAATTCTTATAGAAGAAATAATTTCTATGGATATTGTTATCATTGTTCTAACTTTGTTCATAAGGCCGCTCATTGCAGGCAGAGAAGGGACATGGACACCTCATACCGAAGTTCAAGACAAGTCAAGTCTCGTCATCAAGACAATGTTGCTCTTTCAAATAGGTTTTCACCTCTCAAAGAAGACTTTGACTATGAAGAACCTGGGTATGTGGAAGAGATAATTGAAAGGCCATCAGTTCTATATACTCAATCTAATGTCTCATGGAAGGAAAGGAAGAAGATTGAGAAATCCAACCTTGCAGAGGTGGCCCTCAAAGCTACAAAGAACAACAGTACCTGTATTCTGGATAACAGTTGTTCATCTCAAATGACAGGTAATGCTGGTCTACTAACGAATATCATAAGGAAGGTTGATGGTACAGTAAGATTTGGTAATGATGGGGCTCTAAAAATCACTGGGAGTGGAAGTACCGAATTAGCTAATGGAGAACTAAAGAAGACTGAAGTCCTTTACGTATATGGCCTACGTCATAATCTCCTCAGCGTGAGTCAACTCTGTGACTCAGGACTTATAGTTACATTTAATCAGAAAGGCTAAACTATCAAGGGAAAGACTGGAAATTCACTTATGAAGGGATGCAGAACTGAAGGCAACTTGTATCAGGTTGATAGTGAAGAAAATATATGTTACATGACAGTTGAAGAAGAAAACAATTCGTGGCATCGGAGACTGGGACACATCAATTAACAAGACATGGAGAAAATATCAAAATTGAGAATTTTCATGGACATTCCCAACCTGAAGCGTGAGCGTGAAAAATCTTGTGATTCTTGTATTCGTGGGAAGCTGTTCTGCAGTACATATTGGCCAAAGAAGAAAAGGGCATCTAACCTTCTTGATCTGATTCATACAGATGTATGTGGGCCAATAAATGTTGCTGGAACTCATGGAGAAAGGTACTTTGTCCTTTTAATAGATGATTATAGTAGAATGGCATGTGTGATGGTCATTCACAGGAAACAACAAGTCCTTGACTGCATGAAAACATATCGGCGAATCGCTGAGAATGATACTGGAAGAACAATCAAAGTGTTGCGATCTGAAAATGGAGGAGAATACACGTCCATTGAATTTGAAAATTATCTAGAGAAGAATGGGATACATCATGAGGTAGCTGCTGTGAGAACACCACAAAAAAATGGAGTTGTTGAACGTAGGAATCGACAGGTGAACAACATGGCACAGACCATGCTGATTGAGAGTCGTATTCCATGAAATTACTGGAAAGAGGCTGTTCAAGCTGCACTGTACATTCAGAATCGAACAAGACTTTATATGGGTGAGACGAAGACACCATATGAATTGTGGCATGGATGGAATCCTTCTCTGAAATACTTTCGCGTCTTTGGAAGTAAATGCTTCATCAGGAACAAAGAAGGAAATCAAGGGAAATATGGCGACAATGCAGATGAAGGAATTTTCCTCGGTTACTCAATGAACAGAAAAGCCTACAAATGTTTCAACAAGAATTTGGGAAGGATTGTGGAAAGTAGTGATGTTAGGATAATTGAAGATAAAACCACAAATGATTCAAGGACGTCATATGCTGATGTGATAGAAAGTTAGGAACAAAGTGAACGTGAAGAAAATACAAATGTGGAAATAGATGAAGTTGTTCAAAACACTCAGTAGTTACATCATGATGTTGACTCGGAAGAAGAATCTGAAGAAGAAACTATGGCTGAAGAGAATACTACTGAACCTCGCAGGAGAAATCGAAGAGCTGAGATTGATCCATCCAACATAATTTGGGATAGGAGTGCACCCACTCAAACAAGAAAGATGAGGAATAACACGCAATCTGCATTTCTATCAGTTGTAGAGCCATTCTCATTCGAAGAAGCTGCAAAGGATGAATCTTGGGTGAAATCCATGAATGATGAACTAGATCAGATTGACAAGAATCAGACATGGGATCTTGTCTCGAGACCTGAAGGTCACAATGTGATTGGTACCAAATGGATATTCAAAAATAAGTTTGATGAACATGGAAGTGTCATCAGAAACAAGGCACGACTGGTATGTAAAGGATACTCCCAGATTTAAGGCATTGATGTTAAAGAAACCTTTTCTCTAGTTGCTAGACTGGAGTCAATCAGGCTTTTCCTTTCCATGGCACTCCAAAGAGGATATAAATTATATCAAATGGATGTCAAGACAACATTCTTGAATGGTGTACTCGAACAAGAAGTCTATATTGAACAACCATTGGGCTTTGTTTTGGGTACTAATGAAACAAAGGTCTGAAAACTGAAGAAATATCTATATGGTTTGAAGCAGGCACCACGGGAGTGGTACTCACTGCTGGATTCATATCTCAAGAAGTTGGAATTCAAAAGAGGAGGAGTTGATCACAATCTCTATGTGAAGAATTCTCCAAAAGGTCAATTCATGGTTCTAGTCTACGTTGATGATATCATATTTGGTGGCAACAGGCATAAATTAGTGGATGAATTTTCCAACCACATGAAATCAGAATTTGAAATGTCTATGATTGGGGAGCTCACATATTTCTTGGGGGTGCAGGTGATTCAAAAGAAGGAATACACTTTCATTTCTCAGGACAAATATGCAAGATAGCTGCTGAAGAAGTTTAATATGCAAGACTCCAAACCAATGTCAACTCCGATTGCAGTTGGAACTAAACTCGGAAAGCATGAGGATGGGGACTCTATTGATCCCACCATGTACAAGAGGATCATTGGAAGCCTACTATACCTGACAGTGACATGGCCAAATATTGTCTTTGCCAGATGCCTTGCAGCCCGCTTTCAGAGTCATCCAAAGGAGGAACATATGGAAGTAGTAAAAAGAATCATGAGGTAAATTCAAGGTACACATAACTTTGGGTTATTTTTTGCTGGAGGCAGGGACAGTGAATTATCAGCGTTTTCTGATGCTGACTAGGCTGGTGATATAGTAGATAGAAAGTCCACTAGTGGTGGAGCTTTCTATATTGGGCAGAAATGTGTTGACAGGTTGAGTAAGAAACAAGAAAGTACTTCTCTTAGTACTGCTGAAGATGAGTATATCTCTGCCACAAAGGCATGCACTCAACTGCTTTGGATGAAGCAACAACTAACAGATATTAGTGATAAGGTGCAGCAACAAATGGTGATTTACTGTGATAACAAAAGCGCAATTGATCTTACGAAGAATCCGATTTAGAATTCTCGTACAAAATATATTGAAATACGGTATCATTTTATCAAAGAAAAGGTTGAACAAGGCGTGATTAGAATGGATCATGTTGGAACTGATGAGAAAGTGGATGATATCCTGACCAAGACACTGTCCGCGGCTGTGTTTGAGAAGCATCGATTGAACCTCGGTGTTCAACCACCTCCTACTGTATAAGGAGGCTCTAGAAAACCCCTCTCCCTATTTTTTTTAACTGTTTTTATCTTTTTATGGCTGTGATGCAGGTTTATGGGGGAGATACTATCCAGGGGGAGTATGGGTTGATCTAAACGTTGAACAACCTATCGGCCTTTAGATTTATTATCAATGGGGGAGAAAGGAATAAATTCAAGGCAAGTAATGCTTTTGTGATGAGACGTATGCGAAGGAAAACATCGGGCGTCATGGTGAATTCTAAAACAATGGAACCCAATTCAATCTTCCTCTCTTGTTTTCTACACCGAGCATTTCTCTCGTAGACTTAGAGTGTTGGATGAGTTGATTCTTGCGTTTTTGGTTTGCACGTGGATGGAGATCTATTGAATTTATTTTTGATTGCCAACAAACCCAAAGGGGGAGATTATTGGAACCAGGTTCTTCACAGCATGATTTGGAATATGGTTTGTGTTTGTTGTGAATCCTCAGTGGAAGTTCAGAATGTGTACCAGCAAAGAGATCATACCATTCAAGCAGACAATAGTAGTGAAGATGGCACCGTTTCCCAGTGTTTTACAATTTTTTGGGCCTGCAAAATCGACAAATGAAGAAAAGTGTTTTTGGAAAAGAGACTTGCACACCGTGTACTTGAAGGAGAGGATGTGCACCATATGTTTTTCATGATCATAACATGTGAAAATGGCAAAGGGATAAGGGTCGCGCAAGTTTTGGGCTGGTCGCGCAAGTGACCTGCACGCCGTGAAGATACTTGCGCTCCGATGCCTTGGAGGATTGGGAACTTGAGCGTCTTTTGTTTTTAAAGTTTATAACTCCAAAATATGGAAAAGGAAGGTGGTTCGCGCAAGTTTGGAAGTTGGTCGCGCAAGTGACCAGCAGGGGAAGAGAGCTGCGTGCCGAGACTTGCACGCCGATGGTTGACTTGCGCGCCATCGCGCAGGGGGTCCAGTTTGCCTATAAATACTGGACCACCCCTCTTCATTTCCAACGGAGTTCAAGACTTAGAGATTTTTCGAGCTCTTTTCGCACAAGTAGTGGAGTCACGCAAGTGGTTGTTGGGGCACGCAAGTAGAGGCTGCACGTCGGTTGTTTGTTGCACCACCAAGGCGGTTGGGGAGATAAAGGCGCAACATTGCGCAAGTTCGAAGTTGAAAGAGGTAGTGTCGCGCAATTTGTTCTGTGTCACTTGTGCACCAGGATTGTGACTTGCGCGCCGGGCTTAGAGAAGCGCTCC
Organism: Viscum album; assembly: GCA_963277665.1. Taxonomy (NCBI): domain Eukaryota; kingdom Viridiplantae; phylum Streptophyta; class Magnoliopsida; order Santalales; family Viscaceae; genus Viscum; species Viscum album. The sequence continues at coordinate 655,942,109 of OY728123.1, forward strand.
AGTGTTGTTAAAGTACATCTGTCCTCTTGAAGCTGCACAAAACCTGGAAGATTTCCCAGTATGCTCAGCACAAATTGATATTCATCTTCTAGTGAGAATTGGACTTTAATAGAGAATCTATATACAACAGAGGATGCATTCTTATGTAATGATGAAGAGACCTTCAAGTGATCCAGGGGGAGACAACAGGAGTGACCCGCGGGAAGCAGTGAGCTATCCCTAAACCTTTGTAAAGGTAGTGAGCTTGGGACAAAGTGTCTGTGCCCAAACCTTTGTAATCCACAACTAGTGAAGATTAATGGAATTGGGTACGACCGAAAACTTTTCAGCGTATGCTCCTTGGACGTATCCCTTAGCGGTGAACCAAGTAAAAAGTGCTGTGTCTTCTCTTTGCATGTGAATGTTGTCTTTCTAATCATAATCATCATACATGTTCAACAAGTTCCTACCAACGTGGGAACAAGATCCATCACATTAAAAAAAAGTTGTCACCCTGATTCACCCCTCCCCTCTCAGGGTTTCCCGGGGTCCTTCACATATATGATATCATAACAATGAGTATGATTCTGGAATAAGTCAATGAAATTATTTAAATCATTATACAGCAGGTTTGGACACTTACGAAGCAAATCAGATCTAAGGTAAGGGAAATATCACAATCTCATTTTTATACGAGGTTGTTTATACTTTGGAATTTACTGGGGTGTATTTTATCCACCAAATACATGTTTCCTCAATATGTAATATTATTTCCATCCATCTACAATTTTTTAAATCTAATTTTACCATTCGGTGAGTTTTTAGTAAAAGATATGATAGGAATCTTTTGTCGTTTTTCGTACGAGGTACTTTTTGACTTTTCTGACAAAAGTACGAGAATAATGTTTTTTTTAACTTATACGGCATGAATGGATTTTTAAAACATTATTTCCAAGAAGATCCATTTATAAGTTTTCAAGGTTATTTTTAATCAACTTCTTTTAGTTTAGAATTGTATGACATGTTAAGAAAGGAAAAGTGTTTTTGAGGTAGAAAGGATATTTTCCTCAAGAATGGAGTTCAAATGTTTTATCAAAATTATTTTCCATATAAGATAATAAAGGGTTCTGTTTCTATCCCTATTATTAAATTTATTTTATTATGTTGTTATGGAATTATTTTTATAAATTCCTTTATCTTATGTGAATTGTTTTATGATGTCACGATGTTTAAGAATCCCATTTTTATTACATGGGTTATGCTATGATGTATGGATTATGATTTTGTGGCACACATAAGAATGGTATCATTATGAGATGGGTGGGACCTATATCTCCCTCCAAGGCATTGGGTAAATATTTTATATCTCATGAGACAGACATGGCTGGAATGACAGGTTAAACAGGTTCAGTGAAACAGGACTGAAACGAGGAATGAACTCGGTTCAGAAATGGACTTTGTCCACTAAGATAGTCTTATCAATGAGTCTTGACTAATAAGAAATGATTCTCTATGATTATGTGTATATGCCACAAAGCTTAATTTTTTAAGTTATGATTATTGTGATTACATTTCACTACCATGATTTATCCCATGTTAGGAAATTATGATCTCTTTTGGCAGGGTAAGATTTCCAAAATGTTATGTTCTTATGAATATGATGTGATTGATATTTCTTTTGTTTACCCTTACTAAGCATTTGAGATCAACCTTTTGTATGTTTTATTTCCCCAGGTCAGGAAGAAGGTTATTAAGTATGATATGCCAAAAGAGACTATATATATGATGAAAGAAATGGGAGACACTGTAAATGATTTATGAACCAGTTGTTTATGTTTCCCAGTTTCTAAAGACACTATACCTATACGGTCATTTCATGGTTTTGTTATATGTTGTAATAAGTGTACTTCAATTTTGAAGTACTAAAAATGTATGTAAAGTATGGGTCGTTATACAGTGACAGTGATTCTAAGGCTGCAAGTATTTAAAAAATAGTGTATTCCATGCATGTTATGAGATTCATGCATGAAGGAAAGTGATTTTCACACACCTGTATTGTTTAATGAAGATTTTGTGATGAAGTTACACCATGTATGAAATATTGTTTTCATGAAGATAATATTCATATTATTACATGCATGAAGAACATTTAAAATTACTATTATAATTATTTTTTAGAGTTAAAATGATATCATTCTGGGAAGTGAGGAAGAATATAACTTGAAATATCTTGAAGATTTTTTTGATAATTCTAATATTTTATAGAGAAGGAGTGGAAGTGATATATTCTATTCATATAAAAATAGTATTGGGAGAATGTATATATAATAAATATTATTGATACTATATTAGGTTAATACCTACATTCGAGGAACAAGGTTATTTAGTTGATGAAAATACATCCAGTGTAGTAGACATATATTGTTCCAAAATTTCCTAGAATAAATATTAAATTAATTTGTGGTGCTAGTATAAGTAATTCCATTTAAGAACTTGTTTTGAAATTATAAAAAATCCTGTTTATCATTTAAATATTTTGGATATTACTTTTCTAAACTTGTGTTCTAATTATACTATACTTGTAATCACTATAATATTAGAGATAATAAAATCTTGGAAACAACTATAGGTTGATCATGGAATGGACATGATTTATTATTGAGTCCAAAGCTTATAAAAATCCTTGTATGCTTTTCATTACTTTAATTTGTTTGTATACCTAAAATGTGAGGATTTAATGTTTGAGGGATCAAGGGTTTAACTCACCATAGAGGTTGAATTGAAAAGAGAATTCCTAAAGATTAACCAATAATTCACCACCTCTCAGTTGTTTATACGAATTGGAGATCTACAAGTGGTATTATAGAAAGTTTCCCTCTATAATATTCTCTACACTAAAGTTTTTATTTATGAAGATTTTAATTTATTAATTATACTCGTAATGAAGTGATGTTTTGGATAAATTATTTTTTGTTCGAAATCAGAACTCAGTTTCTTATAAGAATTTAGTTAATGGGGAAATTAAAGAGAAGAATAATATGAAGAAGATGACCCTCTAGTCAAGAGTATAAAAATAATTTTCAGTACCTCTAAGAAATGATTAATTTAGATATGACATTTTTTAGGAAAAAAGTGCTTATTTCAGTAACCAAGGACATGGAAAACATTATCACCTCTGTGGGATGGATGGATTCATGTGATCACAATGTATGTGTTAATTTTTTTTAAACTCTCTGAAATATAAACCAAGAACTGTTGGAAATTAATACATGATATTTGATTTTTCAATTGATTCATTGAGGGATATGATTCATTTTTTCTCAAATACCTTTTTTATATAATCTATAGTATTTTTTAAAACATGAAAAACGAAATAAATTTTCTTATGTTTGAGTCTCAAGAAGTGAAGAAGATATTGAAGAAAAATTTCAATACTTGTAAAAATATATCCATACAAGTTAGAGTTAAAATATTAGAGTATGTGGAGGATAATGGAAGATACTTAAAACTTGAATAAGTGTGTCTTAACACAATCCTAGAGAAGTACGAGGTCACTAAAGAATTTTAGAATAATATCCATGCATTAGAGGAATTTTTTTTATAAATTATTGATGTCATGAGAGAACAATTGGATATTTAATCCAATAGAATCAAGGATATTGACTCTTTGTTACAAGAAAAGGATGTTATGCATGAAGAGATTGTTGAGAATACAAGGAAATAATATTAAGAAAAATTTAATTTTCTGAGGATCAAAAAAATTACCTCAACATGAGATGTCTTGAATTAGAAATAAAATTTGAATATCTTGAAAAGAATCATATTGAGACTTTACAACCGAAGAAGTATGGAAGTACTAACACTTCATGTTATTTGGAGGATGATACTGACAAAAGACCTCCATTATTTGGAAAAAAAAATCATTATGTCACCCAATGATCTCTCTCAAGAATATGTGAAGAAATATGTACTATCTATATATCAATGTAATAATTTATTTTAGTTTGAATCTATAAAAGGTGCATGTTTAAAAATAGAAATTATGTACAAATATGTATGGGGATAAACGAATAATATCCTACTACCATGTTTATGGTGGAAAGAAGAAGTGGGGGAGTTATTTCCCTAATAATATCCTAAAACGTGTTATAGAAGATCCAAAAATTGTATACTGATTGTGGTACAAATTGTGGAAAACATAGAGATGATAGATAATGATAAAGATTTATGGGTTAATTTTGGTATTATAAATGATTTAGGAATTACGAATTAGATTTTTGGTACTACCCCTAAAAAACCAAATCATATAGGAAACCTATTACAATGGTGAGAAATCTAGTAAAGATGAAATAATCACAGCATAAGACAAACCATTCTATATTAATCAAATTTGATGTGTTCAAAGATTTCTGTGATATTGGAAGAGGTGGTGGTCATAATTGTGATGCATGTATATCTTAACATGCATCAAATGAGAATGAGAATAAAATAACATATAATGTTGAATAAGTAACCTTAGGTTTAAATCTGAGGAAAGTTGTAAAAATATTACACTGAATAATTTTTAGAGGAATACATCCTTATACCTAATGTACACCAAATAGGTGGTTCAAAATAGGTTTAATAAGATTTTCAATAGGATTAATACATCTTATAATAAGTATGTTAATAAAGTAACCATTGGTAAGACATATGAGAGCTTCAAGAATTCTATTAATATCCCCAAATATATATTAGTTATTTGGATAGTAGATTTTGTGAGATAAATAAAGTTGGAAAAAACATACGAAAAGGTTTGTGAAAAAGGTAAAAGGAAGATTCTACATGAAGAATATGAATTTCACAAGTAGGTTTTAACAAATTAATACTCTTATATAAAATAAGTTCTATGTGGGTGGTGAAACATGGATGCACACACTCTTAAAGATTATTCTACAATAATTACAACTTTAGAAGAGTTCTTAAAAAGGTTGAAAGTTTCACTATGCGATAAAAGTGAATTAAATGAACTTGTAAAGATAAAGGTTACACATAAATAAATTGAATAATTGATGATATCAATGCTACATCATAAAAAATCAGAACTGAATATCATATGTTCAAGTATTAATAATGGAGAAAGTAGAGAAACTTGGTTGAGAAAACAATCTAAATCTTGATTTTCACATTGAGTAGAAAAATGACCCACCTTATCCGCTTAATATTTGTTTGTTGTATTTATTATTATAATATAGGGAATTAAAAGTTAATCAAGTTATCAGGTTGAGATCCAGAGAAGTAGTAATAACTATCAATTCATGATAGTAAAGATGAAGAAGTTACCATCCCTGAATTATTTATTAATTAATATTCAAATATAAATATAATATAGGATCAAATTTTATTAAGTTGAAGAGTGTGAAATTATATACTCAGAAGTAAGTATTAATATGATACTATCATGGTTTTTATTTGGTATACTGAAGAATAGGTATTGAATAAGGTCATCCTTAGTGAATTTTTGGAAGTTTTAAAATTTTTATAGCCATAGGTTAAATATTAATTTTGGTTTATTCTCTATATTGTAACATCTTGGAATTAATTATGAAAGAGATTCACCATTTTGAAGATTATATGGAGTGTTTCCATTGAAGGGGAGACAATTTAAAATTTGAAGAAACCAAAATTATTTGCCTCCTGTAAATATGAATGTTCTAGAAGGTGATTTCTTTAAAATTTCCTTGAAGAGTTATGTTTTCTCTATCTATCATCTTTGATAAACAAAACTAAAATACAAATCAAAGGGGTAGACGAGAATTTTTATCAATGACATGAAAAATTAAAGGATGAAGAAGTTCTAAGTGTGTTATAAAATCCTGTTATTTATAATTGAATGTTTTTAATCTGTCTATTGAACTGAGTACTAGAGTTTCATGTCGATATTTTTTAATTTTAGTTGGTATCTATCATTTGTATCATCCTAGAATACATTTATAAAATCCTTGAAGAAGATTGTGAGTTGTCATTTCATTTTTTATCATTCAATTTTATAAGGGACAACTTCGTTGTCTAGATTAAACCCTATTTTTTTTCTAAACTGAGTATGAATCATGTAGAATTAGAGTGGAGTGGTTTATGGAACTTTTCAAAGTATTAATTGATACAAAATTTCCCAAGTAATTTGTATTTATTATCAATAATGGGGATATAAAGTGAAATGAATGTTTGATAAGAAAGGGAGAAAGAAGGAATAAAACATTTTTTCACATAATTTCTATAAGGGTATTGGCCACAAAATAAAAATGGGGAGATTGTTGAGTCCAATTTGTGGAAGTTTTATTTATTATATAAAATATCTCAATATGATGTGAAGAATAATCCTGGTTAGGATAAAGATATTCCAAGAAGTTGTTTCATGCGTATCAAATATTCTTGGAAGATTATAAAGAGTTTTTAAAAATAACACCTTTCAAATATTTATTTCCATGTGGAATTGATTTAATAATAAACAAAGATAATTTATTATTGAATGAGGTTAAGTGAATAATTTTATGGTGATTTTAAAGAACAATTAAAATAATAAAGCCTACCATGAAAAACTATTTATATTTTTTCATGAAGAATATTTTGATAACTCCAATGATTGATGGACAGATTTTCATTGATATAAGAACATGTGATAAGTTCCACATTTTTTATAACAAGATAATGAAAAATATATTTATTTTTTACATGAAGAACATTTTGAGGAAGGATTTGGTTGGATTGAAATTTTATTATGGGGCTTAATAAAAAATTGTTCAACCAAGATGTATAACTAGGTTATCTCAATCTAGAACTTGTGGTAGAAGGAAAAACCACAAGGGAGATATAAGAAGGCCAAATATTCATGGGGGTAGGAGTGAGGGAGAGCTTAAGACCAATAGAGAGTGAATAGTGGTGTTCATGGTTCATGAAGGGTGTATAAGGGACTGCACAATTGTGTGGTGTATCCCATGTGGGTGGTGTGTGCAGAGTGTTTTGGGTGCCGAATACCTGTACTTACATAAGAGACTGAACGAACATAGGGTAATATTAAGTGGAATACGTCTTACATAAAGTTTGATGTGTTATAATTCTATGCAGGTTACTATTCCTACTTTGAAAATATATATACCTAACAAGACTGTTTAATCAGATAACACAAAGCCATATGATTTCCATTATGTCATCACTCTCAACCCTATGGCTACCCTTACACTCAAAAGCCCCCACAAATGGTATCCTTACACCATAATCGACAAATACTCCAACCACACTAAGGGTTTCTGATTGATAAATTTATTCATAACCAAACCTCTCATTATTAAACCAATATTGATTTGGTGTTTTGGATGATCACATTAGATCATAAGTAGTTTGAAATGATTGATAATGTTATGTGACATGTTTTTTTAGTCAATGATGTGCATTCATGTTATTCTGTACATATGCATTTTAAGTTGCATTGAAAAAAATAAATAAGAACATGTGAAGATACCTATGAGAATGTTCCATGATTTTTATTATTAGGTGAAGTTAACCTATATTCGAAAATTATTGAGATCAGCAAGAATTTAAAATTCTATGTTCGAAGGAATCAAAAATCCTACACCCATTGGGGTTTTTAAACTCAGTCTTGACATGACATATTTTACTAAAATGTGAATTAATCTTATTATGGAATAGAAATTTGGGGAAAAGAGGTGGTGAATCACCTATAAATATCAAATCACCACAACTAGGAGATGTTGTTGAAATTGTTGAGAATTCTCTAGAAAGAGTGACTCCAAACATTCCCTGTGCAACCTAGTTCATGTGAAGGAGTTTCCGTACACAAATTTTGGAGCAAGAAAGATATATCCTATGACCTCTCGACTTGTGAAACTTTTAATCAAGAGTTTTTAAAGAAACATAAGATACCATAGGACTTATCTTATATTAAAAACACTCTAAATTCTTTACAAAGAACAATTCTACAAAGCATGCCTATTTTTCATGAAGCCAAAAAGATACCACATATTTTTTTATATGAAGAAGAAAGAGTTACATGATCTAATTACATGAAAAAGAAATGTTGATTCTATATCCTTCAAATATTTTTTGGGAATATATCCTTTGTAAAAAAATTACACCAACTCAAAGAGAGTTAGTGTTGCATATACTATTGTGTGAAGGAATTTATAGGGATCCCACATACTATATTACACAAACTATAGTGTTTATATAAAATAATGAGTAGTGAATAGATATTGTGTGTTTAGTTATAAAGTTTGTAAGACTATGAGTATTTGAAAAACCAGAGAGTATTCCAGGAAAGTAATGATATGCACGAATAAAGTATATTGATTTTCTTGCACTTGTTCTATTTTATAAAGAATTTTTGATGCAATAACACCATGCATGAAATATATATTTTTAAAAAAATAATATTCATCTAATTTCATGCATGAAGAACTTTAAAAATTATAGTTAGTAGTATTTTTTATAGATGAAGTGATATCTTTCATTGATGTGAGGTAGAAGATAGCTTTCAATATCTTGAAGTCATTTGGTAGATCATTTCGATATTTTATTGATATGGAGTAGAAGTGATATCTTTTAATTTAAAAAAGTGTACTTGGAAAAAGTTTATATGATAAATATTTTTGACTGAGTTGTATTTTTAGAGCCAAAGTTTAAGAATAAGGTTTTTCAGTTGATGAAAATGCATCTATTATTGTAGAGAGAACTTTTTCAAAAATTTGTTTGAAGAAATATTTTCAGAACTGGTGATGCCATTGTAAACAACGACATTGAATAACTGGTGGTTCTAGTATAAATAACACCATTTATCCTTTATAGGATGTGTATATTATACAAGGACCCATAATTCCCATACATGGATAATACATATTTTTAGAAGAATATTAATTACATTACACAAACATATACACAAGGAACTTAATATTTTAGTGCCTTTGGAAACCTAGAATACAATATTCTTAATTACTGAATGATATTCAATGTCTTCCATAATGATCTACCCATTAAGTACTCTTCATAGACATTTCCTGCGTAAAACGTTTATTCATAATTCGGGGAAAGGAAACATAAGAAAGGGTGAGCTCAAATTCTCAATAAGGGTAAATATAAGAGATATCAATCTATGATCTTATGAAATACCATGATAAGTATAAGGGTATGTGATCATGAAAATAACCGACAAATATTATACCCAACATATAATGGATCATAAATATGATTCATGGAATAAAACATTATCATTTCAGAAAACATGGGATATAAGAGTGATAAATCATTATAAATAAACCAGGAACCATTATATCATGTCAAAATATTTTGTCCCTATCATAAATATAGAAAAAATTTCACATTTCAAGATAAACTACCAAAACCATTAACAAAGTGATTCTTAATTTATAATCTGTTTCCCCTTGTGAATCTGGATGCACCTGTGTCCCACTATCAATCAGGACACACCTATTTCCCAAAGTGTATCAAGTCTATCAACTTGTTTTCCATCATTATCTCATGATATATAAAGATATTACCAATTAATTGGATGGATATATAGGTCACACCCATCTCATAATGAAAACTATACTTATATTTTCCATGATAGCATAAAAAATTCAACATATCATCACATTATATCCTGTATAAATAAACTAGGTTACATAAAAATTTCATTAATTAACCACATAATAACCTATGAAAAATAAATTATTTTCATAAAAATTACATCAACATATACATTAACCATCCAGATAAATAATAAGGACGATATCATTCATTCTTATCACTAGTAAAGAATAAGTAACATCATAGGACATAATATTATATGGGAAATAATTTCTAGAGGACACTTGGAATATTTATTGTGGAAAATTACTTTTCTTTGAAAATCACTTTTTAAAACTAAAAATTCATAAAATTTTTCATAAATAATTTTATTTGAAAATAACTATGAAAACTTATAAAATAATATTTTAAAATCAATTTAAACTTTTTATTGAGGAAAATATACTCTCATATTTGAAATTTAATTTTTATAATATAAAAATTTTGAAAATAATTTTATTTTAAATTAAAATTGAAAAATTATAAAGTAAGAATTAAATAAATGATTGGTCATTACATCATAAAATTCTGTTCGTGCCTTATATGTTAAGATGAATATTCCTTTCACATTTTTGATAAAATCCAAACATGAATTGTTTATAAAACGATGTAAAGATTCATTTAAAAATATTTTTTTAAAAATTATAACATTAGTTAAAATTTCTTGAATAAATAATTTGTAGAATAATTATAAAATTTAGAATCAATTTTTTAGAAAACATGGTTTTGGGTGAAAATGCATTTCTGATAGAAGAGAGAAATATTGTCGGATTTTATTATTTTTTGTCAATTATTTTAATTACCCAAGAGTGAAAAATGGTATTATTAATTTAAGATATTCTGAATAAACAAAGAATAATAAAATTTATGAGTTTATTTAGAGATTTATTATAATATTTTATAATCGTAAACATAATAATAAAAAGTCCTCATAAATGATGAGATTATAACATAAAATCTTTAATACTTTGGAAAAATTTAATCGTAATCCCCATGAAGGAATAAAAAAAAATCAAACTTAAAATATCATGAGTATGAATAAATTAATTATTTTAAATGTAAAATTGGATCTATATACACCTCATAAAATAATATAGGTGTATAACATAACAAATTTCTCAAAGAATGAAAATTGAGAAAAAAACCCTTGCCGATTTGTAAACTTTTGACCCATAAACCCTATGGAAGAGAGACAATAAAATGGATATGTAAATACCAATAAATTTAAGTATAATAATAAAAATATATATTCAAGGTTATTATATATATAACCTAAAATAAATATGTGGTGAATATGGAATTGTCTCACATAATTAAAAAATGAGACAGAAATCCCTTACCTTAAGTCTTGATTTCTATCATACTCATTTAAACCTCTTGTATAATAAATTTAATTTTATTATAAATATATGAAAGAAATTTTTCATATATATATACATATATATATATATATTATTCCATATATTATTTTATCATGACCCTTTATTCCCCGTTTGTTGATAATTCCATGTTAAAGTTAAGTTTCAGGTAATAACTGTTTTATTTTTTCATATATGTTCTAATTTTTTATTTTTATTCCTATTAATTGGATCATTGTTTCATAATATCCATAATTTTAATCATTATATAAATACAATACATATTCATTTTATATGTATTTAGAGTAATCCATTATATTTAGAGATAGAAAATGGAATTCACCGTTCATGGAGATGGTAGACCGTACATATGCATGAATAATGTTTCCATTTTCATGTTAGATTAAATAAAATAATAGTAAATGATATATTATAAGTTTAGAATAAATTAAATTTCATATATATCAAATATTTATATTAAACACATCCTTAATATAGTCCATGTAAATCCTGAATGAATCAAATCGCTTCATGAGGTGGTAGTCTGTCGTACACACAAGCGACATTATCATATTCCTAGAAAATAGAGATTAAGAAGGTATATGTGATTTAATAATTATAGAATCATAATAATATAATAAATATCATATATAAATAATAAATCCATCATTAAAACCATACTTAAGAGGTGGTAATGAAAAATTCATGATATTGGTTCACAAGGCGGTAGTCCGTCGTATACACTAATGATGATTTTGTAACCAATTTTATGGAATTGGAGATGAATAATTATTTTTAAATAAAAAAATAACATATAATTTTATATTATATACTAGTTATATTATATTTTAAGTGTTACTAAATAATTTAAATGGGATAAATAAGAAGTAACATGAAATATCTTGTTAAGATAATTACATTCTCTTAAAGAAACCTCATTCAGATATCCTCTTAAAGACCATAAAGGTGGTATTTTTGGAGAACTAGAATCACTAGAATGTGAATGAGAATGTTTGGGAGATAATTTTTTAGGTTTTTGTCCAGAAAAACGGCCTGTTAGGTGTGAGTAAGTGAATGGTGGTGGTGGCCTTTTATAAGCAGGGGAAAGAAACCCACATGGAAACTACTTGGAAATTTCCCAAAAGACTCTAAAATAACAAAGTAATTACCACTGAAAAGCTTAAAAAAGACTTTATGATATAAATTGATAAGTATAATGTGGAAATATGGAAATAAAATAATATTTTGACAAGTTTCAAAGTCATTTTAACCCTTATCTTTTTATTTTAACCCCATGGTAAACCGTTTTTTACCTTGAGAGCTGAAATTAATGTTTACTACATTAACTATTCATTTTCGTCAAAAAATAAGTTAAAATTATTATATAATATAAATTATTATGATTATAAATATTTAATACATCTTTCCAAATCCCATTCACTTAATTCAAAAAATTTAATTATAAAATTAGTCGTGCAAATGTGATGAGAAATTAAGTTTTTAAAGAGAAAATGTTTAAAAGTTTACAAAGTGTTTATCTAAAAATTCACTATTAAATTTATTCCAATGACCTAAATATAATTAATGGATTTGTAATTGAAATAATATAACTATTAAATAAATTTACAATATAATTTATATTTATAAATAAATAATACTGGAAGACAGGTTTCAAATAAAATTCATTTTTTTCACTATTCATGAAAAAATGAGACTTTTTAGAAAAATATAAAAAACTCAACCAAATATAATTTTAAATTTATTATTTAAAAAAGAAATTTTATTTTATAAAATTAATTTTCTAAAATTAATTTTATTATTTTTTAGAAAAATAAATAAAAATAATTTTTTTTGAGAAACGTTTATTTTCGAAACATATAAAGACTATTGAATTTTTTTTCTATAGATGTGTTTTATTTATATAAGAAAATTATACATAATATTTAAAATGAAGTTATTAATATTCATATATCTAGTTTTAATGACTTGGTTATAATGGCCACGTTTGAATAATATTAAAAATATATTGTAGTTAAAAACGCATAATTGCGTGTAACAAAAACTAAACTCAGTGTTGCGTATAAACTAAGATATTAAATAAATTTAATTTATTAGACAAAAATAATTCATAAAAACTATGGGTGTCACATTATATCCCTATTAAAATGAATTTACCCCTTGAAAATTTTCACTTTGATACAAATAAATGAATTTACATATGCCTCATCATATCCTCAAGTTTCAACATATCATCTTTAAACTGGTGGTTTCACTAAAAAACATTGATTAGATGAGTAGTATTGTTCCATAGAACTTATTTTGTATGATCTATAATCTCCACTAGTTATTCCTCATAAGAAATATCTTTCTCCAGTGGTTTGAATTCTGATGTTAGTACAAGTAAAGGTTTAGGTATGTACTTTCTCACGAGAGTTATATGGAACACATCATGGACTTGAGAGTGGTTTGGTGAAATCACCAAGAAATAATATATAGTCTTGACATGATTAAAAATTTAAAATGGACAGATATACCTAGGGATTATTTTTACATTCTTTATACCATGGATAAAATTATAGAAAAAAATTCTCACCAACTTTATATTCTAGATTTCATTAACGATTATCAACATAACATATTTGTGATGTAATTACATGTTGCGGAATGGATATAACCCCCTCTTCTAACACATAATCTTTCTCAAGTCCCAAAATATTTATTTCTACAAATTTATTCTAGTAAGTTGTATTTTTACACTTCTTTCCATAAAGTGATTTATTAGGATCCATTTGAATGATTTAGTGAAGGATATTTTCATAGGAAAACTCAACTAGAGGAAGGTGTTGATCCCAAAAAACTTTTAAATTCACATAACATGATCATAAAATATCCTATAGAGTTTTAATTTTTATGACCATATTTATGAGAATGATACAAAGTGCTAAAGATCAATTTTTTATCAAGATCTTTTAGATGAATTTTCCAAAACATAAAGTTAAAATTTGGATCTCACTAATATTAAATTGAATGCAGTACCTCCTAAAAATTTCCACTTTCTTAATTTATTTTTGGAAATTGGATCTAAATATAGATGTATATGATAGTAATAAAGTGTAATGACATCATAAGGTTTTCAACTACAACTCATAATTACCTCAACATCAATGATAAGGTAAACCCTAACAGTTACAATTACCATTAATCATAGGGAAAAAGTGTAAAGGCATTCCTCCAAAAATAAATTTAATACTAAAACATATGCAAAACTAAAAGGTTGTATTTCCATAAACAACACTTTAAATATCCATAATCCTGATAAATACACATCGCATAGAACCTCAAAAGTGTTTTCAATGACTTTGATTTTATGTTCAACCTCAAAGTCATAAAATCATGATGGTATCAATAATTATTAAGTTAATATCACAAGACAACATATATACTTCCAAAATATAATTCACCATTTATTCCTTAAATAAGATCTTATATTATACAAAACATTTTCATTGAAATATTAGGTTCATTCTTGTATTGATAGAATATAATATAATCACATGAAATATCACAAAAGTACATATAAAAAGATCTTTATAGTGCTTATTGATACAAAATATAACCTGAAATTTTCAACTATAGAGGGGAGAATAACTGTTCTCTAATTATCATGATTCAATTAATCCATTGTGATTGTATAATATTTCCCTTATTTCATGAGCCCTTAAGTGGCACTACGAGCTAGGGCTTCCTCTCGTCACTGCCTCGTTCCCCATCTAGGTTGGTACGGTGCCCCTCTTCCTGCACAGTGAGACCGTGGCGGTGGATCTTCTATTGCAGCAGTGCCGACAACTTGGTGGACTTGGTCATGTAGGCTATTTGCACCGTGGCTGAACTCTTCTCGCCCTAATCCTTATTCACTAGATAAGGTTTCTCATGGCGGCACAGTGTCGGTATGCGGCCGAGATCCAGCTGTAGTGGCATTGTTTCCCCCACGTCTTCAGTGTGTGCGTTGGGTGGTCTTCCATGGTCTCTGTGAATGAATTGGACAACGGAAACGAGATATGGTTTGTTACGGGTCTCTTCCCAGCGTGCTGGTGATGTTTTTATGATTTAGTTATTTTCAATCATTTTTCTTTTGGGATAAATTTATTTTCAAGTTGATGAGTTCGTGTGTTGGCGTTGGGATTAGAATCGGTTCTTCTATTTGATTCTTGTTTTGTTTGAGTCTTTATTGGCAGTTGGGTCTCTTAGGATTTTTCCAATTTGTGAAGGAAGATTTTCTCTAAAGCATGTTCTGGAAGAGGATGAAGGTGAAATGATGAAGTACAAGAAGATCACTGTGTCGAGTTTGGTCTAGGATGTTTTGATCTAGAGGATGGAGATGATTTTCAAGTAGTGGCGTGGCATTCTAGTTCGTATATTGGTTTTGGGCTTGTGGGTTCCATGAAGAAAAGGCAGTGGAGGGATTTCTGTTGAGGTGTTTCTTCGATGTTGAGTCTGAGAGATGTAGGTGGTGGAGCTGTAGCTTCATGGTGGAGTTTCTATGTTTCTCTAATTTTTTTTGGAGTATGGGCAGACCTGATTTTTTAGTTTTAGGGGTTGAATAAGATTGGCAGTGATGTTAAGATGGGTAGTTTTCTGCTATAACCATAGGTATTGGCCGAATCTGTTGAAAAGTATGGTTTATAAATTGGATGAGGTGTGAGCAACAGTCTGGAAATACTTTTCAGTTTTTCATTTGATGGTTTGTATTTTGGAGCTGGCTTGGTCCAGAATTTCTACAAGAAAATGCTTCAGATGAGGATTCAGAGCATGTAGCTTCCTCTATACAAGGATATTTAGATTTAGAAGATTGAGAGGGTATGACCTAGCCATCGGTACCAGGCCCATGAATTTTTTCATGGGACAACTTTCTGATTTGATATGTATTGAAGGAGGATTTACATTACGATGTTGATGCTGGGGAGGGGCATTTCTTGTAGTCATGTTTTGGGACCAGGTTATGTTTATGTCTTTATGTCTTTGATGTCTTGTGAGGTTTCCCCCTTTTCTTTAAAAGAGGGTTTATCCAAAAATTAATAAAAAATTAGGCCCTTGGTCCATTCAGTCAGTCAGTACCTTATTTCCTTTTTCTTGAGTGGTTGTTCTGGATCATCATCCATATTAGCTGTTGGATTGTAGCATTGATTCACATAATGCCCTAACTACTTTCACTTAAAACACTAAAGTGTAGGGGGTGAATTCATTAGTATTACATCCTCCTTTATTTCCTTAACTATCCCATTAGTCACATTTCAACATTATTGGGATTTATGATATGCATTTATACATTTAAATCAACTCCCAATTCCATTCAATCAATTATCTTGATACTTATTCCCAATTTGTTTGCATACAAATGGTTGGAATTTGTTTCCACCATTTGAGTTTTCATGTTCTTTTTCTTATGAGAACCATAGTAATGGTGAGAATATCCAATTTACATTTATGAATTGAGAGAACATATAATGAATTATTCGTAGCTATAGAAGTATCCTATAGACAAGTCCTTTCAAAGACTTTGTTTTAGGCAACCAAATAATCGATTAATTTTGATTTTAGGGATAATGATTGAACCAAAAGTTTACTTTGAAAGTATTATAAAATTATCTTCATAGGTTCTAATAAATTTTTCATACTTTTTATTATGTTCAAGGAATTAATTATCAATAATTTTTATAGAATATGAGGGAAGTAATTACTGAGAAATATACTCTTAAACTCTTCACATTCCATAAATTAAATTTCTTTCCGTTTCCACGTGTTCTTAATAAGAGTCCACCACTAATTTGCTTCACCTTTCGAATGACAAACAACCAAAATGAATTTTTCATTTTCTTAACACGGAAGAATTAAAATATATTTTTAGTGGTACTTATCAATTACATAGCAACTAGTGGACTAGTGGAACCACTAAAAAAAGTGGACGTTGCCTCATAAAAAACTAAACAAAACATTATTCCCTCATTTGTTCATTTGGAAGTTCAACATGAGTGGTAGCTTCAGAAATTTTTGTGAGCATAGAGACAAAGTTATCTATTCATGATCCCATAGAATTCAGTTTCTCAAAAGGGAAATCATTACATTTTATGTTAAATTCAACATTAACATGGTTCCTTTGGGTCCATCCATTGACTAAAACTAGAAAGTATATTATGAGAAATACTAATCCTAGTTGAAAACCAAATAATCATGATAAATCACTTATAAGATGTCTAAATCATGAACCCTTATTTTCAATCTATGATACCCTAGGTTTATCCTATATTATTAATATTCACCACATATATTTAAATCTTTCATGATGTTTTATAAAGATTTTATGAATTTCCAAAGCATTTCCCCCCAGAGTGTCAAATGACGTGTGTAGGAAGGCCTATTTTCATGCACCTGGTGATGATTGAGTCTAAATCAATGCTCCATTTTCAGAGTTATTACCCATAAGTACCTCTATTCTAGATCCACATCCACTTATTGTATACATATAGGGATGAAATTACTTTTAAATCACTCACTCCTTCCTTTTCCAAAATTCCAGGAAATTTTCCTATACTTTGACTCATACTTAGATATATCCCTAGATATATGATTTGAAATATACATAGGGATATTACTAAAGTTTTCTCTTCCTAGTTTTGGAAGGTTAACAAAACATTTCTTCTAATACCAACTATAAGGACTCAGGCTTCTCATACATGGATATTACATTTTTTTAGATGAATATTAATTACATTACATAGACAAACATTTAATGAACATAATAACTTAGTGCTTCTAGAAACATGGAAGACAAACTTATTAATTATTAAAAGATATTCAATGTCTCACATTAATATCTTCCCATTCAGTAATCTTCATAGACATACCCCAGTTAAACCTTTTATTCGTAACATGGGGAAAGGAAAAATAAGAATGGGTGAGATTAGATTCTCAGTAAGGGTAAACATAATAGATATCATTCTAGGATCATATGAAATAATAATATAACCATAAGGGTATGTGATCAGGAATATAAATTAAATATATCATACACAACCTTTCATGGATCATAAAAAATATCCATGAAATAAAACTTTATCATTTTAAAAAACATGGTCCATAAAAGTGACAAATAACCATAAATCAATCATGAACCATAAGATCCTATCATAAAGGTGTATCACCATCATAAATATAGAAAACCATTTAATATGTAAATTTAAACTACCAAGACCATCAATATAGTGGATTTAGACTTATCACCTGTTTCCCATTGTGGATGAGGATGCACTTTTATCGGATTGTGGATAAGTTCAAACCTGTTTCCCATCATAGATCAGGATACACCTGTTTAATATAGTGGATCAAGTCCATTAACTGGTTTGATATCATTATATATTAAGATATAAAGATTTATCCAATTAATTGTAGTGAGATATAGGAACCAATCATCTTATAATGAAAACCATAATTTTATGTTCCACAATATCATAAAACATACAATATATCATCACATTATAACTCATGTAAATAAAAAGGATTTCATAAAAATTTCATCAATTCACCATAGAATAAACCATTAAAAATAAATGGGATTCATAAATATTTCATCAATATAATTATTAACCATCCAGAGAAATAATAAGGATGGTATCATTCAATCTTATCACTCATAAAGCATTAGTGACATAAGATGATGTCATATTAGATGAGAAATAATTTTGAAATGACACTAGAACCATTTATTAAGGAAAATTAATTTTCTTTGAAAATAACTTTTAAAAATAAAAATTCATAAAATATTTTTGAAATACTTTTCATTGAAAATAACCATGAAAACATGTTAAAGAAATATTTTAAAATTATTTAAAACATTTTTTGAAAAAAATATAATTTTTCACTTTAAAGAACAATTTTTAAAATGAAAAACAATTTTAAAAAAAAATTCTTTGAAAATAAAATAAAAAACTGGGAAAAGGAACTTCAATTCAATGATTGGTCATGGAATCGAAAAATTCTATTCATGCTGTACATGTTAAAATAAAGTTAAATTTCACATTTTTGGTAAAATCTAAACACACATTGTTTGGAAAACAATGTCAATATTACTTTTAATTTTTTTGTAAAAATTAAAAATGGGTAAAAATTTATTTATTAAATAATTTTGAGATTAATAAAAAAAATTTGAAATATTTTTTTAGAAAACATTGTTTTGGGAGAAAAATGAATTTTCGACTGAAGAGAGAAATAATATCGAATTTCCTTAAAAAAAATTCTCAATTATTTTATGTACCAAAGAGTGAAAAAATGGATCTATTAATTGAAGATATAATGAAAAAACATAGGATAAGAAAATTTATGAGTTTCTTTAGATATTGATCATAATATTTTATCATTATAAACAAAATCATAAACAATCCTTAAAAATATTGAGATTGTAACATAAAATATTTACCACTATGGTAAACTTGAATCATAATCCACATGAAGGAATAAAATACAATAAAACATAAAACATAGTGAGAAATAATAAATTCATGATATTAAATGTAAATTGGGTTGTATGTTCACCTTGTTAAAGATTGTATGTGCATAACATAGTGTACATCTCAAAGAAGGAAAATTTGAGAAAAAATCCCATCCGCCTTTGGTTACTTTTGAACCATAAGCACCATAAAATAGAGATACTAAAATGGATGTGTAAATACAAATAATTTTAATTATAATAATAATAAAATAAATTCATAGGCAGTATACACAACACACAAAATAAATACGTGGTGAATATGATATCTGTCTCACAAAAGTAGAAAGTGAGACAGAGATCCCCTACATTAAGTATTGACTTCTGTCATACACTTTAAAATCTCATATATAATAATTATAAGTTTTTTATAAATATATTATAGAAACATATTCATATATATCATTCCATATATTATTTTATTATGACATTTTATTACCCGTTTATTATTTATTCCATGTTAAAGTTATGTTTCGAGAAATAACTGCTTATTTTTCATATATGTTTTGACTTGTTATTTTGGTACTATTAATTTGATCATGGTTTCACAAGAAATATATATTTAACCATAATATAAATATCATATAAATTCAGTATATATGTATTTATAGTAATACACAATATTTAGAGATAGTAAATGGAATGCAACGTTCATGGAGACGGTAGACAATACACATGCATGAACGTTGTTTCCATTTTCATGTAGGATTAAAAGAAATAAATATAAAAGATTTATTATAATTGAATAATAATTTTTATTTCATATTTATAACACATTTTTATTAAATCTATCCTTAAAATATTCTATGCAAAGAGTGAACTAATCACATCGCTCCGTGAGGTGGTAGTCAACCGTACCCTCGATCGACGTTATCATATTCCCAAAAAATGAAGAGTATAATAGTATGTGTGATATAATAATTAAATAATCATAATAAAATAAAAAATATTATATATAAACAATAAATCCATCATTATATCTATCCTTGATAGGTGGTACTGAAAAATGAATGACATCGATTCACGAGTTGGTAGTCCGCCGTACACATGAACGATGATTTCATAAGCCATTTGATGGAAGTGGAGATGGATAATTATTATTACATAAACATAATAAAATTCTGGTATATGAGATATGATTGTGTTATTATATTGTAAGTTTTAAGACATAATTTAAGGTGTAAAAAGAATAAATAAAATGAAATAGCTGGTTAAGATAATTACATTATCTAAGATAAACCTCATTTGGCCCCTCTTAAGGTCCCTAGAGTTGGTCTTTTGAGAGGTCCAGTAGATGTATAATGTGACTAATGATTGTGGGAAGATAATTGATTACTTTTTTTGTGATAATTTTCCATGGTGGTTTGAATATGTAAAGGGTGGTGGTGTTCTTTTATAAGTAGGGAAAAGGACCCCACTTGGAAACTCTTTGGAAATTTCCCAAAAGAATCCAAAATAATAAAGTCATTTCCAAGAAAAAAGCTTCCAAATAACCCTTGGTTATAAATTGGGAAGTATAAGGAATAAATATGAGAATATAATAATATTGTGACAAGTTTCTAAGTAATTTAAACCCTTATATGCTTAGATTAACCTGATGGTAAACCCATTTTTACCTTAATCGTGGTTATTAATTTTTACAATATTCACTATTCATTTGTCAAAAATTATGTTTTCCTTATTAGATAATTTAAATTATTATTATTTGAAATATATAATACATTTTTCCAAATTCCATTCGCAGAATTGAAAAAATTTAATTTTTAAATTAACCTTGCAGATGTGATGAGAAGACAAAATTTTAAAGAGAAAATGTCCAAAAGTTTACAAAATTTTTATATCAAAATTCAATATGAAATTTATTTCAATAAAATAAATTTAATTAATATATGCATAATTGAAATAATTAAACTTTAAAATAATTTTATAATATAACTTATATTCATAAATACATTAAATAAAAAGGAATTTTTCAAATCAAATTCAATATTTTTCACTATTCATTAAAAAGTGAATATTTTTAGAAAAATAAATTTTTTTCCCTAAGACAATTTTAAAATTATGATTTCAAAAAGAAATTTTATTTTATTAAATTTCCAAAAATAAATTTTATTATTGTTCACAAAAAAAGATTAATTATTAAGAAAATAATATTTTCAAAACATATAAAGACCATTGAAAAATTAAGTATTTTAATATTAATGTGTTTTATTTTTATAAAACTAGTATACATAATATTTAAAATGAAGTTACTAATATTCATATCACTAGGTTTAATGAGTTGGTTATAATGGTCATGTTTGAATAATTTTAAAAATATATCAAAGTTTAAAACATAGAGTTGCATATAACCCAAGCTAACATCGGTGTTGAATTTAATGAAAGATATCAAATAAATTTAATTTATTAGTAAAAAATAATTCATAAAAACTCTTGGTGTTACATATTACCAATCTAAACTTATTGTGATTTTTACTTTACCTAAAATTAGAATAATATTTGATATTATAAAATATATGAAACAACCACAGGTTGATCATGACAAGGGGAAAGATTTCTTATTGAGGAAAAAAACTTGTGAAAATAATTATTTTCTTTTTAGTTATTTAATTTTTTTATAATTAAAGTGATATACTTAAAATAATGGTGTATTGAATATTTAACTGGCCACAAAGTTTGAATTGAAAAGATAATTTGTAAAAATTAACAATTGATTCACCCCCTCTCAATGGTTTATCTTAAGAAAAAAAATATGAATATAAAATAGAAGAATGATACATGAGTGATTTCTTAATCATTGAGAACTTATACATAATCAAGAAGATATTCAAAATTATGGTATATGTAGAGGTATGAAATACAATTAATTTTCCTCTCATGAAATTCCAATTTTTGGGTTCTCTAGGAAACAAGATTTATTATTTCAATGAGGCATTGCATTTTTTGAAATGTGAATTTATTGGAAGCCAAAAAATTAGAATTAAAATGAATTATTCATCACAAAATATAAGTTCTTTAAATAGATTCTATTTCAATTTCACTAACTTTTTTGCATAAAGCTATTGATCGTAAGAAAGGAATTAGAAGCCTTTTATAAGCAAGACAAGGAACAATTGATGCAAGTTAACCTAATACAATTATTTGGGAAATGTATTTTAATGATTAAGAGAAAAATAATTTGACATGTTTTCTTATGTTGAAGAAAAATGGAAGAGTTTGAAGAAAGTCTCAAATCATCCTTGAGTTTCCTAAAAAGGGAAGAATTTAATGATTACAGAAAAATTTATACTTATCAAATTAGATTTTAAATATATGAAGAATAATATTAAGTAGATTTATGATAGCAAGTTCTCATCTCGTATAATGGGTAACATGAATCTCCTCAAGAATGTGAAATGAATAATTCATGGAACAATTCAATTTCGAAAAAATATAACTCTAAGAATTAAAGGATGTGTTAAAAAACTTTGGCAAGAGAATAATTGAATAATATTTAATTTGTCTACGTGGATGATCTATGAAAAAATTTATTGAGTGTGAGTTAGTTATACGGAATAGGACTTAGAGTTACTTTCAATTAGAGAGGCTTTTATATCCAAGGAAATACTAGAAAATATATTATATTGTGATGGAGAAGAAATGATAAATTGTATCAAGTGGATAACATGTAGTATATTTGTCTTCTTACTATAGAAGAGGTGAATAACTTTTGGTATCGGGGGGGGGGGGGGGTGGTCAAATTCATCAGTAGAGTATAGATAATTTATTAAAATCGATATATTCTATTGATATTGTTTATCTAAGAAGTAAAAAATAAATAACCTATGATGTATGGTTGAGGGGAAATATAGTGATAAACCCCTATAATTCAAGGAATAAGTGAGAATAAATCCTATTGAATTTTTCCATTCTGATATATATGGTAAAATAAATCAATCTAAAAATTATGGTAATAAAATACAGAATTTGTTTTCTTGATTACTACAAGTGGATGAGATGTGCTATGTTTTTTCAATCTAATAGATATGTTTTGGAATACATACCAATATTCTAAAGAATAGAGGAGAATGAAACTAGAAAAAACAATAAATATTATATGAATGGATAATAGAACCAAATAAAATTCTATTGAAGTTGAAAATTATCTAGAGAAACTTGAAATAAAGTATGAAGTTTTAGTATAAAGTAATGTTCAATATAATGGATTTGTGAAAAGTATGAATATAATGGTAAATAAAATAGAAAAAAATTTAATTGAAATTTTAATTAGTTTCTATTATTCGTAATAATATTTTGAAGTGGACATGTGAACTTCAATTAATCATTTATGAGTGTGAGTGTAGAGAAAATTCCATAGGATATATGGATTGGTAGGAAACACTCTTTGAAATATCTTAGAGTATTCAAAAGTAAATTTATTATTTGAAATAAACAGGGAAATTAGGGAAAGTATATTTATAAAATATGTGTAAGAGTATTTTTAATATTCTAATAATTGAGTAAAGACTATAAAATTTTCAATAAAAGGATCAATGATATTGTCGAAATCATTGATGCGAAAGTTATTGAATATGAAGATAAATAAAATTTTGGAATTTTTTCTCTAAATAATTGAGTGAATATGAAGAATATATAAATGTGTATTGATTAGAATTATATAATACTAAAAATGGTGATGATTTTAAATTAAATTAGAGGATGATCATGATATTTAAGTAATTAAATCCATATCTCAAATGAGAAGAAGAAAAGTTGATGTTGATCCAAGTGATATTATTACAGAAAAATCAAAACTAATATTGTCATAGAGAATTATAAGAATAGGGAAAAAACTATTTTTAGTGTTTGAATGTACAAAATTTAAAAGGATAGTACACGATGAATCATGGGTGAAATACATGAATGAAGAGCCATAAAAAATTGAAAAAATAAAACATGGGAGTTTGTGGACTGGAAATCCCAATATGATTGGTACAAAATGGTTCATGAAGAACAAGTATGATAAATATGGAAGAGTTATTTAGAATAAATCAAGGCTATTATGTAAAGGATATTATTATATTGGTGGAGTAGATATTGTGGGAAAATCTTCCCAAGTGGCAATGATGAAATTAAAAAGACTCTTCTTGGTAGGTTGGGTTCAAAGTTAGTTTAGAGTCTATCAAATATATGTAAAGAATTAATTTATGAATGAATTCATGAAATACGTTGTCCACATTGAAAAGAATATATTATTTATTATTAGAGATAGTGATTTAAAGTTATTTAATTTGAAAAATTCTTTTTATGGCCTAAAGTAGAAAACTTGTTCTTATCTTGCATGGATAGACATGTATCGAAAAAAGTTGGAGTTCAAAAGTGGAGGGGTTCACCAAAATCTACATGATAAAGTTTTAGATGAGGAGTAGTTCATGGTGATGGTGTATATTGATGATATCATCATTGGTAGTAATAAAAATAATTCCATTTAGTGGTTTACACAATTGATGCATTTATAATTTGAGATGCCAATGATTAGAGACCTAACTTACTTCCTTGGGATATAAGTACAACGAAATAAAGGAAATAATTTTATCTTATAGGTGAAATATTTAGTAGAGATATTATTAAAATTCACTATGGAGGTTTTCAAAATATTTTCAACTCTATTAACAGTGGAAACAAAACTTACAAAGCATGAGGATGAAAAAAGAGAGGACTCAGTGTTGTATAGAAGAATTATTTGAAGTATATTATATATAACTATTGCAAGGGAAAATGTATTTTATGCTACGTGCTAAGATGAATGATTATAGAGTTTTACAAAGGAATAACACCACTATGTGTTAAAGAGGATTATGATATATATTTATAAAACATTGAAGTATTATTTGGTTTTCAAAGTTGCGTAAAATCAATAATTAGTGGCTTAATTAGATGTTTAATAGGATAAAGATGTCATGGATCCAAAATACAAAATTCGTTGGAATTTTTTCATCATAAGTAATTATGTTAGATGGATAATTAAGATGTATAAAATTATATCTCTGAGCACAACCAAGGAAAAATATATTTCATCCACCAAGGGTTATACACAATTTATGTGGATGAAGTTTAAATTAGAAGATCTCTCTGAATTGGCATGATAATCAATGTTGATTAAACATGACAAAAAGAGTTCAAAAAACTCTTGTAATGTTAACAGTAAATCAATTTTAGGCCTTATTAATGTTCAGTAATTATATTTTTTAGATTTATTTTCACTATAAAAATATTAATGAATTTATCAATAAAAATAAAATGGTTTTATTCTTAATATATATATATATATATATTACGGTTTTATTTAAAATATTGCTTTCAAAATTTCAAAATTTCAATATGAAAAGGAACTTTATTTTTTGTCATAATCAATTAAAAATTAGATTATTATGATTTTTTTTGGGAATTTTTATACAATGTTGATTTTTGGGTGAATAGTAGAAATTATATATTTTTATTGAAAATAGTATTTTTGTTTCAAGAATTTTTAAATTTATATTTTATTTTAAAATGTTTTTAAAGTTATTTTAGTTTATATATATTATTAATATACAATTAAGAAAATTTAAATCAATTTTATTCTTTATTTTATTATAAAAACATTTTATACTTAAGAAGACATATTTTCTTGAAAACAATTTTTCATTGAATTCTTTAGGTTTAATTTTAAATTAAATTAAAAAAATAAATTTGAATTGAATTTGATAAACTGGATTACATATTTTTAATAATTATAATTTATATTATTTAATAATTTATACCTAATTTTTGGTTATAATGAATAGGAAAAAAAGTTAAAATATGTTACCATAGTTAAAGTTAAAACTGGATTACTGTGGAGTTAAACTAAAAGGGTAAGGGTTATAATAACCTAAAAACTTATCAAAATAATATTTTATAGTAATATTCTGAACATATATAATCTCATATTCATAATTTGTAACCATTTTTTTTTGAGTAATATATTAATATATTTTAATCTTTTGAAAATTTCCAAATGTGTCCTCTCCCCCACTTATAAAAAGACACCACCTCTTCTTTACTCTCCACAATAAAAGAGACATTTTTAAGAAAATACCTTCCCAAATCACTTACTAAAATCCTTAACCAAATTATAGAGTACTTTTTTTGATCATAATACCCACCTTAGGAGAATAATAGTGTAAACCTAAGGAGATTGTTGGAAGAAGTGGTAAAACACTTAACTAAGACTTTTTATTTTATTTGTTTTTATATCTCCATAAAACCCATATTAACCATTAAAATATAATAAAATCAGTATCAACCATATAATAAGATGTTATTATTTTTATGGAATAACAATTATCTATCTCTTCTTTCATCAAATGGGAAATGAAACCATCTTTCATGTGTACAGTGGATTAACGCCTCATGAATTGATATAATTCATTTTCCATCCCCACCTTTCATAGTTGTTTATAAAGATGTATTTAATATAAATATATATATATATATGAAACTCATGAGATAATTAAAATTATATAAATATGATATATCATCTATTTTTTACTTATGCATCCATTAAAAAACAATGTCGTTCATTCATACATGTGGATTACTGCCTCCAAAAAGTATGGTGATTCATTTTTCATCACCAACTCACAAGGATGGTAAATATATTTATATTTAAAGAGGAAATATTATATTTATTATTTAATAACTGTTATTTAATGGTAAAATGATACTTAAATTAATTTATTCATGTTCATTTAAAAATGGAAACTTTAATTTTTCGTATATATGACTAATAGTCTCCATGATTGTAACATAATTAATTTTTCATAACCATATTACATGGATGGTCATAAAATTATAAATAATGCATTAAAATGATAATTATTACATGATTAAGATTTTTTGAGTGATATAATCATGATCCATTTTACAAAAGTCAGCATATCTGTTTCATTTTGGACTTATGAACCCAACATCCTCAAAATGTTCAAAGTAAACATAATCAATTATGTAATTAATTCTAAAGTGGATATAGTTTAAATAAAAGAAATAATAAATTTCTAAAAGTTTATTATGTAAGTAAATAATTAACATAATTTTATTATTTTGGAGGAAAAGGGATGTAAGAGACATTTCAGACTCGAGGTAAATGATACTTTACCGTAAAAAGCTATTTAAAATTTTTTAATAATTTATTCTTTGAATATTTTTATTCCATTTTCATATTATTAAAAATAATTTTTATAAATGTAATTCCCCAACCCTAGAAGCCTAGAGTCAGTGCATTATTACATATCATTAGTATGATCACAAAAGATCAATTCTCGAAAGAACGATTAGTTTAATAGACTTGGAAGTACTAGATACATTCATAAGGTTTACATTACATCATAAAATGGTAAACTGCAACAAAATTGTTTCCATAGACAACATTGAGATCCCATAAACTATCCCTATAGGTCAGTCATAATGTACATCTTCGCATCCTAAAAAAAAATACAACATAGAAAGGGGTGAGCTCAGATGGTCAGTAAGGATAACAATATAGCGGAAACATTCATAAATAAGCACAAAAATTTAAGGTAATGTATAAAACTAAAACAAAATCCTTTTCAACATAAAATTCATCATAATATGGAAAATATAAATCAAAATAATTCCATTTACTTACTCACATGGACATTCTACTACTCGAATAATCACATGCAATATCAATAGCCACTTTCATAATGATGGAATACATAATGCCAAAATTCATAACCACATAGTCAAGGCCTTGTTCCAAGACTACAAAAAATATTTTGTCAAGACCTTATGCCAAGAAACTAGTTTGTCTCATGAGACCTACCGATGCATCGAGGAACTATAGGGGGCTCCACCTATCACTTACTAAGTCCAATGCATTCCTCATATAAAACGTTTTAAACACAACATAAAAATTCATATTAAAACTAGCACACGAAATGTCAATAATTTATCCATAAACTATGAATGGTAGAAAAATAACACATCCACAGTCAAACATATCACAAAAACTTCAATATAAAATGGAATATTTATATCATAATAAATAAACTTCAAACAAGATTAAAATACATTAAATTATGTTGACATAGATGAAATCAAAACTGTTTGAGAGAAATATATTATTCTTTTTTTAAATCATTTAAGGTTACATAATTATAAAATAAAAAAATTATATAAAAATATACTTATAATATTGTAAGGGATGCTCTGACGATGTCATAATGGTGGAATATAGCCGCACCCACCGTATAAGTTAAAAAAAACATTCTTACCTTAATTTTGTCAAAAAGGTCATAAAGTAACTTGTTTGGAAAAAGATGGAAAGATTCATTTCAAAATGTATAAGGTAAAATAAGGGTATAAATTACATTAAACCATAGTCTAGTAAGTTGTAAAAATGTTTTGGAATACATTTTTATGAAAACACAGATGTGGATGATAAAGAGGTCCCAGTAGATAATTACATATAAACAACCTTGAATAATGAAGAGGTTGTAGAATTAACCCTTTCCTTGTACTTTTCCGTGGTCGAGGATAGTTTAACCTCCTGTATAATGGTGAAATAATTTTTATTAAATTATAAAATAATCATATACATTAATATGATATCATATTTGATCTTTTAATATTGCTTTGTTAATAACATTTTAGTGTTATCGTCGTTTCTGGTGTTAACTGATTTGTTTTCCTTTATATGCTTTGTTATGTAAGTAATGTTTGTTATGGATAGTATGTATCTTATTCATATTCATAATGATATTAAGTCATTAAACATTATTTTTAATCATCAAATGAATATTATCCTTTAATGGATATGATAGGGAATGAATCTCATCGCGTTCATGGAGACGGTAATCCGTACGTACGCACGAGCGACAATATCATTATTTTGATATTAAAATCATATATAATTGGATGTAATATCATATATAAAGAATAATTATCATGTTATATCTATTATTTTAATCATTTATACTCATTATTATAACCATCTAAATGATGAAGTGTTTTAATAACAAACTACACCACGGCGTGGAGACGGTAAGCCGTACGTATGCACGTATGGTGACATGCCATTCAAAGGATGGATATAATAATGAATATGTTTGTATCATTTTTATAAAAACATCAAAGTATATAGAAGATACTGGATTTATTATTTTATAATGGAAAGATCAAATAAAGAGGAAGTGGAAGAGGAAAATAATTTGAAAGGGGTGATGAAATATTTACCTCTTCTTTGGGTTCTTCCTTTTGATTTGATCAAAAGGACTTCTTATGTTTTCTTTATGAATAAATTAAGGACTCTAGGATGAAGCGAGGATAGTTGGGAGGATATTTGGGTAGGGTTTGGCCGATCCAAATGGCTTTGAATGTGTAAATTTGAGAGAAGGGGAAGTTCCCTTTTATAAGAGGGGTGAGGGAAACCTTAGGAAAATATTGAAATACTATTTTATAATAAAAATAATTTTCGATTTCTAATGGATCGAAAATTAATTATTTAAAGTATAAGGTATGGATGGGTCGAAAAACACTCAAAAAATAGGTTTTAGACAGGTTTGGGTCACTATATTAACCTTATCTTTTAGATATAACTCTTAGTTAAATAGATTGACATTTACCATGCCTCTTTGTATTTTTATATTATATGGTTAATAAACTTACTATAAAATTTGAATATAACCCAAATTGGTTCATTAATGATACACCTATAATTATATAAGTCTTTTGGATGAACCTTACATTTTTGAAATTATCATATCTACCAGTAATATTGTATTTGTTTTAAAAACTCATTTATGTCAATTTTGACATTATTTAATAATTGATTTTTGTCAAAGTGATAACAAATTCATTAATTATAAATAAATAAATTTAATCAACCCTAACATGTCATATTCACATATAATTTTTTTTAATGAATCAAAACTTTAAAATTATATTTATTTTAGTATTTATAATATCATTTATTTGATTGTTTCATTAATTAGGAAAATACTGCATCATTATTGTGTCATATATAAATATATTTATTTTATGTCTAAATATTATAAATAAAATATAATGAGGTATTAAATCTTTTTATATTTATAATTACTATTTATTGTTTAATAGATCAATTATTTGACCTCATATAAAAATTGTTTTACTAAAAGATATTTGCTTATGTTATTTTTGTCTTTACTTTAGATTATTTAATATAAAATGTCATTATCACTCCCAAGTGGCTCTGTGGGGTCCCAAAATAGACCCAAGGATGTAGAGGGTCGGAAATATATCATCTGATAGGGTTAGATCATGTGTTAAGGTAATTTAATATTATTATAATATTATTTTTAACCATATTTACCGGATTTACCCCTTTAACCACGGTAAATAACATATTTACTGAAGTAAATATTCCTAATATCTAAAAATAAATGTTACCTATTTACAAAATTTAGACCTCTTGATTATAAATATGGAATCCATTTTACCAAATTCAAAACACATAAGTGGCATAAATGAATTTGAATTTAATTCCTGTTGTCAAAACAAAAAGCGTTTTTGAATGAAATAATAACTATCAAAAGATTGATACTTGTTTATGTCCAGTTTAATCATGAGATTACATAAAATGGATTAAATTATATTAAATGATAAAAATATAATCTAGTGATACTTAAAAATCATTCAAATGTATAATTTAACACTATAAATTTTTTCGATTAAAAAAGATGTTTTTAATTAAAATTTAGTATTTTCACTATTTATCAAAAATTGAAAGTTTTCAGAAAAACACCAAAAATTTACCCTAAGATAATTTCGATATTCCTAATCCAAAAATGAAATCCTTTTTGAATGATAAAATTTATAAAATTCCAAAAAAGTGGGTATTACTATTCATAATGACTAGTTTGATTGGTCGCGGTGTGTTAGAATCTCGAAGTTGCGTACAATGCAAGCTATTGAATTATTCAAAGGGAAACGTACCATATAATCTTGGGGTGTTACATTCTCCCATACTTCAAATAATTTCATCCTTGAAATTTCTATAATATTACTGCATAAAAATACTCGGGTGGTTTTTCATCATAAGTTCCTCAGGTTCCCACATTGCCTCTTCCATCTTATGGTTTCTCCATAGAACTTTTACCAGACGAGTCATCCGGTTTCTCAACACTTGTTCTCTGGTATCAAGAATTTTCATAGGCTCTTCACAATAAGACAAATCAGGTTCTAGTTCAATTTCCTCATAGGTGAGTATATGCGTTGGGTCAGGCATGTATTTTCTCAACAGTGATACGTGGAACACATCGTGAACTTTTGAGAGACTTAGAGACATTTCCAACCAGTAATCTACATCCCCAATTCATTCTAGAATTTCGAAAGATCCGATTTACCTGGGACTTATTTTACCCTTCTTACCGAATCGTATAACTCCCTTCCATGGAGATACCTTCATGAAAACATGATCTCTTACCCAAAATTCCAAATCCTTCCTTCAGTTATTGGCATAGCTCTTCTGTCTAATTTGTGCTGTTTTGATGTGGGTTTGGATAACCTTCACCTTTTCCATCATTTCCTCAACAAGTTCTGGTCCTATGTGTTTTCTTTCACCAACATCATCCCAAGAAGTTGGTGTGCAATATCTCTTTCCATATAATGCTTCATATGGTGCCATCTGAATACTTGAATGGAAGCTATTGTTATAAGAAAATTACACCAGAGGTAAATTTTAATCCCATATACCTTGAAAGTCATGTGAGCAAGATCTAAACCTATCGTCTAAGGTTTGAATAATCAGTTATGATTGTCCATTTATTTGAGGGTAGTAGGCAGTGCTCAAACGAAGTTTAGTATCTAGGGATTTCTGAAGAATTTTCCCGAATCTTGATGTAAAACAGGGATCACGATTAGAAACAATCGATAGGGGTACACCGTGAAGTCTTAAAAATTCATTAATATAAAGTCTTTCTAAACGTTTAAGTGATAAATCTTCTATTATATCAAGTAAAAGTGATGACCTTGTAAGACAATCAACAATGACCCATATTGCATAATATCTTTTA
This sequence comes from Viscum album, assembly GCA_963277665.1. Taxonomy (NCBI): domain Eukaryota; kingdom Viridiplantae; phylum Streptophyta; class Magnoliopsida; order Santalales; family Viscaceae; genus Viscum; species Viscum album. The sequence goes on from OY728123.1 coordinate 655,974,682, forward strand.
GGAGTCTTTGGTTTTCCCATGATAAAGTCCATCGTAATATTATCCCATTTCCACTCAGGTATGGGAAGAGGTTGCATGACTCCTCTAGGATATCGCCTTCTAGCTTTCACTTGTTGAAAAACCATACATCTTGACACAAAATCATAAATCTCCCTCTTCATGTTGTCCCACAAAAAACGTTCCTTCAAATCTCTATACATCTTAGTGCTACAAGGGTGTATAGAGAAATTGGAGCTGTGAGAATCATCTAAAAATTCCCTTTTAGATCGTTTATATTAGGAACACAAAGTCTCTTCCCAAATTTCAAAATCCCATCTTCATATACGAAGTCGAAAAATCTCTCATCATTCACAGATTTAATCTTCTTTTGAAATTCCTCATCATCAGCCTGAGAACTTTTTATCCTTTCTGGTAATGATGGTTTGGAAACCATTTGAAAAAGCATTGAAGTTTCACCTTCCATCGTTATTCCCATATCCATCTTTACTAGATCCATGAAAATAGGATCCCTTTCAACTCACATCTTGTTCAAAACTCCATGATCCTTTCTTCTCAAAGCATATTCCACCTTATTTGCCTTCCCTGGGTGGTAGTGTATTGGGAAATCATAATCCTTTTTGTAGTTCAAGCCATTTCCTTCACCTCATGTTGAGTTCTTTCTATGAGAAAATATACTTCAAACTCTTGTGATCAGTATATATCTCACATTTTTCACCATATATATAATGTCTCCATATCTTCCAAGAAGAGATTATAGCTGCTAACTCAAGATCATGAGTAGGATAGTTTTTCTCATGAATTTATAGCTATCATGATACATAGGAAATGAATCTATCATTATGCATAAGGACACAACCAAGTCCTTTCTTTGAATCATCACTATAAATAACAGACCCATCATTCCCTGATGGTAGAGTCAAGACAGGAGCATTGAATAATCTTCTATTTAGTTCTTCAAAGCATTCTTCACACTCTTTTATCCAAACAAATTTAACCCATTTACGTGTGAGCTTTGTTAATGGGTTAGCCAACTGGGAAATATTCTGAACGATATGTCAATAATAACCCGCTAAACCAATAAAACTGCGTATCTCAGTTATACTCATTGGTGCTGGCGATATAATTTATTTCTTCTAAGAGTCTTTAGAATAATTGGCAAGTGATTTTCATGATCTTTTTATCTTTTGGAGTATACCAAGATATCATTTATAAATACCACTAAAAATTCATCAAGATATTCCTTAAAAACTCTATTTATTAGATCCATGAAGACATAAGGTGAATTAGTCAATCCAAAAGGCATTATTGTAAACTCGTAATGCCCGTACCTAGTTTGAAATACTGTTTTCGAAATGTATTCCTTTTTTCACACACAACTGATGATATCCAGATCAAAGGTCATTCTTTGAAAAATATTAAGCTCCATGAAGTTGGTTGAATAAATCATCAATATGAGGTAGGGGATACTTGTTCTTTATTGTCATAGCATTGATCTCCCTGTAGTCAATGCACAAACTCATAGATCCATATTTCTTCTTAACAAAATGAACAGGGGATCCCCATGGAGAAACCCTAGGGTGAATAAATCCCTTATTACTCAATTAAAATAGTTGTTTCTTTTGTTCCACTAATTCCATAGTGGCCATTCTATAAGGGGTCTTCGATATGGGCCTTAAACTAGGAATTAAATCGATGGAAAACTTAATTTCTCATTCTGGAGGATGTCCAGGTAAATCTTCTAGAAACACATCAACATATTCTTGCACAATATGTACGTCCTCTATTTGAACATTCCTTTCCTCTCCCATAGTTATTTCATTCTCCTCCTCCCCAATAATTGAATTTAGTTGATCTATTAGGGGTGGATCTAGATAAGAATCAGGCGGTGATGTTTTTACTCTAAAGATAGGGTACTCCTTATCGTCATCGAGAATTGTAACCTCCTTCTTCTTACAATAAATTTTCAAATCATTGCCCGAAATCAAATCCATACCAAGGATTATATCAAATTCAATCATGGGTATGATGATAAGATAAGCAGATAAAGAACATTTATATTCCCTAATGGGAACTGATTCACAAAAATTTGTTGCAATGATACTCCCCTTAGGTGTTTTGACTAACAACTCCCTTGTTAAGTCAAATTGAAAATATCTAATTTTATTAGAAAACTGGGAAGACATGAAACAATGCGGTGATCCAGAATCAAATAAAGCATTTTCTAAACTTGAAGAAACCATTAAATTACCTGCCACTATGTCTTTTGGAGCTTCAACCTCAGCAGTAGTGATAACATAAGCTTGGCCTTGATCCCTTGGAGTTATTTGAGGTAAGTTCCCCTGACGCTTAGGATATTCATTTGCATAATTTCCCCCTTATCTACAATTGTAGTATTCAACATTAACAACCTCTTTATTCCCCTTGAAATCACGAGCTTGGTGGCCTTTTTCACCACACTTGTAACAAACTCCCATTCCTTCAGACAAGTACCAGGGTCTTTCTTCACACATTTATTGTAGGATGGATATTCAACTTTTCCCTTCTTTCCCTTATTTCCATTTCTAGAGTGTTCAATAGATCTCTTCTTCTCTTGCTTTTCTTTAAAGTCGTAAGACTTAGAGAATTATTTTTCTGTCTTGATAGTACATGAGACAATATGTTCGTACGAAGAGAAGGATTGTGAGACTAATGGTCTACGAAGAAATGGCTTTAACCCATAAAAGAAACTATTAACATTACTTTTTGGGTTACATATATAATCTCCAACGTGACTATCTAACCTTGTAAAGTTATCTTCATACTTTGTGACATTCTCATCCTCCTTTTTCCTCAGACTCAAAAATTGTCTTTCTATATCTGTTCGATGGTCATGAGGAAATTATTTTTCTAAGAATTTTTTTAAAACTCCCTCAATTACATATTTAATACTTCACCATCTTCCTTTGTGTTTTGAATCAATGACCACCATTGATCAGCATCTCCAGTGAGGCAATAAACTGCCATGATAACCTTTTCCCTTTCCCTACTCCCTAAGGTGTGGAATATTTTCTCTAAGGAATTTATACATTGCTCATCTACTAATGGATTTTCCCCCATTTAATGTTGGTTGTTGTTTCCTCATGAAGCGGTCTAACATTGATCCTCCACATTGTGGATCATGGTGCTCCATACGGGTAAGGTTATTATTTATAACCTATGTGAGTTGTCCTAGTATGGTGATAAGATGATCCTCACCGGTTTCATCACTAGCTATGCTATAATTAACTTTAGTAGAAGGGAAATCCCTACATGGATTAAGTGCATTGATACGGTTTCCATTCCTTCTACTAGGCTTCATTTCTAAACAATGGAATACACTAGATTAGTTTATGAATCGCAATACATAAATCCAAACTTTTAAAATAATTAACATAAATTGAACAGTTTATGGATATAATCCATAACCATATTTTTTTTTATTTTAGTAAATATATACTCATAAACCCTTCATTATGGTTTGTAAAGAAAATGAGAATTATCCTAATCATATCTTCCAGGAGTGTCATTACCAAGAGTGCAGCAAGGCCCGTTGTTGTGCACTAGTTCCTGTTCAAGTTTAGCTCAAAGCGGTGTTTTTGGGTTTTACCCATAGGTACATCTATGCCAGAGCCACCTCTACATGATTGTATCCAGACAGGGATGTGTTTCTTGGAAAACTCATAAAATATATACAATTACAAAATTCTAATAAGTTGTTATATACTAATCCTCAAAGTCTATATTAGGGTAATGTTCTCTAACCAGAGATTATCTAAATCTAGTTTCCAAGGTTTGTACTAAACTTAATCTGATAACAACTGTAAGGACCAAACCCCAGAAGCCCAGAGTCAGTGCATTATTATGTATCATTGGCATGATTACAAAAGATCAAGTCTTGAAAGACCGATTAGTTTAGTAGCCTTGGAAGTACTAGATACATTCATAAGGTTTACATTACATCATAAAATGGAAAAATACAACAAAATTGTTTCCATAGAAAACACTGAGATCCCATAGACTATCCTTATATGTTAGTTATAATATACTTCTTCACATCCTAGAAAAAATAAAACATAGAAAGGGGTGAGATCAGATGCTCGGTAAGGATAATAATAAAGAAGAAACTTTCATAAATAAGCATTAACATTTAAGGCAATATATAAAACTAAAACAAAATCCATTTCAACATAAACTTCATAATAATATGGAAAATATAAATCAAAATAATTCCATTTACTTACTCACATGTAAATTCTACTAGTTGAATAATCACATGCAATATCAATATCCACTTTCATAATGATGGAATGTATAATGCCAGACTTCATCACCACATAGTCAAGGCCTTGTGCCAAGACTACAAATAAGATTTTTTCAAGGCCTTATGCCAAGACACTAGTTTTCTCATGAGACCTACCGATGCATCGAGGAGCTATAGTGGGCTCCACCTTTCACATACTAATTCCAATGCATTCCTTATATGAAATGTTTTAAACATAACATAAACATTCTTATTAAAACTAGCATAGGAAATGTCAATACTTTATCCATAAACCATTAATGGTAGAAAAATTACACATACACAGTCAAACATAACACAAAAACTTAAATACAAAATGGAATATTTTTATCATAATAAATAAACTTAAAACTATATTAAAATCCATTAAAAGATGTTGACATAGATGAAATCAAAACTGTTTGAGAGAAATATATCATTATTCTTTTGATATCATTTAAGGTTACGTAATTATAAAAGAAAAAAATTATTTGAAAATATTAATATAATCTCGTAAGGGAAGCTTTTATGATGTGATAATGGTAGAATATAGCTACACCCGCTGTATAAGTTAAAAATAACATTCTTTCCTTAATTTTGTCGAAAAAGTCATAAAGTAACTTGTTTGGAAAACAACAGAAAGATTCCTTTCAAAATGTATAAGGTCAAATAAGGGTATAAATTAATTTAACCCATAGTCTAGGAAGTATTAATATTTTTTTGGAATACATTTTTATGAAAACAGGGATGTGGATGATAAAGAGGTCCCAGTAGATGATTACATATAAAAAACCTTGAATAATGAAGAGGTTGTTGAATTAACCCTTAACTTGTAATTTTACTTGTTTGAGGGTAGGTTAACATCATATATAATGGTGAAATAATTTTTATTAAAGTATACAACAATCATATACATTAATATGATATCATATTTGATCTTTTAATATTCATTTGTTAATAATTTTTTAGTATTATCGTCATTTCTGGTGTTAACTGATTCATTTTCCTTTATATACTTTTTTACGTATGTAATGTTTGTTATAGATTGGATGTATATTATTCATATTCATAATGATATTAAGTCTCTAAATTTTTTTTTTAATCATTAAATGAAAATTATTATTTAATGGATATTGTAGGGAATGAATCTCATTGCGTTCGTGGAGACGATAATCCGTACGTACGCACGAGTGACAATATCATTATTTTGATAATAAAATAATATATAATTGGATGTAATATCATATATAAAGAATAATTATTATGTTATATTTATTATTTTCATCATTTATACCCATTATTATACCCATCTAAATGATGAAGTGTTTTAATAACAAACTACACCACGACGTGGAGACGGTAAGCCGTACATACACACGTATGGTGACATGTCATTCAAAGGATGGATATAATAATGAATATGGTCATACCATTTTTATAATAAAATAATATTATATAGAAGATACTGGAGTTATTATTTTATAATGGAAAGAACAAATAATTATGAAGTGGGAGAAGAAAAGAACTTGAAAGAGGTGATGAAATATTTACCTCTTCTTCGGGTTCTTCCTTTTGATTTGAACAAAAGGGCTCCTTAAGTTGGATTTATGAATAAAGGAAGGACTATAGGATGATGGTAGGATAGTTTAGAGGATATTTGGGCATGGTTTGGCCAATACAAATGGCTTTAAAGGTGTTAATTGGAGAAAAGGGGAAGTGCCCTTTTATAAGAGGGGTGAGGGGCACCTTAGGAAAAGATTGAAATACTATTTTATAATAAAATAATTTTCGGTTTATAATGGATCAAAAATGAATTATTTATAGTATAAGGTGGGTATAGGTCTAAAACCACTCATAAAAGATTTTTTAGACAGGTTTGGGTCACTATATTAACCTTATCTTTTATATTTAACTCTTAATTAAATAGTTTGACATTTACCATGCCACTTTGTATTTTTATATTATATAGTTACTAAACTTACTATAAACTTCTATGAAAAACCCAAGTGGTTAATTAATGATACATAAATAATTATATAATTTATTTGGCTGAACCTTAGATTTTTAGGATTATTATATCAACCAATAATATTGTATTTGATTTTAAAAACTCATTTATTTCAATTTTAACATTATTTAATAATTGATTTTTTTAAATTCCTAAAAACATTATTACTTCAAAATAAATACATTTAATAAACCCTAACATGTCATTTTAACCTATAAATTTTTTTTAAGGAATAAAAGCTTTCAAATTATATTTATTTTAGTATTTATAATATCATTTATTTGATTGTTTCATTAATAAGGAAAATACTGAATCATTATTGGGTCATATACAAATCTATTTATTTTATGTCTAAAAATTATGAAGAAAATATCCTGAGGTAGTAAATAGTTTTAGATTTCTAATGAAAATTTATAATTGAATAGATCAATTATATAAACTCATATAAATTTTTTTTACTAATAGATATTTTCTTTTTTTATTTTTTTCTTTACTATAAATTATTTAATATAAAATGTCATTATTATTCCCAAGTGGCTACATGGGGTCTCAAAATAGACACAAGGATGTCCATGGTTAGAAATGTATCATCCAATAGGGTTAGGACACAGTTAGGGTAATTTAATATTATTATAATATTATTCTTTTAAACTTACTTACTTGATTTAACCCTTTAACCATGGTAAATAAAATATTTACTGAAGTAAATATTCCTGAGGTTTAAAAATAAAAGTTACCTATTTAAATAATTTAGACCTCATGATTCCAAATATGGAATCAATGTTCCTAAATTCAAGACACAGAAGTGACAAAAATTAATTTAAAATTAATTCCCGTTGTCAAAATAAAAAGCGTGTTTTTATGAAATAATAACTATCAAAATATTGACACTTGTTTATGTCTAGTTTAATCATAAGATTACATCCAATGAATTAAATTAAATTAAATGATAAAAATATAATCTACTGATACTGAAAAACCATTCAAATGTATAATTTAAAACTATAAATTATTTCGATTAAAAAAGTTGTTTTCAATTAAAATTTAGTATTTTCACTATTCATCAAAACTTGAATGTTTTCAGAAAAATACCAAAACTTCACTCTAAGATAATTTTGATATTACAAATCCAAAAATAAGTTCCATTTTAAAAGATAAAATTTATAAAATTCTAAAAAGTGGTTATTACTATTCAGAACGGCTAGTTTGATTGGTCGTGGTGTGTTAGAATCTCGAAGTTTCGTACAATGCAAGATATTTCATTATTCAATGGGAAATTTACCGTAGAAGCTTAGGGTGTTACAATAAATGTATTTATATGTAAATAAATGAATTATAAAGGAAAGTTTATGTATATTTTTTACTTTAATTTATTTTCTAGTGGAATATTTTTTCATATTTTATAAGGAATGTGTTTTGACTTTATTTAGAAAGGGGAAAAAATAATATTCTATTTTAACATATACAACATCAATAAAATTTAACACCACCGTATCCATTATATAATGTTTGTATTATTTTATAATATTCAATATTTTATTCAAAGGATATACCTCCTTCCCTTTATTCTAGGTATTTTATTTTTGAAGGCGAGGTTTTAATAAAAGTGATATGTTAATATCAAAAAATATTTTACATATGGGTTTAAAATGATATTTTTTTGAGTTTTGTAATGTAAATGAAAGGTTTTATTTGTTTTATCAATGTTATAGTCCATGGACATTTTCTATGAATGACGGGTGAGCCCAATATAAATTTATAATGAATTGGGTAATAATTATGTTCTCTAGAACCTTATGTTGTAATTAACCGACACTACTGGAAATTAGACCTTTCCCAACGCTTCTATACCAACGGTTTGAAAAAACCGTTGGTATAGGTCCCCTTTCCCAATGGTTTGGCCAAACCATTAGGAAAGGCCCCCAAATTGGACACTTATCCCAACGGGTTGGCCAAACCGTTGGGAAAGGTAGACCTATCCCAACGGTTTGGCCAAACCGTTGGGAAAGGCCCCCCAAATTGGCCACTTTTCCCAACGGTTTGGCCAAACCATTGGGAAAGGTAGACCTATCCCAACGGTTTGGCCAAACCATTGGGAAAGGTCCCTAAATATGCCACTTTTCCCAACGGTTTGGCCAAACCGTTGGGAAAAGTGGGCCAAAAATTCAACATTCTTCCCAGAATCAAAATCACAACCAAATACCTATACCAACGGTTGTTAAAACCGTTGGTATAGGTACTTCCATTTTTTATCAGACCTTCGTACCGAGAACATTATATAAATCAAAATTTAAAATATTTATGAGAATACATATATATATTTATGTAATTATGATCACAAATGTCATGTTAGGTTAGTGGTTGAGTCGTTCAATGATAAATGAGGGGTCCTGGGATCAAATCCCAGCGAATGTTTTATTTTTGGAATTTAAATACCAACGGTTCCATTAACATTGGTATAGATTTCATATTACCTATACCAACGGTTTCCAAAACCATTGGTATAGGTCTATACCAATGGTTTTTGGAAAACCGTTGGTATAGACCTATCCCAATGGCTTACTTGGCTACGGTTCTCCAAACCGTTGGTATAGGCTATACCAACGGTTTGGAGGCCTATACCAACGGTTCCAAACCGTTGGTAAAGGTTAGTTTTCCAGTAGTGCGAGCATGTTATTCTATTTAAAAGGGTTGTATAAAGACAATTTATTAAGGAAACTTCATGAATTTTATATATTTTCTAGTGAGTTTTCATGGAAATATTTTTATTTCACATGGTAAGTTAATTATCTTTTATTTTAAAAGAATGATTTTGGTCTTTTAGGAAAAATAGTATATTTTTAAGGAAATTTTTTAAGAGTCTTATTGTTTCTAGAAAACACTTATGATTATGATTTTATGTTTATGTTTTATTAAAATAAATTTTATAAAAAAACATGTCTAATAAAGTTGATTTCATGTGTAGGAAAATGACTATTTTAGATCAAAGTTTTTATGTTAAAGGAAAACTCAATGTTATTGTTTCATGGATTTGAAATAGTTTAAGTGATTTATTTTTTCCTTTTTATATATCCCATACTGAGATATTTATGCTCCTCCCAAATTATAATTTTTTTCATAGGGTTTAAGGATAAGTATGAATAATGATGAATTTAGGTTGAAAATCTTGAAGATATTTAATTAAAGTAAAACATGTTTCATTTTAAAAGTATTGCATTATTGAAAAATAGATACTAAGTGAAAGTGATTATATTTTATTTTGTAGTTTTTATGTATGTTTTATGACCATATTATATAAAATTATAAAATTGAAAATATCTTTGGGAATGGAACAAAATTAATTAATCTTTAAAAATTAAATTATGATTTTAATAAGATTCAGGTTCATACAGCTGGTTTCAGATTAGGGGTTAGATAATTTTATCAATTAGGATAATATATTTATATTCCCTTAATGGATTATAATTTTTATCTATCATGATATAAAATTTTAATATTACTATGTTTATTTATCTAAACCATGTTTGGTTAGAATGGGTTTCCATAGAGGAAACATGGAATATGATGTAGGAAGGCATCAAGAGGAAAATATTTTTTCAAATCTACAATCTTAAATGGTTATAATTTGAATTGGGTAGTTTTTTTTCCATAATGGGTTTGATGAAAAAGGCTCTAAATAGTGGTGGTATCCATCCTAGAGAGTAACTGCCTTTACTATACTGTAATTTGTATATAGCGGATCATTTCCTAAAGTAGAACCCTCCAACATTTGGTGAATAATCTACACATATGATATCTGAAAGATGAAATAAAATCATAGAGAAAATGTTAATAGTCATGGGTTGTTGATAACATTAAAAGGAAGCTCTTTCTATTTAATTTTTTAAATTTGAAGCTGATCAGTGGTGGTCAAAGGTAAATAATACTAGAGAAAGAGAAGAGATACATTCCCTGGAATGAGATGAATTTAATAATATTTTCCTCAGGAAATATTTTCTTATGGATATTAAAATTAAGATAGAAATAAAATACTGGGAGTTTTTGAAGAATAAGGAAGACTCAATGGATTTATATGAAAAAACGTCACCTAATTGGAATGGTACAAACCAAGTTATATCTGAGATATTGATAGAAAAAATATTTTACTTAGTATTTATGCCAATATATCAAAGGGAATAAGATTCTCATTAATTTAAAAGTTATTAGAAATTTTTTCCTTGTGTTGAGAAGGCATAAATAAAGTTTTCTGATGATATTTTGTTCTATAAAAACAAGCAGAAAAAGTGTTCCATGTTATAGGTAAATGGGAAGCATCCGTTGAGTAAATCCAAAGGTAATAAAATAAAATTTACATACTATGATTAGTGTGGTAGAAATAATCCTAGAAAATATCTTATTTAATATGGTAAGTTTATGATGTTGTAAATTCAGAGATTTGTATCATGACTACAAAGAAAAATATCACAATAATGATAAAATATATAATGAAAGGCTAGGATTAAGATGATTTAATTGTAATGAATATGTCATTATGCGAGTAATTGTATAAAGGTAGGAATAAATTATGGAATTTATCAAGATCGAAATAATAAAGGTGTGGCCAAATACTTTAGGAATATTTTAGAATTTGTTTCACCATACAAGGATGTGGTTTCAAGTACACTACTTGTTTATTCATATTATTACAATGTATTGTTTGATTCAAGGTTTACACATTAATTGATTTCTTAGAAATTTACTAGTAAATTTGAAATTTCACCTCAATAGATAAAGCCAATTTTTTTAGTAAAAACACATGTGGGTAGTTTTAAGGACAAAATAAATTATATAAATCTTCCTGTTTTTGTTTGTGGAAAGGATTTACCTACCAACTATTTTGTCTTTACCCTATAGTTTTGGATGCTATTTTGGATATGGATTGGATTTCTATTTATCATGCTAAGATAAATTATGGAGATAAATAAATTTTTAATGAGTTTCAATTTGTATAAAATAAATAATTCAAACCTATGATAAAAAATAAAGAAGTTATTAAATTTATTAAATATATAAATTAATGTTTCATTGCAAATATTTTTTAGAAGAAGGAAACTATTCAAAAATGGATACATTCCTATTGTAAATTAATATATAGAATTATTTCCTAATTAATTTACTTGTATTATACCTAATTTGTAGATTGGATTTACTTTTTAATTAGTTCATGATGATAATCTAATATAAAAACCTCCTAATAGAATGGCTCAGGTAGAAATTATGGAATTGAAAATGCAGTTAAAAGTGTTTCAAGATAAATAATTCATTTATCCAAGAACTTCACCTTGGGGTTCTTCTATTTTATTTTTTAAAAGGAAATATTGTTCCATGATGTTTTTCATTGATTATCATACATTAAATAAAATAACTATAAAGAATAAGTATCAGTTTACTCATATAGATGACTTGTTTGATCTGCTCTTGGAAGATCAATATCTTTTAAAGGTTGATATAGGTTTGGGTACCGTCAACTATAGGTAAAAGTGGATGAAATTTTAAAAACAAAATTTTAGACTATTTAGGTTCTTTATGAGTTTGTAGTTATGAAATTTGGGATAAAAAATTCTCTATTTTTATTTTAGACCATATGAAAAGATTTTTCTAGGAGTTCTTGGATGAATTTGTGGATATGTTTATTGATTACATCCTAATATATTCTAAAATATATGATGATCATGAGTATAATTTGATAATTTTTCTACAAAAATTAAATAAAATGAATTTATATGGAAAATTTGTTAAATGTGAATTCTATTGGTGATATTTTTCATTCCCTATACTTGTTGTAAATAAAAATGGAATAACTATTGATGTAGTTAAAACTAAAGTGGTTAAGGAGTGGATATTTCCAAAAATTTCATATAGATTTATATTTTTCTTGGTTTGGTGAGTTTATTTAGAAAATATAATGAAAAATTTTCTTGGTTATCTATCCTACTAACTAATTTAACATGAAAATTGTTAAATTATTCTAGAAAAAAAATGTGATTTATGTTTCTAAGACTTAAAAAATAATATTAATGAATGATCCAGTTTTGGACCTTCCATATATAAATAGAGAATTTATTTCCTATATTGATGCTTCTTTTAAAGAAATTGGTTGTTTTCTAATGCATAATGACCAGTAATTACTTATGATTCTTGAAAATTGAATATTCCTGAGATAAATTATCATGCACATGAACTTGGATTGTTATAATTAGTGTTTTATTTAAAAATATATAGATATCATTTATATGGTGTAAATTATGAAATATATACTAATCATATATGGTTTAACTATATATCCACTTAGATGGAGTTTAAACTAAAAAAAATAAGATAAATAAAACTAATTAAGGATTAAGTATTCATGATTAATTAACATCAAGGAAAAGAAAACAAAGTATCTAATTATTTAAGTTTCAAAGATAATGCATCATTAACTACACTATGTTTTGAACATGATCCTTTGGTAAATGATTTGATGAATATTTGTCGATAAATTGTGCATTCCAAAACCTCCTCTTTTTTGTTTCACATTTCAGTGAAATTATATTTTTATAATTTAATTATGGATGCTCATAAGAAGGATCATGTTTTGTAGGAAAAGGTAGAATCATTAAATAAGGTAAACTTGATAGATTTTAAAATTGATGAATAATTTTTTTCAGATTAGAAAATGGATTATGCATGCCTTGTGATTACCAGTTGAAGAGATAATTGTTGAGTGAAGCCTATAGTTTTCCATTTTCTATTCACTTTGGAATTACTAAGATGGATAGAGATATTCAAGAAAATTAATGGTGGGATGGAATGGAAATAGACATTTCTAACTTTACCAAGAAATGTTTGTTATATAAATAGGTTAAATAAGAATAAAAATAAATGAAGTAGATTCATCAAACTTTTCTACTTCTAGAGTAGAAATATGAAAATATATTTATGGATTTCAGGGTAAGATTTTAAAATACATCTCAAGTTAATAATACAATTTGTGTTATTAAAAATTTATTGAATAAATCAATATATTTCCAACCTATTTGAGATATAGTTTATTTAGATCTTCTTTCTCAAATATATATCAAGGATATAGTTAGGTTATATAGACTTACTCTCTCTATTTTATCTGACTGTGATCCTAGTTTCATCTCTAATTTTTGGAAAAGTATTTGAAATTGTTTTGTTATTGAATTAAATTTCAATACAAATTTTCATCCTAAATCTAATTGATAGTTAGAGAGAAAGATTTAGAATTTGTAAGACAAGATTTTATCTTGTTCAATAGATTAACAGTGAAGTTGGTATCAACATATTTCACAAGCCAAATTTTATTATAGTAACAGTTTTTATTCTAGTATACACATGGAACCTTTTGAGGAATTTTATGGAAATTGGTGTCAGACTGTAGCTTGTTTGGATGATGTAGGTGAAAGGATTTTTTTGGAACTAGATTTGGCCTAAGGAATAATTTAGAAGGTGAAGTTGATTCAACAAGATATGAGTATGGATCACATTAAGAATAAAATTTATGCTAATAAATGGAGGAAATATCTTTCATTGAAGGTGAAAAATCATTTTTTTTAAATTTTATCAATGGAAATGTGTTATGAATTTCATTAAAAAGTGAAAGTTAAATTTTTAGTTCATTTTATTAGATGAAATACTAGATAATTTTTCATCATTAGTTTACCAAATGTCCTTGAGTTCTAGTTTATCTCAAGTATATGACTTGTTTCCCATTTCATTGTTAAGAAAATATGTGTAATAAGTATATCATGTTTTGAGCCTCAAGGTTGTTTATTTGGAAGATAACCTTTATTATTGGGAATGTAATCATTGGGTTATTAAACATGGAGATAAGGTGTTATAAAATAATTTTATTCACCATGTTAATGTTTTATGAAAAAACCATATTATTTAAGAATCAACATGGGAATAAAAAAATGCAATGAAGGAGAAATACCCCCACTTGTTTAAGAAGTTAATAAAATTTTAAGGATGAATTTTTAAAAAGGAGGGTATAATGTGACAAAAAAAGTTAAATAGTAAATAAATTTCATTAATTATTAATATTCATTAATTATATTTTATAGATTTATATTCACTAAAATAATATTAAGTAATTTTCTATTTAAAATGGAAATATTTTTGTTCTTTCCAAATTTGTTTACATATATTATATGGTTTTATATAAAATATATAATTAAGAATTTGAAATTATGAATTTTGAAAAATTACCTTTATTTTTTATATCATCATGTCAAAATTAACTTAAATTGATATTTTGGTAATTTTCTGAAAATATAGTTATTTGGATGGATAATAGAAAATACGAATTTATGTTGAAAAATTTCTTTCTATTTCAAGAATTTACATAGTTTCATTTTGTATTAAAATGGTTTAAAAGTAAAATTTTTTCATATATATTTTTAATACTCCAATTAATATCATTTTAATGAATTTATTCATGATTTTGGTACAAACACTTTTTACACCTAAGAAGACATTTTTTTGGAAAACCGTTTTTCATCGCGTCTTATGGGATTAATTTTAAATTAAATTCTTCCACTTGGATGAATTTAATTTTATAAAATGTATTCTATAAATTTATTTATAATAATTAATATTATTTAATATTTTCAACGTAATTTTTTTTTCATAATTTGTAGTAAAAACAATAAAAATTGTTTATAGGGTTAAGATTAAAACCGAGGGATTAAATTAAAAAAAGGGTTAGAATGAGCTAAAAACTTTTATACATACTATTTTATGGATATTTGTTTACCTTTTATCATGTAATATTTTTAAATGGTCTTTTTTAGATCCATTTTTCTTGATTAAGTCATTAATATTTTTTCATATTTTGAAAAATTCCATGTGTGTCCTATCCTCTACTTGTAAAAGGACACACCTATCCTCCCAACTTTACACTTAAAAGTCCATTTTTGGAAAATATATACAAAAATTCCTTATAAAAATCCCTACCTATATACTATATTCCATTTTTTATTATAAAAACCACCTTAGGTGAAAAAAGGTGTAAACCTATTTAGGTTTTCTGAAGTAGAGGTAAAGCACTTAACTATGTGTTTTTATTTTTTTTCTTATCTTTTATCCTTAAAACCTCTATTCACCATTCCAATGTAATAAAATAATTATAAACTATATAATAAGATGTTATTATGTTTATTGTATACCCTTTTCAAATATCCTCTTCCATCAAATGGGAAATGAAGCCATCATTCATGCATATGATAGAATACCTCCTCACAAATCAATGTAATTCGCTTTCCAACACCGATTATCATAGATGATTATAATGATTGATTTAATGTGAATGTATATATATATACATATATGATATTAATGACATAAATATAATTATATAAATAAAATATATCATCTATTTTCTTATTTTCTATTCCATTGAAAAATGATAATGTCGTTTGAGTATACTAGTGAATTACCACCTACATGAAGTGATGAGATTCATTTTTCATCACCACCTCACTTGGATGGTATAAATAAGTGTATCAAGGATATAATATTATATCTATGATATAATAATCTTTATAGAAGGATAAAATTATACTTACCTTCTCTCCTTCACACTCATTGAGAAATGGAAATGTTACTCATATGTATGTACAACCCACCATCTCCATGAGTGTAACAAAATTAATTTTTTCCTTACCATATTTCATAGTTGGTTATAAAATTATAAATAATGTATAAAATTATAATTATAACATTTTTAATATTATTTTAAGGATAAAATCATGACTCATTTAACCAAATTTAACCTAGAAAATTCCATTTTGTACTTATGAATGAAACATACTCCAAAGGTTTGAAGTAAAATTAATAAATTAAGTAATTAAGTATAAAATATATATATGTAAAATAAAAGGAATAATAATCTGGAAAAATTTTATTAATTAAATAAATAATTAATATATGTTTATTATTCAAGAATAAAAACAACAAACGTGACAAGTTGAACTCTAGATAAGTGACACTTTACATTAAAACCATATTTTAAATGTTTTAAAGATTTATTTTTAATTTTTTTTATTTAATATCCAGATTATTAAAAATAATTTTTTAAATGTAGTTTTTTTTAAAATTAATTATAAATTAATTTTTATGTCTTTTTAAATTTCATTCAAAGGTTTTCCAAATGATTTTTTTTACATATTTTATGATAACAAATATTTTAATACACCATAATTCATGGTTTATTACTTTAATATACAATTAATACAACACCAAAATATCATGAGGCCTAGTATATTTTGGTAATATGGTATATAGAATAACAAAATTCAATATAAAAAAATGTTATTTAAAAACCCTTTGAAAATTCTCTTAAAAAATCAATTTCTCTTCTAAAACTATATGGGATAACCTAGGGACATACTTCAGAAAGAGGTGAGATATAAAGCCCGGTTAGGAAATAATACAGGTATGGAATAAATTAATTAAATAAATGTGAGATAAGAGGTATATCAATGTTACATAATATGGTTGATAATCATCAAATTTAACATCGAAGAACGATATAAGATAATGACATGTGGGAAACACGGGAATATGGAAACAACATAAAACATGAATTCATAAGCATAAGTCAGAGATAACCACCGAGTCATCATAAAATAGTGTTAATATGATAGTACCCTTTTCACTGTACATGTAATATCCTGAGATAAAAAAATTATCCAATTAATCGATTGCATATATAATTCTGGGCCCAACAATGACATTTATATTTTGTACATACAAAGTGTGCCATATAGATCATTCAACATAGGATCATATTTCATCAAATTTAATCACATTATTAAGGAGTGTGGGTTAAATACATATAAGTCCCACATATATGAAATATTTTTACATATAGTCAAATATCACTGATTGGAAATGGAGATGGGAATTAACTACCCAAAGGTTTAGCATGAAAAAATCACATGATATTCTCCACAACATAATGTGGGAAAAAATGTTTCATGAAAGGGATAAATGAGAGTTAAATGGGTCTCTAATCACTTATAAATCATAATTAAAGTAAGTGGTATGTGAAAAACATATCCAAACATGAACAATTGGGAATCAAAAGGTATAATATAACATAGGTGATTTAATAAATAGGAGAAGGAGATGATCCCTTACCTTAAGAGGATTATTATTAAATACTGGGAGGAGATTATTATGAAGTTTAGAACACATTGAGAGGGATATAGAGAGGTAATTTCAGATTAAATTCATGATACAATAGTTTTTAGTAAATATTAATCGTATGTTTGATGAGTTTTTATAGGGAAAGAGAGGATTAATCTTTATTAATTTCCAAACATAGGTTTTGTAATATATATGATAAATTAATCCAAAAAATAACCATCCCGTGGGTTTTTGCAAGTTTTATACCAAATAGGAGTGTATATAATTATTTTACTAGGCTAGTAACTTAATTTCCAAACATAGGTTTTATAATCTTTATACCATTTAGTACATCAATTTTATGATTTTGTGAGGCCATAATACATAAAAAATAATTATATAGTATTTAATTTTTAAACAAAAATTAAACTATCTTAGAAAATTAAGAAACATTAATCATTGAATAATTTTGAAATGATGAAACAAAAATAATATTTATTTTATGAAAATAATTCTCTAAATATTATAATTTAAACTTCTAAATAAAAATTCTCATTTGTTAAAAAATACTACTTTTTGATAATAATATTTTCCTGAACCTTAAAAAAATTATATTTTTCTTTCTAAAATTATTTTATTATTTATATTTGAAAAATATTATTTCATAAAAATATTTTATTAAGATATAATTTATTTAAAATTTTATTTAATTCATCAAAAATATTTTCTTGATTGAAACTACACATATCCCAAAAATACAATTTGTATTTTCTTATATCAAAATCTATTATTTAGTCACTATAATGTAATAATAAAAGATAAATATAATCATTTATATGAAATTATAAAAATTCATTCTATTAGAGTCCAAATACATAGCCTACTAGTGACTTCCCAAGGTTAAGGTGTGTGATTTTGAGATTTTCCTAGGGTGGTTCGGTGAAAAATGTTTGGGTCATGATCTTGATGAGATTGAATTTATCCTATAAATGTTTTTTGTGCTTTAGTTATTTAATATAATATTATGATTGGTTATGTTCAAATCATAATAATACTATCTTACCTAGAAACTATGATTAATGGGATTCATAAGATATGATCCTACGGGTCAAGGCCATCTCCTCCTTTGTCCGTGTTAATTGGATTTATCACAACCACACACACACACATATATTTAACAGGACAGTGTAGCCGGAGGTAGAGCCCCTGGCCATTTATTAAAATAAAGGAAAAGACAGTAACAAGCAAAACAATCCCAACAAAGTCACATCAAATCCTCAAAATTACACCCCTTACCATCACCATGATTGACAGACTCTTCCTCCGTCACTGTTTCCCACACTACTCTAATGTGATCAAGGATCTTAATGGGGAAGATATATCATTTTATAATCTTCTTATTCTTGCCAAACCTCATGAATTTATTCTGTGATGATAAACAAATGAATACTTTATCTCTTACCCCAAACTCTCTAAGTCTCATTGATGATTTTTTTTATATATATTTTTTTCAACTTTGATAATTTTTCTTATGATGTTAAATGGTTTGAACATTATCCAACATATCTTAGAAAGTATCAGGTTCCATAATATTTTAATCTCTAAATTTATCATTAAATATTGGAGTGTGACACCTATTCCTATATAGTGCCTCATAAGGTTTCGTTTGAATGATATAATATAAACTATTGTTATATGAGAACTACACTAGGGGAAAGTGATGATACCGAAATCTTTGGAAATCCATTGAACATGATATTAACATACCCTATAGTGTTTTAATGGTTCTCTTAGAATTAACATCCATCTGATTTTGATAAGTAATAATGAATCCCAACTCTGTATCTAATGCTTTATAAAGGATTCTCTAGAACCTCAAGCTAAACCTTAGATCTCAATTAGTTACAATAGAGAGTGGATTTCTATGATGTCTTACCACTTACCTTATGTATATCTTAGTGAGTTGGTCAAGAGGGAAATATTCCTTGATAATAATGAAATACACTAACTTGGTAAAGTAATAGACTTCCTCCCAGATGCCATAATTGACTTTATGGGTTTTTTTGGGGGGTCCTATGATGGAATCCATGTTTAGGTTTTCCCATTTCCATACTATTATGGGAAATGGTTGCATCATACCCTTAGTATTTTTTAATTTATCCTTGAATTGTTTGTATACCAAGCATCATGATACATATTATATAATATACCTTTTTATATCATCCCACTATATTTTTTGCTACGAATATCTATATATCTTAGTGCTTCTTCGATGAATATCGAAGGATGATTTATTCACATTATCTCTAATGTCCCTCTATAGTTTTGTTTTTGATGGGAAACATATTCAGGTTCCAAACCTTATAAATCTATATTTTTCAAAGCTGTACTCTATAATATGTTCTACATTATTACGTAGCACCTCATCATCCTTATGATCCTCTCAAGAACATATGTATTAATAGTCATTTTAGAATGGTTGGTTGGAGATATTTTTATTATTCCCATGTCCATCTATTGTATGTTAAATAAGATTAGATCCCTTTATATTCTCATCATATATAGGGTTGTATGATCCTTTTTACATATATAATATTCCACTTTATTTAACTTCCTAAGTTGGTAATTGATTAGAAAATCATGTTCTATGATCATTTATATGAACCTTCACTAGAGCATATTTAGATCCTTTTATATGAATATATATTTGAGTCTATTATGATCTATATATATGTCATAGTTCTCCCCATAGAGAAAATAACTTCAAATATTCAGCATGAAGATCACTTTAACTAATTATACACTATAGGAAAATTAAAATTTCATGGTAGTTATAATGTTTTTAGAGGCAGTTTTAACCGCCGCTAAAAAAAAGTAATCCCCTCACCAGGAAAACTACCACTAAAAACCATATAACCACCGTGAATGCGCGCGAAAGACGGGACACTGTAGCGGCGTTTTTAACCACCGATAAATTTAAGACAATAGAGGCGGTTAGAACCTCCTCTAATAGAAAAATATTAACATTTATAGGTGGCTAAAACCACCGCTAAATATATATGTTATAGTTAGTGGCAGTTAAAATCACTGCGAAAAACAGATGTAAAAAAAGAAGAAGCATTTTCTGCAGCCCCTGTACCAATTCCCTAAAAAAACCAATCTAAGAATATCGAAACACCAACAAAATACATAATATAGTCAATTTGAGAAGATATGATTAACTAAGCACAACCAAATTCATTGTTCAGCGGTTAAAGGAATGCAGATAAACATATCACATGGCCACTAGACCTTTAGTCAAAATTATAAACAAGCATGTATGTAATATTTCAGGAAAACAATACCAAGCCTATGTTAGAGTTAGGATGGGAGTTAGTAATTGTGGGTCTTTCATGATTTTAGAGGCCTTTGAAAGATTTTACTAGATCAAAAAGCATTTAATCAATTCTCATTTAAAATAGAGATCATATGACAATGGTAGGAGGCAACACATGGAATTAATTATGGGTGTTTGAGTTTTATTATGGGATACTCATAAATTTGGGAATCAATGATTGCATAAGAAAATGATGATTCATCATTATCATCATCATCATTATTTTATTTAGAAAAATAGTAAGGTCAAAAGCAAAAAGCAACAAAAATACCCAAGAAAGGAGAACACCCCTCCGCCCAAGGGCGAGTTCAAGGTGGCCTAAAGTAATATAACCCCATCGCATCCCCTTTGATGTACTCCAGTCCTTTAGGATGAATGCTATGAGACGTGTGAATAATCCCAGCCTCCTCCTTGGGCATTTCCAGGGCACCTAGGTGGTCAGACACTTTGTTTCCCTCTCTCCAGGTATGCATCACTCGAGTTTGTTTGCCAATCAGATTCTTGAACCTCCTAATATCATAGCAGATCGACCATGAGGGAGTCTTGTAACCTAGATGGGAATTGTAAAAAATGAGGGAGTTGGTTTACACCTCTGTGGTCTTGATTCCATTCTGGTGGAAAATGGTGAGGCCGATCAGTAAGGATTTTTCCTCCGCCAGAAGAGAGGTACCACTTCCTAATTTGGCGGAGAAGGCGAAAAAGGTAGAGCCGTGATGATCCCGCACCACTCCTTCCCCCTTCATAGTCCCATGTAGACAAGATCCATTGGTATTCATTTTTAAGCCTGTGAGGGGAGACCTCCACTTCACCCAGGAACCACTCCCTGGCTGTACACTAGCTGTACCTTGGAATTGGCGCATGGAAGGAGCCTCTTTCAGAGAATTCACTGCTTTGTTGATATCCACAAGAAAGTTCATAGCCCAGGTGATAATAAGACGTGCCAAAACCACTGTACCCTCATGGATGGACGAGTTCCGAGCCCTCCAAATGCTCCAACACCCTGCCTGGAAAAGAACCGAACGATCCGTCCTTTATGGTCCTCCTCCTTCTCTACCACGGTACCATTGATCAAGGAAGCCACCAATATCTTAGTAGGGAGGGTTGGTCACCGTGAATTCCCCCAGAGCCACCCAAACCTCTTTCTTCCAGTCGATACCGAAGAAATGGTGGAAAAAGGATTCCTCCTTATGCACCTTACAACAAAAACATTTCGAAGAAAGCTGAATACTACATTTCCTCACGTTCTCATCCTTCGAGAGGGCTCTGTTCCTGAGTCTCCAAGCAAGGAAGTTGAACTTAGTTGGAACAATTGTGATTCAGATGATCTCATCCCATCCTCCCTGAAGTCTCTGTTCATGGACTGCGCGATGAAAATACTTTGAGGAGAAGTGCCATGAAGGAGTTGCGGTGAAAATTCATCTGTAGTCCCCAGAGTTGCTGATAATGACATTGAAGAAAGTCTGATGATCCTTTTCCAACACGGCCTCAATGAAGGGGGAAAATAGGCTGGATTATTTGAAGGGGATCAGTGGATCCGGGCACCTAGGTAAGCCCAACTCCGAGCCGCACCAATTCTGATGCCAGAATGAAATGTCCCCTCTCCCTTTCATCTAACGTGAAAGTGAGCAGAGGATATCCACGATGGGGGAAATTACAGGCCAAAGGTGACTCCCACTCTCCAATCCATTGCATTAGCTAATGTACGGGTGCATGGAATCCCCCCAAAGCATGCGACCTTCCAAAGAACTCCATGCAATCCTAGCATTCAAGTAGTAGATCGAATCTTTCAGGTTACACACACCAACTCCTCCTTCTTCCACCAGTCGCAACAACTTGCTCCACGCCACCCATTGCTTCTTCACCTTGGTTTGTGGATCCCAAATGAACTTGGCTAAAGATCTATCGATGAACTTGATGACCCCTTTGTGAACCCTATTGGAAGCGAGGGCGTGGAGGGGCGACATCACCAGGATACTATTAACCAAGGTGATCCTCGTGCCAAAGGATAGAAAACATTTCTTCCAATTAAAGACTTTGTCATTGATCCTTACAGATAGGGCATCGATGTCCCGGATCCTGAGCCTACTCACTGAGATGGAGCGCTCGGTGTGAATCATGGACTGTAGTGAGAAAATATTTTGAAGAAAACCAATGTAACTTTTTAGAGTCACATGGGATCATGGAAGTACACATGAAGAGTATTACAAGTGATAATATGATGCACAAGATCAATAGCCCAAGTTTTTTCAGTGTGAAATATAGAGGCAATACTCAAGGATGATAAACCCTCAGAGGGGGGGATTATAATGACTTGAAGTTTTACAGGGGCCTTAAGCCTTAAATTATACCCTTCTTTAATTGTTTCTGAGTTATGATTTTATTTGGTTAATTATTAGTTTGTTTGTTTTTGGGTTTTAAGCTTTATAGAGGCCTCTAGATGGTTGCATGATAGGAACATGGTCATGGAAAACCATGTGGGTCTCCCCAAAAAACCATGTGTCTTGGTTGAAGAAGGATACTAGGTGGGGTAAGGTTGGAACATAGTTAGAGATGATCATGAATCATTTACCTTGAAATATATGTGTCTCAGAATAGTGGAAAAAATAATTGTTAGCACACAATTTACCAAATTTGAATATTCATTCGTGGACAATGTGCTAGAATCTCATATTTAAATAAGGAAAAATGGAGAGAAATGAGTCTTATGGAAATTAGAAAAGAACAAGAGTATCATGAATACTAGGGAAAGTAGAAAATTTTGAGGTTTAATATTTTTAATTATTAGAAATGGAAATGTAGTGGTAAATTCATTGGGCTAGAAAATGTTGGATATAGGAGAACTGATTTCATTAGTTGATTAGAATATCTTATCTTCACTGTAAGACTAGTTTGTGGGTGTAGTTGAGGGTTTAGGGGAATCGATGTGGGTATCCTTATAGATAATGTCTTCATGGGTTAAACAAGTAAATACAAGTTAGAATATTGTTCTGGAATGTATCTTGATGTGTGATAGGTTGGAAGAATATGAAACTATTTCAGGATTGAATTTTGATATAGATGGAGTGTTTATAGTTCGTAGAATGGTAATGGTCACATATTCCATGAGAGATGAATTTATGAGATCTTATAATGCTTTGAAGTGGGATGTTCACCCAAGGCCGAAAAACCTAAAAAATTTAGGAAAAATGAATCAAAAAAATGAATCACAATAATGAATCAACATATATGGTGCATACCACACTCGAGAAATCAAGATATAAAAGGAAACATTAGAAATCAATAAAATACATAAAAGTAATCATGAGAAATCAAGAAAATTTTAGGTCATTAAAATGTTTGGTGGCAACTATGTGCCACACATGATACATATACAAACCAATTTTTACCATATTTTTCCAACATATCAACAATAAAACTAATCACTATCCGATGATGAACACATATCGTCAGCCTCTCCACCTCCATCTCCACCTCCTGCTACCACCTATAAGAACATTATGTTGAAAATTAAATTGTGTTGCATATTTATTTTTAAACGTAAAACAAATAAATGTTTGAAAACTAAATGATTTTTAATTTTTGTGATTTACCTACTCACCATCAGTCAATGAAATACCACCAGGGGCATATCTGCTCATATGCTAACGTAGATTACTCAACACTTACTGCAAGTCATATATCTGAGCCCCCTGCTCTTGAACTGTGTTTCATAGAGAATCAATCACTCTCTGAGCATCTCCAGGTATGGACTGGCACTAGTAGAAAAATGGGTTTTAACATCATCAGTTTGACATCGGTTTCATATAAGCCGACGTAATATATGTTTCTTTAGTTTTTTTGGCATCGTTTTTTTAAAAACTGATGCCAAAAAGAAAAAAATAGTTTGGGCATTGTTTTTTTTAAAAAATGAAGACAAAAATTTCAAAAACATATTTTTGGCCTTGTTTTCTTAGAAAAACCGATGCCAAAATTTTATTTTTTTACTAAGCTTTAGATTACTTCTTATGCTTCGATTTGACTTGCAGTGGATAAAAAATAGAGTTATTGATTAGATGTTATAGTTTTCGGAAGTTGATCTTCTCTAATAGAAGTTTTAAAGTAATCAATGTTTCAGAGGCCATAAATTTTAATCCATAACTCTATTTTAGCTTGAAGACCTGTAAAATATAAGATTAAGAAATTATCTAAAACATTTTAATTTATTTTTTCATTTTTGGCATCAGTTTTCATAAAAAATGATGCCAAAAATATTTTTTTTTATTTTTTGCATTGGGTTTTGAAAAAACCGATGCCAAAACATTGTTTTTAGTTTTGGGTGTTAGTTAAAATATTTTTTTTATGTTTTGTCATTGGTTTTTAAAAAAACCGACTCAAAAAATATTTTTTTTACTTTTTAGCATTGGTTTATTTGAGAACCGATGCAAAAAAGGATTTCGATTAGCCTTTTTGGTGTCGATTTTCTACAAAACCGATGCCAAAAGACCAATGTAAATCCTCTTTCATGTCAGTTTTAAATAAAACTAATGCCAAAGAGTATTCAATAATACACAAGATCAAAATTTAAATTTTTTTACAATGCACATTTAACTTTTTAAAATCCTTCCTACATTTCCATACAACGCTATCAAAAATATTTTTGTTTACTATATATAAATCCATTTTCTCCTTCATTCAAAAATGTCAACGTCTTCAATTAAATAAGTATGTAATGTGGCTTTAGTAGTTAATTTTAACACTATACCTATTCTAATCATTTGTTTTCTTTATTATTCTTTTCCTTCATTTCACAAAAACTTTATTAGCTTGGTTGTAAAGATGATTTATTCTAATTATCGAGTTAAAAATATAGAACATTCGGATGATATTTTCCAACTATGGTTTAAATTTAATTATCGATCTTCATTTTCATTTGGTGTATGTGATTTTAGATTATGTTTATCAAATTTTATTTGAAATGAGTTGTACCAATCCAAAATTTGACAAGTTCAACATCGGAAGACCATATATTTTGATCCATAACTCTATTTTTGATCTATGACCTATAAAATCGAATATTAAGAAATGATCTGAAACATGAAATAAGACAAAGTAACTTTTCGATGTTGGTTTTGTAAAAACTGATGCAAAAAATATATTTTTTTCATTTGTGGCGTCGGGTTTTAAGGAAAACCACACCAAAAATTATATGGATGGATTTTTTTGGCATCATTTTTTTAAAAATTTACACTAAAAAAAATGTAATTAATTTTTGGCATCAATTTACAAAAACCTATGTAAAAATTCATATTTTTTACATCGAAGGATTCAACGTTGGTTAAAAACCGACTTCAATATTAAATAAAAACTAATCTTAAAGAAATTTTTTTAACTAGTGTGACTACAACCAGGAGTAGATGCAGCTTTAATACCTAGTGGCCTGCCGAAGACCTTAGATGGTATGAGTCCGAAAACCATCCCACGCACTCTACTATGATGCTTTTTCCTAAGGAATTAACAACCAGGTCATCTTGGGAGATTAAGTAGGCTGCCCCAGATTAGAATCCCATAGTTCTTTAATTTTTACCTATAAATAAAATATCAATATATATTAACATAATAACAAATGATAATAAGATATTATAATAAAATAATGAGTTCATACCCCATCTTCTTTGGCAGGATCATTAACAAAATATCCATCAGTTTTTTTGTGAACATCCAACCACACTTCAGTTTGGGACGATTCATGCCCTAAACTCTGTGATTTTATTAAAAAAATATAAATAAACAATTAAATATATTAGACAAATAATATTGTCTTATAAATATTTAAACTAATGAAAAGATTACCAGAGTCGATCGGCTTCTAGAAAATATTTTTGACCCCGCAATGTGAGGGATGACTTGCTTAGCTTGACTTGATGCATTTTTTCTTAAGAGATCCTAAAATAAATAAAATAAAATTTAATAGTAATGTATTAAATGCCGTATGTTTTTCATTTATAAGTATAAATGTAAAATGAGGTTAATATAATAATATATATTTAAATACCCTATGCTTTTCATCACGATGTCTGTCAACAAAAACTTTCCACTATTCTTTGGGTAACCCATTATGTACCTTCTCATACATTTGTTGTATAGTCAACGAAGTATCATTGACATCACTCCACAATCTCCATTTGAAGTCTTTACACTTCTTAACAAGATCTTTCAGTGTCTACTTTCGTGCTATCACATCAGCAACTATAAAGTGGAAAACATATGTATACAGAAATTCATTTTGAACATATTAGTAACATGTCTTTAAATTACACCATAATGTATTAAAATTAAATTTATTTGGGAATTAAAAACTTTATTTTTCTAACATGGAGGCATATGTATCTAATAATAATAGGAAATAGGAAAGGAAATGGGCTCCGCTATCAGCTGGCCTAGAATTTTTCCAAGTAATCCCATGATGTCATCCATAAGGACCCCATATGAATCAAATGAGACAACTATCTTCTCTCCATTCATATTCCACACATCTAAATTTTTTATATTTTTCTCTATAGTTTCATTTTTTCATCTTTAATGAACAAACAGTTATTATAAAAAAGTGCAATAAATTTATTTATATTAAAATTTGTACCTATAACAGTGACCCTCCAGTATGCCTGTGATGAACTAGAAGTAGCACACCGTCACCCCACTACTGTGGCTGGTGAAGTGGGAGTCGATGACTCAACTTCTAAAGGGATGCTCACAGAGGGTGTGAGAGATGGTGTAGGGGGTCTGTCAACTGGGGGCTCAGATGCCATAGGGAGGTAGATTGATGGATCATCATCTGTCACAGTAGTGGATGAAATAGTGTATCGCTTCCTCCTTGGGATTCCTGTCATTTAATCAAATAAAGTTAATTTCAGAACTTTTATTTCAAAAAAATTATGCAGATTTTTTTTTAAAATGATAATAGATTCCCAGTCATAATAAACAAAATATACATAACAATGATAATTAATGACTACACAAATGAAATAAGTGGTTGATGAATGAATAATTATCTGTACATACAATCATTTTCCCCTTCAATCATGTCGGTTTCCTGCTCTATTACTTCATCCACTTCATTCATCCTTTATATACTAATATTTTCAATATCATGTTGGACAAATAATTCTACTTCTTTTTGTTGATGAGATTCAATTTCAGAGGTCAAATCATCCACTTCATCACCCATATCATACAAATCTCTTTGTATTACATGATCAACTACACTCCAACCTTCATCCACGACATCATTCACATAATATACTATTTTCTTCTGATGATATGATATATGGATCATGCAGTTCAGGATCACTAACATCCATCAAGTAAGAGATGTTTACATAAATAAATTGTAAGTAATATCTTTTAACACCTCTGATAATATCAACACAATTGAATTTGAATAAAACAACTTAAAAATGCCCGTGGTATTTTAATTCAATAATTTCAGTCATCTTTATATAGTATACCACTTCAGAAAATGTAAATATACCACTATTCTGTGTTTTCCTACCCTCTTCCTGATTGGATATACAAAATATAGATCCATTCACGTTGTAAGCGTCAAACTTTATAACTTGTTTTAGAGGACCTCGAGCAAGAAACTTAAAATATTCTGAAAAACTCTGCTCAAGTATTAGTATTCATGATCTAAAAAAAGAAATATACTTTATTAGATTTACAAAATATATGTTTCAAAGTAATATTTTTATTATTTCAATATTTATGAACTTAAACGTCATGCAAACCATTCTACAAGCTCTTTATTAACAAATTTCATTATATATTTCTCATTTCATGTTTCGAATCTCATTTTTCTCTTTGTTTGTATCATAAAATGTTCAATAAATGGATTTGTAATTTCACTATTTAGCATAACATATCTATGTGCCTGTAATAATTCCAATTCTGTCAGTGTCACATTTGAGGTCCTCCAAACTAATCGACCAATTGCAGGTAATATTTTTGATTTATGATGTATTTGAGATTGATTAAATGTGTCTTCAACACGTACAAATTGATTAAATATTGTCTTAATAGCATCTAAGTATCTATAACAAAAGGTAATAAACTCCTCATTTAAATAGACTTCAACAATAGAGCCTTTTGATTGATCTTTATTTCTCATGTATGATTTCAAATGCCCAAGAAATATGTGAAATAAAATAAACATAATTATGCATTTAATTAAGTGCCAAAAATTGTTTACTTAACTAAAAAACATATAAATAAATTACTTCTCAAATTGATACGTCCATCGATAATGAACATGGCCTCCTAATTTATATTCCTCAACTAAATGCACAGTTAAATGCATTATTACAGTAAAACATTATGGAGGAAAGATCATATCCATTGCACAAAGGGTCAATACAAACCTCTCCTAGAGGTTGTCAAGCTGAAATAGAGGTAGATATTTCTCACATAGTTGTCTGAAAAATGTACAGAATTGGAGTACAAAAGTAGTAATTTTTTCTGGTAATAATGTATGTAATTCCAATAGTAGTAACCGTTGTAACAAAATATGTGAATCATGAATTTTCAATCCATGTAACTTACAATTATTCAAGTCGACCCACCTCAAGATATTACTTTGATACTCATCAGATACCTTCACATTATTTAAAATTCGAAGGAATGTATCTTTATCCCTATTTTTCATTGAAAAAATTGTCAAAGCATACTTTTCATTATCATTTGGATAGAGATCACATTTTATGTTCATTACTTGTAAGTCTTTGCGAGCATTGAGATGATCCATCGACTTTCCATGCTCATTAAGCAATGTGAAAATCCAATTTTCACAGAAATTCTTCTCAATATGTATCACATCAAGATTATGCCGCAACAAATTAAATTCCCAATATGGAAGTTTGAATTATATACTTTTTTTCTTCCATTGTTGCTTTCCAATTTATCTTGATGATTCACTTCGAACCCATTTCCTGCTATCATTCAATTGAAGAACCTTCCCAAATTCTATTTCAACATTTCCCAGTTGTGTTAATATTTTAGAACCAGTTAACAACTTTATAGGCGGTCTACGATCAATGAAACCATTAAATTTTGATCTGTTCAGCTGAAATATATGAGATGCATCGAGAAATCATAGATGGCACAATAAGTACCATTTTCTACTATGAGGTATCCATTTGGGCTCAAAGTCAATGTTAAAAGCAAGAAAAGCCAAAATTGTGTAAGTTTTCCAACCAGATAAATTCCCAAGCCCAGGGAAGTCACTAATGGTCCCCATTAAAGAAACATGTATTTTGGACATTGTTTTAAAATAATCATCAAATGTCTCAACACCGTTTCTCCATAACTCCTGTAATTATTCAATTAAAGGAAGAAAGTATACATCGATATCATTTCCAAGAATTTGTTTTCTAAAAATAATCATCGAAATGATAAAAGACGTTTTTTTCATACACATCCACGAAGGTAGATTATATGGGATTAAAACAACTGGCCAAATACTATAACTGGTACTCAAAGTCCCAAATGGGTTGAATCCATCGGTATCCAATCCCAATCAGACATTACTAGGATCAATTGATAAATATGGATGTAATGAATCAAATTTATTCCACAGTTTTGAATCTTGTGGTTGTCTCATTAACCTATCATTGTTATTATCTATAGAATTCCACTTCATGTGTTCAGTGATTTTCTATGACATGAATAATCTTTGCAATCGATGCTTTAAAGGAAATTAATGCAAAACATTTGTAGGCGTGTTCCTTTTCTTCTTATATTCTTCATGGAAGTATGTTGATTCATACTTCCGTCATCACCCATTAACTGCTATCTGGATGAGGAACATTTTTTACAATCCTGTCTACTTGAATCCTCTCGCCAATAAAGCATACAATCATTGGGACACACATGTATTTTTGTATAATTCAGATAAAGCCTATTAAAAACTTTTTTCATATCATAAAAAGACTCAGGGATGTTTTCTTTAGGAAATGCATCACACAAAAATTCCAATATCATGGACATTTCCTTATTTGTAATTCCACATAGACATTTGATATGGCACAACTTCAGCATAAAAGAAAGTTTTAAATATTTAAAACATCCACTATAAAAATATTGATTTCCATCATCAACTAAATCATGAAACTTATTTCCCTCAGTGAAGTTTTGTATTACATTAGTCTCCACATAATTAAGAGGTTGATCCACTGATATATTACAATCTTGATATGGTTTTCCTATAGTCTCAAAAACATCACTTGTCATGTTGTTATTTGTAGCACCCTCATCTGGCTGTTTTGATATGTTTTGATTTTGATGGTTGTCTCTTGTAGTGATGAATACATCATTTATGTGGTTTTTCCTTTCATTTTCCATTGTTGACAAAGTTGGGAGGTCATTCTCTGGATTGACATTAGTGCTCCACCTTTCTGCAATGTTCGATTCTCCATGCCAAATCCAGCACAAATATTGACCAGAGAATTGCTTCAATATTAAATGTTTGTAAACTTTATCTCTATTCAACCATCTTCTAAATTTATATTTAGGACGTGTAAATATTATTATCCCTTCACAAGATCAATTGGAAATTGAAAAATCTAAAAACTCATTCAAACCCTTAAGATACTGAGGTGTGTTCCTCGGTAATTTGATCCAGCTTTTATCCACTTATATTGCAATGTGGATACAAAATATTAAAAAAAATTAAAAAACATTACTATTACTAAATAGGGAAATAGATTCAAATATACTAGTTGAAAAAATATATAAATATGTTAAATAAGGTTTTCCTATGTAAATATATATGGTACATAATAAACCCACCCACTAGAAAACCAAAGCATGCAAATTAAAAAGATCCATAAAAGAAGATGAGTACAAGGATCTCATCCCTGTAGTTTTTTGTATGTCGTTCTACACCAAAAAGATGGCCAAACTGATGATGTCATAAATTTGATATCACTAAGGTAAGGGCTTGATAAATCGTATAATAATTGAATTGAAGTTAGGAATATGAAATGAAAAAAACTCTTACCTTAAACATGACTCATTACTTTAGAAAATACATGGGGAACCAAGATGTATAACATGCCAGGAATCATCAGGTGAAAGGATTCATGGATAGGGTAGATGAATCTAAGGATTATAAGTAAGGTATTGTTTTCCTGGCTCAATAGAAATATGAAATTCTAAAGATAATTGAAATCATGTATATTAAATTTCCTAAAATAGATCCTGAAATAACATTAAAAAGTATTGATGTCAATATAACTTTTCAATATCTATTTAATTTTTCTTCAATTATAGAAAGTGGGAAAACCTATTAAATCCATAGTCTTATGGAATTCATATAAAATATTCAATCCCCAAAAAATATACTATAGGGGTATTATTAAATATTTTATATATTTATAATTTTTTTCCTACTTTGTATGTTATTGGTATCATTGAATTAAGATTAAAAGAGTTGGGTATGGTCTAGGGTTGAGAATTATAGAACATGTGGGGTATCATGGTGAAGTGTTATAGGTAGCAACATGTTGTGACCCTATGTGTGATTAAACTTTTCAGATCTGGGGTAGATCATGGAACAAAAATGGGGGTTGAAACATAATGTGGAGCTCTAGGGTGGACCATGGAACATCCTTGGTGATCCACTATAGTCCATGAGGGGTCCACTTTCTCCAACCACTACATTTATTCATGGAAATTTTTTATATTTTACTTCGGATTTTTAAAAATACATTTACTTTTCCACTTAGATGACTAGGAAATAATAGAGGTGAGTCATTTGGGAATGTTTCTTTAAACCCATTATTTATATTTCTAAAATCTTGTTCAAAGTCATATTGATGAATCATTAATTTATTTGGACTCTTGGATGGTAGGATAACCTCATTAAAACCTCAATCATTGTTATCTTATTTTTGTTTAATGGAATAGCACTCCAAATATCTAACTTTGGTATTTTTATAGGTTTTGAAATATTAATTGATTGAGGATAAATAAAATGACTATATTTTAGGGGTTAACTTCTAAGGATAACAAGTAGGAGGTAGTTAAATTTTTTCTCCATGCATTATTTGTTTTCTGTTTTTTTGGTATATAGATGTTGGTCCTATTGAAGATACATAATCAATATATTTATGGTTGGAGAAAGTGGTTGCAGATGAAGAGATGAAAAAACACTACCTAGAAGATAAAATATCAATTATCTTATGAAAAAATTGTTCATCTTCGGTTCCTCAAGAAGTAATGAATATAATTCCAATTTAATAGAAGTCCATAATATACTTTTAATATCTATTAAATGTTTATAGAATATATAATAAATAATACATAAATAATTTTCATTGATTTATATGTTTTTTTACTCTAATATGATACTGTAATGAGGGCTTATAAATCACTGTGTCCCAAGGGAATGTAGTATTTGGATGTTCGAGCCTACTGACTAGCCTAGAGGGTAGGAAAGTATTATGCATGGAGCAGTTTTCCCTTTAATATTACACTACAGTAAAATATTAATGTAAATAACTCAATAATCATAAGTAGTATATATAAAAGATGAAAATATAAATTGATGTATGAAACCGAATCATTTTTTTTAAATTAATAATTAATATAGGGTATACATAAAATACATCCAAATTGAAAATTTCTTATACAATAAAACAAAAATAGCTTAAAAATAATATAATAAAACCCCTCAACATGACATAAAAAACATATAAAATCCACTTGATGATGTCTCCTAAAATCATCTCATACATATTTAGAGTTTTTACCCTTACTTGCATCATCATGCATTTAATATGTATTAACTCATGTTTTGTATATAAAGGGTGTAAGAAATAATACCAATAAACCCTTAAATAACCAAAGAATGACAAATTTTAATTTTATCATATATTATAGGGGAAGGCTATTAAATTATTTAATGAAATCATAAAAATATGATATTTAAGGAATTTTTCACAAACCAGTTACCCATATAACTTGTATAGCAACATTATCTAATGCTGGGGGATGCTATAAACACCCCCCAAGAAGTATGGTATCATAAAACATGGATCATATAAGTTTTATAGAAAACACATGGAAGATAGTATATCCCCATAAAATACATGGAATATAAAAAAATGGGACTAAACACAAGGCCTAGCCAAAATCATGGATCAAATCCTGCCATATAATGTCAATTCCAAATGCAATGCCTCTTGTAATTTTTCTTAACCGATGACATTCACATAATAAAATGATTAATACCATAATATAAAAAACACATATTTCTGATTATATACATGAATCCCATAATTATTTAATTTATATTGTATTGAAAAATTTAATTTATTTTTGAAAAACATTTATGATAATAACCATTTTATTTAAACTATTATTACTTTAAAAATTCTAGCAGGCATATTTATAAAAAACAACTGCATTTTGTCTCTTAGCTTTAGATATTCCATTTTAATAAATAATAACCCTACGTCATCTAATATATTTTTACATTATATTCGTTAAATTATAATTTCTAAAAAAAAATCTTTCCATAATTTATAAACATCATTATAAAATCACAATAACCCATGACTAAATACATTAAATCAATTTCATGAGTTTTACACCAAATAAAATATATTTTTAATGTAGAAAATAACTACTATAAAACTTATTTAACAGAAAAACATGTAATTTTAGAAATTTTATTCTTTATAAATAACCTAAGTTCTCAAAAAAATATTGTGAAATTATATAAAAATAAACAACTATTTATAAAAAAACACAAACAATATCCATGTCATGTTGTAGTAACACCCAACCCAATCACTAACTCCCTCTTAGAGACCTATAAAAATAGGATATATATAATGGGTAAGAATAAAAATAGATTCAGTAGGATCTTACCCAAAACCTCAAAAGAAAAATGTTGAATAAGCATAATAATATCTTAGAAAATAAACAAGGAAAAAAATAAATTACCAATAGGGGAGGCAAGGCGTGCTGAGGGGTGGCGAGGTGCATTGAGGGGAGGTGATCATGGGTCAAGGCCAGCGAAGGGGAAAATATCTAGGTTAGGGGCAGAGAAGGGTGGGGAAATGGGTCTTTGGGGGTCGCAGGGGTCATAGGGGTCGGGGGGAGAAGGGGAAACAAGCTAGGTCTTGGGTTGCAGGGGTCTGGGGGGTAGGGGGTCTTACGGGGGTTGGGGGGATGTGTTAGGACTGTAAAAAACACGGTTTAGCGGAGGTTTATTTTAAACCGTCGCTAAACCCTTCTTAAAAAAATAGAGGCAGTTTAGTAAACTGCTGCTAATAGTTCTATGCTAAGGCCTATTTTTGTTGTAATGATAGATCATGTGTTGGGTACTTTTGATTATGTATATTTAATTGATAAGAGGAATAAGATATCACTTTTTCATATTGCATGAGTATACATCCCAAGACTGTTTTGTATGCATCACTATTGATTAGAAATCTTTCCCCACTGGTGGGTAATGTGAGCATAAGTGTAGTTATTAGACTATTATTTAGATCTTTAAAGATTTATTCTCATTCATTATTATATAAAAACAACACCCCTTTCGAGTTATCTTGTTTAGTGGGATTGAAAATCATGAGAAGTTTCTCCCAAATCAAATATAGTACCTAGATAATCCAAGGAAAATATGGATTTATATCACTGAGGTTGGTCTAGTCCATCTTTCAATTCCCTCTCTTTTTAAAGGATCTGTAGATATCCCTTTTTTGGTGGTATCATACTATATTAATGCTACTTTCCCCATCCGAAAATAATATTTACTTTACTTTCCATACATAATTTCTTTCTCCAAGGTAGTTAGTACAACATTTAAATACTCCCCATGTTAATCCTTTCTTTTTTAGTAAATATGAATATCAACTATAAATGCTTCTCTAAATTTGTTGAGGTAATCCCAAAACACTCTTTTCATTAAGTCCATGATGATTGTTAGAGAATTAGTGAGTCCAAATGAAATTACTATAAACTCGTAATGCTCATACCCTTTACAAAAAGAACTTTCATGATAACATCCTTCTCTACCTTCACACGATATTATCCCAACTATAGATCCCACATTGATAAGTACTGGGCTTCATGTAGCTGACCAAACAAGTCATAAATTCATTGTAGAGGATACTTGTTCTCTATCATGATCTTGTTGAGATAATGATAATCAATGCATATGTGCATTGAACTGTACTTCTTATAGATAAATAAGATCAATAGAACCCATGGTAAAACATTTGGGAATAGAAAAGTTTTATCCAAATTATCCTATAGTTTCTTGTTTATCTCCTCAAGTTCAAAAATGGACACTCTATGTAGATTCTTGGATATTGTAAAATATTCAGGTATGAGATTGATTAATAACTCATCCTCAAGGCTAGGAGGAAGACTATACAATTATTCAAGGAACACATCAGAAAATTCCCATTAAATTTACATGTTATCAAGGATGGTATTTTATTTAGTATCAATCATTTTAGCTAGATACGATTTCTCACAATCTAATAATTTAAATTATTGAGATGATGATACCAAAGAAGATTTATCCTCATCCTCAAACTTTTATATAATTATTGATTGATTAATGATACATATGGTGATTTAATTATATTTTAAATTTTTGTTGTCTCTACATAAGGAAATAAAATCCATACCCAAAATAACATCAAATTATTATAAAGGGAGTATCAAAATGTTTCTTGGGAAATTCATCCCCAGAATTTTGATAGGGGAGGAGTTATATTATTTTGATTCAATAATTATAACATTTTATATTTTCACACATAGCTCTATATCCATGTTTTGTGGTGGTGTTTGAATAGTTATCCTAAACATACATTATATGAAAGAATGTCTAGAATCAGAATCAAATAGTACGTTCACTATCCTTGAATGAATAATTAGAGTACCTATCACCACCTCATTTCTAGGATCCACCTCAAATATTTTTATGGAATAATCATTCCCTTTCTCTCCATGACTTAGTGGTTATTACTATAAGTTGTCATCTACAACCCTTGGCTTAGTTAATTGATTCTAATAGTGTCCTTCATACTTGTTTTTGAATGATTAGATAATAGATATAGGGTTGTCTAGAGTATTTATTTTTTTCATCACATTAGTGGGATTATATCATCAGAAATTGTTACCTAGGTGACCTTACTTCCCACACCTAAATCATTTCCATTTCCCCTTTAGGGAATTTTGTTGTTGATTCTTCCCACATTTTTTAACAAGTGGGATGTTAGAATTTCATTCCATTATAAGATTTCTATACTTCACCACCAGAATTAAAATAAATTATTACCTTTTTATCTCATGACCTATGAGACTTGTGAGATTCACTAATCTATATTTTAACTTTCAGGGAATATTAGATAATTTCCTTATAGCTTTCAAAGACTCGAGTTTCTAAATCCCTTCATAAACATGGATTTATCCCACCAAAGAAGTAGTCAACCTTACTTTTAAGGGAGATGAGAAAAATGGAGGAGTATCATTCAAGTCTTATGAGGTTCGATTCAGATTCCCTAATGGATTCATCATCTATTTACTTGAGGATAAGGAAATATATCTTCATTTTAAGTTAGAGAGGGAGAGGAAAATATTTGTTTATTTTTTTCCATAATTACTTAAACTCTATCACTTTGATATATTCCTCAACATTCATATTTTTGACTAAATTACTCCATTGATCAACTTCTCCTTCCATATGATAAATAGTCTGTATAAACTTATCATACCCAGAGA
Source organism: Viscum album (assembly GCA_963277665.1). Taxonomy (NCBI): domain Eukaryota; kingdom Viridiplantae; phylum Streptophyta; class Magnoliopsida; order Santalales; family Viscaceae; genus Viscum; species Viscum album. Next base: position 656,012,314 of record OY728123.1, read on the forward strand.
ATTGAAGTATGGGGAATATATTTCCAGTAGAGCAGATTCATTGTCCTGTGATTAAAGGACCAGAATATCCATTGAAAGTCAGTGGCCTTTGTCTCATAAAGGCCCCAATCATAACTTTCTCTTCCTCAAAAGGATTCAGGTATTCCTCTTGATTTATATTTTGGTTAAAAACATGATTTAATTGAGAAATTATTACCATGAAGTTCATGACTCATGTTTCAATTAGGTTGGGAATCTCATTTGGGAATTCATCACACTCCCCCTCACATTCTTTGTTGAACTAGTTTATCCTATTTCCATCCATTGACTAAAAATAATGGGTAAATTTAGGATGAGAAGTTTTAAACAGTTTAAAAAATAAATGTGAAACCTTTAATATTAAAAGGATACATCATCAATGACATATATTACTTAACTTATTAATGTCTAGGTTTCTATCTAACCTATACATGATCTTTTTCATAATTCAGAATCTTATGAGAATTGTTTCCCTTCATAATGGTTTATAAAGATATTATGAATTAACAAATAAAATTACTCAATATTATTAAACTTGGTGTATAGTATGACCTATTTTCATAGACCAGATAACAGTTGAGTCCAACTCAATGCGCCATTTTTGGGGTTATTATCCCCAGTTACAACTATACCAGAGAAACATCTACTTATAGTGTCTAGACAAGGATATATATTCTTATAAACTAATTAATCTGTACTTTACTAAAATTTAGGGATTATTTACTGTGTTTAGTGTTTTACCTATTACTTTAAATAGTGTTTTCAAATCCTAATACCCAAAATAATAAGGATTTCCTCTGATACCAACTTTGAAAACACATATTTTAATACACATAAATTCAGGAATTATTTCAAAAAGATACAGTAAATATAACTCTATAAGATCACAAGGCCTAGTTTATTTTAGTAATTAGGTACATAGAATAATATCCTACAATATAAAACACAACATTATTTAAAACTTCTTTAATATTCTCTTAAAAAATCCATTACACTTCTAAAACTTCAAGGGATAACCTAGAGATGTACATAAGAAAGGGGTGAGATATAAATACCAGTAAGGGAATAATCAAAGCATGGAATATGGTAATATTGTATGTGTGGTCTAATAGTTATATCAAGGGAACAAAATATTGGTGATAATCAAAAACTTGAACATTAAATTATGATATAAGATGATAACATATGGGAACCATGGGAATGTGGAAGCAACATAAAACATGACATCATAAGAATAATTAAATGATAACCACTAAGACATCATATCATAGTGTGATTAGGATTACCTACCTTTCTCCATACATGACATATTATGAGATAGAAACATTACCCAATGCATTAGAGTACTATATAATTCCGGTCCTACCCATTACATTAATATTATGTACATATATAAGTGTGCCACATTGTCCATTCAATATAGGATCATATTTGATCACATTTAATCCCATGATTGTGGAGTGTGGTTACATAAATTGATGTCACAAATCAACTAAATATAGTTATATCTAGGTGAATACCATTAAGTTGAAATGTGTATGGGTATTCACTACTCAATTGTTTGGAATGGAAATATCTATTGACTATTTTGGGAGTATAACAGGGGTATATTAAGATAAATTAAAGGATTTAATTAGAGTGGAAGGGGGTATCTCATCACTTTAAATCATAATGATAGTAAGTGGTATTTGTAAAAACAAATTCCAACATGAAAAATTTATAATCAAAAGGAATAGTAAAAAAAGGTGCTTGAATAATGAGAAGTAGAGGACCCCTTACCTTGATAGAGTTCTTATTAAAGCTTGATAATAGCTTATTAATATATTGGGGAGACCTTGATAGGGATATATATAGTTAATGGTAGAGAAAATTTATGGTACCATAATTTTTAGTGATTAATAATGAGATTTTGGGTAGATTTTTATAGAAAAAGAGAAGAGAATTATTTATTAATTTCTAAACATAGTTTTTGGACTCTATATGATAAATTAATCCAAAACATAGACCATCCCAAGGTTTTTACTGATGTTTTATATAAAAGTTGAATGGATTTAGTTATTTTATCAGTATAATAACCTAAATACTTAAAATAATAATATTAGTGAGGTGAAAGTGAGTCATGTTTATAAAGAATTGATTTTATAACATGAAAATAAAATATAAGTGTTAGAGGATTCATTAAGGGTTTATAAAATTAATAAAATAAATTTAAAAAACAAATTTTTTAAATTTAAAACATAAGATTTTTCAGGGATACTTTTTATAATATTTATTGCATCACTTTTGAGCTTTTATGATGGTATAATACATATTGTATAATTATTCTATATATAATTTTTTACCCTAAAATTCAACTATCTCATAAAATTATGAAAAATTAACTATTGATTAATTTATATATAATTATTAAAATAATTATATTTCTTTTATCAATATGATTTTGTAAATATAATAATTTACACTTTAAAATCCCCATTTATTTTAAAATATTTATTTTTTGATAGTAACAGTTTTATAACCCTTATAAAAATTATATTTTACTTCATGAAATTATATTATCATTTATATTTAATGAATATTATTTAATAATAATATTTTATGAAAATATCATTTATTTCAAAATTTCTTGTATTAATTGAAAAAATTGTGTTTATTGGAGATATAAATATCCTAAAAATACAATTTGTGTTTCATCATATAAAAATATATATTTTTTTCAATATTTTTTTATTAATTATAAAGAAATAACAAATGATAAATATAATCATTTATATAAAAATATAAAAAATCATACTATTAGGGTCTAGATACATATAATTTTATTACAATAGTGAATTACTTAAGGGTAAGGTGTGCGATGATGATATTTTCTTAGGGTGGTTTGGTGAACTTATTTTGGACCATGATCTCAAATAACTTGAACTTATCTCATAAATGTTTTTTTCTCATGATTTAGTTATTGAATCTTGGAATGATATTAGTCAGGGGTAAATCCCAATGATGTTACCTCCCTCATAATCTCTGATAAATGGGATTAATAGAGTACAATCCTACTGGTCAAGACCATCACTTCCTTTTTCTATGTCAATTGTATTTATCATAACCCTATATATATATATTAGTCATATGATCACTATGTAATGACTATGATATCAACTGTTATGTTTCTTGGTGGTATTTTAAATTTGAAAGGATGTAACTTATAATGGTATAAAATAATTGAAGTGGTGCTTGTGTTTTTTATAATTTCATTTCTTAATATAGTGTTTACTATTTTTAAAAGGGAATTTCATTTATTAATGGTCATGTAATTAAATATTTTATATGGAATATTTTGACTTTCCTTAAAAAGGAAGAAATAATATTTTATGTTAATCTATATGATGTGAATGTATTTTCACACCTGTATAACCATTATTTTTTATTTGGATTACTTTATAAGATTATACAATTTATTCAAAAAAATCATCATTTCATTTGTTCTAGGTAGCTTAGTTTTGAAAGTGGGGTTGTACAAAAAGGGATATGTCAATATCCAACAATTTTTTACTCAAGGGTTCAAAAGGATATATTTTATGAAATTGATGAAGGACATGAAATATTTTATATGTTTCATGAATTGTTTGATACTTGGATAGTGTTTATGAATGATGGGAGAGCTCGATCTATCTTTGACAATGGGTGATATCGATATAACTCTCTCGTGCATTGGGTAATTACTATGTTCTATAAATAATTATGTTGGAATTTACCTAGTATGTTATTCTATTTGTAATGGTTCTTTTTTAGGGTTCTATGATTATGATGTCCCATGACCCCTATATTAATTTTCATTGCTTGAAAATGTGTTTTCATGGGAATATGTTTATTTCATATGGTAAGATAATTATCATCTATTTTAAAAGAGTTATTATTACCTTCTAGATTAAAAAGATATATTTTTGATAAATTTTTATGTTTTTTCATGTTTTCTAAGAATCTCCAATGATTATAATTATTCCTTCAAGTTTTCTTGTAATGTGTTTTATGAAATGAATTGGGTAGTAAATCATATTTCATGTGTAAGTAAATGATTATTTGAGTTCAAAGTTTATTATGTTAAAGTAAAAAATTTATTATATAATCTCATAACTTTAAAATGGACTAAATTGATTATCTATTCCTTTTTATATATCCCCTACTAATTTTTTTGTGTTCATCCCATGATTTCTATTTTTTTCATATGTTTTAAGGTTGATTAGGAAATATTTTGAAATAAAGTTGAAAATTTCGAAGATTTATCATGAAAATAATCATGTTTCATTTTAAAATAATTATATTGTGTAAAAATGGATAGTGAGTAGAAAGATATAAATTTTTAATGTATTATTTTTTATGTAAGAGTTATGAACAAATTAAATAAAAATATAAATCTAAAAAGAAAATTTTGAATATATGAAAATGAATTATTTTTTAAAAATAAATTATGCATTGAATAATGATCATTACCTTATAATTGGCATCATAGAAAAGAATAAATAATTTTTTATGTTAGGATAATGTATTTATGTATTATTAAGTGATTAAAATTTTTGATTATCTTGATATAAAATTTGAATATTACAATATTTATTTATCTAAAATATTTTTGTTCAGAATGTTGTTTTATAGAGGAAACAAGGAAGATGGAGGAGGAAGGAATCAAGAAGAAAATATCCTTCTAACTCAACAACCTAGAATTTTTGGAATTATAACTGAGTATTTATTTCTTGTGATGGATTAATTGACACATGAGATAAATTGTGGTGGTATCCTTGAGGTATAAAAATAAGGTTCACCATAGATGGACACGTCTAGAGTAGGTTATTTCATAAAAAAAAAACCTCTTGAATTCAATGGATCATATATCCCTATGATAGATAAAGGATGGGTTAAATAATTGGAGAAGATATTTGAACTGAACGGTTATTCTAAAAATCAAATGGTACCTCTTTTTATTTACGATTTTGAGGGTGAAATTGACCAATGGTGGTCAACGGTTAAAAATTTCACATAAAGAGAAGTGATTTATGACTTATAATGAGAATAATTAACAGATATTTTATTTGAGAAATATTTTTCTATAGTCATTAGAATTTGAAAGGAAAAAATTTTCTTATAATTGAGTCATAAGGTGGAAGATTCGGTGGTTTAATATAAAGTAAAATCCACCCAATTGGCAAGATATGAACCATTTTGTATTCAAGATATTTGTAGTAAAATTAATTAGTTTTACTCAGGATTTAAGCCAAGATATCAAAGGTAATTGGCTTCTCATTAATTTAAATGTATGAAAAACTGGTTAAATAGACTGAGAAGTCAAACATGGAGTTTTCCAATGATCATGTATCCTATTAAAATAAATAGAAAAAGAGAACGGGTTAGTGGTTAGAAAATTGGAAACATCAATAAATGAAATCTTAAGGTACAAAAATGTTTCCATTTTTTATATGTTTGGTAAAAAGAACCAGGGAGAATAACATATAAAATATGGGAGGTATTTCAGATGTGGTAATTTTGGATAATTGTCTCATGACTGCCAAGAAAAGGATAAAAATATTAATCAAGCAAATAATTAAAGGATGAGAGTAAGATGCTTTAATTGTTATGTAATTGATCATTATGTGACTACTTTTCTAGAGACCATAATAAATAATGGAATTAATAAATATAATAAGAAGAGTAGTGTGGATATTTTTTTACTTAGGCTGATGATGAGCTACCCAGCGATGTGTTTTCATGTACATTACCTATTTTTTCTGATTATTCCAATGTCTTGTTTAATTTAGGTTAAAAAATTATATCATTTATGATAAATTTTATGGTAAATTAGAAATATCACCATAATAAATAAATGTAGATATTTTGGTAAAATCACATAGGGTTAGTGTTAATGGAAAAAAGTATAAGAATATTTCTATTTTATTATATGTAAAAACATTACCTAAAAACCTTATTGTCTTCCCCTTATATAGTTTTATGTTATTCTTGGTATGTATTGAATTTTTGTTTAAAATGATAAGATAGATTTTATAGATAATGATTTTTTTTCCAAATGAGTTTCATTTTTTAAAATATATTATCTTCATGCCTTTGGTAACATATCAAGAAGCTGAGAAATTTATTAAATATTGAAATTAAAATTATCACACACATATTAAATATAATAAGGATATTATTCAAATTTTTGATGTTCCTATAGTAAATGAATATCTGGACATATTTCTTATTAATTACCTAGTATTAAACTGGATCAAGAGATTGAATTTATTAATGAATTAATATTTGATGCTAGGACAATATCAAAACCTCTTTATCGAATAACTCAAGTAATTTTTTTGGAATTGAAAAATTAGTTATAAGAGTATTTTGATAAAGGCATTATTCATCCTAGAATTTCACCTTGGGTTTCTCTTATTTTATTTTCTAAAAAGAAATATGGTTCTAGTATGATTTTTATTGATTATAGATCATTGAATAAAACCATTTTTAAGTATAAGAATCCATTGACTCATATGGACGAATTATTTCATCATCTCTATTGAGATAAATATTTTTTGAAGTTTGATCTCAAGTCTAGGTACTACAAGATTAAGGTGAAAGAGGATGACATTATGAACATGGTATTTTAGAATAGGTATGGGAATTATGAGTTTTTTATTCCCTTTGGGTTGAAAAATTATATAGATGTATTTCTAGACCTTATGAATTGATTTTTCTATATATTCTTGAATAAATTTTTGGTTGTATTTATTAATTACATATTAATATATTGTAAAATATATAATGAAAATGGGAACCAATTGGGTATTTTTCTACAAACCATGAAAGAAAATAATTTATATAGAAAATTTATTAAATGTGAATTCTGTATATGATGGATTTCTCTATGTAGAATTATTATAAATAAATATGGAATCAATTTTGATCCAGTTAAAACTAAAGTGGTTGAAGAGTTTCCATGATCTAGTAAGGTTAGAGAGATTTTTAGTTTTCTTAATTTTGCAGTTACTATCAATGGTTTGTTGATTTTTTTTATCTTTCCCACTAAAAAATTTAATAATAAAAGGAGTTAAATTCATATAGAAGAAATAATTTCATGAAAATTTCATGGAATTGAAAATAATATTAATGAATGCTCTAGTTTTGGCCCTACCATCTAGAAATGGCGTCTTTTTTATCTATAATGATTCTTCTTTGAAGGGACCTGTTTTTGTTATAATGTATAATGATCAGGTAATTTCTTTTTATTCCTAAAAATCGAAACCTCATGAGATAAATTATCATACACATGACCTTGAAATGGAGGATATAGTGTTTTATTTGAAAATTTGAAGAAATTATTTATAAAGAGTAACATCTAATATATATACTGATCATAAATTTTTTAATATATATTAACTTGAAAATAGTTGAACATGAGATAAAAAAGATTAATATAACAGATTAATGATTATGAATGCATGATTCAATACCAATCAAGAAAAGAAAATAGAGCATAAAATTCATTATGTTGGAATGATAATTCACCACTTAGTATGATATATTAGGAATATTATCCTTTGGTAAATGATTTAATGAATGTTAGTCTAGAAATTGTGCATGTAGAGACCAAATTTATTTTGTTCTAGGTATTAGTGTAGTCATTTTTGTTAGAAAATTTAACCAAGTTTAGAATGAAGATAATGATTTGAATGAAAAGGTTGAATTTATCATGAAGGGTAAGTTTCCAAAATATAGTGTTGATAATGAAGGTGTTACAAGATTTTTATAGAGATAATATTTGCCCTATTATTCACACTTTAAGAGAGAACTATTGAGTGAATCTTATAGTTCTCTATTTTCCATTCATCCTAGTAGCACTATGATATATATATACCTTCAAGAATATTGTTAGTGAGATGTAATGAAAAGTGATATAGTTAAATTTACCATTAAAATGTTTACTTTTAAATATGATAAATAATAATGATGATTACTAAATGGGATGCTTAAAACTTTTACAATATCAGTGTGGAAATGAAAAAATATATCTATTGATTTCATGGTGGGATTTCTAAAGGAATTTCAAGGTAATAATGCAATTTTTATTTTTTTGAATGATTGAATAAATTTTACTTCTCATTACCATTTTAGATACTATGTATTTAGATCAAATTTATCAACTGTATCTCAGTAAGATAGCCTGTTTACATGGAGTTCCTCTCTCAATTTTATTTTACACTGATTTTAGGTTTACCTTTAATTGTTAGAAAATCTTTTAGAGGTCATTTGGTACTGAATTAAATTTTAGTATATATTTTCATCCTCAATTTGATGGATAGTCAACGAGAATGGATATAATTTTTATATTATTATATGATCTTTTAAAATTGTTTTACAAGGAAGTTAGGGTCAAAAAATATTAGTAGATGAATTTTACTATAATAACACTTTTTATTCCAGTATACCGATGTAACCTTTTAAGGAATTATATGGAAATTGGTTTCATACTAGAAATTGTTGGGACAAAGATAGTGTAAGGAATTTTTTGGGAATATATTTTGTAGAAGATATGGTTGAGAAGGTGAATTTAATTAATCAAGATGTGATGATGGCTTAGAGAAGGCATAAAATTTATTCAGATAATCAGAGTAAAGAACTTTCATTTAAGGTAGGTGACCATGTTTTTCTTAAAGTATCTCCTTGGAAAAGTTTTATATATTTTGATAAAGAAGAAATGTTTAGTTAGTGTTCAAAATTTTGGTTTTTTATGATGGAACATATCTTATTAATTTTATTTTGAACCTCTTGTTTTTACTATGAAAAGTGGTTCATAGTTTTAAGAAGGGTTTGGGGGTATCTAAGGCTTTTTTAGTGTCTAGAGATCTGGTTTTTGAGAGAAAAAATTGAGTCACATGGTCCGTGAATAGTTAGTGCTAACCATGCACCTCAACCATGTGGGTCCTAGATGGTGAGATATGGTTTGGAAAAAAGTAAAAAATAATGTAGGATGGCTATGTAAATTGGTTAAAGTGGGTTACAAAGGTCGTACACATGGTGTGAGCATGGTTTTTCGAACCATGTGAAAACTGTGCAAGGGGTGTGTACCCTGGGATATTGTTAGCACTCGATTGACACACAATTTGGATAATCAGATGACCAAACCATGTACCACTTAAAATGTGAGGAATTTAGAGTTTCCCCATATTATATTTAACTTATATTCTATATTATTATCCTTTTTTAATGAACAATATAATTTCCCCTCATTGAGATCTCCCTTGGCCATCAAGATAGATTTGATGTATCTTCTCTGTTTGATATCCGATTCGACTATCATTCATCATGTTGGATATGCATTGGTAAGATATTCAATCAAATTTATTCCATTATTCATTTATTTCACTGTATGGATTTGTAAATCTATGTGAGATATTATGCCCTATTTTCAAGGTATTTTTCTATTTCTGTAATTTATTTTATCCTAGCCCAGATTAGAGGACAATACTAGATGAGGAGTTGACCACCCATTTATGGTAGGTTGTTTAGTTCCCTTTCCCTTAATGTTTTGATATTTATATTATGAAATGTCATGAAGCATTACAAACATTCCTTTCAATGCCTCCTAAATATCTAATTAATTACATAAAATGGATATCACCGTATTTTGTTTAGTCCTAACAACTTAATTTACCATCAGAGGATGTCTACCGCGACGTGAGCTACCCATTGGGGGTGTGTTTCTTTATATTCCCATAAACTCTATGACATGAAATGAAATCAAACCACCTTTTGAAGAGTGTTGAGTTAACCCCTATGAATGAAATTTAAACTGGATTAAATATATATTTAATGAAATTCTAATGTTTCTAGGACCCGATTTATTCTTTCTAAATCTTGAGTTATCCTTGTGAGATGAATGGAAAAAGTGAATTGTAAATGGTCTAGGTTTAGCACTATCCCATTACTGTCTATCTTGTCATGTTGAGGGTGATACAAGGGTTCCATCTCAAAAATATCTTGGATGGGCTCATCAATAAAAGTAAATTAAATGAATTATCAATGGATTAAATCACACTTAGGGTGATAAATGGGTTCTTATATAGAATAAATTGGACATGATCACTCGGTATATGGATTTTATATTATTCCATAATAGATATTTGGTTTCCTAATTGTAATAACTTGGATGGGATCAGAGTGAAATTCCATTTTACTATGACATAAGTGTTATCTGGTTCCCTATATGGAATACCCTAGATGATATTAGAGGTAGATTTCATTACACAATACCTAGAGTGATAACTATGTTCCCACATGGAATTCCATGGATAGTCTTCTAGAGTGATGGGTCTACAGTATCCCTAGAGTGATACCAAGGTTCTGTATGTGGAATACCTTAGACTGTCTTAGGATAAAAATTAAATCAAGTGACACATCTACTAGTCAATGAACGTACTTGGATTTTTTCTACTATTTAAATACTGGATATCCAAGAATTACTTTATTATTATGACTTAAATTCCATGAGAACTGTGGAACCTCATATTAATATCACCATATATGGATTCTTATGTAGTATACATTGGGTCTAAACTTTATCAATAGAAATTTTAAAGTGTACAATGCTTCGAGACATTCCCATCTTAGGAAAACGTTGGTAGTATCATATGGGTGTTCCAGGGGGAACCCAGACAAACATTGGTTATTTATTTATCATCTTTATTTACTATACCTCCACACTAATTATTGTATATATTCACATACTATATGGTTCTATACAATGTTGGTGGTGACCTACTAAGTTTTACTAAAACCCTATTCGGGAAGCCATTTGGTACCTAAGAAGACTTCAAGAATGTAGGTTGGAAAAAATGGAAGAATCCAGCTATGGAAGCCTGATTTTCTCTACTAGGATGGAGCATGAGATCAGAGGACCATTCTGGTGATTGTGATGCTATCAGAGGTAGCTTAAGGGTCCTTTGTTTATTTTTATATGTCATGTACTGTGTAATATTTCTATTTTGTTCCCCTAAATTTCCCAATTTTTATATTATAAAGACATGAAATCATGTTGTATATGTTATTGGATATGGATATGTTTATTTTTGTGATATTTTACTTCTAATTATTATTGCATCAGGGCATTTTACTTTTATTGTATCATTTATTATGTTTCCACTACTTATTTTTTTATTCTACCAATACACTAACACTCTGATAATAGAGGGTATATTCTACAAACCATACCTTTATAGAACCCCGCTATAATTCATTAGCCTTTGGAATACTAAGAGGCACACATGAGGCCCTGTAGATAATATAGTTCTATTACTTATGAGTGAACTAGGTCTAATATGATATAAAGTAAAATTAGATCCCTTTTCCTTTTATCTTTCTATTTTTGGTTCATAGACAGGAGACCAGGAATGTGTTAGAATTTGGTAATGATCCTATTTCTGGGAGTAGCTAACCCACTTACCTAGAAAAATCTAAATTTCCTAGGATGAGAATTGTTGTTATGGTTTTTTATTATTATAGTTGTGTTGACTTCACTATTGGTTGACCCACATGATTTTGGTGTATATCATTGTTTTTATTATTATTTACAATTTCTTTTTTACTATTGGCCCAAAATTTGAAGGAGGTATTGTATCTTACATCATTATAGGTACGTATATATTCACATGCAATGCATATGTCGTGCCACATTTATTTCATCACATGTATTACCTACAACATGTTATAGTGTGATGATTGATATATATTTTATGTGATTAACATTTATATAAGGTGAATGAGATAAATAATTGGTTAATTAAAGTGTATACAACAACGTAAATGGTTTTTTCCCACATATCTTGATGGTGGCACCTTAACTAACCAACTATATCATGTTTGAGCCATGAACCATTAGTTTTATGAGATGAAATGTTTTTGGTAGGAATTAAATGGATACCAATTTAAATTTATAAGGTGTGTGGGATTCTATAAATTAGGAATTGTGATCCATGTAATTAAACCATCATAAAAGGCAAGTTACAATTAAATGATGTATCAATTATAACCTATAAAGCTTATTCCTTTATAACTTGGGAATAACAAAGCATCTAATTAGACCATGAAATACATATAAATGAGTATGAAATTGAATAAATTTATTTTTTTAGATGGTATAGTTATAATTAAATTTGAATTAAAATTGAAACTAAATGAGTGTTTTTCTCCATAAATTAAAATTAACACTTCATATATATTAATCTTTGATATAAGATGTGATAACTTAACCTGTGCCAGACCTTAGTAGTGGGTGTTTAGAGTGTATCTTGTGACTCTTTATGACCATATATTTCACATTGACCCAGATTTATGTGTAAGAACATGGTTTTAAATATTATATTGCCAGGATCTATGAATAAATTTGGTTTTAACCTAGGAAGGTAGAAATGACCATGATCCAAAGGTGGTGGTCCTTGAGCCACCAATATTACCTTCTGTATTACCTCTTATGGAAGATCCTATTATTATAAATTTGGGAACTAAGGCTCAATTCTAAGATGGTTTCTTGTGACTAGTGTAGTCTATATAGGGATCCCCATGACCTTCCCCTACCATGGAAGAGTTCACATAATAATTCTAGCAATAACACACACGTATCTTTTCGAGGGAGGGTAGTTCTTAGGATACCAATTCATGGATAGAGGCCATGTTATCTATCTTCACAAATTTGGAGATGCCTACCAAGAGGAGTGTCAAAATTTAGATCGATATGAATTTTGATTCTGTAAAGAATTTGTGGGATGTTATTACTAAAGAAGATCTTCATTGAGATATGGTTTGGATGGACTTAAAAATGGTATTTAATGACTAATTATTTCCAAAAATGCTGAGATAGGACCACACTAGAGGGTATATTTACATACACAAGGGTTCTATGTCTATGATGGATTATTTGGATTGTTTTATTGAGCTCTAGTGCTTTGCACTGATTTTTTCTAGTGACAATTTTATGACAGCGAGATAGTTTGAGGATGGAATCATGTATTCCATCTGATCCTAGGTGAATGTTTTTAGATTGACTACCATTTCTGAAATTGTGAACCTGGATCTTATCATCAAGCATAATTTTAGGGAATCTGATGGAGTGGGATATGGTAGTTCATCAGAGAGACTAGAAAATAATACGTTTAGTGGCCAAATGCATCGCTTTGAGTCTTCTTCTATGATAAAAAAAGTCATAAAACACACACTGATAGTTATGTGGTATGTCAATAGTGTTATTGGCTGATCTATAAGGATCCTTAGTGTACTAAAGAGCCAATTGATCATCGATATTATGAAAAAATGGGTCATCTTTAACATTTTTACAGAACCTTTCCTCCAATTCCTGGTGAGAAGGGGTGTACAAAAAATCCACATTCTAGAGAAAGATCATCAAATCCATGTTAGGAATGTTGTTGGACTACTACTTGATGATCAGTCCAAGGAGGTGGAAATAACTAAGGAAGCTATTCATATGAGATGCAATACCAATGGAGTGTTTCTAATTAGGGTAGTCATATTGCAGCTCAGGGACATGGGTCTTGCTATCTATATGTAGTATAGCCTATACCAGAGGAGTAGAGTGTTGTAACTTCTATAGTATGAGGTATAATATTAGTATCCTCAAATTTAGTGTCTAATTTATTTAAAACTAATTCTTAAAAGTTATATATATATATATATGGATATTGTAGAAATACTTAGGCTTGAGATTTGGTATTTCTATGGGGGTGATGGAGCTTGAAACCCCACTGGGGATTTGATCAGAAAGTTTATGCCAATGTAGGGAGTACCCCCTTGAGATATGTAGCTATCATTTTGTATGAAACTTCTTCATCCTTATGATGATAGGTTTTTACATCAATCTTAGGATGGAATCGTTGGTTCCCTACCAAGGTCATGTTTATTTAAATCACCAGAGGGTGTCCTTAACATCACTTGAGGGTGGAACATATGATCATATAGGTGAATGGTATTTCCATGATATTTGAACTTGAACCAAGAATTACTGTATAGGTGTAGCAGCATCCCATATTTCGTGTCTTTATCTGGATGATAAGGGAATGAAACATAAAATTCTTCTATTTATTAGTGGATCATTTTATGGAAATTTTTCCTGATTATTTTCTTGACTACTTACTGAGAGAGAGGTAGATTTTACTATAGAACTAACTATAGGATCATTAATAATATCAATTCCTCATTATATAATGGTCACTAATGAGTTTCGAAATATTAAAAGGCTATTGAAGAATTTGTAACATATGAGGTTTATACGACTTAATAATTTACCATGGGATTTTCTTGTATTTTTTAGAATGGCGGATATTAAAATCAAGATTTGTGTGGACTACTGATTGTTGAATCAAATTATTATTAAGAACTGATATCCATTACCTCATATATTCATCCATTTTCATCAGCTCTGAGGATCTCGGGGATGCTTAAAGATTGATTTGAGGTCAAGCTACCATCAGGTGCAATTCATGACTTTAGATATACCACATACAATATTTTGTAGTAGATATGGATTTCATGAATATTTGGTTTTTCTGTTCAGTCACACGAATGTGTTGAATGTTTTCACGCCCCTTATAAATTGGGGTTTCCACCCATATTTCAATTATTTTGTTTTGGTTTTCATGGAAGATATCTTGGTGTATTCTCATAATCAACGTGATCATTCCAAACACCTTGAAATCATATTAAGTACACCGAGAGAGTATATTTTTTATGCCAAGATCATAAAATGACACTTTTGGATTGATAAAGTTCACTTTTTGGGTCATGTTATCTTTAATTAAGTAGTGTTTGTTGACCAAGAGAAGGTGATATCTTTGTATTCCTCTGAAAATCCCATGAACATTTTTTATATTCAATGTTTATTGGGGTTGGATGGGTATTACATGTATTTTATTCCACATTTATCATGCTATGAATATACTCTTATGGGAATAACCAAGAAGTGTGTGAAAGTTGTATAGTATAAATCATGGGATAAAGTCTTTTAAGATTTGAAAGGAATATTGACTTCAGCACCATCGTGATTTAACTGGGATCATAAAGAATATATATATTATGTTTCGACCCACTAGGAATCATTATGGGAGAAGTTCAAATGATGGGATATTTAGTCATAACATATGGGTCAGACTAGTTGAGACATCATGAGTGGAATTACCCAACACTAAATAACAAGTTAGCAATATTTATTCATGCCTTGTGTTATTGGAGGCATTATTTTTTGGGAGTGTGATTTTTTATATATACGGACCACAATAATTTTAAATAAACTTTCACATAGTGTGATATGAGTGACTTATAGTAAAGCTAGTTTGAATACCTATAGTCATTTGACTTTGAGATTTCTTATACATCTTGGAAGGGAAATGTAGTGGAATATGCTCTAAGTATAATGACTTATACATATGTAATGAAGGTGGATATTAGTGAATGATAGTTGATAGATTTGTTTCCTTAGATACATCTTAAGGTACATTAATGTAATGGGAAACATGTTTTTATGTATTTGGTAGTTACCTCCTCACTTCTAGATAGATTGAAAAGGATACAAATGTCTAATACTGAGGGTTTGTTCCTAACAGAGAGTGTTTCATATGAGTTGTTGGGAATGAGATATTGTGTATTAATGGAGATATTTGGGTAACTTTAGACACAAAAGAGGAGTTGGTGAAAGAGTTTCATGCCTCTGATTAGGCAGTTCATCCAATAATCATGAATATTTATCATGATGTACACTGACAGTATTGGTGGTTTAATATGAAAAGGGAGGTGGATAGTTTTTTAATCAGTGTGCCACCTGTCATTAGGTGAAGGTGGAACACCAACGACCAACATGAATTTTTTATATTTTACCCAATATTGAGTGTAAATTGGATGATTTCACCATATATTTTGTGATAGGTTTATTAAGAACCTCTAGAGGTAGTGACACATTATGGGTGATCCTTATTAGACTAACAATGGTTTCCCACTTTTCCCCAATCCTAGAGCCCTTTTTAGTTGACGATATATGATGGTTATATGTCAGAGAGATCATATACTTTCATAGAGTTCCATATAATATCATATATGATAGAGATTATTATTTTATATCATGGTTTTGGAAGGGGATTATAAGGATATGGGTTCATAGGTACATATGAATACAATATATCACTCTCTGATCGACAGATAGTGAAACTGTGCAATATGGGTGTTGGAGGACATGATCCTAGTGTGCATCCTTGATTTTGGAGGCTCATGGGAGAAAAAATTACCAATTTATATGTTCACTTATAATAATAGATTCCAATCGACTATCCATGTGGCTCCTTATGAGTCCCTATATAGTTGGACATTTTATTCACCATTATGCTTGTTAGAGGTAGGAGAGGTGTCATTACTGGGACCTCATCTTATTCAGAATACATAGAAGTAGGTACAACTTACCAGGAAGTGTATAGATATATCCTTATCTAGGTATAGATATTATACCAATCTTCACTACCGACCTATGGATTTCGAGGTGGTACATTGAGTCTTCTTATTAGTCAAACCTACATTGGGTCATAGACTGATTTGAAGGAAGGGAAAGCTATTACCTTGATTTTTCGAAACTTTTTAGTTCTTAGAGAGGGACATACTAGTGATTTATCAATTATTAAATCCTTATAGATACTGTGGGATGAACGACATCTTCTATGTATCTCAACTTAACCATTATCATTTTGAATTATCTCATTCTTTTAATCTGGAGGATATTTAGTTGGAAGTCTATAACGACCCATACTTTACATACATTGATATTACTTCAAAATTTAAGCACACTTATTACAAAATATAACAAAACCATGAAAGAACCGCATAGGTATAATGTCTTTAGAAACTGGAAAGCATAAACAAATGGTTCATAAAGAATCTACTTTGCCTCCCATTTATTTCATCATATCTAGAGTCCCTTTTCGGCATATTCTACTTAATAATCTTCTTCCTGACCAGGGGAAATAAAACATACAAAAGGGTGAGCTCAAATGATCAGTAAGCGTAAACAAAAGAAATATCAAACACATCATATACATAATCACATAACTTTTGGAAATCTTAACCTGCAAAAGAGATCATAATTTCATAACATTGGATTAATCATAATAGTGAAATTTAATACAAATAATCATAAATTAAAACATGAAACTTTGTGGAATACACATATAATCATTTAGAATCGTTTCTTGTTAGTCAAGACTCATTGCCAAGACTATCTTAGTGGACAAAGTCCACTTCTGAACCGAGTTCACTCCTCGTTTCAGTCCTGTTTCACTAAACCGGTTTAACCTGCCATTCCAGCCATGTCTATCTCATGAGATATAAAATCATTACCCAATGAATTTGAGGGAGATATAGGTCCCACCCATCTCATAATGATACCATTCTTATGTGTGCCACAAAATCATAAATCATACATCATTGCGTAACCCATGTAATAAAAATGGGATTCTTAAACAACATGACATCATAAAACAATTCATATAAAATAATTTCATCACAACATAATCAAATCAATGTAATAATAGGGATAGAAACATGATCCTTTATTATCTTAGATGGAAAATAATTTTGATAAAACACTTGAACTCCATTCTTGAGGAAAACATCCTTTCTACTTCAAAAACATTTTCCTTTCTTAACATGTCATACAATTTTAAACTAAAAGAAGTTGATTAAAAATAAACTTGAAAACTTGTAAAGGAAGATTCTTGGAAATAATGTTTTAAAAATCCATTCATGCCGTATAAGTTAAAAAAACATTCTTCTCGTACTTTTGTCAGAAAAGTCAAAAAGTACCTCATACGAAAAATGACAAAAGATTCCTTTCATATATTTTACTAAAAACTCACCGAAGGGTAAAATTGGATTTAAACAATTGTAGGTGGATGTAAATAATATTAAATATTGAGGAAACATGTATGTGGATGATAAAATACACTCCAGTAAATTTCAAAGTATAAACAATCTCAGATAAAAATGAGATTGTGATATTTTCCCTTACCTTAGGTCCGATTTGCCTCGTAAGTGTCCGAACCTCCTGTATAATGATTTAAATAATGTTATTGACTTATTCCAGAATCATAATTATTGTTATTATATCATATATGGTCATATTATTATCTTCTTGTTATTAATATTTCATTACAACTTGTTATTCGTGTGTTTATTACTTTTTATTCTTATGCATGTTTTGTCGAATAAATTCTTATTCTTCTCTTTAGGTTATAGATACCTCATTTCCAGAATGTTATTAGTGTAATATATATCATATTCATTCATTCAATGCATTTATATAATCATTATGCAATGAAGATCATGTAGAACGAGTCACATCACATCTCAGAGACGGTATTCCGTACGTATGCACGAGCGATGATATCGTTCCCATGATCATGGAATTGTATTTGAGTGTATGTATAGTATTTAAAAATAAATATCACTTTAAAATAATCAGATATAGTCATTATTTACACTATTATACCCATCCAAGTAAGGTGGTGGCGGAAAGTAGATTACACCACGGCGTGGAGACGGTATTCCGTACGTACGCACGCGCGGTGATTTCATTTTCCGTAGGATGGATAGATGGTGAAATAGGGTTGTTTCATACCTATAATAACATATCAGTATATGAGTGATACTGATGTTAATACTTCATAATGAAACAACTAAAGAAGAAGAAGTGGAAGAATAAATAAAGATGAAAGAATCGGTAACAGACATTACCTCTTCTTTGAAGTGCTTCTTTGAGACCTCCTTTTAGGGCACTAAAATTGGTCTTTGAAGAAGACCAGGACCTCTAGGATTTCTCTTGGGAAGTGGAGAGGATAAATTGGCAGGGGTTGGCCGAGCTTGAAGGCTCAAATTGGTGTGAGGAAGATAGAGAGGAGGTGCCCTTTTATAAGGGAGGAGAGGGGCACCTTTGGAATAACTAAAACTATTATTTTATTATAAAGCCAAATTCGGTTTTAAATAGCTCCAAATTGATTTATTTTGAATATAAGGTGGGGATGGGTCGAAATCCTATCATAACAGAGAATTTAGACATGTTTAGGTTC
Source organism: Viscum album (assembly GCA_963277665.1). Classification (NCBI taxonomy): domain Eukaryota; kingdom Viridiplantae; phylum Streptophyta; class Magnoliopsida; order Santalales; family Viscaceae; genus Viscum; species Viscum album. Next base: position 656,031,480 of record OY728123.1, read on the forward strand.
CTATTTTGACCTTATCATTTAGATTTAATATTAAGTTAAATAATTTTACTTTAACCGTGTCTTCTTGTGTTCTTGCACTATAAGGTTAATAAACTTACTATAAAAATCCAAACGAACCCCAATTTGTTTATTATTAATATATATAACCTTATATAAGTCATTTTTCCTATCCTTAGATTTTTAGGAATAAAATAACAATTAATAATATAATATTTGTTTTAAAAACTATTTTATGTCAATTTTGACACTATTTAGTAATTGATTTTTGTGAAAATCATAACTGAATGATTAGTTATAAAAAAGTTAAGTAAATAAATAATAACATGTCATATTAACCTATAAAATTATTGGAATTCATAAAAAGTCTCAAATTACATTTATTTGGGTATTTATAACATCAATTATGTCAATATTTCATTAATAAGATAATTACTGCATCATCTTTGTGTCATATATAAATTAAATTATTTAATGTCTAAAAATTACAAATAAAATACCATTATGTATGAAATAGTTTTATATTTCTAATGAATATTTATAGTCGAATTTATCTTATACATAACCTTATATTAAAAATTATTTACTTATTAAACTTTGATTTTTACTATTTTAACCCTTCTTTAAATAAATTAATAATAAATGTCCTAATCTAATCCATGTGGGACTAAATGGTCATATTTTATTACTAAGTTTGTTTTTGGTCAAATTACACTTATCCAATTGAATTAGGACATGTGTTAGGGTAATAATAATATCATTTTTACCCTTAATTACCCTATTTACTTTTAACCGTGGTAAATAAAAGTAAAAAGTTACTATTCACCAAAAATTATTTTCATCTCATTGAACCAAATTTTACTTACTGATATCAACCGTGTCTCTCGGATTTTTGAAATTCCACTCACAGAAGCGGAAAAATTAAGTTTTATGAAAAATTTAGTTTTTTTAACTACCACTTAGTGGTTTCACTAATCATCAAAAATTGAAAGTTTTCAGAAAAATACCAAAATTTCACCCTAGGATAATTTCGATATTCCGAATCCAAAAATGAAGTCCATTTTGAAAAATAAAATTCATAAAATTTCAAAAAGTGGTTATTACTTTTCATAACGGCTAGTTTTAATAATATTTTATTAGCATATCATTGTTTAGTGAAACTCGGTATTGCGTACGACGCAAGCTATCGAGGAAGGTTGCGATTTCGTGTAAAGAAAGACAAGCAAGTGTTGTGTGTAGAAAAAGATTCCTTTAATGATTAATATAACATAAAAGTCTCGGGTGTTACATTCTACCCCCCTTAAAATGAATTTCACCCTCGAAATTCGTCACTTTGTAACAAATAGATGAGGATACTTCTCCCTCATCATATCCTCAAGCTCCCATGTAGCTTTTTCTAATTGGTGGTTCCTCCATAAAACTTTCACCAGTCGAGGGGTCTTGTTTCGTAGGACTTTTTCGCTATGATCCAGAATCTCTATCGGCTGTTCTTCATAAGAAAGATCCTGCTCCAGCGGTACAACTTATGAGCTGAGTACATGTGAAGGATCAGGTATGTAATTTCTCAGGAGAGATACATGGAACACGTCGTGAACTTGAGAGAGATTCGGTGGAAGTGCCAATCAGTAATCTACCTTCCCAAAACGATCCAGTATTTCAAATGGACCGATATATCTGGGCTCAACTTCCCCTTCTTTCCAAATCTCATGACCCTCTTCCAGGGAGATATTCGTAAGAACACTTTATCACCTACTTCAAACTCTAGGTCTTTTTTTTCGGTTGTCAGCATAACTTTTCTATCAACTCTGAGCTACTCTTATGTGTTATTTAATAGATCTGACCTTTTCTGCCATTTCATCAACGAGATCGGGTCCTAATAGCTTTCTTTCCCCAACTTCATCCCAGCAAGTTGGATTCCTGCATTTCTTTCCATAGAGATCTTCATAAGGAGCCATCTGAATACTGGAGTGAAAGCTATTATTATAAGAAAATTCCACCAAAGGTAGGTGTTGATACCAACTACCTTTGAAATCCATAGAGCAAGCTCTCAACATATATTCTAGAGTTTGAATTGTTCTCTCAGACTGACCGTCTGTCTGAGGATGATAAGCAGTGCTGAAACTCAACTTTGTATCCAGAGTATGCTGAAGACTTCGCCAGAACTTTGAGGTAAATCCCGGATCCCGATCAGATATAATAGAAAGTGGTACTCCATGAAATCTTACCACTTCCTTTACATATATCATGGCAAGCTGATCTAGAGAGAAATCCTCTCTAATAGCAATGAAGTGTGCAGACTTCTTAAGACGATCCACTATGACCCAGATAGCATTATTGCCTTTGGATGTTTTAGGAAGTCCTCTGAAAAAGTCCATAGTGATGTTTTCCCATTTCCATTCGGGTATGGGTAATGGTTGTAACATCCCCTTAGACTTCTGTCTCTCAGCTTTAACTTGTTGACAAACCAAGCATCGAGAGACATATTCAACAACATCTGTTTTCATGACATCCCACCAGAAGTACTCTTTCAGGTCCCTATACATCTTCGTGCTTCCAGGATGAATAGAGAATGAAGAACTATGAGCCTCATCCAAAAGCTCCTTATTTAATTCGGGGATGGGAGGAACACAAACCCGATTCTTGAACTTTATTATCCCATCATAATCAAGGTTGAATTCAGGAACATTTCTCACCTTCTTTTGTAACTCGACATCTTCTTTCTGTGCCTCTTTAATCTTCACATGTATAGATGGTTGAACATTCATTTGAGAAAGATACGATTTCCCCTTTCATTATAATTCCAAGATCCATCCTTTGTAAATCCATAAATATTGGATCATTTGTGATCCTCATCATGGATAAACTAGCATGGTCTTGTCGACTTAATGCATCTGCCACCTTGTTTGCTTTCCCAGGGTGGTAATGAATTGAGCAGTCGTAATCCTTAATCAGCTCCAACCATCTTCTTTGGCGCATATTCAGCTCCTTTTGTGTGAAAATATACTTTAAACTTTTATGATTAGTATAAATATCACACCTCTCACCATAAAGGTAATGCCTCCAAATCTTTAATGCAAAGATTACCACAGCTAACTCCAAATCATGAGTTGGGTAATTTTTCTCATGTATTTTCAACTGTCGTGAGGCATAAGCTATCACCATATCATTTTGCATAAGAACACACCCCAAACCCTTCTTGGATGCAACACTGTAGATCACAAACCTTTCTCCACTACAAGGTAGTGTGAGCACAGGTGCACTGGATAACCTACTTTTCAACTCCTTGAAAGTCTCTTCACGTTCCTCCATCCAAACAAACTTAACTCCCTTCCGAGTTAACTTGGTGAGTGGATTATATAATCGTGAAAAATATTTCACAAAACATCGATAATATCCAGCCAAACCAAGAAAACTTCGGATCTCAGTTACTGTTGTTGGTCTCTACCATCTTTTGATAACCTCTGTTTTTGCTGGATCCATAGATATCCCCTGTTTTGAGATTATGTGACCCAAAAATGAAACTTTTTGAAGCCAAAATTCACACTTGGTAAATTTGTCATAAAGCTTCTCCTTTCTCAGGGTCTTTAATATAATTCTCAAGTGATCTTCATGTTCTTCCTTGCTCTTTGAATAGACAAGAATATCGTCTATAAAGACTACCAAAAATTGACCAAGATAGTCTCTAAAGACTCTATTAATTAGATCCATGAAGATAACAGGGGCATTAGTATGACCAAATGGAATCACTATAAATTCATAGTGTCCATAACTTATACGGAAAGCCGTCTTTGGTATATCCTCCCTTTTGAACCTTAATTGATGATACCCTGAACAAAGATCAATCTTGGAAAAGTATTGAGATCCGCATAGTTGGTCAAAAAGGTCATCAATGCATGGGAGAGGATATCTGTTCTTGATAACGATCTTGTTAAGTTTTCGATAATCAATGCAGAGTCTCATTGATCCATATTTCTTCTTAACAAATAGAACAGGTGCTCCCCAAGGTGACGCACTAGGGCGTATGAACCCCTTATCAAGATTCCCTTGGAGTTGCTTCTTCAATTCCTGCAACTCAATTGGGGCCATTCTATAATGTGTCTTTGAAATAGTCAAAGCATCCGGTACGAGTTCTATTGAAAACTCAACTTCATGATTTGGTGGAAGACCTGGTAATTCCTCCGGAAAGACATCATCAAACTCCCGTACAATGGGAATATTCTTAATCGTGAGTTTCTCACCAACCATTTGAGATAAATAACCTTCATTTAGTGGAATCAATACCCATAAAATGGAAGAAATTTCCACTGGAAGGTTATGTTCATCCTTGCATCGATAGACGATCATAGATTGATCTGGAATATGAAACGTGACTTCCCTTCTTTGGCAATTGATATGAGCTCCATGTAGAGAAATCCAATCCATGCCAAGAATCACATCAAATTCCACTATAGTAAGGATCACAAGATTTGTAGGAAGCACTTTCCCACAAACTTCAATCGGATAAGAATTATAAACTTTTGATGTGACTGTTGTGCCATTAGGGGTTGTCACAGCTAACTCAACATCTAACTGTTGAGGTAATACGGTGATATCCTTAGAAAGTTCTTCAGAAATAAAGGAGTGGGTGGATCCAGAATCCAATAAAACATTTTCTACTTTAGAGTGGATGGTATGTGTACCTTTCACCACATCGTTATTATACTCCATATCGCTGATAGAAATTGCATGTGACTTTCCTTTGTCTTTACCCTTAAGAGTTTGTTGACGTTGACCATCATCATCAACCCTAGGATTTGGGCATTGATTGGCATAATTCCCCATCTCCTTTCACTTGAAACATTAAAGTGTAGTAGGTTCATTCTGTGTATCCCTTCCTTTGTTTTCATCATTAGACATCTTCTTCCCATCATTGCAACATTCAAATGTCCAATGACCTTCCTTTCCACATTTGAAACATTTACTTGTCCCTTTAAGATAACTCCCTCCATGTTTCTTTCCACACTTTGAGCATAAGGGAAAGCTCATCTTCTTTTCAGTGTGCTCTTTATATTTTCCTTTGAATTCCATTTTCCTCTTCTTATCAAACCCATATGACTGATGGGTTAATCCAATATCCATCTCGACTTTGAGAGCACATCGAACGATTTCCTCGTAGCTATTGAAGTCCCTTATGGATAATGCCCTTCGAAGACTTGGTTTTAAGCCACTAAAGAATCGATCGATCTTACTCTCAGGTTGGATAATAATACCAGAAGCGTACCTTGAAAGTCTTGTAAAATTTTCTTCACAAGTACCAACAGATTCATCATCCTTTTGCTTCAGTTCTAGAAACTCTTTCTCCATCTTTGTTCAGAGAATACGAGGGAAGTACTTATTGAAAAATAAGTTCTTGAACTCGTCCCATTCCATGGACTCAATTTCATCCCTTTGCCTCGTATTTCTAATAAGATTCCACCATTGATCAGCATATCCTTCCAAACGATACACTGCTAGGATGAATTTATCATGTTCAGAACATTGAAGAACTGAAAATATCTTTTCAGTAGTAATAATCCATTGTTCAGCAATTAATGGATCAGTAGACCCGCTGAAAGAAGGTGGACGCTGCCTCATGATGGATTCAACAGAATGTTGCTCCTTACTTTGCTCGTTTGGAAGTCCTGCATGATTCATAGCTTGAGAAAGTTGTGTGAGCATGGCTATACGATTTTTCATTCCGGCTCCCATAACGTTTGGTTGCTCTGGGGGACAATCATTTCATTTCCCGTCGTATTCCGCATTAACACAGTTACTTCGGGTTCCAACCATTGACTAAAACCAAGAAGAATAGTGTGAGCAACACTAATTATAATAGGAAAACCACATAATCAAGAATAAAATTTCACACTTAAGGTATTATCCTAGGTTATTCATGGTTATTTCTAAAACACTAAGATTATGTTCTATTCTTAGAATTATCCTTAGGGTTCTTACTAAGGATTTCACATCCTAGTTTCAAAAGGTTGACTATACCTTTCCTCTGATACCAATTATAATGACCCATACTTTACATACATTGTTATTACTTCAAAATTGAAGCACACTTATTACAACATATAACAAAACCATGAAAGGACCGTATAGGTATAGTGTCTTTAGAAACTGGAAAGCATAAACAACTGGTTCATAAATAATATACTTTGCCTCCCATTTATTTCATCATATCTAGAGTCCCTTTTTGGCATATTCTACTTAATAACCTTCTTCCTGACCTGGGGAAATAAATCATACAAAAGGGTGAGCTCAAATTCTCAGTAAGTGTAAACAAAAGAAATATCAATCACATTATATACATAATCACATAACTTTTTGAAATCTTAACCTGCAAAAGAGATCATAATTTCATAACATGGGATAAATCATAGTAGTGAAATGTAATCCCAATAATCATAACTTAAAACATGAAACTTTGTGTCATACACACATAATCATTTAGAAGCATTTCTTGGTAGTCAAGACTCATTGCCAAGACTGTCTTAGTGGACAAAGTCCACTTCTGAACCGAGTTCACTCCTCGTTTCAGTCCTGTTTCACTGAACCGGTTTAACCTGCCGTTCCAGCCATGTCTATCTCATGGGATATAAAATCATTACCCAATTCATTGGATGGAGATATAGGTCCCACCCATCTCATAATGATACCATTCTTATGTGTGCCACAAAATCATAAATCATACATCATTGCATAACCCATGTAATAAAAATGGGATTCTTAAACAACATGACATCATAAAACAATTCATATAAAATAATTTCATCACAACATAATCAAATAAATGTAATAATAGGGATAGAAATATAATCCTTTATTATCTTATATGGAAAATAATTTTGATAAAACACTTGAACTCCATTCTTAAGGAAAATATCCTTTCCACTTCAAAAATATTTTCCTCTCTTAACGTGTCATAAAATTTTAAACTAAAAGAAGTTGATTAAAAATAAACTTTAAAACTTGTAAAGGAAGCTTCTTGGAAATAATGTTTTAAAAATTAATTCATGCCGTATAAGTTAAAAAAACATTCTTCTCGTACTTTTGTCGGAAAAGTCAAAAAGTACCTCGTACGAAAAACGACAAAAGATTCCTTTCATATCTTTTACTAAAAACTCACAGAAGGGTAAAATTGGATTTAAAAAATTGTAGGTGGATGAAAATAATATTACATATTGAGGAAACATGGATGTGGATGATAGAATACACCCCAGTAAATTTCAAAGTATAAACAATCTCGGATAAAAATGAGATTGTGATATTTTCCCTTACCTTAGGTCTGATTTGCCTCGTAAGTGTCCGAACCTCCTATATAATGTTTTAAATAATGTTATTTTCTTATTTCAGAATCATAATTATTGTTATGATATCATATATGGTCATATTCTTTTCTTCTTATTAGTAATATTTCATTACAACTTGTTATTCGGGTGTTTATTACTTTTTGTTCTTATGCGTGTTTTGTCGAATAAATTCTTATTCTTCTCTTTAGGTTATAGATAACTGATTTCCAGAATGTTATTAGTGTAATATATATCATATTCATTCATTCAATTCATTTATATAATCATTATTCAATGATTATCATGTAGAACGAGTCGCATCACATCGTGGAGACGGTATTCTGTACGTACGCACGAGCGATGATATCGTTCCCATGATCATGGAATTGTATTGGAGTGTATGTATACTATTTCAGAATCAATATCACTTTACAATAATCATATATAGTCATTATTTACACCATTATACCCATCCAAGTAAGGTGGTGGTGGAAAGTAGATTACACCACGGCGTGGAGATGGTATTCCGTACGTACGCACACGCGATGATTTCATTTTCCGTAGGATGGATAGATGGTGAAATAGGGTTGTTTCATAGTTATAATAAAATATACTTATATGAGTGATACTGGTGTTATTACTTCATAATGAAACAACTAAAGAAGAAGAAGTGGAAGAAGAAATAAAGATGAAATAATCAGTAACAGACATTACCTCTTCTTTGAAGAGCTTCTTTGAGACCTCCTTTTAGGGAACTGAAATTGGTCTTTGAAGAAGACCAGGACCTCTAGGATGTCTCTAAGGAATTGGAGAGGATAAAGTGGTAGGGTTTGTCCAAGCTTGAAGGCTCCAAGTGGTGTGAGGAAGAGAGGGAGGAGGTGCCCTTTTATAAGGGAGGAGAGGGTCACCTTTGGAATAACTAAAAATATTATTTTATTATAAAGCGAAATTCAGTTTTAAATAGATCCAAATTGATTTATTTATAAGCTAAGGTGGGGATGGGTCGAAATAATCTCATACAATATAATTTTGACAATTTTAGGTTCCTATTTGGACCTTATCATTTAGATTTAATATTAAGTTAAATAATTTTACTTTTACCGTGTCTTCTTGTGTTCTTACACTATAAGGTTAATAAACTTACTATAACAATCCAAACGAACCCCAAGTTGTTTATTATTAATATATATAACCTTATATAAGTCATTTGGGCGAACCTTAGATTTTTAGGAATAAAATAACAATTAATAATATAATATTTGTTTTAAAAACTATTTTATGTCAATTTTGACACTATTTAGTAATTGATTTTTTTGAAACTCATAACAGAATTATTAGTTCGAAAAAAGTTAATTAAATCAATAATAACATGTCATATTAACCTATAAAATTATTGTAATTCATAAAAAGTCTCAAATTACATTTATTTGGTTATTTATAACATCGATTATGTCAATATTTCATTAATAAGATAATTACTGCATCATCTTTGTGTCATAAATAAATTAAATTTTTTAATGTCTAAAAATTAAAAATAAAATACCATTATGTAGGAAATATTTTTATCTTTATAATTAATATTTATAGTCGAATTTATTATATATATTACCTTATATTGAAAATTATTTACTTATTAAACTTTGATTTTAACTATTTTAACCCTTCTTTAAATAAATTAATAATAAATGTCCTAATCTAATCTAAGTGAGCCTAAATGGTCATATTTTATTCCTAAGTTTGTTTTTGGTCGAATTAAACTTATCCAATAGAATTAGGACATGTGTTAGGGTAATAATAATATCATTTTTACCCTTAATTACCCTATTTACTTTTAACCGTGGTAAATAAAAGTAAAAAGTTACTATTTACCAAAAATTATTTTCATCTCATTGAACCACATTTTACTTTCTGACATCAACCGTGTCTCTCGGATTTTTGAAATTCCACTCACATAAGCGGTAAAATTAAGTTTTATGAAAAATTTAGTTTTTTATCTACCACTTAGTGGTTTCACTATTCATCAAAAATTGAAAGTTTTCAGAAAAATACCAAAATTTCATCCTAGGATAATTTCGATATTCCGAATCCAAAAATGAAGTCCATTTTGAAAAATAAAATTTATAAAATTTCAAAAAGTGGTTATTACTATTCATAACAGCTAGTTTTAATAATATTTTATTAGCATATCATTGTTTAGTGAAACTCAGTATTGCGTACGACGCAAGCTATCGAGGAAGGTTGCGATTTAGTGTAAAGAAAGCCAAGAAAGTGTTGTGTGTAGAAAAATATTCCTTTGATTATTTATATAACATAAAAGTCTCGGGTGTTACAAAGTCTATGCTTCTTTTTAGGGGTATCTGTTTTGTATCATTGGTTGTAGGATAAAAGATATTTAGAGAATTTCTATTTCTCTAGTTTGGATTATCTGGTAGCATATATGTATACAATATGAGACCTAGGAGATAGAGGATGATGTATATACATATTGGTTGTAAATATTCCTAAATGATGTTCCACCACCCTCAGAAGGCAAACTCGGGGTTGAGTTATTTTATAAAGGGTTGGTTGTAACATCCCAATTTTTCTTTAAGGTACAGATCCACTGAATTTAGGTTTAAACCAATTGTTTTACTTTAATAAAACCTCTTAGTAGTTTAAGGAATATTTAATGGTAATATAGGGTTTTTTTATAGCCTGGAGCTCTGGTTTTTGGGAGAAATAGGTGATGTGAACAGTTATCGCATGATTAGTGATAACCACGAACCTCAACTATGTGGTCCCTGAAAGGTGTGTGTTCCATGGGACAGTGCTAGCACATAGTTAGCATAATGTTTACTAATAATGTTTTCAAACCATGCACCCCTTAAAAATGGGTAAATTTACATTTTACCCTTCTTCTATTTATATTATATTATCATTTATTTTTCCATTTTTAGGCATAATATCCTCCTCCTCATTAGGAGCTCCCTTGGCCATCAAGGTGGGCTTTTATCAATCTTCTCTATCTAGTATCTGCCCGAACTACCATTTTTCATATTGGATAACCATTTGTGAGATCTTAAATTCCATTAATTACTTTCTTTTTTTATTTCTATATATGGAATGATAAATCCATGTGATCCAATATGCCCTATTTTTAGGGTATTTTTATATTTCTTTGATTATTTACATTTTACTTTGGATTAGAGGCTGATACTGGATGAGGAGTTGACTAACCATCTGTGGTTGGTGGTCTAGTTATTTTTCCATAAAATTATTGATTTTTATATTATTCACTTTCATTTTTTTTCATGACTGATGAAGCGTTGTCATGTGCACTCTCAAAAATATTTATAACTAAGTGTAGCACAACGGTTGAACTAGGTCGTTCTCTTGAGGAACCTTTTCAGTAATTCACTCACTTAACCTAATTCACCTATGAAGTAATTATTTTTGTTGTTTTAGGTTTTATGAAATAAATAAAATAATTGAAATGAAAAATAATAGGAAACTAACATTCAATTATAAATTACCATGCAATGATAAACAGAATGGAATTATGGAGGAAATGATGTTCTCTAGAGAGAATATTCACGGAGCACCTTCATTGGCCAGCTTCAAATATTCTTAGTGTACACACTCCATCGTATGTGTGTACACCTTATTCTACACCGGTTATGAATGAAAATTATACTAAGCGATCTCCAAGCACACCCTCCATCCACCTTCTCAATCGAGGGAAAATGGTTGTAGATTAAGAAGTTAACCTTTAGACAACCATAGTGAGGATTACACCCACTATAAATTATCCTTAGAATTTACTCAAAGAATAATAAAAAGATGGTCTTGGGTTCAAGAACCAGATTACTACCTTGGGATATTCCTCTTATTAGTTACTCGTGATCATGAGTTTTATAGTTCACGATGGTAAGATGAGAGGAAGAAAAGATGGTGAATCGGTGGACACAAAAATAAAAACAATGCATGAATTTATTAGAAATATAAATTACAATTGAAAACTAAAAATAAAGAAAATAAATAAATTAAAAAGAAAGGGGGAAGATTTGCGGCCGACCTACCTTGTTGGAGATCTCCTCCTTGGTTCCTTGAAGGAATGGATGGAGAATGAGATGCTTTGGGAAGGAGGTGAGGTCCTCCTTTAATAGGCAGAATTTGTCCCCTGTAGGTTTGCGTGTTTTAGACCCCATAAATAACCTCTTCACGCATTAAACCCTTAATTAATGTTGTTCATAAATATATTTTCCGTATCTCCTCCAAATTGAAGATAATTTGGAAACCGTATGAAGGGGTTATGATTTTTTATTTCTCGATTTATGTTTCTGGACTAAGCTTCCAGGATGGTTCCTCCAAAAGTATATCGTTTAATTTCCACCTTAATGACTTCCAAAATTCCCCAAATTTCGTTTACGGTCGTTTCTAGATGTCCTCGTCCCATCCCAAGTGGACAAACCTAATTTGGATGTGTGTATGACACGTTTGGGTTCTGTTATATTGGTGGTTTCCACACTGTTCTCTCGAAACAATGTCCAAGTTCAATGAATTTTTGAACCCTTTATATGGTCGAATCATCTCCTGGTCGAGAAGAAAAAAGTATAGGAAATAAAATAAGGATTATAAAAAAAAATTTAATCAAAAAATTTGGGATAATATTTTTCAGGAAATGACCAAAATACCCTTGACATAAAAATCTGTCAAAAATCCAGAATTAGTCATTTTTTACATTTAGGCTCAAAATAACACTAAAACCTAAAAATGTGACAATTACCCATATAATAACACTATTGTGGGATTATAAACAATGATTTATAATATAAAATATATGAAAACATGAGCTTCATCACTCCCCCACACTTAAAAATTGCACTCCTGGGAAATCATCTTATATCCCAATCAAATTCCATACAACAATCAAAAATGAGAAAATATCAATGGTCTTATCCAAAATAGAAGTCCATCATGTATCATATATGAAAAAAATACTCTCTCATTTTCATTTCAATCATTAAAATTTGTTCAACCTCATAAATCAATCCATGGCCCAATCACAACCTACCTCACATTGAATTTTATGTCACTCTTCACTCAAGAGAAATTGAATTTAGAGTTATACTCATGCTTGAAAATCGCATGTATCACCATAGGTTTGTGAAAATTATCATTTCTACATAGCGTGAAATGTGAAAATGAATTTAATCATGAGGGATTTAATTAAAGGTTCAAATGATTTTGTGGCTTAGGGTTGGTTGGAAAATGATTGAAAACGTTTCTGGCTAGAAAGAGGAGGTTGGACTTTTAAGTATATTGCATGATTAAATCAAGGGAAAACACAGAAACTTCCCCTCTCAATCCCAGTTGAAAATGTGAAAAACAAAAACACTCTCTTTTACGACATGGTACATGAGCCAAGAAGTGATTATAATGAATGATATCATCCAAGTTCTACTTTTTTTTTCAAAGCTCCAAAAAGGCACAACTTTATTTTTTTTCTTTTTTTTCATGGAGGATCAGCTGAAAATTGAATACAATGAATGAATGATAATTCATGCCCTTTATTTTTGAGAGGGAAATGAGTCATAAAATAATTTACAATGAGGAATTCAAGCTAATCTCCATTTTTTTCTTTTTCTTTTGATGGAGAAATGGATGAAACAAATAAAGCTCAATGAAATGACGACACATGCCCAATTCTCTTGTTGTTCACTACCCAAAGTATTGAAACACACCTTTCATCACCAATTAATGATACACATCCCAATGAACGCACACGAATGGCCCTTCCCCCACACTCAAACTAGAAATAACCATGAAAAAATACTAAAAGTGCGGGTAGGTAAGGAAAAATTGGCTTGTAATGTGGCTTAAACCTATAAGGAAATTCATGGAATCTAAGGGCTTACGAAGGATAAATTTTAAGGTGGGTCTCAAGATAAAATTTGGATTTCCAAATAGATGACTAAATCATTTTAAATACATTCCATGAAATCCAAAGCTTCGAAAGAGAATTATTCACAAATTCTGGTTCTCATACAAAATTCAAGTTTCCCTCAATAAAGTGTGGGTATTAGGAAGAAGATGAAAAAGTGGTTTAGAATACCTCATAGGATTGGAAAAATATTTTGAGTCGGTGTTTCATGGTCATGGATTTCAAAAATCTGTCAAACTCATAAAAATGATGGATAATTCAATTTAAGAAAAATGTTTTCACATCAACAATCATTTAAAATCCACTATTTCAAAAATCATTTCAACTCTTTCAAAATAAATTGATGTGTGAAAAGTGATAGAAATATTAATTAAAGCTCAAAAATCATAAAAATATAATAAACAAAAATAAAAAGCGCACAAGAAGAACAAAGCAGGTTGACACTCCCCCACACTTAAAATTAAATACCACTTATTTCAACTCAACAAAATATAAATATAAAGGTATAAAATCAAAGGGAAGGAAAGATACAACCTGAAATGATTTTAGATGTGGATGCCTTGAGTTAAGATCCTAGAATAAACCACTTTAAAACTATAATAAAGTAATGAAAATACATAAGAAAAATAAATAAAAATAATGATAAAGGGAAAAGAAAAGAGATAATGCTTGGTTTAGACCTCCAAGAGGGTGCTTGGTTTTTACTACCCCTAGTCAGGTAATTTCAGTAGATTATCCCCAATCAGAAGGTAGGTATGGTTTCATTGAGATAAACCACCACATGTGAGTTTTCCAGATATCCATGAGTAAAATCTGAAAGTAAAGAACCCCAAGAAGATAAGAAAGTTCCCAACCCCCGAGAAAGAATAAAGAAGAAATTTTAGGTTCGAAGTGGGAGGGAGTAAAAGATAAGGGTGCTCCTAGTTAAATTCAGTGGTTTCCTCCTCCATATGGTATGAAAATTTTTGTTGAGGTGGTAGCTGCACAACCATCATCTCTAGCTCTTCTTCTTCTTCTTCAATCACCACCACTTGAGTGTTCTCTTCTTTAACATCCATAGTCTGCTCTATTTGTGCTCTATCAGAAATTTCAAAGGAAGAGATGCCAGAAAACAATTTAGCTTGAATAAGATTAAAACATTTAGAATTAATAAAGAAATATTCCCTTTCAAGTAATTCTGCTTGGTAATTGATCTCTTCAGGCATGACCATTGGAAACTCTGTCTCAGCAGGTGCGTCTTATTCCTTATCTTCCAAAGAAAGAGAGAGGTAGAAAGTGTCTCCCATCAGTGCATCAGTTGGAATGTGTACTTCTAGGACCTCCTCGAAAAATGGTTGAGTGCAGGATGATGTGATTTGTTCCTTTATAAGTTCTTTCTCACCTGCCTATGGTTCTTTAACATAAAACATTATTGGTGAAATCAATTCCAACACTCGTTCTAGTTCCGGTTCTGGCTCAGGTTCAGATTTCTCTTGTGATGTGCATACATATTCAGCAATCCATTAAATTTGGCTCTCCAATTTTTTAACTTTTTCACTAATCCTATGAAATTGAGCATCATGTTCATTGCAAATATTTTCTGGCACCTGAGATTGTTCAGTCCATGAATAAAAATTTTAATTGAAAGACATCATGAACAAAGAATATGTTTTTTAGTTTTTGAAATTTATGATTTTTTTGTTGTTTTTTTAATGAAAAGAAAAATTATGTACACAATTTGAATAAAAAATAGTGAATGAAAACCACATGGATCCCCAGAAACGGCACCAATTTGATGAAGAGTTTCCGTGTGCGCTCTCAAAAATATTTATAACTAAGTGTAGCATAAGAGATGACCTAGGTCGTTCTCTTGAGGAGCCTTTTCAGTTATTCACTCACTTAATCAAATTCACCTAAAAAGTAATTATTTTTGTTGTTTTAGGTTTTAGGAAATAAATAAAATAATTGAAATGAAAAATAATAGGAAACTAACATTCAATTATAAATTACCAAGCAATGCTAAACAAAATGGAATTATGGAAGAAAGGAAGTTCTCCTGAGAGAATATTCAGGGAGCACCTTCATTGGCCAGCTTAAAATATTCTTAGTGTACAAAATCCATCGTATGTGTGTACACCTTATTCTACCCCGGTTATGAATGAAAAGTATACTATGGGATCGCCAATCACACCGTCCATCCACCTCCTCAATCGAGGGAAAATGGTTGTAGACTAAGAAGTTAACCTTTAGACAACCACAGTGAGGATTACACCCACAATAAATTACCCTTAGAATTAACTCAAAGAATATTAAAAAGATGGTATTCGGTTCAAGAACCTGATTACTCCCTTGGGATATTCCTCTTATTAGTTACTCATGATTATGAGTATTATAGGTCACGATGGAAAGATGAGAGGAAGAAAAGATGGTGAATCGGTGGACACAAAAATAAAAACAATGCATGAATTTATTAGAAATCTTAATTATAATTGAAAAAAAATAAAGAAAATAAATAAATTAAAAATAAAGGGGGAAGAATTGAGGCCGACCTCCCTCGGTGGAGATCTCCTCCTTGGTGCCTTGAAGGAATGGATGGAGAATGAGATGCTTTGGGAAGGAGGTGAGGACCTCCTTTTATAGGAAGAATTCGACCCCCGAACGTTTGCTTGTTGTAGACCCCATAAATAACCTTCTCACTTGTTACACCCTTAATAAAAGTTATTCATAAATATCTTGGACATCTCTCCTCAAAATGGAAGATAATTTGGAAACCGTATGAAGGAGTTATGAATTTTTAATTCTCGGTTTATGTTTCTAGACGAAGCTTCCAGGATGGTTCCTACAAACTTTTATCTTTTAATTTCCACTTTAATGTCTTCCCAAATTCCACAAATTTCTTTTATGGTCTTTCCTAGATGTCCTCATCCCATCCCAGGTGGAAAAACCTAATTTTGATGTGTGTAGGCTACATTTGGGTTCTGTTACATTGGTGGTGTCCACGCTGTCCGCCCGAAAAAATGTCCAAGTTCAATGAATGTTTAGACCCTTTAGATGGCCGAATCATCTACTGGTCTAGAAGAAAAAAGTGTAGGAAATAAAATAATGATTCTAAAAAAAATTTAAATCAGAAAATTTGGAATAATATTTTTCAGGAAATAACCAAAATACCCTTGACGTAAAAATCTGTCAAAAATCAAGAATTAGTCATTTTTCACATTTAGGCTAAAAATAACACTAAAACCTAAAAATGTGACAATTACCCGTATAATAACACTATGGTGGGATTCTAAACAATGATTTATAATATAAAATATATGAAAATATGAGCTTCATCAATTACCTTTCATATGATGCCTCCTAAATGTCTAACTAATTAAATGAATTAATATAACCATGTTTAGGTTAGTTCTATCAACCTAATTTGATCATTGAAGGATGTCTACTATGATGCGATCAACACCATATGGTGTGTTTTTTAAAGGCCCCTAAACACTATTCCTTGAAATGAAATAAAACTACCATTTGAGGTGTATTGATTTGGCCCACCTGAATGAAGTTAAATTTGAATTAAACAAAGGGAGCACTACCACAAAACAAGGTAACAGAAGTGCCTCATTTTATCAGGGTTAAGCAGAAAACGCTGATGGGGGGGGGGGGCTTTATCAACACTAGCTAAAAGTGCTGATACATGTATCCTTTATCAGTTCTTAGAAAAATGTTGATAATGGGTACACCTTTATATGTTCTTTTCTTAGCACTGATAAAATTTTTTAATAACAATTTATATAAAATTATTATATTTATATTAAAAAATAATGTTTATTTATATACATTAACTAAAAAACGCATGTTTATAATTAATATATATATTTTAATAATTCAAATATATATATATATATATATATTTAAAAAAAAGTATTTCTAATATTATAATTAAATAAATAAATATATATATTTAAATAATTATATGATTATAATAAATTTCATTAAATAATAAATATATTTATTAGATTTGTTAGAATTATTAGATTTGTTAGATTTATTAGATTTATTAGATTTATTATAGATTTATTAGATTTATATTTATTAGATTAATTAGATTAATCAATTTGATTTTTTAAATTTATTAGATTTATTAGATTATTAGATTTATTAGATTCATTATATTTGTTATATGTGTTATATTTAATATATTTATTTTTTTTAAAATTAATATATATAAATACCTTTTTAAAGATATATATTTACATTAATTATTAAATATATATGTGTTTCCAATGAATTTGGTCAATAAATATATTTATCATGCATGCATATGTTATATATCATAATGTTCATTTATACATGACACCCTTTTCTTATTATTCATGTTGTCCATTGGCTGCTTGTTTTTTTATGTATATTTACTTGGAATATGATTAACTCATGTTACCCATATATACTATTATGTTTTAAAAAATACTTATAAAATTACATGAAATATATTAAAATAATGAATATATTTATTATATTTATAATTTTTAAATTTGGATTATATATATATAATTTTTAAACATATTTATTTGTAATTATAATTACAACTATATATAAATATTTAAATAACATCAAATTACCATAAATACATATATTAAAATTTTATAAATATATTTATAAATTTATTTATAATTATATACAAATATTTATAAATATATTTATTTATAGTTATAACTATAACTATAAATAACTTTATATATGTAAATAATCATACAAATATAATAAATATATTTATTATACTACATATAAAGTTATAATATAATTAAATAAATGTATTTATAAATATATACAAATATTTATAATTATAATTCCAAAATGAATATAGATAAATTTAAATAATTAAAAAATTATAATAAATATATCAATTATATATATTTATATAAAAATATTTAGAAATAAATAAAAATAGTTATAAATATAATTATTAAAAAATGTAGATATATTTAAATTATTAAAAATTTATAATAAAAATTTATATATATATATATATAATTATAAATATATTTTTTATAATTTTATAATTATTTAAATATAAATAAATAAATATATATTTATAATTACAACTATAAATAAATATTTATTTATTATAATTTTTAATTAAAAATAAATATATATATTTTTATTAGTTATAAATATAAATAAATATAATTTTTTTAAATAATTATTAATTTATAAAAAATGTATTTATCTCTTTCATATAAAATTTTATATAAAATTAAATAAATATATTTATTAATAGATAGAAAAATAGGTAAATAAATAAAAAGATTTATATTTATAGTTATAAATAAATACAAATATATTTAAATAATTATAAAATTATAATAAATATGTTAAATATATATATTAATAAAATTATAAAAAATATAAATATTAATTTTTTATAATTATATAATTATATATATATATATATATATATATAATCATTTATATTTATAATTATAAATATGAAAATGGCGTGTCACTCGCCTAGCTGCTCCGAGCTCTCTACTTTCTCCTATGGTTCCAGGTTTCCCCGGCGGTGATTCCTCTGCGCCGCTCCTCTCCCGTTATTTCTTCTCTCTCGCTCCCTTTGGGCTATGCTGTCACTCGGTTTTCTTTCCCTCTTGCTCGACTATCCTGGCTATATGACGGTGCTCTGATTTTCTCTCGGTCTGCCTCATTGCGATCTGATCTTGCGTTCCTTAGTTCCTCTCCAGGTTGGATTTGGAGCACAGGATGTGCCAAGGTTTTGGGCTAACGTTTTGGAGGACGATGGATCTCCAGGCATCATCGGAGTTGGCCCATCTTCATAGGGTTTCAATCCCTCTCTCCTTTCGAGTTTCATCCCGCTTTCCTTATTATTGTTCTGGTTTTTTTCTGGTTATGGATCTCCTTCTAGTTTTCTTTCTATCAGGTTTATCCCATAGGGTTTCAATCCCAAATCCACTTTTGGGTTTTTGTCCCACATTTTCCCCAAATCCTCTTTCTTGTTTCCACTTTCAGGTTTCTGATGTTGGTTGTCGATGTTGCTTCTTTGGTGTTTTGTTCTAGTTATATGTCTTGGTTTTTTAGTTGGCGTGGATGACGTCGATGTTGACATTCTTCTATAGCACAGTGGAGATGATGTTGGCTTCTCCGGGTGACATCGAATGGTGTGTCACAACGGTTGTGTTCTTGTCTTTTGATGGTGCTTTCTGTTGATTCTATGCGGTAAAGATGATGGTTCTGTTGGCGGTGGTAGGGTCGAAGCTGATGATTCCGGTGGTGGTTCTCAGTGTCAACGACTACGTTTGTGGTGGCTTTGATGGAAGATTCCCGACGATGTCTTCAGTGTCTATTTAAAAATGGTTTTTTGTCCAAGGTCTGATGTGAAGTTGACACTGGGGATTGTTTTATGGTTTTGCATTGGTTTTTTCTATGTAATCCATGAAGTTTTTGGTTTTGTTTTTTTTTGTTTTTGCGATTTTCTGGTATGCATTGTTGACAATGGTGGTTAACAGTCTGGTGTTCTGGTGAGGAGGTGGTCTTGCTAGTGCCGATGAGTTTGGTGATATTGATGGAGAGAAGTTGCGACGTTCGACAATAGGTGATTGGATCGAGGTGAACAGAGGTAGTGTTGGGATTGAGGATTTTCTTCGCGCTCCGAGCAGGGTCTGAATTTTGATATTTGAAATGGATGTGCGTATTTTTAAAATTTTAATTTTAAGTTTTGATTATTGTAATTAAATTGTTTTGTATCTGGTTAATCGGTTGTACGGGTCCCCCACTACCCTTTGAAGTTGTTATTCTATAAATTAAAAAATAATATTGGTATAATTATATATAAATATATTTTCGTCTAACTATAAATAAATATATATCCATATAAATAATTATAATATTTGAAGAAATATAGTTGTATATATTTATAATCTAATAAATATATATAATTATTATATTTATTATATATATTCTAAGATTATTAACATAGTAAGTATATTTCTTATAATTTTATAATTGTTTAAATAATAATTTTGTAAATATAAATATATTTTTATTTTTATTGATATAATTATAAATAAATAAATAAATATTTATCATATATATAATTTTATAAATATATATATATATTAATATAAATAAATTATTAACATAATATGTTTATCAACGATAAAAAAGCACTGATAAAGATATGTTTTATCAGTGCTTTCTATTTTAGCGCTGATAAAACATACCTTTATCAGTGTTTTTTGGCTACCACTGATAAACGGTTCACCGAGATTTAAAAAAAACTCTAACAGTCTTATTTATTCTTGTACCCCTCAAGCCCTCGTGGACGCTAACCCCTGCGCCACCGACCTCTGCTCTGCCCCAACCCCAGCTCCGCCACTGCCGACCCCTCCTTAACCACCACCAATTCCTATGTCATGAAGTCCTCCTCTACCACAAACCCACATCTACCATGAACCATCATCCACCGCTCCTCCTTCGCTCCTCTATCATCAACCCACCTTCGCCTCGAACACTTTTCTACCACTCCTACGCCGCGAACCCCACCTCTGCTGCGAAGCCCTCCGCTTCCACTACCACTACTACCTACCCCGACTCAGTAGTCATCAGGCCCTACTACTTCCACCATAAGGGTATGATATAACTTTATTAAAAAAAGCTTCATTATAATTTTATAACATTTACTAGGAAACACTTGGGGTAGTGTTTTCTATAGGCTATTTCCCTTTTATGGGATTTGTATTAATTTTTATTATTCGATGCTTGTATGATGTTATTGGTGGATATTTATTTATAGGGTGTTATAGGTGAGATGATATTTATTTATTATGTTTTATTATCAATTTATAAATAGATAATATTCAAATTTTTTCTCAGCTCCACTTTTACTATGACATAAGAACCCAAGGTAACTATGTTACTAATATTTTGTGTGTCATAGTGACTGAACATGACCACCTTATTTCTTTTCCCATATATTTTGTGAAGTAATGCCCATGTTTCTTCACTTATAGTGTTAGGGATGTGATAGCCTTATCCCTTTTTCGATGGTGTTGGTATGGATGGGAACCCTTGTTGTTGATTCTACAGGTATATGTCTAATATTTTCACATCCTAGGATCTGGTATGATTCCAATGATGATTTTTTATTTGATGATATTAACTTTGAGATCCCCACAACACACATTTTCTTCATCACGTTTTACATTTTATGGACATGTTACAAAAAATTTAATTTCTTTTCTATTATTAATGATAGTTCCACCGCTTCTCCAATAATCACGAGAGAATCACAATCAAAACTTGTTGGATAAAACACCTGCTTCTTTTTTATATATTTTAAGAGTAGTGATAACCCTAAATCCAATTGACTTGGCTTATGTGGGATGATAAAAACAAGATATAAAATTATCCATCATTTGTCATCAATGGGATTTTAAGAATATTTTGGAAGTTATCCTTTCAAAATGAGCCTTCCAATTCCATCAATTTTATACCAAATACCTTTATTTATATAATGATATATTTGGAACTAGGATATGTATATACATAGTATGAAGGGTAATTTTTCATAGGATTCCATTTTAATGTTTTCAATAGGGTGAGTTCCACGTCTCTTTCCTTTTTGAGTTTGAGTTCATGGAAGCTTGACTAATGAAACTGTTGTTTACGATCAAACATCTTTGAGCAAAATGAGGATGGTGTTTAATTTCATATAATTTTTATAAAAAAGATGTGGTGATATATATAATAACGTAGTTAAGGTAAACATTTCATGATTGGATAACCCAATACTAGTGTAAAAATCATTTAATATAGTTTTATATAGTTTACGGTTATAGTTCTTGTTATAGAAATGGTGAGGCAGTTTATTTAATGGTAAGTGAAAGGTGATAAATGAACATGAATGAGTAGTGGACTATATTAGTATAAATATCCTCAAGAATTTGTGTGTGGAGTTTATATACATAGTTCAAAAAACAATGATAATGGGTATTATGTTACTACCAAAATGAGCCTCAAGATCTAGGAGTGATCTAACACCTTAGAATAAGGAATGAGAACAATGTAAAGAATAACCCAAGTTATTTGAATTGGAATGAAGTTTTAATTAAATTCATTTTATCCATGTTTAGTATCTATGATTTCAAGATCAGATATGGATGAGGTTACTGTATTAGGGTGAAGGGGGTATGAATCTTATGAAGTAATTAAATAGGTTTAATATTGGTGGTTGGGATGTCAGGACATATCCAATGGACCTCTATAATAAGTTTAATGATCATCTAAGATGAACCATATGCCATGTAGTTCAAATTTAGTTTAAATGGAATTGTATTGAGTGAAATTTAAGATCATATGATGAAGAAATTTTTAGAAATGTATTTTCATAGATCTAAAAGATACACAATATGACATTGTCTTGTCTTAGTGCCTAGTTAGCGGAGAAAACCCTACATGAGTTGATGAAGTCTCATACACCAAGTTTATGTTGGAGTTTAATTATGTTGAAACTGATGACTGAGTATTAAATAAGAAATCTAGATGTTGTTCATGGAGAAAACCCTACATGAGTTGATGTATGAATATAAAATAAGAAATCTAGATGTTGTTTAATTAGGGGATAAATTAAGTTATAAGGGAAACATATATTTTGTTATCCCTACCTATCCAAAGCTACATGAGACACTTTATGGACACCCTAGTAAAATAACTAAAACAACACATGTAATGAATCCTTCCACCCACAAGCACTTTATGGCGAATCCCCCAAAAGGTACAAATGATATAATTTGAGTGATTATCAAATTATATTTTCTTCTTAGTATAATTATATATATAAATATATAGTTTTTTTTACAACTTTAAAAAATTATATGAATGAATTATTAATGATGTATATTCAATGTATTAAGTGGTTGTGACATTTTGGTTGATGCATCCATCAATGGTACCAAACCTAGATTTTCTTTATGAAAATTTCACTAAAAGATTCTAAACTATTTTGGGACTTGATGTTGTTAACCTCATGAATGAGTTTTGGAGAGGAAATAATTATCTTGAAACTTATAATGATACTCCCATAACTTTGATTATATATGTTACTGATAGGAGTTCAGTTAAGAATTTTAGAATGAGTAGTCTTTGTAATGTCATTTATAAAGTCTTTTTGATGAATTTAGAAAATATTCTATGGAAAATCATACCGTATTTCAGTTTAGTAGCATAATTATTTTCTTATTTTGAATTGAGACATGATGTTCTTAAAAGGATTGGGAAAGCAACATAGTATCTTCTAATGATGAGTGGCATAGGGAAATTCTTTGTGTGAAAGGAATGACACTTGAGAATTTTTTTTGTAATGGGTTCATGATTATATATTTTCTTTGGTGTATTTATAAAGGAAGGAAAAAATAGTACTTCATGTGAGATATGTGTACATTGTTCTTGGGGTGTATAAAAAATTTATTTTGTGTGAGCCAAGGATCATTGGGAAAATGTAGTGTTTGTAGTAAACTAGAACACAAGTGTTTCATGGTTGTGAGTGTGTTCACTGACTATAGAACATATCTATTGGGACTTTGGTGTTGTGGTGAAGGATAATTGATATAACTGGACAATGGAATCATGGATAAGGGATATCCAATGGTGGGGAGGATAATATTAAATTCTTTTAGAAGATATTATTGTTAAACCTATATATGGAATAATGTAATGGAATCATACAACACTGATTATTTGGGATGAATCAAGGAGTTTTCTATGTATCCTTTATAATGTGTCTCTATTGGGATCTGCATCTTTGTAAAAATTCCTAAGCGTCTCTTTTAAAATAATTCAAGTGTTTTGAATTTTTTCATAGAGGGATGTCGCTCATTTTAAATGATTAAGATTATTGGGTCATGCAGTTTTATTGAATTCTTTAAAAAAAGTAATTGTGGTTTTGTGAAAGAGTGTTTGGATCTAATTGATTTATTTTCAAAAGGGTGCATTTTTTAAAGAGATATTTGTGTAAATGATTGATTTTTTAATGGGATTTCAGTTGTGATTTTTTGAATAGTTTTCAAAGGATATTTGAACTATAGTCTTTTCATAATCATTTAAGTTTAGATTTTTATAGAATTAGGAAAAACATTATATTATATCAATATTTTGTGTATTTATTTTGATAAATACTAATATCACTGAATAAAATAGAATGGATATGAATAAAGACTGGATGGATGCCAATCATTTGAAAAGAGAGTATGAAGATGGAGTGAAAGAGTTCATCACGTTTTCAAAAGATTATGAATTTGACACTTCTCAAATACTTTTTTCCATCTTTATGTTGTTGTTATTCAAGGCAAGTTAGTGCAGAGGAGTTGAAAGAACACTTGATCTATCATGGAATAGATTGAAGTTAGAAATGTTGGAATAAACCTAGGAAAAAAGAGAATGTATCTAGTGGTTGGGATAATAGTACATTTTATAGATCATCTCATATGATTACAAGTGTGGAAAATGAAAAATACCATATCGAGGATGTGATTAAAAATGTGAAAAAAGATAAAGACCGTATTGAGGAAATGAAAATTATAGTTGAAGATGTACTTTGTGAATGACAAAAAATTGTTTGAGCAGTTAAAGAGTTGTGAAAAGACTAAATTGTATGGTGGTTTCACTAAATATACATCATTTTCATCCCTATTGAAGTTTCATAATTTGAAAACATGAAATATATAGTGATGCCAGTTTTACAAAATTAATTTCTCTTTTGAATGACATGCTATCAGAAGATATTGACCTCTCAAGCTGAACATACAATGACAAATGAATGATACGTTCGATGGGTATGATCTATGAATGAATACATGCCTCACTGAATGACTGCATAGTATTTTTTAAGGACCACAAATCACTTAGAGAATGCCCAAAGTGTGGTGCTTCCCGATATAAGAAAGATGAATATGGTCTTATGAAAGTTTTATGGTACTTTCTAATCATTCCAAGGTTTAAGAACCTATATATAAGTGAAGATACCTCAAGGAAATTGATGTGACACACAAGAAGAATAAAAAAATATAGGAAACTACGTCACCTAGCATACTCTCCTCAGTGGAAGAGAATTGATCATGAGTATGCTGATTTTGGAAATGAGACGATAAACCTTCGACTTACGTTATCTATAGATGGAGTGAATCATTTTGGTTTTCAAAGAATAACTCACAGTATATGGCCAGTTATGTTGGTAAATTATAACTTTTCACTGTGGTTATGCATGAAACAAAAATACATCAAGCTATCTATTCTTATATCAGGACCAAAACAACCAAGTATTGATATTGATGTTTATTTGGATCTGTTGATCGAGGATTTGAAATTATTGTTGGATTCAGGTGTTATGTTGTATGATGCTTATATAAATGGATATTTCATGTAGTGAACCATGTTGTACGAGATGATAAATGAATTTCCTACATATGAGAATTTTTTAGGATATATAATTAAAGGAAGTTGTGGTTGTCCCGTCCGCAAACAAGGTACATAGTTAATTAGGTTGAAACATTAATCAAAAACCATGTTTTTAGGACATCACAAATTTCTACCCCAATGACATAAGTACCCATCTGTTATTAAATCATTCAATGGAATTTCAAAACAATGTACATCACCATCTCCACTAACTAGTGATCAAATGTTTGAGAAAGTAAAAGATGTAGATACTAATTTTGGTAAACCATTATTGAAAAACATTATGAAAACTAGTTGGAAGAAGAGATAAGTTTTTTTTGAATTACCATACTGGAATTTTTGGTACGTCAGAAACTTTCTTGATGTTATTAATATTGAAAAAAATGTACGTGATAGTGTCATCAGTACATTTCTAAATGTCCCAGAAAAAATATGGAATTGAATTATAGCTTGGTTGGACATGGTTGACATAGGAATACGAGAAGAGTTGGTGCCAGTGAAGGGTAAAAAATAAACTTTTCTTCCTCTAACATCTTACACTCTTTTCAGGAAGGAGAGATATCAGTTTTTAAACTTCATGAATGATGTAAAGGTTCTACAAGGGTATTCATTGAATATCGAGAACATCGTGTCAATGATCGATTTAATGTTAAAGGGTATGAAATCACATGACTCTCAAATTCTGATTCAAGAACTAATTCATATAGCCTTACATTTCATTTTTCCTAAGAACGTCTATTATACGTTAATGAAATAATGTTTCCTCTTCAAATCTATATTCATGAATTTTATAGACCTGGAAAAATTTCTGAGTATAGTAAGAGAAATTGTTGTCATATTATATTAATTAGAAATGTTCTTCCCACCAACATTATTTGATATGAGGGTTAATTTGACCGTTCAATTGGCGAGAGAGATTAGAAAATGGGGCCCTATACACTATAGATGGATGCACACCATTTAATGGTATATGAAATTTTTGAAAGGGTATGTCAAAAATTTATGTCAGAGAGTGGGTTTTATTGCAGTGAAATGTATTATTGAGGAATCCATTAAATTATGTAACAAATACCTATCTAGTGTGGAAATAATTAGTAAACTGAAATATCATCACACTAGGAAGCTTGTAGGTGAAGGAATTTGTAGAAGAGAGGTTGTAACAATATATATTACAAATCGGGAGCAGTCCCACCTTTATGTTTTGTATAACAGTTTAGAGGTTGACCTATATGTCAAAACCCACAAAGAATTTATTAGGAATTTGAATCCATGAAGGGATGAAAAAGGGATATCAAATACACATAATAAAAATTTTATAGGATGGTTTCAGGATCATGTATTTAAGGTGTCAGATAAAAATATGGACTCAATTTTAGAATGACTTTGATGGATAGTCAGGGGACCAAGTGTGTATGTATTATCTTATAATGCTTATGTAATTAACAGTTATACATTCTATACTAATGAACATGATGCAGACAATGCCATGAAAAATAGTGGAGTTACATTTGTGGCTGAAGTGATGCATGTTTCCGTTGATAAGGATAGAAAACCAATTTATGTGAATATGTCATACTTTGGCATCATCAAAAAATATGGGAGTTGGATTATACGAACTTCCAAGTTATGATTTTTTAATGAAAATGGGTTGATAATAGGAGTGATATTAAAATATATGAGTTGTGATTCATGAAATTTGATTTCAGTAAGGATGGGTACTAAGATGAACCATTTATAATGGCATCCCATGCAGTACAAGTATTTAATGTTCAAGATCCCACAAACCAAAACCGGCCAATTTTCTGTTTTCCACCAAAACCACTGAAGGGTCTGATGAAAATTCAATATAGAATGACCCTTTAATTGGTATTTCTAAATCATTTCTTAGTATTCCCAATGTAGATGGTGTTTTTTATGTTAGAAGAGACCACAATTAAGGGATTTGGATAGTCGATAGAGGGGTCAAATCACTTCAGCCTTAAAAAAAGAGATTCCAATAATTAGGTTATATATATATATATATTTTAATATACATCATGTTACCTTATGTTATTATCTATTCATTGATGATTTTATGTAATCTAAATTAAATGTTAAACAAATTTTGCAAATAATGACTTCAGCACTTGATGCCCCAAATCCCAGGGCACAAAAGGTCTCTCAACCTGCTGCTGCTCACAGTGCAGAGGATCGACATGTTTCTCAACTTGTTGTTTCTTATTCTCCTAATGTAGTGGTACAACCACCACCTACACATGACGATGATAATGCTCTGGAGGAACATATTAATGATTCTGAAACTAAGGAAGTGGTAGGTAAAAAAACACAGGTGGCACAGAACAAACAGGAGCGTTGTAGTTTTACGGTGTTAGAAAAAATCCTTAAGGACAAAGAAAAAGGAATCAAATATGAGGTCTGATGGGATAATCGGGGACTAAATTTTAACCACAACAAGGACATGTTCATTAGTTACATTAGAATCATCACTCAGCAACGCATGCAGATTGATGTACTATCGTGGCACCATGTTGTCACCAGGATTAAGACACTGATGTGGTGTGTAAAGACCCGGAAATTTCAAGGAAATTTTTTTCTTAATTTCTTTGGAATTTTACGAGTCCGAAGTTACTAATGAAACCTGATTCCGAGGCCCTGTGTGCCCGGAATCAATTTCTGAAGATTATCTCGAGTACGTTTAGTAGATGAACGAGCAAGTTTTTCTATCTTTTGAATTGGTGCTCGGAATTGAAATCTAAGGTCACCGATGAACTCGCAGCGCCGATAATTGCTTAGGAGAACCTTTGTCGTTGTTGCGTTTTGAGCGGGGTGAGGTTTAATATTGGGAATTTAGATTAAAATAAATAAAATTTGTTGGGTACAAATTTTATTTAAGGAAGTTGGGTTTTATCCTATAAAGGGTGAGTTATAGGTGGGGCCCACACCCACCTAACCTCCCATGGGAGGGTTTAGTGTGGTGGGGCCCACACGAACCCCTAACTCCTCACCTTCCCATAGTTTCCCTTAACTTCTTTAATATTCCCTTGCATTTTATATTTTGACAACACCTCCCATTAATTATGTGGAGCCTCTCCACCTCCCTCTCTTTAGGAATGCCAACACAATTAATTTATTACTTCTTTAACTATTGTGTGGTTTCAACAATTTGTTTGAATTGTTTTGATTTTCTTGGAATGGTTAATATATGGGAGAGTCTTAATTTTTATATTGGGGGGATTGACAATTACTTGGTGGTGGAAACTTTGGAGATTTTGGGAGGAGAGCTTCATCCCTTACCAACGAAGAAAAACTCTGACGTTCTCTTCACAAAGAATAGTTCTTCTGCCGCCGAATCTCTAACAAACGACACTCGAAACGGGATCGAAGGATTGAGGAAGCGATGAGCGCCAACAATCTTCGTCACCTTTATCTCGTCCCTTGAGACGATGTCAACGAGCCGACATCCACCCTCTCGGGATATCTTCTTCGAACGACGAACCTTGAGGTAGGGGTTATTTTTCTTGTTCAAGACTTTATCATCATTCTTTGTTGCTTAAGGAATTGGCCACATGATATCGTCATAACGGGAGGAAATCGGACCGCACGAACACGGCCGATTCTCCTCCCCTCTTCTTTGTTGATCTTCGTTGAAGTTGGAAGCGGAGGCACACGGTGCCGTTGCACCCTACGGTGATCGGAAGGGAATCACAACCATGAAAGGACGCGACGAAGGTGGTGCTATTCCATTGCACAACACGGGAACAAAGAGGACCACGACCAGAGCGGGCCGCGGCTCCGTCGTGCCACGCCAGTGAGATGAGCCGCGACCTAAGGCCGCGACGGACCAGCAGGGGCAGCCGCCGGTGACACTAGGATGCGGGACCCCTTCTGGGTCCCACAGTGGTTCACAAACCAGACGGACGTAATGGCCGGCTGTTACTCAGAAAACTAGTGGGGTGTAACCCCCCTGACCGGATGCTAGGGCGGACCCCATTGGGTCCGCCGTTTCCGCAAACAGTGGGCTGTGTCCTCTTTGCATCCCGCTTGGCCAGCGCCGAGCCGTGGTCGGCTTCCGAGCTGGGACGCATGCCACACAGGTTGATCCGACCACACCCAGCTGGGCTGGGCTGTTCCCAACCGGGCCGGACCCAGTCCTGGGTCCAGTCGACCCGGTTCGGGGCGACCCAGGGGGTATTGGGTCGGGTCAGACCGGGCCCAGACCCCCTATTTTCGGACCATCTTCACTTAAACGCCCGTAACATGAGTTATGGACCTCCGATAAATGCACCATCATTTGCGTAGGATTACTTGGATCGATACGGTCGTTTAGGTATATTACACTCAAGGTTTTGGCGAAGTTTGGGTATGGCCGGGTTGGTTCGAACCCGAAACCAACTGGCCCCTCAGAACGGAAACACTTATAACTTGAGAACCGGACGTCCAATTGATGTGACGTCAACTACATTGGATTCCTCTTGATTAGACGGTTCTTTTTGCATAATCTACACTGGATTTGGTTGTGGTTTGAGCATTTCTGGGATGGATTGTTCCCAAAATCCAATTGGGCCCCTGGAACGGAAATGCTAATAACTCACAGACCGGGCATCCGATTGACACGCCGTCTGTTACGTTGAGACCCCTATGACGAGGCGGTCCTTTGTGATACTTCTACGTGAGATTAAATGACACTTGAAAGTATCGACCAGTAGCTCATGGAGCGGACCCTTCCGGAGATGAGCGTACATAGTGCTGAGACCTAGTAGCTGGCTAAGACTTGACGACTGCTGATCGATCGAATCGGAGTGATTCAGATGCCCCAGTGGGGTACGATTGGTTGTAGATGCAGACCCATGACAGAGGAGTGCTTTGTTGTAGCAGCAGACCCGCGTTACTCTACAGAAGGAGTACCTCTGTAGGCTATGAGGGGGTGCGCTTGGTTGTAGCGGCATACCCATGGTGGGAAGCACTTGGTTGTAGTAGGAGGCACACAATACTAGACATGTTGAGTACTTCAGCAGTCCAAGGTTAGTGGGAAGTGCTTGGTTGTAGCGGTAGGCCCACTGTACTCGACAGAGGAGGAGTTCTCCAGCAGCCGTGGTTTCGACATCATGAATAAAATCATGGTTTGAGCTAAGTCAATGACCTTTGTGTAACCTCATTATTGAGATGAGTCACTTGATAAATTAGGTATATGTATGTGTATATACCTAAGTAGTGGTTATCTGTTGATTTCATAACCTTTGTGTTACCTCATGATTGAGATGGGTTACTTGATAACTTAGGTATAAGTATGGGATTATTCCTAAGTAAGGTTTATTTGTTGAGATTCTTCTTTGTGGTTATCCTTGTAGATTTTGTGAGACCTTGAGGGCCTCGGGGTCCCTACTGAGTATCGTTATACTCACCCCTTAATGGGCTATGCCCACACCCCGTTGTATTGGATGCAGATGACAGACATCACTGATAGAGGCTGAGTGTACGAGGACTGGATGGTACCCGGAGGTGGACCTCAAGATGAGACCGTACCCGGAGGTGGACTTCATGATGAGATGATACTCGGAGGAGGTTGGCGGGCAAGAGAATTGAGGATGTTATCTGTGCCTACCCTTCAGGTAGGATCTGAGGTGGACAACCCAAGAGATGCTTCTGTCTGCCAGCTTTTTCTTTTTTTGTTGTACTTTCGTTCAGTTGTAGTTGTAATTTTCAGTTGGGTTTGTATTGAGTTCCATTTACTTTTCAGCACTTTCTTTTGTACTTAGTTTTTTTACTTCCGCTCGTACTCTGGTTGGATGTGTTTATGTTTTATAAAGGTAATTCCTTCCCAGTTATCAGGATTCATGCCTTTGGTTCTAGTCGCCAGCCCCTGGCCTATGGAAGGTGGGCTTGGGGTAGTCAAGGTATGGGCCCTGAGGATGGGTCGTGACAAATTAGTATCATAGGAGTCGGTTCTACCGCAGAACATAGTACTCTGATATTTTCTTTCTGTGAAGCAATAGTGTTAAGGGTACTAAGTGTGGTTTTTAGTTCAGGGAGTCCAGTGTTGGTGCGGGAAACTGACGTATCCATACACTAGGACTCTAACTTCTAATTTCTGACTCAGTGCACGAAAACACTGATTGCGTGTGTGTTTTCAAAATTTTCTTTTTAAATCAGCTCAAACCAAGTCAGCTAACCAGGTTTAGTCTTTTGCCGTGTCACATCTGTTCTTTCAGGATGCCTCCCCGCGGATGACCAGATAGAGCCTCGAGAGTTGTGCATACTCACAGGACGCCGAGCGACGAGGCCTCAATAAAGGGCCCTCATCTAGTAGAGGCACCATCGGTACTACAACCCGTTGGGCCACCGATGCCACCAGCCCCAGAAGTAGGTGATGCACGCTTCTTGAGCACCCTGCACGAGTTCCAGCACCAGAGGCCACCCAAGTTCCGGGGAGAGATGGACCCACAGGTGGCTGAAGATTGGATGGAGGCTGTGGTGAGAGTCTTTAGGCTAGTAGGGATGCCAGCAGACTTTATGGTGATCCTTCCTACCAGCCTCCTTCAGGCTAGTAGGGACACCAACAGACTTTATGGTGATCCTTGCAACCAGAATCCTTCAGGAAGCAGCAGGTAGATGGTGGAGCCTGATGCTCCAGATGCATGACGAGGTGACACTTCTATGGGCAGACTTCGAGAGCCTGTTTCGGGTGGTGTTTGTACTGGACACCCTTCGATCAGTGCGTATTCAGGAGCTACTGCATCTATAGAAGGGTAGCATGATGGTGGCATAGTACTGCGCGAGGTTGAAAGACCTCTCGTCCTACTCTACAGACATGGTATGTGACCCATTCTTCAGGGCCCGGACCTTCGATCAGGGGCTCAAATGAGATATTAGAGCTTTATTTGTCTCCCACAGCATCCCGACACAAATGGTGGTGTTGGAGTGAGCCCTATTAGTGGAGAGTTCCCTTGATGAGAAGTCTCTAGAAGTGGGACCCACCACTAGATAGCATGTAGTAGAGTCTTCTGTAGCTGAAAGTAGACATATGATGCAGAGGTCCAAGAGGAACAGACCCACAGGTGGTCGACCACATTACTCAGGATCGTGTGTAGGAGGCACCCGGGGTGGAGAACGACTTACCAGGAGCGGACAATGTTACTCCTACGCTGGGCTTGGTTAGATGGAACGTGACTATATGACCCACCAGACAAATGATTTGCAGATAGATGAAGGACCTCCTAGGCAGAGACAGAGGTTCGATTGAGGCAGACTGCAAGGAGCAGGAGACTGAGGCAGAGGAGCTGGTCGTGCAGCAGGATGTGGATGACGCTTCGAGGTGTTGCCACCACCACCACCAGGAGGTCCACCCTGATCGCAGGGAAAAGTTGGACATGGGAAAGCTCAGCTTCGGGCAGTTGAGGAATATTACAATGGAGCTTCTGAAGTAGGTGGATAGGAGCGAGACTTGTTCCAGGCATGGAGGCCTTTGTTCTTGGTGATTCTATCTTTCTTTTTGTCGTTGTGTTTGATTTGTGTCTTTTTACTTCGAGCTGCAGTAATAAAATACACTTATCTTTGTGACGTTTAATTTCCTGTCCTTTTTGTATGGTTGATACTAAGAGGTTCCGGTTAAAGCTGTTGACTTGATCCTCACTTTTAAGATACCTACTGAAGGAGACCCAGTGACCACACATTATTTCCGATAGTGTGACTCGACCCTTGGAGGTGAGAGTAATAGTTGGATCTCTTGGTAGTAGCGTCGAGGACTTACGACGTCATCCATGGAATGAATGTATTATTCATGTCAAGATTGACTGTATTAGGCAAAGAAAGTGGTTCATCCAGGGGATGAGACTAGATTTTTCTTTTCAGAAGATGAGAAATCATAGCAGCTCTTTGGTGGAACTTAGATGAAGAAGTGTGGAGATGATTTCTTACAATTGGATAGTCTCACCCATTGTTCGTTGAGAGAACGGTCTAAGGTTCTCTCCATCTCAATAATATCAGGTGTATTTTCTCTCAGAACGACATGATCCTGGGACAATGGTGATGGTTTGAATTACTCCAGGACTATGACTTCAAAATAGTTTATACTCCTGGGGAGGGGGACATTGTAGTAGATGCTCTTATTCGGAGATCGGTCATTCAGCTGTTAGGAGTGGTGAGACAGCAGCTGGCCGTGTTTCAGATATATTTTGTGGATAGTGATGGAGTCAGCATGTATAAAACCAGAAATGGTCAGGCTATGATGGATAAGGTACAGATAATCCAGGAACCGATGAAGACTGCACAGAGTAGACAGAAGTCCTATGCTGATAGGAGATGAGACCACTGGAGTTCGAGGATGATGACCACGTCTTTATAAGGGTCTCACCTTGACAAAGTGTATGGAGATGTGGCCAAGGCATCAAGTTATCTCTGAGGTTCATCTGGCCTTTCCACCTCAA
Organism: Viscum album; assembly: GCA_963277665.1. Lineage (NCBI taxonomy): Eukaryota > Viridiplantae > Streptophyta > Magnoliopsida > Santalales > Viscaceae > Viscum > Viscum album. The sequence goes on from OY728123.1 coordinate 656,065,574, forward strand.
TTGCACCGGGTGCACGACGTCATTCACGTATCTTAGCAGAGGAGATGTGTGCATGACCTATCCTTCATCATTGACCACGTAGAGCTGGACATCGATGATGGGGAGACTTTCACGGGGTTCCAGTAGAGGTTGAGGATCAACATGAGAAGGTCCTATGGGGATAGTCGATTGCTCTTGTGCACTTTCGCTGGAAGCACATGAACCTCCAGGAGAGAACATGGGAGCAAGAGGCTCAGATGCATGCTTGGTACCTCCTATAGTTTTCGTAGTTTTTCTTGTAAGCTTTACGGGGACGTAAATCCATGAGGTGGGAATAATTTAAAGACCCGAAAATTTAATGGAAATTTTTTTCTTAATTTCTTTGGAATTTAACGAGTCCGTAGTTACAGACTGCACCTGATTCTGAGGCCCGGTGTGCCCAGAATCAATTTCTGAATATTAGTTCAGGTACGTTCAGTAGACGAACGAGCGGGTTTTTCTATCTTTTGAACCGGTGCTCGGAATTGAAATCCAAGGGCACCGATGAACTCGCAACGCCGGTAATTGCTGAGGGGGACCTTTTCCGTAGTTGCATTTTGAGCGGGTTGAGTTTTAATATTAGGGATTTAGATTAAAATAAATAAAATATGTTGTGTACAAATTTTATTTAAAGAAGGTGGTTTTTATCCTACAAAGGGGGGGTTATAGGTGGGGCCCACACCCACCTAACCTCCCATGGGAGGGTTTAGTGTGGTGGGGCCCACACGATCCCCTAAATGCTCACCTCCCCATAACTCCGCTTAACTTCTTTAATCTTCCCTTGCATTTAATGTCTTGAAAACACCTCCCATTAATTATGTGGAGCCTCTCCACCTCCCTCTCTTTAGGAATGCCAACACAATTAATTTATTACTTATTTAATTATTGTGTGGTTTCAAAAATTCATTTGAATTGTTTTGATTTGCTTGGAAAAGTTAATAAATGAGAGGGTATTAATTTTTATATTGAGGGGATTGACAATTACTTGGTGGTGGAACCTTTGGAGATTTTGGGAGGAGAGCTTCATCCCTCACCAGCAAAAAACAAATCTGACGTTCTCTTCACAAATAATTGTTCTTATTCCACCAGATCTCCAACAAACGACACTCGAGCTGGGATCGAAGGCTTGCAGAAGCAACGAGCGCCAACGATCATCATCACCTTTATCTCCTCCCTTGCGACGACATCAACGAGCCAATGTCCACCCTCTCATGAAATCTTCATCGAACGACGAACCTTGAGGTAGGGGTTATTTTTCTTGTTCAGTACTTTATCATTTTTATTTGTTGCTTAAGTAATTGGCCGCATGATATCATCATAATGGTAGGAGATCAGACCGCACAAACACGACCAATTATCCGCCCCTCTTCTTTGTTGATCTTCGTTGAAGTTGGAAGTGGAGGCGCATGGTTCCGTTGCACCGTACGGTGATCGGCAGGGAACCACGGTCATGCAAGTCCGAAGGGAAGGCTGCGCTGTGCTATTGCACTATGCAGGTACAAAGAGGACCATGGCCGGAGCAGGATGCAGTGGTGGTGCGCGGCGCCGTCGCGCGGTGCCAGTGAGACGAGCCGTGACCTAAGGCTGTGGCAGACCAGCCGGGGCGGCCGACCGAGCCGGCCGCCGGCGAAACCCGGAGGTGGGACCCCTTCTGGGTCCTGCGATAGTTCAAAAACTGGCCCGACATAATGGCCTAACGTTACTCGGAAAACCGGTGGGTGTAACCCCCCCGACCGGATGCTAGGGAGGACCCCATTGGGTCCGCCGTTTCTGCAAACAGGGGGCGGCGCCCCCTTTGCATACCGCTCAGCCAGCACCGAGCGGCGACCGGCTTCTGAGCCAGGCTGCAGGCCGCACGGGCTGGGCCGGGCCGTGCCCCACCGGGCCGGACCCGGTCCTGGGTCCGGTCGACCCGGTTCGGGCCGACCCAGGGGGTATTGGGCCTGGTCGGACCGGGCCCAGACCCCCTATTTTCAGACCATCTTCACTTAAACGCCCGTAACTTGAGTTTTGGACTTCTGATCGATGCACCGTCAGTTGAGTAGGATTCCTTGGATCAAGAAAGTCATTTTGGTATATTACACTCAAGGTTTTGGCGAAGTTTGGTAATATACGGGTTGGTTCGAACACGAAACCAACCGGGCCCTCGGAGCTGAAATGTTTATAACTTGAGAACCGAACGTCCGATTGGCGTGCCGCCAACTATGTTGGATTCCTCTTGATGAGAAGGTTCTTTTGGAATTCTATAAACTAGATTTGGTTGTGGTTTGCTTATGTTCAGGTTGGATTGTACCCGAAATCCAACTGTTCCCCTGGAACGGAAATGCTAATAACTCATAGACCAGGCGTCCGATTGACGTGCCGTCTTTTGCGTTGAGGCCCCTATAATGAGGCGATACTTTGAGATACTTCCAAGTGATATTATATGACACTTGGAAGTATTGACCAGTAGCTCGTGGAGTGGACCCTCCCAGACGACGAGCGTACAGAGTGCTGAGACCTAGTAGCTGGCTGAGACTTGACGACTGTTGATCGATCGACTCGTAGTGATTAGGATGGAATAGTGGGGTGAGCTTGGTTGTAGCAGCAGACCCATGGTGGAGGAGTGCTTGGTTGTAGTGGAAGACCCGCGGTACTCTACAGAAGGAGTACCTCTGTAGGCTATGAGGGGGTGCGCTTGGTTATAGCGGCAAACCCATGGTGGGAAGCGCTTGGTTGTAGCAGGAGGCCCTTAGTACTCGACAGGTGGAGTACTTCAGCAGTCCAAGGTTAGCGGGAAGCACTTGGTTGTAGCGGCAGTCCCACTGTACTCGACAGAGGAGGAGTTCTCCAACAGCCATGGTTTCGACATCATGAATAAAATCATGGTTTAAGCTAAGTCAATGACCTTTGTGTTACCTCATGATTGAGATGAGTCACTATATAACTTAGGTATATGTATGGGAATATACCTAAGTAGTGGTTATCCGTTGATTTCATAACCTTTGTGTTACCTCATGATTGTGATCCTTTAGTTGATAACTTAGGTATAAGTATGGGCTTATTCTTAAGTAAGAGTTATTTGTTGAGATCCTTCTTTACGGCTATCCTTGTTGGATTTTGTGATACCTTGAGGGCCTCGGGGTCCCTACTGAGTATTAGTATACTCACCCCTGCACGGGATATGCCCGCACCTCGTTGTGTTGGATGCAGACGACGGACAACACTGACAGAGGCCGAGTGTACGAGGACTGGATGGTACCCAGAGGTGGACCTCAAGACGAGATAGTACCCAGAGGTGGACTTCACGACGAGATGGTACTTGGAGGAGGTTGGAGGGTGAGAGCGTTGAGGAGGCTATCTGTACCTACCCTTCAGGTAGGATCTGAGGTGGACGACCCATGAGATGCTTCTATCTTCCAGCTGTTTTCTTTTTCTGTTGTACTTTCGTTTAGTTGTAGATGTAATTTTCAGTTGGGTTTATATTCTGGCCCATTTACTTTTCATCACTTTCTTTTGTACTTAGTGTTTTACTTCCGCTTGTACATTGGTTGGATGCGTTTATGTTTTATAAAGGCAATGCCTTCCGAGTTATCGGATTCACACCTTTGGTGCTAGTCGCCAGCCCCTGACCTATGGAAGGCGGGCTTGGGGTAGTCACGACACGGGCCCTGAGGACGGGTCGTGACATGTGGAGATATTATAGTAACATTATGATATAATTTATTTAATTTAATAAAAAATAAAATAATGAAACATTGGATTACACTTCATCATCCCGGGTAGAGTGTATTTATAGTAGATGACTCACACAAGGACTATATATTAAGGTTCAATAGAAAGATTCACAAAGGATTTCACAGAATTTTAATGAAATGTTATCTTAAAAATGATTAAGGGAAAATAAAACCGCTCCAACCTCCTATTTATGAACACTTGATAAGCCAAGGAGTGTGGGATGCATTTACTAGGCATTGTGATGATAATTCATTTCAGGTACATTGTGTTTGGTTAGACATTGTTTGATGATATGTGTATTTATCACTTTGATTGACAGTTTTTTTATTTATGAAACAGTAACTGAGTGTTAAAAATAATGAATGAACAACAAAACCAATGTATCCCTACCATAAAGCAAGAATGGGGTATGCTTCGCTTGAAAAAAATGGTATGTATTTTAAATCTACTTTATTATTTTTATGTTACATAAAATAACACCATAACTATGTTCCTCTATTTATATGTAGATTGATGAATCCAAATCCAATTCCACTTCCATCCTACACCTTGTGCTATGGAAGGAGGTGCGTGTAAATAAATATAGGATACTAATAGATGAAAATTCACAAAAAATTATGGGAAACATGTGTAAGTATGACATAATAAATATATATTTTTCTTTAAATCGATATTATATAACAATGATTACTTATTTTCCTATATTTTCTATCTGACATTGTTATAAGAATCATCAACACCCAAATTAGATGTGGACATACTTTTGGTGGCCTTTACGAAGCCAAAAAAGCATTTCTGTGTCATAAGTATTGGTTTTTGGGTGACACCCTGAACATTTTTTGAGAAAAAAACAATAGGGGAGTCAAAGTGAATAGATAAAAATGATGAGAAAAATAATATATATCCTTCAAGAACATATGAAATTATAAATATATTTCATGTTAAATATGATGGTGGGTGGGAAAAGAGAATAAACAACTCAATAATAACCAGCATGTGAAAATATCTCCCCACCCCCACTAGCATTGAGGTGAGCCATTCCCATTAAAAACCTGTCTTAGCTGAGGTAATCAATATTCTAATAATTTTTTTTCTGTGAATTGTGAATTAGATATACAATGATTCATTTCTTGAACTGGTATTGTATATGGTGAATATGACTATAATTTATATATATCAACACCCACCCATAGCCTTGTAGTGAGGGAAACAATGTTCAATATCCAGAACGTCATGCAACACAACAGAACACTTATAACAGGTCATGTCAATATGTTAATTAACATAGCCCATGATCTAAGCACTGAGCTACCTGTTATAATTGGTGATGAAGATATTTATAATGTAGAAAATGCTCTTGGAACATTCATCACATGTCCGCCAAACCTTGTAAAAAAACATGTTGAAAAGGAGGTTTTTATTTGCAATTTTTTTCAAGGTAAACCTTTAACATTTAAGGAAAAAAGTTATGAACCTATGAATGCTATTATAGACGGACATGGGGAAGGGGGAAAAGAAAGAGTGACTAAAAAATATCTCATGGATCAACCAACTGATCAAAACAATATACTAAAAGAACCTTAGAACCACCCATTCGGTATCCACATTTATTATCATTGCAAGCTCATGTGAATACGAAGTTGAAAGGAGGTGGGGTTCACACAATTATTCTTGATGAAAATATGTACAACAAGGAAGATATATATTTTATTAGAGTTGAAAAAGTTAGTGAAATCCTAGATCATTATTGGCTGGGCGGGTTAGTTGTAAATGTATACATGAGGTATTTTCTCATGATTTTATTTTCCAAAAGCTAATATACTATGATAATTATGACTAAATAAATTTCATATTTTTATTATTTGTATATATGAAAAATAATTGAATGGATTTACTATGAACAAAAATTTCTACTCGTTAGTCCTCATATCACCTCTACAGAACAAATAGATATAGAATCTGAGAAAGACAGTAAAATAGGGGCAGACCTACTCAGATCATTTAATAGAAAAATTATGGATGATAGACTCTTCTTAATACCAAAAATACATAGGTAAAACTGTAATATTTAATAATATCCAATATATTTTAATTTATTTCATTTATTATTCCTTTTTGTGTTTTTAGGCAGCATTGGATGCTCATTACGGTCAATTTGGATACTCGAAAGATTTATTTCTTGGATTCAATGCATGGATATCCAACAAACGGAGCACAAATTATGGAGTTTGTCAATTTTTAATACACTACATCCGACATTTAAGAACTAAACATCCATTTATATAATTTATATTATCTTTTAATGGAGATTATATTTTGATAGGGTGGTGTGTGAATATCGTCTACATCAGGGAATGAGGCCAGGGTAAAAGGACAATAAACATCACAAGTACCACAATTTGATACAAATCAGGGTATATATAATATGTTTTCACTATCCAAACAAAGATAAAAAATTAATTATTTTTCTCAATGTTTCTCCAGTGTTCAAAACAAACAAATAATAAAGACTATGATTATTATGTTTGTAAATTTATAAAATAGATCACATTACATGAACAAAATAGAATCCCTCTAGAAGTATTTTTGAAGACAATTACTATTTCATTTAACATATTTATTAGTACTTTGTATATTTATATTTTTTAGTACTACCAAGATTGTTGAAAATACTAATATTTACAAGATGAGATAGATTTTTTTAGAAACAAATGGGAAACATTCCTGAAGGAAGAATGTATAGAAATAACAGAAATATATGACCACTATGACTCAAAGTGTCTATTTTTATTTAAAGTTGTCAGTATTTTTAGTAAAAATAACTATTACCATACTGAAAACTGAAAAAACACATTAGGATTGTTTTGATACTTTATGAAAATGATTCATAAGTCATTTTTTACATGTATTAATCAACCAAACCTAAATAATTCGAACAGTGTGACCGTTATGACTTTAGGTGTGTATTTTTATTATAAATTAAAAATTAATTTAGAAAAAAGAAAAGTGACGTAATCAAAACTAAGAAAACACGTTAATATTGATTTAATACTTTAGGACAATGATCCACAAGTCATTTGTGACATGTAAGAATCAACCAAATCTCAATCTGATGAATGGTTTGACCGATATGATTAAAATTTTCCATTATAAGTTTAAAAATGACAGTTTAGCTCAAAACACATCACTCAATGAAAACCAAGAAAACTCGCTAAAATTGTTATCATAATTTAGGACAATTATTCAAATGTTATTTCTGATGGGCATGAAGTAGTCTATGTATCAAACCAATACACGATGCGACCAGAATGACTCAATATGCACATTACTAGTTTGAAATGATATTTTAGTAAAAAAACACAACTACTAGACTAAAAAATAAGAAAACTCATTAGTATTGTTTTAATACTTTAGAAAAATGATCTATAAGTCATTTGTGATGTGTAAGAATCAACCTCACATCAATATGACACATGATGTGACTAGTTTGACTCAAAGAGTCATTTTTTATCTAAAATAGACATTAATTTTAGAAAAAAAACACAACTGGCATACTGAAAATAGATAAAATGAATTTAGATTGTTTTTATATTTTAGTAAAATGATCCATGAGTAATTTTTGATGTGTATTAATCAAGAACACCTCAATAAAACACACAATGTGACTAGTATAAATCCAAATGTGTATTTTTATTTAAAATTGACATTAATTTTAGTAAAAAGAACAAATGACATACTGAAAACTAGGAAAATACATTCAGATTGTTTTATACTCTATGAAGATAATACATGAGTGATTTTTGATGTGTAGGAATCAAATGCTCCTCAATAAAACACACAATGTGATCAGTGTGACTAAAAGTGTCTATTATCAGTTTAAAATTTACATTTTATCTCAAAACATGTCACTCACTAAAAACCAAGAAAATTATTTATAATTATCTTAATAATTTATGAAAATGATTATTAAGTCCTTTTTGACATGTATTAAGTAGTGTCACATAAAATTGATTCATGATGTGACTTTTATGACTCAAAAAGCGTGTTTCCAGTTTGAAATGATATTTTAATAAAAAAATACAACTAACATACTAACAATCCAGAAAACACATTTGGATTATTTTGATACCATAAAATAATAATCCTTGAGTCGTTTGTGATGTGTAAGAATCAACCACACCTCAACCCAATGAATAATGTGACCGATATAATTTCAAATTTGTTTTTATTTAGAATTGACATTAGTTTAAGTAAAAAAGAATAATGGCATACTAAAAATCAATCAAATTAATTGAGATTAATTTGATACTTTAAGAAAATGATCCATGAGTCATTTGTATTGTGTTAGAATCAACCACACCTCAATCCGATGCACATTGTGACCAGTAGGACTAAAAGTGTCCGTTATTAGTTTAAAATTGACGTTTTAGTTCAAAATATTTCACTCATTAAAAACCAAAAAACACCCTATGATTGTTTTCATAATTAAGGAGAGAAATTAGTAATTCCATTCTAATGTTTATGAAGCAGTCTTGCCTCAAACTGACGTATGATGTGACCAGTATGACTCAAAATGGGTGTTTCCTATTTGGAATGATATTTCTGTGAAAAAACAAAACTGTCATTATAAAAACTGAGCAAACCCATTCTGATTGTTTTGATACATTAGAAAATTATCTATGAGCAATTTGTGACATGTAGTAATCAACCACACTTGAATCTGAAAAATGATGTGACTGGTAGAAATCCAAACATTCCATTTAAATTTGATATTAATTTTTTTTTAAAAATAAGGGAAATAATTAGAACCAAGAAAACCCATTCATATTTTTTTTGATATTTTAGGAAAACGATCCATAACTCATTTTTGACATGTAGGAATCAACCCACATCAATAAGACATATGGTGCGACCTGTATAACTCCAAATGTATCTTTATTTATTAAAAATTTACATTTTTAATGTATTCTTTTATATTAATGTTTAAGTAATTTCTTTATAGTATTATTGACATAAAATTTGTTTTCTTATATAGTTGGAAGCTTTATCTTGATTTGGGATGATGTTTGGAATCTAATACCATGGGAGGACATTTGGGGGGGGGATCACAGATGTCAAAAGATGAAGCCCTAATGTTTTTTACTTATTGTTGGATAATTGTAACTATAATTATATAAAACATTGTTTGAAATGTATATAGCATTGTTTTTCAATCCCTTATGTGTGCTGATTTATTCTTGTGTCTTATATTGTGTGCATTACTTTGTTCTTGTGTGCGCTGTGCATTTGTGGTTTTGTGTACGTGGTGTGTGTGCGCTGTTCATGTGTTGCTAGTGGGTGTGTTGTTTATATATAAAGGTGATACTGGTGGGCGTGCTATTATAAAAATAGTACATCACACGCAACTAGGACTTTATCAGCACTACTTCGAATACTGATAAATGAACCCTTTATCAGTGCTATTTCGAGCACTGATAAAGGAACCATTTATCAGTGCTAATTAATGACCTGATAAAGTGTTATTTTATCAATGCTTGAAATATCACCGAAAAAGGGTGACTTTATCAGCACTAAAATAGAAAATATAAAGTGGATCCATTATCATCACTTTTTTAGCACGAATAATGGAAAACCTTTATCAGCATTTTTTTTGCACTATTAAAGGGGTCCCCCTTCATATTTGTTGAGATTAACAGAACTTTTTAAGAGCTATTAATATCATTTTCCAGCACTAATAAAAGCACCATCTGTAGTAGTGTATAATGGTAAGACTATATTTATAGTCCCTTGTTTCTTCTTGAAATATCTCGAGTTTTCCTTTTTAATTGAATGGAGAAAGTAAATTTAGTGAATTGTTAAATGGTATGAGTTTACCTATTACACCCTGAGTTTTTATGAACTATTTTTTTTGAATAAATTAAATATATTTTAGGGATTTAATTACACACTATACCAAGTTAATATTATTCTACACGCAAGACCAACTTATCTTGTGTTACACAGGACACTAAATTTTAAAAAAATAATGATATATTATTGATATGTTCATTTGAACGCGACCATTATCACCTAGCCATTGAACTTTGTAACCCCCAAAATATTTACAAATAAATTTAATATTGAATGCATAAAATACATATTTTCTAAAATACAACAGTTTTTTATAACAGATTCAATAAACATAATTTTTCCACTTTTGTGATTTTAATTTCAAAAATCTGATATACAGAGTTGCGTTCAGGGTGAGTTTTGGAGTCTAATAGAACAAAATTAATTTTTGGTGAATAACAGCCTACACTTAAGAATATAAACTTACCATTATGAATAGTAATATACCCTTATGAATAATAATGTTACCTTTATGTATAGTAATGTTACCCTTATGAGTAGTAACCTCACTCATAAAAGTATAAATAAAATTTAGACACCTTATAAATAATGTAGAATATTTTATAAATTATTAATTAAGTATTTGTATTTTTGTGAGTAATAAACTTTTAATTAAAATTTTAAATTAATAAATAAATTAATTTTCATAAAATTGGTTCATAATTATATATTTTGTTGTCCTATTATTTTAGGATAATTTTATGGGACCATAGTTATTTCTTGAAAGAATTATAAAAGCAGTTTTACATATAAAATTTGTATTTTTAAAGTAAATAATTATGTTTTTTAAAAACTAAATTTCACACATTTATAAAATTAATTTTATAACATATAGTCCATTCTTGGATTCTACATGTCAAAAAATTGTTATGGAATTTTTTTGGGATTTTTCTAAATTACATGATTTTTTTGTGAATAGTAAAATACAATAATTTATGATAAATGCTAAATACATGATTTATTGATTAATAGGTGATGTGAGGATGATATAGGCACACATGGTTGGAACTAACATGAAATTATTATTTTTTTGGTCACTTTAATCAAGACTATTCATAGTTTTGAGAAAAAAATATTAAACTAATGATTAAAATAATGAGAAACCCATCCTCTTCTCCACTATAAATACCACCCTTAATTACCTCTTCTCTTCACTTCTATAAAGAATTTTAGCTTGTCTAAAATCTTCTCAAATCTCCTGCCAAGCTCCTAACCCACGTACAATACCCCTTGGTCTCATAAAAAAACTAAATCCTTTCCCTTAAAGAGGCTCTTAAGGAAGATTACTTCAAGAGGTAAATTCCTCTTTTCAATTCTTTAACTTTCTCTTCAAGTTCCATTGTTTTATTTTCAATCCTAACCTATCCTATCCACAATGTTATGAATAATCCTGTACCTTACACGAGCTTTAATTTATTTTATTATTGAATAAGTTATTATCGTCTCTCCTATACCCTTCTTTTATGCTAGTAGTAAAAAACACTATCCGAGAAGTGCTAATTTACCACATTCAAGGACAATGGGTTTTCAATTTCTATTACCATATTCAATTACTCTCATGAAACCATTTTTATGGTTTCACTAGAATATAATATATATATATATTATGTCTCATCCATGGTTCTAGGATATTTTTGTACACATGGTTTGGATTTATAAAGCAAAATGATTTCGTTGTGTTCAAAAATAATTATTTAACCCAAACAATTATCATTAAATAATTTATATAACGATTCACCTTCAATCCAACTAACAAAATGAAATTTAAAAACATGTAACCTTATGGGTTTTAAATAATAACATACAACTAAAATTCTAGAAAACCATCCTCATTTTACATGATTCTTTGTTCATGTATAATAGTAAACTGGTCATGAATACCAAGGTAGAAAACGCTCCCAAACAATAAAATTGAACCTCTTAAACCCATAAAGAAGGCCATGAATGAACATAATAAGTCTATAATAAATAAATTACATAAATAATAGGTTCTAGAAATATTAATTAATGAATTTAATCTGGTTATATTGGATATTAAGATCAAGTGAAGAACACCATCAGGCTTAAGGTAATGGGTTTCTACCCAAACCTCTATTTTCATTCGGGCCACTTTTATTCTCTACTTATCTCAATTAAATTATTTTTTATTCTTATTTACTCCTCATAAATTCTGTGTTAATATCATATATATGTGAATTAATAATATTAATTCTTTATTTTATGGGGATTTATATGTTTCAAAAGGATCTTTCAAACATTCTTCCTGATAAACAACCCCGTTTCAAGGGAACTTCTCGAATTCATACCTATTTTCAGGTACACTATAAAATATTTTTTAAGTCATTATTTTTTCAAATCACAAATTTTATCCTGAAAATTCATTTTGGTTAATTTCTAGTTTTATGAAATAAAACATGCATTTCACTTTAAAATCTCTTTAATATTTTCCAAAACTGCACTAAAATGTTTTATTTCTAATGTTTTTTTGAATCACTTTTTACATGAGTTCAATTCAGTGGGACATAATTTTTTCCTCAAATATAATTTAAATGCTATTACCTATTTTGTTTTGGGATATAAATGTTTAAAAATATGATTTCATGAAAAATATAAATGATTTTTCAAAAGAACTCTTCTTTCCAAAGTAAAAAGGATTTTTTTTGTCTTATCACTTTATCTTTTATGAGATATAAGTTTTGTTCACCACTTAGTCCATAATTTTTGAGTATATACCACCATTTGATATTTCATATCAAGAGAATTATTATTCTAATTATATTCTATGGGATTATTATTTGAATACTTCATAGTGGTATGTGACACTTTGAAATGTTTAAGGATTATTTCCTTATAAATTTTCAACGGTCCCATTTAAAAGTATCTTTATCTATGTCAACATACATTATTGAAACATTAACTACATTTGGGTTTATCTATTATGATATCATCTATAATTTTATAAATGTTTCTAATTATTTTGACTATGTATGTGCTATATTGATACCATTCACCATATTACTCTGAATGAGTAATGTTTTTGTTTTATGATTGGGGAACGTTTCTTTAAATGTCGAAATATTGATGAATTTGTATCTTCTAACCAATATGGATATTTAAAAGGAATATTTTTATTTTAATAAATATTTTTATAAATAATTATTTGGATTGTAAATTATCGGTGGGGCCCACTATATCCCCTTGATGCATCTAGAGGTCTCATGAAACAAAGTAGTTGACGACAAACCCTTCGAGTTTGTTTCAAAAAATCAAACGAGTTTCAACCCACAAACGTAAACTATATAAATGTTATTATGGTTCATGTTCCAAATACACGACATCCAAATAATAATAATTCTATAAATTCATTATTTAGTTACTACTATCCATGACGTTTTCTCCATGAAAAAATCTATGGATTCCCTTTAATTCTCAATTTATTAATGGTGTGTGTTTTTCAATTATTCACCATGCCCTAATGATTATGTATAATTGATTATGATTAAATTATTATTGTTTCATTATTCTATTATATGTAACCCTTACTGAGAATTTTATCTCACCCCTTTCATTTGTTTTCCTTCCCGAGGGTATGGAGAAGAGATTACTTTTTGAGTTTTCAAGGATGCAGTTTGTTAGCTTTATGTTATGTATTATATGTTGTTTTCTTCTCCCAATGTAAAATGGGATCCATGCATGTATCCAATTTCTTAAAGGATAAAAAACTAATCGATACTTATGGATTTTATTCCTTATAATCATACCAATTTAACAAAGTAATGTACCGACTCTGGGATTCTGGGGTCGGGGTGTTACAGTTGGTATCATAGGGGGGTTTAGTAGAAACATTGGGAACTGTATTTAGAAAACATAGATTAGGGATCAAAACCCTAAGATATACATTGAGGTTAACTATATAATAACATACTAGAATTATGGTCAAGTTGATATTGTGTGGGTATTCCTAGAAATACGTCTCTGTCTAGATACTACCAGTGGATGTGGTTCTGGCCCAAATTTACCTAAGAGTGAAAACTCTAACAAGGTGTTCCAAGCCTGACTTGGGGTAACTTGGAACATGAAAACGGGCCTTTTTGCACACTTGGTTTGAACCTCCTGGGTTATATTCTTAGGATAACTGAAATTTTCTTTATAAACCATTATGATATATTAATGCTTCCAAATTAACTAATGTATACGGTTCTTGGATTTATGATGCATAAATTTATGTTACATGTTATACCATGTTTAGAGTTATAGATATTTCATAAATTTATGAGCTAATATATTATATGGAATTGATTATAAATGGTTCCTAACAAATGTAATGAGAACTCCACCATTGCACACGATGAAAAGAGTAATAAGGATCACATATTTCATTGTATTAATCCAATATTTCAAAGGGAAATAGTATCTAAGGTATCCTCATCATATGAGGAAATTGTATCATGTCTTAAAAAGGTATATAAAGAATTATATAAGTCATATGGATTTGATGGTAAGTAAAAGAAGAATAGGATGACTGAGAAAAACATGGATAAAGGGAAGAAAGGAAAGAATGATTTTTCCACATGTAATAATTGTGGATAGAATCATTCTAGAAAATGATTGAAAGTAATGAGAGTTTGTTATGAGTGTTGAAAAAAGGGGTCACCAATATAATGAATGAAAAGGGAAGAGAAAAATAAATTATGTTCAATGTTTCAACTGTAAGGGGATGGGACACTATACAAATCAATGTCCCAAGAATCAAAGGAATATACCTCAAATGATGATACTGGATAATGATCAAGTCATGATACTACCTCAAATGAAGTGGTATGATTAATATGCTCATCGATAATCATTTAATTTGATTATTTTATCAGTAATGCACTAATTATAAGAATTATGGAATATATGAGGATTGTATTATAGTACTATTTCATTATGAATTTGAGGTTGTATGATTAATTGTACCAAGGATTTATGACTTAATAGAAATTTAATAACATGGGAAAGTATATGGATTAGGGAATTATAACCTTAAATATATTCCTAATTATTAAGATAATGATGAAGAAATGATTGATTTGGATAAGTACTCACTACCTAAAAAATAATTATTTAATTTTCTATAATTGGTCTATGCTATCATTGATATAGTTTACAACATTTATGGATATAAGGTATATATCCAATAGCATGTGTATGAATGAGTTCATGTTTCCAATAAGGTTTTATGGTAATTTGAGTTGTTACCATATTTCAAGAGGAAACATGATGAATATATTCACATGTTTGTAATGTGAAAATTTAGGGATGCCTCATCTTAATTAATAAAAAATAAGGTAGTATAAACATTGATCATGATGGATCATGGTGTTCTAAAAAAATGATGATGGACAAGGACCCCGTGTACATCGATCTAGCAAGGATGGCTATGGGAATGATTCTAATATGTTGGATCATGATAATTTAAAAAGTTAAACCATTTATGAAATGGTTTAAATTGATCATTGTATGGGGATTTAGATTTTAATGTCTCCACATGATTCAACCTGTGCTAAGAGATGAAGTATAGATAATTTAAGGCAGAAAAAAGGATAATATTCTATTTATGAAATAGAAAGGTATGTTTATACTTTTTTATAGTGGAATAATTCCTCAACTCTTGGACAAATTCATAAAAAAAGGTTTTCCTAATATCATTTTTTTCGATTAGTTTAGTTTATAGTTTTTTGATAATGATCTTTTATCTTATCATGTTCTTTATCAATTTACATGAGAATATAACTGATTGATTATTCTTCCATGACCATGTTATCCAATTAGAATGTATAGTTTTATAGTAACTGATTCATTTAACTTTCCCTCTTATTAAGAGGATATTTTAACTTTATTTCTGATGTGGGTTTCCCATAAGGGAATTTTCAAGTATCAAACATTATCTTTCAAAATTCAATTTCAAAAATTTGAGGATGATTTTTTGGTAAAGAGGGGAGAATATAACACCCTAAGGATTCAAAAATAAATTTAATATTGAATGCATGAATCACTGAGTATCTGCAAAAAACACTTTGTTATAACCGATCCAATAAGCATAATTTTTCCACTTCTATGATTATAATTTCAAAAATATGACATACACGACTGTGTTTTGGGTGATTTTTGGAGTCTAATAGAACAAAATTATTTTTGGTGAATAGTGACGTACCATTTTAAATAGTATCCCACCCTTATTAATAGTAATATACCCTTGTAAATAGTAATGTTACCCTTATTAATAGTATTATTACCCTAATAAATATTAACATCACCCATGAAAGTATAAATAAATTTTAGGCACTTTATAAATGGAGTTGAATATTTTATAAATTAGTAATTAAGTATTCATATTTTTGTGAGTGGTAAATATATAATTAAAATTTTAAATTAATAAATTAATTAATTTTCATAAAATGGGTAAATAAACAAATATATTTTTTCCTATGATTTAAGGATAAATTTATGAGAGCATAGTTATTTTTTGAAAGTATTATAAAAGCAGTTTTAAATATAAAACCTGAATTTTTCATGTAAATAATTATTTTATTTAAAAATTAAATTTCACATATTTATAAAATTATTTTGATAAAATGGATTCCATTTTTTGATTATATATGTCAAAAAATGGTTAGGGAAAAGTTTTAGGATTTTTCTAAAATACGTGAATTTGGATGAATAGTAAAATACAATAATTTACGATAAATGATAAATACATGGTTTATTGAGTCATAGGTGATGTAAGGATAATTTAGGAAGAATTGGTTCACACTCACATGAACATATTCCAATTTTTGGTCACATGAATCAAGACTATTCATAGTCTTGAGAAAAAATATTAAACTAATGATTAAAATAATGAGAAACCCCTCCTCTTCTCCACTATAAATGTCACCCTCCTTACCTCTTCTCTTCACTCCTATAAAGACTTATTCATTGTCTAAATTCAACCCAAATATCCTCCCAATATCCCCCAAGTTTAGTAGACCTGGACTCATAAAAAGACCAAATCCTCTCTCCTAAAGAGGCTATCAAGGAAGATTAATTCAAGAGGTAAATTCTTCCTTTCAATTCTTTTAAATTTTCTTTTCAAGTTCCTTTGTTTTATTTTCTATCATCACTTATCCTCACCCAAATTTTATTAAAACTTTAGTAACTTACATGTACTATACTTGTTTTTTATTATTATGGAATAATTTATTATCATCTCTTATTTACCCTTCTTTTATTCTAGTAGCAAAATATACCATCCGAGATGTGCTAATTTACCACATTCAAGGACGATGGGTTTTCAACTTCTATTACTATCTTCAGTTATGGTCATGAAACCATTATTGTTATTTAAAAAGACTATAATACATTTATTATGTCTCATATATGGTTCTATAATCTGTTTTTTCATGTATTTGATTTTTAAATCCAAAATGAGTTCGTTGTGTTCAAAAACCACTAATTAACCAAAATAGTTATCAAAAAATAATTTATATAATGATTCACATTCACTCTAAGTAAAAAAATGAAATTTACATTGGTGAAACCTTATGGATGTTAAATAATAAAATATAACTTCAATTATAGAAAAAATTCCTCATTTTACATGATTCTTCGTTCATGTATATAATTAAACTAGTCATGAATACCAAGGAAAAAAATGCTCCCAAGAATTAAAAGTGAACCTCTTAAACTCATCAAGAAGGCCATGAATGAAATTAATAAGGCTATAATAAATAAATTACTTAAATAATATATTATGGAAGTATTAATTAATGAATTTAATTTGGTTATCATGGACACTATGATCAAGTGAAGAACACCATTAGACTTACGGTAAGGGTTTTCTACCCGAACCTCCATTTTCATTCGAGTCACTTTTATTTTCCACTTATCTCAATTAAATTATTATTTATTATTAAGTTGTAGACGTTGAAAAAAGTCCATAACTCCTAGAGGAGGTTTCGAAATGGCAAAGCGAAGTCATATTCGTAATCGGAGGCCCGGTCCGGAGGCCCGGGAAGTGGTGTGCGAAATAAAGGAGGACTTGCGCAAAATAAAATCATTTGCGCGAAGTATCCCTGGGATGCGTGTAATCGAGCCGATGAGGCGTTCAATTTTTGCGCACCCCGGTTCCTAGAGACGAGGTTTTGCGGGCCGACGGTTCCCGGCGCAGAAGATTTCGCACGCCGCCTGGATTCCGCCCCTCCCGAGGCCTATAAAGAGAAGGCGACCCCAAACGGTTTGAGGGTTGCAGAATTCGGATCGGCTCTCGTGCGCACAATTTGAAACCCCCCGTGCGCAATATGAATTCCAGGTAATTCCTCTTTTCGTGCAACCTTGCCCCGGGGTTCGCCTTTGCGCGCAACTCCACTGGCTTAAGTCAATTTTCCCCCACCTCTGGGTTCCTTCCTTGCACACAATCCGTGTCCCATGCGCACAATCCCCTTCCATGCGCGTAATACCTTTCCGGAAATTCCCTATCCGCGTGCAATCCCCTGGCCCCAATTGCATGCCATTCGGGTGTTTTGCTCGCAAACCTTCTCTTTGCGTGCAAAACCTAAGACCCTTCACCTTGAAGCCCCTTGGCTACCTCTCTGCGCCGACACCTGATGTCTCCCCTGCCGGGCATGCGCACCATGCATTGTTTTCCCATACGGCCTTCTAGGTTCATACGAGCTAACCTCAAGGCCCCTTGGGCAGTGTTTCCCGTTGTGTTGCTCTGCCTTATGCTTCTCTGCATAGGCACGCTAACAGCTATTGCTTCTTCGCATAGCCACACTAACGTGGACCCCTCAATGGTTCGCCCTGCGGCCCCCCTTCACTACGGCCTTACCGATGCCTTCCCTCCCACAAGGGGTAGAGGGAATTGGGCATGTAAGCCCTAGGGGTGTGGAGAGAACCCACCTCATCCAATATGCAGGACATTAAACTGCTAAGCACCTCATCCTTAACACATGACGCTAAACTGTGGTCCGACCCCATGCTTCACACGCAGGGTCCCCCCCGGCTCGGGCATTCTTTACTCCCTCTCATCTCCACGGGAATGGACTCTTCCTCGCATGGAATGAGATCCTCCTTATCGGAGTGGAGTTTGTCCACGGGGGAAGGGCTGCTTCAGAGCGTAAGATCCTAGCCTCTCTTGCGGAAGGTTGCACCCATGCATCTCCGTACTTCCCCCTGCCAAGGCCAGTGGAGTCCCTTTCCCACTGCACTTTTTCACACCACGGGTCTCCACCCTAGAGTAAGCCCCATCACCAAGGGCCGCAAACCACGTGTAAGCCCCTGTTTCCTCTTTGGGCTGCTCAACGCGTAAGCCCCTTTCCGCTTATCACAGACGCACCCTTTGTGACGTGATCGTCTGGTCCCTGCTGCCTCTTGTTTCTCACATCGAGCATGACTCACATGGGCTTAGAGCGCACATCGACCATGAAATCCTCTATGGGATGCCTCAGAGCGTAAACCCCAGCCCAACGAACTACGTGGACTTTGATTCCCTTCCCTGGGGATACGTAGGAAGCATCCACGAGGTTCAATCCCACCACCCGGTCATTCCGACCTCTCCACGTCGGTTCCTCGACCACTTTGGGCCGCCTCAGAGCATAATCCCCAAAGGCCCTCATCCCGCATGATGTTAAACTGTATCTCGTCCCACATGACGTTAAACTGTATCTCGTCCCGCATGACGTTAAACTGTATTCCCCCTCTTGGGCAGTCTCAGAGCGTAAGACCCATGCCTCACACCCACATCTCATCCTGACTTCCCCCTTGATCCCACGTGCCTTGGGAAGCTCATGCCCTAGACCGGGGGTCTTACTTCCTCCAGGCTCCAATTCATGTGTTCATTCTCACGGGTCGTCTCTTCATGTGTCCCACCGTACCACCGAACTACGCAGACATTGATTCCCTGCCATAGGGATATGTAGGAAGCCTCAACGAGGTTCAAGCCCGTCACTCCACCATCCATCCCGATCCTTACCCGGGCCTCCACATTCCGATGAGATCATGCCACCCCATTCCAATCCATGGTATCAGGGAAGCCGTCCACGTGATGACCCCAACATCGCTGTTCCCCCAAGGGGGTCATTCAATCTTATCCACTCTCAGTGTTTTGATCAGTCTGATCTGTCTCCGCAAGATGCTAAACTCGCGGCATACCCCGTGTTAAACATGGGAAGCTGAGGAAAACCTCAGATGGTACAAAATACCCACGTTCGATATGGGATAGCTCGGGCTTCCGCGCCCTCCAGAAGCCCTATAATAAGGGACAGAAGACATACATGTCGATCCCCAGTGTCAAGACATGCCAACAACACCCCAACGTGACCAAAGGTTGCTGCCCCGACAAGACCCCTTGGAGTGTCTCGACGGAAGCAGCGTAATTAACTGGCGTCCATGTAGATATGGCGCCAGGAACGAGATTCACGAACACGTATTAAATCTATGAGGGGGACCCAGACTAGGTGACGAGCTCCGAGGAGGTATCCATGGAAGGAAGAACCGACATCCCATCATCCCAGTTTCGATCAAGGAGCAGACATCGCCGGACAAGGAATGGATGTCGCCCGCCTTTGGAAAGCAGGAATGCGGGGCAACAAGCCACCATCCTCCTATACATGACAGACATGCGCGCACGCCCTGAAAAAAGCATCGGAAACAGAAAATGGTGAACCTGACATGAAGCTCTTCTCCTCAATACGGAGAATGGTAGTGTTTGGGGTGTTGGAAGATTAGAATGTCACCAGGTCTGGGTACCCACCATTGGGACGTGAAACCCGCCAGAGGTCGAGGTCGTCAGGACGTTGACCACTCCGTTCTGCGACATCGTCAGCGTGGATCCCTCTTGCTGACCACCGAATACGGAATGACGCTGGGCTATGGCTGTCGATTTCTTTTCCTATTAGTACTAATGGGTTCATCTCCCTGCTTCCAGGAATCAGATCACTGCATTCGGAGCTCGATCGCCACCTACCCACCGGCGCAGGGGCAGGGGCAGTACCGACGCGGAAACCCCGTGCGGTCCCGCCTTTTTCACAGTCACTCCAACTCTAACCGCCATAGCCGCCGGGCGCTCACACCCCCTCTCCCCGTCAGAAATCTTCCAGCGAAGGGTGATCAACGACTTGGTTCGTAAGTACGACGAGGAAGGGATCATCCCCACAAGGGGCATGGCCTATTTGGATCTAGAGGCGGCTGTGCCTCACCACCATCACCGCCCCTGAGGGCCGTGCAGGGATCCACTGCTCCCCACTCCGACATTCAACCGCTTCGGGAGTCTATCCTCGGAGCACCTTGACACATCCCTCCCCTATGCCGATGAGGTGAGGGATGTCCGGGTCCAACCGAGCGGAGAATCGTCCTAGGGGTTAACGGAAAGAACCCTCGCCAGGCTGCGTCGACGCCGCTGCCTGACTCCCCAGGCCGAGGAGCTGGCAATCTTCGTGCCTGCACCATCGGCTCCGACCCATCTGACCTGACGCCAGCGTCAGGCGCGAGCGGAGGAGAATGCCTATCCTAGGGCACCAACGTCAGTAACCACTGTGGCCCGAGCCACTACTGACTCCTATTACCAGACCCCCGCACACATTGAGCAGTGGCAGTCACATGCCCGACTGGGATCGAGGCCCCGACTGCCCTGCAGGCAGGTTGGGTCGACTCTCCCGGTCGCGGGCACATGCAATGGCCACCGCGGACCAATCCGCGGTAGTGCCACCCACCATGAAGGCTCATTCCGTGCCACTGATCTGGAAAGCTGAAGGCTTCTTCGCGACAGCTATGCTCTGGGTATGACTCTTTCGAGCACCCACTACACCGAGTATGAGGTCACTTCCCCTACTGCTGGCCGCGAGTATGGAGCCATTGCGTATCCAGTCGCACACTCACATGGAGTTCCTCCCCACGCCCCTTTCGACATCTGTCCTGGTTATTTACACACCGCGGCCTTCAGTCCCCTCTTTCCCAGCGCTATTGTAGTCAGGGGACTCCTTGAAGGAAATCATCCTTACCCTGAGGAGCCACCTAGGGGCAGGAAGGCGGGGCGTCGTCGCCGTAAGAGGAATGTTAGGGGAGTCTGGACGGAAATTAGACCAGTCCATTTCTCGGACTCTGAAGTAGAATACGACTCGACGACAGAACCTCCCCCCCAACACTTTGAGGCGAGGGAAGGGATGGAGACATGGCACGTCAGTCTCATACTCCCCAAATGCGAGATCCATATGATTCCCACCTCCCTCCGAAGGTATATCCTGGAGGACAAGGACTTGGCTTACCCCCAGGGGTCAAACCCGTAGTTGTCACTGGCCTCCCCGGAAGCACCTTCCACCTCAGTCCGGGAGGGTGGGGAACTTTTCTGGGGACCGACGAAAGAGTCGCAAGGTGACGCACCCTCGGCAAGCACTGACGCTATGACAGGAGGCCCATTCGTCGGCCCATACTATCGCGACGTGGTATCCAGGGAACTACAACCCCTGGAGAACGACTCAGGGATCAGCGACCAATCGGCCTGTTCGCCGTATTCCCCACCGGCCAGCCCACTGGCCCAGCTTCCTACCTCGCTACCATTTCTAGTTCCCCAACTATTCTCGGTTGACGAGAAGGGGCAGCAAGGTCTAGACCCTAAACCAGAGTCATAGAGCTTCTGGACCGTCCTCGCAGCGGGCCACTTCCCCGAGAAGTTTTGGCCTATCGCAGGATCAGATTTTGATATGCTAGACTCACTCACCTTGGGAGAGTTTGAATGCTTCCGCCAGACTCTTCAGGTGACTCACTCCCGTCTTCGCCATCGGCTTACGCCTTATCCCGGGAGCCAAGCACATCTCGAGGATATCGGTGAGCAGTGTCGTCGGGTCGACCTGGCAGTGCTCCCTACGGTTCGGCACCCCGAGTCACTAGGCCACCACGAGGCCCTCCAACAACAATGCATCCAAACTTTTCAAGTACTCCACAAAGTTATTGAGGAAGCCACCCCCACACGCATGTCCGTGGATGGGGGCAGTACGATGCCCTTCTTTTCTGTGCGATCCGCCAACAGTCCGATTCACTGGGCGGCCCTGAGGGAATGTCACCAAGGGCAGTGGCAGTCAACATGGATGACCTTTAAGATGAGGGAAACGGTGTGGAGCCCCTCGACGGGGACTCTCTATTTGAGGAAAATCCGCTACTAGACCCATCTGGGAGGATTACTCTCCAACAGAGGAGCCGCCTAGGTCTCCCTGTCCCCATGGGGGCACTAACACTGAGCCGAAACATCGGAAAGCGTAAAAAGACCATCGGGTCTGTCAAACTTGCCGACCCATCTGCCTCGGTGCAGAAGGTAGAGGAAGATCCCGAGAAGGCCAGGCTATGCCCATATCTTGCTGAGAAAAAGAGGCTGGTTGATGAGATCTTGGCTGAACGCATTGCAGAGCGGCGGCCTGACTACGGTAACCCTAGACCAGGACATCAGGGGCAGGAGCACCCACCCCTTACCAAGATTCCCCCGGGCAACCGCGACCATGTTGCGTTCGCCGATAGGGGAGATGTCGGATCCCATGGCAAGAGGGCGCAATATGTTTCACCGAACCCTCCCGAGTGGCGGGATCACCTGGGGGACCCTGCTCGGTTTCCTCCCGCCGCCCCGAGAGTTGCTCCGCCAGCCGCCCCGCGAGTTGGTGATCTTGACTACCATATTGAAGAGCCTGACAATGCGCTTTTGGTTAGAGATCCCTGTCAGGACAGGAATCTACGTCTGGACGATCTTATGGAAGTACTCATCGCCCTGCTTGGAGGCCCAAGAAACTCGGCAGGTGGCAATCCCACTGGATGGCAAGCCATACCCAGCATGGGTGGATGATATGCCCGCCCCGCCAGGATTTGGGAACCCCAATTTCACCAACATTAATGGGACTGGAGACCCTCCACAACACTTGGCCCACTTCAACTCGAGGTGCGGGCCTATGTTAGGGACTCTGGTGTAGCAGGAGGCTGCCAAGCTCCGTTGCTTCATTCAGACACTGGAAGGACCAGCATTCGTCTGGTACAGCCAGCTCCCTATTGGATCTATGACTAGCTGGGAGGACCTTCGTCGGAAATTCCTCTACCAGTTCAGTTCCACAACCCGGAAGGCGAACATTGCAGATCTTTTTAGGTGCAAGCGAAGACCCGAAAGGCAGGTCATAGACTTCGTTGCCCGGTGGAAGGGGCTCACGTACTCCCTTGGCATGCCACTAACTCAGGAGGAATTACTGAAAATGTGTGTAGGGAATGTCAAGGCAGAGCTGGTTCCTTCTCTGATCACTCAAAATTACCCTGGAGGGTTCCGCGACTTCTCAGATAAGGCTCAGCACCTCGAAGAAGCCCTTCAACCGGCCAGTCAGGCACTCCCGCTGCCTCCGGTAATCTCTGGAAGGAGAGCCGCCAGAGCCGAGCCCGCTGCAATAGCCCAGATAGAGGCCCCCAGATAGCTAGAGTTTCAACCAGTAAGGCCAGTTCAGTAGACTCATAGGGGTCCACCCCCATGGGCACAGCCTCCGGCCCAGCATCGACCACCTCAAAATCTGCAGGCGCCTTCGCGTAACACACCAGCACCACCTAGGAGAGATAATCAGGATCCGCCTCCTCGGCCTACTCCTCCGGCCCCTGGTCATGTTCAGCCTCCAAGAGCCCCCTTTTCGGACAGAAGGAATTGAACTTACTCGTTTGGTGAGGCCCAGGTGCCCGGTTACTTCTGTAGCACCTTGGAGTAGAGGATCATTCAACTTCCTAAGAGCCGGAAGCCAGAAGAGGCATGTCTCACTCACCACCCTAACTACTTCCCTTATCACCAGATCCTGGGACACACCATCCAGCGATGCTATGTGGTCAAAGACTGGCTCCAAGACCAGATTGACAACAACATAGTCAGGTTGGGCCCAGCCCTGGTACAAGTGGAAAGTGTCTTCATGAGATCAGATGGCAGCAGTGACAACGAGGATGAGTGGGAACAGGTTTCCGACCGTGGGTCCCGGAAATATATCGACTGGATGGCCCGCAGGACGGTCACCCGTGCCCATGGCATCATCCGTGACTACCTGAGTCAACCAGAGCCCTCAGAGTCCGTGAGAACCTCTTTATCATTGTCGTCCTAGCCTGCCTCTTCCCAAAAAAGTAAGCGGCGGCACAAGAAGAAAGAACGCGCCCTGCCAGTGCCGTCATCTTCCCGCACGCTTGGCGATTTTATGCCCCCAGAGATGGGGATCCCTCCGAGACTCCATCCAGTAGTGGATGAATCCCTGAGTGAAAGCCCGGGGTACGCTTCGGTTAACACTATAGAGTTGGTAAATCCCTTTTTGACTCCCGATGATGAGGAATGCCAGGTGGACCTCCCCAATGTCCCCATCCGTCGCCAACGTCAGCAGAGCCGTGGATACATGGATTGCCGGGGCATGACAGTCGTCACCTCTAGTCAGGCCGTGCATGCTACCGAGACCAGGCATCAGGCCCGGTACAGGGATCAGCACACGCGGATCCCTCACCCGGTGTCAACAGGTTCGCCTCCACCACCGTTTGTGTTGCTGGATCTGGTGGAACCACCTCGTCTATGTCACAACCAGCCCAGCCCTTCCACCGGCCGACTACAGCCTTTTGGTCCTAACACGGAAGCCACCTCCCAGGCTTTGGCTAGTGAACAACAACACGTTCCTAGTTCCATTCAGTCACCGGTCCTGCCGGCAGGGCCCGTCATGCCTCCAATCGTAGAGCGGCCTCCTGTAAGCAAAAGCTCGTGTTTGTATCGAAAGTATGATGTTCTGAAGCACCTGGCTGACATTCTGGCAAGGATTTATATCCTTGAGGCCCTTAGCCTGTCGTCTGAATTGCATGAGGCACTCGCCGAGGCTCTAAGGAGCCCCCTCCAGTTTGAAACGAAGGTAGCGGCCGTAGAATCCTTCCACACCGAGGTGATTGAGGACGCCGAATGTTAGGTGGTTATCTCGTTTTCTAGTGAAGTTGAAGACCTTACCATATAGGGGAACATCCGCCCACAATATGTCACCGGCCAGTTCAATGGCGTGGAAGTCTGCCACTGTCTTGTCGACACGGGTTATGGGATTAACCTAATCCCAACTCGGACACTGCGGAAACTGGGGTTGTCTGTGGATGATTTAACTCCCTCTGACCTCAAAATTTTGGGGTATGACAGGACTGAGCAAACTACACTCGGCAAGATTCGTCTGAAGACCTAGTTCAGCGGCCTAATTGCCAATACCGAATTCATGGTTGTCTCTCAGGACACCACCTACAACGCGTTGATGGGTAGGCCATGGCTCCACCTTCATGCAGCGGTAACCTCATCATATGACCAATGCCTCAAATACTCCCTCATGGGTCGAGTGGGCGTGCTCGATGGAGATGCGTATCTGTTTGCCTCTTGTGAATCCCATTACCTGGACGCTGACTGTTACAAGAGCAAGGACAAGGAGATCCTAGCAGATGAGGTCGAGCCCGCCACTGCCACGAGTGATCCCTGGACAGGTTTGGATGATGCATATGTCTTCCCAATCCATCGGTTGGAGGCCACGACCCCTGACATGTGGTAGTGCTTTGTTGTCTCGGGTACCAGAGGAAGGCATATTTCTGGTTCTAAGCGATGGTGGGAAATCACCTCGTACTCTTACACCAACCAGGCTCAGGTGATCCCCGAGCCTCCTACCCCTATACGATATCGGGACGTTGGGCTAATGGAAAAGGTATTACGTCATACGTGTCTGTTTCACCGGGCCAGAATCGACTGGCTCAAGCCAACATGCCACTACTGCTTTGATATCGTAAAGCGTGGCCCCTTGGGCTGAAGGCCAGATAGGATTAGATCAACCGCCTTCGTCGCCATGGTCTCTGCGGTGCATGAGTCTCCTGACATGACAACCTCTGCCACCCAAGACAACGCCAGATTCCCATCAGGGTATAGAAACCCCGAAACGGATCCCCCCGTGAACGATCCTTCCACAAGTGGAGAGGAGGACATGGAAGATGCTCCTCCTACCTTTGAGGAGGGCATCTCCACCACGGTAGACAAGTTAGTGCAGGTGAACCTCGGTAGCGAGGCGGACCTGAGACCCACATTGGTCAGCACCGCTATTCCCCCCGAGGAATGGCAAGGGTGCATAGACTTCCTTAGATAGCACCATGATGTGTTTGCCTAGAGTTATGACGAGATGCCGGGACTAGATCCCCAGGTAGTCGTCCACCGCCTTGGCCTCCCAACAAACCATCGCGGGTTAAAGTAGCCTCCCAGAAAGATGAACCCCTCTCATGGTGCCATGGTTGAGGCTGAAGTTGATATGCTCATCAAGGCCAACTTCTTCAAGGAAGTCCAGTACCCCAGGTGGCTAGAAAACATTGTGCCAGTCAAGAAGAAGAACGGACAGATCAGGGTCTACATCGACTTCCGTGATCTCAATCGCCACTGTCTGAAGGATGATTTTCTCATTCCCGTGATAGAGTTGTTGATCAATGCCACGACTGGGTTCCAAGTCCTCTCCATCATGGATGGGTACTCCAGGTACAACCAGATCTGGATGGCCCCCGAGGATGAAGAGTTCACTACTTCAGGGCCCCCTAGGGTACTTTCTACTACCAGGTTATTCCCTTCAGCCTGAAGAATGCGGGTGCCACCTATCAACGGGCTATGCACCTCATATTCAAGCTGATCCTTAGGACGCTGGTGGGGTGTTACGTGGACAACCTGCTGGTTAAATATCATCAGCTCTAGGACCATCTCAAAGACCTTGAGAAAGTGTTCGGCTTCCTCCGTTCTCTCCACTTGAAGATGAACCCGTTGAAGTGCGCCTTTGGGGTCACCTCCGGAATGTTTCTTGGCTTCATTGTTAGGTATCGAGGTATCGAGATCGACCCAGAGAAGATCAAGTCCATCAGTCAGATGCCTCCCCCGAATAATATTCGGAAGCTTCGAGGCCTCCAAGGCCACATAGCCTATATACGCCGATTCATTGGGAATCTGGCCGGAAAGTGTAATCCCTTTTCTTGGATCATGAAGAAAGGAGCCGCTTATGGATGGAACAAAGAGTGTCAGATCTCTTTTGAGGAAATCAAGTAGTATCTGATTCAACCTCTGGTCTTGATTCCACCCATTCCTGGAAAGCCACAGGTCCTTTACGTGACCGCCCTGGAGCGATCCCTCGGCCTCCTTCTCACCCAGAAGAACAACGAGGGAACAGAGAATAGTCTCTACTACCTCAGCTGCATACTCCTCGATGTGGAAATTAGATATTCTACCATCTAGAAGAGATGCCTAGCGCTCGTATTTTCCGTTCAAAAATTGCGGCACTACTTGAAGCACCACGAGGTATAGCTGGTCTCTTGGGTAGACCCGTTGAAATACATCCTAAACTGACCTAAGTTGACCATCCGATTGGCGCGCTGGGCGGTGATCATCCAGCAGTTCGACATCAGGTTCGTACCTCAGAAGGACATCAAAGGACAGGCGTTGGAAGACTTCTTAGCTACCCACCCAACCTCTGCGGACCAGCCAATGGATCTAGTCTTTCCTGATGAGGCAATTCTCTCAGTCGATCATGCCATCCCATGCTGGCAGATGCACATTGACAATACCTCCCAGAGCCCCACCGGTAGACGAATCAACGATCCTAGGCTTAACAGAGTGGGCCTGGGTATCGTCTTTATCACCCCAGAGCAAGCCGTTTTTCCATATTCATTTCTGTTATCAAAAGGCTGCACCAACAATGAGGCAGAATATCATGCCCTCATCACTGGCCTCAAGTTGGCTCTCAAGGTTGACGTACCCCATCTGTATGTAAAAGGGGACTCTGAGCTAGTCATCAAGAAGGTCAATGGTGACTATACTATCAGAAATCCATAACTCGTGCCATTGCTCGAGTGCACCCTCCGTCTAATGGCTAAGTTCTCCTCTCGGCCAGAGGTCGTTCACATTCCCCGGTCACAGAACAGTCGATCAGATGCTTTGGCCAGCCTGGACGCATCACTTACGGAGCCCGAACAGGATGAACTAATCATCCACGTGGCGCACCAGAGAGTCATTTCTCCTGTTATTCCGGAGGAAGATCGTGGCCCGCGAGTGAACCATCTCACCGCTGGCGCCCCTACGTCAGGATCCTCGGGGGCTTCAGGTGTGGTGATCGAGATAGTTCCTAACTAGAGGACGCCCTTGTTTGAATATCTCCAGCACGACAATCTTCCACTGGACCGAGCCGAGAGATAACGAATCCAACCCCGCGCGCCGCAGTTCGCCCTTCAAAGCGGTCCCATCCTTGAGAAGTTTCTTTACATGCGCAGGTTGGATGGTGTTCTCCTCCATTGTCTTCATGGAGTCAAGATTCCCCAGGTCATGCAAGAAGTGCACGCTAGTTCCTGCGGCACCCACCAGGCCGGGTTGTAGTTTTATCACCAGATTCAGAGGCTGGGATACTTCTGGCCCTCCATGATCTACAACTGCCTCGAGTATTCCAAGAGGTGTCATGCATGAAAAGTTCATGCTAACTTTGTACATCAGACACCAGAGCCTCTCTATACTACCAAGTATTCTTGGACCTTTGCAGTCTGGGGGTTGGATTTCGTAGGGCCTTACCCGTCGATGACGGCCTGCCAGTGCCGATTCATCTTAACCGCTACAGATTTCTTATCTAAGTGGGAAGAGGCAATCCCACTCAGGGAAGTCAAGGCATGTTATATTGCTGACTTCGTGAGCTCCAATATCATCTATCAGTTTGGTACCTCATGCTATCCTCACGGATAATGGAACAAACTTCCGAGCAGCTGAACTAAAGAAATTGTACGCAAAGTAAAACTTTCTCTATAACCACACCTCCCGCTACCATGCGCAGGTGAATGGAAAAATTGAGGTGTTCAACAAAACCATCTCTAACATTCTGAAAAAGATGGTTGGTCAGAATAAGAAAAGTTGGCCGGACAAGCTCCCCAATGCCCTCTGGGCTTATAGGAAGAAGACTCGTAACTCCACCCAGGTGAATCCGTATACCCTGGTATGTGGATCTGAGGCCGTCCTGCCCATCGAGATCCAGTTTCCGTCACTGCACATGGCGGTCTATGACCAGCAAGCGCCGGATAGAGTTGCCGAAATTTGTCTAGCCGAGTTGGAAGCACTGGACGGAAGTAGGATTCATGCTTTACATAACTTGGAAAGGCATCATAGCAGTATGGCTCGGGCTTTCAATAAGAAGGTTCGCCTCCTCTCCTTTCTGCAAGGTGACCTGGTGCTGGCTCTCAGAGCGCCAATGATTCCTGGCAGGAAACCACCCAAGTTGGAGTCCAAATGGGAGAGGCCTTTTATTGTCCATAAGGTCTGTCCCAATGGTGCGTATTACCTGGTAACTATGGATGGTGAGCGCATAACTCCTCCCACCAATGCCAGGTTCCTTAATAAGTACTTTTCCTAAGCCTCCTGTTGGTCCTGCATGACCTTAAACTGTGCGGTCCCGCATGACCTTAAACTACACCGGGTCCCAAACGACCTTAAACTGCACCAAGGTCCGAGCTCTAAGACCTAAAACTAAGATCCTCCTATTGGTCCTACATGACCTTAAACTGTGCGGTACCGCATGACCTTAAACTACACCCGGTCCCACACGACCTTAAACTGCAGCAGGGTCCGAGCTCTAAGACCTAAAACTAAGATCCTCCGGTTGGTCTTGCATGACCTTAAACTGTGCGGTCCCGCATGACCTTAAACTGCACCTGGTCCCGCACGACCTTAAACTACACCAGGGTCCAAACTTTAAGACCTAAATATAAGATCCTCCTGTTGGTCCTGCATGACCTTAAACTGTGCGGTCCCACATGACCTTAAACTGCACCCGGTCCCGCACGACCTTAAACTGCACCAGGGTCCGAGCTCTAAGACCTAAAACTAAGATCCTCCTTTTGGTCATACATGAACTTAAACTGTGTGGTCCCACATGACCTTAAACTGCACCCAGTCCTGCACGACCTTAAACTGCACCAGGGTCCGAGCTCTAAGACCTAAAACTAAGATCCTCATGTTGGTCCTGCATGACCTTAAACTGTGCGGTCCCGCATGACCTTAAACTGCACCCGGTCCCGCACGACCTTAAACTGCACCAGGGTCCGAGTTCTAAGACCTAAAACTAAGATCCTCCTATTGGTCCTGCATGACCTTAAACTGTGCGGTCCCTCATGACCTTAAACTGCACCCGGTCCTACATGACCTTAAACTGCACCAGGGTCCGAGCTCTAAGACCTAAAACTAAGATCCTCCTGTTGGTCCTGCATGACCTTAAACTGTGTGGTCCCGCATGACCTTAAAATGGACCCGATCCTACACGACCTTAAAATGTAACAGGATCCGATCTCTAAGACCTAAAACTAAGAACCTCCTATTGGTCCTGCATGACCTTAAACTGTGCGGTCCCGCATGACCTTAAACTGCACCCAGTCCCGCACGACCTTAAACTGCACCAGGGTCTGAGCTCTAAGACCTAAAACTAAGATCCTCCTGCGGTCCCACGTGACCTTAAACTGCACCCGGTCCAGCATGACCTTAAACTACATTTTGCCCTGCATCTGGGCTCCTTGGTCCGAGTTCTAAGACCTAAAACTAAGATCTTTATTTCATCCTACATGACGTTAAACTGTTCTTTTAGAACTATGTGCGGCTTGATTCCCATCCTTATGGGATACATAGGACCGCCTGAACACCTAGATGTTTGGTCCAGCCCCATCTCTCAGGAGATCCCACGATCTCCCGGTTGCCAGGGTGTTTGGCATTACACCCCCTTTTTTCTCGGGGATCCACCATCTTTTGGCCGCTCTCAAACTGAGCCCTTTGACACTTTCCAGTGGTCTGCTAATGTGTTCAGATTACTCTGGTCTAGGACCTGGAGTGTCAGATTTGACTTAGGCAAGTTCCATCCACTTTCCAAGCTTCGTGTTCCCCTTCATTAAGTCCCCCATCATCCTTCACACCCAGAGGAAACCCCAAGAACGGCCTGGATACAACGCCTAAGGGCTCTCCTACTGTCATGGGCCAATGCCCCCAAGGGTTTTAGACAACAAATTGATACAAATCCCACGTTGCGAATATGGTCAGCGGTTGATGCTCATTTTTTCGTCCCCATGGCTGACACGACAGGATGTTGTGTTGCGAACATGGTCAGCAGTAATCATCAGTCGTCACACCGGCTTCCCAGGGCCCTGAATGTTGGTTGCATGATTCACATTATGTTTCGCCCCACAGTGTCAAGGTGGAATCTCAACACTGCTTGTACTAACCCTCGGTACACCCACACATGTCAGACAGACTAAGCTGCGTAACGGTGTCTCTCGGGGCTCCCACAATCTGAGCGCTAGAGTATGTGCTTGGGTTTCTTCTTTATAGGTTGTGTGCAGCTTAACCCTCATCCCCATGGGAAACGAGGAGTCGCTTGGACATTGCGTTTCGAGACCAGCACAGCTGAGAGCTAGCATCTCCTATCCCCCTCCTGATGGTTGGACCCTCGCCGTCCCCTTGGCCCGAGGCTCCTCTCTCGTAATCGCGCACAGTGATGGTATGGGATTACGCCCTCACCCGCATCAGGTATGATTTATCGCATCATGCGTGTTCCCCCAGGTCCAAGCCATACGACCTTAAACTGTGATATTGGTCCAAGCAATAAAACCTTAAACTGTGCTTCTAGGCCCAAGCCATACAACCTTAAACTGTGCTACTAGGTCCATGCCATACGACCTTAAACTGTGCTACTAGGTCCAAGCCATATGACCTTAAACTGTGCTGCTAGGTCCAATCCATACGACCTTAAACTGTGCTGCTAGGTCCAAGCCATAAGACCTTAAACTGTGCTGTTGGTCCAAACCATATGACCTTAAACTGTGCTGTTGGTCCTACCATGAGACCATAAACTGTGATGATATCGTCCTGGCCGCACGACGAAAAATGGCACTGCATTGTGATGACCTCCCCATGGGGGACATCACGTCGGGTATTGGTTGTTTACCATGCCACTTGTCAATGCCTGTTATGGCTTGATTATTGTAGAGACGCCAGGAATTTCTACCCTAGGCCACTCACCCCACAAAAGAAAAACCATTTACTTTCAAGAACAAATGAGATATATCAAATGCCGCTTCTTTTTGTGTGAGGGCTAGACTCACACGAATCCTTCGTCCTTTGCGCAGGCACCACATCACGCCATTATGACTTTCAAGAACTACGTATGGCTTGATTCTCATCCTTATGAGATTTGTAGGAGAACCTGTGAACTTCCCTATAGGCCCAACCTAACTTTTCGCTCTTCATCTCTCAGCCTAAATTCGTCCTTGGGAGCACGTAGTAAGAAAGGCTTTGCCCCGTTCACGTTGGGTTTTGCAATCACTTTACCGTGTGTCTCCCATTCCTCTTCTCCTTTGGTCTGAGTTCTAAGACCTAAAACTAAGATCCTTTCTTTGGATTTCTACGACTCACTCTCTCTTGTGGGATTGTACGGTGTGGTGTGGGATTATGTCCTCATTCACGCCAGGTTACTCATCGTGCCGTGCCTATCCCCAGATGAGATGTGTCCCTCGTCCCGCATGACGTTAAACTGTATTTCGTCCAACATGATGTTAAACTGTGCTTCTATAACTACATGTTTCTTGATTCTCATCCTAATGAGATACATAAGAATGCCCGGACATTTCGTTTTGGGTCCAGCCCCAGGGATTACCAAACCCCATCCCTCCTTATTATTGGCCTCTCAGTCTGACTTCTTGGGGAGTGGTGTAATCAGGAAATCTACCCCGAATGAGTTCGGGATGCCCTATAGTAATAATGGGAAGTGGCAGTTCTCTCACCAAAGAGGTCCTTCCTGAAAATTGGGATGATCCGTGATCAGGTTGGTATGTCCACCTAATGCGCCTCCGCCACGGTGGCGCAATTTCAGGAGTGTTGGACTCTGTTCGAACAAACCACCACTCCACCTTCCATGCTTTGCATGCCCCTTTATTCAGATCCTCATCCTCTTTCATGTTTGATGGGACCCCCTAACAGTATGGATGATAGACTTTGGTCCACCTGCTATCATAATATGGATGATAGATGTTTGGTCCGCCTATTGTAGCAACATGGATGATAGACCTATGGTCGGCCTACTGTCCTGGGCCAATGTTTTGGAGGGCTGGTCATGTTTGACAGGACCCCCTAACAGTATGAATGATATAATTTCATCCGCCTTCTACCACAATATGGATGATAGACCTTTGGTCCGCCTATTGTAGCAATATGGATGATAGACCTATGGTCCTCCTGCTGTCCTGGGCCAAAGTTCCGGAAAACTGACCGACGATATTTGAGTTAGGCCTCGTGTTGCGAACATGGTCAGTAGTTAGCCCTCATTTATTATCCCCATTCCAGGCCAACACGATATGGATGCTGTGTTTCTGCCACGGTTAACAGTTATCCTCCATCATTGCGCCCCAGAGTGTTCCGAATTTGGGCAGCGTGATTCACCTTGCCTCTCCATCTCCCTAGGTTCAGATGGATTTCAAGTCCCCCAGCATTGCCCCGCTCCTGTGACAGAGCACATTGAGAAGGTGATATATCAATCGGTCTGAGGTCTCCTCCTCAGAAATCCAGTCCCAATTTCGGATTCCTGAAACTTGGTCAATGCCCCACAGTTGGACGAAATGATAGCATGAGTATCCTTTGCTTCTCGCATTGGGTGTGACCCACAAGAGCTTAGGGATGAGTTTTTATTCGTTTAGGAATTATGGTTTAGCATATTAAACCAAGGGTACAAATGAATGGATTTGGCCATGTATTGGATTGAGATGATGAGTAGTATAAGTGAAAAGTTCATGAGATGGCCAAAAAAATCCCATAGGGGTCAGCGTGCGGAATCGATCTTTCCAGAGCTGCTACCCTTTGGCTGGTATCATCCAGAACCACTTCTCGCTCCTTGAAGACTCTCTCCTCATTAGTCACCACAGAGCGCAGTTCACCAACCCTAGCTTGTGCCTGTGCCCGATCGGTTTGAAGTACGGTCATCTGGTGATTCGCCTCCATCTGTTGTTCCTGCGCGTCAGCCAGCTGGGCCGTCAGTTGCTCCACAAGCTCAAAGCATGTTGCAATGAAGGACTCCTTATCTGCCGCCTGCCCTTCGAGGTGCCGGACTTCCTGCTCTTCCCTCAGCAATGCTTGCGCTCTCGCTGATCTTTCCCAACACTGGGAAACATCGTTGCGCCGGATTCTCTCACGTATCTTTTTGGCCATGTAGTCACGGACTGTTAGATGAAGGCGCTGAGTGTCAGCCCCTCCGGCGCACAGGAAGCGCAGCCAGGTCTGGAGTGATCCCATCCGCCTCAGGTAATCCGACTGAGGCTGTCTGAGAAAGTGCAGGATACACTTCCACCATTTGCGCCATGTCATCTGGCTCTCCTCAGCTGCCTCCGAGTCTAAGTCATCAATCTCCTCAGGGTCAGCGGGTCGGTACATAGGGAAGCCAGCCAGCAGATCGGTAGTAGGATCTTCCCTAGGGACGCGTTCATGAGGAATAGGGTCCTCGACGTCTAAGAGACCTTCCTCCCTCGCCCCAGTAGCGATGATGCCTCCATCAGCTTCCGACCTCGCCTCAAGAACAGTGCCGCTGATGTTCGCTTCCCCCTTCTCACCAATTGCCGGGGCCGACTCAGTGTAGGGAGCATGTTCTGAATGAGGTGGTATGTCCGCCACTAGTCCACTCACGGACGGCCTAGGCTCCGCATCCTGACGAGCCTCCAATGTTGAGATCACTGCGCAAGGCGTACACTGATTAGTTGGGATCTTTTGATACCAAGCGCCAGTAGTGAAGCGTGAGACTTATAGGAGTCCAAAGCATCGGTCTCCAGTGTTTCAGCCGCTGCAGAAGCCGCCGTAATGGGAGACCCCTCTGTTCCTGTTAATTCAATGATGGGTGTTGGATCCCCATCATGTCCCACCAGTTCCTCTCCTCCCCCCTCTAGTGGGGACGCTCGTCCAACACTAAACCTCTCCTGAGTGAGGTAGAGAGATGTTTGGTAAATTGGAAAGGATAATGGATGAAGAAGGAAAATGAATGAAGATAGAGATAGACCTCGAGTATCTCAGTAATGTCGAGATCAGAGCCGAAAATCTCACTGCTCTCTCAGAGACTCCCTTGGTGGGTCTCCCCTTGCGACCTCTCATCTTCAGGTTCTCCTTCTTCTTCATCTTCTCCTTTACCTTCGTCTTCTCCGATCTCCCCCCACCCTCCGACTCCTCGTCACTGTCGCCTTCTCCCGGCGGCATCACTTCCGGATCATACTCCTGGCCGAGCATCACCTTCATCGGGAAAGGTGAATCCGCATGCCGACCCCTTTGGCGCGCGTATGTGTCCATGGCCATGAGATAAGCATGCCGCCGATATAAGTTCACCTGGACGGTAACTCGAACGAGCCTGACCTCTGGCAGTTGGATCCCGTTTTTCATGATCTTCTGCCAGACGACTTCAACGCTCAGCGATTGCCGCAGGGTCATCCAGGCTGACCACAGTGCCGAGAAAATTGAATCTTGGGAAGGTTCGAGCATGTATCTTATCTTCTTCCTGGGTAGTTCCTTGGCCACCTCATGTGACCCCCCCCACGGGCAATGAGGTTGCGGCGGCGCTATGTGATGTTCCCGCTGCTGAAGTCCTGGCCTGTGCATGCCTCACTGCCGGACGCACCCTTGGTTCCCCCCTTTAGGCAGCACCTTGCCTTCTTTCCTGTCGCCCGGTTTCCACACGAGTAACCTCGAGTTGCCGGACTCACTTGCGTAAAATCCCCTCACGGTACGCGATGGTCCATTGTTCAACATACTCAGTTGCTAGGCCAGCATCAACCCCGGTGGGAGGAAGAGTAACGACATCGCCAGAGACGATGGTGGTAAACATCAACTACATCTGGCGTAGAACGTAGGGATTCTTCTCCTTCTAGACAGATGTGAATACCTTCTTCAACATTCGTTGGAGGCACCTGAACTACCTGGCGAATTGATATGGCACGTAAGGCTCGCAGATCACCTTCCCGTCGATCCGAGCCATGAGCACCCCGCCCCGAATGCTCTGGAAATACTCCTGCTGTTCCAGAGAGCCTCGCCCGTTGCCCACCATCTGGCCGACCAGGGTGGGGAACGGGATGAAGGGGAAGTTGTTGTGGTTGACAATGTGGATTCTCACGCCCTCCTCATTGAGCGTCATTGGCGCCACCCTTGCGATGTTCAGTAAGGATGGTTGCATGCCATTTCCCGGAGGACGAATGGCATTTGGGAAAGTGTACCCGCCAAGGTGAGCCACCACCCAACCATGGATGATCCGGAAGGGGACACATACTCTCCGAGGCGACCCCCCTTGTGAGATGCGTCCCAGGATGGCATACAGCATGGCCAGTACAGGGACGCCCAAGTTGAACCGTTTGTTGGCGGCCACAGTACCCTCCATCACCAGTGTTGCTGGACGGACACCCATCCTCACGTCCCGCACCGGCAGGAGCCACCCGCTCAGGAAGGCGGCAAGGAACCCGGTATACCGGACATTCTGGTATCGGGCCTTGATGACGCGATAGTCCCATGATTGGTTTTGCCCGGCCTCCAGGGTCCTCCAGTATGACCCATCCATGCGCCTCTGATCCGTGTTTGGGGACAGTTTACCCCGTCCCGGCTTCTTGACGGACAGATCCTTCTCAAGGAATAGGGTGAACCATCCCTTGTAGGTAATGTCCTTCAGGAAGTCCTTGACCCCCAGCCTCTCTTTGGCTAGCTCCAGCAGGTGCCACGTCAGCATAGGCGTCCGTGACCTGTCTTCCCAGGTGTTCTTTGGTGGAACAAACTCATCATATTGGTAGCCCTCCAGTGGGATAAATCAGATGCAGTGAACGTCCCAGAGACTGGTGCCAACTACCCCATGATGAAGGTGGAATGTATTGGTATCCGGAGACCACCGGGTGAATAGCTCCGACCTGAGATCAGGTTAACAGTGGAAGTGGAACTGCGACGTCCATACCGCCTAGAACATGCCGATATACCACAGTTCATCCACGAAATGGATGCAGGTATGGCAAACCCAGAATACCCAGGCCCACTCACTGGTGAAGTTTCCCCAGACCGCAGGTCCCAATCTTTCATCCAGCCCTTCGTGTCATCCGTGACGCTCTGAAGGAACATACTTGCGTAGAGGGCTGGAGAATTATCTGCGACAGGATCGTCCCCGGTAATGGTCTTGGTCCTCGGGTTCAGCACAAATACGTCCATATGTATGGTTTCCCTAGTAGGACGACTATTGTTGGTGATGTTGTAGCGAGGAAGCTCGTCCTCCTGGGTCACCCATGACCACGGCGTGTCCACCTTGAAGCCCGGTAGGGGCACCTCCTCCAGGATTCCAAAGTTCAAGAGCGGGAGGTTGTCAGACAGGGGATACGTCTTCTGGGCCGGAGTCAGCAGATTGAACAAGGTCAGATTTTTGGAGACGATCACCTTGGCTCCATAAACCTCCTCATTCTCCGCTATTTCTGTCATACGAGCGACGGATTCCCCCTCATCAAATCGGTTTGCGGCCATCTCAAATATCTCGGGTTTTTCACGAAATCAGGATGTTGTGCGCGGAATCGGTGAGTACTACGCGAAATCTGAAGTGGCGGCGTGAAATCCAGGAGATGGGCGTGCAATCGGTATGAAAAGCGCGGAATATCCCGAGCAGGCACGCAAAGATGGCCAAAATTCGGAAGGAATTCCGCACTACCAGAGTGTTTTTCTGCTCAGCCGCGAGAGAAATTTTGCGCAAGAGAGCAATAATCCTATCACGCGGAAAATGCTGTAGTACGAATTTGGGACCCAGCGCCCCTTTTTATAGGCGAAGCCACGGTTCTGCGCCGCGCGGAAGGTAAATTCCGCACCGACCCGTCATTTTGCACGCCGCATGGGTTGTTTGTGTGCTAAGCGCCTGAGAGTGACCCTGCTTCGGCGTTTCGGCGTTTCCCTCAGAATCCGACTGTTGCGACCTCTCGCCGATCCAATTCCGAGGGGGGGAATTTGTAGATGCCGAAAAAAGTCCGTAACTCCTAGAGGAGGTTTTGAAATGGAAAAGCGAAGTCATATTCAGAATCAGAGGCCCAGTCCGGAGGCCCGAGAAGTGTTGCGCGAAATAAAGGAGGACTTGCGTGAAATAAAATCGTTCGCGCGAAGTATCCATGGGATGCACATAATAGAGCCGGTGAGGTGCACAATTTTTGCACGCCCCGGTTCCTCGCGACAAGGTTTTGCGGGCCGACGGTTCCTGGTGCGGAAGATTTCACGCAACGCCTGGATTCCGCGCCTCCCGAGGACTATAAATAGAAGGCGACCCCAAACAGTTTGGGAGTTTTGGAATTCGGATCGGCTCTCGTGCGTGCAATTCAACTCTCCCTGCGCATAATATGACTTCCAGGTAATTCGCCTTTTCGCGCAACCTTGCCCCGGGGTTTTCCTTTGCGCACAACTCCACTGGCTTAAGTGAATTTACCCCTCCTCTGGGTTCCTTCCTTGCACGCAATCCGTGTCCCGTGCGCGCAATCCCCTTCCATGCGAGCAATACCTTGCATGAAATTCACTATCGGCACACAATCTCCTGGCTCCAATTGCACGCCATCCCGGTGTTTTGCGCGCAAACCTTCTCTTTGCGCACAAAACCCATGACCCTTCACCTTAACACCCCTTGGCTACCTCTATATGCTGGAACCTGATGTCTCCCCTTCTGGGCATGCGCGCCATGTGTTTTTCTCCCATACGGCCTTTCAGGAACGTACGAGGTAACCTCAAGGTCCCTTGGGTGGTGTTTCCCATTGCATTGATCTGCCTTATGCTTCTCCGCATAGGCATACTAACGGCTTTTTCTTCTTCGCATAGCCACGCTAACTTGGACCCCTCAATGGTTCTCCCTACGCCCCCCCTTCACTAAGGCCCTGCCGATGCCTTCCCTCCCACAAGGGGTAGATGGAATTGGGCATGTAAGCCCTATGGGTGTGGAGCGAACCCAACTCGTCCAAGATGCAGGACGTTAAACTGCTAAGCACCTCGTCCTTAACACATGGCGTTAAACTGTGGTCCGACCCCGTGCTTCG
The DNA here is from genome assembly GCA_963277665.1 of Viscum album. Lineage (NCBI taxonomy): Eukaryota > Viridiplantae > Streptophyta > Magnoliopsida > Santalales > Viscaceae > Viscum > Viscum album. The sequence continues at coordinate 656,105,300 of OY728123.1, forward strand.
CACGTATGGTCCCCCCAGCTCGGGAATTCTTTACGCCCACTCTTCTCCATGGGAATGGACTCTTCCTCGCATGGAATGAGATCCTCCTTGTCAGAGTGGCGTTTGTCCACAAGGGAAGGGCTGCTTCAGAGCGTAATCCCCTAGCCTCTTTTGTGAAAGGTTTCACCTGTGCAACTCCGTACTTCCCCCTTCTAAGGCCAGTGGAGTCCCTTTCCCACTGCGCTTTGTCACACCACGGGCCTCCACCATGGAGTAAGCCCCGACACCAAGGGCCACTAACCACACGTAAGCCCCTGTTTCGTCTTTGGGCTGCTCAACGTGTAAGCCCCTTTCCGCTTCTCACGGACGCACCCTTTGCGACGTGATTGTCTGGTCCCTGCTGCCTCGTGTTTATCACATTGAGCATGAATCACGTGAGATTAGAGTGCGCATCGACCATGACATCCTCTATGGGCTGCCTTAGAGCGTAAGCCCCATCCCAGTGAACTAGGCGGACTTTGATTCCCTACCACAACGATATGTAGGAAGCCTCCACGAGGTTCAAGCCCACCACCCGGTCGTTCCAACCTCTCCACGTCGGTTCCTCAACCACTCTGGTCTACCTCAGAGTGTAAGCCCCAAAGGCCCTCGTCCCGCATGACGTTAAACTATATCTCGTACCGCATTATGTTAAACTGTATCTCATCCCGCATAACGTTAAACTGTATTCCCCCTTTTGGGCCGTCGCACAGCGTAAGCCCCCTTCCTCACACCCATGTCTCATCCTGACTTCCCCCTTGAGCCCACGTGCCTTGGGAAGCTCATGCCCTATCCTGGGGGTCTTACTTCCTCCCGGCTCCAATTCATGCGTTTATTCTCACTGGTTTTCTCTTCAGGTGTCCCACCGTACCAACGAACTACGTGGACTTCGATTACCTGCCATAGGGATATGTAGGAAGCATCATCGAGGTTCAAGAACATCACTCCACCATCCATCTTGATCCTTACCCAGGACTCCACATTCTGGTGAGATCATGCCACCCCATTCCACTCCATGGTATCAGAAAATCCGCCCACGTGCTGGCCCCAACATCGGTGTTCCCCCTAGGGGGTCCCTCAATCTGATCCACTCTCAGTGTTTCGATCAGTCCGATCCGTCTCCGCAAGACGTTAATCTCGCGGCATACCCCGTTTTAAACATGGGAAGCTGAGGAAAACCTCAGTTGGTACACAATCCCCGCGTTCAATGTGGGATGCCTCGGGCTTCCGCACCCTCGAGAAGCCCTCTAATAAGGGACAGAAGATAGACATGCTGATCCTCAGCGTCAAGACATGCCAACGACACCCCAACGTGACCAAAGTTTGCTGCCCTGACAAGACCCCTTGGAGTATCTCAACAGAAGTAGCGTAATTAACTGGCGTCCATGTAGATATGGCGCCAGGAATGAGCTTCACGAACCCGTCTTAAATCTATGAGGGAGACCCGGAATAGGTGACCAGATCCAAGGAGGATTCCACGAAAGGAAGAACCGACATCCCATCATCTCGGTTTCGATCAAGGAGCAGAAATCCCCGAACAAGGAACAGATGCCTACCGCCTTTGGAAAGCGGGAATGCGGGGCAACAAGCCGCGCGTCGTCCCATGCGTGACAGACATGCACGCGCGCCCCGACGAAAGCGTTGGAAACATATTTACTACTCATAAATTCTTTGTGAATGTTCTAAATATATGTATAAATCATATTTATTTATTATTTTGTGGGGATTAATATGTTTCAAAAGGATATTTCAAAAATTATTCATGATAAACATCCCCTTTTCAAGCGAACTTGTCAAATTCTTACCTATTTTCAAATATACAATGTAATCTATTTTAAGATTTTTTTAAATCACCAATTTTATCATTAAAACCCATCTTGGTTTATTTCTGGTTTTTAAAGGCAAATATGCATTCCTAATTTAAAATCTCTTTAATATTTTCCTAAAACTTCATTAAAATGTTTTATTTTTAATTTTTTTAAAAAACTCTTTTTACATGGTTTCACTTCAGTGAGACAACAATTAGGAATCAAATATAATTTAAATGTTATTTCCTCTTCTTTTCTTGGATATACATGTTTAAAAATCTTATTTCATGACAAATATAAATGATTTTCTAAAATAACTCTTCTTTCCAAAGTAAAAATGATTTTTTTCATGTCTCCCTTTAATTTTTATGAGATATACGCCTTGTTCAACACATAGTCCTTGCATGTGGTGTATGTACTGACCTACAATATTTCATATCAAGAGTCTACTAAATCTAATGATTTTATAAGGTATTATTATTTGAATGTTTCAAAGTGGTATGAGACACTTTGGAATGTTTAAGGATTATTTCCTCAATAATTTTTAATGTTTTCATTTAAAAATATCTTTATATATGTCTACATCCTTTATTGATCCTTTTACTACATTGAGGTTCATCTCTTACAATATCATCTACAATCTATTGTTAAAATGTTTCTGATTAGTTTGACAATGTATATTCTATCTTTATATCATTCTCCATATTACTCTGAATGGTTAGAATTTATTTTTAAAGATTGGGGAATTTTCTTTAACTGTGGAAATATTGATGAAGCCCTATCCTATACTCAATATAGATAGAGAAAAAGTATACTATTATTATATTAAATTTTGGTATAAAGAATTATTTATACCATTAGTGATGGCTGGGGCCCTATATAACCCCTCTATGCATCAACAAGTCTCATGAGACAAACTAGCTGGTGAAAAACCCTACGAGTTTGTTTCCAAAAAACAGATGAATTTCTACCCATATACTTAAACAGTCTCGAAAGTATGATGGTTTATGTTCTAGATAAATAATGTCCAAATAATAACCATTCTATTAATTCATTATTAAGCTATTACTATCCATTTGGTTTTCACTATGACAAAATCTATAGATTCCCTTTCATTATCAGTTTATCGGTTGTGTGTGTTTTTAAATTATTCACCATGTCATAATGATTATGTATAATTTATAATGATTCAATTATTATTCATTCGTTATTCCATTATCTATAACCCTTACTGATCATTTAAGATTCCCACTTTCATTAGTCTTCCTTCCCCAGGTTTTGAAGAAGTGATTACTTTTTGAGTTTTCAAGGATGAATTTTTCTATATTTATGTTATGTACTATATGTTGTTTTCTTCTCCCAATGTAAAATGGGTTACATGTATGTATCTACATTATTCGAGACTACTAAACTGATCGGTATTTTGGGATTTTATTCCTTGTAATCATACCAATGTAACAAAATAATGCACCAACTTTGGGATTCTAGGGTCAGGGTGTTAGAAACTTAGTAATATAAATTGTAATAATTAATTTTTAAATATTATGTATAATGGTTTTATAAAATGAAAAATGTTGATAATAAAATACATATTTTTTAAAGTATTTATATTTTTGGAAAATACTGTTTTCTTAAAAAATTATTTTATGTCTTTTTTGAAAAATAATAAAATTAATATTTGAAACATTTAGAAATATATTTTGATAAAATAAAATTAATTTTTAATTCATATTGTTAAAACTATATTAGGTAGAATTTTATCGATTTTTCTTAAAAGTTTCTTTTTTTGATGAATAATCAAAAATTCGGAATTTTAATTAAATAATACATTTTAGTTTAATTTATTTATAAAATTATACAATATTTTATTTTGATTTTAAAGTAAAATTAGTTTAATTATATATATAATAATCCATATAGGTTATTGGAATCAATTTTATATTAAAATTTGATATAGAAACTTTGTAAACTTTTGATCATTTTCTCTTTAAACACCCGCTTTCTCTACACGTTTATAGGATTAATATTTACAACCTTTGTGAATGGAATTTAGAAAAATGGATTATAGATTTGAAATAAGAAATATTTAAAACATATAATAAGTCCAAATTTATTCTTGATCTAATTAATAGTGATTGCATTAAAAATTAGTTACCGCAGTTAAGGTAAAAATGAGTTTACCAATGGGTTAAACTAAAAAGATAAGGGTCGTAGTTATATATAAACGTGTCATAAAAATATTGGATGGACATATTTAAACCTTATAATTTTTTATGTTTTTAATTCGGCCATTTTTGACCCTTTTTCTTTGGAAAAAAACGTGGGTGCACTCAAAAATTCTAAGTGTGTCCTCTACACCACTTATTAAAGGCCACAATCTCCTCCATTTTTCTCAAACTCAGACCAATTTATTCATCCAATACATGAAAAAATCACCTCAAGAATTCCCAAACCTCATTCAAGAAGTATTAATGTGTGCAGAAATCCATCCTAAGATGGATTTCAGTTTAAACGTAAGGAGGATACCTGAAGAGTTGGTAACATTCATCAACAAATGTTTTTTTATTTCTTCCTCAAACCACATTAGTTGTTTTAATATCATGAATATATAATAAAATAAACATATTCCATATAATAAAATGTTTTTATGATAAGGTAATGATCTAGACTAACCTACCCTTCCATCAGATGGGTTATAAAATCATCGTTCATGTGTATGGTAGACTACCACCTCTCAAACTGATGCGTTCATTTTTTTACATTACCACCTCTCAAAGTTGAGAAAAATTATTAAAATACTATTCATATATAATATTTTTGATATTAATGATATTATTATGATTTTGGAATTGTTATATCACACATACCTTCCTGATTTCCATTTTTTGAGAATTCGATAAGGTCATTCGTGTGTACGGCGGACTATCGCCACACGAAGTGCCGTGATTCATTCATGATTTACATGGAATGTATTAATGATAGGTTTAATAAAATATATATGATATATATGATTTAAAAATTATTATTTAATGATAACATATCATATAATTTTGTTTCTTTCAATATAAAAATAAAATGGGGATAACTTTTATTTTCACGTAAGGCCTACCGTCTCAATGAATGGTGTATTTCATTTCTTATTTATATATTTTATAGATCATTATAAATAAATATAATATATATATATATATGATATTTTTATCATGGATACCATTCTGGATATGATGAAATCATGACTAAAGTATGATAATATAAAATATCACAAATCAAAAGAGTTTCGAAAAATAAAGCGGTTATTACCTGAAACAAAAATTTAACATTGAATTATTCATAAACAAGTAATAATAGGTTATAATAAAATCATGTATGGTTATATATATATATATATGAATATGGGATTTTAATATATTTATTATAAAATTATATTTATTATATAATAGTATTGAATGAGTAGGACTGAAGTCAAGACTTGAGGTAAGGGATTTCTTTCTCACCTTTTTCTTTTATGAGACACATGCTTTATTCACCACATATTTCTTTGATGTGATGCATATAATTCCCAGGAATTTATTTTTTTTGATTATAATTAAAATTATTGGTATTTAGAAATCCATTTGATGATATGTCTTTGTTGGGGTTTACGGTTCAAAAGTTACCAATTTGGTAAGAAATGTTTGTCTCAATTTGCCTTCATTGAGACACACATTATATTATGAACCTATATTAATTTAAGAGGTGTATATATAACCCCTTTATTATGTAATATCATGAATTTATTTATCATCATGGTATTTTAAGTTACATTTTATTTTATTCCTTCTTAGGGATTACGATTTAATGTTTCTAAAGTGATGAAATTTTTATGTTACAATCTCATCATTTATCGGGATTATTTACAATTAAGTATCCAATGATTAAATACCTTGTTCTACCTCCCAATAAGTATACTTAATTTTATTATCATCTATTTATTCACAATATATTCAAGTAATGTCTCCATTTTTCCACTCTATGGTACATAAGGTAATTAGAAAAATATTTTTAAGTACATCCGACTTTATTTCTCTCTTCAATCAGAAATCTATTTTCCTTCAAAACTGTGTTCTATAAAAGTATTTTAATTTTTTTTATTACTCTATTATAATTTTTAAAAGAATTTTTAGCCATTTTTTAATTTTTACATTTTTTTGAAATAAGTCTTCATATAGTTTACGAAAAAATTTCCATTTTTCTTTTACCAAAAATGTGAAAGGTAACTTAATTGTAATTCGTACGACATGAATTTTTTTCCCATTTCATGACCAATCATTACTTACATTATAAAATTTCAATGTTATTTTTAGAAAAATGTTTTCATGAAGTTTAATATTTTTTTTAAAAAACTTTTATAAGAAGAATATTATTTTTCTCATTAAATGTTTTAAATGACCATTCAAAATTCTTTTCCATCTAAGATGATATCCATTGGTGTTACATATGACTTACTAGGGATATAATCCAAGGAAACCATTCATATTTTTAACATAAATGGTTTATATTATCATGAAATTAAATATATTAAACCCATTTATATTCCATGGGTTATACTATGAGGAAATTATTATGAAACCCCCTTCTTTTCATTGGTTATGATATGGTGAAATGCTTCTCAGACCTGTCTCTTTTCTATAGGTTATGACATGATGAATGTTTGTAATACCCATTTCATTTCATGGGTTATTATGTTATGAATGTTTATGATATTTTGGAACACATATGTATGATTTTATTATGTGATAGGTGGGACCTATATATCCTTATAATGTATTGGGTAAGTATTTTTATCTCATGAGATAGAGAGGACTGGACTGGGGATTGAACTTAGTTCAGTATGAAATGGATGGAATGGGAAGTGACCTTGGTTTAGTAATACAGGTATGGAACGGGGAGTGGACCCAATTAAGTAATGGAATTTTTCTACTATTATGGTCTTGGTGGTGAGCCTTGACTAATTTGTAAATGATTTTCTATGCTTATGCATATATAATAAATCCCATCTCTTATTACATTGTTATTAGATCATACCTTATGTTCTTTGTTTCCATTATTATTCATGTCTTATGCCCTACAAATATTCATTACATGACTCAAAACAATGATCTTTGATATATAGAGCATGTTTTTTAAATTTTATGCTCATGTTGTCATATGAATATGTTCATGTTATGATTATGTATTTCTATTGATTACCCTTACTGAGCATATGATCTCACCAATTCTTATTTTTCCTTTCCCCATGTTATAAAGAAATGTATTATGTATGATATGTATAATAAGTGTGCTAAATGTGAAAAACTTATTGGGAGATGATGTAGCTCACCTTTGGAACGATGCATATGTTTCCAAGTTTCCAAATACACTAAACAATTACAGTCCTCAAGTGTGTGTTTGTGTAATGTAATGAATATTCATCTAGAAATATGTAATATGTATATATGAGAAGCTTGGGTCACTATAGTTGACATCACATGAATGTTTTAGTTAACATTTGGGAACTAGGATTATAAAATCTTAGTGACATCCATTTTGAAATGTCTAAGAATAAGTCTAAAAGTGACTCAAAGTATAAGAATATATCTTGGAATTTTTAAAGGATAGAGAAATTAGTTTCCTAGAAATACATACCTCTATAGATACTATAAGGGGATGTGTTTTTTCCAAATATGTACCTAGGCGTAATGTGACAACTGGATCCCGGTGACAGCACAACCTCCCCACCTTAACATGGTCGTCGGGTCCTGGCCCACCAGGTACAACCGATTTCCCCACAGACACGTGGGGCCCACCCCAGGGTCCACCCACATGCCTGAATGGGTAATCTGACTAATGATAGTACCCATAGGCCAACACATGTCCTTTCAAGTGTGCTTTGTCCTCACTCACACACACCTTGGGAAACTTCCAAGAAGGTCACCCATCGTGATCACTACTCAAGGCCAAGGACGCTTAACTGTGGAGTTTTAATCAGGCAGGCTCCCGAAAAGGAAGGTGCACCCTGCTGACATGAGTCATATCATTTAGTCATTTAACCCTTTATCTTTTGGGGATGTTACAATCACCCCCACCTTTAGAGCACAATGCCCTCGTTGTGGGCCATACATCTCAACCCAGGAAGTGCACCGCGCACTTAAGGCTGGGTTCCTCCTCTGATTCCAAATGTGACCACTGGGTCCCGGTGACAGCACAACCACCCTACCTTAACATGGTCGTCTGGTCCTGGTCCACTAGGTACAACCAGTTGCCCCACAGACACATGGGGCCCACCCTATGGTCCACCCACATGCTTGAACGAGTCATCTGACTAATGATAGTCCACACAGGCCAACACATGTCCTTTCCAGTGTGCTTTGTCCTCACTCACACACACCCTGGGAAACTTCCCTGAAGGTCACCCATCCTGATCACTACTCTAGGCCAAGCACACATAACTGTGGAGTTCTAATCAGGCAGGCTCCCGAAAAGGAAGGTGCACCCTGCTGACATGAGTCATATCATTTAGTCATTTAACCCTTTATCATTTGGGTATGTTACAGGTAACAACCCTGAAAACACCGTACAAAGTTAGACTCAATTGGGAATTGGTGCACAAAAATGGTCCTTACTATACATATGGGTTGACACTCCCAGGGGATATGGTTTGGAAATTCACAAACTCTTTAGAAACCATCATGATGGATTTAAATTGAATATGACAAATAATTAACTAGGGTAAACCTAAGGTGTAATAGATTTAATAAGTTGTCATTATTTAGACAACCAATATGTTATTTTTCATGATTATGTGGTTCCCCACTATGATTATTATTTATTAATGCTTGGTTTGAGACGATTTCAAGAGCTTATTTATCAATAATTACTTTCATAGTATTATTAATATGAATATGGATAAAGATTTCCTTATCTAAGGTAAATGGATAATGAATCCATTAGTACCTATGAGGAAAATTTTACAAGACTTCTAAGGTACACTTCTAACATTATCATCAAACCTGAAAGTAAGGTTGATCAATTCTTTATTTTATTAAAACCATGTGTCTGAAGGGAGTTATCCAAAAGATAATTCCATAGCAATGAAGAGATTGTTCAATGTAAAATCATGGTGTAAATGGAGGTATGAGTCACATATCAATATCATGGTTTTGAAAATAAAAGGGAGATGGAATTCAAAGAAAAATCTTGGAACCATGGAGATAAGAATATGAGCTTTACTTTATGCTCTAAGTATGGGAAAATCATAGAGGAAATTATGTCAATGGGACTAGTAAATGGTTTTTGTGTGGAAGGGAAGGTCATCAGGCAATTAATTTCCGAATTTATGGGAATGATTTGTCTAATGATTTGAATATAGATAAATCTTTAAAGAATGAACCTCCCACACTTCGGTGCTTCAAGTTTAATTAGAATTGGAATTTTGATAACTAGTTCCAAAACCCAAGGGTTAATGGTGATGATTGACATCAGTAACCTATTAAGACAAGGTATAAGGGGAAATATCATTCAATCACTATTTATGATGAGGGTTGCGATAACAACGTAGTGAAATATAAACATTCTATACAATCTAGAATTGATAATATCTTATTTGAATCTATATCTACATATTATTTAATATCTAACTATGTTTTTAAGGTTATTAATATTCCACAAAAATGATTAGACGTTGAATTAGTAGGGAAAACTTATAATGGTATTATTATCACATCTCAAGTATATGATTCCTCTCTAGTTGATTTTAGTGGGAATATTATTCCTAAAAATATTTCAATTATTCGTCTGGTTGAATTTCCTGTCATCCTAGGAAAAGATTGTATTTATTTGAATAAATACCACATAAATTGTTGAGGAAGGGAATTTATATTTAATATTCTAAACCAACCTTTGGTCATCTATAAATTTGACAAAAAGTATGAACTTCTGATGGAGATTACATCCATTTCATGGGTCTTAATTCCCATTCAAAAGTGTTGTTTATCTCAAATTAGTATGGAGAAACACTAAATTGATGATATTCCTATTTTTCAAGAATTTATGGATGGATTTCTATAAGAGTTTCCTCACCTTCCACCAAAACATGAAGTTTAGTTATCAATAAAGCTCATACATATAACTACCCCTTTTTGTGAGACTCTATATATAATATCCTCAATATATTTTAGTAATTAAATTTGAAACTCCTAGAAAACCTTGATAAGGGATTCATTCGGCCTAGTGTGTCACCTTGGGGCACACCTCTTCTTTCTATGAAAAAGAAATATAGATAAATGTGACTCTACATTGATTATCTATATCTTAACAGGATCAAAATTAGTAACAAGTATCATCTTTCCCATATTGGTGACTTGTTTGATCATTTGTGTGGAGCTCAATACTTTTAGAAGGTTGACCTTCATTCTTGACATCATCAATTGAGGGTCAAGAAAGAGGATATACCAAAGCTAATATCCTTTACAAGGTATGAATATTGTGAATATAGAGTGATTCCTTTCAGTCATACAAATTCCCAAGACATCTTCATAGACTTAATGAATAGATTCTTTAGAGATTGCCAGGATTTGTTTTTGGTAGTATTTATAGATGATATCATTATCTACTCATAAAGTATAGAAGATAATGAAGACCACTTGAGAATTTTACTAAATAACCTAAGGAAGGATAATATGTATGAAAAATTTTCAAAGTGTGAATTTTGGATGTAAAATATTTCATTTTTTAGTAGACCAATCTCAAGATAGGGTATATCAGTAGATCCATAAACGATAGAGGATATTGTGTGTTGGCCCAGACCAACCATGGTGTCTGAGATCTGTAGTTTTCCTAGTTCATCTGGATTTTATCAATAGTTTTTGAAGAATTTCCCATACTATCTAATCATTTGACCAAGTTAACACAGATGGGTGACATGTTCTTTTGGATGAATGAATGTGAGGAAAATTTCAAGGAACTGAAGAGAAGGTTAGTTATCACACCTATGATTACATTTACCTATAGTGTATAAGGGTTTTTAATATACATTTATGTATCAAAGAAGGTATCATGATGTGTTCTTTTGTAGAATGACATGGTTGTAGCTTATACCTAATCAAAAATGAAGATTCATGAGAAAAAATTTCCAACTCATGATTTGGATTTAGATGTGGTAAATTTTAAATCAAATATATAGAGGCCTTATCTTTATGAAGAAAATGTGATATATATTTTGATCATAAAAGTTTTAAGTATATATTAACATAAAATAAGTTGAACATGTGCCTGAAAATATGGTTAGACTTGATTGAATATTATAACTGCTCAATACATTACCCCAAGGGAAAGATAACAAGGTCGATAATGCTTTTAGTCAAAAATATAATTGTAGCTTATCCTTGATGAGGATCATACAATATCCCATATTTTTGGGTTTTAACTGGATGGATCTAGAAATCTTGATGTAAGGTGAAAAATATTTTCTTTCTTAATTGAGTGTTCAACTATCTATCCAATTAAAGATTAAATTGATGAAGAAGGAAGATGTAGAGCTGAAAAAGAAGGTTCAAAATGTTCTCAAGTGTAACCTTGATCATAATGGATTGATAAGGTTCATGAATTGTGTATACATTACTTCCATACCAAACTAGAAGAAGGTTTTTTATAAGAAGCTCACAGTTATTCAATCTTTATTCGTCATGGATACATGAAGATGTATAGAGATATGTAATATTACTTCTGATGGGATGGAATAAAGAGAAATATCACATAGTTTTCATATTGATGCTTGTTATGCGAACAAGTTAAGGATGAAATAAAAATCTCATAGGTGATGTTTCATCCATTACCCATACGAGAATAGAAATTAGTGAAAATCACTATGGATTTTGTAATCGGAATCCCCAAAACCTCTAAAGGAAATAATGTTATATGGGTTGTAGTTGATCTCTTAACTCAGAAAATACATTTATTCTCTATCAAAGAAGACTTATATGTGTATTGTATTTCTAGGATATACATTAATTAAGTGTTAAGGTTTCATGGAGTACCATATTCCATTGTATCTAATTAGCATCTGATGTTTACATTAATTTTCTTGCAAAGTCTTCAGTAAGCCCTTGATATAGAATTTAGTTTCATCACTACTTATCATCCTTATATATATTTTCCATATAGAATAATAATTAAAATTCTATAGTATATTTTTATATTTTTTTCTTTGGAATTCAAAGGTGGTTGGGATGAACACTTTCCTCTGTGTAGCATCCCCCCATGAGTTCAACTCACCGATGCCATGAGATGGTTTCTACATGACCTGTAGCATTCCTACCTAGACACTATAGGCTGCCAACTAGTAGTGAGGGCCTAGGATGTGTCCATGAGGATACTATTCCCTCATAGATAATATTGATAATAAAACAAATAAATAATTAATAATAATAAAGGAAAAGAATTTAGAATCACATAATAGAAAAAATAATGGAAATAAACATAAGAAATGTAAACAAACAACTAGTGGAAGCTATATAAATAATAATTGACACAACTATGATGATCATGATGCTATAAAAATATGAGAGTACATGGTAATTAGGGGATACATGCATATACTACATACTAAACCAAAAATAACAAAAATACCAAAAACTTATACAATGAGAATCTTGAGCATAGGCTCAATACTCTTCCCCCAAACTCCATACTAATTATAAAAATCAATCAAGCATCATAATTTTCCCACATCCCTTTATAAATACCCACAACCATGAAGTCTCCTTAGGTACCATAGGTGGACCAAGTTGGCTGTGATATACAATATCAGTAGGCTAGCACCCATAGTGTCTAGGGAAATCAATTTCATGCAGTAAATAAATGATCAGTGTGCCTTAAATGATAAATCTAGGAAGGTAAATAAATAAATAATAAATACTTTGGATTGAGATAAAAAATAGACACCAAACCATTAACAACTACTTTTACCCAAGATAGATATCTGATCCAAGGTACCTGTATAATTGATATTACAATTTCATCGACCTTCTTGAATTAATTCACCAAGGTAGGATGACCCCAAGCTTGTGCTTTGGCTTAGAGGTCACAACACCATATCCTCAAACAATAATGATCATAATATAAGAAGATGCATTAAATATTAAATGGGAAAATAATTCATCAAATCCAATGGAGGAGACCTGATCCCATCCAAGGTGATCTATAAAGAATCCTGAAGGCCACTATAGGTGTGTTCGATATAACTCATTCCATAGAGTCCGTCCAAAGTGATCCATAAAACATGCCTTGTATCACTCATGACATGGAATCTTTGAGTCTATAACAAGTATCTAATATAGAAACCTAGGTATCACATGAAGTATGGAATATCCAACTTTCCAACCCTTCCATCCTCAGTTGCTCCCCTAGGGAACTAATCTCACTCACGAGTATGTATAATTCCTCTAGAGATCACTTACATGGAAAACCAATGTATTTATCTCGATGAAACAAGTAGATCCAATAGAACATGGAGAGTCCATGCATGACATATTTAAATCAAAACCAATGTTCTCTCCCAACTCATAGTAAGCATGGAATAACCACCAATGCACATATCAAAACATGAAATAGCATTTAAATTTAGATGTCATCAAGAAAAAATGGAAATATCATATTCTAACAAACTATCTAAAGAATAATATCCAATTCAATCCAAACAATTATGGCATGAAGTAATAAGTACATAGAATTTAATGATGAGATCAAGGTATAAGGCATATATCATGACATATGAAATAAGTATAAGTGTTGGGGCTACCAAGAATGATCACATTGTACAAGAAAAGAGGCATAAATCATATTCATAGGGTAATGGAATAGGTCTCAAGAATAAGAAATGAAATGTATAGAATGTGGCATATGAGGTGAATAATCAAGAAATAAAATTCAATTATAAAGTATGAGACATCAAACTCAAGGTCTTATCACATGGTTCACAATTAATCTTATTTCAATTTATAATGTAAGTCATTAAACCATGGGGTAAACACATAGAGCCAAGGTGGTTAACAATTCAATGAATGAGAAAACATTCCATTTAGGTGGGAACCCCCAAATGTGTGGCCATTGAAAATGTGAAAAATCATTTGATTAGTTTTCTTTGCAAGTTATGATCATGTAAAACATGTATGACCCACTCAAATAGTTTATTTAACAAATTTAAAGCATCACTAAAAGGGTATAGAGAGAAGTATAAAGAAGCATAATTTTAAATAAAACAAAACAAGTAGGAGATACATAGACCACCTAGCTCGATGTAGTAGAACTCCATTTATATATTTTTAAGGATTGATTTTTTATAGAATGGGAGAATATGAAAAAATTTTCAAACATCGTGAAAATAAAAAAAAATTGGTCCCACTAAAATAGATCAAAATAGGATGGAAGAATATTGAAATATAAGGGAGAAGGTGATAGATCTTATCGATAAATTTACTTTGCTTTGTATGGAAAAAAATAGAGTCTAATTGAAGCAGTTAGCACAAACCCCATGAATAGGGGAGGAGGATATCCATGCATGGGAGAGGGGAGTTTCACTACTGGAGAAGAAAGGGAGAAGTAACAAAAAGGTTTAAAATCATTTAAGTGGGGAAAATGGCATTTCACCCTTAAAACAAGAAGGAATGGTTTGACCTTAGGGTTCACCAAACCGTGTGTGAACTATGTGGTGAGTTCTTCATCAATGGGGAGTCCCATATGGTTTAGCACATGGTTTGTATAACTATGCTCAAACCATGAAAAACTTATTTTTCCCAAACCTCTGTGTCACTACACGACCATGCTCCTAGGGTAGAATGATTATAGGAAAACCGTACGGCCTCTAGGTCCCTACTGTCTATTGCCACACCATTTAGGGAAACCATGTGTGGTAGGCCATGCAGTTTCTACAAACCATACGACACAACCTGCTACTTTATTTTTTAGGGTTCCATGATCCGAACGAGCCCCAAACACACTCAATACCTCCTTTAATCCATTAGGAATTATTGTTAGGAAAAAATAAATGATATTAAACCAAAAGACGAATGGTTCATACCTTTGAGAAATGATGAGACATTACAACCTCCCCTCCTTAAGATAACTTTTCCCTGAGTTTACCTTCCAAGGATGGGACAACGTCATCTAAGACAATTTCTTTCCATTGTGCACATACAATAGATTCTTGTTCCCTGGTCTCATCCTGTACACATCTATGATTCAATAGCGCCCAGATTAGAGGAACAGGCCTACCTTAGAGATCCTTTGGGATCAAATTAATGATATGTATCATATGCTCCTCAAAAGAAACATTTTCATTCAGCTCAATATCCTCAAGGTCAATCGAATGAGATAGGTCATCATGGTACCATCTAAGCTCAGATTCCTGGAATACATCAAGCATGGAATGGTACCTCTGTAGTTACAAAAACCAATAGGATACCAGAACAACTCTCTCCACTATATCGAAAGGCTCGACATATCACGGTGATAAAATAACCTGTCTCCTAATTCATTTATGACCCAAACTAGGAAATACATGCATGAATGACCAATATACAATATCGAACTCCAAAGGTCTATATAGATGATTAGTATAAAACTTCTTTCTGTACTGAGTTGTAGATATACACTTTTGAATCATCTAGAATTTCTCTAAAGCATTCTAAATGAGATGAGGATCTAGAAGAACTGCCTCAACTACCTCTAGCCAACACATAGGTGAATAGAATGGACTATTGTAAATTTCCTAATATGGATCTATCTTAATAATTTCCTGAAAACTTTTGTTTTAGGTAAAATAAAATAGAGAGAAATGATTTTCCCATGAACCTCTAAAATTAAGTATGTAGGCCCGAAGCATATCCTCTAACACCCATATCATCTACTCAGATTTCTCATCGGTATGAGGGTGATATTCTATACTCAAGATCAAATTCGAAGGAAGTTCATTTTGAAACACTTTCCAAAACTATGATGTAAACCAGATATCATAGTCTAAAATTAGGGATTGGGGTACACTATAAAGTCACGCTATCTACTAGATTTAAATATTTCCGAGATCATCAACATTGAAGGTCTCCTAGATTGGTAGTAAGTGTTCAACCTTGCTTAACCTATTGAAGATCACCCATTCCACATTACTTCCTCGAGGAGATATCAGAAATACTTTAACAAAATCCATTCTGAAATCATTTAATTTCCTCTCACTAATAGAGATAGGATGTATAAGTCTAGTTGGTCCTTACTTCTTTACCTTCACCTAATAACTATTTGATCACTGAGTAATAAAGCCTGTAATTTTCCTCTTCATACTCGATCACCAATACTACTGATTTAAATATATGTACATCTTGGTAAGCCAAGGATGAACTGACCATATAGACAGATGTGATTACCTTATAAACTCTTCCCATATATATATTGGCACACATACATGACCATGAAAGGGAACAACCCAACCAGGAGGTGGGTTATCTTCTGTGATGCTCTCCCTCAAGATGTGTCCCTTGGAATCGGGTAATTGCTACATCGTGACTTGCTCCATAAGGGAGGATGTCACTACTAAAGCTACTAGAACTAGTTTCCCATGTTTTTCATGAACCTCCAGGTGAAACTCAGAAAACATAGCCATCATCTTCCACTCACTACTAGACTCCTTGGCAGCTTGTGTTTGAGTATTCCAGATCAAGGAATCAGCTATAGAATTACCTTTACTGGGTGTGTAATAAAGCTCATAGTTGAAGGAATTTAGGTATTCCACCCACCTAAGATTCCTCATATTCATGTATCACTATGCGGAGATATATTTGAGACTTTCATGGTCTGTGTATATATTGAACTATTCACTGAATAGATAATTCCTCCAAAAGTGATGATCGTGAACTAAGAATAATTGCTTGAGGTCTTACGTAGGTTAATTATTATTGTGAGGCCTCAGCAGTTGTAACCCACATGATATGAATCGATTACCTTAAAAAATAAATACACCCATCCTGATACTTGAAGCATCACATCAATTATTAGGCTTAGAAATAATTTGGATCAGGTCTGGGGTGATTCTTCCCTTTAACTCCCAAAAATCTATCTCACATGCTTCAGTCTATTCGAATTTCACACCCTTATTGATCAAGCCTTTAATAAGTGTAACCAGACATGAGAAATATTGAATTAATCACTTGGGATAGACATCCATCCCTAAAACAATGCATATGTCAAGTACATTCTAGGGTTTCTCCTAGGAATCCACAACACTCACCTTTTCTGGGTCAACAGATACACCTCCCTCACTTATGTTATGATGGAGGATGTGAACCTTACTAATCCAAAAGTGGAATTTACTAAGATTTATATATAGATATTTCTCTATTAGTATATTTATCATTATCTTAAGATGATTTGAATGTTCGTGTCTAGTGTGAAATACTCTAAGATGTCATCTATGAAGGCCACTATAAAGTAATCAGGATATGGGTGGAAAACCAGATTCATTAAATCCATGAAGATTATTGGCACATTTTTTAGACCAAATGAGATAACTGGATACTCTTACATGAGATACCTGCTGATGAACACTATACATGGTCTGTCAAATGGTGTCACTCACACCTGATGGTAGCCTGACCTCAAATTGATATTGGAGAAAAAATCACTCCTTAGATATAGTGAGAGTGGTCATCTATATGAGGCAGTGGATACATGTTCTTCTTTGTATGATATTTTAGTTGGCGGTAAACCACACACAACCGAAGTGTACCATACTCATTTTTTTAAAAGTAATGGTAAACCCCATGGTGATGTGATGGTTCAGATTAAATCCTTTTCCTGATGATATTCATCTTGATTCTTGAGTTCTTGGAGCTCTATAGGTTCCATCCTATATGGAGTAATGAGCACTGGTGCTTCACCTAGAACTTGCACTATGGGGAACTCAACATATATCTTAGGAGGTAATCTAGAGATATTTTTAGGGAAGACATCCCTAAAATGATCCATAATAGGATAAAATTATACTAACTTCCTCCCATGATCAATCAAAAGGAGACTCAACAAATGATCTGTCACTCTACCTAGCCGAGTACACTTGGATCTAGATCAAATTTCATAGAGATACCATTATCCATTACGAATATATGTGTTACCCTAAGGTGATGTGAATGACACCCATAGGTGATAAAAATTGACTTCGGAATGATATGGAACAAGCTATTCCATATCAAGAATGATGTTGAAGCCAATAATCTTGAGGATGAAGAAAATCTAGAAGCAACAATATCCACATATTTCAAGGGGACACTCTTGGAACTGGAATATTCCTTCTGTTCTAACACTGAGCAGAGTGTAGAGAGACATGACACCAAAGAAATACTCAATTAAAGGACCTAGACTTTCTATAACCATAACATGTATAAAAGAGTTTGATTCACCTATTTCAAAGAGGAAAATAACAAATATAGATACTACTAGAATAGTACATTTAACCATAGATGGCCCTAGAATCTGCTACTTGGGTGTTGCCTATAGTGTATAAATATGGTATGGACCATGACCCTGAGATGTTTCCTGACTATCCTAAGCAGATACTCGCTGCTAACATTGAAGCTCTGGATTCTGACTACCTCAGCCTCGACCACTACCACCTCAGCCTTAAGAGATGGTATAAGACCAAATCACATTCTAACATGGATTCCTGGACCTTTCACCTCATAAATTCATTGGAATGGATCCCCTATCACTCAATGCTGGTAGAAAAGACTGGAAGAAGAACTGAAGGTGACCCATCCTACCACATGCTCATAACTCTATCAGGTTATTGGTGCACTGAGGATTCTTATGGACTAGCATTTCAAACTGGTGACACACTATATAGCTATTATTACGTGTCACCTGTATAGAACTGCTCCTGCATTCATCCTCAAAATGGAACTTCCTTCTACTAAAAGAACAATCGCCCCTCCTAAAAATTGAATCAACCTATCTCACATTTCCATCTTGTCTGAGATTCCAATATATAATAAGGTCATGGTTTACTATATCTGTAATAATAGTCAATTAAAAGACGTTCACCTAGGATAAGATATAATACCCAAACTCATAATCAAACACCATACAGTCATCAACTCATCATTAGTAATAAAGGGAGTAAAATAATGGAGATCGATGAAGTGAGTATTATATTCTATAACATTCATAGAACCTTATTTAAGATGCATGAACTCCCTGGTGTGATACTCCATTAGATTTTGTGGTAATAATTGATCATATAAGGCCATCTAGAAGTCTGTCTAGATCATAACTATAACGAACCAATCTTGACGTACATGGAAATTACATTACTTTTTTGGAATACATAATTCATGAAAAAAATTCCTAAAGACTGTATTAGTTTAGTGTATTTGGAAACTTGGAACATAATCTTTTAACTTGGTGAAAGTTCTTCAATATCTCCTATAAATATCTTCCCCTTTCATTTTCCTACGTAAAACCTTTATATATATCCCGGGGAAAATAAAAGAAACAAATGGTGAGATTAAATTCTCAGTAAGGGTAAACATTGAGAACATAAAACAAACTATGAACACAAGGATGTAAAAACATGAACATAAAGTTTAAATTTCAAAATATGAGTCATGAAATAAAACATGCTAGTTCATAAGGCATAGATCATAAAGGAACCCGGATCATGATAAAATTGGATTGGAATAAAACATGGAATTTTGGGAAAAAATTAAGTACATAATATTATTTCCATATTATCGAAGACATTTTTTCTAAGACCATCATAGCGGAAAAAGTCCATTACTGAATCAGGTTTTTATATTGTCCCCATAGTGTATTAATAAATTAGATTTACTTATCATTCTAGCCTTGCATTACTGAACTGGATTTACTTTCCCTTCTATTCATGTATATATTATAATATATAAATCTTTACTCAATGAATTTGAGGGAGATATAGGTCATAACCATCTCATAATGAAACCATTTTTACATGGGCCACAAAAACATAAATCATTCATCATAGTATAACCCATGAAAAAATGTGTTTCTTAATCATTATTCCATCATAATACATATAAAATAAATATATTTCATAAAAATAATTCAATCACAAACACAATAAAAAAAAATTAATAATCGGGAAAAAAACATTACCCTATTTCATCTTATATGGAAACAAATTTTGATAAAACACTTGAACTTAATTCCTGAGGAAAATATCCATTATTTTTCAAAAAATTGTTCTTTTCTAATAATGCCAACCAATTTTAAAAGAAAAGAATTTAGTTGAAAATAATATTTAAATATTTTAGAGGAATATTCATTGTAATAAGGTTTTATGAAACCATAAAAATCAATTCATGCTGTATGAGTTATAAAACATTCTTCTCGTACTTTTTCTGAAAAAGTCAAAAAGTACCTCATACTGAAATCGAAAAAAGTTTCCATTGATCAAATTTAGTAAAAATTTACCAATGTGTAAAATTGACTTTTAAAAATTATAGAAATATATAAAGAATATTTTTAAGTACATATTTGGGAAACTTGTATGTGGATGATAAATATACCCAAGTAAATACTAACGAATAAACAATCTCAGATAAAAATGAGATTTGAAAAGTTATCCCTTACCTTAGGTCCAATATGCTTAATATGTATCCAAAACTACTATATAATGGTTAAATCATGTTATTAAATTATACCATGACTATATGAATATTTATTATATCATATATTATCCTATTATATCATTTTGTTAATAGTATTTCTATATTACAATTATTTCGGGTGTTAACTACTTCATTTTCCCATTCTTGTTTTGTTGTGTAAGTCATGTATGTTATGAATAGTATGTAATTTTATTCAAGAAATTAAGTTCATAAATATCATTTTCATTCATCATTTAAATTTTATAATCATTTTTGAAATGTAAATGTGGAGAACGAATCTCACTGTGTTGGGGAAACATAAGCCGTACGTATGCACGAGCGACGATATCATTCACTTGAAGATGAAATGGTATGTAATTGGATGATATATTATTTATAAAGAATCATTATCATGCTATATTTTTTATTTATATCCATTATAATAATTATTATACCCATCTTAAAAAATTATTTTTGATTAATAAATTACACCACGACTTGGATACGGTAAGCCATACGTACACACACATGGTGATATTGTATTTGTAGGATGGGTAAAAGGAGGTATATGTTTATCCCATAATTATAATAACATCTTAGGATGTATTATATACTAGATTTATTAATTTATTATGGAATAAAAATAGAAATAGTAAGTACAAGAAGGAAAGAAATTTAATTGAATTGGTAAGGAAATTACCTTTTCTTCATTTGACTTCCTTTGGATCCCTTCTTTTGGAAACTGGGGAAGGACTTTTTGTAGAACCAAGACCTCCGAAAGTTAACTAATAATGTTGATAGAAGAATTGGGCTGTTTTTTGACGAGATATAAGGCTCTAGGATGTGTGAGGAAAGGTGAGATGATATGCCTTTTTATAAGAGAGGAGATGGGTACTTTAGAAAACTATCAAATTATTAAAATATAATAAGACTAATCTTGATCTAAATAATTAAAAATGGCCCAAAAATAAAATTTAAAATACATTTTATACCATATATTATCCCCTTGTTATTATTCAACATTTTTGTGATTTTTAAATAATTTAAGAATAAATTAATTCTATAAGATATTATTATTTCCAAATTTAATATTATTAATTTAATTTGACTTAAAATACAATAAGTCAAACTGTGAATTCGAATATAATGATTTAACATATACATAATATATCTTATAGATATTGGTAATTTTTTAGACACATTAACAAATCCAAAATATAAAAAAAATTATATTATTAAAATCATTTATTTTATTTTAATGTTAATTGAATAAATATTGTTTTTAGAATTAAAGAGACCTTTAAGGAAATTTTATAACTTATAAAAATTCAAAATAAATTTATATAATAAAAATTGTTTCATTTATATCAAAATAGACATTTATATTCGTTCATATCTAGATTTTTTCCCTATGTGGGCACATAAAAATATTAAAATAGAAGATAATGATATTTTGTAACAATCTTTGATTTAAATAATATATAATTTATTTTCATGTACAAGTTTCCATTAAACAACTCAAAATAAATCATATTGTGATATTTATTGAATCTTATTCATATAATAATTTTTTGGGACATGTTTTGGGTTTTATTTAAAACCTTATAATTTTGATTTACCTTTAATTAATTCCTTTAACTCTTTCCATGACAAGAGGTCTTTTTATTTACTAACTATTAATATAGTCACTATAAATTACCAATGGAGTCATAAATGTAAAATTGGTGACATATTTAACTTCATCACAATTAGTTTTCTAAATTATATATTTTTATGATTTTTATGATTTTTATATAATTTAATAAAATATATGTTTTTAAAATATCAATAGTGTCAATTTTGACACTATTCATTAGTTTAGTTTTAGCAATATCATAACATAGAAACATGTTCTAAAAAACTCCTTTAAATCATAATTAAAATGTAAAAGTCATCTATAAAATTAGTGTATGACATTAATTCACTCAAATTATATTTATTTAAATATTTTTAATATCATTTATTTGATATTCCTACAAATAAAATAATTTCTACATCTCTATTGAGTCAACATTAACGGTAATTATTTAACATATATAGATTATAAAAAATATCTATGATTTAAGAAATTATATTATATTTCCATAGACTACCAATAGTCAATTTTATTTCCTAGTAATCCCTAAATTAAAATTAATATACTTATATACAATGAGAGTGTGACATTTTGTCACATTCATTATTATTTTTATATTCATGTCGTATTCATGGGAAAGTGGCCATTAAGTTATTCCATTTCGAACCAGATATGATAATTTTATAATATATTCATCCATAGGATTTTTACATGTGTTAAATTAATTTTATAATATTATTTTTACCATTAATTACCAAATTTACCTTTAACCATGGTAATAAAATAAGTACTAAAGTTACTATACAGAATTCCCAAAAATTGAAGTAACCTATTAACATAATTTGGACCCACTGATTACAAATAGGGAATCCATTTTTCGTAATTTAAAACACAGAATTGGCAGAAATTAATTTAAAATTAAATCCTGTTGTTAAAACCAAAAAGTGGGTTTTTAAGAAACAAAACTTATCAAAATATTTTCATGTGTTTATGTCCAATTTAAATGTTAAATTACTTAAAATGACCCAAATTGGATTAAATGATAAAAAAATAATCCAATTACACTTTAAAATCTATTAAAAATATAATCTAACTATATAAATAAATTAGATGAAAATGTAGTTTTGAATTAAGATGCAAAATTTCTCATTATTCATTAAGATATGGTTTTTATTAGAAAAACACAAAAAAATAAAAAAATTAAATTTCTATGTTCCCCTTATAAATAAGAAGTTTATTTTTTCATATATAATTTATAAAAGTGTAAAAAAATAATTTTAAAATTGGTTCGCCTTCAAAAGGCAACAAAACTGTATTTTTTGAAAAATGATTATTTTATCTGAAAAATTGAATTTGTTCTTACATAATTTCTAGAAAATACATAAGATAAATGTTAATGTTATATATAATTCAAAATATGGTTTTTTAAAAGGTTGGGGCCGATTGCTCAATTTATTATTTACAACAAATACCTCTTTAAGACCGGGTAGAGGGAGACCCATTACATAGCTCGAAGGCCCAAGGATAAGTGGCCGAAATACAAGGTTTAAAAGCCCATTTTTTCACCAAATGACCCCTTGGTGAATAGTATTTCTACAGTAACCATACTGCTATAGTCCCTGCTACAGTACCACCACCGCTACCATTCCTACTATAGTGCCTCCACCGCTATAGTGTAGACGCTGCTATAGTACATGTACAACAAAAGCTTTCGAGGAAGGTCACTCTTGCATGTAACATAAGACAAGAATAGTGTTGCTTATACAAAAAGAAAATTTGTTGTTTTTTATAGTGCAAGATAATATTTGTGTAGTGTACAACAGAAGGCATCCACTAAATTAAAAAGAATCCACCTCTTAAAATCTAGGTGTATCACATTCTACCTCCCTTAAAATGAATTTCGCCCCCAAAATTCGTCAGGGTTATAAATGGTTTACTACTCGAAATTTTGTTTCATAGAAACCCACATCTTAAAAAGGAATACTAAAACTTAATTTTAAAAAGTAATGTTAGAAACATAATAGTTACCAAAATTAACTCATCATTGGGTTTCCATGTAGGAGAACATATGTGAGATCTGAAAACATGGATATGAAAGAGAAATCGAACCGTAAGGTTTTGATGAATTGTTATAGAGAATAAGGTTTGTGGAAAGTTAACTACCAGAAATCTATAAATCTGTGATGTTTTAAGGGACTATCTGATTCATCTAATAAGAAGGTACTAGGATAAAATTTCTAGTTTTAAGATCATTTTCCTAAGGTTGATGTTTTTTTCATGAGGAGAACTACTTACTTTATTTTTGTAAAAGTTCACCATTGAGTGTTCCCTAAAAAATTTCCACTTCTTCTATTATTTAAATAAATGTTGTTGAATTTTTCATTCTTTAAGTGTTAGCAGATCATGTGATAGATTGATAGAACATTCCATCTGTCTCAACAAAAAGGTAAGAACATGTTATCAAATATGCATAAGTCCACCTATAGTGAGATAATATATTAATATAAAAAACTTCAATCTAAATATAAATTATACTATCCATAAATGGATAATATTACAATCCTTCCAAAAACTGAAAATATCAAACCTTATAAAGAGGTGAGCTAAATTGAGTTAACATTTGCCTCCCATATCTCATTTGGCAGTTCTTGGTTGTCACATTCCAAACATGTTAATACCTTATTTATGTATTCTCTTGAAACATGGTAATTACATAAATTACCATAGAACCACAGTGGAAACATACATTATTTCAAAATTAATTATTCCCACACATCCAAAAATAAAAAAAATTCTATATACTCAAACCATAATATCACTATCAAACATCTCACTATTTCTTAGTCACTTCATTATGCACATATCATGTGCTTTCCAAAAATATTTCAATCAATTTTCATGGTTACCGGTACCATATAATTATGGAAAAACACAATGGACAAATACATAGATATTTCAATATTCCATAATACTACAAAAGAGATACAATAACACTATTTTGGAATCCAATTACATAAACACATAATCATTCCACCACATCGTTTTCATAATCAACATCACCAGTAGTGATCACATGTTATTTGCCTTTGTCTTTATACTTAAGTGGTTTCTGACGTTCATCGTCATTAGCCCTTGGATTAGGGAAATGATTATAATAATTCCCCTTTTCCAAGCACTTGTAGCATTGAAGTGTGGGTAGTGAATTCTCTATAGTCTTTTCTCTATTCACATCATTAGAAACCTTTTTTCCATTACTTCAGTACTCAACTTCTCGATGACCTTCTTTTACACATTTGAAAAATTTTCTAGTCCCTTTAAGAAAATCTACACCAATCTTATTTTCACACATTGAGAATAATGAAACATTCATTTCATTTTCACCATTATTTTGAGATTTTCCCGTGAACTCCATATTCCATTTATTGTCTACACCATGAGATGGAGATTTAACACCAACTTAAAATTATACCTTGATAGTGGAAAGCACAATCTCCTCATATCTACTAAAGTCTCGTATATCTAGATCCCTTATAATACTTGGTTTTAAGCCACTAAATAATCAATCAACTTAAATTTCAGATTGGATGATAAAAACAGAAGCATACCTTGCAAGTCTTGTAAAATTTCCTCATATATAACAATAGATTCAGCATCCTTTTTCTTATGCTCAATGAAATAATTTTCCATATTTTTTTTGCAGAATACTAATGAAATATTTATTGTTAAAAAAGTTATTGAACTCGTCCCATTCCATGGATTTAATTTCATCTAGCTACATTGTATTCTTAATTAGAGTCCACCACTTGTCTGCTTCACCTTCTAAACGATAAACAACCAAAATGAATTTTCATGTCCTAAACAGTGAAGGATGGAAAATATTTTTTTAATGGTACTGACCCATTGTTTAGCAATAAGTGGATTAGAAGACCCATTTAAGGAAGGTGGACATTTCCTCATTAAGGACTCAATAGAATGTTGTTCCCTTATCAGCTCATTTGGAAGTCTAGAATGATTCATATCTTGTGTAAGTCTAAAAATAATATTTTTCATTCCATATTCCATAAAATTTAGTTGTTCAAATGGAAAATCAATTCATTGCATAGCGCATTGAGCATTAACATATTTACTTTAGGTTCCATCCATCATCTAAAACCCAAAAAGAATAGTGCGACAGGCAAAAATCATACTAGGAATGGAAAATAATCAAGGGTTAATACATTCAATATCTAAAAAATTAGGTTTAGTCCTAGGTTATTCATGATAATTAACATAATTCTAGGACTTCAACCTATAGTTATACTTATCCTTAAGGACATACCTCAACATAACTCAGAAATATCTCTAGGTATTTCACTAAAGTTTTCGCATCCTAGTTTCCAAAGTTTGACTAAACCTTTGCTATGATACCAACTATAATGAACCAAGCCTGATGTATAGGAAAATTACATTACATTTTTGGAATACTTAATACATGACAAAAATTGATGGCTAAAGACTATATCAGTTCAGTGTCTTTGGAAAATGGGAACATAATCTTCTAACTTGGTGAAGGATCTTCGACATCTCCCATAAAGATATTCCCCTCTCATTTTCCTACTTAAAAAATTTCTTTATATCATGTGAAAAAGAAATCATAAAATGGGTGAGCTCAAATTCTCACTAAGGGTGAACATAGAGAACATAAAACAAAAAATAAACATAATAATTTAAAAACATTAATATAAAGTTTAAATTTCAATATCACGAGACATGAAATAAATATTGGTAGTTCATAAGGCATAGTTTATAAAGAAAACTTAACCCTGATAAAATAGAATTGGAATAAAACATGTAATTATGGAAAACTATTAAGAAAATAATATTATTTGTATAGTATCCAAGACATTGTTTCCAAGACCATCATAGTGGAAAAAGTCCATTACTGAAACGGGATTGCATGTCGTTCCGGCCATATATTACTGAACCAGATTTACTTGCTGTTCAACCCCTATATTACTGAAACAGATTTACTTTCCATTCTAGACATGTAAACATCATGAGATATAAATCTTTATCCAATGAATTTCCAGAAGATATTGGTCCCCCCATCTCATAATTAAATCATTATTACATGATCCACAGAAACATAAATCATTCATCATAGCATAACCCATGAAAAAATGGGTTTTTTAAACATCATTATATCATAATACATATAAAATAAATGGATTTAATAACAATAATTAAATTATAAAAAAAAACAAAATAAAATAAATAATAGCGATAGAAATATAACCATATGTCATCTTAGATGGAAAACAATTTTGATAAAACTGTTGACCTTAATTCCTGAAGAAAATATATTTTTTCCCAAAATGACACCCAATTTTAAAAGAAAAGAATTTAATTTAAAATAATATTGAAATATTTTAGAGGAATATTCCTGGAAATAAGGTTTCGTGATACTATAAAAATCCATTCATTCCTTATAAGTTTAAAAAAACATTCTTCTTGTACTTTTGTTGGTAAATTCAAAAGGGATCTCATACCAAAAACAACAAAATATTCCATTTATACCATTTAGTAAAAATTTACCATAGGTAAAATTGACTTTTAATAATTATATAAGTTTATAGATAATATTTTTAAATACATATTTATGAAACATGGACGTTAGTGATAAATAAACCCCAGAAAATACTTATGAATAAAGAATCTCGGATAAAAATGACAGACTGAAAATTAATTTTTATTAAAAAGGAGGGAAAGGTCCCATAAAACACAAAGAAGTCTCAAGGCCGTCGGTAGTGATGAAGGCCAAGGTAATCCCCTTGGATAACCATTCTACATTCAGAAGGAAGAGAACCCACACGGTCGAAGAGAATAAGAGGGTCAACCGGACTGCCAACCCAAGAAAGAGTGTCTGCTGAGAAGTTGGCTTGGTGCCAAATGTGTCTCCCCGTATGACCGCCATTGGTATCAAGGGAGAAAATTCTAGTGATGTAAACAATGTCCCAAGGAGCGAGACACTTCCCTTTCAAAATTCTAACCAAAACCTCAGAGTCAGACTCGACCTCCGTTGCTTGAATGTCCAATCTTTTACACAACAAAAGACCCGTATGAAGGGCTCTAGCTTTTGCACCCAGCGAGCAACCATGGTTATAGAAGGCACCTAAACCAAAAAAAACAGAGCCCCTGGAATCCCTGAGAAGTCCACCACCCCTCATCTACCCATTCATAAACGATCCATCCACGTTATGTTTCAGGAAATTTGAAGGGGGGGGGGCAGCCAATCCACCATCTGCTATTCCATTCAACCGTAGGTCTTCTAATCATTACACTAGACGGAACAAATAGATTACATCCCCCCTTAAGAAGAGAGCCCAACTCAACAAGCAAAGATCTAACTCTCAAAAAGAAGATAGTTCCAGGAATAGATGTGGCCCATTCGAACCTGGTTGCGGGCATCCCAAAGAGTCCAACAGATGGAGGCAAAGATGACCGACCGAACCTTGGAATCCATGCCATTATCCACACCATGAAACCAAGCCGTGATGAAGGACTGCATGGAGAACTGACCTACAGAGATGATGATCTGCTGTCTGAAGGCGGACCAAAGGTAGGTATCCCATTCTCTCTGAAAAAATAGGTGGTTAGAAGACTCTTACATAGGGTAACTACAATAGTAGCATCAGGAGACCATAGAAATCCCCCTTCTCCGGACATTCTCATCCGTTGGGAGTGCCTGGTTTCTCAGACGCCAAAGAAGAAAATTCATTTTTGTAGGAATCTATCTACACCAAAGACGGGTCCCCCACTGATCAGGATCCACTATTGCATGATGAACTCTCCTGAAATCACTAGAGGAGAAAGAACCCGAGCTTGTCCCGGTGTAGCAGCATCTATCCGGATCATTGTTGAGGGAGATCAACTCGAACAACTCCCACTATTCCGGAGAAAGTAGTAGTCGAATTGATTCCCAATGGCCACAAGACTCCCTGAAAGAGTTGCTCGGTGCTGGACAACCCAGTAAAAAAAGGGTCTCGCCCGCCCAGTTGGCAGACCAAAAATTGACATTTGGATAGTTATCCCTTACCTTAGGTCTGATATGATTCTTATTTATCTGAGCCTAATTTATAATTATTAAATCATATTATTAAATTATAATAGGAACAAATCTATATTTATGATATCATATATGATCGTATTATATCATTTTATTAATAGTATTTCAATATTACCATTATTTCAGGTGTTTACTGCTTCGTTTTCCCATTCCTATTTTACCATGTAAGTCATGTTTGTTATGAATAATATGTGGTTTATTCATTTAATTAAGTTCATAATTATTATTTTCACTCATCATATAAATTTTATAATCATTCTTTAATTGCTAATGTGGAGAACGAATCTCACTGCGTCGTGGAGTCGGTATGCCATACAAACGCACGAGCGACGATATCATTCTCTTGATGGTTAAATGGTATGTAATTGGATGGTATATTAATTATAAAAAATAATTATCCATATTATATTCATTATTTAAATCCATTATACTAATTATTATACCCATCCAAAAAAAGTATTTTTCATTAAAAAATTACACTACGACATCGAGACAGTAAGCTGTACGTATGATTGCATGGTGATATTGTTATTCATAGGATAAATAGAAAGAGGTATAAGGTTGTACCATAATTATAATAACATCTCAGAATGTATAATATAGTTTATTTATTACATTAGTATGTAATTGACATATAAATAGGAAGTATAAGAAGAAAATAAATAGAATTGAATTGGTAAAGCAATTACCTCTTCTTCATTGGACTTCCTTTGGATCTCTTTTAAGGGACACTAGGGATGGAATTTTGGAAAACCAGAACCCACATAAGTTAACTAATAATGTTTATAGGAGAATAGGGTTGGGTTGGTCGATCTAGAAGGCTCAAGGAGGTGTGAGGAAATGTGGGAGGAGATGCCTTTTTATAAGAAATGAGAGGGTCACATTAGGAAAATCTCAAAATATAAAAATATAATAAGACTATTCTAGATATAAATAATTAAAAATGGCCCATAAATGAACATTATAACAAATTTTAGATCATATATTATAACCTTATTATTATTCAACATATTTGTGATTTTTAAATAATTTAATAATAAATTAATTCTATAAGATATTATTATTTCCAAATGTGATACTATTTATTTAATTTGACTAAAACTACAATAGGAAAAAGTTTTAATTTGAATATAATGCTTTCAATTATCTATAATATATATTATAGATCTTTTAAATTTGTTAGACACATTAACTAATCCAAAATATAACAAAATTAATATTATAAAAAACATTTATTCTATTTTTTTTGTTAATTGAAAAAAATACTGTTTTAGAATTGAAGATACTTTATAGAAAATTATATTACTTATTAAAATTAAAAATAAATTTATATAAGGAAAATTGTTTCATATATATCAAAATTTACATTTATATTCCTTCATATATTGATTTTGGCCCTATGTAGACACATAAAATATATTAAAATACAAGATAATGATATTTTTTTTAACAATCTTTGATTTAAGTAATATATAATTTATTTTCGTGTACATGCGTACATTAAAAAACTCAAAATAGATCATATTATGATAATTATTGAATATTATTCTTCTAATGTTTTTTTGGGATATGTTTTGGTTTTATTTAAAACCTATAATATTGATTTACCCTTAATTAATTTCTTTAACTCTTACCGTGACAACATGTCTTTTTAATTACTAAGGGTAAATATATTGACTATAAAATTAAAAAGGAGACATAAATTGACAATTGGGGACATTTTTAACTTTTTCCAAATTAATTGGCCGAAGTTTTTTTGAATATTATTTAATTTAATAAAATATTATTTATCTAAAATATCAATAGTCTCAATTTTGACATTATTCATTAGTTGGATTTTTAGAAATATTATAACATAAAGATATGTTAAAAAAATATTTTAAACAATAAATAACATGTCAAAGTAATCCATAAAATTATTTTATAACATAAATTCACTAAAATTATATTTATTTTATATTTTTATTAATAATATAATTTCTACATCACTATTGAGTCATCATTAATGGTAATTATTTAATATCTAAAAATTATTAATAACTTAATATTATGTATGTAATTCTATTATATTTTCATAGACTGCCTATATTCGATTTTACACCCTCGTAATGCCTAAATTAAAATTAATATACTTATATACAATGAGAGTGTGACATTTTGTCACATTCATTATTATTTTTATATTCATGTCATATTGATTGGAAAGTAGCCATTAAGTTATTCCATTTCAAACCACATATGATAAGTGTGGAATATATTCATCCAATAGGATTTTTACATGTGTTAAATTAATTTTATAATATTATTTTTATCATTAATTACCGGATTTACCTTTAACCATGGTAATAAAATTAGTAATAAAGTTACCATTCATAATTCCATAAAATTGAAGTAACCTATTAACATAATTTGGACCCACTGATTATAAATATGGAATCCATTTTTCGTAATTCAAAACACAAAATTGGCAGAAATTAATTTAAAATTAAATCTTATTGTTAATACCAAAAGTGGATTTTTAAGAAACAAAACTTATCAAAAGATTGTCATGTGTTTATGTCCAATTTAAATTTTAAATTGCTTTCAATGACCCAAATTGGATTTAATGATAAAAAATAATCCAATTACACTTTAAAATCTATTAAAAATATAATCTAACTATATAAATAAATTAGATAAAAATGTAGTTTTGAATTAAGATGCAATATTTTTCATTATTCATTAAGATATGATTTTTATTAGAAAAACACTAAAAACTAAAAAAATTTAAATTTGTACATTCCTCTTATAAATAAGAAGTTTATTTTTTCATATATAATTTATAAAAGTGTAAAAAAATAAATTTAAAATTGCCGCGCCTTCAAAAGGAGGCAAAACTGTATTTTTTGAAAAATGCTTGTTTTATCTGAAAAATTGAATTTGTTCTTAGATAATTTCTAGAAAATACATAATATAAATGTTAATGCTATATATAATTTAAAATATGGGTTTTTAAAAGGTTGGGTCCGATTCCTCAATTTATTATTTACAGCAAAGACCTCTTTAAGACCGAGTTGAGGGAGACCCATTACATAGCTCGAAGGCCCAAGGCGAAGTGGACTGAATACAAGGCTTAAAAGCCCATTTTTTGCCCCAAAGGACCCCTCGATGAATAGTATTTCTATAGTACCCATACTTCTATAGTCCCTGCTATAGTACCTCAACCGCTATAGTTCCTGCTACCGTGCCTCCGCCGCTACAGTGTAGACGCTGCTATAGTACATGTACAACAAAAGCTTTCAAGGAAGGTCACTCTTTCATGTAACGTAATCCAATAATAGTGTTGCATATACAAAAAGATAATTTTTTGTTTTGTATAGTGCAAGCTAATATTTCTGTAGTGTACAACAGAAGACATCCCAGAAATTAAAAAGAATCTATCTCCTAAAATCTTGGTGCGTCACATTCTACCCCCCTTAAAATGAATTTCGCCCCCAAAATCCGTCAGGGTTATAAATGGTTTACTACTTGAAATTTTGTTTCATGGAAACCCACATCGAAAAAAATAATACCAAAACGTCATTTTAAAAAGTAAAGTTAGAAACCTAACAGTTACCAAAATTAACTCATCATTGGTTTTCCACGTTGGAGAACATATGTGAGATCTGAAAACATGGATATGAAAGAGAAATCAAACCGTCAGGTTTTGATGAATTGTTATAGATAATAAGGATTGTGGAAATTTAACTACCAGAAATATATAAATTTGTGATGTTTTAAGGGACTATCTGATTCATCAAATAAAAAGGTACTAGGATAATATTTCTGGTTTTAAGATCGTTTTCCTAAAGTTGATGTTTTTTTCATGAGGAGAACTACTTACTTGATTTTTGTACAATTTCACCATTGATTGTTCCCTAAAAAATTTAAACTTCTTCTATTATTTAAATAAATGATGTTGAATTTTTTATTCTTGAAGTGTTAGCAGATCATGTGATAGATTGATAGAACATTCCATCTATCTCAACAAAAAGGTTAGAACATGTTATCAAATATACATAATTCCACATATAGTGAGATAATATATTAATATAAAAAACATCAATGGAAATATAAATTATACTATCCATCAATGGATAATATTACAATCCTTCCAAAAACTGAAAATATCAAACTTTATAAAGAGGTGAACTACATCGAATTAACAATTGTCTCCCATATCTCATTTGACAGTTCTTGGTAGTCAGATTCCAAACATGTGAATACCTAATTTATGTATTCTCTTGAAACATGGTAATTAAATGAATTACCATAGAACCTTAGTGGAAACATACATTATTTCAAAATTTATTATTCCCACACATAAAAAAATACAACAAAATTCTATATACTCAAACCATAATATCACTATCAAACATCTCACAATCGCCTTGTCGCTTCATTATGCACATATCATGTGCTTTCCAAAAATACTTCAATCACTTTTCATGGTTACCGGTACCATATAATTATAGAAAAACACAATGGACCAATACATATAAGTTTCAATATTCCATAATACTACCAAAGAGATCCTATAACACTATTTTGGAATCTAATTACATAAACACATAATCATTCCACCACATCGTTGTCATACTCAACATCACCAGTAGTGATCGCATGTTATTTTCCTTTGTCTTTATACTTAAGTGGTTTCTGACGTTCATCATCATTAGCCTTTGGATTAGGGAAATGGTTATAATAATTCCCCATTTCCTAGCACTTGTAGCATTGAAGTGTGGGTAGTGAATTATTTGTAGTCTTTTCTTTTTTCACATCATTAGCAACCTTTTTTCTATTACTTCAGCACTCAACTTCTAGATGACCTTCTTTTCCACACTTGAAAAATTTTCTAGTCCCTTTAAGATAATCTACACCAATCATATTTTCACACATTGAGAATAAGGAAAAATTCATATCATTTTCACCATTATTTTGAGATTTTCCCTTGAACTCCATATTACATTTCTTATCTACACTATGAGATGGATATGTAACACCAAATGACAATTATACCTTGATAGTGGGAAGCACAATATCCTCATTACTACTGAAGTCTCGTATATCTAATTCCCTTAGAATACTTGTTTTTAAGCCACTGAATAATCAATCAACTTTACTTTCATGTTGGATGATAAAACCAGAAGCATACCTTGCAAGTCTTGTAAACGTTTCCTCATATATACCAATAGATTCATCATCCTTTTTATTATACTCAATGAAATTTTTTTTCATATTTTTTTGAAGTATACTAAGGAAATAATTATTGATAAAATAGTTACTGAACTCGTCCCATTCCATGGATTTAATTTCATCTTGCTACCTTGTATTCTTAATTAGAGTCCACCACTTGTCTGCTTCACCTTCTAAACGATAAAAATCCAAAAAGAATTTTCTTGTCCCAAACAGTGAAGGATGGAAAATATTTTTTTAATGGTACTGACTCATTGTTTAGCGATAAGTGGATTAGAAGACCCATTTAAGGAAGGTGGACATTGCCTCATTAAGGACTCAATAGAATGTTGTTCCCTTATCAGCTCATTTGGAAGTCTAGAATGATTCATATCTTGTGTAAGTATAAAAATAAATTTTTTCATTCCATATTCCATAAAATTTAGTTGTTAAAGAGGAAAATCAATGCATTGCATAGTGCATTGATCGTTAACATAGTTCCTTCTGGTTCCATCCATCATCTAAAACCCAAAAGGAATAGTGTGAGAGGAAAAAATCATACTAGGAAAGAAACATAATCAAGGGTTAATACTTTCAATATCTAACAAATTAGGTTTAATCCTAGGTTATTCATGATAATTACCATAATTCAAGGACTGAAACCTATAGTTATACTTAACCTTAAGGACATCCCTCAACATACCTTAGAAATATCTATAGGGATTTCCCTAAAGTTTTTACATCCTAGTTTCCAATTTTTGACTAAAACTTTTCTATGATACCAACTATAATGAACCAAGCTTGATGTAACTGAACATTACATTACATTTTAGGAATACTTAATACTTGACAAAAATTGATGCCTAAAGACTATATTAGTTCAATGTATTTGGAAATTGGGAACATAATATTCTAACTTGGTGAAGGATCTTCTAAATCTCCCATAAAGATTTTCCCCTCTCGTTTTCCTACATAAAAAAATTCTTTATATCATGTGAAAAAGAAAGAATAAAATGGGTGAGCTCAAATTCTCACTATGGGTGAACATAGAGAACATAAAACAAACAATAAACATAAGAATTTATAAACATGAATATAAAGTTTAAATTTCAATATCACGAGACATGAAATAAATCATGGTAGTTCATAAGGCATAGTTTATAAAGAAAACTTAACCATGATAAAATAGCATTGGAATAAAACATGGAATTATGGAAAACTTTTAAGAAAATAATATGATTTCTATAGTATCCAAGACATTGTTTCCAAGACCATCATAGTGGAAAAAGTCCATTACTGAAACAGGATTGCATGTCACTCCAGCCATATATTACTGAACTGGATTTACTTGCTGTTCAACCCCTATATTACTGAAACAGATTTACTTTCCGTTCTAGTCATGTAAATATCATGAGATATAAATCTTTACCCAAAGAATTTATGGAAGATATTGGTCCCAGCCATCTCATAATTAAATCATTTTTACATGAGCCACAAAAACATTAATCATTCATCATAGCATAACCCATGAAAAAATTGGTTTCTTAAACATCATTATATCATAATACATATAAAATAAATGAATTTAATAACAATAATTAAATTATAAAAAAAAAAAAAAGAAATAACAGGGATAGAAATATAATCATATGTCATCTTAGATGGAAAACTATTTTGATAAAACTCTCGACCTTAATTGCTGAGGAAAATATCTTATCTTTTCCCAAAATGACACCCAATTTTAAAAGAAAATAATTTATTTTAAAATAATATTCAAATATTTTAGAGTAAGCTTCCTGGAAATAAGTTTTCATGAAACTATAAAACTCCATTCATTCCTTGTAAGTTTAAAAAAACATTCTTCGTGTACTTTTGTTGGAAAAGTCAAAAGGGATATCATACCAAAAACGACAAAAGATTCCATTCATACCATTTATTAAAAAATTACCAATAGATATAATTGACTTTTAATAATTATATAAGTATATAGATAATATTTTGAAATACATATTTATGAAACATGGAAATGAGTGATAAATAAACCCCAATAAATATTTACGAATAAACAATCTCAGATAAAAATGACTGACTGAAAATTAATTTTTATTAAAAAGGAGGGAAAGGTCCCATAAAACACAAAGAAGTCTCAAGGACATCGGTAGTGATGAAGGACAAGGGGATCCCATTTGATAGACATTCTACATTTAGAAGAAAGAGAACCCACACGGTCGAAGAGAATAAGATGGTCAACCGGATTGCCAACCCAAGCAAGAGTGTCCACTGAGAAGTTGGCTTGGCGCCAAATGTGTCTCACCGTATGACCGCCATTGGTATCAAGGGAGAAACTTATTGTGATCTAAACCAAGTCCCATGGAGTGAGACACTTACCTTGCAAAATTCTAACAAAAAGATCAGAGTCAAACTCGACCTCCGTCGATTGAATGTCCAATCTTTTACACAACATAAGACCCGTATGAAGGGCTCTAGCTTCTGCACCCAAAAAGCATCCATGGACATATAAGGCACTAAAAACAAACAAAACAGAGCCCCTGGAATCCCTGAGAAGTCCCCCACCCCTCATCTTCCCATTAATAAATGATCCATCCATGTTAAGTTTCAGGCCATTTGGAGGGGGGGGACCAGCCAATCCACCATCCGCTATTCCATTCAACCGCCAGTATTCTAATCATCACACTAGATGGAACAAACGGATTACAACCCCCTTAAGAAGAGAGCCCAAATCATCAAGCAAAGATCTAACTCTCAAAAGGAGATAGTTATGGGAATAGATGTGGCCCATTCGAACCTGGTAGCGGGCATTCTAGAGAGTCCAACAGATGGAGGTGAAGATGACCGACTGAACCTTGGACTCCATGCCATTCTCCACACCATGAAACCAAGCCGTGATGAAGGACTGCATGGAGAACTGACCTGCGGAGATGATGATCTGCTGTCTGAAGGTGGACCAAAGGTAGGTAGCCCATTCGCTCTGAAACAACAGGTGGTTAGAAGACTCTTCGATAGGGGAACTACAATAGTAGCATCAGGAGACCACAGAAATCCCCGTTCTCCAGACATTCTCATCCATTGGGAGTGCCTGGTTTCTCAGACACTAAAGAAGAAAATTCATTTTTGTAGGAAGCTCTCTGCACTAAATATGGGTCCCCCACTGATCATGATCCACTGTTGCATGATGAACTCTCCTGAAATCACTAGAGGAGAAAGAACCCATGCTCGTCCCAGTGTAACAGCATCTATCCAGATCATCGTTGAGGGAGATTGACTCAAACAGCTCCCACTGCTCTAGAGAAATCATCAGTCGAATTGAGTCCCAATGGCCACAAGTCTCCCTGAAGGAGCTGCTCGGTGGTGGACAACCCGGGAAAAAAGGGTCTCGCCCGCCCAGTTGGCAGACCAAAAATTGACATTTGGATTGTTATCCCTTACCTTAGGTCTGATATGATTCTTATTTATCCGAGCCTAATTTATAATTATTAAATCATTTTATTAAATTATAAAAGGAACATATCTATATTTATGATATCATATATGATCCTATTATATAATTTTGTTAATAGTATTTCAATATTACCATTATTTCAGGTGTTAACAACTTCATTTTCCCATTCCCGTTTTACCATGTAAGTCATGTTTGTTATGAATAGGATGTGGTTTATTCATTAAATTAAGTTCATAATGATTATTTTCAATCATAATATAAATTTTATAATCATTCTTGAATTTCTAATGTGGAGAACGAATCTCACTACGTCGTGGAGACGGTATGCCGTACATACGCATGAGCGACGATATCATTTTCTTGATGGTTAAATGCTATGTAATTGGATGGTATATTAATTATAAAAAATAATTATCATGTTTTATTCATTATTTAAATACATTATAATAATTATTATACCCATCCTAAAAAATTATTTTTTATTAAAAAATTACACTAAGGCATCGAGACAGTAAGCTGTACGTATGTTTGCATGGTGATATTATTATTCGTAGGATAAATAGTAAGAGGTATAAGGTTGTACCATAATTATAATAACATCTCAGAATGTATAATATAGTTTATTTATCACATCAGTATGTAATTTACATAGAAAGAGTAAGTATAAGAAGAAAATAAATTGAATTGAATGGGTAAAGCAATTACCTCTTCTTCATTGGACTTCATTTGGATATCTTCTAAGGGACACTAGGGATGAAATTTATGGAAAACCAGAACCTCCATAAGTTAACTAATAATGTTTATAGGAGAATAGGGTTGGGGTTGGTTGATCTAGAAGGCTCAAGGAGGTGTGAGGAAATGTGGGAGGAGATGCCTTTTTATAAGAGATGAGAGGGTCACTTTAGGAAACTCTCAAAATATTAAAATATAATAAGACTATTATAGATATAAATAATTAAAAATGGCCCATAAATTAACATTATAATACATTTTAGACCATATATTATCCAATTATTATTATTCAACATATTTGTGATTTTTAAATAATTTAATAATAAAGTAATTCTATAAGACATTATTATTTTCAAATGTGATACAATTCATTTAATTTGATTGAAACTACAATAGGAAATTTTTTTAATTAGAATATAATGCTTTAAAATATCTATAATATATATTATAGATCTTTTAAATTTGTTAGACACGTTAACTAATCCAAAATATAACAAAATTAATATTATTAAAAAAATTTATTCTATTTTTCTTAATTGAAAAAATACTGTTTTAGAATTGAAGATACTTTAAAGAAAATTATATTACTTATTAAAATTTAAAATAAATTTATATAAAGAAAATTGTTTCATATATATCAAAATTTACATTTATATTCGTTCATAGATTGATTTTGGCCCTATGTAGACACATAAAAGATATTAAATTACAAGATAGTGATATTTTTTAACTATCTTTGATTTAAATAATATATAATTTATTTTTGTGAACATGGGTCCATTAAGACACTCAAGATAGATCATATTATGATAACCATGGAATATTATTCATCTAATATTTTTTTTGGGATATGTTTTAGTTTTATTTTAAACCCTATAATATTGATATACCCTTAATTAATTTCTTTAACTCTTACCCTGACAACATGTCTTTTTAATTACTAAGGGTAAATATATTCACTATAAAATTAAAAAGGAGACATAAATTGACAATTGGGGACATTTTTAACTTCTTTCCAATTAATGGGCCGATGTTTTTTTTTGAATTTTATATAATTTAATAAAATATTATTTATTTATAATATCAATAGTGTCAATTTTGACACTATTCATTAGTTTGATTTTTAGAAATATTATAACATTAATATATGTTCAAAAAAACTCCTATAAACAATAAATAACTTGTCAAATTAATCCATAAAATTATTGTATGACATAAATTCACTCAAATTATATTTATTTTATATTTCTATTAATAAAATAATTTCTATATCACTATTGAGTCATCATTAATGGTAATTATATAATATCTAAAAATTATTAATATCTTTATATTATGTAGGTAATTCTATTATATTTTCATAGAATACCTATATTCTATTTTACTCCCTGGTAATCCCTAAATTAAAATTAATATACTTATATAAAATGAGAGTCTGACATTTTGTCACATTCATAATGTTTTTTATATTCATGTCATATTCATGAGAAAGTGGCCATTACATGATTCCATTTTTAACCATAGATTATAAGGGTATAATTTATTCATCCAATAGTTTTTTATAGGTTTTATGTTAATTTTATAATTTTATTTTTACCACTAATTACCCGATTAACCTTTAACCATGGTAATAAAATAATTACTAAAGTTACTATTCATAATGACCAAAAATAAAAGTAACATATTATCATAATTTGGACCCAATTATTCCAAATATGGAATAAATTTTTTATAATTAAAAATTCATAATTTTAAAAAATTAATTTAATATTAATTTCTGTTGTTAAAACCAAAAAGAGGGTTTTTGAGAAATAAAAACTTATCAAAATACTTTCATGTGTTTATGTCCAATTTGAATGCGAAATTTCTTACAATGGAAAAAATGGATTAAATGATTAAAGGATAATCTAATTAAACTTTAAAACCAATTTAAAAGATAATTTATCTATATAAATATATTAGATGAAAATGTAGTTTTGAAATAAAATGTAGTATTTTTCAGTATTCATTAAAATTTGAATTTTATCTGAAAAATACCAAACATTCAAAAAAAGTAAATTTTTATATTCATATTCCAAATAAGATGTTTGTTTTTCAAATATAATATATAAAAGTGTTAAAAAATAAATTTAAAATGGGTGCGCAATCAAAAGCGGCAAAACTGCATTTTTTGAAAAATACTTCTTTTATCCGAAAAATTGAATTTATTCTTATATCATGTTTAGAAAATACAAATTATTAAGGTTAATGTTATATAAAATTATAAATGTGGTTATTACTATCATGACAGATAGTTTATATCCCATTAAATAATAATATTTTAATAATATATCGTTGTTTAGTGAAACTCAATATTTCATAAAATGCAAGCTATCAAGGAAGGTAACTCTTGTGTGTAATGTTATACTAGAATAGTGTTTCATATACTAAAAGTTAATATGGTGTTGTGCATATCTCAGGATGCTATTAGTGTAGCATATAACACCAGACATCAAAGAAATTAAAAAAAATCTATCCCATAAAATCTTGGGGTGTCGCAACACTTTGATGAAGCTCAACCAGGGATATAACATCCCACCCACACTTGGAAGAATCCATTTACTTATAGTTAGTGAGATTGAACCTTCACTTTATAGGGGAATTTAGATGTTAGAAGATTGATAACATAAATTATAACCATGACTCTATATGCTAGGGTCTTCTATCCCCCGAGAAGGTGGGAGGTTATTGCTTTTGAAAGTGAAAAGTTAGATCTTCCATAGTCAGGTCAGGCCATGGAGAACCCTGAACAGCCTGTGTAAACCAAAGAAAACTATCATGGTATTGAGTATCATCCCCAAATGGAAGATTCACTAGAGGTTCTTCAGGTGGAACTACAGGAGGTATCATGGGTTGCTCAAGCCCCACTACCTCCAGAGTGTGCACATCAACACTCTCTTAGCATAAAAAATGAGGAAGTCATGGTGGAATAAATCTACAATTTTCAAGTTCACTACTCAGATAGGATTTATAACAGATAGGGAAATTAGGCAAATTAGAGATAACGAAAAGGGTAGGTACAAGTCCTCTCTCTAAGAATGCTATAACCCTTATCCTACTCTAGGAGCCAGGTTTGGGTAATAAGAGTGAGTCATAGAAGAATCAAAAGAGACACAACATACTTCCCACTACTGTGGCTAAGTTAGGGACACAATCTCTTTTTACATATATATAGTGATCATTTCATTTTAAATTGACATTAATTTTAACTCTTTTTTTTGTATTTAAATTTCCTTTAAATGGTTGAGTTAGTTGGATCAACTTTCCAATTTATAAGGGACTATACACCTTATAATATGAAATTGGCCATTCAAATAATCCAAATAATAATGTGTTCTTGCAGGTAGAATTGGAAAATTTCTACCAATAAAATAAACCATATACAATATGACACAAAAATAAGGCACAA
The DNA here is from genome assembly GCA_963277665.1 of Viscum album. Taxonomy (NCBI): domain Eukaryota; kingdom Viridiplantae; phylum Streptophyta; class Magnoliopsida; order Santalales; family Viscaceae; genus Viscum; species Viscum album. The sequence continues at coordinate 656,147,362 of OY728123.1, forward strand.
ACAACAATCACATGGAAAATAGGCAATGTACACTGGAAAGTAAATATGGAATGGAATAATACTCCAAATACTAATTCCTATGGTTCTTAGTAAGATTCATGGTTTGATAAAACCTCATATCATCAATTTATGTTGGGATAAATCCAATTTTATTTATAATTTTATCAATAATAAAAATAGTACAAGGCCAGTGTGTCACCCAATGGTGAAATCCATAAAACCATAATAATGCAATAAATAACTACATTTACCCATCCCAAGTAATCTGGGTTTCCCCTTTAAATAGGTTAGATACTTCTAGGAAGAGGCTCATAAACAAATCCCAATATTCTAGTCTATTTTCAAATACCAAATAGTAAGACAAAAGGAAAAAGGCTCTGATACCACTTTGTAAAGTTTCTCCCCGGGTTCCATTCACCGGTTCCCCTTAGTGGTAGCTATATGACATCAAGCATGCCTCCCAGAATGATAGAGGCTTTCAAATTGATGTGAGGGCCTAGGATTTTTCCATGGGGAGACTATTACCTCATTTATTAGAGTGAGAACCAAAAGAAGAAATAAGTAACAAGTGGTGGGGAAAAAATTTAGAATCAAATAGTAGTAAAAATAATCGAAATAAACATAATTATTGTAAATAAAAAACTATAAGAAGTTATATAAAATGTAATAGATACAATGATGATGATAATGATTCTATATAAAGATGAGTGTATAGGGGAAGCATGGGATACAAGCATATACAATGATTTATGCTAAAAATACCAAAAGAACACCAAAAAATGATACAACATGAATATCGAGCTTATGATCGATCCTATCCCCAAAACCCCATCCTAATGTTGTAAATAAATCATGAATCCGAAACCACCCACTTTCCTTTATCAATATCTACAACCATGAAGTCTTCTTAGGTACCATAGGTAGACCAAGATGGGTGTGAGGTACAATCTCAGTAGGTCTCCACCCACAATGTTTATGCAAATCCATTTTGAGAAATAAATAAATGATCATTATGACATAAATAATTAATGTTAAAAGTTAAATAAATAAATTATAAATTCGTAGGCCTGAGTTCCTAAATGGAAACCTGACCATTACCACCTACTTTGGCCTAATCCAGATGATTGACCCAAGGTACCTGTACAAGTGATATAAAAATTACATATTCCTTCATTAATTAAGTCACCAAGGTAGGATAACCCCAATATTATGATTTTTCTTGGTGGACAAATCTCCTAGTACTAAAAAAAGTATGCTCATAATATAAGAAGATGCATCAAATATGAAATGAGAAAAAATCAATCAAAACCAAAGGTGGATATATGATCCCATCCAAGGTTATCTACAAAGAATACCTAGGGTTTCTATAGATGTCTCCAATATAAAAAATACCACAAAGTCCATCCAAGATGACCCATATGGAATCCCTTGAATCACTCATGGTAAGGAGACTCTAAGATTGTACCGAGTATCTCACATAGGGAACTAGGTATCACCCGAGGAATGTCGTACACATCTTTCCAATGATTCCATCCTTAGTTTCTCCACTAGGGAAATAGTCTCACTCACAAGTATGTATAGTCTTTCCTGGGAGCCCTTACATGGAAATCCAATGTATCTCTCTTAGCGAGACAAGTAGATCCAATTGAACATAAATATTATATACCTGACATCCTTAAATCGTAACCCATGTCATCTACCAGCTTATATCAATAAAGGAAAAACAAAAAAATTACATATCAAATCATGGAATATCATTTACATTTACATCTCATCAGCAAATCATGATAATATCATATGGTAAAAATCTATCTCAATCATAACATCAAATTCCATAAAAAAACTTATTTCATGATGTAATAAGTACATGGAATTTAGCAATGATATCATGGCATAAGGCACATAACATGACATATTAAATAAGCCTAAGCATTGAGTCAACCAAGCATAAGCACATTGTATAATAAATAAGGTATAAATAATGTGTACAAGTCATGGAATATGGATTAATAATAAGAAATGAAATGTAAAGCATGTAGAATATTCAGTGAATCATCAAGAAATAGAATTCAATTATAATGTATGATACATCAAACTCAAGGGACTATGTTATGGCTCATAATTAATCTTAATTCATTTTACATGTTAAGGTAATAAACTAATTGGGGAACACAAGCACACAAGGTGGTAGGCCATTTATGGAATGGTAAAACATGCCTTTTATGTAAAAAACCCAAATGGGGTCCAATTAAATGGAAAAAATACTTCAGTTGATTTTCTCCACATGTTATGGTTATATACGACATGTAGGGCCCACTCAAATAGTATATTTAACAAATTTGAAGCATCACTAGAATCATCTACTGAGAAGCACAGTAGCTCATGATTTTAAAAGTGACAAAATGTGTTGGAAGGACCTAAAACACCTACCTTGATATACTAGCACTCCACCCGTCTATTACCGAGGCTTATTCTGACTTAAAACGGTAGAAAAAATAAAAATAAAAAATCAACTTCCATGAAAATAAGGAAAAATAGTTCATACTAAAATAGTTCATTAGATAATATAAGAAGCTGGAAATATAAGGGAGGGGGTGTTAAATCTTAATGAGGGATTTCTATTTCTTCCAACTATGAGGGAAAAAGAGTTCAATTTAAGGAGTTATCACAAGCCCTATAAAGATGGTAGGAGGTACTCCATGCATGGGAGAGGGGAGTCGCCCTGCTGGAAAATAAAGTGAGAAGAAAGAGGAAGGTTTAAAATAATTTAAGAGGGGGGAAATGGACATTTCACCCTCAAAACAAGGGTGCACTATTTGTTCACACGGTTGGCCAAATTATGCACCAATTGTGCACTATGTTCTGCTTGAAGGGGTACCCTACACAGTTTGGTGCATAGTTTGTCTAACCTTGAGTAAATTGTGTGAAACCACTCCATCCCAAACCTTTGTAGAACTACATGGATGTGACACTGGGGTTGATCAGTTGTGGAAAACATTTGCAACCTCTAGGTCCCCAATGAATATAGCCGCACAACTTTGGGAAATTGTGTTGGATGGTTGGTATGGTTTCTACATATCGTGTGATCCAGTTTGTTTCTTCAATATTCAGGGATTTCGGTTTTTAATGAGCCTTAGACACACCATATATCCCCTTAAATCCATATAAATCATTATTAGTGTCAAAAAAGGAAATTGTACCAAAAGTGAATGGTCCACAACTTTTATAAAAGATGAGATGTTATAATCTATTTTATTTTTCTTACAAAAAATAGCTTTCACTCAAGAATTTAGATGGATCCCTATGAAGGTATATATGTAAAGAAATGTGGATATCCATTATCCTATAATGAAGTAGAAGAATGAAATCTATTGGGAACTGAGATAGAAATATAAATATGAAATAAGGTTACAACAATTCAACATCACATCTAGGGAGCATAGAGTCAGCCGAAAGTTATATTGATAATCTCAGACATGATCTAGGATTTGAAGTTGGTTAAAAGGTGTTTCTAATAATTTTTATATGGATGAAAGTTATGAGATTCAGAAAGAAAGGGAAACTAAGAACTAGGTATATTGATCACCTTATAATTTTTGATCACATCAAGACAATACCCTATCACTTGGAAGTTCCACCAAATATATCTTAGGTATATGATATATTTCATGTATGTCTCATGAAGATGTATATACCTGACTATTCACATGTAGTGAACTCAAAGGTCAAACAACTAGAGTAAGATCTTTCTTATATGAAATAACTGGGGGAAATTATGGATCATAAAGAGAAAGTTCTACAAAATAAGACCACTCATCTGATCAGTGTTTTGTGGCTAAACCCCGTGTTTGAAAAATTTACATTGTAACTTGAGGATATGATGAGGTATAAGTATCCTCATTTTTTTGTATTGGAGTAAAAACTTTTGTGGAATAAATTCATTTTAAGGGGGGTAGAATATAACACCTTGAGTGTTTATGAAATTGTTTCTGAAAAAATTAATTTTTTTGATAGCTTGAATTATAATATACACCAATTTATGTTTTAGCTACATACAACACCATCTTAGAAAGTGTTACACATGAACTAGATTTTTAATAAAAAATGATATATTATTGATATAGTTATTTAAATATGACTGTTATAAACTAGATAATAAACTTTGTAATATGAATATTTATAACAATATTTTAAATAATATGTATAATGGTTTTATATTAATTGTTGGTCGGAGTGGAAACTCAAGGGAGAGTGAATTGAGTTCCTACTTAAAATTTTGGTTAAAGAATTTATGATAAAGATCCCCCAATTTTGAAACAACCCAATTAATTAAGATAGTAGTTATGTAAATGTTTAGTTGGTCAACGGGTTTCTGAAAGGGTGATTAGTCCTCAGTTGAATAAGTGTAAAACACTTCTTCAACTTTTGAAATAGTTTTACTGAATTAAACACATACACACACTAACCAGAACTAACTATCAGAGTCAATGTAAAACAGCTTTCTATTTTGAAATTATAAGCAAAAAAAAGAAAGAAAAATAGAGTAATAAAAAAACTTAGAACACAACATATTTAAGCAAGTGGTTCAGTCTCAAGCCGGGACTTAATACTCTCCACTTGGTGATCACCTACCACAAAGCCGTTTATATTTACAATAAACTTGATACACATCCTGTATCATTATTTATAACAGTTTTCACAAAATGACCAGGAATCACGCCATCTACCACAGTTCTTCATGGAAAAAACAATCAATCCAGACCACACACGATATCTTCCATAGTTACACGTAGGAAACAAGGTGTAAGTAAAGTTTGATGTGAGGATTTTCAGTATCCTCCAGTTTAAGTACAGGAGACAATGTGTGTGACAAAAAAACACACACATCTCAGAAATGTAAAATAAAATAACCCAATAGATCTAATATAATAATAATGAATTTATAAAGCTATATGTGTTTTCTATTCAACTCTTGACTCCGTGGAGTGAAGAAATTGTGGTTTGAGTCTTTCTTTGAAAGTTTCCCTCAAAATAGAGTGTCACAACTCCAGGTTCTAGCTTCCAATTATTGAGGTTTTCTACTTCTTGGTTTGAAAGATATTTGAATAAGCATATAAGGAAGACATGAATTTGTCCCGAATGATCTTCGTGATGATCTTGTGTTCATAATGTATGTTTTTGACGGTTCTTACTTATTCTATTTGATCTAGAAAGTAAGTTCTTTCTCCTGAATTCCTCTCTATTCACCGTTTTAATTTTATTCCTCGGTCTTCTAATTTATATTTGAGGTCCAAAAATAGGAATAATTAAACCACATGTGATCTTCCTCACACCCCGTACTGTCCCTAGATACGATCTCTTGATATGTCTATAATCAGAATTAACTAATGTCAGAAGCATTAAATTTACCAAATACAATCGTTAGAATAGTCTTAAAAATTTGAAAAAGTATGGAGTAAATTAGTGAGCATCGGTAGATTGGTAGCATTAGTTTTCTCAATAGTAGGCTTAAACAATAGGCTTAAACAATAGACTACATTAGTAGCCATCATTAGTAGCCTTCATTGGTAGCCTTCAATGGTAACCATCAACGATGACCTTCTTCAGCGACCTTCTATCGGTGACCTTAATAAGTGACCTTATATCAGTGACCTTCTATAGAAGACCTTCATTAGTGACCTTCATCAGTAACCTTTTATCAGTGACCATCATCGGTGAACTTCATCAGTAACCTTCTATCGGTGACCTTCATTGGTAACCTTCCATCAGTGACCTTCATCGCTGACCTTCTACTTAGATAAATTTTTCATTTTAAGATTAATCAAGAGAGTAGTTAGATTAAAGATACATAGTTATAACTTTATTGAAACTATAAATATTAATGAAAAATGATTATCATAACAAAGAATCAAGATTTTGGATTATCAAAACAGGTGAGTCCAACAATTTCCCCCTTTTTGATAATCACAAATTATATCAGGAAAATTTAGATTTAAGTATTTTTGAATCAGGGTTAAGAACATTTGATAATATCTTCAGAGGTGTGTATAAGTAAAATTGAACCATGTTTATTGTGGAAAATATAGACAGTGTACATATGTAAGGACTCTAGTCAACTTAAAACTTCCCCCCCTTATGATTAACAAAAAGAATGGAAGAAACAAAGAGACAAAATAAGATTTAATTATTAATGAAGTAAGAGTAAAATATACAAAAAGGGTACAAATATCACTATCAAATTGGACTTCCCACATTCAATCCACATCAGAAATATCTATGGGATATTTTTCTTTGGAAGATGATGATACAGGTCCAGAAGATGGAGGGATAGGCCGAGGTATGGCAGTGAGTCGGGAAGGAGGAGCTGCTATAGAAGCATAAGTAGAACGATAGTGAGTAGATCTCTAAGAAATCATAGGGGTAATGATTCTGATTTCCTGGGTATAATTCATAAATGGGGCAGAATTGGTAGATCCTGAGGCAGCTAAGGAAGAAGGTAATGCTGGAGGAACAATAATGGGAGAGCATTCCACATGGAGGAAGGGTAAAATAAGATTTCAGAAATCCATAATAATTATTCCTCCTCTTTACATAATTGAGGTAAAATCATCCTTATTTTATATGAATTTATATAAGGTAGGAGTCAATTATTTAATCGTACTAACTTTATCCTTAAAATCCCGAGTGACAGGTGGGATCCTCAAGTTTTCCAATAGCATCTTGAAGTGACCATCCATCTAATTATTAGTGTACACCCTTTCGTAAAAGAAATAAACTTTCTCTTTGATGGATTTCTGATCTTTAGCAGCCTCACTTAAATAATCTCCCACAAGCTTATGAATTTCTCAAGTAATGGAAATGACCCGAGTCATAGACTAAGGCGCTGAGGTACTAGAACCTGAGAACTTCTCCACTTCTCCTCTTACAACCTACCTGAAAGCTTTAGATCAATAGGGGAGAGGCTGAAGAGGAAGCAGATGCACACAAAGGTGCTATTGTAAAAGCTACTATCTCCTTGAATGACTTGGTCAAACCACTGATCAATCTATTGACATCATCATTCTATCCACTCATATGTGTCTTCATAGACTTCTTAAGGTCCTCAAGCACACTGACCATCTTCTGAACAACACTCTTAAAAAACATAATATCTTTGTACACTTGAATTTTTGAAACCATATAAAAGTATATATTGAAAATTTATTGTTTTAAAAATTCCATAGACTCTACCAAGGTTCATAATTGATTCTGAAATTCCTTCACTTCATGTATAAAATTAAAGTGAGAGATAAAAATTACTATTTCTAAGGAAGATACCACCAATTATTGATTTAGATCCACCGTTCTCTCTATCTCAATAGATCTATCATTAAAGTGTTTATTCAAATCCGATTTTAATGATTCTAAATCATCCTTCTTCACATAGTCTCTGGGTAAAATCACTACTGGCTGTATAATAGTAGTTTCTGAAGTAGAAGGAATTGGAGGGCTTCTGTTAGGTTTTTCATCATTATAGTCTCTATAATCTAAGCCTAAGACTAAGAATCCAGGGTCTTCTGACCAATCTTCTATTCCATGAGCAACAAAAACTGAACCTTTGGCAATAGGTTCCTCCCCCTCACTTGGAGAATTCTCTTGATCAATTACATCCAACTCTACGATACCTCCTTGATCAAATAAATCAATAGGAGAGTCCACTGCCACTTCTTCTACCAAATCTTCAACTACAGTCATTAAAATTTCTTCTTAAAAAAATTTAGAAACCTATTAATTTACACTTTATACAATTTCTGTATATCCTATCAGAGGACTGAGACATAGACATTCCTCTTCACATTCATCAGATGCTATCTTAAAATCATCATGACTAGTTTTAGTTTCATCTTCCTCCTCCGAGGTCTCTCTAATGTCTCTTAATCCATTTTCATCCTCTTCTTATTCACTGATTTCATCATCATCAATGTCCCTTATAACATTCTATCTTCTAGGAAATATTTTTGGTGGGATAGGCTCACCAATGGATAATTTATTGGTATGAGGACTCGAGGGAAGATCGGGATCACTCCTGTATTCTATAGGAGAATCCTCTATTTATTGCACAATAGCAACCTATTCTTATCCATCTGAGTATAATGGATCTATTTCATTAGGATTTAGAATTGAATTTATTTTATTCTACGGCCTAGCAAGATGGGAGACATGGTTGAATTCTTCATACATATTATCCTCATCATTCCCCCATCTTCTTTTCTAAGGGTTTCAGCTTATCTTCATAAATTTGCAAATCATCTTGGTAATGCAGAAGTCATCCCTTATAACTACTGTTTCCTCCTTATTTCCAGCAAATCCTTTCACTTTCAACATCAAAGATATCAGTCTGGCATGAAACAAAGAATTGGATTTGGAACTGGGATTTTTCATATCCTCTCATTGAATCATCAGCAACTTACACAGATTTATCTTCTCTCCATGCCTCAATAGATATAAAAGAAATGTGTCCTGATACTTTAGTGTATAAAATTCCCCTTTTATGGGTCTCAAAACATGTTGAACAAACTTAAAATGAAACCTATCTTCTCTTTCCATTTCAGCAGCAATCACTTTCCTTGGGATCCCATCCCCTGTCGGTTCAGCCAAAGTTTCTCCATAACAGAAGAACTCACTAGTGGGAGGCACTAATCAAGAGTAGTAATAAAACATACCTTCATGAGGAACTCTTAAACATTCAACCCATTAAATAGAGGATAATCTCACACTTACCCCTTTTTTCTTTGAAGGCATTCAATTATCATTCACAGACTGCTTGAATTTCAGAGGCTTATAAAATTCAATCACTAGCTTCGGGTAATAAGGTCCATTGTTATTTGCAAATAATTCTACCCAATCCCAACCTTTTAGTGCCTTAATCACTAGATAATTTATTGACAACATCCATTCCAAACTTAATTCCTTCTCAACCATGATTTCTCTCTTCTAAAAATGTTGATTTATCAACATTTCCACTACCTTGAATTCACTACTAGACCTAGCTCATGGTCTCTTAGGGTTTGGTGCATATCATTCATCATCAACCAGTGGTCTATTCAGTCTTTTCATTACAAAAATGAGTGTTTATAGGGTTTCATCATAAGGTGAGGTTCCAAGAATATAGAGAAAGAGGTTCGGGAGAGGATTTAAGTGGATCAAAATGTGGTTTGTAATTTATTTTTATCATTTTGGGATCGAAAAAAAATCGAGTAAAATAAATTAGTAATACTAAAAACGTTTCAGATTCTGGTAGAAAAATGCAAATTCCTAGACCTATGGTCGACTATCGGCTAGGTGACATTGGTGAGGTCGAAATGGCGAGGTCCAATGGTGAGGTCCAATGGTGAGGTCCAATGGTGAGGTCTTAATGGTTAGGTCCAACGGTGAGGTCTAACGGTAATGTCCTAATGGTGAGGTCCAATGGTGAGGTCCTAACAGCGAGGTCCAATAGTGATGTCCAACGGTGATGTCTAACGGTGAGGTCCTAACAGTGAGGACCCACAACGAGGTCTAATAGTGAGGTCTTAATGGTGATGTCATAATGGTGAGGTTTAATGGTGAGGTCCTAACTGTGAGTTCTAACAGTGAGGTCTTAACAGTGAGTTCCTAACAGTGAGGTCCAACAGTGATTTCTAATGGTGAGGTCCTAATAGTAAGGTCCAATGGTGAGGTCTAATGGTGAGGTCCAATGGTGAGCTCCAAACTTAATAGTTTTTCATAACTAACTCAAGATTGATGTAATTTAACCTCTCATAACTAAAAGTATTTGTGAATATATCATCCAATTGGTGTTCAGGGACAATGAATTCAAGAGTGATATCACCTCTTTGATAATGATCTCTCAAGATGTGATGTCTCACATCAATGTTCTTAGTCCTGGCATGAGATAATAGATTTTTAGAGATGTTAATTGCAATTGTATTATCACAGTTTATAAAGACTTGATTTAATTGATAACCATAGTCTAGTAAAGTGTTGTTTATCCATAGAATTTGAGCACAACAACTACTAGTAGCTATATATTTAGCTTCAACAGAAGATGATTCAACAGAATTATATTTCTTACTACACCATGATACCAGTGACTTTCCCAAAATGTGACATGTTCCAGAGGTGTTCTTTATATCTAACTTTCAACAAGAAAAGTCAGCATCCAAATACATTATCCAATCAAATGATTGTACTCTTGGATAAAATAGTCATAAGTTTGTAGTGTAGTTGAGATATTTAAAAATCCTTTTAACAACAGTTAAATGAGCCTCTTTGAGATTATCTTGAAACCGAGCACACATGCATACACTGAACATAATATCAGGTTTGCTGGTAGTAGTGAAGAGCAGACTCCCAATAATACATCTGTAATTGGTTTTATCCACTGATTTACCTATTTTATCAGCATCTAACTTACAAGTGGTACTAATAGGTGTATCACTACCTTTATCACCATCCAAGGAAAAATGTTTCAAAATATCATTAGTATATTTACTTTGATTTAAGACAATGCCATTTCTATTTTGAAAAATTTTAAATCCAAGGAAAAATTTAAGTCCCTCCCCATTAAACTCATTTCAAATTCATATTGCATCATTTTTGAGAAACTATTACATAATGAATTTTTAGTGGACACTAAAATAATATCATATACATAAATTTGTACTATTAAAACATCTTTGGAAATCCTTTTAATAAAAAGCGTAGGCTCAACTATTCCTTTTGTAAAACCTTTTGAAATAAGAAAAGAACTAAGTCAATAATACCAAGATCTTGGAGCTAGTTTTAGACAACATAGAGCTTTAAAATGTTTAAATACTTGATTAGAAAAATGGGGATTTGTAAAACAAGGGGGTTGTCCAGTAAATACATCCTCAACTATATACCCATTTTTAAATTCACTTTTGACATCCATTTGATAAATTTTAATATTCAGATGAGCTGTATAATCAAGTAGTATGCTAATTGATTCTAGTTTAGCTACAAGTGCAAAGGATTCATCATAGTCCATTACTTCTTTTGATTATATTCTTGTGAAACTATTCTAGCCTTATTTCTCACTATGTTTCAATATTCATAAATTTTATTTACAAATACCCATTTGGTGCCAGTGGTCAAAGTGTCTTTGGGTGTTTCTACTAATTCCCAAACATTGTTTCTTTCAAAATGATTCAATTATTCTTTCATAAATATCACCCAAAATTCATCACTGATAGCATCGTTAATATTTTCGGGTTTAAGCTGTGAACGAATGGCTTGATGTTCAACCTGGTTTCACAGAGAAGCTCTAGTTTGTGTTTATCTATTTAGATCACCCACTACAATATCTAAAGGATGATTATTAAGGGTTCTAATAACTCTAGAAAGAGTTGAACTAGACTCCTCATGGTTGAATATAGGTTCAGATTCATCATGCTTAGATTTTGGAAAGTTTCTAGAACTAGCTATTTTCACTAAGGGTTCACTGTCTTTATCATTAAGGTCTAGAATTGACATATCTTCCTCAAGTTGTTCAACAGAGGTTTTGGGTTCATGTTAATCAGTCTTATCAAATTTTACATGAACTGATTATTCCACACATTTTGTTCTATTATTGAATACTTTATAAGATTTATGAGATTGAGTACCTAGGAAAGTTCCTTCATCACTCTTAGAATAATTTTTTTAAGATTATCCTTAGCGTTAATAATAAATACGTTACAACCAAAAAATCTAAAGTAATTATCCTTAGGATTCCTATTATTCCAGAGCTAATAAGGTATTTTCTTAAGAACAAGTCTAATTAAGACTCTATTTATGATGTAACAAGATGTATTAACAACTTTTAGCCCAAAAAATAGATAGGCATGTTATACTCATTTAGCATAGTTTGGGAAAACCCTTGAAGTGTTATATTTCTTCTTTCTACAATTCCATTTTTTGAGGTATTCGAGGAGGAGAATAATTGTTATTATATCCATTTTGTGAGAAAAAATATTCAAACTCTTTATTTTGAAACTCACAGCCATGATCACTTCTCAAGGTCTTAATTATAAGTCCACTAAGATTTTCTACAGACTTGGAATATTTAATGAAGTAAGAACATGCTTTATTTTTGTTAGCTAGAAAATTTACACAAGTATATCTAGAAGAATCATCTACAAGAACATAAACATAGTGCTTCTCATTTAAAATTGAAACTCTAGATGGTCCAAACAAATCCATGTGAACCAAATCAAGTGGTTGAGAAGTGGAAACTTCTTTCTTTGGTTTGAAAGAAACTTTGTGTTGTTTTCCTTTCTGACAAGGATTACAAACTTTGTTATGTGGGAATTACAATTTAAGTAAGTCTCTAACTAAACCATTCCTAGTTAGTTTCCTTATTGAGTCCACACTGTAGTGTCCTAATCTTTTGTGACATAACCTGGATTCCCTATGAAAATCACTTAAACAAGAAACATTTTGCTTAGCTAAAGAGTTTAAATCAATAGCATATACATTTTCATTTATAAGAGAAGTAAATACTAAATAATTTTTATAACTAAAAAAAATGAATGCATCATTTTTAAATTTAACATTGAAACCATCATCATACAATTGAAAGATACTTAGAAGATTTTATTTTAACCCATCAACAAAAAGTACTTTTGAAATTAATATAGTATTAGAGTTACCAATTTTTCCTAAGATGACAATCTTCCCTTTGGCATTATAACTGAATGTGACATGTCCACAATAAACATTAATTAGGCTCTTGAATCATGAATAGTCTATTGTCATATGTCTTGAACATCCACTGTCCATATAACATAGAGTTTTACAGGATCTCTTTAGACAATTTTCCAGCAAAACAGATTTGGTGTAGGGTAACTTTGGTACCCAAATTTTCTTGGGTCTAGAAAGGTTAAAAAGTAATTCTTTGGGAACTGATACATGTATCATAGGTTACCTATAATCAACAGATATGTTTTGAGACATGAACACTTTGTTAGATCGTTTAGAGAATTGTTTTTCAAAAGATGTTCTAGAACTTGAACTATCAATGAGCTTTCCATATTTTGTAATAAATTTATTTTTAATAATCCTTCTCTATCCTGGATGATATCCTAGACCAGTTGTGTATTTTGGAGAAATCTGTTTCCCTAGAAACTGAGTCAAGGATTTTCGACCTATAGTAAACTTCTCAAGATTCCTTTTTAATTGCACATTTGATAATTGAAGTTCAATATTTTCTTTTAATAGATGAGCACATTTTTCTCTCTCAATATCCAGATCAGACTTATACTTATCATTTAAAGCATATTTTCTTTTTAAAAATTTTTATTTATCCTTGAGTTTATTAATGGTATCCTCAATCATTCCACAATTTTAAAATAGTTCATAATTATTCATATTCTCATAATTATTTGATTCACTGTCATTCCCAGAATAGTTATCATTTTTATTAGAGAATTGGGTGTTACCTCAGATGTTTCTGTCATGAAATACAAGTTTGCATGTTTGTTATTTTTAATATCAGAATTGTCAGATCTACTGGAGATATATTTAGAAGCAATCCAAGTATCTTTCATAGCCTTTTTTACATCCCTTTCCATTGTCTTCATATTACTTCTTAAATTTCATCTTGGGGAAATCATCCTTCACGTGGCCTTTTCATTTACACTCGTAGCAGACTATCTCATTTGTGTTGTCATTCCTTTTTCTGTACTTTTTTCACTGTCTTTTACTATTATACCATAATTTATAGTTTTTTTAAATAACTTATTCAAAAAGTATAACTTTTTGAATCTCTTATCAAGATGGGACATCTCATCATCACTATTAGAATTTGAATCTTTGCTGGTGGAAGTATCTACTGGAGCTTAAACTTTTTCTTTATCTTTTATATTTAAGGTAGTAGACTTGAATGATACAGATTTATTTCTTAGTTCTTTATATGCTTCTTGATTTACGCTATGTTCTTCTTTGTACATCATATGTTTTCCAATTAGTACCTTTAATAGTAGCTTTCCTATGTAATAGGATTCTCAGATATAAACAAAGGTTCTTCTCCATTTGTCAGGTATGCATCAAAGCAACCTCATAATCTGATCCTTGCTATCTGCTGGTTTCTTAAGAAAACTCATGGTATTTACTATTTCATTGAAACTGATTAAAATTTTAGATATAAGTTCATCAGGATTAATTTTAAAATTATCATATTTAATAATATAAGTATTTAATATCATTTATTTAACATTGGTAGTTCCCTCATGAGAGACTGCCAAAGTATACCAAATTTCATATGTAGTTTTACAGGAAGATATTCTAATTAATTATTCATCCCATAGAGAACAGTAAAATGAATTCATTTATTTATAATTATTTTTATATGAAGCATTAGTCAACTGAGACCATGTGTCCCTAGAAGTAAGTGACAATGCATGTTTTTCTTTAATTGCGTCCCTAATTTCAGGACCCATGCTCTCTATATATATTTTAATTTTTAATATCCATTAAACGTAGTTATTACCATTAAAGAAATGTGGCCTTTTATTAGCAGCAACCTCAACTCTATTATACATTTTTATTAGAATTTATAGAACAAAAAAGTAGGACATGATAGAAATTTTAAGATCTTGAAGATACAACAAAAATCATAGTTGAAAGAAATTTGAAAACTTGCACAACTATTCAAATAGTTGGAATAAAAATTTAAACCCTCTGGTACCAAATGATGGTTGGAGTGGAAACTCTAGGTGGGGGGGGGGGGGGGGGGTGAATTGAGTTCCTACTTTAAATTTTTGTTAATTTTTTTTTGTGATAAATATCCCACAATTTTGAAACAACCCAGTTAATTAAGGAAGTAGAGATATAAATGTTTAGTTGGTCCAAAGGTTTCTAAAATGGTGATTAATCCTCAGTTGTATCAGTGTAAAACACTTCTTTAACTTTTGAAATAGGTTTACTGAATTAAACACATACACACACTAACCATAAATAACTGTCATAGTCAATGTAAAACTGTTTTTTGTTATGAAATTATAAGCAGTAAAAAATAGAAAAATAGAGTAATACAAAAACTTAGAACACAACAGAGTTAAACAAGAGGTTCAGTCTCAAACCGAGACTTAATCCTCTCCACTTGGTGATCACCTTCCACCAAGAAGTTTATATTAACAATAAACATGATACAAATCCTATATCGGGCTTTACAATAGTTTTCATAAACTGTCCAAGGCTCACTCCCTCTAGCACAATACTTCATGGAAAAAACAAACAATCCTGAGCACACACAGTTACATCTATAAATACACATGGGAAATAAGGTGTAAGTGATATTTCATGTGAGGATTTTCAATATCCTCCAATTTAAGCGTATAAGACAGTGTATGTAACCAACAAACACACACTTCTTAGAAATGTAAAATTAAAGAACAAAAAGGAGATAATATTATAAGAATGAGTTTAGAAAGATCTATGTGTTTGCAGTTCAACTCTTGACTCCTTGGAGTGAAGAAATTTCGGTTCGAGTATTTCTCTAGAAGTTGTCCCGAAAACAGAATGTCACAACTCCAGGTTCTAGCTTCCAAGTATTGAGTTCTTCTTCTTCTGGGTTTGAAGAAGATTTTAAGAAGCACTAAAGGTAGACCTGAATTTGTCCTAAATTATTTTTATGATGCTCTTGAGTTCACAATGTAAGTTATGAATGGTTCTTCCTTATTCCATTTGATCTAGAGAGTTTTTTCTTTCTCATGCATTCCTCTCTCTTCACCTTTTTCCTTTTATTCCTTGGTCTTCTATTTTATATTTGAGGTCCTACAATAGGAATAAGTAAAAAACGTGAGATCTTCCTTGTTCCTAGTACTGTCCCCAGATATGGTCTCTTGATATGTCTACAATCAATATTAATTAATTTCAGAAGTATTAAATTATCCAATTATTATAGTTAGAATAATCTTAAGAATTTGACAAAGTATAGAGTAAAAGAGTGAGTATCGGTAGACTGGTAGCGGTAGCTTTCACAATAGTAGGATTCAACAACCGGCTTCAACAGTAGGCTTTAATGGTAGACTTAATCGGCAGCCTTTAATGGTATCCTTCATCAGTAGCCTTCATCTATTGGCTTAAACAGAAACCTTCAATGGTGACCTTTATCGGTTACCTTCTATCGGTGACCTTCATCAGTGACCTTCTATCAGTGACCTTCTATCCGTGAACTTTTATAGATGACCATTATCAGTGACCTTCATTGGTAACCTTCTATAAGTGACCTTCAATGAAAACCTTCATTGGTAACCTTCTTTCAACGACCTTCATTAGTAACCTTCTATCGGTGACCTTCATTGGTGACCTTCATCGGTGACCTTCATCGGTGACCTTCATCTTAGATAAAATTTTCACTATAAGCTTAAGCAAGAGAGCAGTGAGATTAAAGATACATAGTTATCACTTGACAGAAAATATAAATATTAATGAAACCTGATTATCATAATAAATAATAAAGATTATGGATTATCAAAATAGGTGACTCCAAAATAAATAAAACACACTGATAATAAAATATATAATTTTTGGTAAAGTCTTTATATTTTTTGAAAATACTACTTTCTAAAAAATATAATTTTAATGTATATTTTTTTAAAAATAATAAAATTAATTTTTGAAACAATTATAAATTTAATTATACTAAATAAAATTCATTTTTTCATTAATAATTTCAAAATTATTTTTGGGAGAATTTTTGGTATTTTTTTGAAAAGCTTTTTTTTGATGAATAGTGAAAAGTACTGAATTTTAATAGAAGACTAGATTTTCATTTAATTTATTTATAATGTTATACTCTATTTTAAATTGGTTTTAAATTATAATTAGATGAATTATATATCTAATAATCCAATTTAGGTAATTGGAATTAATTTAATGTTTAAATTGGATATAAAAACTTTGTAAACTTTTGATCATTTTCACTTTAAAAACCCACTTTCTCCACACATTTGTGGGATTAATTTTAAATTAATTTTTGAAAATTATATGAATCGAATTTAGAAAAATGGATTCCAGATTTTAAATTAGTATAATTTATAATGTTTAATAATTATAACTTTATCTTTGATCAATTGAATAGAACATGCATTAAAAGTTAATTCTCACAGTTAACTTAAAAATGTGTTTATTAGGTGTTTAAACTAAACATATATGGGTCAAAGTTACCTATAAAGTTGTAAAAAAAATATATTATGGCCATATTTAAAACCTATAATGTCTATGAATTTTTTACCCTTGTTTTATCTAATTTTTTTGGAACACTCGACTCTTTTCCAAAATTCAAAGTGTATCATTTCCCCCACTTATAAAAGGCCACCCCCTCTCCCCCCGTATTCACAACATCACTCCTCTTTGATTTTTTAAAATCCCTTCCAAAATTACCCCTATAATTACCTAAACTAACCATAGAAGACTTATTTTGGGAATAAGTCCATCCTAGGAAGGCTTTTAGTGAAAACCTAAGGAGGATACTCGAAGTAGCAATGACTTTCATCAACAAAGTTTTTTTATTTATTACTCAAACCCTCATAATTATTTTTTTTATCTTTCTTATACAACAACATAAATATATAAAAATATGGATAATTTTTTTATGATAAGGTTTTGACCTAAAATCATATCCACTTACATGATATAGGTTACAAAATCATCATTCATGTGTTCAATGGACTACCTTCCCGTGAACTGTTGTCGATAATTTTTCCATTACCACCTTTCAAGGTTTGGAATAATGATGTAAATACTATTTCAATAAGATATTTATAATTTTAATTATATTCTTATTCTTCTTGATTTATTTTATCACACATATCATCTTGATTTTCATTATGTGGGAATACGATAACGTCGTTCATTTGTATGGCAGACTAACGCCTCATGAAGCGATGTGATTCATTCATGCATTACATGAAATTTGTTAATTATGGGTTTTTTAAAATATGTGATATATATGACATAAAAATAATTCTATAATGGTAATATATCATATAGTTTTATTTCTTTCAATCTGAAAATAAAATGGAAACAAAGTTCTTACGCACGTAAAACCTACCATCTCTATGAACAATGTATTTCATTTCATATTTGTATCTTTTATATATTATTATAAATACATATATACTAAATGTATATGATATTTATAACATGGTTATAATTTTTTTATGATTAAATCATGATTAAAGTATGATATTAAAAAAATAAAAAATCAAAACATTTATAAAAAACAAAGCGGTTATTACCCGAAACGTAACTTTAACATGAAATTTTTAATGAATGGGTAATAAAAGGCCATAAGAAAATAATATATGGTATGATATGTATGAATATATTTATTTCATATATGTATAATAAACTCATATTTATTATAAAGGAGTTTTGAATGAGTACGAAGGAAGTAAAGGCTTAAGGTAAGGGATTTCCTTCCCATGTTTTGATTCTGTGAGACTCATGCCATATTTAACAGCTATTGATTTTATGTGGTGTATATAATTAACATGAATTTATTTTATTATGATTATAATTAAAATTATTTTTATTTAAAAATCCATTTTAGGATCTCCATTTCCTTGTGTATATTGTTCAAATGTTACAAAATCAGTAAGGGATTTTTGTCTCAATTTGCCTTCATTGAGACACACATGATGTTATGCATCCATATTCCTTTAGTAGAGGTATATAAATCCCCTTTTAAATGTAATATCATTAATTTATTATCATCATGATATTTTATTTTATATTTTATATTATTACTTCTTGGGGGTTATGATTCAATGTTATAAAAGTGATAAATATTTTTTGTTACAATCTCACCATTTATTAAGATTGTTTATGATTATTTATCTAATGATGAAATATCATGTTATAACTCTAAATAATTATCCTTAATTTTATTATCCTTTTTTATTTAATGATATATTTATGTAATTTCACTATTTTTTACTCTTTTTCACTTAATATATTTTATAAAATGTTTTTATTATAATCAGACTTTATTTTTCCCTTCGGTCAGAAATATGTTTTCCTTCAAAACCATGTTTTCTAAAAATGTTATAAAAAATGTTTTATTACTATATTATGATTTTAAAAAGAATTTTTACACTTATATTATTTTTTATAAAAATTATTTGAATGTAATATTCATTTCTTTTTATAAAGTAATTCCCATTTTTTATTTACCAGAAATGTGAATGGAACCTTCATTTTAATGTGTAAGACATAAACAAAATTTTCTGATGTCATGAAAATTCCTTTATTTAAAGATTAATTTATAACTTTTCCATGCTATTTTCAAATAAAAAGGTTTTCAAAATGTTTTATGTTTAAAAAAAAGTTTTTTGTCAAAGTTTAATGGTTATTTTCTTTGAGAAATATTTGGAATTACCATTCAAAATTATTTTCCATCTAAGATGAAACCTGTTGGTGTTACTTATGAATTAATGAGCATATTATTTATAGATTACTTTAATATTATTTTTCTAAAAGGTTTTTGTTTTGATGGAATGTTTTTTATGAATCCTGGTTCTCTTCTATGGGCCATCCAATAAGAAAATGTATATGAAACCTAGTTCATTTCAAGGGTTATGCTATAATGAAATGATTATGAAAATGGTATCTTTTTTAAATTTTAATAAAATGTTGAATGTTTCAGATACCCATTTATTTTATTTGGTTATGATATGATGAATTTATATGATCTTGTGGCACTAATATGTATGATTTTATTATGTGATGGTTGGGACCTATATCTCCCTCCAATAAATTGGGTAAAGATTTGAATCTAATGAGGTAGAACTGATTGGGATGAGGAGTGAACTTTTTTAGTATTATAGGGATGTAATGGGAAATGAAATCAGTTTAGTAATATAGTGCAAGAATAGGGAGTGAACCCCGTTTAGAAATGGGATTTTCCCACTATGATGATACTGGCAGTGAGACTTGACTCATATGGAAATTATTTTCTATACTTATGTGTATGCAAAAAATACAATGTCTTATGAAAATGTTATGCTCTCATAACTCATGTTCATTTTTTCCCTTATGATTCCTCTCTTATGAAATACCAATATTTATTCCATGACTCAAGATTATGATCTTTTATATGTAGGGTATAGTCTTCAATTATTATTCTCATGTTATCATACACTTATGTTCATGTAATGCTTTCATGTATCCCTTATTTACCCTTATTGAGCATCTGAGATTACCCTTTCTTATGATTCCTTTACCTAGATTATAATGACATCTATTATGTTTGATATGTCTAAGAATGTGATAGTTGTACAGAATGTAGTGAGAGATAACGTATCTAACTAATGGGCTTGTGTTTATGTTTTTAGGTTTCCAAATACTCTAAACTATTATTGTTTTCAATAATGTGTTTGTGTAATGTAATGAATATTTATATAAAAATATGTAATATTGATGTTTGAGAATATCGAGTCACTATATTAACACCATCCCATTACCATATAGAATTTCATGCTGATGGTGATATAAGGGTTTCGACTCAAAATTCCTTGGTAATGATCATCAAGCATTGTAAATTAAATGAATTATGAATATATTACATCACAATAGGGTGTATACAAAAATTATTATATAGAATACCTTGTATGGGATCACAAGTTGGATGAATTTTATATTATTCAATGATAAATACATGGTTACCTAAGTGGAACACCTTGTATGGGCTTAGAGGATAATGCTATTGTGCCATGCCACAAGTGATACCTAGTTCCCTATGTGGAATACCTAGGGAGGGATCAAAGGGTGATTTAATTACACCATACTGGGATAGATACCGAGGCTCCTATGTGGAATTACATGGATGGGATTATAGAGTGATGGGTTTATAATATACCTGTAGATAAAACATGGTTCCCTATGTGGAATTCCTTCAACAGGCTTACGATGAAAATTAAATAAAGTGAAATATCTTCCGTGTTAAATAATATAATTGGATTTTAACTATGTTTTACATTCTTGATTTTCTACATTCACTTCATTATTATGTTTTAAATACCAAGAGGATTATGGAACATCATATGACTATCACCATATGTGGATGCTTAGGATGTACACCTTTGGTCCCTACTTTATTAATATAAATTCAAAAAAGTAAAATGATCAGAGATATTCCCGACTTATGCCAAAGTTGGTAGTATCAGATGGGTGTTCCTTGGGGAACCTGAAGCAACATGGTTTACTTATTTATGGCCTTTATTTATTATATCCACACCCTTATCATTGTATATATTCACAAAATTTATAGTTTTACACACCATTAGTGGTGGCCTACTTAGTTTTAATCACACCCTATTTGAGCCACTGTTTCATTCCTTGAAAGAATTTATAGATGTAGGTAGGGAAAAAGGGAATAATCCAGTTGTGGACACTTAATTCTCTATAATCAAATGGAGTACAGGGGAAGAGGACCTGGCCTATGATCATGATGCTAACAGAGGTATGTTATGGGTCCTTTGTTTATTTTTTATCATGTACTATATACGCCTAATTTTTTATATTTTACTGGATATAGATATGTTTAGTATTATGATACTCTCCTGCTAATTATTATTATAACTGGATGTTTTACTTTCATTGTATCATTTATTTTGTTTCCATGACTTATTCATTTATTATATCACTGCACTATATCTATAATAAGATAGGGTATAATCTCGAAACCATACTATTATAGATTCTCACAACTATTCAGAAGCCTCAGGCATACGGGTAGGCACACTGAAGAATATATGGACAACTGGGTTCAATTACATATTAGTGAACCACGCCTAGGATGCTATACCTTGGTCCATAGAACCATATTAAATCCTGTAGATGTTTGGATTAGATGCCTATCAAGTGGGATTTACTTTTATCTTATTGTAAGTACATTATGTGTTTCATGTTTCATTTTTAGGAAAATATGTGCCAGATGCATATCATGTTTTCAACCCCGAAGTAGTTTAGTTGGAAGTGAACCTTCAAAATGAGGAACAAATTTTTTAGATTATTAACCAAAAATTGTAAGTGTAATTGAAAAAGTTTATTTACTGGTTATGATTTTAAGGAAAAAATAGTATGATTCAAGAAGAAAAATGGGAATCAAAACCAACGATGAAGGAAAAGTAACCACACTTGTTTTAGAAGTTAATAAAATTACGAGGATGTAATTTCGAATGGGGGAATAATATAAAAAACCATTTAATGTTAATAGCTTATAAATTTCATGCCTTAAAAATATTTATTAATTATATTTTATATATTTATATTCACTGTAATAATTTTACATAATTTCCTAATAAAAAAATAAATACATTTATTCTTACTAAATCTATTTACATATATTATATAATTATATTTAAAAGATTTATTTCCAAATTTTAGAATTTTAATTTGAAAAAATTACGTTTATTATTTTCATCATCAATTAGAAATTATCTTATATAGAGTTTTTTGTATTTTTTTGAAAAAGTTTATTTTTGAGTGAATAGTAGAAAATACATATTTTTATTGAAAACTATCTTTAATTTCCAAGCATTTAAAATGTTATATATATTTTATAATTTGTTAAAAGTAAAATAATTTCATTTATATAATTATTAATCTAATTAATATAAATTTAATAAATTTTATGATTTATTTTGGTATAAAAACTCTTTATACTTAATTAGACAGTTTTTATGAAAGACCATTTTTGTTGTATCTTTTCTTATTTAATTTCAAATTAAATATACTGACACTTATATAAAGTAAATTTTATAAAAATAAATTTTATATTTTTAATAATCTTAATTTATATTAGTTAATATGGTCATCTTAATTTTTGGTTATAATGAATAGTAAAAATAGTAAAAATCTACAACCATGATTAAGGTTAAAACATGTATGCTGGGGGGATAAACAAAAAATATAATGGTTTGGATAACAAAAATTATTTTATAAATCCTATTTTATTGAAAATTTTAGACCCCATATCATCATATATTCTAAAATTAACCTTTTGAGCCATTTTTATTTAGTAAGACATTAATATATTTTAATATTTGAAAAACTTCTGTGAGTCCTCTCCCCCACTTATAAATGGAAAACCCCTATAATATCCTCTCCACACTTCAAGTTAAATTTTTTATTTAGAAAATAACTATCCATATAATATACTAGTATCAATACCAAGTTATTATAGGCTCTGGTTTGATCATAATACCCACCTTTGGAGGGTAAATGTGTTAACCTATGAATGTTGTCTGAAGAAGAGGTAAAGTACTTAAGTAAATATTTTTATTTTATTTATACTTTAATCTCCTTAAAATTTTTATTACAATTAAAATATAATAAAATCAATATTTCCTATATTCTTACATTTTATTATGTTCATGGAATGTCCTGTTTCTATCTACACTTTCATCAAATGGGAAAAGAAACCATCATTTTTGTGTTTGAAGAACTACCACTGCACGAACCGATGTAATTTGTTTCCATCACCACATTTCAGGACTAGATATAATGATAAATTTGACCTATATATAGGATATTAATGAAATAATTATAACTATTTAATGATATATATAATCCATTTTCTTACATTTCCATCAATTTAAAAATGATAACATCATTCGTGCGTATGCGTGGATTAACTCCTCCATGAAGCGATGCAATTCATTTTTCCTCACCACATAACATAGATAATATATATAAGTGTGTTAAGGATATACTATGATATTTATTATATAATAGTTATTATATAAGGATAAAATTATAATTAACTTATTTCCTTCACATTCTTTGAAAAATGGAAACGTTAATCTTGCGTACGCACATACTACCATCTCAATAATTGTTATGTAGTTAATTTTTCATAATCATCATACTTTAATTGTTAAAAAAGTATAAATAAAGTATAAATATTATAATTATAATAAAATTATGTTTCTGGAAATAATATAATCATGATTAATTTTACCTAAGTCAACTTACGTTAGTCTTTATGGATTTATGTAGCAAACAACCTCAAAAAAGTTCAAAGTAATCCCAATAAATTAGGTAATTTTGTATAAAATGGGTATAATTTAAATAAAAGGAATTATAAAACCTGAAATGGTTATTAATAATTTAAATAATTAACATAATTTTTTTGGTTAGGAAGAAAAATTATGAACATTGCAAGTGTGACTTGAGGTAAGAGATACTTTACCTTCAAACCTTGTTTTAAATTCTTTAGAGATTTATTTTATAAATATTTTTATTCTAGGTACATATTATTAAATTTTCTTATGAATTTAATTATACATACATAAATTAATTATAAAGTAAATTTTATCTCACTTTTGTCTTTCTTTCAATGGTTTTCATAAGGAATATATTTACATATTTTTTATGAAAGTTTTCAACTTCATTAAAAAAAGGTAAATGAATTGTTGTATTTTAACATATAAAATATAAATTTGTTTTCTCTCCACTATAACCATTATTTTATATTTTATTATTTTACAATTGTTAGTTTTTTCTTAAAAGAAAAACACACCTTCCCCTTGTTCTTTAAATTTTAGTTTTAAAAAAGTGATTTTATAGAAAAGGGATATTTTAATATTCATAGATGTTTTACTTACAGGTTAAAAAGGATTTTTTGTATTATATTGATGATATAAAAGTAATATTTTAATTTTTTTCATTAATGTTATAGTCCTTTTATATTTTTTATAAATTATAGTTGAGTGAGATATATCTTCGATGATGGGTGGGGCCAATATAGCTCTCCAATACACTAGGTTATAATTATGTTTTCTAGTGAGTTATATTGGAAATAACTGAGTAGGTTATTCAATTTATATGGGTAATTTTAAGGGTTATTATAAGGGTTCAATAAATATTATATTCCTAGTAAAATACAAGATTTTTATATTCTTTATAATTATTTTTCTTGGAAATATTTTGATTTCAAAATGTATGCTAATGATAATTTTTTTTAAAGGAAGGATTACAATAATTTAGAGGAAAAGGTATATTTAATTTTTTTTAACGTGTTCTGATATTTTTTAAGAAACCATCATGATTATATTTTTCCTTTTTCTTTATTATAAAGTGTTTTCTGAATAAATTTGTTTAGTAAGGAAAATTTCATGTGTATATAGTTTATTATTCAAGCTCGAAGTTTATTATGTTAAAGGAAAATTGTCTTTTATGATATCATGGTTTTGAAATAGACTAAATATTTTCTTTATTAATTTTTATATGCCCCTTATGGAGATTTTTGTTATCATCAAACATTTTAAAATATTTATCATAGGGTTCAATGATGATAATGATCAATGATGAAGTCCTAATGAAAATAAAGAATATATTTCTTGAATAGAAAACATGTTTCTTTTTAAAAGTATTATATTTTAAAAACATTGATATTGAGAATAAGTGTACAAGTTCTAATGTAATGGTTTGTTATGAAAGAGTTGTGATCAAATTCTAAAAAACTATAAAACTAAAAATATATTTGGGAATTAAATAAAATGTATTCTTTCTAAATAATTAAATTTTGTTTTGAATAAATATCGAGTCTTTATAATATTTCCATAGAGTTGAAAAATAAACTAGTGTAAAATAATATCATGAAATATATCAAGAACCATTATCACTTATTAAATGAGAAGGTGTTGAAAAACATTGTGAGATTTTACGTTATTGGAATTCAACATCAATTTGAAATTATTTTTATAAAACTACTCTTTTTAATTTTGTTTGAGAATCATTAATTAATCCTCAGAGTTCAATTGGTTTCACCAAAATAAGGAGGTTCAAAAAACCATCCCCCCATTATACATAATTATTTACTTGGATATTATTATTTTGTTCTATTTACCATTTTTAGTGTATAAAGATGGGGGAGAAAAAATACATGGTGAATTAGATCAATAATTAAGGATTTATTTGAAAAATATAGAATTTTTTTTTAAAAATTGACATATTATCTTATTTCCTATAATTATATTCAATTAATCTAGAATTATATAATTTTTTAATAGTTTTTTTACTTATTTATGTAAAATGGAAGTGTTTTTTGAATGCCTATATGAAATAAATTATATAAGAGGTGAAAACCTTTGAATTTTATTCTAAAAGGGGTAGAATAAATACAAGAGAAGAGACATAATATAAAGGTTTCATAGATTGATTAATAAGGAGCATGGATAAATTGACATTGAATGTCGATATAACATGGGAAAATTGATTAAAATCTCAAAATGTGGATAATGTTGCAATAAAAGGTTATATTGTTAATTTTTTTGTTAATTAGATTTATTTTATGTACATTAATGTTTTCATAGATATGTTGTACTACATAAGGAATGAAAATTCTAGTATAAGTTTCTAAGTTGCAAGAAAAAAATCATGGTTATGATTAAAAAACATTAAATGAATGAATGGTTATGAAATAATAATCATGTTTTCCAAGATCCATGCAAGGTTAATTTTTTGTTTTTCTAAATTACATGTGATATAATCATGGCATAAAAGAATGAAATCTTATTGAACTTGGTGACCTATTCAATATTAATAAATAAAATAGGTATATAAGATTTATGTGTGATGGTACATGTCTCACCACAATAAATGAAAGATATGGAATTGGATCATGCTATAATTCATACCAATATTAAAGAGACTATAATATAATGATTAAACAATGAAGAAAAGGTGTAGGGACATTAAAAATCCGCTTTTGGATTTTTTTATAATAAAAACCAACATTACAATATTTAACATTCTATAAAACTACAATGTATTAGTAATATTAAGAAAAATGATTCATAAACTAGTTTGTTTCGCTATAATGAATTTATCCATATCATGATTATTGAAAAAATATAGAATTCATGAATTTTTTTGACTTAGAACTGGTAAGGATTGTTGGTCGTTTTTGGTAACTTCACAAACTACCAAAATAGTGTTCAATTATGGAGATTCATTGGTAAATAAACCAAATTTATATTTTTTGGGGAAGAGAATGTTCTTGGAGGTTGGTAATTTGGAATTTTAATTTTAATTTGCAATTTATTTTCATCAGATTTAATAATTATAATTTTCAGGAATATATAATATAAATTGAATAAATAAATAGAATATATAGAATAATGTTAGATAAAAGAACTTGTTGGTATTTCATTGATTATATATACTTGTTGTTTGAATTGTGGATAGATTGAATTTTTTTAAATATTATAATGGCAAGTGAGTTTTTCCTAAAAATATTTATGAGGGACATGTAGTGAAGACCATAAAATCATGATGAACACTATTTTCTATTTGTTATTTATTATTATATCACTATTTTTGTGAAATAAACCAACATATAGAAAATATATCTTTTTAACCCTCTTTTAATGTTGTGAGCGGAAAAGTGGAAGAGACCATGCAACTGAGATGAGTTGTTATATTTTAAAAAAAATTAGAATCACAAACCAATGGAGTAGTTATTATTTTGAATATAAACACATTATTTATTTGTGTTTCCTGTATTTATCATAGTGTTGGTTTTCCAATTAAAAATATCAGTTCCCATGATATTTAATTTTTATATATCTGATTGTGAAATTGTGTGATTGTTGTGATAGAATCAGAGTGTTTTTCCAATCATAAGGACAAAATCCATTTGAAGTTGTGATATTTTTTATAAACACCCTAATTTAACCCTCTTAGGGTGTACTGTGGGACCTTAGGTTACAAAAAACTCAAATGATTTCCCCCCCACTAAAATCCAAAAAAACTTATTATAAATATTTAAAGAGATCACTAAGAACCATAAATCAAAACAAGATACCTCTCAAATATTTTTCTGCATTAGAAATACCAACCATATTAAAATTAAAATTAAAACTTATACATCATTTTATAAGAAAAAGGGTTTGATAAAACTTTATATCTTGAGATTTTAGTTGGGCACACCCGCTCACATTTAATTTCATACAATATATAAAGTTTATATAGAACATATTCCAAGTGTATGATTCAAACATGTGAAACCTCATCTCATTTTTCTCGAATTTTCACTAGAATATCAACAAACCTCACATCCAACCTAATATCCAATTTTAACCAATCAAATACGTTAAAATCATCATGAATATAATTAGTAAACTATGATATAAGAAAAATATCATTAATCTAATCTAATCAAGGTGGAATTATAACATGACATCCCCCATCAAAAACACATTCCAATACCTTAAAGGTACCGACTGAAATTAAACAAAAATTTATGATTGAGTATTAATTTTTTAATAATAATTTGATTAAAAATGAATATTATTACCAATGGGATGGGATAAAGTAGGTGGGGAAGAATAATTAAAAAAATTATAAAATTATAAATTTTTTTGAAATGTTATTGAATCCCATCAAAACCATAGTTAATGGAAATTAGAGTTCTGGTGGCTATCCATTTGGCCCAAAACCCACAATTAAGAGACTGATGGTTGGGTTTGAAGACCCAATAATCCCCCAAAAATATGTAATGGGTGTATAGAATCCCAGTATAATGATATGATCACCATATTGGGGTGGGGGTTAGTATTTTTGATGGATTTATCTTAATAAATATATCCTATTTACTCCTCCCATTTTGAGCGACAAACCCCTAATCCCCTTGGATTCATTCACCAAATAAACTGCTCACATATTTTATATTAATGGAATCACTTGATTATAGTTTCATGAGCTCTATATTTGAAAGGTTAACATAACACATTATTTTATTTGTTGTTACCCTTATCATCCAATGATGTGATACCCTAAATATGAAAATTTTAGGGTTTTGGTCAAGTTTTCTTTTCTTAAATGATAAAAAAGTAATCAGATTTAAATTTTGTATTAAATGTATTCATTTAATATGAGGTAGGTGTTACTTATAATTCTCCATCATTTTGTAGACTTGTTCATGTGTTGTAAAACTAAGTGCTTTGGTAAGAAGGCACGTTAAAATCATATTATGGATTATTATCTTGGTTTTTTATAATAGAATGAGTGAATCTAATATGAGTCACGATGGATTATTTTCACGAGTTGTAAATTGATATTAAATTTTTATGGAAATGGTATTTACTTAACTTAATAAACTAAAGTTAAATGTATAACAAAAAGGATGTTTCAATTATATATTATGACTATATAAATAGTGTATGATTGGGTGTGATAATATTTAATACTTCACTAAGAGTGGTGATACATCCTTGGGTTTTCAGCTATGTTTAGAAGGGTTCCTTGACTAAGTTGAGTTCATTAGGAATGGTAACTCACATACATAGATTAATATAATTCTAGGAGTCCTCCTCTATCCTCATACTTAATTGATTGTGATTTACATATATTATTTTTTAGTAGCCACACAATGAGTGGATTTTCAATGATAATGGAGTATATAAAGGCTAGTGATTGAATATTATAGTTATTTCACCATTGAAAATGAGACTTGTGAGAATAAATTTGAGTAATTGTATAAACCAAGGGTGGAATTTAGAGCTTATGAGAGATGACCTATCTACAGTTATAGGTAGTGGGTTTGTCAAATTTTAGGTATATTTTATGGACTTAATCATTAAAATTGATAGGCTATATACTAGTTTCTTATTATATATGTTATATAAAGGATGAGAGTTTTGAACTTTTCCTAACATGATTAAGATCTGAATTGAGGGGTCATGGTATGACTACTTATAGTGCAACAAGTTATTAGTTGATGTCTATGTCTTGGAAGTCCAAATAATTTTGATTATATTTATTATCATAAATGTAATTTTAATGAAATATTTTACAAATTTACCTGAAGGATAATAACAAAATCCATGATATTTGGTAATCAGTAAATAAATGGAAATAATTGTGAGACTTTTTATTTCAGTACATTTTTTGTTGTTGGGTTATTTCACCAACCTACTATCTGGAAGGTATCTCTATGGGCTGTTCAGTTTCACTAACTAACTATCAAGATGACTATCTCTAATATTGAAAAATCTATTATAGAGAATAGTGACTAGAGAAAAAATTATTATGCAAAGTATATTTTTTGGGGATTATTTCATATGGCTGGATATTATTATACCATCGATGAGGATAAGGAATATTTTGGGGATGGACATTTCATGTCTTATTTTAGGTTCACTATCGAGGAATGTTTTTCTAGAAAAGATCATTTTAGAGACTATAATTGTGGTTAGATACTAGTATTTTGATTCAAATACCAATGGTTTATCTTGAGAACAAATTCCATTAACATGTTATTAAAGTTTTATTCATGCATGATATCATGGGAATCTCTACTAAGGATAGACACTGATTACCCTCACTAGATATTGGTAGCTCAATCCTTATATTAATAGGACCTCCATTGGTGTTATAGGATACCTTCTTATAATTTTAAAATTTTAAAAGATGTGGAAATGAACATATGAGTTCTTTTTCTGGAGGATATTATCTGTTTGATCTTAATATCCTTCATGTGTTAGTGACCTTTTCATTTTGGAAAGATGGACCAATTATATACATGGAATTGATCTTTCCAACAGACATATATTGGATGAAGTAGTCATGCTAAAGTTTTAAGGATTCTTATAAAGTGTTTGGTGAATGAATGAATTTGAAATATAATTTTTGATACTTATTTATTTTATGTAAAACCTATATTTACATATATTTTTGGTTAAGTTAGGGTTCCCATTGGTGGTTTCCTACTATGTTATGTTCTCACACCTTTCACATGCAAATTAGTGAATGTCCATACATTATAGTTCAGATGTAGGTCATGTATAGTGCATCAGTATAAGGGATTGAGCATGAAATATATTGATGGTATTTAGAGATTGTATTGAGCTGACACTGAATTATTTTATAGAAGTTACTTCTTATTGTTTTTACATGTTCATTACAAGACACTCCCATTAAATTATTTTTCTCTAATACATGAATCATATTTTATTTCATCTGTTATTTTTTTATAAGACGAAATTTATGGTTTATCATGATTGGATAGAAACTATGATTTCATTCCTCATTGATAATTATGTCTATTATATATGGTTATGTAACTTATCCATTATTATGAGGTGAGTGAACTAATTATAAGAATTTCTAAATTAAATGCCTTCACACTAATGTATAAGGGAGTATCAAGATCAAACCCCCATGGATGTTCTATTTCATACAAAAGTCAAGGAATATTTTATGATTATTTAAATGATGAAGGTGAGTAGAAAATAATGTTTTTTTGAAAAAAATAAGAAAATAGAAAAAAATGGTAACATAAGAAAAATGATATTTTGAAAATTAATGGGATGATGTGGGGATGTTCATTAGGTTTTATTATAAAAATAACCCTTTAATTCCTCATATTATATACGAAATTTGTTAAACATGGAGATTCAATCATATGGTACCTTATTCGTCAAATAATGAACAATTACATTCATTAAAATTTAATCCCTTAGTCTAGTGATTATACTATTTTTACCAAAACCCTAAAAAAGTGGTAATGGGATCACCCAATAGTCATGGATTTTCTATAGTAATTCATTCAGTTTTCCCTAATTTTATCATTTTCTTTATGATATAACACAACTATTTAATTTGGAATTTTATTCAGTAAATTAATTATAAAATAAATGTAAAAAATAAAAATAATGTTAAACACATTATAATTATTTATTATAACACTCCCACCATCTCATTAAAACCCTAACACTCATTCTTTTAGTCTCTCATGACCATGGGAGGATGAAGGATTGAGAAAGTAACTCATCCATATCCATGAATACTATAATATAGATAATAATAAATAAAATGATAATAAATACAAAGGAGAAACAAAATAAATACACTTATAACTTTAGGGGGTTGAATCAGCAGAGTGGAAACACCTCCCCTCTATGAATAGTTTCAAATTCAAAGGGGAAACCATCTTTTTATAGGAAAAATTAATTACATAGTGTTTACCAAAGTATATTAAACATACTGTGGTCGACAATAGTTTTTTTTGGTTTTTTTCCTTTAGTAGGTAAGTTTCCTATGTCATCTAATGATCTTTCACACTATGTGTGTCGGTTGTTAAAATTACACAACATATGGCATAGAATTAAATTTCATGTTGTGTAATTTTCTCTCCAACCACTTCTAGAATAAACCTAAATAGTATGTACAATAGTCCAAAAAATATACACTACTAGATAGGGAACCTAGACATGTGCTCTATCAATTAGAGTCCCATATATTCCAAAAGTACATGAAACATTCTTATTAATTTCATGCTTTTTTGTTTTATTTTATGCTCTAAAACTTATTTGATGTGTGAATTCAACCATAAAAACATGAAATGTTAAAAAAACATAGAAATTATTCATTTGAGTCACATAAAAAGATTAATATGTTATTATTAAATTTTTAATCATTTTGTCAAACAGAAATAATATATATATATTGAGTGCATCAAACTACACCAAACCTAGTCATTTTATTTCCATTAAAGAAATAATCAATAAAAAATAAAAAATAATCCCTAATCTTATTATAATAGAATTAAATTTAATATAATTGTATATATAAATTCATAACCAAGATTTTTAAATGCACATAAATTATCTAATTCAAAGCATCCCAATATCTCCTCTTGAATAATTAAAATTCAAGACTCATATCCTTCATTAACATAATTTAATATTTTAATTAATATTCATTCCATATATGATATACCATTCCTAAAAATTAATTTCACTCATCACTCAAGATCATATAATTGGAGCTATACTCAATCTCATGTATATTCAATTTGTCCATATTCTTGTAAGTAATCAAAACATCCATAAAGATATTAACCCTAAAAATATAGAGGACTTCCATTAAGATTCAAATGAATTTGAGGCTAAGAGTTAGTGGGTAATTATTTTAAAAATTAAACTCAATTTATTGAAAAAGGACACTAAATTATTGAAGTATAAAGCATTATATTCAATAAAGTTAATTGAAAAAACTCTCCTTATCTAACTTCCTTTAAAATATAATCACCTCCTCTTCACACTTTCATTTAGGTTTTCAAAGCAAAGAATGAATATAATAAAATATTTTTTTCTTCTATTTTTAGACATTTTTTATATTATTGAGGAAATTACATAATCATAATGAATGATAGTTTGCGAACATTTCTCTTTAAATAACCAAGTATTTTTTTTCCATATACTAAATTCATGGCTCTCCCACCCAATGGTACGATGAATCAAAAAACTCCCACATTAATGATAAAATGAATAATCCGGAAATAATTACAAAAAATTAGGGTAGGTATGATAATTATATTTTTAATGCGGGTTCTTATCAAGACATTTCATGGTGTCTCTATGGTCTTTAAAAAAGTCCAAAAATATGGTAGGTATTAAGATCAAATGTTATTAAAATAAATAATTTGATTATATCGACCTCATTATTGTTATTTAAAATCATTATGATTTGATAGGAATGGAATGAAAGTTATTTTATTCATGCATATCCATAGATTATCTCAGAAAAATGGTATAAGAAATAGTATTTTAAAAAGGTTCAATGTACTACTTGAGAGTGGAAATAAAAATATATTATCCAATAAAGTCATGATATGAATAAAAATAATCAATCCAATAAATGAAAATTTCCATGAATTAAACTCAATAATTTGAATCATATTAATAATCATTCAAAACAACTTTAAAACTGGAATTAGTGTACAAATTTTAGAAGTTACAGTAATCTATTTATTATTTATAACAATTATTTTTCAAAAAATTCCTCCATTTGAAAAAAATATATTTTTTCTAATTAATTATGTATCCAAGATTATTCAAGGGGAAAATGAATAATGTAGTGTTGATTTAACCTCCCCTTACTTAATATTACACATGGAATCCTTATGTATCACCATGTGGGAGAAAATGGATACAAAATCACATGGTTCCAAAATAATGAAGCAATTATATAATTTTATTTAAAAAATAAATTTAAATATTATTACAAAATAAAACTCCCCTGTGGATGGATATTTCAAAAGGAAAATAATTTTATTAGGCTATGCCCCTAACTAGTAATGGAGAAGTTAGTGTGTGATGATTCTACAAGAAATAAGTGATTATGGTTGGATATGATGATAAATATATATTAAATATATGTTTCACATTGACTCATGTAAATAAATAAGTAAAAAATTAAATATAACAAGAAAATTATGTGTTAGAAACAGTCAGTTGTGGGCCTCGATAATATATGGAACTATTGGATCATGTATAGTATTAAGTGTATCTTTTGAAGTCCCAATTTGGGTTTCTATATTCTAATGATTGTCTTAAGTAGAGTTGTCATGAACAATTAGGTCTATTTCCACATCCAAGTTATTGAATGTGTAAATTAAAACCTCATTTGTGGTGGAAAAATAAATTCCTTGGGAAGATGATGGATATCAGTAATTACAAGGCCTGGGGTGGGGAGAATGTTTTTTCATAGCTATAGAAAGAACTATATCATAGTATCCTATCTCTATTCCAATAGTCTTGTAATATGATCCAACCATAATTCCATAGTATCCATCCATGAGTGGACCAAGGACTTTGTCGACAATACAGGTGGTGGTGGAGCTATGCATGGATCATATGTGGTTGTATTAGTGGGGGGTGGTGGATGGATGAAATAGTATGTGGAAGAAGAATATTGAATATATGGAAGTTGGGGTGGTGGTGAAAAATGAGGAGATGATGGGGGTACCAAATTAGTAGTACCCCTAGGGGCTTCATAGTCCTCAGTCTCCATAGTAGGTGCATAGAGATCTTATATAAAGACATAGATTATGAATAATAATAAATAAATTATGAAAATAAATTATCTAATTTTTTTTAAAATTAATTAATTAGTTATCAAATGAGTATAATTAAAAATAAAAATCATTTGAAAATAAAAGGTATGTTTTTTATGAAAAAATATTTTTATGAATGAAATGTTTTTTTATATTAATAAATTAAATCAATGAATATTGGTAAATTGTTTTAATAGAAATTTTATATTATTTACTTTATTAAATGTTGTAAAAATTCAACAAATATTTTTCTAATCATATGATAAGAATAAATCTATTTTTATGCTGAAAATGTATTTTTTATGAAATGTAGTTTTTTCCTTTACACCAATAAAATTAATTACGTCCATTTATATTTATTGAATTATATAAAATAATATATATATTTATAATTTGGAGGTTTAAATTTAGTAAATATTCCCATTTTATTTTCGATCGAAATGAATAGGAACCATGGTAAAATTTATCACCTCAGTTAAGGGTAAATCATATTAATCTACATTAAAAATAAGTGATAAGAGAATAAATATTCATAATAATTCTTATTATATTAAGTTAATAATACCCTTATAACCTTATTATTGAATTTTTTTAGTTTAATGGACACTTTTATTTGAAAATTATTTATAAATTATTTAAATCAAGGAATGTTACGAAATGATAGTCCCTTAGTTTTAAATATTCCTTATGTGTTAAAATAAGAATTAAAACATGTCATAAATAAATATTAATATTAAATTTGTGTATAATAAAATTATATTCATTATGAGAAATTATTTATAATTTTTTTTCATTATATAGTTACCACGAATGCTTACACATGGGCAAAATAGTATTTATTCAATTAAAGGAAAAATAAAATAAATAAATATGAAAATATTAAGAGTGATATAATTTTATATGTCATTGTGTTATATCAGTATTATAGGTGAATATTAAATATTAATATTGTGTTGAAATATTATCTTAAATTTATAACTTTTTCATTATGTCTTTTAAGTGAAATTAATGGAATAATGTCAAAATTGACAATAATGATATTCCATCAAAATAATATTTCATCAAATTATTAAAATTGGTAAAAATATTTAAATAAGATAAGGTGAATCTTATATAGTCTTAGCTATCATATATTGGAAATTTATGGTCCAATTGTCTCCTTTTAAGTAAAAATTATAACCCTTTAATATTCAGAAACCTGTCTCCTTTGTTAAAATTAAAAGTGGTTAAATGAGTGTTAATCAAAATGATAAGGCATAAAATGACACAAAAACTTGTCTAAATTATATTTCCTGTTAGGATTGAAATAATATAATACATTATTTTTTAGTAAATATCATTTGCGATGAATTTGGTTTGATAATGAATTTATTATAATATATGTTTTTGATAAATTCCAAAAAACTTCCCCTCATATCAATTATAAAAGGCCACCTCCACCCTTAATTTTTTACACCACATTGATCCTTATAACTCAAAAAAAATCTGAAAATTTACCTTATAAAATTACATATAAATACGATATAATTTCTTTTCTTCCTAAAATAGCAAACCTAGATCCCTTTAGAATAAATCAAAAGGATTTTTTTCAAAGAAGCGGTAATCACTTTTACTAATCAATTTCTTTTACACTCTTCTTTATATTTTATAAATATAATGTATGTATCATGAAATAAAACTTTTATTTACCTAAATATTATTAAAGATTATTATTGTTATTATAACACCATTATACACCCACCTTCTTATCAAATGATAAGTTAAGGTATCTCCCTTGTATACGTATGGATTACCATCTTTGCATAAAAATATTATTAATTTTTCATAAACATATTTTATCGATGGGTATTATGATGGGTTTAATATTTTTATATGATATCTATGACACAATTATACTTATGTAAATTTAATATCATGTCTACCTCATTATGATCCAATCATTTGAGAAATGATAATGTTTCTCGTGCATAGGCGTGGACTACCACCTCCACGAAGGGATATGATTCATTTTTCATTAATATTTTACTTGGATGTAATATGGGTGAATTTTATGAATATGCATGACATATATGAAATAATAATGTCCTTTTAAAGATTAAATAATATCTACATTTCTTTCCTTCCATATGTCAAAAAATGAAAACAACATTCACACAAACATACGACCTACCGTCTCCTTGAACGGTGTAATTAATTTTTATATCAATAAATTTTATTTCTGAACCTAAATATGTGTATAAAGAATATATATTAAATTTATATCATTATTAATATTCTTTATGTTATGTAATGATTATAAATGTACACGTACCAAAACTACCAAACTGAAATACTCACGATAAACAAAACAGTTAACACCCAAAAATGACGATTTTAATAATGAATTATTGATAAAGGGGTGTTGAAATATTATAAATGTATCATATATGAAATTATAAGTATTAAAATAATTTTATATAGAATTATAATAAATTAAATTTTATTATACCTAATGTTAGAGTGATTTATAATCAAGGAAAACGCAAGGTAAAGGTTTTATGTTACAATCTCATCGTTTAAGAGGATTATTTATGATTAAGTTTAAAATGATGAAATAATATGATCTAACTCTCATGAAACTAATTAATTATATTATACTAAAGTTATTTCATGAAAATACATGTTTTCCTTTCATTTCCCTCACATTAAGTACTGAAGATACCAATTTGTTTTTAAGGAAAATTAACTTCATTTTGATCTTAGGTCGAAAAACCTTTTTATTCCATATCCATGTTTTCTAGAAAGGTTTCAAATACTATTTTTATTATTATAATATTAATTTTAAAGTAATTTTTACATATCTTTGAATTATTTTAGAAAGGTTTTAAAGGCACATTATTCATTTTTTTTGAATGAGGTACTTTGTCAATTTTCTGAAAAAAGTATGGGCAAAATGATTTTTAACTTATAAAACATGAATGGATTTTCTTTACATCAGGAATAATTTATTATTTTATGATTCTTTTAAAAATTTTTAAGGTATTATTCAATCAAAATGTTTTACTTTTTAATTTCACTATTTTTAAACAAGCAATTTCAAAAATGGAAAGCTTGTTTTTCTCAAGAAAGTTTTAACGAACTTTTAAAGGAATTTATATTCATCAAAGACAAAAAACAATGATTTAACAAAAACATTACTAGGTATATGATCTAATGATACCATAATTATTCATCCTATAAATTTATTATGTTTATTATTAAATGATATATTTGAAACCCATTTATTTTTTATGTGTTATGCTATGTTGCAATGTTTATAAAACCCATTACTTTTCCATGGGTTATTATATGATAAAATTTTTATGTAACCAATTTATTTTCAGAAGTTCCAATATAATGAATTCTTTATGATCTTGTGGAACAAATATATATGATTTTCAATATATAATAGGTGTAACCTATATCTCCCTCTAATACATTGGGTAAATTTTTACATATCCTAAGATAAATAGGATTGGAATTTGGAGTGAATGTAGTTCAATAAGGGAATATTTACACTATGAAAGTCTTGTTTAATGTCCTGGACCTGTATGCCACCCGAAATGGTGCACCAAGCTTGAGAAATTACAATGTGGTGTCAGAGGAGGATTTTTTCTTTTCCAGTTTTACTTACTATTTGGAGACATTAGACTTGGATAAGAAGGAATTGAGATTAGGTAATAAACTATGACTGAGAGTAGCTACCCCATGTATAGGGAAAATCCATGTTTCCTCAAATTGAGTTCTAATTTTATGGATTTTCACTATTATAGTTCATTTGATTTCAATATTGGGTGAAGAAACATGATTTCAGTTATTACGATTGATTCAATTGCGGGTTCTATTTCAGTTTCACCCTGATGAGACGAGGGTGTTCTATCTCATGAATCATATAAGAACTTGTTTAAATCACATGCCATGCATTATTCCATGCCATCTAAGATTCATTATATATTGCATTTTGTTGTGATAGTTGATGTGATAGTTGTGCCTGCTGTTGTGTTAGTTGGGTGTAGTAGATAAAGGCGTGAGGTCATATTTCAATTCATAAAGTGTATGGGACCCTATGAATTGTGAAATGATACACTGGTGAAATGTAAATTCTAAATGAACTTTTTACATCTACAGTTGAGTGGAAACCATGTTTTGGGTTCCTATGGTGTTATGGGCCCCCATGGATTCACTAATTGGTAAACCCCTGGTTTAATTTACTATCTAAATTGAATGTGAAATGGAAATGGAAAATTGAATAGTGGATAGAGACTTGTCCTAGACCCAACTTATGCGTGGGAGAGAGGCATTGTTTCTAGTGGTTTGTTGGATGTTCTTTATACAGTCCTGGATTTATGAGTAGGTAGTGGATTGGATTTATTTTTAGGAGGGGTTTTGAACTATCCTAAAATTTTGATCTTTGTTCCTTGATGTTGTTATTTTCAAAGG
Source organism: Viscum album (assembly GCA_963277665.1). Taxonomy (NCBI): domain Eukaryota; kingdom Viridiplantae; phylum Streptophyta; class Magnoliopsida; order Santalales; family Viscaceae; genus Viscum; species Viscum album. The sequence goes on from OY728123.1 coordinate 656,186,693, forward strand.
TGTGCATTTGACATTGTAGAGACATGTCACCATGATGACCTCTAGTGGTACTCCCTGATGGTGGTGATGACCATACATCAGATATGGTGTCCCACAGAATACCTATTTATCCTCCTATAGTTCCAACTGCGGAACCAGAGGCTATTCCAGACATAGGTGTTGAGGTATAATTCTGTGATGGTTTCTTTCGCTATATGAAGGCTTTCTTGGGAGCACCACAACTAGCCTTGACTATGGCTGAACTGACATGGGTGTTCCAATAGAAGTATCCTTCTATGTTTTCTGGTGATGGAGGACCACAGGCTGAAGATGTATGGATAGAGACCACATTAGTAATTTTCATGCATATGGCAATGCCTCCGAAGTGGAGGGTCAAGCTCACGACATATACACTACATGGAGAAGAAAAGCACTGGTGCGATGTTTTGAACTTGGATGATGGGATGCATGATATGGGTTTTAATGAGTTCCAAACCTACTTCTATGACTACTTTTACCCTACTACTCTGCGAGATGAGAGAACTAGTGAGTTTATAGATCTGGAGGAGGGTACAATGACAGTTATGGAATACTCAGCACGCTTTGCAGTGCTGCAATGTTTTGCGCTGATGTATCTTACTGACGAGCTGTTGAGAATGATGAAATTGGAGAAAGTTCTCAAATATTCAATCAAAGTTTTGGTCAATATGTTTATGTTTTCATCTATTATTGGGATTGGGAATCAAGCACTGATTATAGAGAAGAACCTAAGGGAATCCAGGGGTACAAAACATGGGAGTTCTGTTTCTCACCCTAGTGGATCTGCGTCTTCAGGAAGGAAGCGCTATTTCGAGGCTTCCCATAATGTGAGTTCTTGTCAGGATGTGGGTGAAGATATCTTGGTGTTTTTACATTAGTGTAGTAGGTGTGGCCACACGAAAAATCAATGCGACTGCGACCCAGTCGAGTGCTGAGCTTACGACAGGATGGGGCACATACAACAGTTTTGCATAAACTTCCCTCTAGCTGTGAGTTGTAGGGGGTCATCCCCAACATCGAGTTCAGGAGAAAGATCTTTAACTTCACATCAGGCTGGGAGATGATGTAGTGCGGGGAAGTAAGGCCAGGGTAGTGGTGGTCATGGCTAGGGTATCTATACATTGGGTTCTTAGAGACAATAGGGTATATCATCTCAAGGTAGCCAGGTTGGGTTGTAGGGATATGGTATATTCTAGACATATGAAGTGCAACAGGCCAAATAGAAGAAGGACCCCATACAATCTACAGTGAGAGGCATGATCTTAGTATCTTCTACTATTGCATCTTCACTTTCCGATATTGGTGCCTCTCACAGTTTTATCTCTGCATGAGGGGTAAAAAGCCTTGGGCTTGTGGTTTTTTTATGAGGGTGTTTTGATTCTAGAAACATAGTTGGGAGTTAGAAAGGGTGATATATTTCAGTTAATGGAGTGTCCCCTTGAGGTTGGTGGGTGACACTTCCTATGGAGTTTATATTTCCTCAAGATAATAGGGTTTGATCTCATTCTTCTAATGGACTGGATTGTTTCTTATCATGCGTACATTGACATCTATCATTGGAGGGTGACTTTCACATCACCAAAGGGAACAATGTTTATTAAAAAGGGGGAATGAGATGTCCAAGCAAGAAGATATGGAACTGAGCATCATGGTATTGGTGGGTTGAAAGCCCATATTACTAGTTTGTATATGGATGATTAAGTAGTGGGTTTAGAAAACTTTTCTCTAGCGATTGAGTGCTTCAGGGTTCTCTTTATTGATTACTTTTCTAGTTTACCTACTGATAGAGAGGTGTATTTCTCCATCGATCTAGTGCCAGGAGCTTCACCAGTATCCATTCCTCCTTACATGATGTCTATAAATGTGTTTCAAGATCTCAAGAGGTAGCTAGAGGATTTAGAGGAAAAGGGGTTTGTCTGACCCTGTACTTCTCCATGGGGTTCGCTGGTTCTTTTTGTGAAAAAGGTGGACAAAACTCTTAGGCTATGCATGGATTATCAGAAACTGAACTAGATGATGGTTAAAACCCGGTATCCCTTGCCACCTATTGATGACATGTTTGATCCCCTTTGTAGAGATCAAGTGTTCTCAAAGATTGAATTGAGGTTAGGATATCACCAGTTGCGTGTTAGAAATGTAGACATACCTCATACAACATTTCGTAGATGGTATGGGTTATATTAGTATCTGGTTATGTCATTCGGTCTCAAGAATACGCCAACAGTTTTCATGGCTCTGATGAACTGAGTGTTCTATACTTACATAGATTTTTTTGTGGTGGTTTTCATGGATATTTTCTCGGTGTATTCTCAAAATAGACACGACCATGAAAACCATATTGAGATACTTCTAAATAAACTGAGGGAGAATCTGTTATATGCTAAGATCATAAAATGCCACTTTTGGATGGATCGTATTCACTTACTGGGTCACATCATCTCAGAGACCGGACTGTCAGTGGACCCAGAGAATGTGACAGTTCTAGTTTCTTGAGAACAACCCAAGAATGTTTTTGAAATACATTGTTTCTCGGGGATATCTGGCTACTACAGACGTTTTATAGAGGACTTATCATGCTTAGAAACACCATTGACGGGCTTAACTAAGAATGGTGTGAAGTTAGTGTGGTTAGAATCTTCTGAGACAACCTTTCAAGAGATGAAAGAGAGATTGACATCAACACTAGTCCTGATACTTCCAGAGTAGGGCTAGAGTTACACAGTGTACTGTGACGCTTCAGGTATTGGGTTGGGGGAAGTGATAATACATGGAGATCGAGTAGTGGTGTATGGGTCTCAGTAGTTGAGGCCTCACGAGAGGAATTTCCCTATGTACGGTCTCGAGCTAGTTGCTTTTGTTATTGCGTTGGGTTATTTGTGGGACTATTTACTGGGAGATCATTTTGTGGTGTAAACAGACCACAAAATCCTCATGTTTATCTTTATGCACTATGATTTGAATTTTAGGAAGTGAAGGTGGGTGGAGTACCTATAGTCCTTTGACTTTTATTTTTTCTAGATTCCTGGTAAGGGCAATGTAGTAGTCGATCCACTGAGTAGGAGGACTCAGATACTGGCAGTGCTACAGGACAGTAGCGAGTGGCAGTTTATGGTGTTATTTCTAGAGATTCATGTGGAGCTACATGAAAAACATGGGAAAACGTTTATTTCATCCTTAGCTGTTACGTCTATTATTTTAGATAGAGTTAGGATGAGGCAACTTTCAGATTCAGTTGACATAGTTCTATGCGAAGGTGTAACAGATGAGGACCCTCTTCCTAGTTGGGCGGTATGTGATGATGAGTTCATAAATATCCATGGACATGTCTGGGTTCTAGTGGACATATGTGAGGAGTTTATGTGAGAGTTTCATGCTTCATCTTGGTCTATGCATCTTGGGGTCACCATGATGTACCATCACATGCGATGTCAGTACTGGTGGCCGGAAATAAAGAGAGGGGTAGCTAGTTTTGTTACTAGATGTTCCACCTGTCAGCAGGTGAAGGCAGAACTTCAATGACCAGCTGGGCTTGTATAGCAGTTATCCATTCTAGAGTAGAAATGGGATGATGTCATGATGGATTTTGTGACTGGTTCTCTGAGGTCTTCTCTAGGTAATGATTCTATGTGGGTTGTTGTTGATAGGATTACGAAGGTTGCACATTTTTTTGATGATCAAGGAGTCCTTCAGTGTTGATGATCTTTGAAAGTTGTACATATGATAGGTGGTTCAACTTCATAAGTCCCCACACACTATCATTTCAGATAGGGACGCCTGATTTACATGTCATTTCTAGAAGAGTTTTCAAGGGGTGATGTGCACACATGTGATTCTAGGCATAACATACAATGCTCAGACTGATGGCCAGTTAGGGCATACAATACAGGTTCTAGAGGATAGGCTTCCGGCATGCAACCAAGATTTTTGGGGCTCTTAGAAGAAGAACATTCCCCTGGTTGAGTTTTCCTAAAATAATAGTTATCAGGAGAAGATGCAGATGGAACCATATTAGGCTTTATATGGTAGGCCATTCCAATCTCCAATGTGATAGTTAGAGGTAGGGGGAATCTTTACTGGCATCACATCTCATGTATGAGACTTCTTAGCAGGTCCAGTTGATTCAGAAGTGGATGTCTACTGCACAATCTCATAAAAAATCATACACCAATCTCTGTAGATGACCTCTAGAGTTTGGGGGTTGGGGATTAGGTTTTCTTACGTATTTCACCAAGGCTAGGAAACAGGGAGAAAAAGATACATGGTAAAACTTCACTGAGTTATGTCAGGCCTTTAGAGATTCTAGAGTGAGGTGGGTCAGTTTTTTATAATTTGGAGTTACCTTAGAGGTAGCAAGCCATGGACCGTGTATTCCACATATATCAGCTGTGCCGCTATCACTCAGACTCTTCTCACATTTTTCAGCCTCAGGAGGTTGAGTTGCAGGTTGATGCGTCCTTTAAGAAGCATCTGATTCGTATCGTTGACAAAATCACGAAGGTTCTTCGAGTCTAGTCAATTATTCTAGTATGGGTGTTATGGTAGCATGTGTTTTTAAAGGACGAGACATGGGAGAGGGAGGCCGATGTACTTGATCAGTGGCCAAATTTTTTCTCAAACGAATCTTGACCACCCTTTGGAGAAACATTTAGGGACGAATTGTTATAAGGGGGTAGATTTTTAGTACTTGGGTTTGTTTTGTAAAAGGTACATATCCATTTAGTTTTGGTTTAAATTACTTGTTATGGCCTTATGTGGATGGTTAACTTGATAACATGTGTTTTGGAGGTTTTTGGGGCATGTTCAAAGGCTGGAACCATGTTTTGGGCTGAAAATGACCTAGTGCAAGGTTAGGGAAAATCGTGCAAGAGGTCTAAAGAACTACAGGTTTTGGATATAGAGGTTCTGCATGGTTATCAAATTGTTAGTCAAACCATGTGGGGTAACTGTGCAAAGAACCCCTCTTAGGTAGTGAGGTGCACACAGTTTCCGCATGGTTAGGGAAGTTGTGTGGGTAAACCGGGTGACCCTTAATGTGTGTTTTTTTAATTTTAAATTAAAATTTAATTTACCTTTTTAAACCCATTTTGGGTTTTCTTATGCCATGCAAAAAAATATCACCTTGGAGCTCTCATTTTGCGCCAAAGATTGGTTTTGAGCCTGATCTTCCGTCTGACTTCTGTTTTGATCACTTATCATCTCTACGGATCTGCATCGGTTAGAGCTACACTCCTTTTTAGTCATTATTGATTCTTACAAACAACAAATATTATATTTTAAATTAGGATCTTATTCCCTAATATTCCATTATTTTTCCATTATTCATATTTCTTCCAAGACAAGATGAATTAGGACACGAAACTGGATGAGTAGTCTACTACTGAGGAGAGGTAGGTGGTCTATACATTCATTTGGTTTTTCTAGGTATTTTTCGAGCGTTCATACAAAATTGTTTCCATTAGAATTTCTGGAGAGTTCTCATTATTGAGTGGGTAGCTTTTAGTAGCTGTAGTTGGAAATTGTGATGTTTACCATGGGTTCCATTTAGGTTTATTGGAACCCATTGCTCATTTCCAGGTCATTGAGGGGTGTTCCTTTTTGGTTTAGCTTGTTTATTCCTATTTAAACCACCGAAGGGGTGTCTTATTGTGCTTTCCTAGTTATAGGATGCCCTTAGATTCCATGATATCTTGAGTATCTTTCTTAGGAGATGTACTACATCCTTTATTACTGATATCTTGTGATTCCATACCTATTGTGATAGCATAGCTTAAATGGAATGTTTTTATATGGGTGGGTATACCTATATGTAAATAACTAATGTCATGTTAAATGGATTATATAGATGGGTAGGACCATATTCTTAGTAAATGATAAATAGATTTCATGAGTGGGTATACTCATGGCTTGTGCATGTTAATGTGAGTGGGTATACTCACATGTTTATAAATGTTTAATTTGAATGATTGAATGCTTTATTGAATGGTTTGATAGATGCCTTGGACTGCTCTCCTTGGATCTGGAATGTAGTACTTGATGCATTGGGTTGACTCTACCCCTAGGATCTTGATTCCGTGGGATGCCTCGGGCCATGCAACCCTGTGGATCTGGGTTTTTTGGGCTTGCATAGGACTTTCTATTTCCATGCTCCTAGGGCCCAACTAGCACCTAACTGATTTTCCACCAAGGATTCCCATGGGACTTGATGGGATGCCTTGAACATGGACCTTGGATCCGGAAATCCATGGTCTAGAATTAGTTACTCGGATTCCTAGGTCTAATGACACCTTGGATCTTGCCCTTGAGGGATACACTTTACAATATGGCGTGGTCATGGGATACTTGACAACTCTATACAGCGTGGATATGGTTATATGATACAGATGGATGTATGGAGTGGCTGTGTGACTTGCTTGATTACTTGGTTATAACTTCCTTTTTAGGAGCTGACTCTCTTTTGCAGGTAGCCTTGAGGGATGTTTAGTTTTACTTTACAGTAGAGTTATTCCATGGGCATATGCACTTACTTACTAGTTGTTTACACTTGCTTGCACATTTGTAGAATTTTTGTTAGAACTGTATAGACCTAAATGGTTTCCTATTGGTAGATTTATCTCCCACCCTATTTGGGCCTCCTTGGGGACCAAAATAGATTATATGGTTGCAGGTGACGATAATGGAAAGTTTCCTATTACAAGTTGTTGGTTGTGGATTTGGAGCAGCGGAGCATAGGACCAATCTAAGGTTTGTGATTCTAGGATATCGTTTTGTATTTTTTTGCTTTTGGCATACTTGTATTATATTTAAATTTACCTTTCTTGCAGTTTTCTAGATACATGTTCCATATGAATCATTTTTTTATATGAAATACTTTTGGTTATTGTTACATACTCTTGTATTCTTATATTCCTTTCAATTGTTTTCTATTAATTTTACTTATTTTATTGTATACATTTGACTTCTAATGTGATACTCTGGTAATGTGGTAACATTCTCCCCACTGACTCACCTAGGACATCATTGCTAGTCGGCAGCCTCTAGAATTTTGGGAGATACACTTAAGGCCTTATAACCAACCGGGCCCGGGGCACCATTTCGAGTGGCATTTGGGTCAGAGATGTTATAGTCTTGGGGGTGAATATGAACTACTATAATAGTTTAGGGAGTAAAATCATTCCATTATAATAGGCTTGGAAATGATCCCTGACTACTAAATAAATTATTTTCAATGCTTATATGTTTTACACAAATCAATGCCTTATGAATATGTTAGTATTTAATTGTTCATGTTCTTTATTCTTTTATGATTCATGTCTTGTAATTTTTCATGATTTTTTCAACAACTCAATATATTTATTTGTGATATATAGGGTGTGGTTTTAAAATGATAAAATCATGTATTCATACCCCTTTTCTCATTTCATGCTTATATTTTCATTGATATCTCCCTTGTTTATGCTTATTGTGCATTTGAGATCTTCTTTTTCTTATGTTCCCTTCCCCAGGTTATGAAGAATGGAATTAAGTGTGATATATATAAAAATGATCCCAGTTATGAAGATCTAGGTGAGTGAAAATTTATAACTATTATGAACTAGTTTTTTATGTTTCCAAGTTTCCAAAGATACATGAACTACATGATCTTGGTGTGGACTTTTATGTTATTTTAAGTATATTCATCTATTTAGATGTGCTATCTATGTATAAAAATCATGGGATGCTATAGTTGTTATCAAAGAAAGGTTTAGTTATCCTTTGGAAAATATAATGAGAAAAATTTAGTGAGAACCCAATGGATAAGTATAAGTATAAGATAAAATCATAATGTTTTGGTAACTATCATGAATGACTTAGGTTTAAAATAAGGTCTTATCGAATATAGTTTCAAGATACAGAAATCATATAAATTAATTTTCATCATTATTTGGTTTTTCACTTTGATTACTATTTCTCACATAATGATTTTTTGTTTTAGTACCTTACTGGATCCCAAATGAGTTATTTTAATACTGAATTCAATGGATAGTAAAATTATTTTCCTCCAAATAAACACAATGCTATGGGAGATGGAATGAATTTTTTTCTTCCCACAAATATTTCTCACGATATGAATCCTGTTAATTTTTAAATGAAAAAATGAGGGCACAACATTCTGTTGAGTTCTTAATGTGGAATTTCACACCTTCTCTTAGCGTGTCCAATGTACCACTAATTTCTAAGAAATAGATCAGTTCCATTAAAAATATACTTTCCATTATTTATTTCTCAGATCATGAGAAAGATATTAAGGATGTTTTTCATTTGGAAGGTGAAGAAAATTTGCATAAGAATCTTAGAAAGAACATTAGTGAAAAATAATACGTAAAACCTATGAAGTGGGATTAATTTAAAAGATTATTTTTGATCACTAAATTCCTTGTAGAATTCATATGAAAATGGATAAATAATTCATTTTGTTAAAGTAGATGGATGATGAATCTATTGTTAACTATGTGGGAAATTTTATAAGACATTCAAGGTACACTTCTAGTATTATCGTCCAACTTGAAAGTAAGGATAATCGATTCCTCACAGATTAAAACCAAGTATCCAAAGAGAATTACCCAAAGGTAAAATAATATATATAAAGAAATCATACCATGTTATATCAAGGTGAATATAGATATTGTAGTCACCCATCGATCTCATGGTTTTGATAAGAATAGAAAAATATAATTCAAATGAAATTTTAAAAACCATAGGGTGAAAAAGATGTGCATTATTTTATGATCAATGTTTAGAAGGAAATATGGGAGGAATTGTCTTAAGGGAACATGTAAATACTTAATGTGTGGAAAGGATGGTCACTGGGCAATAAATTTCTGAAGTGATGGGAAAAAATTAGCTAATGATGAAAATAAAGAGAATTACTAATATAATTCACCACCCATTCTTCAATGTTTTGAATGTATGGAGTTTAATAATTATACGAACTCATGCTCAAATTCTAAGGCTAAGTATTATAATTACAATATAAAAAAACTACTAATTCTAGATAAAAATTAAAATCTCTGGAGATCATTATTTTTTTATGAGAGGCATGATAAAAATGCAGTGAAAGGTGTAATTAATATACACTATAACTTCTATTGTCTCTATTCATTCAAGATCTACCAACTATTTTATATCTAAATAATTTTCTAATATTATCATATTAACAAATATAAAATTATATTTTAGTTAGCAGTAAGGCCCCTAATGGTACGATTATCATATCCTAATTCAATGATTCTTTTATAGAAAAATATTGTTGGAATGTGTTTCCTAAAAATATTGTTATTATTCTGCTTGTTGAATTAGATGTAATTTTGGGCATGTTTTAACATTATTTACATATGGAACATAGACATTTTTGAGGAGGGTATGTTACATTTGATATTCCAAGTTTGATCCTCATTATGGATTTCATCAGTTTGGGGTCAATAAGGAGGATACACCGAAGAAAACATTACATAAAAGGTATTTAAACTATTAAATTATAGTGATTCCATTTAGTCTTAATAATTTCCTCATCATCTTCATGGATTTAATTAATTGAGTCATTATAAATTTCCATGATAAGTTTGTGGTTTCCTTTACAGATGATATTTTAATTTATTCAAAGAAAATGGAGGCATATGAAGATCATTTGAGAATTATACTAAATTATCTATGGAATTATATGCTTTATGAACAATTTACCAAGTGTTAATTTTGGATTTATAATGTTTAATTCTTGGGTAATATAATCTCAAGTGAGGGTTTACTAGTAGACCCATCAAAGATAGAATTTATTGAACATTGGTCCAAACCAACCGCTGTGACTAAGATTCATAGTTTTCTTGGTTTGGTAGTATATTATCAGAACTTTGTGGACAATGTTTCATGGTTATCAAATCAAACCACTAAGATAAATTATTAAGGAGAAAATTTCATTTAGATCGATGATTGTGAAGAATGTTTTAAGGAATTGAGGATAAGGAATGTTTGTACACCAATACCTACACTACCCTTCAGTGGAGAAGGGTTAGTAATCTATAGAGATTTATCAAAAAGGGACTAATATGTGTCCTCTTGTGGAATAATATGGTTATATATTATGCCTCATGAAAATTTAATGTCAATGATAGAAATTACCCAAATCATTATTTTGAGTTACCTATAGTAATTGTTTACTTAAATAAATAGAGGAATTATCTCTATGGAGAAATGTTTTACATATATACTAATAAAAATAGTTTAAAGTATATTTTTACTCAAAAAGATATGAACATGTTCCAAAGAAGATGGTGAGAGATGATTAAAGATTATAATTTCTCATTACATTACCGCCTTGACAAATTAAACTAGGTGGAATATTCTCTTAGTCAAAAAGATCACTCTACCTTGTCTATAATGAGGATCATAGAATATTATATATTTCTTAACATGCGAAGGATAGATTTTTACATATTTTATGAAGTAGAGAAATATTGTCTTTCTTAAATGAGTGTTCAAACATCTATCGAAGTAAATATTAAAGAGGTACAAAATAAAGATATAGAAATTAAATATGGTAAGAAATATTACAGTGTTTATCCCTGATTTTGTGGAAAAATAAGTTTTCGGAACCATGTATGTGTCCCTTCAGTATCATATTTGAAGGATTTGATGAATGAAGAATGTAGTTCTTAATTATCTATTCATCATGGAAGTATGAACATGTATTGAGATTTGAAAGACTATTTTTTGGATGAAATGTAGAGAGATATTAAAAATTATTTTTCCTTATGATTGGTATATCTATAAGTTAAGGATAAGAGATATAAGTCTAAGGGATATTAAAACCATTATCTATACCATAATGTAAATGGTAAAACATCACTAAAGATTTTGTTATCATAAATCCCAAAACATATAACGACCATAATTCTATTTGGTTCATAGTCGATATACTTATGAAGTTATCACACTTTATTGTTATTAGATTATATTTTTCTCTAGGTCAACTAAGTTGGAATATATTAAGGAAGTGGTAATATTAAATGGTATACCACTGTAAATTATTTCCGAATGATATGAAGGGTTTAACTCAATGATTTGGAGAATTATTATGTAGGATGTAGATATAAAGTAACTTTTCAGAACTATATATCATTCTTATATATTTGTTCAGTTTGATAGGACAATTCAAAGTCTAAAATACATATTTAGAGATTACTCTATGTATTTTAAAGTTGATTTGGATCAATATCTTCCTTTGGTGGAATTTTCTTACAATAATAACTTTCCCTCCAGTATTAAAATGGATCCTTATGAGGCCCTAAATAGTAGGATGTTATAAACTTCAAAAATGATAAAATGGACTTTGATAAAGAAATATATTGAGGCATGATATACCTGAGGAATTGATAAAGAATTTTAGAGCCATTCAAAATCACATTTGAGTATCATAGAGCTGAAAATACTATCATCTATTTGTATTAGATTGATTAATTTCAAGTGTCAAATTCATTTTAATGGAGGTATAATGTAACATCATGATATTTTAATGAAAATTTTCTCTTTAAGTAGTTTTATTTCTTCGATAGCTTGGGTTACACACTACAATGAGTTCAGAGAAACCACACATCATTATTAAAATTTTATGTTTCAGTTATAAAATATCCATTGGATTGGACTTTATGAATAATAATAAAAAAATCATGAAAAAAGGTCTAAAATTTTATAAAATTAATTTAATAGTTATCAAATGGTTATAATTAGAAAGAAAAATTATTTGAAAATAAAGGTGATGTTTTTTTCTCAAAAATTATTTTTATGCGTGTAATATATTTTTATATTAATTAATTAAATCAATCTCTATTGGTGAAAAATATTAACTATATTTATATATTATTTAATTCAAAAAGTGTTTTAAACATTAAAAAAATATATTTCTTAATCATAGGATAATAATATATCCATTTTTATTCGTAAAAGTAATTTTATTCTAAAAAATGTTTGTCTCATTTTTCAAACTTAAAATTATTTTCAGCCACTTATAGTTATTGAATTAGAAAAAATAAACTAATTATTTTGAATTATGAGGCTAAAATTTGGTAAATATTCCCCTTTTATTTTTGATCAATATGAACAGTAACTGTGGAAATATTTATATCCTCGATAAAGGGTAAATCAGGTTAATCCGGATTAAAATTAAGTGATAAAGACATAATTTTATCTTTATAATTATTATAGGATAATTATAATTATAACCTTGTCACATTATTCAATTAATTTATTAGTTTAGTGGAAATTTCTTTTATAAAAATGTTTTTTATTTTATTAAAAGCATAGAAAGTTATAAAATATCACTCTCTTCATTTTAAATATCCTTTATGTGTTCAGCATTAGGGAAAAAATAGTTATGAATGAATATTAATAGTAATTTTGTTCATAATGAAATTAATTTCCTGATTTTCATTTATTTATAATTTTTAGATATTATATATATACATTAAATTCTTACACAATTCCAAAAAATATTTATTCAATTAATCGGAAAAAAATAATGATTTTGAAAATATTAAAATTTATATAAGTTGAGAAAGTTATAGAGTTACATGAATTTTTACATGAATATAAAATCTTATTACTATGATAAAAAATTCTTTTTGAATTAAAATTTTTATGTATTTGGAGTCCAATTAAATAAATAGTGTCAAAATTGACAATAATTATATTTTATAAAAATAATATTTTTAGTAAATCATTTAAAATTAATTAAAATCTTGAAATAAAACAATTTGAAAATTATACGGTATAAAAATTCATAAATTTTCCATTTTTGGACAATTTTAACCTTCTATGAAAAATTACAACCCTTTATTTTTGAAAAAGTTATTTCATAATAAAAATTAAAATTGGTTAACTAAGGGTTAATCAAAATGATATGACATAAAGTGAAACCAAAAAATTTATAAATTATATTGGATTTTGGGATTGAAACAAAATCCTACCTTATATTCTAATCCATCACCATTTTTAGGTTTTTTATTGATAATGAATTTATAATTATATAATCCTTTGAAAAAATCTAAAAGTGTTTATAATCTCAATTATAAAAGGGAACCTACTACCTCACTTATTTAAACAAAATTGAGTCGTTCATCTAAACTAAAATATTCCAATTTATATTCTGAACTTACCTTGACACATTATAGTGGTTTTTGTCTTCCTAATGTACCAACCCTATAGTTCTTTAGTGGAGATCAGAATTTGTCATTTTAAAGAAGAAGTAATCACCTTGACCGATCAGTTTTTCTTTTTTACTCTTTTTTACCTCCAATAAATCTATGTTATGTATCAAAGAATAATAACTTTATTATCCTAAATATTCTAAAAAGTTATCATGATTATTAAAACACTATAATACACCATCCTTCCAATTAAATGAGATGTGAAAGTGCTGCACATGTATATATACGACTTACCGTCTCCAAGTGGGGATAAAATTCATTTTTCATCACCATATTTTATAGATGGGTATTATTATATGTTTAATATTTATATATGATAGTAAAGAAAAAATTATACTTATGGAATGACTATATCATATCTACTTACTTTCTATCCAATCCTTTGGAATATAATAGCATCGCCCCTGCGTAAGTGTGGACAACCACCTCCACGAAGCGATGTGATTCATTTTTCATTAATAATTTACTTGAATAGAAATGAGTGTGAATTTGATGAATATATATTATATATTTGATATAATAATAATATTTTAATGTTGTTTTAATATTTATCATTCGTTTATTCGATCATTTGAAAAATGAAAATAGTGTTCACGCATACATATGACCTACCAACTCTATGAACGATGAAATTAATTTTTCCATATATAGATTTTAGGGTTGATTATAAATATGTCTATAATAAATATATATTATATATAAAATTATTAATACTATTTAAGTGATGTAACCGAGATAAACATACATGTACTTGAACTAATGAACTAAAATACTCCTGATAAAGAAAACTGTTAAGACTCATAAATGATGATTTTAATGTGGAATTATTTATAAAAGGTTTTTTGAAATGTTATAGGGATATTATTTGATATTATAAGTATTAAAATGACTCTATTTAATAATTATAATAAATTAAAATTTATTAAATGTGGGGTTAGAGTAATTTTGAAGCAAGGATAACTTGAGGTAAGGGTTTTATGTTACAATCTCATTCTTTATCAAGATTATTTATGATTAATTTTAAAATAATTAAATATTATGATCTATCTCTAAAGATACTCATAGAGTTTATTATACTCTTTTTATTTATTGAAAATACAAATTTTCATTTAATTTAACTCACCTTAGGTTCTCATGGTATGGGAAAAAAATGGAATTCATTTCTCTCTTCGGTCGAAAAACAATTTTCTTCTATATACATGTTTTATGAAAATGTTCTAAAGAATGTTTTAAAAATTATACTATGATATTTTAAATTCATTGTTAACTATATTTTATTTTGGAGAAAATATTTTCAAATAAACCTTATTTTTATTTTCTAAATTAAATACATTTTGAATTTTCTAACAAAAGTGTAATAGGAATATATTTTTCAAACTTATATGGCATGAATGATTTTTCCCACCATAATGACAAATTTTTTATTTTAAGCTTCCATTATAGTTATACAGTGTTATTTTAAAAGAAATTATTTTTTTTATAATTGCACATTTTTTTAGTTTAGTGATTTTAAAAATGGAAATATATTTTCCTCAAGAATGTTTTCATGAATCTTTAATGATATTTCTACTCATGAAAGACAAAGAGCCTTGATTTCAACTTTTCTTTATTGAGGATATGAACCAATTATACCAACATTATTCTTTCCCTGGATGTTTTATGTTTATTATGATAATATTTCATTAAAATCTATTTCTTTTCCATGGGATATGCTATGATTAAATGATGAAATTTTTATGAAACCTGTGTCTTTTTCATGGGTTATTTTATGATGAAATGTTTATAAAACACATTTAATTTCCTGGGATCTTATTTGATGAATTATATATGATATAATGGGACATATATGTATTATTTTCATCATGTGATGTGTGGAAACTATATGTCACTCTAATTAACTATGTAATTATTTATATCTCATGAGATAAATAAGACTATAATGAGGAGTGAAACCAATTCCATAATGGACTATGTTCACTCTTATAGTCTTTCTAGCGAACCTTAACTACTTCAATGGTTTGGGGTGTGAACCCATTTCTATATGAAATCCTTGTAAATGAGTCTTGAATACTAAAGAAATGATTTTATATTCTTATTTTAATTCCAAAAATCAATATCTCATGCATATATTAAGCTTTAATAGTTCATGTTGTTTTATTCCTTTATGATTATTGTATTATAAACTACCCATATTTTTTCCACGACTCAAGATTATGATCTATGATATTCAGGGAATGTTTTTTTAAATGTTAATATTATATTATTATTCTATTATTCTCATGTCATGCCTATATAATCATCGATATCTCCCTTTAATAACCTTTTTTGTTCACCCTTTTCCTTGGTTTTCTTTCCCCATGTTATTTTGAAATTTATTATGTATGATATGTTTAAGAAAGGTTATAGTTATGAATTTATAAGTGGGAGACAATGTAGAATAGTTATGAAAAAAAATTCTATGATTCTAGTTTCCTAAATATACTAGAACTATATGATTATGGAATGGATTATTTATTTATATAAAGAATATTCATCTGTTCAGATTTAATATCTATTTATGAAAAATATGATTCACTATAATTGGGATAGTTGTCTAAGGAGTTTAGCATAAAAATTACAAAATAAATATTAATTGTAAAAAAATGCATAAACATATCTTAAAAAACATGAAAAACTCATGAATTGTTTTTTACAAAGTTTTAATTTTCACCCATAAGAAGTAACATATTTTTTCTATGAACATAAACTCAATAACTTTCCTTGTGAAAATAAGATGAATCTATAAATAAATCACATAAATAATAAATAAATCATATTGGTAACTTGGGGAATAATTTTAATATAATACTTATTATATTGTATCTATTATGGCTACATAGGGAGTAACTATCACAATTACATTTGGAATAACCATTACAGTATATTTCCATAATCTCTTATGGAAAACCTATTCTATTTACTCCAACCCTTTATCCTATTCAATGGAGGGATAAAATGGGCTCCCTAACCCTCAGTTTATACCATAACCACCCATCCTAATAAACAATTCCCAACAACCATAACATAATAATAACACATAAAGCCTGTATAAAAAAACATTCTTGAGGAAAATAAGTTTTCCATTTTGAAATCACTTTTCTTTTTATAAAAATCTATACAATCATAATAGAAAAACTTTTATTTAAAAATTAATATCTAATATTATAGTTGAATATTCAAAAAATTAAAGCCTAATGAAATCAGGAAAATCCACTAATTACATATAAGTTAAAAAATATTACTTTTTTTACTTTTTTAATAAAATTAAATAGGAACATTAAAATAGGATTTTTAAAATAAATTCCCTTACCTTGAGTCTAAATCTCCATGAACAATATTAATCTTCATAAATAATAAAAATATATTAATTTATACTTTCTTAATAATGTTTTTCATTTTTATTATTACTTTTATACCACTTATTACTATATTGTATACAATTACTCAATCATTTTAGTTCACGTTGGATGTTTTGGCGATATTCTCTCCTGAAGTCGAAAATGACTTAGGTATGTGGCATATAGTCAAATAGGTTATTATTCAACCATATATAGAATAATATTCAGGAAATAATTATCATTTTTATACATCAATTATAATTTTAAATCTAACTATTATATATTGTTATGAAAAATGAATTACGTTATAATCATCGAGACAGTAGGCCGTACATACACATGAGCAACGTTTCCATTTTTCAAAGATCATTATTGAAACAAGGTAAGTATTATTTTATATTTGAATTATAATAATAATATTATAAATATAATATTAATTATTTAAATAAACTTATATATATATCATTCTTGTAATATGGTGTTGAAAAAATAAATCAAATCGCTTCACGGAGGTGGCTGTCCACAAGTACGTTCAAACAACATTATTTTTATATGCATGGAATGTTAATAATTTACATGTTAAATTATATTTTAATGATTATAAATATTTCATGAATATAATATTTAAATATTATTTCCAATAATATAAATATTCTTTATAGACAGTGATGGAAACTGAATTACATCTATTCACGATGCGGTAGTCTTATGTGCATATGAATGATGAATTAGTTTCCTATTTTATGGAAGAAGAGATAAATATTGGTCCTAAAACTGACATACTAACATATAAATACATGTAGGATACTTGATTTAATATTTTATAATGTTTTAAAAATATTTGGAGGTGGTGGAAGAAGAAATAAAATAGAAAAACTTGATTAAAATTGATACCTCTTCTCTTGAAAACCTCATTTTCTTAACACATTAAGACCAATAAGGTAGGTTTTATGACTAAAATAAAATCTATAATTAGTTTAGGGATTATAGGAAGGTTTTTAGGAAGATATTTGATGAAAAAAATGCGTTTTTAAGTGTGAATATATGAGAATAAGAGGTTCCCTTTTATAAAAGAGGGGAGGGGCACTCTAACATTTTTCTTCATCAGAATATTAAATTAATATAAATTAATATTCTTTTGAAAATGAAATAAATGTAATTTATTTCAAATATAAGATGATTATTTTAGAAATAATATCATTAAATAATTTATAGATAACTTTAGCCCACTTCATTAACCATATCATTTAGTTTTAAACCTTATTTAACCCCTTTAGATCTTATTGTGATAACATTTATTTTTACTCTTTGAGGGCCTATATTTTTACTATAAAATGTCAAACGATAGATAATTGGATCATGGTTGATATTTTAATCCTTATAATAATAATTTCTACAAATATAATATGTTTTGAAATTTTATATTATTTAATAAAATATTTTTTATTTTAAAATACCATTAATGTCAATTTTGTTACAATTCATTACTTTGAATTTTAAAAATATCAATAAAATAAGAAAAATTTGAATAGAATACATTAATAAATATATTGAATTTCAATTTAATATATAAAATACCTAGATTATATTAATTATCTAATATTATATTTATTTTAATATATTTTATATCATTTATTTTATTTTTCTATTAATTAAATAATAAAAGTATCAGTGTTGTGAAAGTATTAAAGGTAATTAATTATTCAATAAAAAATTAAAATAAGTTAAAATTTGGAATAAAATATATTATATTTCAAAATAATATTTATATTCGAACATATCTTGGATATTACACTATATTATAATATTATACTTATTAAAAACAAGAGTGCGACATGTTGGACTTTTCATTAAATAAAACATTATAACGGTATGAATCTAATCCAAGTTACATATATAGTAATATAAATGAACCTTTAATGATTATATATGAATATTAATCATCTAAAAAACTATTAAAATTATTAGAGTAATTTTCTAGTCCTTATCATTTTATCTTCACTCTTAATTACCCGATTTACCCTTTATTATGGTAACCCAAATTAAAGAGGTTACAATTTATATTGTCCAATAATAAAAGTGAAATATTTAATAATTTTTGAACTCTTGATTCGAAATATGGAATCCCTTTTTAAAAATTCAAAACATATATGTTGCAACATTTAATTTAAAATAAATAAAAAATGTAATGAAAAATAGTTTTTTTCGAAAAAATGAAAATTTTAAACATAGTTTTTTATACTAAATTCAAGTATAAAATTCATTTTTTAAAAAAATTGGATTATTTTATATCAAAAGGGAAAAAATTAAATATTAAAACTAATCTAAAATTTAATTTTAACATATAATTGAAAATAAAATGAAATTTTTAATAAAAATATGTATTTTTCACAATTCATTGAAAACTAATTATTTTCAGAAAATTTTAAAAATTTCATCCTAAGATAATATAGACATGATGAAATCAAAAAAGAATTTTATTTTCTCAAATAAATTTTATATAACTTTCATAAATAATCTATAATATTTATTCATGAAAAGAAATAAAAAATATTTTTTGCAGAAAACATATTTTTTGTATGATTAAAATGACTTTAATAAAAATGATATTACAAATTTATATTAAAATAAATAAATAATTAGTTGGAACTATATATTTATTTTTTAAATCAGTTATCCCTATTCATACCCACCAATTTATCAGATAGGTTATAGTAACCACTTTTATATAATAAAAATTACTTTGTTCATTTAAGATTAATGTTACATATCTTGTATGCTATTTAACACTGTTTTTACTTTTAAAATAAAGAATGTTACATTCTAACCCCTTTTGAAAATTTAATCCTTACAATTTTAAAATTGTGAATGGTAACTAGGGTACGAATTTCAAAAATATCTTGGTTGAAATCCCACATCATAAAAAGGATTGTTAAAACTTAGTTGATATGAGTGAAAAGAAAGTATGAAGATCACTTGAGGTAACACATACTGGGATTCCATGTAGGATGAAAAATATAGGATAGAGAAAAATAACTCTCAATGACTGATATATAATGATATAGAACATGGACAAGAGAAGGTTAAACACCACAAAATCACAAATCTTTTATTGGTTATAATGACATTTATTTCCCGGTACGTAACATAAATGAGTAAAAATTATATTTGAATATAATTTTTCCCAAGTTTAGGAATTGAATTACTATATATATTCTAAAATCATTATGAAACATAATTACTTGAAAAGTATAATTTAATACATCAAATTATTTCCACCATAAAATCATATTTTTCTCCAAAATATGTATATGAATTTTTTTATTGCAGAAGTACTAAAATCAATTTTACAGATCCCAAAATCCAAATAAGTATAAATTTATATTCCTTCTATCTTTAAAAATTAAAAAAATGAAAATGGATAGTACAAGATAAGATAATTCTATAAATATTATAATCCTTTATATGATGAAAAAATATTTTAATCTCCCAAATTCTACAGTAATACCAAAAGTTTAAAATTGATCATTCAAAAGATGACTGTCCTTAAATTTCCGAAAAAATTTTATAGACTTAAATAAAAGCACAAATATTATAAGTATTTTAAGACACAGTGTTCAAGGATAATAATAACATTTTTCCCCAAATAATATCAATAAATCTTATAGTCTCAAACCAAAATTTAATTTCCCTAATCATATAATCTCTAAGATAGGATAATAATTTAAATAAATCAGAAAGATAACAAAAAAGATAATTCAAAATTTATTCCTCAAGTGAAATCTCATACTATTCTATTTACCTTATTCCTATAATTCTTCCCAAAATTATGTTGATATTTTTCCAAAATAACATTAATCACTTAATCATAAAATATATTTTCAATCCCATAGTATTGTATAAGATAAAACATAATTACAGAAAATAAACTTATTATATACCCATAAAATAGTTTAATAAAAAATTAAATTTCATTGCAACCAGGACATCACATAGGAATGTGGTAGGTGGTGCACTGTTTTGTCCCTTCAGTTATGGGATTAAACCACATGGCCTTGCCGATTGTGATGAGTTGTAACATGATCTATAGGTTTTCATTTTCTAAAACTACATAATTATTATAACATTACAAAATAAATATCAAAATACTAAATCAATTTCATATATTGAACATTAGATAAATGTTATGACCTCAAAGGTTATCTCATAATTTTCATTTTTCTTCCCAAAAAGTAATAACCCATAATTACCTCAAAAATAATAAATGTGACTGATAATTTCACTCATAACCTTAAAATTTCAAAACATAAACCCTCAAAATGAATTTATAGTTAATTTTTTTAATGATAAAACATAAAATTATAAACCCAAGATTATATCCATAACCATTAAGAAAACCTCATAAGGAAATATCATTATCTCCAAAGTTTTCTAAACCCTAATATAATACCAACTATAAAGACCGAAAATTTAAAATTATATGAAAAATATTAATGGAAAATTAAACCAATAAAGTTATCATTGAAAACATTACAAACTCATGAATACTTTTTCCCAATGTTTTAATTTTCATCCTTAGGAAGTAGCACATTCATTCCTGTGAACATAAACTAAATATCTTACCTTGTAAAAACATGAGATATCCTTTAAAAACTAGAATGAATAAATAAATAATATCATTAACTTGGAGAATAATTTTATTATCATAATTACATATAATGTAGCTCTCATAGTTACACATTTAATAACCATTATAGTTACATATGGAATAACCATCACAGTATATTTCCATAATCTCTTATGAGACACCTAATTGGTTAACTCTATCTACTAACCAAATGCATTAGAGAGATATAATGGGATAACCCTCCATTTAGTTACAATACAACCACCAATCATCATTATTAATTACAAATAAGAATAACATAATCATAACACATAAATATTGCATAAAAAATATTTTTGAGGAGAATAAATTTTCTATTTTTAAATCACTTATCTTTTTATAAAAGTATGGGTACTCATAATTGAAAACATTTTATTTGATAATAAACATATAAAATTGTAAATTAATATTCAAAACTTTTAGGAGTAATTATTATTGTAAAATCCGCTGATTTACTATAATTTAAAAAAGTATTCCTTTTTTTACTTGTGTAAAAATAATGAAAGAGTAACATTAAAAGATGATTTTTAAAAGAAATCCCCTTTCCGTAAGTACGACTCATCACATATAATCTTTATTGTTATGAATAATATAGTTTGGTTAATTTATATTTTCTTAAGACTTTTTTTCATATTTATTATTACTTTTATTTCAATTATTACTTTGTTATATATAATTACATAATAATTTTAGTTCACATTAAATTATTTAGAGATATCCAGTTCTGAAGACGAAAATGACTTAGGTATATGGGATATGGGAAAAGTGGCAATTATTCCACTATATAAAAAATATTATTAATGGAATGATTATAATTTTTATACATCAATTATAATTTCACATCTATCTATTAAATATGGTTATGAAAAATTAACTATGTTACAATCATAAAGATGATAGGCGATACATACACATAAGTAACATTTCCATTTCACAATAATCATTACGGAATGAAGGTAAAAATTATATTATCATTAAAAATTTATAATAATATATTAAATATAATAATAATTTTTTAAATATACTTATATATATATATATCACTCAAGTGATATGGTGATGAAAATACAAATCACATCGCTTCAGGGAGGTGGTAGTCCACACACACGTACAGATAAATCTATTTTTCTATGCATGGATTGGTAAGAATGTAAATGGTATATTATATTTTAATAATGAAAAATATTTCATGAATATAACATATAGGAATTTTTTCTATCTTTATAACTAGTATTGAGAGAAGGAGATAGAAATCAGATTATATCGATTCATGAGATGGTAGTCCACCGTACACATGAATGATGAATTATATTCCCATTTGATGGAAGAGGAGATGGATATGATTCATGTAAATAACATAATAAAATCTAATTATATGGATGATAATTGATTTATTATTTTATTGTGGTTCAAAGTGAGTTGGAGGAGGTGTAATAAGAAATAAAAAAGAAATACTTGATTAAAAATGGTACCTCTTCTTCGGATAACCTATTTTTATTAACATCTTAAGACCACTAAAGTTGGTGTTTTACCTAAAATAAGGATACAATAATTAGAGGATGGAATATAAAAAGGTATTTGGGAAGATAGTTTCCAACCCAAATTGATTTTTATCTATGAATAAATGGGAATAAGAGGTTCCCTTTTATATGAGTGGGAATGGAACTCTTAAAATTTCACAAAATATTAAATTAATATAAAATAATTTTCAATTAAAAATGGATCCATAGTGATTTATTTAAAATAAAATATTATTATGAGTCTAAATAATCTGATATAATAATTTTTATATATGTTTAGGTAACTATATTATCCTTATCATTTAGTTTCAACCCATTTTTAATCTCTTTAACTCTTATTGGGACAACATTAATTTTTACACTTTTAGGTTAAATATTATTACTATGAAATTAAAAATTAACCATAATTAGATCATGATTTTTTAAATTTTATAGTAATCATTTGGAAGAATTTAATATTTTTAGAAATTTTATATTATTTATTAAAATAATATTTATTTTAAAACATCATTAATATTATCTTTGACATTATTCATGACTTTGACTTTTGAAAATATCAATACAATAAGATTAATTTGAGAAAAAATATTTTAATAAATACCTATAATTTAAAATTATTATAAAAATTCTCTTTATTACATTTATTATATCATATTATATTTATTTTAATATTTTTAATATCATTTATTTATTTTTTCCATTAATTAAATAATTACTACATTAGTGTTGTTGAAGAATTTAATGTAATTATTTATTTATTAAAAATTAAAAATAAATTACCGTGTAGAAGATAAATCTATAATCTTTAAAAATTATATATACATTCTAACATATCATCTATATGATACTATATTAAAAAAATTATACTTATTAAAAATAAGAGTGAAACATGTTTAACTTTTCCTAAAATAAAATTTAATAAAGGTATTAGTCTAATAAAATTTTCCATAAATGGTCATATAACCAAAACATAATTTTTATATATCAATATTAATCATCCAATAATATTTTAGAAAGTATTGAAGTCATTTTATAGTCGTATCATTTTAGTTTTTCTCTTGATTACCCGGTTTACCCATTACAATGGTAACAAAAAATGACTAAGGTTATAATTCATATTGTCCAAAAATAATAGTGAAATATTTATTAAATTTGGACTTCATGATTCCAAAGAAGGAATCCATATTTAAAAAAATAATATATATGTTTTTTATTATTTAATTTAAAATTGAATCGGTAAAACACAACAAAAAACGGGTTTTCATAAAATTTCCCTTATAAAATATAAAATGATTTTATAATAAATTAAAGTTTAATATATATTTTAGAAACCATAAATGTATTACTATAAATTATAAATAATAGATAAAAATTTAATACTAATATAAAATATAATTTCAATTTTTTAATATTTGAAAAAATACAATTTTCAATAAAAATCGGTATTTTTTTACTATTCATTGAAAAATAAATATTTTTATGATAAATATAAAAAATTAATTCTAAGATAATTTTTTTATGATAAAAACAAAAATTATATTTATTTTCACAACTAAATTTTCTAATACTTTCATAAATTAATTATAATATTTATTCCAGAAAATAAATAAATTTTTTTTTTGAAGAAAACATATTTTTTTTGAAAATTGCAATGTAGTTACTTAAAAATATGTTAATATATTCTATTTAAAAATAAATTAATAACGATTTTGACTTATATATTCATTTCATAAATAATTTATTCCTATTTTTAACCACATATTTAATGTCTAGGATATAACAGTCACATTTAAATAATAGAATTCCATTATACATTTAATCTTAGCGTTACGTATCTTGTATGATATTGAGCATAGTGTTTCATTTTAAAATCATGAGATTTTTCAAGTAGTGTTTAATTATATGATTTAGATGTTCCATATCCATCATAGAGAAAACTCACTCATTCTCATGGTGTGGAAATTTAATTGTGTTGGAACAAAATTTGATGAGGTGAAAAGTGGGGGATAGAAGTATTTTACTCTTTTATGAGATGAGAGAATACTGGATATCAGTTCTATTAATAAATAACCACACAATGAGTTTATATTATTTTTCAGGGTAGGATTGGGTGGAAACAAAGGGTGGTTTCGTTGGATGGGGGTAGAACCCGCACCTTTGACCTAACTCTCCCATGGTAAGTGAGAATTGTTGACCTCTATAGAGGAACTAGATTGGACACTCAGTGTTTCTCAAATAAACCTAGTATGGTGGCCAATCAAACTCAAATACGGATATTAAATCTAACATTAAATCATTTAAGGTCTGGGTGATGACATAAAGAATGTAAATTATTTGATTGTGACATGAAAGTTCTTCCATCATGTTTAGGTGTATTATCTTCTTAGGAATTATTATATTAAGAATGTCACAGATAAAATAATGTTTTCATAATAAAAATCAATACAATAAATTTATATCTAGTTTCTAGACATAGAAGATAGATAATGGGTATGGATGAGGATCTCAAGCTTCTGAAGGTGGTCTAACACACACCCCAGATACTAAATAGATGATTTTGATGTTGTATTAGCTGGTAAAGGAGGAAATGATACTCTTGCTGCACTATTTGGGAGAAATACCTGATGATACTACCTCAGGAGGAAAGTGCTGGTGGTTGTGATGTCAATAAGTCTTCCACCAGATACTCCTCCACTAACTTCATGAATAATCTTCATGGTGTAAGATGATCCTTGGATAATTTAGTGCAAGGGAACATAACATATAATTTATATCAGTACCTATCTTTTATGAAGAAAATAAAATGAAAAAAATGGAATAAAAAGAAAAAAAGTTTAAAATCGATATTTACAAGTTACACAATTTTTATGGTTAATTACATAGTGTGAATAGTGGATATGGTACCAAACCTTTTACTTTGTATACATGACTCAAACTCTGATGAAACTGTAGTGAAGAAGTACCATGTGTGTGGCTACTTAGTACATTCTATGAATGCACAAATAGATTCCAGTTTGTGTTCTGAGGGGACACAACATGTGATAAAATTGTATAGGTAGTGAGTATATGGGATGTACTGAATATACATACAGTGTGTAATCAATTGGGTACTCCATCTATGTAATGTTTATATACAACATGTATATATTTGGTAAGATGCAAAACATATATGGTGTGTAACCCCACACATGTCATGTGTTACTCAAATTATATGAGAAATATTATTTACCCATGTATAAAAGTACATGCTTTGTTTTCTAGTGTACTATGGGTGTTTGGATGAAAATTAACCAAATTTCTGAGAATTTATAAAAACCTATTGGCAAAATCAAATGGTGGTTCTGGGGATAATTTCTTTCACTAGGGAAAAATATATAGGATATTTGGTCTTGAAAACCCCATGGAGGTCCAGATTTGGAGTGGATAGTTGTGGATTCAATGAGAATACATGAGAAGGGGGTATGAAAAACATCATATATTGGGGGAAAGCAGATATGTGTGTTTTAACAAAAAAATACATGTTATGTAAGGTCATTTACACACACCCTAAAATTTTTTAATATTATTTTATATTTATTTATTTATTTATAGATTTATAGATTTTACTTATTTTTTATTCACACATTTTAGATAAATACTCAGGATTTGAAATTATTTACATAGAACGATGAGGGAAAAAATTTACTCTTTTTTTGGGATGGAATTTAAATTGGTGATTGTTTCAGTCCCATCAATCTCCTAAAACCATTATAAGAAAACTTGTAACATAGAAATGTAATTATTTTTTGGTATTTATATCTTTCCAAAAAAACATACAGACATTGTACATTATTTTATAATATTCATTTATTTAATTTATTAATTATTTTTTACATATATATAAGGTTAGTTTTATCAATTATTATTATTATTACTATCAATATTTAGATAAATATAAACATATTAAAATACATTACACAAAAATGTATTTTTATTTAGGGAAAAGGTTGGAATTAACTCAAATAAGAGGACTCAAACCTATGTATATTAGACCTAGGTATAGGCCCTAAATTTCAATGTAATAACATACATAGTTATTTTTTTACTCTTAATTTTTTTTAATATTTATGAAAATATCACACTTTGTGTTATAAAAATAGAGAGGAAAAATAATGACCCCTGCACTAATGGTTTTGCTGAAGGGATTTAAACCAGAGATGGCTCAGATATTACTGAATGACTGTTCCATCATCATGGGATTCATTCCAGTTTTTACATAATTTTTATGAACAATTATTTTACATTTCTTTACAGGACAAGTATTAATGTCTAAACACACATTGTTCAAGTAAAGACACAATATTTACACATTAAAACTTATGTATATACAATTATTTGAGGAAAATAACAGGAAAGAATAAAATAGAGTTGTATAATACATGTATGTTATAAATACATGTCATGTAATTATTTAAAATTTAATAAAGGAAGATATAAATAGAAGAATATGGGTTTCCTCGTAGGAATTTCATTTTTTAAGGTCTTTGGCTCAACATGATAGTGGGAACATATCAGTATTCTAAAAGAGAGTGTGGATAAATTACAAAAAACAACCACATATGTCTAAAAACTACCCACTCTAGGGGAATAGTATATTATTAAATATGTAAAAAATTAGTCATGTGGTTCCCCTCTCCATGGATAACAATTATAATAGGTTGACTTATGTTGCTTCCATCCTCCTCATTTTATCCTCCGCCACTTGGATATATGGTGGGGCCCATTAAAACTTCATGGAAGGTGGGAAAAATATGTATGGTTCTTCTTGATTTTTTTTCTTCTACTCAATTTCAATTTCCTAATTTTTTTAACATATTATCTTGAAGAAGTTAAAACATGATCCGAAATTTCAAAATTTAATGGATATTGAATTTCAATGCTATTGTGGTGTGATGTGTCCTCATTTTAAATTTCAATACAGATTAAATCATTTCTAGAAATGAATAATTAAAAGAAAATTTGGTTCACGTAGAAATTTTTTCCTAACTTCGATTTGAAAGGAAACGTTCAATTTCATAGTTTTATAAATTGTCCTCATATATTATTTTCTCTACTATTATTCAGATCAATATTATGAGCCATTCCAACCTTAAATATTTGTTAAATTAGTGTGAAGTGAATGTTTTCATCATTGATTGTAATTTTAAATTTAATTATGAGTTATGAGGATAATCCTGTAAATAATATGGTGTGTTATAGAATGTACATGTATACTTATCATTATGAAATTTCTCATCTATATATGGATAATAATCCTCTAGATATGATTAGGGTATTACTGGATCATATAGAAATGAAACCTCTTCAATTGATATGCACCACCATTCATAAATATTCAAATCCTCGAGGAATAGAAATTTGGAATCCCAAGAGTAAGGAAACAGAAAAGAAATAGGGAAAGAAAAATTTCTAAATTAAACAACTTCAATTCAAAACTCACACTACTTAATCCCCCTTCAACAGTTCCCGAATTTGACAGTGCCAATCACAGGACCATCTAAATTTATTTCCATCACTATATTGTATAAAGGAGTATCAGGTTTTGACATATAGGGTAGTGTTGTTGTACTGTTTATTTAGTGAGTAATGGATGATTATTTAAGCTATGATTGCGAGGGACGAAAATGAAAACATCAAATTGAAAATAAAAGAAAATAGGGAAAGAAAGAAAAGGGAAAAAATAATTATTGAAAAAATTTATTAGGGTTTTAACTATGATTTGGGTTTATTATAAAAATTAATTTTTAACTCTTTATGTTATTTATAAAATTCATTTACTAGGGGATTTAGTTATCCTATTACTTCATGGTGTAATATTGAGTGGTTGTTTTCATTAAGATTTTATCCCTTATTTTGATGACTAAGTTCATTAAAATCATTTTTCCCTAAGAACCCAAAAAAATATTGATGAAATACCTAGATGGTTATGAGTTTTCCTCCTTCCCTTTTTGTTTCTATGATTACAACATTCTTATTCATATGCACCAAAACTAGTGGATTTGGAATCTAATTCAACCAAGAAATTATAAAATTGAAATCAAAACAAAAAACACCCCAAATTGTTTTTATTTCATCGTAAAAAATATCATTATAGTTCCAAAACTCTTCCTTTTACGCTCCCATAACAATTGATAGGATTAAGTGTTGGTAATGAAACTCAACCCCACCAATTTTTAAAATAGGATAGAATTAGAATAAGTAAAACATGACTAAATTTTGAGAAATAAAATAATAACACCTACATCTCTAAGGGGTCAAATTGGCTAAGTTATAGGAACTCTCCCCACTATGAATATTTTCAAAATTAGATTCTAAATCATATTTTTATAGAAAATATCAATTACATGACTTTTATAAATGTACGCACTCTATACTTTAGTGAACCATGCCAATTTGGTTTTCTCTGTTGTTAGGCGAGCTTTCCACGTTGTCTATTGAATATTTACATAACGTGTGTCAGTTGGTGAAATTATATGGTGTTTGGAACTAGATTAAATAGATTGTTATGTAAATTTATTTACCAACTAATTTTAGAATAAACGTAGAAAAGTAGTATAATATTTTATTAGAGATGCACTACTTGATCTTGATCTTTGTTGTGTTCTCTGGCCGGCCGATTCATGTATTTTTCAAAAGTACAAAATGTGTGCTTATTTATTGCATGTAGTATAGTTTCTATTTATGAGAATAAACTTCTCCAAAAGTGTGTGTTCTACCAATAAAATTTTATATATAGTAACAAATATCCAAATGAATCATTTTAATCACATTAAAATATAACTTTAATATTGTCGAACTTTTTACACAATAAATCACAAAAAATAAGTATACATAATTCAGGTGGATCAGGTGGCTAAGATACCAAAGGAATTTTCACTCCATGTTTTATTAAATAGACCACAACACTATTCATAATTCTTTGAAATATAGGGAGTCATGCCCAATGACACATCATAGTTTATCTTGAGAAAATAGAGAGGTGACCAGATCACGATGTTACAAATTGATATCAGAGCCTTGAATTATTTTTTAAGTGTTTTTAAGACTTAGTAGATAGATATTGTTTGTTTTAAACTTTGGTTAGACACCACAATGTTCTTATATAATAATTTTAAAGTGAATATCTAAGTTATTATAGAACTAGGATTTTGATTATTTTTTCTATCGCAATTGAGTTATTTTTAATTCAATAAAATGTTATAAATTATGATTTATTATTTTACTTTTGAATAATGTGAAAAGCGAAATATATACATGTCTCATACTTGGATCTTAGATTTACCTGAAATGTGAATACTTTTTTGTGATTTGAAAAGTATTTCAGAAATGGTCTATATTTAATTAAAATTTTAAAATAAACTTATTAAGTATTTTACTAAATAACTAATTGGTGATGAATTAATTAACTAAACCTGACTATGGAGAAATTTTTAATTTCTATCTCTATATTGTGATATCATCATTATATACACATGGTAATGATGATCACCCTATAGTGATTATTATGGGTATTTTGAAACCCTGATAGATAGAACCCTAGATGGGTGTGTTTGTTGTATAGTAAAGAGTAATTACTATTTAAATTTTGATAGATTAAAAAATAAAAAATTGTGATAATACTATGATAAGGTTATATCTGTGAGTATATTCCATGAGAAGTATTAGTCCAATCATAAGGATCCCTTGAGACATGGGTAGATGCTTCACATTATAGGAATGATATGTGAGTGGTGTGTGGATAAGGAAATAGTTTTCGTATATGGGTAACTCTAGTATGGATAGGAATAAAAGTATAAATAGTTACTTGATAAATTTAATATGTGAAATGTCGGACTAGTAGGTTTTTGACATGATTGATTAGGAATTTTAGCTTAGGATATATGAAATATGTCTCATTACTATATGGGTTAAGTGGGATGCAAGGCAATACAACAATATAAATTCTCATTAAGTGAATTTTATGGACATAGAAGTTGGATAAGTAAATTTCATATGACCTATTTTTTATAAAATAGATTGTGGTTAAACAATTATAGGTTCATTATTAACTTCTGTAGTTATTCTTATAAGATAATTGACTCTTGGGTTGTGTTGAGTGGTTAATGCACCTTGAAATTACAAATTCCAATGGAATTCTGCCTGATGTGTTTGTGAAAGGTTAATCTAGTAAGTGATATTGTTCTTCTTGGATGATGCCTAATTAATAGTTATCCATGGAGCATTTATTGGGGATAATGAAAACATGTACATGGTTTTGTGACCTAGTATTGTACCTTTTATAGAAACCATATCCTGAAACATCTAGGATTTATCCGGATATGTTCTAATTTGTATTGTTTATGGGAATTTATAAAGATATGAAAACTTAGGAGATTAGTGGTAGAGTACACTATATAGTTTTAAAGATTGTATTTATTTATATTATCCTTATAGGGAAATGAGTTTGTAAAGGCTCTCCACTTTTATAATGAATTTAATGATCCACTATGATTATAAATTAAATGTGTTTTTATTAAAACCTACTTTATGGTAGTATGGGAGAATTTCAAATGGATGAAGAGGTTTACTTACTATACAATTTCTTAACGGACCTCAGTTCATTGGACCATGTTGACCATCCTGCATTTATGTGGTGGATTAGTCCATTAGAAAATAGAGTGTATATTAAATTAGATTCAATAGATTTTAAAAACAAAATACATGTCACTTAAGATAATTATATTTAACTTATGGGGGCTAGAAAGGGGGACAAGAATATATTTTTTTATTTTTTTACTTTAATGTTATTTGAAATTAATAAATAATTTTATTTTTGAAACATATATATGTATAATTTGTCTAATTAATATATTTATAAAATCATAATCATGTGAAAACTCATACATTTATAAAATTTAATACAATTATAATAATAAGTGTTTTTTATTTTAAAAAACTATTTTTATTATTAATTATAAATATGGGTTGTCTTATGAATAGATCCACTAAAATTGTGGATCAGATTAGAATGTTTTATTTCAGATCCTATATTAAATGAATTTTGAAATGGAATGAGCATTTTTTAGGCAATATATTATGTTTTTTCCTCCTGCACCCCAATAAATCATATTAAATAACCCAATATTACTTCTCGATACTATTGAAAAGAAATCGATTACTAGATAAAAACGCTAAAACCATAGCTTTAATTTTTTTATTATTTATAAATTATGTTATTTAGGATTCATATTGAATGTTTTTCTATCATTGTGTAGTTTTATAATAATTCAATCCATGTAATTTTTTGGAGGATTTATTAGAAATATGAAATGTCATGAAGAGTTTCCTATGAATCCAAAGATCATTTTGAATCCTTGTAAGGTTCACATGAAAAATATATTTTAAAATGAAACATTCATCAAAGAAGAATCCTTATTTTAACAAGGTTGAATTGGAAAATCATAAGGTTCATCAATTGTGTATTTTTACATAGGTATGGATCACTCTATGATTGTATGGTTTATTATTCTGCAATGGTAAGGACTTTATATAGATGATCAGTGAGACTCTTATGGTAACAATGTTAATTGTAATTTTCATCATAAGGTTGATCCATGAAAATCATATTGTTGATATATATTTTTTTGGAATATCATAAAGTTAAATAATTTCTTTGTTAGGTTAATCAATAAGATTCTTATGGTTGATCTATCATCACATGGTCCATCATAATGTTTGACAATGTTTTCATAAGGATTATTAGTGATTATCCTAAGTATAAATTTTAGAAGTCATAAGGTTAACTAACGAAGCTTCATATGGTTCACACCTTTATAAAATCTGGCATTCAAGAGTCTCTTATGGAGAAGAATCAATGTTCAACAATTAACATCATAAAATTCAGTACCTTTATGGCATTGGTTATTAAAGTATGTCTTAGGGGGAGTTTTATGGTATATTTTTTACATCCCAAATCTTGGTGGCTCAATATCTGCATTCATTTGATAAAATAGTTGTCAGCTACATAGATTCACTTGATTATTATTAACCAACATTTATAGTTAATATATTAATCAAAAATTGATTATAGATTCATGATGTTATTAATTAATTCAAGATCCACTTTTATGGGAGATATTTTGTGATTTTATTGGAGTTTTAGATATTGAAATCATGCTATAATTTGTAGTGGAATTTAATACAATATTTAAAGATATTTAATATCAAGGAAATATTATCACTATTACATGCATGAATTTTTTATGTAAAGGGTATATCAAAAGTAATCAACATTCAAATATCTGATTCATTAGAAAATAAAATCAAGAAATTAAGTGGAGTTTTAATTGGATTTTAAGAGGTAAACAGTTGCGGGATTCATGAATCCTTCCATATCATAATATAGGTGATATTTAATTCATTATTATTAGAATAAGATAAAAATATAATTACTTTGAAGAATAAATAACTCTAAGAGTCACGGTGGAGTGATGTTCTGTGGCATTAAATTATAGATCTAGATTAAAGAACAAAAAATAGAAAGGGTAGAATGAAAACAACCATACTGTTTTTTTGTTTGTATTAAAATTTTCAAATAGTATTGTAAGGAATATGTGAGTCTCATCTTTTTATTTCCATGAATAAAATAGTGAGAAATAGATCAAGAAGAGGGAGAGCACCAAGAATCAGTAGTGATCCCTTCAAAAATAATTATTATAACAATAGTGGATCATATTACACGCTGGTATGTCAACACCATGTTGACCTTTGATCCTTAGGCTTACCCATAGTAGTGATCTAAGTAAAACACTATATCCTTGAATTCATTTCTTTTATTCAACTATTGCATATTCTTTATGAAAACCAATATATTATAATTTTTATTTTTAATAGGAAAGAAAGAATCAAAAAATTAAAAATAAAGTCACACCGTAATTCACCCCTTCCCTATAAAGATTTTTGAGGTAGTGTTTAAAAAAATGGAACCAGAGATATTGGTTTTAGGCAAAAAATATATCTCAAAAAACCAATTTTCCTGGAGAATATAGTTAATGTGAACAAAGTATCGTTATTTTATTGGAGAATCTACCAAATCTGGAAGAATAGAATGAGATCTCATTTAATATATGTCAAACTTGAACTTTTCTCTTTAACTATTCATGGAGTTCAAGTAAGTGTTGTTCTTGAATTTTCTATAACTGAAAAAGATATGAAGTATCTCTATATTGATGCCAAATAATATATTTATTTACTTGATGATTTATTCAATTATATATACATGAATTCTATGAGATGTTCCACCAAAAAGGTTATGTGAAATATAATGTCTAATTGTTATGATGGTTCCATCAAAGTTAAGGAATAAAAGATACAAGTTTTACTTAATAGGTTTGATGACATAAAGATGCATCTTGATGAATATATTTATGGGTTATATAACCATATTATTGATGTATTTTAATCCATTTTAGGGTTTACTGAATATATTTAATGTGTGAATATTGTAAATAATATATTTGGGAGATTCCCACATCACCTAAACCCAAAATTCTCTTATCTTGAAGAGTAAAATATATCATATTTAACATTGAATGACCAAAATAATAGAAAATTGATTTATAAAATATGGTTTAAGCTTGAGGAAACAAAAAAAATTAAAGGATATGGAATTCAAATCCTTGGTGAATCTCAACGTAAATAAATAAGGTGGTGATGGAGAATATGTGGATGATGAGTTTCTTTTTCTCTAGTAGTTATAAAATTTAAGATGTGTAAAGTTAGGTTTGAAGGAAATATACACTTGGGGTTTTGGGGCATCAGGGTGGGATACATCATATCTAGAATCCATAAAAGGATTGATGGAAGTGATGATTAAGTGGAAACTATGCATAAGATTAGAAGAAATTTTACCCATAGAAGAGACTATAAGTAAGGGAGGTATTCTATAACGAAGTTTAAAATTAGGATCTTTATGAGGAAGGAAGATTATGTTTATGTATATAACTTGGAATAAGAAGAAACCAATTTTAAATTAGAAAAAAGGATGCTATAATTGACAGATTATAAAAAGGAAAATCAAAATAAAAGAATGATCAGGTTCCTGAGGACATGGTTGACCTGAAAGTTGAACAAGGTAGAGCTCTTGAATAGCTTGATATTCAAAGAAATAAGAATTTAAAAATTAGTGTTCTTAAAATAGAATCCTAAGAATATATGTATTATCCTAAAGATAAAATTTAACAACTACAGGAGGAGTTAGAATATTTATAATTAGGTCACATAAGTGTGTGAGAAGTAAATTACTACAAATGAAAAATTAAAAAAATATTAATGTGACTGATGATATAAATAACTATCTGATAGAAATTTAAAGGATAGTTAAAGCTATAAAATAGGATGTGGTTACCAAGAAAGTTAATTTAAAATATAAATCATAATAAAGAAAATTAAAGAATAAGCAACAATTTTTTATGTTCTTTATTGAAAAACTTTTTGAAAGGGACAAAAAGTTTCAAATAATGTTAGAAAAATTATAGATGAGAAAATTTACTAGGTGCATTCGAAAAAGGGGTTTTGGCTCTGAGTTTGATACATCAATGGAAAATACACTATATATATCCAAAAATATTATGTATAATGTAGTGTATGTTATAAGAACACTAAAACTATATGCATATATCTTAAACATACACTGGATCCAATGTAACCTTAATTATAAGGTTTATATTATGTTGGTTCTAGTATATCTATGTTTCATATAATGTATCCTGACTACATGGTTTCTTTTTATATGGATCCACCACTTCACACCAACACAATTTTCTTCATTTACTAATTCGTGAGATGGATTAGTTAATGTATTCACACTTTCATTGAGGTGTTTGATTAAGGATACTCAAACGAGAAGTAATGTATGATGTTGACACCAAAACACATTATTTGAAAAATTTAATTACTCATGGTGTAACACCCCAAGCTTCTACAGTACGCTTCTCTTTGAATAATACAGTTGCATGTGTTATACATAACTTCGAGTTCTAACACACACCAAAAACAATCAAACTAGCCTTTATGAATAGTAATACCCACTTTTTGAAATTTTATAAATTTTATCTTTCAAAATGGACTTCATTTTAGGATTCGGAATATCTAAATTAGCTTAGGGTGAATTTTTGGTATTTTTCTGAAAACATTCAATTTTTGATGAATAGTGAAAAAACAATGAGTTATAGTTTAAAACCGAATTTTTATTTAAATAATTATTTATTTTATTTAAATTTAATTAAGGTCAAAATAGATACATAATACCTATTTAAGTTCAATGTAATTAATTGTAGTTAGTTTAGAATAATTTGAGAAATATAAAAATTTTATTGAACATTTCACCGTCTTTTACCCACCTCCTAGGAGAATTTGGAAATTCACATAAAACATAATTTTTCTGCTTCTGTGAGTGGAATTTCAAAAATCAGAGAGACATGGTTAATATCAAGTACTAAAATTTGGTTCAATAAGATAAAAATAATTTTTGTTGAATAGTAACTTTTTACTTTTATTTACCACGGTTAAAAGTAAATAGGGTTATTAAGGGTAAAAATGATATTAATATTACCATAACACATGTCCTAATTCTATTGGACAAGTGTATCTCGACCAAAAACAACCCTAGGATTAAAATATTATCATTTAGGTCCACTTGGTTTAGATTAAGATATTTATTATTATTTAATTCAAAGAAGAGTTAAAAGAGTTAAAATCAATGTTTATTAACTAAAATTTATTTAATTTAAAATTTTACATAAGATAAATTATATTATAAATATTCATTAGAAATATAAAAATATTTCCTACATAATGGTATTGTATTTATAATTTTTAGACATTAAATAATTTAATTTATTTATGACACAATGGTGATGCAGTAATTACCTAATTAATGAAATATTAAAATAATTGATAATATAAATACCCAAATAAATGTAATTTTAGACTTTTTATGAATAAAAATAATTTTATAGGTTAATTGGACATGTTATTATTTATTTAATTATGTTTATTAGAATTAATAATGCTGTTATGATTTTCAAAAAAATCAAATACCAAATAGTGTCAAAATTGACATAAAAGAATTTTTAAAACAAATATTACATTATTAATTAATATTAAATTCCTAAAAATATAAGGTTCGGCCAAGATACTTATATAATGATAGGTGTATCATTAATGGACCACTTTGTGGTCTCTTGGATGTATATATTAATTTTATTAACTACATAATAGAAAACTAAAAAGTGACATGGTAAATGCCAAACTAATTAACTAAGAGTTAAAATGAAAAGATAAGGTTAATATAGTGACCCAAACCTATATAAAACCTATTGGTTGAGTTGTTTTCGACCCATAACCTCATTAAACTTTAAATAATACACTTTTGAGCCATTAGAAACCGAATATGAATTTATTATAAAATAATATTTCTAGCTTTTCCAAAGGTTCCCGTCGCCCCTCTTATAAAAGGGCACTCAAACTTCTCTCAATTTCACACCTTCAAACCTTTTTTCTCGGCCACACTATGCCCAAATATCCTCCTAACTTCCCTAAATACAAACTAGAGGCCTAATTTGATCAGAAAGCCAACCTAAGGACCCCTTTTGATCAAATCAATAGGAAGTACCCGAAGAAGAGGTAATGATTTACCACCTTCATTCAAGTTCCTTTCTTCTTCAACATCTTCTTTCCTTTTTATTTCAAATATAAAATAATAACTCTAATATATTATATATACTGTAATGTTATTATAAATATGGAACATCCAAATTCATTATTCTATCCATCCCTTGAATGACATGTCACCATACGTGCGTACGTATGGCCTACCGTCTCCACGTCGTGGTGTAATTGTTCTTCAATAAATTATTATTTATATGGGTATAATAATGAAGTATAATTCAGGTAAATAATAAATATAACATGATAATGATTCTTTATATATGCTATAACATCCAATTATATATTATTTTAATATCAAAAGAATGGTATTGTTGCTCGTGCGTACGTATGGACTACCATCTCCACGAACGCGATGAGATTCATTCCCCATCATATCCATTCAAGTATAATTATCATTGGATGATTAAAAATAATGTTTAAGGACTTGATATCATTATGGATACGAATAATATACAACCTATCCATAACAAACATGTCTTATGTAACAAAACATATAAAAGAAAACGAGTAAGTTAACACCCGAAACGACGATAATACAAAGATATTATTAACAAAGCAGTGTTGAAAGATCATATATGATATCATATTAATGTATATGATTCTTGTATAACTTAATAACAATTATTTCACCATTATACATGAGGATAAACTACCCTCAACCAAGGAAAAGTACAAGGTAAGGGGGTTTCATCTCACTCCTTATTCCTGTGAGATTCGTACCATATTGCCACTATTACCTTTTGTTTTGTGTATGTAATGCCCGTAATTGGATTCTTTGTGTAATACACTTTAATTTATGTGTATATACATATTCATTGTATGATACATATTTCATGGGGTGTATGTTTCATAAGTTACCAAATTGTTAAGGGTTTATTTCACAATCTCTTCATTATCCGAGGTTGTTTATATGTAATTATCTACTGGGACCTCCTAATCATCCACATCCATGTTTCTTAATAGTGTATTTCAAATCATTATTACTATTTTACAGACTATGGGTTAAATTCATTTATACCCTTGTTGACGTTTTATAAGAAGTTTATAAAGGAATCTTTTTGTCATTTTCTAAACAAGGACCTTTTTAACTTTTTCGACATACTTAAGATAAGATTGTCTTTTTTAACTTATACGGTAGGTGCGGCTATTTTCCGACATTATAAAATCATCGAATCTTCCCTTACAAGCTTATAATAATATTTTAAAAGTAAATGTTTTATTTTATAATTATGTGACTTTTGAATGATTTAAAATAAATAAATATTTTTTCTCAAATAGTTTTGATTTCATCTATGTCAACATCATTTAATGGATTTTGAGATTATTTGAATGTGATTTATTTTGATACAAAACTTCTATATTGTATTTAAGGTTTTCTGATATGTTTGACTGTGTTTGTATTATTTTTATACCATTCATGGTTTATGGAGAAAGTATTTACATTTCGTATGCTAGTTTTAATACGAATTTTTATATTATGTTTAAACCAGTTCATATGAGGAATGCATTCGACTTAATAAGTGACGGGTGGAGCCATCTATAGATACTCGATGCATCGGTAGGTCTCATGAGACAAACTCGTGTCTTAGAACAAGGCCTTGACAAAAACGTATTTGTAGTCTTGGCACAAGGCCTTAACTATGTGGTTATGATAGTCTGGAATTATGCATTCCTTCATTATGAAAGTGGTTATTGATATTGCATGTGATTATTTGACTAGTAAAATATCCATGTGAATAAGTAAATGGATTTATTTCATTATATTTTTGGGATATTCTACTGAAGTTCATGTTTAAAAGGCTTTTGTTTTAGTTATACATTGCCTTAAATGTTTATGCTTATTTATGAACGTTTCCACTATTTTTCTTACCCTTACTGAGCGTTTGACCTCACCCCTTTCTATGTCTTATTTTCCCTGGATTCCAAGAAGTGTATTGTGATTGATATGTAGGGTTAAGCCAAGTGAATAGTGGAATTAATAAAGGATTAGTTATGTTGTTTTGTATGTTATAAAGTGTAATGTAACATTCAAGTATGTAATCTATTTTCCAACAATTCTAAACCGATCGGTCCTTCGGGACTTTATTCCTTATAATCATGAAAATGTATTAAAATAATACACCGAATCTGGGTAACTGGGGTTGGGGTGTTACAATTGGCATCATAGGAAGTTTAGTACAAACCATGAAAGCTAGAGTTAGATAAACTCTGATTAGAGAACATATCCCTAAGATAGAATTTGAGGATTAGTATAGAAGAACTTCCTAGAATATTGGTATTGTAGAGATTTTTTGAGTTTTTTGAGAAATACATCCCTGTATGGATACGAGCAGGTAGGGGTGGCTCTGGGACAGATGTTTCAATGGGTAAAACCGGAAATCACTGCTTTGAGCTTGAATCGAACGGGAACTGGTGCACGACAATGGGCCTTGATGCACTCTTGGTTACGACACTCTAGGGGGATATGCTTAGGATAATACTCATTTTCATTACAAACCATTATGAAGGGTTTATGAGTACATACTTTCTCAATGAAAACATTTTTATGATTATGGATTATATCCATAAACTGTTCAATTTATGTTAAGTGTTTTACAAGTATGGAATTATGTATTTTGATTCATAAACTGATCTAGTTTATGCCATTGTTTAGAAATGGCACCTAGTGGAAGAAATAAAAACTATATCAATGTATGAACACCATGTAGGGATTTCCCTCCTGCTCAAGGTAATTATAGTGGAGCTGGTGATGCAATTGGTGCTGATCAGCTAATCACCATACTGGGAAATCTCACTCAGTTTATGAATAATAACCTTACCCGTATGGAGCACCCTGATCTACAACATGGAGGATCAATGTTAGATCATTTCATGAGGCAAAAACCACCAACATTCAATGGGATTATAAATCCATTAGTAGATGAGCAATGGATAAGTTCCCTAGAGAAAATATTTTAGGCTTTGGGGAGTAGTGAAAGGGAAAAAGTTATCATGGCTGTTTACCACCTCACTGGAGATGTTGATCAATGGTGGTCATTGATTCAAAACACAAAGGAAGATGATGAAGTATCAAATATGGAATGGAGAGAGTTCAAAGATATGTTTTTAGAAAAATACATTCCTCGTGACTATAGAGCAGATATGGAAAGGTAATTTCTGAGTCTGAGAGAAAAGGAGGATCAGAATGTCACAAAGTACGAGGATAACTTTACAAGGATAGCAATGTATGCTGGAGATTATATACATAACCCATGAAGTAATATTGATCATTTATTTTATGGGTTAAAACCATTTCTCCGTCGATAATTAGTCTCACAATCCTTCCCGTCAAAGGAAGAAATTGTATCATGTGCTATCAAGACAGAAAAGGAATTCTCTAAGTCTTATGAATTTAAAGAAAAGAAAGAGAAGAAGAAATTTTCTGATCAATCTGGGAATGAAAATAAGGGGAAGAAGGGAAAAGTTGAATTTCAATCCTGCAGTAAATATGGGAAGAAACACCCTGGTACTTTCTTGAAAGGAATGGGAGTCTGTTACAAGTGTGGTGAAAAAGGCCACCAAGCTCCTGATTGCAAGGGGAAGAAAGAAGCTACTGATGTTCAGTGCTACAACTGTAGGGAGATTGGACATTATGAAAATTAATGTTCTAAGAGTCAAGGGAAATTACCTCAGAAAAGGCCAAGGGATCAAGTCCAAGCTTATGCTATCACTACTGCTGAGGTAGAAGCTCCGAAAGACATGGTGGCAGGTATTTTAATGGTTTCCCCAAGTTTAGAAAATGCTTTATTTGATTCTATATCATCGCATTGTTTTATATCTTCCCAGTTTGCTATGAAAATTAGAAATTTCCAATTTTATTTAACAAGGGAGTTTTCAGTTAAAACACCCAAGGGAAGTATCATTGCCACAAATATTTGTGAATCAGTCCCCATTAGAGCATATAAATTTTCTTTATCCGCTGATCTCATCATCATAACTATGATTGAGTCTGATATAATCCTTGGTATGGATTGGATTTCAGACCACGATGCAAAAATTTATTGTAAGAAGAAGGAGGTTACTATTTTTTATGATGATGATAAGGAACACCTTATCTTTAGAGTGGAATCATCACCAGCTAATTCTTACCTAGATCCACCCCCAGTATCTCAACTAAATTCAATTATTGGGGAGGAATAGATTGAAATAACTATGGGTGAGGAAAGGAATGTCCAAATAGAGGATGTATCTATTGTGAAAGAATATGTAGATGTGTTTCCAGAAGATTTACCTGGACATCCTTCAGAACAAGAAGTTGAGTTTTACATTGATTTAATACCTGGATCAAAGACTATATCGAAGACCCCTTATAGAATGGCCACTATGTAATTAGTCAAACTAAAGAAACAACTAGAGTAATTGAGTAATAAGGGATTTATTCAACCTAGTGTTTCTCCATGGGGAGCCCCTATTTTTTTTGTTAAAAAGAAATATGGATCTATGAGGTTATGTATCGACTACAAGGAAATCAGTGCTATAACAATAAAGAACAAGTATCCCCTACCTCACATAGATGATTTATTTGACGCTATGCATGGAGACCAATACTTTTCAAAGATTGACCTTCTATCTGGATACCATCAGTTGTGTGTGAGGAAGGAAGACATTCCAAAGACAGCATTTCAAACCAGGTATGGGCATTATAAGTTTATAGTAATGCCTTTTGGGATGACTAATGAACCCTTTGTTTTCATGGATCTAATGAATAGAGTTTTCAAGGAATATATCATTGATTTTGTGGTGGTATTTATTGATGATATCTTGGTATACTCCAAAAGATAAAAAGATCATGAAAATCAATTTCGCATTATCCTGAAGAGTCTTAGAAGACATGAATTATATGGGAAGTTTAGAAAGTGTGAATTCTAGCTTCAGGAGATCTCTTTTCTCGGCCATATTGTCTATATAGATGGAATCTCTATTGATCCTTCTAAGACCAAGGCAATCCAAGAATGGCCTGCACTGACGAGTATAACTAAGGTACGCAGTTTTATTGGTTTAGCAGGTTATTATCGACGTGTCGTCCAGAATTTTTCCCTATTG
This sequence comes from Viscum album, assembly GCA_963277665.1. NCBI lineage: Eukaryota > Viridiplantae > Streptophyta > Magnoliopsida > Santalales > Viscaceae > Viscum > Viscum album. The sequence continues at coordinate 656,229,339 of OY728123.1, forward strand.
GCCAACCCATTAACAAATATCACACGTAAATGGGTTAAATTGTTTTGGAAAAAAGATTGTGAAGAATGTTTTAAAGAACTGAAGATAAGATTAGTCAATGCTCCTATATTGAATCTACCATCGAGGAATGGTGGGTTCGTTATTTATAGTGATGCATCAATCAAAGGACTTGGTTGTGTCCTTATATAGAATGATAGGGTTTTTTCCTATGCATCACGACATCTAAAAATTGATTAGAAAAACTATCCTACTCATGATCTGGAGTTAGCTTCTGTAATCGTTTCTTTGATGATATGGATACATTATCTCTATAGTGAGAAATGTGATATTATATACCGATCACAAGAGTTTAAAGTACATTTTCTCTTAGAAATAACTCAACATGAGGCAAAGGTGATGGCTTGAACTACTCAATGATTATTATTTCATGATACACTACCACCCGGGGAAGGAAAATAAGGTGGAAGATGCTTTGAGTAGAAAGGATCATGGAGTTTTGAAAAAGATGAAAGTTGAAAGGGATCCTATTTTCATGGATTTAGTAAAGATGGATATGGGAATCACCATGGAAGGTGAAACATCAATGTTTTTTCAAATGGTTTCCAAACCATCTTTACTAGAAAGGATAAAGATTTCTCATACTAATGATGAAGTATTTCAAAAGAATATTAAAGTAGTGAATGATGGGAGATTGAGTGACTTTTTGTATGAAGATGGAATTTTGAAATTTGGGAAGAGACTTTGTGTTCTTGATATACCTGATCTGAAAAGGGAATTGTTAGATGATGCTCATAGCTCCAATTTCTATATACACCTTGGGAGCACCAAAATGTATGGATATTTGAAGGAACATTTTTGGTGGGACAACATGAAGAGGGAGATTGCTGATTTTGTGTCAAGATGTATGGTTTGTCAACAAGTTAAAGCTGGAAGGCCACAGCCTGGAAGAGTCATTCAACCTCTTCCCATACCAGAGTGGAAATGGGATAATATCACGATAGTCTTTGTCATGGGGCTACCAAAGACTCCAAGAAGGAAGGATGCAATATGGGTTATTGTTGATCGTCTTAACAAGTCATCACATTTTCTTGATATAAGAAAAGATCTTCCACTGGATCATCTAGTAAGACTATATATTAATGAAGTTGTGAGACTTCATGGAGTACCCCTATCGATTGTTTCTGATCATGATCTCCGTTTCACTTCAAGATTCTGGAAGAGTCTTCAGAAGGCCTTGGATACTGAAATTTTTTTGAGCACTGCCTACCACCCTCAAACAGATGGACAATCAGAATAGATTATTCAAACATTAAGAGACATGTTGAGATCATGCTCACTTGACTTTCAGGGTATGTGGGATTAATATTTACCTATGGTGGAATTTTACTATAATAATAGATTCCCTAAAAGTATTTGGATGGCACCATATGAAGAGTTATATGGAAAGAGATGTCGCACACCAACCTGTTAGGATGATGTTAGTGAAAGAAAACTCGTAGGTCCAGAACTTGTGGAGGAAATGATGGAAAAGGTGAAGGTAATCCAAAACCACATCAAATCAGCTCAAAGTAGGCAGAAGAGTTATGCTGATAACCGAAGGAAGGATTTGGAATTTCAGGTAGGAGATCATGTTTTCTTTAAGGTATCTTCATGGAAGGGAGTTATCGGTTTCGGCAAGAAGGTAAAATTGAGTCCCAGGTACATCGGACCATTCGAAATTCTAGAACGAATTGGGGCTGTAACTTACCGTTTGGCAATGCTGCCATGTCTCTACAAAGCTCACGATGTGTTTCACGTATCACTGTTGAGAAAATAAATGCCTGACCCAACGCATGTACTTACTTACGAGGAATTAGAACTGGAACCCGATCTGTCTTATTGCGAAGATCCCATAAAGTTTCTTTATACTAGAGAACATATGTTGAGAAACCTGATGACTCGTCTGGTAAAAGTTCTTTGGAGAAACCATAAGATGGAAGATGCAACGTGGGAACCTGAGAAACTTCTGATGAAGTACCACCCGAGTCTTTTCATGAGGTAGTATTCTAGAAATTTTGAGGATGAAATTATTTTAATGAGGGGAGAATGTAACACCCCAATCTTCTACGGTACACTTCTCTTTGAATAATATAGTTGCGTGTGTTGTACGCAATTTCGAGTTCTAACACACACCACAACCAATCAAACTAGCCGTTATGAATAGTAATACCAACTTTTTGAAATTTTATAAATATTATATTTCAAAATGGACTTCATTTTTGGATTCAGAATATCGAAATTAGCTTAGGGTGAATTTTTGGTATTTTTGTGAAAACATTCAATTTTTGATGAATAGTGAAAAAACACCGAGTTATAGTTTAAAACCGAATTTTTATTTAAATAATTATTTATTTTATTTTAAATTAATTAAGGTCAAAATAGATACATAATACCTATATAAGTTAAATGTAATTCATTGGAGTTAGTTTAGAATAATTTTAGATATATAAAAAGTTTATTGAACTTTTCACCGTCTTTTACCCACCTTCTAGGAGAATTTGGAAATTCACATAAAACTTAATTTTACCGCTTCTATGATTGGAATTTCAAAAATTCGAGAGACACGGTTAATATCAAGGAGTAAAATTAGATTCAATAAGATAAAAATAATTTTTGGTGAATAGTAACTTTTTACTTTTATTTAATACGGTTAAAAGTAAATAGGGTGATTAAGGGTAAAAATGATATTAATATTACCCTAAAACATGTCCTAATTCTATTGGAAAAGTGTATCTCGACCTAAAACAACCATAGGAATAAAATATTATCATTTATGTCCACTTGGATTAGATTAGGACATTTATTATTATTTAATTCAAAGAAGAGTTAAAAGAGTTAAAATCAAAGTTTATTAACTAAAACATTTTTAATATAGGGTTTTTTAATAAGAAAAATTAGATTATAAATATTCATTAGAAAGATAATAATATTTACTACATAATGGTATTTTATTTATTATTTTTATACATTAAATAATTTAATTTATTTATGACACAATGGTGATGCAGTAATTTCCTATTTAATAAAATTTTAAAATAATTGATAATATAAATACCCAAATAAATTTAATTTAAGACTTTTTATGAATTAAAATAATTTATAGGTAAATATTAAATGTTAGTATTGATTTAATTATGTTTTTTCGAAGTAATGATGTTGTTATGAGTTTCACAAAAATCAAATACCAAATAGTGTCAAAGTTGACATAAAAGAGTTTTTAAAACAAATATTATATTATTAATTGATATTAAATTCCTAAAAGTCTAAGGTTTGTCCAAGTGACTTATATAATGATTGGTTTATCATTAATAGGCCACTTAGGGGTCTCGTTGATGTATATAGTAAGTTTATTGACTATATAATATAAAAATACAAAGTGACATGGTAAATGTCAAACTAATTAACTAAGAGTTAAAAATAAAAGAGAAGGTTAATATAGTGACCCAAACCCGTCTAAAACCTATTTATTGAGTGGTTTTAGATATATACCCACCTTAAAATTTAAATAATCAACTTTTGAGCCATTATTAACCGAATATTAATTTATTATAAAATAATATTTCTAGCTTTTCCAAAGGTTCCCCTCACCCCTCTTATAAAAGGTCACTCCTCCTTCTCTCAATTTCACCCCATCAAAGCCTTTTGTATCGGCCAACCTTGGCCCAAATATCCTCCCAACTTCCCTCCCTACAACCTAGAGGCCTTATTTTGATCATAAATCCAACCTATGGAGCCCTTTTGATTAAATCAAAAGGAAGAACCCGAAGAAGAGGTAATGATTTCACCACCCTCTTTCAAGTTCCTTTTTCTTCAACTTCTTCTTTACTTGTTATTTCTATTATAAAATAATAACTATAGTATATTATATATAATTTTATGTTATTATAAATATTTAACAACCAAATTCATTATTCTATCAATCCATTGAATGACATGTCACTATACGTGCGTATGTACGACCTACAGTCTCCACGCCGTGGTGTAATAGTTATTCAAAATATTATTATTTAGATGTGTATAATAATGATGTATAATTCATTTAAATAATAAATATAACATGATAATTATTCTGTATATATGAAATAACATCCAATTATATATTATTTTAATATCAAAAGAATGATATTGTCGCTCGTGCTTACGTACGGACTACCGTCTCAACGAACACGATGAGATTCATTCCCCATCGTATCCATTCAAGTATAATTATCATTTGATGATTGAAAATAATGTTTAAGGACTTGATATCATTATGGATAGGAATAATATACAACCTATCCATAACAAACATGTATTATGTAACAAAACATATAAAAGAAAATGAGTAAGTTAACACCCGAAACGACGATAATACAAAGATATTATTAACAAAGCAGTGTTGAATGATAATATATGATATCATATTAATGTATATGATTCTTTTATAACTTAATAACTATTATTTCACCATTATAATTGAGGTTAAACTACCCTCAACCAAGGAAAATTACAAGGTAAGGGGTTTTCATCTCACTCCTTATTCTCTTGAGATTTGTACCATATTGCCACTATTACCTTGGGTTTGGTGTATATACTGACCATAATTGTATTCATTGTGTAATACACTTTAATTTATGTGTATCTACATATTCATTGTTTGATATATCTTTCATGGGGTGTATGTTTTGTAGGTTACCAAATTGGTAAGGGTTTATTTCACAATCTCTTCATTATCTGTGGTTGTTTATATGTAATTATGTACTGGGACCTCTTTATCATCCACATCCATGTTTGTTAAAAATGTATTTCAAATCATTCTTACTATTTTAAAGACTATGGGTTAAAGTAATTTATACCTTTGTTGACTTTTTATAAGAATTTTATAATGGAATCTTTCTATCATTTTCCAAACAAGGTCCTTTTCAACCTTTTCGACATAATTAAGATAAGAATGTCTTTTTTAACTTATACGGCGAGTGTGGCTATTTTACATCATTATAAAATCATCAATTCTTCCCTTAAAATATTATAATAATATTTTAAAATTAAATGTTTTATTTTATAATTATGTGACTTTTAAATGATTTAAAAAAAAGAGATATTTCTCTCAAAAAAATTTTTAGTTTTGATTTCATCTATGTCAACATCCTTTGATGAATTTTAAGATTATTTGAATGTGATTTATTATGATACAAAACTTATATATTGTATTGAAGGTTTTGTGATATTTTTGACTGTCTATGTGTTATTTTTATACCATTCATGGTTTATGGAGAAAGTATTTACATTTCGTATGCTAGTTTTAATACGAATGTTTATGTTATGTTTAAACCTGCTCATATGAGGAATGAATTGGAATTAGTAAGTGATGGGTGGAGCCCGCTATAGATCCTAGATGCATTGGTAGGTCTCATGAGAAAAACTAGTGCCTTGGCACAAGGCCTTGAAAAAAAATTATTTGTAGTCTTGGCACAAGGCCTTGACTATGTGGTTATGATAGTCTGGCATTATGCATTCCATCGTTATGAAAGTGGTTATTGATATTGCATGGGAATATTCGACTATTATAATATCAATGTGAATAATTAAATGGAATTATTTCATTTAATTTTTTATATATTTTTTTGAAGTTAATATTTAAAAGGATTTTGTTTTAGTTATACATTGCCTTAAATGTTTATTCTTATTTATGAAAGTTTTCGCTGTATTGCTTAACCTTACTGAGTGTTTGAGATCACCCCTTTCCATGTCTTATTTTTTTTAGGATTCAAAGAAGTGTATTGTGATTGATATGTATGGTTAAGCCAAGGGAATAGTGGAATTCATAAAGGATTATTTATGTTGTTTTGTATGTTATAAAGTGTAATGTAACATTCATGTATGTAATCTATTTTCCAAGACTGCTAAATTGATCGGTCCTTCGGGACATGATTCCTTGTAATCATTCCAATGTATTAAAATAATGCACCGATTCTGGGTAACTGGGGTCGGGGCATTACACATGGGATTATATAAATGGAATAATATCCCTTATTAGCATGTTTAGTGGTGGTAGTGATCATTATTTTCATGAATTTTTTTCTAAATCACTTTTCTTGATGAAAATTTGTTTTTCATACTGTGAAGTCACTATAACTCCTTTGATATTTGGGGGTACTTAATAAATATTGTGGTATTTATCAACATATTAAATAACATCACATAAAGGAACATTGTTTTTACTATATTAGTATTATTTATCCTCCTTACACTATCTAAACATAATACATATTTTACTATTTGTTTCATTTTATGTATGCTGGGTTTTCATTATTTTTTTCACTATAATTATATTATGAATATATATGGTATTTTTGGGATCTATTCCACTACATATAATTATTGGATGATCTCTTAAGTCTCATCCGTGGTATCATATAATTCTTCCACTTTAAATCATAATGAATTTTTCACTATTAAATAACAAACATATTTTATAATATCAAAACTTGTTTTTCAAGCATAATGTTACATTATAAATGGATGTAACTTCAAAAGATTCACTCAAAATTATTTAAATTGGTTAATGTAATAAGAACATATATCACAATAAGATTTAAATAGTTAACAAATAATTCTTCATATCTATGAAAAAACAAACCATCATTGTTTCTCTACCTCATGTTCCATTGAGCGTAAACATAATTTTGGAAGTTAGCTTGATGTTTCATTATAAGTCAAAAGAATGTATATTGTGGCATGAAATACACACATGTAATTATGAACAATTAACGATACCTAGATAATACCATAGAGGAATTTAAATTAGCATTTCTCACATGATTTAATCTTCACACTCTATATAGTTACACTGAATTACCTTGAATCTACACCACTATATGACCTATGCTTCCATCATTCCCGGTATATAGGTGATCTACACTAGAGACACTTCACGCTCTTCTTGACTATGTTGAAATGAAATTTCCATATACATTGTGAAACTATTTTAAGGGGACAATGTAATTTCAAGTGACAATTTTTTTTTATATTTAGATATTTTTACTTATAATTTAAAAATTATTTATAAATATTAAGTTTTAATCTATATAAATTGTGTTTTTATAAGTCTAAATTTAAATACGAGAAGCACATATTGTTTTATCATGTTAAATAGAATTGTTTGTCGAATTATTTATTCCTTAATACCATTCATGTTTATAAATTATTTATAGAATATAAAAAATGTGTTTTCTTATATTTAGCTGATAAAGTTATTCAAAGAGATATAGCCCTCCATTAATTACTAGTTGTGAATTTATAAGATTTAGTTTTCATATACCTTAACACATAATTTTATAGCTATAATATTGAGATTTTTTTTAAATATAGATTTTTTATATTGAGTATAAAAAATATCATGTATTGAATTATCTCTTTCATAAAATCTCCCCAAGGGAAGGGAGTTGGGGTCAGATTACCCAATATCCTAGATAGAAATGGATTTTCTGGAAAGGTGAGGGGTTGGATATCTATTTCTTCAATATTACTAATGTAGATATTTTCATATACATATAACTCTATTCCATTACATGAAAAGTGAACATACCTTATGCATACGATGAATTCAAATGTGTATGAATATAAATTCCATTTTATTGGGTATGTAACAAAAACTTTTGGTTGGAACAAATAGTTACACATTAATGTGGTAAGAAAAAATTAATTTGGGGGATAGAATAGGGATTTTAACACTAAATCATTATAATCAATAATACCTAAAGGTATTAAAAATGATAAGATAAATACTTCATGAAATGTAATAGTTTTTAATTTAAAATTCATTTGATTTATATTAAAATAGTGACACATTAATGAATGTCCCTTTAAAATACTAAGTGTTTGATTACATAAACAATTTCACTTCTCAAAAACTCAATAATTTAATATAGTTTACCCTAATGATTTGGATCCTAGGAATTACCCTTTTTAATAAAGAAATGTAATATGGTGACCTTAATAGTTAGGTGCCTTATGGAAGCGTCCTTTGATACATGAAGATGATGTTTTATTTGTTGTTAGTGAGTAAGAGTAAATGTTTTTTAGATATTAAATGGTTATAATACTATTATTAATGGATAATATAGGTTCTATGGATATATAATTATTATCCCCTACATGTTTAGTAACAAGGAGTTGAGGTTGAATAGAATAACTCGTCAACCTTGTTTTAGATAGCTCGTAGAACTGTAATTGAAAATATTTAAATAGGTTCAAAGACAATGGAGAAGTAATAATAGATAATAGATAAATAATCCTTGAATATATAGCATTCTATTTAATAATATCACTGTGAAGATATACTTGGATGATAATCAGAGGTGGCCAAGATAATGAATGGTTCACATTTGAAGAATACATAAATCTATTTGAATTATTTTAGGAAATTAAATGAATTAGGATATAAATTGGTTATGTCCTATAGTTTGTGTACCAATCACTCTATTTCAAAACTGTCATAAAATAATAAAGGCATAACAACATAATCATGAATTATCGACCCTATATATGCATCATATTAGTGTCTAACGTTTATTTGATTCAAAATTAGTTACACATAAGTTTCATTTATCCTTTGTATATAAATGATTTGATGTTATGTAAAAATAATTATAGAGGAAAATTTATTTCTTGTAAAAATCATCTGGCCTACATAACCATGATCTATCTTCTATGTAACCATTATCTGTGTATACAACCATATGAATAAGCATCATTTTAGGAATTATGTGAACATCATGTAAGTGTTGTATAGATATCATTTATATAGAAATAATCCACATAACCATCATGAATTATATATATATATATATATATATATTTTTTCGACACAACCATGAATTTATACTGCACAAAAATTATTCTACTACTGGTATAAATAATTTAATTGAAATAGAAATCAACACTTAGAGAAAATTGGTGAAATATACTACTTTACGAATGAATATTTTAGAGTGAATGTCTGAATTATAAATTATTTTCGATAATTAAAGATATATTCTATTGGGAGACAAACGTCATAAAAATGAAAATTGTTTTTTGATTCAATAAATAAGGATTTGAAAATATTATATTTAATATATAGAGAGGAATATCACAAAAAAAGGATTTTTGAGCAAGTTTCTGATGTCTAAAAATGAATTTCCAATATTTGATAATTTTGATGTAAAATAAATATAAATATCCTAGAGATGTGACTTAGAGTTATAAAAATCTTGACTCTATTCATATCCAGGATCCATTCCCGATTTTAATGAGTATATAAAATAATTTCATTTTTCTTCATAATGTAAAAAAGATATAATGGATTTAAAAAAATAATAAAGATGATGATACATCAATGATCAATCTATTCATCAAGATGTAAACCATTATGAACCATGATATTTGAGAAGGAGGATGAAGTTGATGAGTTTCTATTTGATTTGTAAATTTTTATATTGTAATCTATAATAGGTTACTAGAAGCTTCTACAACAATGATAAAGAGTTAAATTACACAATTGATTGGTTATATTTTTTTGGTATAGATGTGGAGATTGAAGTGTAGATATTACAATCATATTATCTAGGAATAATATGAAGCTGATCTGTCTGTGGAAAATATAAGAAAATATATATTCATATGAGTTTAAAAATGAGGAAATAATTCAATATGTATATTCTTGGAATGTGATTTGAGTTGAAAAAGAAAGTACCAGGGAACCTAAACTGGGAAATTTATTATTATTATTTTAGAGTGATCTATAATAAAATTATCATATTCTATACATGGAATATTAAAATTATAGTAGACAATCAATAAAATCACACATGAATATTGATATGATCAATTTAGAAGAAATAAAGTAAGTTAGAAGGTGTTTTTTTCCACAATATTGGAAGTGTGTCTATGTGAAATTAAAGAATTTCCAAATTTTCAAATCATAAGGGGTTTTCATTAGAATAATAAGAATAAGAAGAAGTGTTTGATCACTGCTATTGGACAATTATATTTATAGAATAAGAAATAAATGTGAGACTCAATAGATAAGTTTTCATTCATTTTATGGATATATTTATACCTTATTTTAAAGAATTCTATATAATGGAAAAATTTTAAGTTGTGTAGAGATAAAAATTATGAATAAATTGAAGCTTTAAAACATCATAGGATGAGTTTTATGTTTTCAGATAATAATTAATTAAGGTATTTTAAGTTTCTATGAGTTGATGAATCTTACTAATTTTATATGTAAAGATACTTCCATGTATAATTATGTTTATATAATTCAAGAGGAGGGAAAAAGGTCATACAAGTGGTGGAATTATATATTTAAGAAGTATAGTTGGATTCCATACTTGATCACTTTTGTAATATAGTTATATCACATTTTTTTAATATGGTGTTAATGGGAGAGGATAAAAACTTCACAAAAATCCACTTGTAATGATAAAAATATTTTAGTGGGGAATCAATGACTTGGACATCCCCAGTATAGTAAATAGTGGAATTCTCAAGAGGTGGATGGACCTTTTAAAAATGTTGGTTCTACTTTAATTTAATTATTTTCATTACATTAGTCATTTACTAGGTTAAATTTAAAAAAAATCTATTTTATTTGACACGGGTTCAATTCAAAGGGGTTGAAAGGTTTTAGTGAACAAATTGGAATTTTCTTATATTGGATGACAATAGATTCATCCCCACTCTTAGTTGTGTCTTCATGGTAAAATAGGATAAATAGTTGGTATTAGTATGAAGGTTCCCCTGATTTGGATCCACTATTCTCTATCATACTGATAATATAAGAAAGGAGACCTCTAATGGGATCTAATTTTCTTTTCTAGTCATTTAACATAATATATATGATGTATATATTTATGTTTAAAGAGCCTTAGATAGAATGAATTATTTTCATCCTTATTATATTATATTATAATTTCTCAACAAAGACCTTGAGAAATAGGTATAATTAAGAGGAAATGAAAAATTTAAATGGACCAATGATGATATTGAAAATATCTTTAGTTAAAGGTAATCATAATGGTAATGAAATTTATTTTGAGTTTGTTCATTTTTATTCCTAAAATGATTCAAGATCGAGCTATAAGATATATTATGCTAAATCTTCTAAATACCACTATATTTAGGCTATGGAAAACATGAAAATTACACCTTTATATTGGTGAAATATAAATTGATATTCATTAAGGGATTATATAATGAAAATTCACAACTAGAAATAGAATTTGACTCCATGGAAGAGGCACTGGAAATAAAGATGATTAGTTACAATACTCTAAAAAAGCATGTGAAATCGAGGGAATAATTTTACATGATTTCAAGGAAATAGTTTATTTAGTATAAGAGGTAAAAAATATTTATTTTTGATTAAAAATTATTTGAGAAGGATTTTAAATATGTGTTATATATTTTGGAAAGTTTTTACAAAATTAAGGATAAAAAGTGTAAAGGAGATGGATGGTTTCTTATTGTAGAACATACAGAAGCAGGAGGAAAAAATTAATAATCTAAAGAAATATTGGGTAGAAAACAGGAGATCAGTTGAGAATGATAGGTATTATATTAACATGAAGTGTCTTGACCTGGAAGTGAAGATAAAAAATCTAAGAGTTACACAATCTAAATCAAACCAAATAATTAAGTGTTATATTACTGCCACAAAAATATAAAATGTGATTCAAACTTCAAATAAGACTCCTAATGTTGGTAAAGGGAGAATTATATTACGAAGAGAATCCTCTATCTCATTTTCAAACAAAAAATTATCCAACTATTGAGTTATTTAATATAGAATTGAATATTATTTTATAAAAAGTTTATGAAAAAAGTAAAAAATTATATAAATTTGAAAAATAAAAGTTTGACGAAAATAACCAAAAAATAAATAGTTAATCTTAGAATATTTAAGATAAATTTTCCCTAAAATAGAGCCAAATAGTTTGGTGGTATAACCAAAAGGGATAAGGGAACACAATCTAGATAGATTGGACCTATAAAACAATCATGAATATTTAAGTAATGTCGGGGATGTACAATGTTTGAGCATATAACTAATGAATTTTGGTATAATATTTCAAATTATGAATGTTATTAAATCTATTGGAGGGGTAGAGAACAGCTGAAATAAGGAATCAAACTACTATAATAAAGGAAACCTCATATAGTATAAGAAATTTATCAATGCAATTTTTTGGGAGTTTGAAAAAAAATTATATGTTTTGCAACAAAGTTGGTCATTTTTATGACACATAATGGTATAAAATTTCTAATTATCATTGAAATACAAAATAAATGATATAATCCCTAAAAATGAAAATTTTATGAATATAGAAAGTGTGGCTACCATGGGAAATAAATTTGTGAAGAGGACTACTCCAAAGAGGCTACAAAATAAAAACGAATTATGTCTAAAACCAATGGGTAAAAGAATCTATTACTGTGGGAATATAGGCCAAATTATATATCATTGAAAGCTAGAAATTAATCTCAATGCTGAAGTAAGAGTTATATAATAAATAAAGGAATCCATCCAAGAAAGAGGATATATGATTGGATTTGTGGTTTTCACTCTTTGTGAAGAAGTTGAGAAGTTTCCCATGAAGGAAAGGTTATAAGTTGATGAAGATATGTGTGGATGTTGGATTAAGGTCATACACATTATTTAAAGGGTTTGACATGGAAACATGAGCAAGAGTATCTCATGAAAAATAAAGTAAAATAATAAAAAACTATTAATACCAATAACAATATTGCAATTGAGGATCCAAGACACTCAAACTAGGATAACTATTTTAAAAGATAGTGTATAACATAATGGATAACATAGTTGAAGGAGGTTATGAAAATATATCAAGGTGAGAAATTTGTATGTTTCTTTCCACCACAAGTAAATAATCCCTTTCTAAATAAAAATTAAATTGTTAGAATGAAGTGTACACTACCAAGTTATGTTCATATTTTGGAAGACAAAAATAGTGAATACATGAAGAGTTACCAATGTCTTGGAGATTTGTATTAGAAGTTTCATGGGTTGAGAAATTGGTCTCTACCCCACTATTCTAATTTAAAAGATAAATATGATCCAACTTATTCCGACATTATGTTGTTAGTGATTAAATATTAAGAATTAAAGGTGATGAGGTTTAGAGAGAACCCCTTGAGGTAGATCTATCAAATAATTCTAGTCTTTTAGAAATTATTTACTTCACATGAGTCTAGAATTCTGGAATGCTTAAATAAAAAATAGTGCATTGGGTATAAATTTCATTCTCCCATTATAGTTTTTTGTCACATACACTGTGTTTATCAAGGGTAAGTAAATATATAATAAAATTGGGGAGAAATAGATTTCACCAAGATTACTTTTATGTGCATGTTGAACAAAAGTAACAGTCATGAAGATTTATGAAAATATGGTTGGGAATCCACTAAGAATTCAATTTTATAATTTGTATCACATTATGGTGACCATATAGATAGCCTTGGTGACTAATTTAGAAAGTTTTTACACAAGAATATTCTTGGTAGACTTATAGTTTGTTGGTTGATAGATTTGTGGTAATAGAAATGTTTTATATAACTTCTCTCATAATATATGTAGAATACCTTAAAAGTGGATGGATTCTAAAGGGTGATAATACATATTTCCTAAAATTAGAATAGATTTTTAATGAGAAAAAAACCATCCCTATAATTTCATTTATGGAGGAAAACACTATTCATTTCATTTAAAATATGGGGATAAGGATTATTGAATCTTGAGAAAAATTGGATTTGAGAAAATCCAAAAGGGTAGATTTATATTCCCTTTTATGCATGAAGTTGAATTTGTTTTTTTGTCAATGTGTAAGGGTTTATTTTTCTTAAGCATTCCATGATTTTTGTGATAATATGTATGAATTATAAAAGTACCAAGGAAGTGGAAGAACTATCTAAAATAAGTTTAGTATGAAGGAGTTTATTTTGAAGATGATTAGTAACACCCTGATATTTTTTTGATATTTTTATAATTAAATTAATTTAATTTCTTTTGTGTATTTTTTTATGCGCATCAATGATATTAGATGAACTGTGACATACTATTGAATTATTATGATAGTTATTTCATTGGTGTTTCATTGGTGGGTATGAAGAGAAATTAATAAATTATGAAATATTATTTTTTTAAATTTAAATAAATGAATTTCTTGGTTTTCAATTGGTTATAAATTAAAATAAAATCCTTTGAAGGAAAAAGGGTTGTTTTTCTAAAAAACTGTTTTCAAGAGCACACATTTTTTTATCTTAAAAAATTAAATTAATATTTATTTATTAATTTTTTAATTAAAATTATTGATAATTTATTAAATAAAATAGTAAATGAGGTAAATGTTTAAAGATGTTAATAAGGGGTTAAACTATGAAGATAAGGGTTAAAATGACCTAAACAATTATCTAAATCCCATCAGATGGAAATATTTATATTATATCTCATTATAAAATTTACCATGAGAAATTGTGAAACAATTTCCAATGAGTGTGGCTTTTTTATATTTTAATATAGTTAATAAGAAAAAGTGTTCCACTCCCCTAATCTATAAAAAGAAACCCCTCTCCACTATTTCGCACAAAAATTGATTCATTTAGATTTGGAAAACATGAATAAATTATTTCTAAAATTTCCCATAAATGTCTTAGAGGTTATTCTTTTCTTAGAAGACCATCCAAATGTTCCTTAAGAAGATATTGAAATGAGGTCTCTTAAAGAAGAGGTACATTTTCTTATCATTCTTTTTGATGTTTCATTATTTTCATACTACCTCAAAATATAGTGTATCCATCCTAAAATAATTAATCTTGTTGGGAAAAAATCCGACAGGGTATCATTGAAGAATTTTTGAGGTAATTGTGTTTATTGATGAAGAGGGCCTCCAAGTTGTGTTCGTTGACTAAGTAGACCACTATGTCCATTTTCTTGACAAAGGGGGTTTTCATGGTGATTTTTAGGTTCAAGAGATGCTATTTCCTATCCATTCTTGACAGAAGAACCCCAACAAAGGAATAGATGATCTGAAGGCAGTACGAAAATAGTTGATACAATGTGACACCATTTTTCAGTGTTTGCCAAATTTTTTGGGCTTGGAAATCGGAAAATGGAGAGATGTGTTTTTTTAAAAAAGGAGGTGCGCGCAAAATTAGAGCAGTGTGCAAAAAAAAAGTGGTGCGCGAAATATTGGTGTGGTGGACGAAATAGAGGAATAGAGTTTTTCATGCAAGAGGTGTTTCAAGATTAGAAGCTAAAAAATTTGAAAAGGCATGAGGTTTGTTAAAAATTGGTGTAGTGCTCAAAATATTGTGTTGCACGAAAGATGTTTTTTTCACACTCAAAGAGGATTACACACACATGGTGGGTTTTTTCATGGAGGGGTTGATTTTTCCTATAAATACGAAGTGACCCCCTCATTCGAAGGTGCTGAAGACTTAGAAAGAATCTGAGCTCGGGCATGCGAAATTGGAGTATGCAAAGGTGTTGCACGTAAACAGACAGTTTGTGCTTAAAAATCAAGTTTTCAAGTAAAAGAAGTGTTTGTGTGTATTGAAAAGGATGTTCTTTATAGAATATTTTTTTCTCATAAAAGAAGTTGTTTCACATAAAATGGATGTTGCCTGAAAGGTGTATTTCATGAAAAATTAGGGAATTACGCGCAAGGCCTAGTAATAGCTGCCCATAAAAATTGGGGTTTCCTGGTATACCCAGTAAAAAGAGAGATTCATATGTGGATGAAATTTGGAGGTCAATAGAGCATATACCAAAAGTTAAAGATGCATATTTCAATAGTGATAACGAAGATACCAACAAGTCTCTAAACTGTGAGTAGATCTTTTGAAGAAGCAGTGATCACACTTTAGTGGAGAGATCTATGAGCTTTTGTATCAAGATTGGTTGTAAACCATAAGGGACAATGAGTCCACTTTGAAAATTATAAACAACATTGAAATTTTAGTGAATTTAATACATCAACACATCGTCGATGTATGCTCCTTGGATGTATCCCAGTGAGGGTGAACCAATTAAAAATCATTATATCCTATGCATGATTTAATTTCCATTTATACTTTGATACAGTTAATAGAGAGAATATAGTTTTTATTAACCATGAAACAATATCAATATGGTAATTTATTTTAATCTGTCATACCGCAATTCACCCCCTCTTAGGGTATCTAATATAGTGGACCTAAAAATTGGTATCAAAGGGAATGTTTTATATCATTGTTTATATCTCAAATAGAGGTCACTAATCATTAAGTGATTCTAATCTTCAACAGGAAAAAATTTCAGCTATGGAAGAATCAGATGCGACACTACTTTCAATATCTGGGAATGGTTGTGTTTACAATATAAATTCATGGTTAACAACAGATAATAATAGTGGCGCATTATTGAAAGATGAGGGTAAAGAATTGGATGTTGATGCCAAGGGAATTAATGATTTAGGGGGAGCCCTATACAATGCTATCTATAAGAAGGTGATGTCATGAAAAACCTAACATGACATGGGGGAAAAGCTACTGAATATATATCAATGAGATACAAAGGTTAGAGCGGCAAAGATGCAAGTTCTGTTGAACAAGTATGATGATTTGAAAATGAACCCGAATGAGTCTGTTGATGCATTCTTTAAAATGGAAAATATTGTTGTGGATGATACACGGGGTCTCGGAGATGTAATTAAAGACATAAAGATCATGAAGTGCATCTTGAGGAAACTTCCACCTCGGTTCAATACAAAAGTTTCAGTATTAGAAGATAAATATCCGAAAGAGATAACACTGGACAATTTTCACAGTTCCTTGGTTTCATATGAAATGAGTAATGATGATAACGACTATATGGAAAATGGGAAATATAAGGAGAAGGAATTCAAGACTAAGAAGAATCTCACCATTGAAGATTCTCAGGAGGATGAAGAGATAAATGAGGTGATTTCATTTCTTACTTCAAATTTGCAAAGAGGAAAAGTAAATTTCAAGGGGAAACTTCCACCAGCTTGTTTTCAATGTTGAAATGTTGTTCATATTGCAACAAGGTGTCCCAAAATGTTCTAATTAAATGATGATGTCGATGAAGTCGAAATTTCCAAGAGGAAGTCTTCAGCCTATGGGAAAGGAAAGAAGTAGTTCAAATTTTTTTAAAAAAAAATAATAATCTCCTTTCATAAGAAAGGGATAGTTCTTATGATTCTGAGGTTGAAGAGGCTGAAAATATAGGGAACTGCAAAGATCATGGAAAAAATTTTATGTTGGTAGTTGTCGGTAGTACTCAAAAAAATGAAGAAACCAAAATTGATGAAGAAGTAGAAGTTGAAGGAAGAGTTGATATGAACGCTGAGTTTGAGGCTACTCTTGAAGAGATAGATGTTTGGAGAATTAAAACAAAACAAGCCAACAAAATATTTTGTGATTCCAAACTCTATATACTGCAGTAAGAAGAAGAGAAGTTTGAGTTGATGGAAGAAATTGAAAAACTCAAGTCATCCACACCGAAGGACTCACAATTAGTTAGTGAGTATAAAATCAAGATCGAAGAAAAGAAAAGGGAGATTGAGGGAATGAATAACACAGTGGAAGATAAGATTAAGTGTATCGATGAACTTGATGGAGAAGTTTTTGGTCTATAAAAAAAGTTAAGGACCAAGAAAAACTTCTGATTCCCAGCACCTTATTAGGAAAGAACATAATTAATAAGATTGAAAGGATAAAATAGAAACCTATTAGTTTATTAGAAAAGATGTATAAATCTACCTCATACATTAAGGTTTATTTGGGGATTAGTCAGAAAATAAAATCATCCACAGTTGAAGTTAGGCTGCAAGAACCCTCTCCAAGAATGAAAATTGATATGTGTACAAAGAGGAATCAGAAAATTCATAGAACCAAAGGAACTACTGGTAGTATATAAGTGACCTGTAGGAATGTGAATTTCAGGAAGTGTTATTGCTTTGGAATGATGAGACATTCATAAAATGTCTGTTCTATAGCCAGAAGATTCCAAAGGGCACAAGAATAGAAGTGGCAGCCAAACAGAGAAGAGTTTTCTAGAACATATATTGAAGGACACTATTTTTAGTGTGGAGGATTTCAGCACATGTATTGATACTATACATAGACTATACATAGGAGTGCACCACTACTGAATCCAAAGGTTTGCAAGAAGAAAATCAATGAACCGATAAGTGAGTTGGAAATGAAAAATAGATTTGAAGAGTTGCAAGATAAAGACAGCCCATCATACTCAGAGAATGATCAAAAGTCTCAATCTATAATGAGTGTGAATAAAAAATATGGACCAATAAGAAAAGAGTATAGAAGGATGTGTTTTCTAGAATTTCCCTTAAAGCCTCAGACTGTTCTGGTGTGTGGATCCTTGACAGGGGTTTTACATCTCACATGATAGGAAAAAAGGATCTGTTTATAGGCATAAAATATGACAAAGAAAGAGTTTTCATGTTCAGAAATGATGGAGGCATGAAGATAATTAGATCAAGAAAGGATAGGTTAGGGGGAAAACAAATAAGATGTATTGATTTTTGGATGTAGAAGGTCTCAATCACAATTTTCTCAACATCAGTCAACTGTGTGACTTAGAGAATTCTATACGGTTTACGAAGAAGACTTGTTTTTTCAAGGAAAGAGATGGTAAACGGATCCTACAAGGAAAAATGGCAAAGGGGAATATCTACTTGGTAAGTGGAGAAGAAGATATGAATTTTTTATCCAGAGAGGAAGAAAATAAGTTATGGAATAAACGACTTGGTCATTTATTCTAGCCATCCCTGTAAGATTTGGTAATGTGTGATGCATCTAGAGACCTCTATAAGATATCATGGGATCATACTCATAAATGCGCTTCATGCCAACAAGGGAAGCTCATCAGAATGTTTTATAAGGCAAAAGAAAATAAGTCAAAAAGAATGCTCAAATTGGTGCATGATGATGTTTGTGGGCCTATCACACCTATAGAAATTGATAGAAAGATGTACTATGTTCTTTTCATTGATTACTATAGAAGAATAGCTTGGGAATTTGTTGTTTCCCATAAGTACGATGAATTCAGATGCTTAAAATAGTATTAGAGGGAGTACGAAAGGATGTTTGGGAAAAAAAGTCAGAAGTTTCATAATGACAATGATAAAGAATTCAAAAAGAGTAAGTGGAATACTATCTCAAGAAACATGGGATAAGGAGTAATTTTTCTTTAGTGAGAAATCCCCAATAGAATTGAGTGGTTGAAAGGAGAAATAGGATCATCAACAACATGTCCAAAGTGATACTCATTGAAAAAGACCCACCGAAGAAATTTTGGAAGGAAATAGTTTTGACATCGATCTACATTTCTAATAGGGATCTATTTTGCCCGAAAGTAGGAAATACTATGTATGAGATGTGGTACGAAATGAATCCAATAGTGAAGTACTTTCAAATATTTCAAAGTTAGTACTTCATTCTCAACAAGGAAAATCAAACGAAATTTGTGTCACATGAAGATGAGGGGATATTTCATGGATACTCAGGAAAAAGAAGAGAATACAAATGATTTAGCAAAATTATAGGAAAATTAGTTGAGAGCTATAATGTCATCGTAGTTAGGATTTAAGAGAGAATTCAATGACACAGTGAATGATTTATTGATGAAAGTGATGAAGAGGAATGTAACACAGAGGGCATAGATGTTTAAGATGATAACTCAGAAGAAGTTACTATTAGTGAATAAGAAGTAGTTACGTCTGTATCTACCAAGAATCCAAGAAATCGTGCAGAAATTGTTAGTCTGAACATCATTGGTGGTCAGTCTGATCTAGTTCAGAAAATAAAAATGAAATCTCTACAGGATACATCTTTCCTATCTCAAGTAGAGACTAAATGTTTTGCTGATGCTACTGAAGATGAAATTTGGGTTCAGGCTATGAATGAAGAGCTAGATTAGGTTGAGAAGAATTTAACATGGCATATTATTTCGAGGCCAGTAGAGAAACATGTCATTGGGACTAAACGGGTCTATTCCAAAAGATGAATGAATATGAAACAATGATTTGATACAAATCACAACTTGTGTGCAAAGGATACTCCTAGGTTGGAAGGAATAGATGTTGATAAAAAATTTGCACTAATTTCAATGATAGATGCAATCAGATTATTCCTAGTCATCCTAGTACATCGAAAGTTCAAAGTGTTCTAGGTGGATGTAAAATCATATTCTTGTATGGGGTTTTAGAGGAAGAAGTGTATATAGAGAATCCAAATGGTTTTCTAATTCATGAGGATGAGAAGAAGGTTTGTTGGATGAATAAGGAACTATATAGGATGAAACAAGAACCAAGAGATTGGTACTCAAGGCTTGATCAATATTTGAAAAGCTTAGTTTCCAGCGCGGTGGAGTTGATTACAATATCTATTTCAGCAATTAAAGTAATTAAAGGATGATGGTACTGATTTATGTTGATGACATAACATTTGACGGATCATATGAAACTCAATATAGACAATTTTCCAAACTGATGAAAAGTGAGTTCGAAATGTCAAGGATTGAAGATATGAAATTTTCCTTGGTTTAAAGGTGTCCGAACGAAGGAATGATAGTGCAATTTATCAATCCAAATATGTTAAGAAAGTGATGAGGAAATTTGGAATGGAAAATTCCAAGGATATGAAGACTCTGGTTGCTACCTGGATGAAACTGTCCAATGATGAGGATGTAAAGGTAGTTAATATCACAGAATACAGGAAACTCATTGGAAACTTATGGTACTTGACTGTGACTAGGCCTGATATTGTATTTTACACATGCTAAGAAGAGAGATATCAAAGTAATCTCAAGGAAATCCACATTCTTGTAGTGAAAAGAATACTTCAGTATATCAATAGACTAGTGGATTTTGGCTTGGTATATAATGAAAAATATCAGATAGAGGTACTGGGATATACTGATGTAGATTGGGATGGTTTGATGGATGATAGGAAATCAATTTCAGGAGGTGCATTCTATATTAGTAGACTATTTATTTCTTGGCTGAGCAAGAAGAAAGATTGCATTTCATTAAGAACTGTAGAAGCTGAGTACATTGCTTCCACTCAAGAATGCACATAGTTATTGTGGATGAAGCAACAACATGATGATATGGGAGTTGAAGTGAAGTCTCTGATCGGAATCCAGTGTGATAACTCAAGTACAATAAATCATAGAAAAAATTCACTCCATCACTCAAGCACAAATCACATTGATATAAAATATCATTTTATCAATGAGAATGTGGAGAAAGGGGTAGTGAAGTTGGAGTATGTGCCTACAGAGCTGTAGGTTGAGATCATTCAAATAAAGGCATAACCCAAGTTTTCATTTGAGAGGCATTGACTAGATCTAGGTGTCCATTTGACTCCCCACAATTAAAAAAGTGTGGATGTTGGCCCCCTCTCTTTAAGGTATGGTGTGTTTTCTTTACAGTACTAATATGTTCTCTCTACTCTATTGCAGACCACAATGGAGTGACCTTTGAGTTATTTGATAAAGGGGGAGAAAGAGTGACTCTTAAAGGGGGCGAAACTATAGATTGAATAGGGAGACAATGTATTTTTGAAAGACACGTGGAGAAGCTGATAGGTGGAGCGGCAAGACAGGGGGAGTTGAAAGCTGAAAAGGAGTTGAAGCTGCAAGTAGACATGGGGAGTTCTAAATCTAACGATGCTATAAGTGATAGATCAAATAATAGATATCACTATAGCCAAGGATCATGATAAAAGCAGAAGAGTGATTTTAGAATGGTGTTAGAAGGTTTCTAGTGATCAATATTTGGTATCAATTTAGCAATTCGTATAAGTTTGGTGTCAACATTTGGTGTCAGAAATGAAGTGATTCATTAATGATATTTTCATTTACTCTTGTTTCTCATGGGGAGAATTGCTCTGGTGGTCTTAGTGTATGTGTTGAGTGAATCCTTGACCCCTATCAGAATTGCAAGAGGCGAATGGTGGTAGCAGTTTGAAGAAGCTTTAATGAGGTATCAAAGTGTTGAGTACTTTTATGAGAAGACTTGTCAACGAACCCAAAGGTGGAGATTGTTGGGAAAAAATAACTCAAGGTATCATTGATGCATTTTTTATCTAATTGTGTTTGTTGAAAAAGAGAGCCTCCATGTTTTGTTCGTTGACAAAGGAGACCATGATGTCCATTTTGCTGAAAAAGGGGGGTTTCATGGTGATTTTTCTGGTTTAGGAGATGTGGGTGGCTATTCATGCAAGAAAGAAGAACCCCAACAAAGGAATGGATGATCTAGAGGTTGTACAAAAAGGTAAAATACAAGGTGGATCCATTATTTAGTGTTTTCCAAATTTTTTTGGCCCAAAAATCATAAAATGGAGAGATGGAATTTTGGAAAAGGGAGGTGCGCGCAAAATTATAGTGGTGCCTGAAAAAGAAGGTGGTGCACGAAATATTGGTGTGGTGTATGAAATAGAGTAATGGAGTTTTTCACGCAAGAGGTGTTTCGATATCAGAAGCCCAAAAGTTGGAAAAGGCATGAGGTGTGTGAAAAACTGGAGTAGTGTGTGAAATATAGTGTTGCATAGAAGATGTATTTTTCATGCTCAAAAAGGATTATGCGTGGAATGAGGGTTTTTTTACGCAGGGGTCAATTTTGCTTATAAATATAAACTGACCCCTGCTCATTCAAAGGTGATCAAGACTTAGAAAGCATCCGAGCTCTAGCTCATGAAATTGGAGTACACAAAGTTGTTGTCCGTAAATGGCCTTATTGCGCATAAAATAATTTTTTGCATGTACACATCAAGTTTGCGTGTAAATTTTTTTTTGTGCGTATATCAAAGGATGTGCATAAAAGAAGACTATTGTGAATAAAATAGGTGGTTTTAGGTAAAAGTGGTGTTGTGAAAATTTTTTATTTCATTAAAAAGTATGGAATTACACACAAGGCCCAGTAAAGGCTTCACATAAAAATTAGTGTTGCCCGGCATACCCAGTGCAAAGAGAGATTCATCTGTGGATGAAAGATAGACGTCAATAGAGAATTTATAAACTGTTAAATATGAATATTTCATTAGTGACAATGAAGAGTCCTACAGGTCTATAAGATGTGAGTAGATATTCAGAATAAGTAGTGATCACACTTCAGCATAGAGAGTAGTGAGCTTTCATATCATGATTGGTTATAAACCAGAAGGGATAATGAGTCCACTTCAAACATTGTTAACATCAGTGCACTTTTAGTGAATTTGGTACATTGGAACATCACTGGTGTATGATCCCAGGATTTATCCCAGTAAGGTTGAACTAAGTAAAAATCTATGTGTCCTGTATATGATTTAATTTCTATTTATACTTTCCTACGGGAAAGGGAGAGAAGCGAGTTTTTCTTAACAGCGAAACAAGATCAATAGGTGCAGTTGTTTTAATCTTTCATACCCTCATTCACCCCCTCTCTCAGAGTATCTTACCTAGTGTACCTAAAAAATATAGTATTATACATATAATTATATTCTATTATAATTTTTTGAAAACCATTGTCAACCACCATTCCATCAAATGGGAAATGAAACTGTCACTCGTGTGTATGTGTGGACTATCTCCTAAACATTCTGATAGGATTCATTTTCCATCACAGTTTTTCATGGTTGGTTTTTGGGATGCATTTAATAAATATATATGATATTTGTAGAATCATTATTATTATATAATTATATTATATTATCAACCTTCTTGTCTTCTTATATGTTGGAAAATGATAACTTTGATCGTGTGTACGTGTGGACTACCACATCCACAAAGTTATGTGAATCACTTTTAATTTATTATTTACATGGATGGTAATAATGAAATATTTAATGAATATATATGATATTTATGATATAATAATTATTTTATAAAGTTTAATTATACTTTAACTTTCATTATTTTTATATATAAAAAGCGACAACATCCCCCATGCGTACAAATAGACTACAAGCTCTGTGAAGTGATGTAATTAATTTTTTTAGTACCAATTTATATGAATGGTTATAAAAATGTATATAATGAACAAATATGATACGTATTTTAGGATTAATAATTTGGATATTATGAAACCATGATGAAGGTGTATGGACCAGAACCATCAAACAGAAATATACATGGACGACATACTAGTTTTCATTCAAAGGTTCATTTTAATGATGAAATTATTTATAAAATGATTAATGGAAATTATAAAGGAGTGATACATTTTAATTTATTTGTGAATATAATTTTTCAATAGATTTATAATAACTCTATATTTATTAAAAAAGTGGTTTTAATTCATACTATTCAAGATGAAACTTTAGTTAAGGGATTGATGCTATAATCTCTTTTATTTTCAGGATTATTTATGAAAAATTTTCATTGAGGGAAATTATATGATCCTTATCCTTTAAAACCCAACTATTTTATTCTATTTTTTGTTTTCCCTTATTTTTCACGTAATATTACCATTTTCATACACTTGGAACATAAAATGGTCATGAAAATGTTTTAAAAAAAACTATGCATATTTTATATTTAGTCAATGAACATTTTATTTTATGTCCATATTTAATTTAATTTTTTTTAATATAATGTTTTTATTATTATATAATGATTCATAAAATTCATTTTTACCCACATTAGAATTTCTATAAAATGGTTTAAAATTAATCTTCTTTTTATTTTCTGAATGATGTAGTTTTTACCCGAGGTGTGAAAAATGTTTTAAAGTATTCCAAATGAATGAATTTTTACACCATCATTACCACTACTTTATTTGAATAATATATTAAAAGTTTCCTTGAATATTTTCAAATAATTTTTTTCCGAATATTCTATAAATTTATTGGTTTTAAAAGAGTAATTTTAAAATGAAAAGGGTATTTTCCTTAAGAACGTTTCCTATAGAAATATATGAAAACATCATTTAATTTTTCATAAAATTCATTGGACACATCATAAAATGATACTAACTTTATTTTTTCTCTATATGGTCCCTGATTTTGGTAATGAAATCTTGATGCAACCCATTTTCCTTTCCATGTGTTAAGCTATAATGAAATAATAAATGATTTCATAATCTTGTGGCAAACATATGAATGGATTATGATTATGTGATGGTTGGTTTTATTATAGACCTAAAATGCATTTGGTAATATGATATAGATATCTTATGAATTGATGACGATAAAAATGTACAAGATTGAAAATAATTATGTTAATATTTTGATGCATTATTATGATTAAAACATGAAAATATCATAATAACATGAATGAACATGATTCAATACTATAAAATTGGGATTCAATAGTTCAAAAATTGTATTTATTAGCTCTTTTAAAGAATTGAAAACCTAGGTTGTAATAAAGTTTGACCTTTATAGTTCTTGGAAAAAGATATGATAAATGAAACCTTTATTAGTGGAAAGAAAAAGCATTGATAGATCCCCCTTTATCTATTCTTTTTGATAGAGATTATAAATGAGTCCTTTACCAGTGATTTTTAAAGTTCTCATAAATCTCCCCTTGGTTAGTTTTTGTTAGCACTGATAAAGGGGTTATTTATCAGTTATTTTTTAGCACTGATAAAGGTGTCTTAATTTTTTTTACCACCTTTATCAGTTCCCCTATTGAATTCCTCAGTGTTATACCCCATTTCTCATCTCTTTTGACCCCATCAATAGTGATACCCCTACCCCTTCCTCAATTCCAACTGGTATATAAGAAATCCATGCTCACCCCGATTCGATCTATGGACCTCCTACCGATAAGGGAAGCACTTTAACACTACCCTAAGTTTATTTCTTCTACATTTTAATATATTTATCTTTATTTATATATATTCCCATAATTTTTTTTATTTCATATATATATATATTAACATATTGTTTTATTTATGTTTGTTTAAATGTGTAATTATAAAATTTATTTAGTATACATAAATATAAGAAAATTTGTAAAAATTTAATTATAAATAAATCTAAATAATTAAAAAGGATAAAATTTCAAAACCATAATATCTATAAAAATTTAATACCAAGAAATAAATTTACCCCCACTGAAAAAGACAATAATTCACTCATAAATGAAGTTGAAATATTGGAGAATATTTAAAAAATAGGATATCCCAAATAAAATTTTAGTTTCGGAGGCCTTGTGGGACCCTTCACATTAATAAAGAAAACACAGAAACAAAAAAGTCCGAAAGGAATAGATCTCTTTAAATGCTTCGATTTGAAAAGGGGTAGAGACAAAATAGACACACAGATCAAAATTTATGACCATTTGAAGTTAAAATCATATTTTCAACTTATCTTTAACTATTCATTAATTCATCTTTTTCTATCATCCTAGTGTTTCTAAATGAATTTTACTTTATAATAATTATTAAATTTTAAATTATTATTATTTAGTTATTTTGTAAAAAAATTCATTAAATATCTTATATATTAAGTGTAAATGCATATTTATCCATATCTAAATTATATTTTAGAAATTATATTATATTATATCAATATATATATTTATATATACTAATATAGTATTTTTAATGAAATATATTTTATTTTAATGAAATATACCCTTTATCAGTGCTAGAGAAAAAGTTATGATAAAGTAGGGTCTTTATCAGTGCTAGTAAAAAAGAACTAATAAAGGCCCCCCTTTGACATTAATTTTTTACTAGCACTGATAAATGGCCCCCTTTATCAGTTGTTTTTAGTAGCACTAATAAAGGCCCCCATTTCTCATTAATCTTTTTTATCACTGATAAATGCCCCCTTTAATCCTCACTTTTTAGTAGAATTGATGAAGGGAACCCTTTATCAATTATTTTTTATTAGAACTCATAAATGAGTCCATTATGATTGCTTTTTTATAGAACTAATAAAATACAGCACTGGATAAACCTATATTTCTAGTATTAATTGAAAACATCTATGTTCTCATTTTTATGTATGAGTATGATTGGTTCTAGTTATTCTCACAATATTAATAATGGACATGATTGTGAACTACTATGTTCAAAAACATTATGATTTTTTATGCCTACATTGCCACATGTTTATGTAATGAATCTTGAATGACGATTACTACTTCGATTCCCTTATCATTCGTACTTGTGTATGTGAATTTATTTTTGGAGTGTATGATATAATATTTTCTGAGTATGAATATATTACATTGAGAAAATGAACTTGATTATATTATTATACTCTTATAATCATCTAATGTTGATATATCTCATGTTTACCCATATTGTGTATATGAGATCACCCTTTATTATGTTTTCCTTCCCCAGGTTTTGATGGATGGTTCTAAGTAATAAATTTTTATAAGGTAACTAATATGAATATATTTGTGGGAGATGTTGAAGATATTTTAATAAATATGTTGATCATGTATCTAGTCTCCAAAGACACTAATCCTTTATGGTCCTCGAGTAGGTATAATTATGATATGTATTGAACATTCATTTAAAATGATGCAATATTTGTGATTGTAATGTTCTGTTCACCTCAGTTGGTATTAGTGGATGATTTATTTATTTTTAGAGATTTATATTAAAAAAAAGTTGTTGATAACCCTAAGGATAATCCTAGGTATAAGAGAGTATCCTATGTTATAAAAAATAATGGGTTGTGGTATTCAAAGAAAATATATCCTTTTATATATACTAGAAAATTTATATAGTTGTGGAATAGATGCAATGATGGGTAATAACTCTGAAAGTAATAGATTAGGTATTTACATGATCATTACCAGTGCAAAAGTTTTGAGATAAATACTATACACCTAGATGGACACTCCAATAGAATATGATTTATTTAATTCATGTTCTCTTTATGAATGATTATGATGAATAATGTAGTAGATCCTATGACATCATATGGGTTTAAATAAGGTGTCCGAATTTAAGAAATCATAAGAGTGATATTCATATTCTTATGATTTCTTATTCTCATTATTGATGTCTGAAAATAGTACTAGTTTTCTGGTTTTTTAATGGATAGAACTAGGAAGGATCATATTATCAATGAATGTGATGACCAATGAAATGACCATCATCAGAAGTTATCAAATGATATTGGAGATATTGTGTGAAACCTTATGATTATGCCAAACCAGCTGTCTTGATATATGATTAACAACTACAAATTGGGTTGGATTAAAAAAACACCAAATAACATTAGATTTTTATTCCAAAGGACCAAGGGACAAGGGACACAGGCGCACCCAACTAAGACCTAGGGGGGTCGAAAATAGTGAAGACCAAGGGCATCCCCTCATACTAGATTCACCCGCTTGGGTTTGAAGTTAGAGAAAGTATTAAGACAGGAGACAATGGATCCTTGGGCGGCCAGAGAGGCAAGATGGTCCGTGACCTTGTTCCCCACCCTCCAAGTTTGAGAAACGCACATATTTCTGTTGATCAGGGTTCTACACCTCCTGATCGTTTACACTATCTCCCACGGAATGCGACCTTTCCCTTACATGGCTTCATGGATTATCTTGGAGTCTGTTTCAATATGAGATAAAACAATTTTCCGCTGCTTACAAAGATTTAGGATTGTTAGTACAGCCTTAGCCTCCGCTTGAAGGAACATGAAAATGTTTATGTGTGTAAAATATGGGAATAATGTATTTAACTACTAAGGAAAAATGAAGAGTTCAATAGTGGTATATAAATTACATCCTAAGGTAAAATTTATAGCTCAAATTCTTATCTATTGGGTGTAGGTCTTGGGATCAGCAAAAGCGTGCGAGGTTCGATGTCCAAATTTTATTTTTTCCATATTCAATGAAAAATTTAAGATCAATAAGACTATCAACTCCACCATCCATATAATCAAATCAAGGATTTAAACAAAGGAATAAAAACTCATAACCAATAGAGAGAATAAAAATATTTTATTTGTAATTAATTTAATTAAATTAAAGAATTAACTCCATGGTTTTTGTTTCTTAGTTTATGCATTCATCCATAGATATACAAGTTTACCATCATTATGTTGTAGAGATAGAGGGTAGATATCCTTTAGCTATGATCCACACGTGTTCCACGTCTATCTAGACACCACTAAAAGAGTCTTGAGGCAATAGCATGAAAGATCCTCACGCTTGCGATGTTCACCTTTGCTCACCTTGAGAACCACTTACAAAGCATTCTCCTTGATCTGGTGGAGGAGGACCACTCACATTCATGAGAGCGTTCTTGGATAAGAAACAACTCTCTATGCTAGAGATTTTTTTTTTCTAATTTGTTTTGTACAAAAATAATAATCGTCTATGGGATAGCACTTGGATAAAAAGAGAATAATTTAACTAGGCAGATTATTCGCTATGGTAATAAGAAATAATTTGTACAGGTGGATTAATTATATCACTTATCCCAAAGAAACCCACTTGTCCAATAATAACAAAAAAATTATTATTTACTAATATGCGCTTATCTTGTGAGTTATAATTAAATAATTAGTTAATAAAATAATATTAAATATTATTATTTCTCACTCGAACATTGAATTTGTCGGCCAATCCTTCACTATATTTATTGATCCTAAAATAATGATTATTTATTTATTAAAAAAATATCACTTCATTATTCTCCAATAAATATATAAATATTGTATTTAGTAAATAGAAAATAAAAATTTATTAATTATTCCACCCACATTAGATTCCCTCAAATAAATGTTTTTAAATAAATTTGATCAGACTTCCATGAATAATTATTATACCAGAACATGGAATAATTTGTATTCAACTAGTAAAATAATTAATAATATATTATTTAAATGATATACTAGATACACTTAGTGTGTGACCCTCTTGGACTCTTTTTCAATGGAATTGGTCGGAGAGGCCTTTAGTCCATGGTTAGCATCTAGGAACATGCCAAGACACCTATAGAGAAAGAATTTAACACTATAATGATGTGACACCTCATATGAATTCTTACAGTGTGTTATAATCCCTTTGTCCCGATATCTCCAATCAAGAAGGTTTCATGCAAGTGACATCAACCCAAGTGCTCGATTTCTAATTATTTGACTTCCCATAAATTAAACATTACTATAGTACACCATGGACTTGGATTTATTTTGGATAAATCATTACTATTAAAGGGCCTAAGATAATAACTCTCATCACAAAAAAGAAGGGGAAAATCCTTCCTCTCATTATTCATTTATGCAGTATTACTCATCAGAGACCCATCATATGCTACCTCACTGTGAACATAAGTAATCATAGTTTTCACCAATACATTTAATTACACAAGTCATAACACCCATTAAAAATAATCATAAATTCTAAGGACTAATACACACATCCTCATATTAGAATATACAATGAAACATATAAATGTGGATTATTGACTAGTGGGCCTTGTTCTCATAATATCCTCGTGGACATTACCAAGTTTGTAAACCATG
The DNA here is from genome assembly GCA_963277665.1 of Viscum album. Taxonomy (NCBI): domain Eukaryota; kingdom Viridiplantae; phylum Streptophyta; class Magnoliopsida; order Santalales; family Viscaceae; genus Viscum; species Viscum album. The sequence goes on from OY728123.1 coordinate 656,259,867, forward strand.
ATAAGGTTTATAAAAGTCCTATGGGTCTCCAACCCTGATAGTCTATATCATTTTTTCACTTTATATTATATCATTCAATTATAGAACATATGTTCAATAATAGTGGCATGTCACTTCTGGGTTCTCATCATGGTAGGGATCTACTTTGACCTTTTAGTGTGATAGATACTCTTCATACATTATCATGTACAATGTCATGTAGAAGAATAATTATGATATAATAAAGAGTTTATTAATATCCATAAAATTAATATATTTTTATCATAAAATACAAAAGAATTTGGTTCTAGGGAACTAACTCCGATATTTGGAACTTTAGAATTATCTGAGTTAATGAACTAATATAAGGGATAAATCCTAAACCAATACGGGGCCTATGAAATGTTAATCATTGAATTGGATCATAACAGTTACGGAATACATTTTAACCACTCCAAAGTGGGGGATTTCCTATTAATGTTTGTAATAATAGTAACTATAAAACTATTATTGTATAACCATTTGTGGAATTTGATTGGATTTTGATCATTGATTATACATCCATACATATATTCTAAATAAATTTATAGAACATGGGAAATTATATTTGGTATTCAAAATAAATCTAATATTTTTTATTAGTATGATTATAAACAAGAAATTTCAATGGGAATTAATTCCATTGTGGGGGTCTTACTACATATTCATTGGGGTTATTTATCTCAAATGGTTGGGGAGTAATTCAAAATTGGCGATATCCCTATTAGTCATCTTAATGTATTTCTAGAAGAGTTTCCTTGTCTTCATTCAAATTTTGAAGTTGAGTTCTCAATAAAAATCCTACCGAGTGATCCACATATTTCAAAGAATCCATATATAAATGTCCCAATTATATTGTAGGAATTGAATAAAAAACTATTGGAGAATAATTATAAGAGAATTAATTTGGAAGTGTGTTGAAATATTGGGAAAACCTACTCTATTTGTTAATGAGGATGGATCAATGTGGACCTGCATTTATTATTGGAAACTTAACAAAAATTAATATTAAGAATAATTATCCTTTGTCTGATATGTAATATTTTTTGATTAATTGTGATGAGATCAATAATTCTCAAAGATTAAACTTTGTTATGGATACTATAAATTGAGTATCAAAAGTAAAGACAAACATTATATATCCTTCCATATGAGGAATGTAAAATAATAATTTGTAGAGATTCTATTTGGAATTTATAATTCCTCCACCATATTCCTGGATTCAACAAATAATGTCTTTTTAGATTACCTCAATCAATTTTTTGTTGTATTTATTAATAGTATTCTTATATACTCTTAAGGGAAGGAATAATATGAAGATCACTTGAGAATTGTATTGAAGACTATGAGGAAAGAGAAACTATATTCGAAATATTGAACGTTTGAATATCAGATATAAAATTTTTAATTCTTGGGGAACATGATAACGAGTGAGGGTATATTGATAGATCTATTAAAAAATGAAGTTAATGAGAAACAACTCAAAACAAACATGGTGATTGTGATCCATATTTTTCTTAGGTTAGTTATTTACTAATAATGATTTGTGAGATATATTTTATTACTATATAATCCAATAAACATGTTGATGTGATGAAAGATTAGTTACCATGGACAGATGAATATGAAGAAAACATAAAGGAATTGAAGATAAGGTTGACCAGTTCACATATTTTGACACTACCCTAGAGTAGAGAGGGGTTTAGGATCTAAAGTGATTCATTGTATAAGGTAGTTGGATGCGCCCTCATGTATAATGACATGGTGATAACTTATTCCTCATTCCAATAAAAATTCAATGATAAAAATTACCCAAATAATTATTTAGAGATGGAAATAGTATTTTTTTTATCTTGAAAAAATATAGAGATTATCATTAAGGTGAAAGGTGAGATATATATATATATATTTGTTTATATGTGGATCATAAAATGTTGAATTATGTACTCACACATGAAGAATTGAATATTTTCCAAAAAAGATAGTCATAATTGATTAAAAATTATAACTTCTCAATACACTACCATATTTAAAAAAAACAAGGTAATATATTCTCTAGGCCAGATTGACCATGCTTGATTATCCATGATATGGATTTAAAAATATATAATATTTATGGATTAGTAGAATATTTTCCTTGAAATATTAATTAAATGGAAGATATAATATCTTTCACAGATGAATATGCAACCATCCATACATGTGAGTATTAAATACGTACAAAAGTATGATGTGGAACTATAAAAGAAGGTGAAAAATGTTCTTAAGATCAACCTTGATTGTGAAAAAATTTCATGGTTTAGGAATCAATTATTTTTACCATCAATACCAAAATTTAAGGAGGAGCAGTTGGATGAAGCTCATAGTTTATAGTTTTCCATTCATCATGGATGTATGAATATGTATAAAGATGTGGAAGAGTATTTCTACTAATATTACACTAACAATGAAATTATAGATTATATATCTCAATTTCATATATTTTTGTATGTTAAGGCTTAAATATATAATTATAAGTGGATGTTACAACAATTACCCTTCTAAGAATGAAAATGGTAAAACATTATCAAGGATTTCATCATTGGAATCCCCAAAAAATATTAAGGTAACATTGCTATTTGGGTTTTATTAGATCACCTTATGAAGTTTGTACATTTCAATGAAATAAGTGAAGTTTTACATCTTGAATATATTACCAATATATAGATTAACAATGTGGAATTGTTTTATGGATTACCACTTTTTATTGTATCTAATCATGATTTTAGTTTTACTTTAATGTTATAGAGAATTATTCAAGAAGATTTGAATATAAGGTTCAACATTATCACTACATATAATCCCAAGAAATATGGTTAGTAAGAGAGGAATAATATTACTTTATAAGATATCCTAATATTCTTTTCAATATATTTCAATGGTGGTTGGGATAAAAAATTTATTTTGGTGGAATTTTCAAACATTAATAGTATTCACTTGACTATTTATATTGATCCTTATGAATACCTATATGGAAAATAGTGTATAACTATAATGCAATAGGATGAAGTTATATAATGAATTTTATTGAGACTAGAGCTAGCTTAGAGAGTGACAGAGAATTCTAGATCCATTCAACAACACGTCAGGGTAGCTAAGAGTCTATATAAAAGTTATGTTTAAAATCATTGTTGAGATAAATAAATTGATATTTGTGATATGGTATTCCTATGAATATCCCAATGTGATTAGGCTATGAGATTTATAAATAAGGGAAATATGAGATCTAGATATATTATTCCCTTTTAAATTCTTTAACATATAATATTTATTTCTTATCTCATCCCAATGTGTTTCATGTGCCTCTCATGAGGATGTATATACTAGATTGTTCACCTGAATTGAACTTCGTGTTAATACCAGTGGAGCATGATCTTAATTATGAAGAAACAATGTGGAAATTATCGATCAAATAGAGAAAGTTCTTTGTAATAAGATCACTTACCAGGTCAAAGTTTTATGGGAAAACAATAAATTTGAGTAATATATGTGGGAATATGAATATATGATGAGTAAAAATTATCCCTAGTGATTTGTATCATTGTAATGTAATTTCTAGTTATAAATTCGTAAAAGGCGTATAATATAACAAAATAGGATAATTTGATATATTAATCATTAAATAAATTTAATTTATTTGATAACTTTCTTTACATGCAACACCATGTTTAAAAATAACACAATATACTATTAATATACGTGATATATTTCTAATATGAATGATTTGAGAAAAGAAGGACATTGTTATTGTTAAAGTGGAAATGGTAAAATTGGGTTTCGAGAATAATTCTGATAAAGATTTTTAGAATCTTGTTTTATTGATAAAGGTCTAAAACATTATGAACCAATATATTTGATAATGAGGGAGATGTTTATGCGTTTCTATTTTATTTGTACATATTCATGTGTGATATTGTATTGAATTATTGGAAGCTGTTAAAACCTAGATAGAGAGTGGCACACCACAAATGTTTTACTGTATATTTTCACACAGTTGTGAATAATAATATTTGGATATTATAGTGTAATTATTGAGGAATAATATAAATTCAAGATAGCCAAGGAAAATACATGAAATTATTTATTTGTCTATGTTTTATAATAAGGAAATCAATTAATAAGGGTATTAATGGAATATCATTTGAGTTCAAAAAGAATACTACAGGGATCCCAAATAGGGTAATTTATTAGTAGAATTTTATTACACTCTATGATAACTATTAGAATATTCTATTTATGTAATTATTTAATAATATATAAAATTAACAAATCTTAAAATTCATATTGATAAGATCAAGGTAAAATAAATAATTGAATTAAGAAGGTGTTACTAATTCTATGATAGAGGTGTTTTTGAGTGAGAATACGAGAGATCCAAACTATTGAATAAAAAGGACTAGGATAATTCACTACATTACTCAGTTAGGAAGAAGAGAAATAAAATAGAAATGATTTTGATTCTAAGATTCTATAAGGTTTAGATTAAGAAGAAGAATAAGAACATGTGACTAACTTGTACTAATGGAAAATTACTGTCAAGGAACAAGAAATAATAGCGAGTCCCTATAGATGAGTTTGTGGGCATATGATGAATATGTTTATGCTTGATCATATAATACATAGTTTGAATGAAGATGGCCGAGTTGTGTGCAGCTATAGATTCTAAATTTTTGGAATATTAATAGTTTCAAAGGAAATGTTTATTTTTCTCAGATATAATGATATAAACGAAGTATAATTCAATCTATATTGAGGGAAAAATCATTTTTTTGGGTAAATATACATCCCTATACAACTAAGTTGATCAAATTCATGTGGAAGAAAAAATCTAGAACAACAGGTGGGATTCCAAAATGAAATATTGTAGTGGGATGTTTCACTTGATCACTTTTTAATTTAGTGATCTCACACCTATGTAGTATAGTGTTCATGGTTTAGTATAAATATAGGAAACAACTTCACATATATTGATAAAAATATTTTAGCAAAGAATCCATGGCTTGGACATCCAAAAAAAAATGTGTAGGATTCCTAGGAGGAGGATGAAAATTTTAAAAACCCTTGTTCCACTTTAATTTTAGTATTTTCAATGAGTTAGGTTTATACTAGGCTAGATTACAAAATATCAATATGTATTGAAAAAAATCATTGGCTAAAGTCTAAGGGATTGGAAATAATTAATGAAAAAATTAGAATTTGGTAAAATTTTATTCCACATGAGTCATTCCCTCAGGTGTGTAGGCATGATCAATTTAAAGTTACAATTTGTTTCTAATTTTGTTTGGGTAATACTAGATAGGAAACCCTAATAGTTAGTGTCCTAGAGGAATAGAGTGAAGTGAATATATAATGAATTTGGATAATGTTTTATTCTCTTATATCTCCAATAATCATATATGATATGATTGGAAGGTTATTTTCTTCTGGGTATAGCCATAGATAATTCACATTCTCCAACCCTTGGTGGTAATGATGAAATATTGATATTGGATCAAAAAATAGTTAAAATTTGTGGGGTCATAATTTTTAGTGGGGTTACTGTCACTAAAATTCTTTGATAAAATATATAATTCAAGATACACACCTATAAATATGCCTTTGTTATATTTTATGGATTATTTCATGATAATCACATTAAGACCCCTTATAAGAATGAGATATAAAATAGTTAGATATTGGTATTTATAGTTGAGAAGGGTTCGTAAGGTGGATAAATTGATCCATATTAATGTGAATTTTATTGAAGTATATTTTACTAAATTTTACTATAGGGTATTAGATATTAGGTATAAATAATATATTTATGTATAAAAATAGTGACTTAATGATTGAAGGTAATAAAAGAGGTCAGAGTGGATATTTTTTGTCAGTAATAGAGAAGGAGTTGATTCATTAGAATTTAGCACTTATAATGTGATTTTACTATGTGGATTAATAATAATATTACAATATTGTGATTATGTTCCCACCAAAAATATGAATTTTCATTCTGTATATTGTTTGGAAAATTAAGGATCCACATTCACTATTAAGAAAATTAAAAATAAGAGTTGTTATATAAATATATATGAGATGTTTGTTGAATTTAAAACAAGATAAATAGTTTATAAATTATATATATAGATAATTATATTTACACAATTCAAAATAATACAATCAAGGATCCTAAAATACCATAATGGAAAGATGTTTCTGAGAGGAGGAATCATACTTTTATGGATAGGGTTCAATCAATGATGAGTCAATGTGAGAATTCTATTTAGTTCTAAGATAATAATACATTGTTTTCTATATTTTTACTAAACCATGTTTTATCTAATGTCTTTATAACCACATCAAATGGGATATGCATTGGGAAACATCCTATAATTTCTTTTACAAATATATGTGAATTTTAAGTATTTGTACGACATTGGACTTATGATATTCTTGACTATAAATCTAAAAAACTCTAATTTTTTGTTCACCAAAATAAAAAATTTGGATATTATTTTGTATAATAACGACGAACAAAAATTGTTTTTGGTACAATGTGGTGTTTTTATGGAGAAAGGAAACATATGTCTCGGATTATGTGGGAGGAAAATCGAACTTGGAGATGTTCAAGATCAATAAACATGAGGTGTTCTTAAGGTGGAGGTTGAGCTAATCCGACAAAGATTTATCGAAGATGTACTAAACAAATCTATGGAAGAATCTCAAACGTATGGTAGGTTTTTTTAAGAGATCATGAGATATCGATTTAAAATTGATAATGATGATGTAGAAATATTTATAGAAGATGAACCTACTACCTACTAGGATTCCATTGGGAGTTATTACTTTGAAATATGGTTAAAATCCATGGAATATAAAATAAAATTTATATACACTAACCGGGTTTGGAGTTTAGCATATTCAAATGAATGGGTAAATCCCATATGGTGTAAGTGGGGTTTTCACAATAAAATTGATATGGACAGTAGAGTGTATTCCTAAAAATCATGCTTGTTTGGAGAAGGTTACAATAATATTCATGGTATTTTCTATAAAGAAAACTTTTATCCAGATGGGATGACAAAGTATATTTGGATATTTCTCACCATAGAAACTTATTTTGATTAAAAAATATATAAATTTTATGTCTAAACATCTCTCCTTGTGGTTAATTTAGTTGATTATATGTATATGATACAAACCAGATGTTTTTATTTTCCAAATGATTTTGATAATGTATGAAGCCTATGATGGTTCCTTTATGGGTCAATGAATTCTTCTCAAAGTTGGGGCATATGGGTTGATGATACAATATATAATTTTAGTTTCATTAATAATTTAAACGATTCTAATATATATAAGCATATTAGTGGGTGTGTTGTAGTATTTTTGATACTGTATATAGATTCCATATTTCTAATTAGAAACGATATCCTAACTCTTTACTCTATAAATATGTGGTTGGGTAAGTGATTCTTAATGAAATAAAAGTGTGAAGCTTCCAATATACCTGTTATGATGATCTATAAAGATATATCTAAGAGTCTTATTAGACGAATTCTTGGTTGTTAATTTTGTAAAGTGATAAATTGGTTTAGTATGAAGGAATCCAACAAGTTATATTTTCTAAATTTATATGAAATTAATTCTAAGAAGATTAAGGATTCTTCTATAGACTTAGGAAAGATGAATTGAATTACTTAGGGAGCCTCCATAGGTTTTATCATATATTCCTGGTTAGGTACATGAATGAATATCACCTATGCTCATATCATTACATTTATATACCTATATAATCCTAGTGAGAGTTATTATATTGCTGTAAAGAACAATATTAATTACTTCAGAAGGAATACTCATTTTTATTGATCTTTGGAGGAGATAGTGTTCTCTATGTAAAGGGTTACATAGATTGTAGTTTCTAATATGATATAGATGATATGAATTCTACATACAGATTCTTGTTTCTCCTAAATTGAGCATCTATTAGTCAGAAGAGTTTAAAAAATCCCCCACAATAAAATTGAAAATGAAGGTTTAGTAAATCACTACATTAAATATTGTGAATTGTTTTTGGGATAATCTAGATAATTTTCTAACTTGAAGTATTTCACTGCATTTAGGTAGAAATGATGATTTACTATGACACTAATAAATCTTTTTTTAGGAAAATGGAACACAATTCTCAAAAAATTACCAAGAACATTATTCGAAAATATTATGATATATAATAGATTATTGGAAGGGGTAATTTTAGAATATTTTGGGTGGATTTATATGGAAACATAGTAGATCTATTAAAAAAACTATTATCATAGAAGAAACATGATGGTAATATATAGTCTACAAGTTTTAAATACTTAAGAGATTGATATAATGGTTGAATAATGTATCATATTATTATAATAAAGGGAAAATATATATATTATCCTGTCATGTGTGTTGAAATTTACTTTATATAAATGATGGAATGATAATATACTCACAAATTATTACTGAGTTATCCCAAATTAATGATCATCTTGGAGTATTATTGTGATGAACTGACCTATGTTACCCTCAAACCCAACACTCATCCCGATTTGTCACATACCCAGAGGGTGATCCCAATCTCCCTGGGATGGCGACAAGAACCTAGTCATCGAACAACACAATATAGGGAATGATTTATCCCAACCTAAACAACCATATGTCATATATATGTAAAACAAGAAACAAAAGTGGAAGATGAAAGAGGGAATATATGTTCTAACTATAAGAAAATATTGAAAAATGATAACTTCTAAAGTAGATAAAACTCCAAGACAATTCCAACTAAAAAGAACTAAAAACCAAAAAAAATAAACCAAATGATGCTAAAGAAGGACTCCGACCATCTTACCACCACCTACCTAACCAGGTGATATGAACCTCACCACCTCACTGCAGCGCCTTGCCTTTCCCTACACTGGAAGAAAAACAAAGGTCTACGCACCATCGATAAGGTGCATAGGGTGTGAGATAACAAGCTCAGTAGGATCCCACCAAGGTTTTCCATAACCAGTCTCTATATAAAAATTCCCATATGCTCATTTAAAGTGCAAAAGATGACATGATAAGTAGTAAATTAGTTTTATATAAAACATGGTATACATTTCATTTTTTTCACAATTATAAACAAAACCAGGTATATAATTTTTAAATCACATTTTCCATATCATTTTTTCATGTAACACCCCAAGCCTCCACAATACACTTCTCTTTGAATAATACAATAGCTTGCATTATACGCACCTTCAAGTTCAACAAACCGTGACCAATCAAACTAACTGTTATGAATAGTAATACCGACTTTTTAAAATTTTATAAATTTTATTCTTCAAGTTTTACTTTATTTTTGGATTTGGAATATCAAAATTATCTTAGGGTAAATATTTGGCACTTTTATGAAATCTTTCATATTTTGATGAATAGTGAAAAATACTAAATTTTAATTAAAACAAACTTTTTAATAAAATTAATTTATAGTGTTAAATTATAAATTTTAGTGGTTTTAAAGTATCATTAGATTATATTTTTGTCATTTAATATAATTTAGATCATTGAATGTAATTTCACATTAAAATTGTACCTAAACACCTGTCAATCTTTTGATAGTTTTTACTTCTTAAAAACCTTATTTTTGGTTTTGAAGACGGGAATTAATTTTAAATTAATTTCAGCAACTTATGTGTATTGAATTTGGGAAAATGGATTCCATATTTGTAATCATGAGGTCTAAATTGTGTAAATAGGTAACTTTTATTTTTAGAAATTATGAATAATTACTTCGGTAAATATTTTTTTTACCATGATTAAAGGGTAAATCTGTAAAATAAGGGTAAAAAATAATATTATAATAATATTAAATTACCATAAAACATATCATAACATAATTTAATGATACATTTACGACTATGGTCATCCTTGGGTAGATTTCGGGACCCCATACAGCCACTTAAGAGTGATAATGACATTTTATATTAATTAGTTTAAAGTAAAGAAAAAGATGACATAAACATATATCTTTAAGTAAAACAATTGTTACAAGGGGTTATATAAGTTGTAATTTCATCTATAAATATTAATTTTAAATATAAAAATATTTCCAACATCATGATATTTTTTTATGATTTTTAGACTTCATATAAATAAATTTATTTATGACACAATAATGATGTAGTGTTGACATCATTAATGAATGATTTATATAAATGAGATTATAAAAATTCAAAAAAATATCAAAAACCTATTAAATTATTATTTTATGAATATATTTCGAACATGAGTCATCTTAACTTCGACTTTAATGTATTTTTTAGCTTTATAAACCTAAAATAATTATATAATAAAATAATATTTTCAAACATTCCTAAAGAGACTCTCCCCTCCCTTATAAAAATGCCTCACCTCTAACCCTTTAATCAAACCTCTATAGCCCCTTGTATTGTCCAACATCTACCCAATTAAGCTCTTTACATCTATATTATCCTCCTAGAAGCCTTACATTTGGCAGAAGGCACTTCAAGGAAGCCTTTTTTGTTCAAACCAAAGGGAGTTACCTGATTTAAAGGTAACATCTCATATTAAGTTCTTTTATTTTATTTTACATTTCCTACCCACTAAACTCTCTTTATTCATTTATTTTATAACAAATACAGTATTTTTAACATACTAGGTTGTTTTTATGACATTTATTTGAACTAAAATTACACACACCTCCATCTAATGGGTATAGAATATAAGGTTTCTGTTGACGGTGATCTACTACCTCAGGAAACAATAATTGTTCAATCTTCTAATACCACCTCTTATGGTGGCCATTACGATGGAAATATAATTATATATATGATATTTATGAGATTTATTTTATTTATAATCTTATTTAATTATCTTTTATAGAATTACTTTATTCTTTTCATGTTGTATATATATATGATAATTTCATTTGAAGAAGTGCGGACGACCGCCCCCTCAAAGTGATATGACTCGTTCATACCATACATGGAACATATAAAGGATGGTGTTAATGAACATACGTAACATATATAAAATATTATATTATACTGGAATAATAATATACCTATGTAACATTTGGTTTTCTTTCCTTTTAAAATAAGATAATGTAATGGAAGTAGCGTTCGTGCGTGCGTACAGATTACTGTCTCGAAGAACACGATGAGATTCATTCCCCATCGTAACCACTCAAGAATAATTTTCATTTGATTATTAAATATAATATTTAATAACATAACATAATTATGTATATGAATCAAATACATCCTATCCATAACAAACATGACTTACGTAACAAAACTTATAATGGAAAATGAATCAGTTAACACCTGAAACAATGATAGTACTAAAATATTATTAACAAAGAAGTATTATAAGGTCATATATGATATCATATTTATGTATGTAGTTCTTGTATTATTTAATAACAATTTTTTAACTATTATATAGGAGGTTAATGTATCCTCGACCAAGGAAATGGTCAATATAAGGGTTAATTTTACAATCTCTTTACTTATATGAAGTTGTTAATACGTAAGTATCTACTGGGAGCTCTTTATCATCCACATCTGTGTTTTCATAAAAATATATTTCAAATGATTTCTACTATTTACTAGACTGTGGGTTATAGAAATTTATACCCTTATTTGACCTTATATATTTTGAAAGGAATCTTTCTGTCATTTTCCAAACACGGTACTTTATGACCTTTTCGACAAAATTAACGTAAGAATGTATTTTTTAACTTATATGGATGGTGAAACTATTTTACACGAGTATAATGTCATTGAAGCTTCTCTTACAGGCTTATAAGAATATTTTTAAAATAAATGTTTTCTTTTATAATTTTGAGACACTTAAATGATATGAAAATATATTGACATATTTCTCTCAAATTGTTTTGATTTCATCTATGCCAAATCCTTTGATGAATTTTACACTTGTTTGAAGTTGATTTATTACGATACAAATCTTCCATATTGTATTTAAGGTTTTTTATAAGTTTTACTGTGGATGTGTCATTTTTATACCATTCATGGGTTATGGTTAAATTATTGACATTTCTTATGCTAGTTTTAGTACGAATGTTTATGTTATGTTTCAACCTTTTCATATTAAGAATGTATTGGACTTAGTAAGTGATGGGTGGAGCCCTCTATTTCTCCTTGGTGCATCGATAGGTCTCATGAGACAACTAAATGTTGAATTGGCTGAGGCCTTTCCCAATTTGATATATGGTTTTGGCCGAGTGTTTGACAAAATTTTTCAGAATGTCCCGTATTATAAATTCCCTCATTATGAAAATAATATTTATGGTTCATGTGGTTATTTGACTAGTAGAATACCCATGACTGTGTTTTATTATGGCATTATTTACTATACTCCTATTCCTGCCATAAAATGTACATGGTTATTATTTTTGAAGGCATGTTTTTTCAATTATTCACCATGCCTAATTTCTATGTTATCTTCCGCTATATTGATTACTCTTTCGGAGCATTTGATCTCACCCATTTATTATTTTTCATTTTCCTAGGATGTGAAGAATTTATTTATGAGTGACTTGCATGCATAATATACGAGGCTTTAATGTCTCTAATGGAATAAATTAGTGTTGTATTTTTTTTCAAGTTGTAATTTTGAACTTATGTATGTATGTTTTTTCCAATAATACTAAACTGATCGGTCTTTCGGGACATGATTCCTTGTATCATGCCAATGCTATGTAATAATTCACCAACTCTGGGTAACTGGGTTGGGGAATTAAATTTCAAAATCATAAGCATGCATATCAAGGATAACATAGAAATCCATTAAATTCAAAATATAAGAAAATTTATCACAACACCAAGGAATACTACAGGTCTCGGTTGTAGACTACTCATACCATTATAATTAAGTGCAAAAATATGATCCAGGAACATATGCCCTGTATGTAAAAGAATAACCAATGAGTAAACCCCCCAAAATGTCAATATCAGTCCCCAAGAACAACGAGACTAGGAAATAATTGAATACCCCTAAAAAACGTCCTTGGTAATCAAAAAATTATAATTGATGTCCCTACGATAAACCGTACAACAGTTACCCAAGGTAACTGATGTCATCTTGTTCACAAATCATTTCAATGCTTTGAAAACCATTTGAAAACAATTTAACAATTTCCATTTCAATGCTTGAAAATAATTATTTTCTATCCATTTATGAATAACCAAGGAAAAAAAATTTTCAATAAAAAACCTTTTTCAAAACAGACAAAAAACCATGCCAATTTCTATATAGAAAATCATTTTTAAAGGACAACAATAAGGATCATAAATGTATTCTAGAGATAGAACCACTTACCTAAAAACATAGGTTGTACTCACCCATAACAGAATCCAAAATCAACGATACCCAACAGTATCAATTATGGACCAAGAATCAAATCCACATCAAGATTGATTCAATTTTGAAGAAAAGGGGCCAGGATAAGAGAGGAAACTGACATACCATAAAGACGAATTCCCTCTTCACCAAGACCAATGGAAGAAAATGACTCCATATTGAGATCACATAATAGATCTGGAAGTGGAAAATAAGGAACATCCAACTTATATCAACATATTCAATACCAAAAATCTAGGGTGCTACTATAAGAACTTGTAATGAAGAAGCAGAAATATCACATTCCTAGATAGATGCACTATAACCAAAATAGTGATCAGACACTGAGAGGATCGATCTACGAGGAAATGCACCTCTGAAAATCTCCTTGGAACTATGTTAGGTCAAGATCAACGAATAACCAGTGAAATGACTAGAAAAAACACCCAAACCCGTGTTTTAAAATTGGGTGTGGGTCGAGTCATAATGTGTAACACATTGTCACGTTGTGAAGTCCATGCTGGATTATTATGCCAAAAAATCCATAACATCATCTTAAAAACTGACCTTTTTAAAATCCACTTCTTGTAAGCCCTAGTCACGATATGTAAACATTCACAGTATGATCTTGTATTTCACGACTTGTATTTAGGAACCACTACATGGTGTGTAACAGAGTTACACAATTTGTAAATGTTATATAGCCTACATGAAATCTAGAAAACCACATATAAGGGATTTTAATGAAAAAAGAACTGAATGAGAGGGAAAAACATTACAGATCCAGGTAACATGATGTTACAGACTCCCCACTATAAAGAATTTCCATCCCAAGGAATTTATGTGGAATATGTAATCCCTCAAAAAAGATGAGGCCACTAATCCCTCACTAATGATCCATGCTACCACGAATCAGGAGAATATGATCATTGTTTCCATATAACTCTAACAAAAAAAATTAGTTTCCCACACAAGACTTCTGTCTTTGAGTCAATAACCTCAACTAGTTCCACCAAAATAGAAGCATCTGGATCCAATTGAATTTATTCACAACTTAGAACGTGAGAGGGATCAGGGTGATACTTCATGAGATGAGATATGTGGAAAACATCATCAATGTTTTTCAACTAAATCAGCAATGCTAACTGATAATCATATTATCTGAGATGTTCAGTGTTCACAAACAATCCAATATATCTCGGAGCCAACTTTCCCTATTTTCCAAGTCGATGGTGACCCAAATGAGGAGAAACATTTTGGAAGAACCAGTCACAGACAAAAAACTCCAAAGGACAATGTCGCCATTATGTATATGATTTCTGTTGACTCTAGGCTGTAACAAGACATTATCATACATCTTGAATCTTTGTAGAAATTTCTTGAACCAATCATGGTCCAACTAAAGATACTTCATTGAATTTTTCCCAAAAAATAGGTGATCTTCACAGAAGACCATAAATTTCTTCAAAGGGATCCATTCTTATAGACGACTAATAAATATGTTTATAAAAAAACACAACTAGTCCTAGATGACTATCCGATGGCCCATTAAAATCCAAGACATAGGCGCAAACTAGAGCTTCTAGGATACGAATTATATGCTCCATTTGACTATATGTCGATGTATGGTAAGCAATGATCAACTTGATTTGAGTTACCATTGTCTCTTGAATATTCCTCCAGAACTATGATGTAAACCTAGGATCGAAGTCTAAAATAATGGTAAAAGGAATCCTATGTAACCTCACGATCTCTTACATATAAACCTTACCTATATCTTCAACCTTAATGGTGTATTTGGTCAAAATGAAATGGGAAGAATTTTTTAACTGATTAAGAACCACCCAAATATAATTCTTCCCTTGGGGTGTCCATGGAAATAAAATAACAAAATCCATGGATAGCTTTTCCCATTTCCAAATCAGCACCGAAAGAGGCTGAAGGAAACCAGAGGGTCTCTAGTGCTCTCCCTTTATCTGTTGGCAGGTGTATAGTGGGACACATAATCTATAATGTCATGCTTCATACCCAACCACACGAATCTTCTTCCCATGTCATAAAGCATCTTCATAGTGAATGGATGTATGACCCATGAAGAGCTATTACTATCAAACAAGACTGAACTCATCACTGATGTAGGGAAATCAATCCTTTTCTCAAAGTGAAGTATACCATATAAAGAGAGACCAACCTGAAAAGGTCTCTCCACCCTAAAGGATTTCTTGTGACTTCTGAAACTCATCATCCTACTGCTGAATCTGCAAGATAGAATCTGGGAGAGATGATGATGACTGAACACTGGTTAAAACCTTCCCTCAAACATCCTCTTGGGAATCTAGATGCAACTGAATGAATAGACCCATGAGGTTCCAATATTCCATTGATTATAGAACAACCAATGGTGGTACTTTCCTACTAAGAAAGTCTACAATGTCACTTCCATTCCATATGGTTTAGAAAATATCAAAGTTATCCATTTGAAGCTATTCTACCTATCATCACTATTTGAGATTCAAGTCCTTTTGGGAGAATATATAACTTAGCCTCTTATGATCATAGAAGACCATGATACTTTCCCCCAAAAGATAGTTCCACCCACACTTAAGCACATGCATGACTGTAGTAAGCTCTAAATCATGATTTGGTTAATTCTTCTCATGCGGCCAGAGTTAACGAGATCCATAATCCACCACATGATCATGATGAATAATCACGCATCCCAAAGTAGATCCTGAAGCATCACAAAACACCATGTACCTCTTATCAGGATCAGGTAATATCATTGTAGGATTTTATGTCAGAATCCATTCCAGTTCATTAAAAGAATTGAGAATCTTTTCATCCAAGGTGAATTTCACCACTTTCATTGTAAGAGTAGTTAATGGTGACTCCATATTTGAGAATTACTTGACAAACCATCAGTATTACCCAACAAGACTAAGGATGATTTGTCTCTTAAAGACATTCCATGGTTTCTT
The DNA here is from genome assembly GCA_963277665.1 of Viscum album. NCBI lineage: Eukaryota > Viridiplantae > Streptophyta > Magnoliopsida > Santalales > Viscaceae > Viscum > Viscum album. The sequence goes on from OY728123.1 coordinate 656,276,279, forward strand.
CCCTGACAAAACAACCTTTACTTTTTATGGATCAACTGATAATCCCTGAATAGAAATTCTATTTCCAAAGAACATAACCCCATGAATCTAAAACAAAATTTCAAAATATTTCCACCTAAATGAAAACTTTCAATATTTTGAGAAATAATCTCAGATAGTGCTCGAGTTTACGCAAATATTTTGGAAGAACTAGAATATTATTCATGAACACTACTAAAAAAAATTCGAGGTATTGGTGGAATACTTGATTCATCTAAACCATAAAAACTACAGGTGTGTTGGTCAAACTAAAATGCATACCAAGATATTAATAATGTCCATACATTCTCTTAAAGGTTGTCTTCAGTATATCAGACACCCAAACTCTGAGACGATGATAACCCGATTGATGGTCAATCATTCAAAACAACTTTCTCCCTTTAAATAATCAAAAAGTTCATCCACAGGGGGAAAATAATATTTGATCTTAACTGTTACCCAGTTCAACTTCTGATAGTCTATACATAAATGATGATAACCATATTATTTCTTAGAAAATAGAAATAGGGATGCCCATAGTGAAACAATAGGGGGAAAGAAACATTTTTTTAAAAGGTCTTCCAATGGAATCTTGAGATTTTTCAGCTCTACTGGTACTATAAAATAAGAAGGTATCAATATCAGCAATATACCTAGCACAAGATCAATTGAAAAATCTACACCTCTATCTAGATGAAGACATGATAAATTGTCTAGTAAAATGATAGGAAAGTCTCAAACAATAATGGGGAAATTGATAAAAGATGAAACACCATCAGGCTCAAATGTAATAACAACAAAAAACCCATGAGATCTGAACGAGAAGGTCTTGCATGACCTGACCTCAGGTCCCCATCCCCTTGAAAAACACAAGAGATCCCATTGAAAAAAAGAAATGAAAAACACTGATGATAATAATCAAACTCAACTCAATGAGTGATAAGCCATTCCATACCGATGATGATGCAAATCAGATCTAGATCACGAATGAGAAAATACCAGACCGATAGCATATCAGATATCATCAATGAACAAGAACACTAAAACCCCTGCTCTTTCCTCTTGCCAATAGGTGACACTAAATATATTGTAAAGGAGATAAGTCTCATTGGAATTATAATAATATCAACAAATTATGAAAATATAAACAGGTGGGAGGAACTCGTATCAAATAATACAATTTCTACAAAAGATGCAATAAGTATAGTACCTCTAACTATTGATGGACCTGCATTAACATATATTGGTCACTCATCTATTGCTTGAAAATGATTCAATCCTAAGGCCTGTGGATGGAGACTTGTAGTCATTAAAGATTCTGACTTCACCGTAGTAGCCTTTGGAGCTGATAAACCCCGAACATAACTAGTCATAGTCATATCCTAACAGAAGCACTATAGATTACCAATATTTCCATAGTTATAGAATTTATATGTGGGAATAGGACACGAACGTCTGATGTGTCATCTCTTCCCACTCTAATAGAAAGGCATAGGCACACTACCAGCTATGACATATGGTTTAGAGGAGGATCACTGCTGAGACCCACCTCCACCACTTTTGTGATGATATTGCCACTTCCTCTTCTTCCCATGCGTGCCACAAAAGATTCCACCCAAAGTAATATAAGAGGTTGGAAATACAACCTTTCCTACCATATTCATTTCTAACATAATAGATCTGTCTACCATTTCTACATAGATATAATGTATTAGCAAAAACACCTACGATCAGATATTTGATCGCAAACCTTGCAGGTACTTCTGCACCTTCAACTGGTCATTCTTTACCACATCCAGATAAAAATTGACTATATTAGAAAATTAGTTGGTGTACACTGACAACAAATTATCTCCCTTCTATAATGATAGGAACTCTAGAATCCCACGATTTCATGCTATATCCCTTAAATATGAATGTTTCACACTTAAACCTGATATTCTCAGGTGCCTACAAGAAGTTAGAGATTTGATCAATCATGTACAACCAATAATCCACTTCTTGAGGTTCAGTTGTTATATTAAAGAATGGTGGATTCTCACGCAAGAACTCCCAAGATCGATATTTCTTTCCTCCAGCTCTTGGTTGTACAACAACCACTACATTCTGAACACATGGTACACCTTTATCAACATCACATATTTCCCACACAATAGTCTCTATGAGGTTCTGATCTATATGTGGGTTCCATTGAGGAGCTTCATGTTCACCTTCCTGAGGAACTCAGGGATGAAATACAAGAGGCATTCTACAACACATTGAAACACAAGAATCCTCACACAATAAAACAAATCTCAGTTCAAACTAGAAAATCACTACGAAAAAACTAATATTATTAAAACAAAAACAAATACTAGAGACACACGTCCCAACATCCTTTGTTAACATGAGTCTCATTATGACAAGAGCTGGCCAAAAACTTATCGCAACACACCTATCAAGTCCCAAAAATCCTATATCTAGTCTAAATGATGTCCCAATACAAGTACTCTTGAGGACATAACTTCCTTTAATACCAATATATGATGAACCGACCCCATATGTCACATACCCAAATGGCGTTCCGGATCCCCATATGCTAGGAACAAGCACTTAGTCATCTAACCATGCAATAGAGGGATCAATTTCTCCCAAATTGAACAACCAAATTCAATATATAAAAAACTAAGAAAAAAAGGAAAAATAGTGGAATACAATGAAGACATATATGCCATAACTATAAGAAAACATTGGAAACATAAAAATTCTAATGTAGATAAAACTATAATACATGTCTAACTATAAAGGACTAAAAACCAAAAATCTACTCCAAACGATGGTAAGGACAGACTCCCACCATCTCACCACCAACATCCCAACCATCTAACACAAACCTCACCACCTCACTATAGTGACTTACCATTCCATACTCTAGAACACAAAAACTTTTCTACACACCATCGAGGAGGTGCATAGTGTTTGAGATAATAGGCTCGGTAGGATCCCAACAAGGTGTTCTATAACTAGTATCTATATAAAAATTCATGTATTCTAATTTTAAGTAAAAATATGGCATGATAAGATATAAATAAGTTTTATAGAAAACATGGTAAAAATTTCCCTTTTTCCATATTTTAAAAAAATTAGGCATATCAATTTGAAATCACATTTTCCATATCATTACCCAAAATAATAAACATGCATACCAAGGAAAACACAAAAAACCAATCAATTCAAAGTAGAAGTATAATTATCACAACACCGAGGAATACTATAGGTCTTGTCCCTAGACTACTCGCACTAAAATAATTATGTGAAAAAATCCAATCCTATAAAAGATCTCAAGAATGAAGAGGAATACCCAAAGAGTAAACCCCACAAAATTTCAATATCAGTCCCCTATAACAACATTCCTAGTAAAGAGATTACCCCAAGAAAACCCTCCATGATAATAAAAAAATAACAGACGGTGGCCCCAAGATAAACCTTCCAACTAATTACCCAAGGTAATCCTTATTCCCTATCTCATAAATCATTTCAATGCCTATAAAACCATTTAAAAAAGATTTCATAATTTCCATTTCAATGCTTGAAAATACACATTTTCTTTCCATTTATTAATAACTAGGGAAAAACAATTCTTCCCTAGAAAATATTTTTTTCAACGCACACAAAGCATCCATTCCAACTTAAATATACAAAACAGTTTATAAAAAACAGTCAGGTTTATCAACATAGGCTAGGTATGGAACCAACTACCTCAAAAATCAAGTCGCACATGCCCGTAACAGAAACCAAAATCAACAAAACCCAACAATATCAAAGAATTACCTAGAATCAAATACACATGAATATTGATTCAATTTAGAAGAAAAGGGGTCAGTGGAAGAGAGTAAACCCACATTCCTCAAAGAAGAACGCCTGCCACACCACAACCAACCGAAGAAAAGGCCTCTGAAATGAGATCACATAAAAAATATAGAGGAGGAAAAGAATAAACATCCACCTTAGATCAAAATATCCAGTAACAAAAATATATGACACTAATGTAATTACTTTAAACAAATAAGTTGAATGATCACATACCTGGAGAGACACACGAAAACTAAAATGGAGATCGGACGCCTAGCAGATCCATCTAGTAGGAAAGGAACCTCAGAAAATCAATTAGGAATAACCTTGCATTGAGAGAAATGAAAAAATAGTGAAAGGATTGAAAAAAAACTCCCAAGAACATGTTTTAAAACTAGGTGTAGGCTAAGGCATTACATGTAACCCTTTGTCACACTGTGAAGTCCATGTAGGATTCGTATGCCGAAAAACCCATTACATAGACTTAAAAAATGAGTTTTTAGGAAGTCACATCATGTAACCCCTTATCACGACATGTAACCCTTCATAGTGTGATCTCCCCTTTCAGGAATTGTATCAAGCAACCACTAAATGGCATGTAACATAGTTATATGGTTTGTAACTATTTTGGAGTCTTTAGATAATCCAGAAGACCACCTCTAAGGACTTTGAACCAAAATTAAACTTAGGGAGAGAAAAAAACATTCCCAATCAAGGTAACATGATGTTACAATTATGGGTCATGATGATATGATAAAATTTTCATGAGTATAATATTTTAATCATTACAAATATTTGTATATAATGTATGAATATTAGATTTATGAGGTGATATGTAGAGACTTATTAAATTGATTGACTCCCCAAATTATATCCCATGGAAAATCCTATAGTCATCAATATTACTAAGGGTGTAATGTAATTATCATTCATTATAACTTGAGTTTTGTGAGATACTTATCATGATAAACATCCAACATTTATACACTATTTACAAAATTTATTTTGAATTAGATAATTAGGGTCTGTTTGGAGATGTTTCTTATTGTCTCATTAGGTAAAGTATAACCAATATGATATTTTTTTACTTATATGAAAAGTAAAGACATCAATTCCATTATTGAATCAAGTCAAGGAAATGCATGAAAATATTTATTTGTGTCACATATGATGAGTTCAACTATTTAGATGAGGGACATGTTATGTGCTCATTCGTTAGATGAATTTTAAATGATATATTCACCGACCTTATCAATCTATTTCTAGGAATCAAAGGAAGATGAGATGATGTATTCAAGATTAGAATTTTTTTATGTATAGTGGTCAATGAATGTCATTGAAAAAGGGTTTATATCAATATAAGTATGATTTATGAGATATATATTATGGTATAAATGTTTGTTTAGAGATATGAGTATGTTAGGTGAAGATCAAACCGTACCCTTTAGTAGCTCTTGTAACACTGACTCAAGGATAGAGGATAATCTTTTCATAAATCTATGTAACAGATATTTCATATTTTTTTTTCAATAATACCATTTCTTTTAGGGTCACATAGAATGTAATTTGGATATATAATATGTTTTGTACAAACTATTTTATATTAAATGATGTGGGACTGATAAAACCATATATAAAAGTGTTTGAATATATTCATAAATAGTTTTTTTGGTATAAATTTTTTGTTATATTTTAGTGCATGTGAGAGATTGTTGGAATTTCACTAAAATTATATGCATACAAAGCATATATATTACAAATACATTGGATCTAACATAACCTTATTTATAATCCTATAATAACATTGATGCCAAAATTCCCTAGTTACATGAAATTCAATGTAGCCACCCAGTTACTTTCAGCTAGAATTGCCACATCACCCCATATGTTTTCCTTTAGTTACTAACCCATTAGATGAATTAATTAATAAATTCACACCATTATTGCAGTTTTTAATTAAGGATACTCCAATTATAATTAATGTGTGAAGCTACCTCTAAATCTCTTCATCTATTGTAGTGTGTTAAACATTATCATATATAAAGGAAATTAAAGGTGAATAATACTCAACCCAAACATATTATTGTAAGATTTTATCCATTATAAGAATAAAGTGGATATAAAAGTTATACACAGACTAAATAACAAGTGGAATTTCATTTGAAAATCCCAAACAAATATGGTGTCTAATAGAATGAAATATAGATGATATAGATGAAAAATCTGGTAGAAGTTTCTTACCAAGTAACTAAGAATGATGGAACTTAATTCCTCGTTAGAGGGTTCTCATCCCATATAATTATAAATGAAAACTTACTAAAAAATATTGAGGATAAATTTGATGGAACTTCCCAATTTGGAAATGATAGAGCACTAAATATCAATGGAAGTGGAAAGACACAAATAGCAGGTGAGTAACTCCAGAACATAAAAGTAATCATTGTGAATAGTTTGAGGGTTAACCCCATAGTGATATTTAGTTGTGTGACATAGAAATCAAGGTTTCATTCAAAAGAAAATTCTTTCTAGTATATAATAACGTGTGAAATTATATTATGTGAGGATGATGATATAACAGTAACCCATACTATGTTTATAGCAATAAGAACATGTATTTTCATACAATGGAAGAATAATATACTTTTTTGGAATTATATGGTGAAAGGAATTAAATATAAAAACATAGAAAATATGACTAAGAAGAAGGTTGAGGTATACATTCCGAACATTAATCATACTATATGGAGAATATTTGATTCATGCATTCAGTGTAAAATGGAATGTAACCCTTACTCAATGAAGAAGAAAAGAGTGTTAAGTTATACGAATATTTTTCACATTGATGTATGTGATATGAAAAATCTATCTGGTTAACTGGGAGAAAGATATTTCATTCCCTTCACTAATGATCATAGTAGAATAGAATTTATAATTTTCATGCAAAGAAAGAGAGAGGTTATTGATTGTGTTTAGATACGTTGAATGAGTTTGTCAAATGAAACTGCACATAGATTCAAGATTCCTCCACTATACAATATAACTGAAAATACATCCATTGAAATAATATAAACATCTTAAAAAAAATTTATGATGTGTAAAAAACCTAGCCCAATTTTCCTAGATTTGGTGGTTATTTTATTGTAATGGAATTATATAAAAATGATCACATCCCAAGGGATCAAATTGTTTTGAGGTATTAGAAGACTAGATTCCTAATTTAATATTAAATTAATTATGGAAAAATATAATAAATATAGAATTTTCATTCAGATAATAATTATTCAAATTATCATATCCTTTTATACCAATTGTAGTACACTTCTTAGAATACCAGATAATGAAAAAATGGTGTGCTCCATTGGAGAGTAAGGGAATGCATAAAATCGAAGTAGTCATTGAATAAATAATTCATCGAAAATATAGAAGGAATAAATGATGATCAAATAATTTAATATATATAATAAAATGTTATAGAAACATATCCATGGAAAACATAACTATTAAAAAAATCACATGGTTATAATAACTAATTTCATAATGAGGGAATAAAAAATGTCGTACATCTTAATCTTACCGTTGAGGCCCCAAGAAAAGACATCATACATAAATGGTTATGGAGTATTCCAAGTAACCAACTTATTTTTTCTCATGAGACATAATGATGCATAATGGTGATGTATAATTATGAGCTCCATCCATTACATAATAATTCAAATTCATATTTCATAAGAATAAACAATATCACTCAATCAACATGACTTAATAATATATAAATTTCCATTTTAGAATAACTAAAAAACTAAAATTTCAATACTTTCTCTAATGAAATGACCATAATTCATCTGGAGAAATATTCTAGATGATATCATTAGATCATTTCCTCATAAGAACATAATATTCATCAAATGGTGTTGACATAGATATATATACATTTAAAATATCACCAAACTATTTCTTTAGGAAAATATCCTTTTCATTTTAAAATAACTTATTTAATATATAATAATTTATGAAAATAAGAGGAAAATAATTTCATTATAATGATCCATGAATTCTTGTAACATAATATTTATATCAAAGAGTATATATTAAGGTGGGAAAATCTATTTTCAGAGAGTACATTAAAAAAATATTCCATTCACACATTCTTTTAAAAGTTTTCTATTCAGAAAATGAAAAGATGGATTCATTTATATATTTTTAAACAAAGTTAAACAAGGGTAAAAATTACATTATTCAATAATTATATAATATTAAAAACATTTCTCCAAAATATTATAATGAAAATATGGACAGGTAAGAAAAATATTCCCAACCAAATTGAAAAACAAAGTTAGTGTTCCTTAAAAATAGTAATTAAGACATTTGAGTACTTAGAGAGAGAAAAATAGTATAAAATCTTTTAATTTATAGAAATAACCCATGGGGAAGAAAATAGATGGTGTTTAATATATAAATATCATATAATAATTCTAATAGAAACTTAAACATGAATATACCTGAATATGGATGAGATTGTAAAATAAACCCTTACCTTAGGTCCAACATGTTTCATAAGTTATTTTCACCACCCATTTAAGAAATTTAAATGTATTATAATTATATAACAAAACCATATACAAACTTTCAATACCATATATGATATACTTATAACATTTCAATTCTAGTTTTCTAATAATTATTTACAATCTTCATTTTCTCAGTGTCTGTTGTTATGTTTTTCATGTATGTTTCAGTTCAGTAGTTTCATTATTTGAATATTTCTATTTTTTTTATAATACTAATAATTTTAATCATGGAATAAATATAATATGTATTCATTATATTCATATTTATAATCATTCTTGAAATTTGGTCATGAAAAATGTATAACATGGCTTCGTGGAGGTGGTAGTCCACACGTACACACGAGCAACATTATCATTTTTCAAAGGGTTGAAGGGTAAGAAGAAAAAATGATATAATATACTTATAGAAAAAATATTATTTCATAAATATTATACATATTCATTACTTCAATATTTATATCCATCTATGTAATGGGGTGATTAAAAATGAAATACACCATTACTTGGAGACGATAGACCGTATATATGCATGATTCAGTATTCCATAAGATGGAAAATAGATGAATAAGGTTTATTCCAAAAGAATACTAAATTTAAAAGTATGGAAGATATTAATGTTATTATATGGGCATGGTCATATATTATTTGAAGGAGGTATAAGAGAAAATAAAATGAAATCACCTAGTTAAAAACTATACCTCTTATTAAAAACAATCCTTAGGTTTATACATAAATCCTTCATGGGATGGTGTTATAATTAGAACATGAACTATAGGATATGGGTTTGTAATTTTAGAAATTATTTGGGTAGGTAATTAATAATACAAAAGTCTCTTTATGTGTGGGGAAGAGAGGATAGGTGGTTCGATTTTATAAGTGAGGGAGAGGACACACTTGGATTTATTCAAAAGACTAAAATCTATTAATGTATTACTAAAGAAAAGTGGATCAAAAAAGAATAAATTTTGAATAATATATGATATAGGGTATAAATATTAATATAAAATAAAATATTGATTTTTTTTTTCATTTTAATACTTATTATGTTAGTTTTAACCCTTTTAACATGTTTTAACTCTAACCGTCGTAACTAGATTATTTGGAAAAGTTATTATTCATAATGACGTAAAATGAAAGTGGAATAACTAATTTTTTTATTTATTATTACAAATATAGAATTAATATTATGACATTAAATTTCTTTGGGAAATTGAAATTAATTTAAAGGTAAACACCCAAAATGCAATTTATTTTTTTTTGCTAAAAAATACCTTTTTAAGATTAAAATTGTTTTTATAACAAACTAAAGAATAATATTGGTGAAAATGAAGATAATTGAATTAATTATAATTAATATTAAATAAATTTAATTTTTAAACCATTCATAAACATATGTAAACTTTTTAATACTTGAAATTAAAAGACAATTTCTAAAAAATTGGTATTTTTTACTATTCACCCAAAATCAACATTTTTGGATAATTCTAAAAAATTAACTCTATGTTAATATTGGAATGTTGTTTTTCAAAAATAGATTCATTACATATAATTACATTTATAAAAATAGGTAATTTAGGTGTTAATAATATTTTTGAATAAAGTTAGTGGCATTGTGTAATTGTATCTCTAGAAAAAAGTTTTACTGTAATTGAAGTTTGTGAGTTAAATTCTTTCCTCTTTTAAAAATTTCATAGTTGAAAATTTTAGAATATCACCTCATGATATGATATGGTATTTATTCATAATAACTTCTTCAGTCTTACATGCCACCCCTTTTATCTTTTGAATTCTATAATTCACTTTTACCAACTCAGTCATATGATTACTTAACACTTTTTTTTCTACATTCAAGAACCTGGATAGGCTCTTCATGGTAAGATAATTTTGGTTTCAATTATTTATTGTTAGATATGATAATATGAATTTGGTATATCATTTAATTCCTCTATTAATACATTTTAAACACATCATGAACATTATAGAGGATATGTTTCATTTCCAAATAGTTATCCACAACTCAAATTCATTCTAGAATTTTAAAAGGCCCGATTCACCTTGGAATTATTTCACCTTTATCACTAGACCCTAAAAAATATCTCCATAGAGATAATACCAATAAAAAATGATACCGAACAAGAAATTAAGAATCTACCCTTCTATTATTAGTATATGTCTTATTTTTATTCTGATCTATCTTAATATGGTTATGAATTTTATTCACTTTATTAGTTGTGTACTCAATGAGTTTAGAACCCATTAAATTCCTTTCACCAAATTCTTCTAAAAAAGTTCAATTCTGACACCATATAATTCTTTATATAATTCTATTTGAATAGTTTAATATAATCTATTATTATATGTAAATTCCACTAAAGTAAAACACTAAGCCCATATACCTTGAAATTTAATCAAGAATGAACATAATATATATTATAATGTCGAAATTGTAATTTCTGACTGATCATTAGTAAGAGGATGATAGTCTATGATCCATCATATCTCAGTTTCAATAGACTTCTGTGGAATCTTAAAAAATTTCAATGTAAACAATGGATCAGGATTACATGCAATCGAAAGAGGTACACCATAGGGTTTCAGAACATAATTAATATAGAGTTGTGAAAGGATATCAAGAGGTAGATCTTCCCTTATAGCTAGAAAATTCATTTACTTGGTAAGGTGATCAACAATAACGCATTTGGAATCATTCTTTCTAGGATTATTTTGTAATCTGGTGACAAATTATATAGTGATATCATCCCATTTTACATATTAATAGGTATTGGTTGAATGAATCTTTTATAATTTTGTCTCTCAAACAATACATATTTAAAAATCAAGCATCTTGATACATAGTCTAAAATTTCATATTTCATATTATCCCATAAACGTTTTCCATCAAATATAGATATATTTTAGTGATTATAGGGTGTATATTTAAATTTATGTTGTGAGCATCATCTAATAATTCTTCCCTCATATTAGGTATAGATTGAATAAATAATCTCTTTCAAAATTTTAACACGCCATCTTCATAAAAAACTCCTATTTCAGATTATTATCAACATTAATTTTATTTTGAAAAATATAATCATCAATCTAGGAACTTTTTTTATTTTATAATAATAATGTTGTTTTAACAATTATTTAGAAAAGGTGTGAGGATTCACCTTACCTATTAATTACCATATCCAACATTACTAAGTCCCTAAATATATAATCTTTTTTAATCCTCATCTTAGTCATAACCCCTTCATCATTCCTACTAAACACATAATACACCTTATTATCTTTCCTATAGTGGTAGAGTATCATGATATAATAACAATTTAGTATATTTAGCTTGCTAAGTTTACTCATGTTGAGGTTTTTGGGAAAAGATATATTTCAAGCTCTTGTGATATATATATAAATATCACATTTTCACAATAAGGATAATGACACTATATATTCAAGGAAAATATTACTACTTCCATCTTAAGATAATGGGTAGAATTTTTCAATTCATTTATCATTATATAACTTGAAGCATACAAAACGACGTTATCATTCTGTATATGGACACATCCAAGTATTTCCAAGATGCACCACTATATATCACAAATTTTCAACTATTGATGGTAAAGTCTTCACCATCGCACCGATCAACCTCTTATTTAACTCCAAAAAATTGATTATATACATATTATTAAAAGAACATAACTCATTCACATGTCAAATTTTATAATATGTAAGTTAGTTTTTAAACATGTTTAAAAAATCTCTAATAGAAACATGATAATCCATGGAACCCACATACTTCTTGTAAAGACCCGAAAATTTAAATAAATTTTTTTCTTAATTTCTTTGGAATTTTACATGTGGATTCTGACAGAACCTTTTTATGAGGTCCGGTGTGCCCGGAATCAATTTCCGAAGTTTAGCTCAGGTACGTTCAGTGAACGAATGAGAGTGTTTTTCTAACTTTTGATCCGGTGCTCGGAATTGAAATCCGAGGGCACCGATAGAACCACAACATCGGTAATTGCTTAAGGGGACCTTTCCTAGAGGGGCGTTTGATCGGGAGGAGTTGAAAAAAGTTGGGGATTAAATGTGAAGTAAATAAAATTGTTGTACAATTTTATTTTCTATATAGAAGTGGTTATATCCTAAGTATGGGAGTTGGGGTGGGACCCACTAGTTCCTAAATACTCTTGTTAGGAAATTTGTGAGGTGGGTCCCACACGATCCCCACCCCTTCATTTTCCCCATAACCCCTTAAACTCCCCATTAAAACTCATTTGTAATTAAGTGTGTAACTTCTCCTCTTCCCACTTCCCCTCATTAATCCATGCCAACACTTATTCAATTAATTGAATTAAGTATTTGAATTTTGTAATTTGAACCCATGACATGTTATAATAAAATAAGAGGAGCTTATTTTATTTTTTGGGGTTAGTTTTGTTGTGTTTAGGAATGGGAGGAGAGAGCTATATCGTTGGAAGAGCTTCATATTCCCGGAAGAACGTCTCCACTTCGACGAAGAACGTCGACTCGGTGGTTCCGGTTTTCTCCATCCTCTTTTTCCTTCGCGTCAAGAAGGAGACACTGAGGACGACGAAAACGACGTCAACGTCCGTGACGCTTGACAACCGCAAACCTAATTCGAGGTAGGGGTTGATTCTTCATTCAAGTATTATTTAATGATATTCCTTTTTAAATGATTAGATACTTGTTATCGATATAACGGGAGGAGATCAGACCGCACAAACACGACCGATCCTCCCCCCCTTTTATAGTTGATCTTCATAGTGGATTGAAACGAAGGCGACGCGGTGCCATTGCACCGCGCAGGGATGATGAAGACCACGACTGGAGCGGGCCGTAGTGATGGTGCACGGCGCCGTCACGCCGTTCTAGGGAGGGAAAAAGCGGCCGCATCCAAGAACGGGCCACAGTGGAGGGACGCGGTGCCGTCGCGCCGCGCCGGTTGGGGAAGAGCCGCGGCCTTTGGCTATGGCGGTTCTACAGGAGGTGGCCGACCAAGCCGTCCGCCGGCGCTCCAGAAGGAAGGACCCCCCACAGGTCCCGCGTGGCTCAACCGGACGACCATTATTTCCGAAAGTTTCCAGGACGACTGTGGATTTGAAACCCCCGACCAGCACACTAGGGCGGAACCCACGAGTCCCCTGTTTCGAGACAAGGGGGTGGCACCCCCTTCATGCCCCGTTCAGGCACGAGCCAAGCTTCCATCCATGGGCCGAACCACCAGCACTAGTCCGGGCCACACCGGCGGGTCCGGACCACGCCCAAGTTGGCCGGACCCGGACCCGGGTTAGGTCGACCCGGTTCGGGCCGACACAGGGGGTATTGGGCCGGGTCGAACCGGCCCCGAACCCCCTATTTTCGGGCAGTTTCGTTCAAACACCCATATAATGGGTTAATAACCTTCGATCAACGCACCATTAGTTGCATTAGGATACTTGGATCGAGGCGGTGGTTTTGGTATACTACACTCAATGTTTTGGAGAACTTTGGGTACGACCGGGTTGGTCCGAACATGGAACCAATCGGGCCCTTGGAGCGGAAACACTTATAACTTGAGTTCCAGACGTCTGATTGACGTTCCGTCAGCTATGTTGGATTCATCTTGATGAGAAGAACTTTTGGAATACTTCACCTGAGGTTTGGATGCAGTTGGAGTAAGGCCGGATTGGATTGTACCCGAAATCCAACCGGGCCCCAGGAACGGAAAAGCTGATAACTTTCAGACCAGAGGTCCGTTTGATGAACCGTCAGTGGCATTCGCAATCATGTTGAGAAACAGTATTTATGAGTTTAACCTATGAGATTTATGGGTACATTTGAGATATGATCAGGTTGGTTCATACACGAAACCAACCGGGCCCCCGGAACTAAAAGGCTATTAACACACAGACCGGGCGTCCGATTGACGCGCCATATGCTGTGTTGAGATTCCTATGATGTGGCAGACCTCTGGGATACTTTCTAGTGGGAAATTATGATACTTGGAGTATATACCAGTAGCTCGTGGAGTGGACCCTCCCGGTGATGAGTGAGCAGAGTGCAGATAGCTAGTAGCTGGCTGAGACTTGACGACTACTGATTGATCAACTCGAAGTGATTCAGATAGCCCAGTGGGGAACGCTTGGTTGTAGAAGAAGACCCGCAGCAGGGGAGCACTTGGTTGTAGTGGCAGACCCGTGGTACTCGACAGAAGGAGTACCTCTGTAGGCTATGAGGGGGTACGCTTGGTTGTAGCGGCATACCCATGGTGGGAAGCGCTTGGTTGTAGCGGCAGACCCATTTTGGGAAGTGCTTGGTTGTAGCCGTAGGCCCACAGTACTCGACAGGTGGAGTACTTCAACAGTACAAGGTTAGTGGGAAGCTCTTGGTCCTAGAGGAATTCCCACTGTACTCGATAGAGGAGGAGTTCTCCAACAGCTGTGGTATCGACATCGTGAATAAAATCGTAGTTTGAGCTGAGTTGTTGAGCTTTGTGAATTTCTCATGATTGAGCTAGGTTACTTGATAAATTAGGTATATGTATGGTTATATTACTAAGTAGTGGTTATCAGTTGATTTCAAATCTGTGGGTTACCTCATGATTGAGATGGGATACTTGATAACTAAGGTATAATTATGGGATAATACCTAAGTAAGGGTTATCTGTTAGATCCTTCTTTGTGGTTATCCTTGTTGGATTTAGTGAGACCTTGAGGGTCTCAGGGTCCCTACTGAGTATCGTTATACTCACCCCTGCACGGGCTATGCTCGCACCTCGTTGTGTTCGATGCAGACGACGGACATCGCTAATGGAGGTCGAGTGTTCAAGGACTAGACGGTACCTAGAGGTGGACCTCACGACGAGTCAGTATCCAGAGGTGTACTCCACGACGAGATGGTACTCGGAGGAGGTTGTTGGGCGAGAGTGTTGAGTAGGCTATCTTTACCTACCCTTCAGTTAGGATCCGTGGTGAATGATCCATGAGATGCGCTATCTGTACCTATCATTGAGGTAGGATCCGAGGTGGACGACCCAGGAGCCGCTTCTATCTTCCAGCTGTTTGTATTTTTTGTTGTACTTTCGTTCAGTTGTAGCTGTACTTTTCAGTTGGGTTTGTATTCTGGCCCATTTACTTTTCAGCACTTTCTTTTTTTACTTAGTGTATTACTTCCTCTTGTACTCTGGTTGGTTGTGTTTGTGTTTTATAAAGTCAATGCCTTCCCAGTTAACCGGATTCACACCTTGGTGCTAGTCTCCAGCCCCTGGCCTATAGAAGGTGGGCTTGGGCTAGTCACGACAAGGGACCTGAGGACGGGTTGTGACAAATTGGTATCAGAGGAGTCGGTTCTACCGCAGAACTCAGGACTGTAATAATTCCTTTCTATAAAGAAATAGTGTTAAGGGTACCGAGTGTGGTCTTTCGTTCATGGAGTCCAGTGTTGGCGCGGTGGCCGACGTATCCATACACCAGGACCCTGACTACTGGTTTCTAACTTTGTGCATGAAAACAATAATTTCATGTGTGTTTTCAAAAGTTTTAAAGTCAGCTCAAACCAGGTCATCTCACGAGGTATAGTCTTTGACCGTGTTGCATCTGTTTCTTTCAGGATGCCACCCCGCGGATGACCAGCTAGATCCCCTAGAGTTGTACGTACTGACATCTCGCCGAGCGATGAGGCCTCAGTATAGGGCCCTCTTCCAGTTGAGGCACCAGTGGAGGCACCATAGGTACTACTACCCATTGGGCCACCGATGCCACCAGCCCCAGTAGCAGAGAGTTCACGTCGCTTGAGCGCACTGCATGAGTTCTAGTGCCAGAGGAAACCCAGGTTCCGGGGAGAGATGGACCCGCAGGCAGCTGAGGATTGGCTGGAGGCTATGGTGAGTGTCTTCAGGCTAGTAGGGACACCAACAGACTTCATGGTGATCCTTGCTGCCATCCTCCTTCAGGCAGCAGTTTCCAGATGGTGGAGCCTGATGCTCTAGATGCTTGACGAGGCGACACTTCTATGGGTAGACTTCGAGAGCCTGTTCTGGGCAGAGTTTGTACCAGCCACCCTTCGAGCAGGGAGTATACAAGAGCTACTTCATCTTCAGTAAGGTGGCATGACGGTGGCACAGTATTCACCGAGGTTCAACGATATCTCATGCTACTCTAATGATATGGTACGAGACCCATTTTTCAGGGCCCAAACCTACGAGTAGGGGCTCAGGTGAGATAATAGAGCTTCAGGTGTTTCTCACAACATCCTGATGCAGACAAGGGTGTTGGAGAGAGAACTCTTAGTGGAGAGTTTCCTTGCTGAGAAGTCTCCAGCAGCAGGACCCACCACTAGCCGGTATGCGGCAGAGTCTTCTGCAGCGGGCAGTAGGCAGATGACGCAGAGGTCCAAGAGGACCAAACCTACAGGTGGTCAACAGCATGACACATGTTCGTGTGTGCAAGGCACCCGAGGTGGAGAACGACTTACGAGGAGGGGACGGTGTTACTCCTACAATGGGGTTGGTAACATGGCACATGACTGTCCGACCCTCCATACAGATGCTCAACAGATAAATGAAGGACCTCCCATGCAGAGGCAGAGGTTTGATTGAGGAGGACCGCCAAGAGAAGGAGACCGAGGCAGGGGAGCTGTCCGTGTAGCTGTTGGTGGACAACGCTTCGAGGTGTTGCCACCACCACCACCAGGAGGTCCAACCCGACCATAGGGAACAGGTGGACATGGGAGAGCTCAGCTTCGGGCAGCTGAAGCATAGGACTATGGAGCTCCAGAAGTAGGTAGACAAGAGAAGGACTAGTTCCTGGCATGGAGACCTTTGATCCTGGTGCATCTAGTTTCCTTGTTTTCATTGTTGATGTTTGTATTTTCTATATGTCTATGTACTTCGAGCTGCAGTAATAAAAGACACTTGTCCTTGTGACATTTTCTTCCTTCTTTTTTGTGTACTAAGGGGTTCCGGTTTAAACTGTTGACTTGACCCTCACTTTTGAGATTCCTACTAGAGGATACCCATTGACCACACACGGATGCCGACAGTGTGACTCAACCCTTGGAGGCGAGAGTAATGGTTGGATCTCTTGGTAGTAGCGTCGAGGCCTTACGATGTCATCAATGTCATGGATTAGTATCATTCATGTCGGGATTGATTGTATTAGGAAAAGAATGTGGTTCATCCAGGGGATGATACCGGATTTACCTTATCATAAAAGAAGAAATATTAGCTGCTCTTATAGGACCAGAGATGGTTCAGACTATGATGGAGAAGGCGCAGTTCGTCTAGGAGCATATGAAGACTGCACAATACAGATAGAACTTCTAATCTGATAGGAGACAAATATCACTAGAGTTCGAGGATGGCGACAACGTTTTCTTACGGGTCTCACCTCGATGTGGATTACTGAGATTTGGCCCGGGCGGAAAGTTATCTCCGAGGATCATCAGACCTTTCCAGGTCCTCAGCGGTGTAGGCAAGGTGGATTACCACCTGGCCCTTCCACCTCAGTTGCACTGGGTGCATGATGTCATCCACGTATCTCGACTGAGGAGATGTGTGCACGACCTGTCCGTCATCATCGACCATGGAGAGCTGGACATCGATGACAGGGAGACTTTAAAGAGGTTCTAGTAGAGGTTGAGGATTGACAGGATCAGGTCCTACAAGGACAGTCGATTCCTATTTTGCACTTTCACTGGCAGAACGAGAACCTCTAGGAGAGCACATGGGAGAGGAAGGCTCAGATGCATGCTCAATAACTTCTTTTGTTTCCCTAGTGAGTGTTGTAGCTTTACGGGGATGTAAATCCCTGAGGTGGGAGTGATGTAAAGACCCAAAAATATCAAGGAAACTTTTTTCTTAATTTCATTAAAATTTTACTAGTCTGTGGCTTCTAACGAAACCTGATTCTGAGGCTCGGTGTGCCCGAAATAAATTTTTGAAGTTTAGCTCAGGTACGTTCAGTGAATGAATGAGCATGTTTTTCTAACTTTTGATCCGGTGCTCAGAATTGATATCTGAGGGCACCGATAGAACCGCAACACCGGTAATTTCTTAAGATGACCTTTCCCGGAGGTGTATTTTCTCGGGAGGAGTTGATAAAAGCTGAGGATTAAATGTGAAGTAAATAAAATTGTAGTAAAATTTTATTTTCTATATCTAAGTGGTTATATCCTAAGTATGGGAGTTGGGGTGGGACCCACTAGTTCCTAAATACATTTGTTAGGATATTTCTGAGGTGGGTCCCACACGATACCCACTCCTTCACTTTCCCCACAACCCATTAAACTCCCTATTAAACCTCTTTTTTAATAAAGTGTGTGACGTCTCCTCTTCCCACTTCCCCTCATTAAACCATGCCAACACTTATTCAATTAATTGAATTAAGTATTTGAATTTTGTAATTTGAACCCATGGACTATTATAATAAAATAAGAGGTGCTTATTTTATTTTTGGGGGTTAGTTTTGTTGTGTTGAGAAAATGGAGGAGAGAGCTCTAGCTTTGGAAGACCTTCATCTTCCCGGAAGAACGTCTCCACTTCGACGAAGAACGTCGACTCGGCAGTTCAGGTTTTCTTCATACTCTTCTTCCTTCATGATAAGGAAGGAGACGCCGACGGTGATGGAAATGATGCCAACGTCCGTGAAACTTGACAACTGCAAACCTTCTTCGAGGTAGGGGTTGATTCTTCTTTCAAGTATTATTTAATGATCTTAGTTGTTAAATGATTGGCCACTTGTTATCGATATAACGGGACGAGAACAGACCACACAAACACGACCGATCCTCCTCCCCTTTTATAGTTGATCTTCATAGTATCTTGAAACGAAGGAGACGCGGTGCCATTGCACTGTGCAAGGACGATGAAGACCATGACCGGAGAGGGCCGTAGTGATGGTGCGCGGTGCCATCGCGCTGCGCCGGTGAGGCCAAAGGAGGCTGTAGCCAAGAACGGGCCGCGACGGAGGGGAGATGCGTCGTCATGAGGTGCCGGAGCACCAAGGGGCCGTGGCCAGGGTGAAGGGGTGCGGTGACATTGTGTGCGCGCCGGTCAGGGAAGAGCCGCGGCCTTTGGCCATGGCGGTTATACAGGAGGCGGGACCCCCCATTGGTCTCGCGTGGCTCAACCGGCCGGCCATTTCCAGGAAGACCAGGGGTTTGAAACCCCCGACCAACACACTAGGGCAGACCCCACAAGTCTTCTGTTCTGAGACAAGGGGGCAGCGCCCCCTTCATGCCTCGCTCGACCATGAGCCGAGCGCCCAACCACGGGCCGGACCGGACTGCTCATGCCTGGCCAGACCTCCAGCACTGGGCCGGGCCCCGCCGGTGGGGCTGGGCGGCACCGGCAGGGCCGAGCCACTTCCAACTGGGCCAGATCCGGACCCGGGTCAGGGCGACCCAGTTCGGGCCGACCCAGGGGGTATTGGGTCGGGTCAGACTGGGCCCAAACCCCCTATTTTCGGGCAGTTTTGTTCAAACACCAATATCATGGGATACAGAACTCCAATCAATGCACCGTAAGTTGCGTTGGGATCCTTTGATCGAGGTGGTTGTTTCAATATATTACACTCAAGGTTTCGGAGAACTCTGGGTATGGCCGGATTGGTCCGATCATGAAACCAACCGGGTCCTGGGAGTGGAAACGCTTATAACTTGAGTTATGGACGTCCGATTAACGTGCCGTCGACTTTGTTGGATTCCACTTGATGAGAGATAACTTTTGGAAAACTTCACCTAAGCTTTTTACACAGTTGGATTGTGGCCGGGTTGGATTGTACCCGAAATCCAACCGGCCCCCTGGAACAGAAAAACCGATAACGTTCAGACCGGACGTCCGTTTGACGAACCTTCAGTGGCGTTGGTAATCATGTTGATAAACGATCCCTATGAGTATAACCTATGATAGTTCAGGGTAGAGTGGAGATACGGTCAGGTTGGTTCGTACACGAAACCAACCGGGCCCCCGAAACGAAAAGGCTAATAACACACAGATCGGGTGTCCGATTGACGTGCCATCTGTTTTGTTGAGATTTCTATGACGTGGCAGACCTTTGGGATACTTATTCATCGGAATTTGTGACACTTGGAGTATCGACCAATACCTCATGGAGCGGACCCTCCTGGTGACGAGCGAGCGGAGTGTAGAGACATAGTAGTTGGATGAGACTTGCCAACTATTGATTGATCGACTCGAAGTGATTCGGATAGCCCAGTGGGGAGCACTTGGTTGTAGCGGAAGACCCCCGGTTGAGGAGCACTTGGTTGTAGCGGAAGACCCGCGGTACTCAATAGAAGGAGTACCTTTGTAAGATATGAGGGTGTTCTTGGTTGTAGCGGCAGACCCATGGTGGGAAGCGCTTGGTTGTAGCGGCAGACCCATGGGGGGAAGTGCTTGGTTGTAGCAGCAGGCCCGTAGTACTCGACAAGTGGAGTACTTCAGCAGTCCAAGGTTAGTAGGAAGCGCTTGTTCATAGCTGCAGGCCCACTGTACTCGACAGAGGAGGAGTTCTCCAGTAGTTGTGGTATCGACATCATGAATAAAATCCTAGTTTGAGATGAGTCGTAGACCTTTGTGAATTCCTCATTATTGTGATGGGTTACTTGATAACTTAGGTATATGTATGGGCATATGCCTAAGTAGTGGTTATCCGTTGATTTAAAATCGGTGTGTTAACTCATGATTGAGATGGGCAACTTGATAACTTAGGTGTAATTATGGGCCTATACCTAAGTAAGGGTTATCTATTAGATCCTTCTTTGCGGTTATCCTTGTTGGATTTAGTGAGGCCTTGAGGGTCTCGGGGTCCCTACTGAGTATCGTTATACTCACCCCTACATGGGCTATGCCCGCACATCATTGTGTTGGATGCAGACAACGGACAACGCTGACGGAGGCCGAGTATTCGAGAACTGGACAGTACCCAGAGGTGGACCTCACGATGAGTAAGTATCCAGAGGTGGACTTCACGACGAGACGGTACTCAGAGGAGGTTATCGGGCGAGAGTTTTGAGGAGCCTATCTGTACCTACCCTTCAGGTAGGATCCGTGGTGAATAATCCAGGAGCTGTGCTATCTGTACCTACCCTTCAGGCATGATCCAAGGTGGACGACCCAAGAGCTGCTTCTATCTTCCAGGACTTTGTCTTTTTTGTTGTAATTTCGTTCAATTGTAGCTATACTTTGCAGTTGGGTTTGTATTCTGGCCAATTTACTTTCCATCACTTTCTTTTTTACTTAGTGTATTACTTCCGCTTGTACTCTGGTTGGTTGTTTTTGTGTTTTATAAAGGCAATGCCTTCCCCGTTAATGGGATTCATGCCTTGGTGCTAGTCGCCAGCCCCTGGCCTATGGAAGGCGGGCTTGGGGTAGTCACAGCACGAGCCCTAATGACGGGTCGTGAAACTTCTGTTAAGTATGTCAGAGTAGGGAATTCCCACACCGACTTTGTACTTAAAGGATAAAATGGTATTACACACTAATAAAAAACATAGCAAAGAAAAGGAAGTTCCCAAGGCTATAGTTTAAACTTTCTAAATTTCCTATATAATTACTTTTCTCTAAGAGTCTCAAAAGTTATTCACAAATGACTCATATTCTCTTCATAACTATTGATGTATACCAGGATATCATCAATAAATACCAAAATGAAATTATCAAGATGTTCCTTGAATTATATGTTTATCAGATCCATAAATACGGAGGGTTTATTAGATATTCCAAATGGAATTACCATAAAATCATAATGTATATACCTGACATAAAATTATGTCATTGAATTATCATCCTTACCTACTCTCAAATAATGACACCTAGAAAAAAATACTATTCTTTGAAAAATATTAACCTTCTTAAAGGAGATAAAATAGGCCATCAATACGTGGAATAGGATACTTGTTATTCATAGTAATGGAATTGATTTCACTATAATTAGAACATAAAATTAAAGTCCCATCCTTCTTTTTACAAACTTAATAGGAGCTCCCAGAGGAGAAATTATTGGATGTACAAATACCTTTTCACATAAATCCTTCTGTTGTTTAGTTAACTATACTAATGATATTGTTTCCATTATATAGAGAGTCCTATATATAGGTTTCATGTTAGAAATTATTTTAATAGAAAACTAAACATCATGCTCTAGTGGATGGCGAGGTAGTTCTTCAATAAAACCATTAATGTATTCTTATATAATAAGAATTTTTTTTATCTTAGTGTTACCATTATCATTAATAGGTCATGTATTCTCATTTTCTCCCATAATTTCATTAGAGAGGGAGCTATTGGGGTTAATTATGACATTATTTAGAAGGTTTATTTTCACCTCAAAATATATGTATTTAATATCTCTATTAAAAATCATACCCTCATTTTATAATAAATAATTTTTTTTCATTTTAAATTTGTTTAAAATCCATACCAAGGATTATATCAAAGTCTACTATAGGTGTTTTGAACTTCCTTCTTCAAAAAGAGGGAAGGACCATCAAATTGTCAGACCCTTCATTCTTTATGATTAAGGAGAGATAATAACCCACAAGTCCCACCTTCAATAGGACCCAGAGTGGCGAATAGAACCAAGGGTTTAAGATATCACATAAAAATGATAGGCATTCACTTTTTTTATAGAATGATATCAGGAAATAAGATGGTAAATCTAAAACAACTCCATATACCAATAGTAAATGTAAAAAAAATCCATTCCCACATGCATGTTCAAAAGGAAGATTGATACAAGGTGCAATGAAAACTATAAAGTAAAGTAGAAAAAGAAAATATTATAAGAAACAAAATCAACAAATCCATACACTCAAGCTAGTAATGTCCAAAAAATTCCTCTTGGAAACCTGACATACATAGGGTGAGAATACATGTATACTTAGTAAGGAAACTAATGATACCCATGCACAGGTGAGGGAACATACTAATGCCCCTATGAGAAAATAGTAGAACCCCAAATAATCTACTAATGAGTACTAACCAGCCTAGCCTAATCAATGCACACTCACCAAATAATGCATGTCATGTAATGTAATAGTATATGGACATCGATATTTGGGTACCCCGCATCACTTTCCTATTGGTTGACTACTTGTCCCTAAAAAATAACATCTTGATTCTACCGCTATACCCATATGTAGTCCCACTAGCACAACCCACCCACACCCACCTAGGTCTCAACTACACAAAATCCTACCCACAGACACTTGGGCTATAATAACTACACCACTTGCATGAAGACACCTAGGCCTTTTCCCGAAGACACCAAGGGAAAAACCCGGACCACAAATAACAAGGCCCATCATCCAAAGAAAACATTTTCCAAAATACTATTGTACTATGGTAAGACTCATTCCATTACAGCCTACTCAGATTTTCCCAGGTGGAATGATCGATAAGTGGGTGATAGGAAGAAAGTTTGTAACCATCCATCCATCCTCCCACCAGGATGTTGGCAAAACACCTTCCCCCATGAAATAGAGGTGTTTGGAACATAGTTCTAAACAAGGGTGGGGTGTGTATATAAATAAAAAGGAAATAATATATATATATATAGGTAAGAAAAAATTCATCCCATCCTACGAATTTCTAAAAAAACAACCAATTCACACAGAACCACACTTAATTCTACCCCTATATGAACCAACACAAAATATACACTACCAGAGCACAACTCAACCCCATTTTCATTCAAAAACTTGGGATTTATTTATTTAGGGGATTAACTATATATCATTCCATCACTACCATTCAACTAAAAACCATGACCATTTCAAAACAACCTGATAAACCAGACCTGCAGTCCCACTGCATGAACCCCCTAATCATCCTAGACACCTATTCAAGCTTTTCCAAAAACCATTCTTCAAAATTATACTACCAAATCTGTCTACCACAACCTAGACCAATAACCTTAATACCTAAAAAAATTCCCCAATGAAATCCCACTACATAATGAGTTCATAACCACTCTATAGTCCCACTACCTAACATCGCTTCCTGGCCACAACACAATAATGGCAGTTTAACTACATACAAGTTCATCCCTTCTACAATCAATCAATCTCTTGGAATTTGATTCCATCACACCTTCCATGTAATTCCCCACACACAAATCCAACAATAA
Source organism: Viscum album (assembly GCA_963277665.1). Lineage (NCBI taxonomy): Eukaryota > Viridiplantae > Streptophyta > Magnoliopsida > Santalales > Viscaceae > Viscum > Viscum album. Next base: position 656,300,829 of record OY728123.1, read on the forward strand.
CTACCATTAAAAGACAACCCCATTGTACACTCTTACCACACCCTTATTATGGAACCAACTCCATTGTCTAACCTTGTACCTAAAACCGTGGTCCCAAAAACAGCACCGCACAACAGACACAAGGTTATAAAACTCAACAGAACACATCACTCAACCACACCTATCAATAGGATGTGAATACATTCAAATTTAACCCACAAAGGTTCTTTAGTTCAACTAGATTATAACTGTAGTGATTGTAGAACATTCTTGATACCCGGGAATTCATTTATTTAACCAAGTATATGTGATTGAGAAGATTCAATACTGAAGTCATCATTCAAGAATCTCAAAAAATATAATATCAGTAGTAAACAAAAAAACTTCTGAATACTATTATTTTTATAAGGAATATAGCCACAAAAACTATAACATAATTAAAGACAACAAATAAAATAGGCAATCAACCTAAAATTACTCTCTTCATATTATATTATTTACTCGTGTTATCTTTTAATCAAATAAAATTTTTATGTATCTCTTGTTTTTATGAAATTTCTCTGTCGTTCCTTATAAGGGTTCATTAGCATACCCACCCCCAATGATGTTAAATTAAAGAGAAGAAAAATAAATCCCTACTAGATGATCAATGGATCTAAGTTCCTCCTTTCACCAAGAACAGAGGATCATGCGAGTCTCTGGAATGATCTTCAAGAAAATTGAGCAGGAGAGATATGGAATAGGTGCACAACTCATTTGAGGGGGAAGGATATATACACTCCATGATATATGAAAGGGAAAAAGGAAATAAGAGATCTTGGTTTATGAAAGGCCAAGATCCTAAAAATCTAGGAGATGATTTCATAGTACTTGAAAATTGGATTGTGGTTTGACCACATGTCTTGTGGTTAAAATCCCAGTAGAACATATACGGGATAGGGGGAATTTAATAAATCCCCTCATAAATGGCCGAGATAACCCAACACACAATTTTTAGTTGATAGGATTCCATTTCATGGAGATAAATATGTAACAGGGGTGAAACTAGAAAAACTAGGAAAAATAGGAAATGACTCACTGATGGGTGAGTCACCGATGCATAGCTACCAATGGGTGAGCTACCAACGTGACCTATGGATGCTGAACCACCGATGAGGGAGCTACCAATGTGACTTACTAATGCTGAGATATGGTCACAATAACCTACCGACGTCTTGACCTACTGACATCTTGACCTACCGATGCCAATACCATCGACTCACTAATGTTGATACACCTGACTCACCAACACTGATCCATTGATATTCTGACACACTGATATGCCAACGTACTGACCTGTTTACATTTCAAAGCACTGACTTGCTGATGCACTGACATTAGTTTTCACTAGGTTAAAATTTGGAAAACTCTTTAAATAAGCCATTATTGCCTCCCAGAAAACCATAAACACTTGATTTTCAGAAAGTAATGGGCATGGGGAAATATGGGTTATTACATCAGATATCTCTCAAATTATTCTCTTACTCGAAAATTTAAAACTAACCCTGAATAAAAGAGGTCCGAACCACCATCCCTTAAAATACCTCTCATGAGTAAATCACATTGGGTTGTTCTAAAGTTGGAGTGAAAACCTTGGAATCCGAGGACACCTACTTGACATATATATCCTAAAAAACAATGGAACATTAAGGACACAAACTTCCCCAAACAATTACACATACCCTGAGGTCATTCTTTATAGACATATGGATTACAGAGATACTTCCTCCATGTCAATATACTATCCACTTTGGGTGGCACAGACTCACCCACATGGGTTTAATCACATCCACATTAATGAATCTTGATTAGGGATAATGTCATGCCTTCCCATAGTTAGAACTTTTCACAAAAAATCAGAGAACATGGAAAAAAATTATCAAACAACAAGTGGGTAAATCTTCACATTATATGTAAGGCATAAAGAAATCACAAGTGAAAATATAAAAACAAATATGGGTACTGGGCACACATCTGTGCTTCTCATTTCCAGGTACTCTCCTTGAGGCCACTATTCATCCACAAAAAATGAACCAAATAATGATCCATCCATGTAGCACCTCCTCACAATCCTCAATTCTTACTATTCTCTCCAAGAACATCGCATCATCCTCGATATCCAACTGTCCCCAATTAAGGACATGGGAGTTGTCATGTAGATACCAAAAGGGTTGAGAGGCATGGAAAACATTGCGAATCTTATCCAGCCATGGTGGAAACTCCAACTAATATGCCACCTCACTAAATCATCCCAACACTTCAAAAGGTCTGATAAACCTTGAATAAAGCTTGATCCTTCTTCCAAACCACCATAGTCCCTACCGAGGGGAGACATTTAAGAACACGTGGTCCCCAAACTCAAACTCCAAATGCCTCCTCCTATGATAGAAATACAAATTAGGCTGATCTTGAGCCACCGTCATCCTCTCATGCAAAATCTAAACCTTTTCTATTGTGCTTTGCACTACCTCTGGTACAAGAAGGTTCATTTCACCTACCACTCTCCAGCACATGGGTGAGCAACATAGTGTTCTGTAAAATTATTCAAAAGGTTCCATGCTAATGGTAGAGGGATAACTATTATAGTATGAAAACTCTACTTGGGGTAATTTTCATACCCACAATCCTATGAAGTCCAAGAAACATTCCTGCAATATGTCATCTAATGCCCAAATGGTCCTCCATATCTACCCCTCTTTGTGGGTGGAAAGTGGTTCTAATGCATAACTTGGTGCCAAAATCCTAATGAAATCCCTTCCAGAATCGTGAGGTATATAGTGCATCTCTATCTGAGATGATGAATCTCGGAACCCCATGGAGCCGCACCACCTCATCCACATACCTCTTTGCCAAGGCATCCACTATGCTCAACTCCTTAATCTCTAAGAAGTGAGCCAACTTCGTCAATCAGTCCACTAATACCAAAAGAGAATCACATAATCCCTGAGATCTGGGTAAACCTATGATGAAATCCATCAAGATTTCATCCCACTTCCACTTGGGAACATCTAAGGGATACAACAGTCCAGCGAGAACACAATGCTCAACCTTCACCTTCTAACACACATGTCGTATTGCCACAGACTCTGCCACCACCCGCTTCTTCCAAAGACACCAAAACTGTTCCCTCAAGCAGCAGTACATCTTAGAAACTCCTAGATGCACTACCAGGTGTGAGATATAGAACACATGAAGAAATCCCTCGTGTATTAGTACTGAAGAAAAATTCTTCCAATGGAACAACATTTAATTATTTTAATCCTCAAAAAAACCATCCAATGCATCACCCTGGACAATGTGATCATGTATCACCTTAGCTTCTAAGTCTCCCCACTGAGACTACTTTACCTGCCACACCAAGGAAGAATTCACTATTGGTTGAAACAGATAGCCTCTACCATTTTCCTCCCCATCATCCATGTGCAATGAAACCAACATATCCATTTCCTTCCAAGCATTCATGGAGTCCCAAACTGCCTCATTTTGTGAATTCCTACTCAATTAATCGAACACCACATTCTCCTTTCCTAGGGTGTAAGATATCTCAAAGTATTAATCATATAGGAAATCCATCTACCTTTACTGCCGCATATTTAGGTATCATTGGGAAAAGATATACCTCAATATCTTGTGATCCATGAAGAATAAAAAGTTCTCCCCAATGAGGTAATGCCACCAAAAATTTAACGCGAACATGACTGCTGCAAGCTCTAGATCATGGGTGGCATAATTGAATTTGTGAGGATGTAATTTCATAGACCCATAAAAGATTACTCCTCACTGATTCATCAGAAAAAACCCTAAGACTATGCCAGAAGGGTCACAGAACAAATCGAATATCACCCCTTCCACTAGCAACCTAAGCATTGGGGAACTCACTAGCATCCCCTTTAGATTGCTGAAATATTCCTGGCAGTTCTCACTCTATATGATGGCTTTGTATTTCTTCTTAAAATCTGTCAAAGGAGATGTAACTCAAGATAAGTTGGGTATGAACCTTTGGTTATATCCTACCATACTTAGGAAACTGTGAACCTCAGCCACATTTTTGGGTGCTACTCAAGAAACAACTTCTTCGACCTTTGAAGGGTCCACCACTACCCCTTTCCGAGACACTACGTATCTGAGGAAGTGCACCTCTCACATCTAGATCTTTCACATGGACAACATTCTATAGATCTTGTGGTTTTAGAGGGCCTCTAATATAATACACACATGCCTGAAGTTCTCCTCCTCTGTCCTTGACTAGATTAGGATGTCGTCTATGAACACAACAATGAACTGGTCTAGGTACTCACAATAAATAGAGTTCATGAGCCCCATGAAATAAAATGGTGCATTGGTGACACAAATGGGCATGACCACGAACTCAAAGTTCCCATACCTGCACCTTAAAGAAGTATTTGAAATGTCACCCTCCTTTACCCTCAAATGGTGATATAAAGAACTCAGATCGATCTTAGGGAACCAAGACACCCCCTTTAACTAGTTGAAATGATCATTGATCCTTGGAAGGGGGTAAAGGTTCTTGACCATTATCTGATTCAATATCCAATAGTATATGAATAGTCTTAGGCCACCAGACACCTTATTTGTGAACATGACTGGAGCAACCCATGGCGAAACACATGTATGGGTAAAACCCTTCTTCATCAAGTCATCGACCTAACTCTGAAACTACCACAACTCAGAAGGCACCATCTGATAAGGATCCATAGAAATCAGACAGGCACCAGGTTGCAAGTCTATCCCGTAATTAATGTCATGTCGAGGGGGTAGAGTCAAAACCTCCTTGGGGAAGACATCTAGAAACTTATTAAAAACCCCTTGAACTTTCACCATATTTGTATATTCTAATCCAACTAACATCTAGGATCACAAGGAAATAAGAGGATCCACATGCCGACTGCCCTCCTAACAACTCCTCTCTCCAATTAAAACTATGCGCTGGAAACCCATATCTAGGAACACGAACCTTCTACGGAAGTAGTAAATAATAGTATGTATAAAAGAAAACCTGTCGATACCTAGGATGACATCGTATGGATGCATCAGAAGCTGATGAAGGTCCCCACTAGGCATATACAACCCCAACATCAGTCTACACCCTCAAAAATCATAAAATAGACTAATCTATCCTCAAAATGGCATACTCAACACTAGGGTAATGGGAAGTATCTCTACATATAATACAAGATCATGGGATATACCATGTTCAATAAAGGATTTCTTGGCTCCTAAATAAAAAAAATCAGACAAAATATTACTAAATAGACTGATCATACCTCGAAAAATCTCTGGCCCTACTGGAACTGCTACCTCTGCAGCGTGAAACTGCTGACAACCACCTCCTCTACCTCTCTGCTATCGATTGTCTCCCCGACTATGCCCTAGTCGAGGTCACTGAAGAGCACCGCGGGGAAGACTTTCCCTAGTACCGTCTACCCTTGTTGGAGTGGGAGCCCGCTGCCCTTGATGTTGGACGGTCTTGATGAACATCTACTACTGATGAGGTGGGTGCTGAGCTTTCCAAACACCCACCGTACAATGGTCGAACTAAGAAATGGTTTCGAATATGTACCTGGACTCAATAGATAAAGAACCACAGTTCTTATGCACATGAGGAACGAGAGAGGACTTGAAGATTGATATTGGAACTGGTGAGGCCTACTTCTTGTTGACCAAAATCTAGAAAGATCAGATGTTAGAGACCTGCCGCTGATGGCTTCCCCTTTGATGAACTTGGTAGGCTCCCCTCTTATGGCACACATCCCAGTGAGTCCAAAATTTCCACTAATTTTGATTTCTTCTGAACCTCTTGGAACATCAGTATAGTGAAAGGGGTAACAACATACTGAAGGGAAGTTTAGAGTGCATCATAAAAGAAACTCCCTTGGGAATCCTCATCTAAGGAGAGATCTGATGCAAAGAAAAATAGATTTTTGAACTTGATCCCAGTTCCCTTATCGACATACTCCCATACTGAAGGGAGAGTAGCTCCTGCCTCTTCTCATCCTTCATCGTGGAAGAAAGGAATTCCTTCCAGAACTCCCTTTCAAACTTATCCCATGAATACTCAATTTACATCCTCTCCCTGAGGTAAATAATCCACAACTGACATGCTTATCCTCATATATGGATCATATCCATTTGAAACCAGTACTCTATTAGAGCTAGAATCAATCTGAATGGGATCACTAGCTCCTTGATCCGACTTTCCATTTCCATATCAGAGACACTGCCCTATTACTTCCCTAGAGTCTAAAGCTAGAAGGCACAAATCTTCCTCTGATACTAGTCATCATGCTCTTCTTGTTTGGCCCTACGTTGATCAACTAGGTCATCCCATCAAGACTCAAATACTCATACCATAGGGGAACAATGTATTGGTTCCATAACCAAAAAAGGTGAAACAAGGAACTCCTAAGACCGAGTAGAGTGGAAAATTTATTTTAATTTTATTTTTACACATCACTTATTTTAAATTTCCAAAATACCCAAGACACATAAGAAAGAAATTCATTATAATACATGTACCAATCCTAGGGTATCTACCCTCTAATCGGTACAACCTCACTTGGTCATTAATTAGACCCTGAGTCTTTGCATCAGATCATGGGGGGACCTAAAATCTTTTGTCCAAGCAAGTATTCCTTGTCCTACCTTGTTCACCAAGATTTCATAATTCCATTTCCATACCATCCCATGAAATCCTCACTATGACAAACATCAAACTCCATCCTATATCTTAAACTCCCAAAACAAACCTTCCTTTGATACTATTTTGTAGTGACCCACATTCTTCAAATGATTGAAGGAACAAGAAAATTGACTGACCCTTCCTTCTTCGAGATGAAGGAGAGATTATGACCCCCCGAGTCCCTCCTTCAATTGGACTTGGAGAGGAGAATAGAACCAAGGGTATATGATTTTACAATGAAATGGAAGGAATTTACCTTTTTTATAGAATGAAATTGGGATATAATATAGTAAATCCCAAACAAATCCAAGTACTAAAATTAAATGTAAATCCAAAATACATTTCCACAAGCATGTACAAAAGTAAGACTAATACAAGGTACAAGGAAAAATCCAAAGTAATGTACCAAAAGAAAAGTGTCTAAGCATCAACAGTAACAAATCCCAACGACCAATCTAGTAAGTTCTAGAACAATCCTCAAAGTCCTCAAAGAAACATGAAAATAGTTTTATATACGTATGGTGAGCATACAAGTATACTCAGTAGGGAAATTAATGCTACCCATGTACAAGTGAGGGAATATACTAATGCCCATGTGAGAAAATTTTAGAACCTCAAAGCACCTACCGAGGAATACTAACCATCCCAGCCTCACCAAGGCACACTCAACAAATAATGGAAGTCATGTAATGTAATAGTAAATGAACATCTATATTTGGGTACCCCACCCCACTTTCCCATTGGTTGAATGCTTTTCCCTAACAGAAAACATCTTGACTCTACCACACTTTCCATATGTAGTCTAACTGCCACAACCATATCTCACACACCTGGTCTTCAACTAAAAAAAATCTTACCCGCAGACACTTGGGCCACAACAACCTCACCACTCGCTCGAAGACAACTATGCCTCATAACTAAGACACTTGAAAATAAAATCCTGACCCCCAACAACCTAGTCCCCTCATCCAAAACAAACATTTTCCAAAATAATCTTGGACTATGGTAATACTCAATCCATTGAAGCCTGCTTGGATATGCCCGAGAAGTAGGAACTAGAATAGGGTGAAAGGAATAATGTCATTAACCAGACATCCATCCTCCCACCGAGATGTTGTAAAAAACACCCTCCCCCATGAGGTGGAGGTTTTCGTCACATTGTGATCAATAAAGTCGAGGTGCACATAGAAATCATAAGGAACTACAATATGTATATATATAGGTAATAAAACACTCATCCAAACCTATGAGTTTCTGAAAAAACCTCCAATTCTCATAGAACCAGACTAGATGCTACCCCTACATGCACAACCACACAACAACCACTACCAGAGAATAACTCAAACTCATTTACATTCACCCACATGCCATTTAGTTGTCTAAGGGATTTAATGTAACTCATTGTAGCACTACTGGGAAACTACTAACCATAACCATATCAAAAAACAAGAAAAACCAGACCTATATTCCAACTGCATGAACCCCCCAATCATCCCAGACACCACTTCAACATTTTACAACAATAATTATTCAAAATTATACTGCACAATCCTTTTCTCACAAACCAGCCCCATAGCCCCACTACCCAGAAAAGGTCCCAATGCAGTACCAATGCATAACGAGTTCATAACCACACCACTGTCCCACTTCCCTATGTTGGTCTATGACCACAACACAATAAAGGCAGTTCAACTACCTACAAGTTCATCCATTCAACAATCAATTAATCTCTTAGAATGAGATTCCATCACACCTTCCCTGTACCACCCCACACAAAAATCCCACTGTAACTACCATTAAAACAAAACCCCAATGTACACTCACACTACACCCTAATCACGGAAGCAAATCCTCCATCCATCCTTGTACCTACAACCTTGCTTCTAACAGTAGAACCACAAAACTCACAAAATGTTACAAAACTCAACAAATACCAGCACTCAGCCACACCTAAAAATAGGACGTGTATACATTTATATTAAATCAGTAGAGGTTCTTTAGAACCAATGGATTATAACTGTAGTGATCAAAGAACAAGCATGATCTTAGAGTATTTATTTATTTAACCAAGCATGCGTGATTAAGAAGATTCAATGTTGTAGTATTCATTCAACCATCTCAAAAAAATAGAAGATCACTAGTGTGTAGACAAATACCAACAAAGAACATGATTTTAAGAAGGCATATAGCCAAAAAATCATAATAGAATCAAATACAATAAATAAAATAGGCGATCAACATCAAACCACTCTCTTTCAGTTATATTATTTACCAGTGTTATCTTTCAATCAAATCCAATACTTATCTATCTCATTTTTTTAATAATGTTCTCAGTTATTCTTCACAAGGGTTCATTATCATACCCACCCTCCATGATGAACAATTAAATATAAGAATATTAAATCCCTATCGGATGATCAAAGGATCAAAGTACCTCTGTGTGCCAAGAATATGGGATCATGAAAGTCACTAGAAATATCTTCAAGAAAACAGAGAAGGAGTGCTCTGGAACATGAACATAACTCATTTGAGGTGGAAGGCTCAAGATGGACCACAAGAAATGAAATGTAAGAAAGAAATATGAGATTATGGTTTATGAAAGTGAGAGATCCTAAAAATTAGGAAGAAAATTTAAAAGTACTTGAAAATCATATTGTGGTTTCACCACACGGTTTTGTGATTACAATACTGATGGAATGGATAAGGGATATATGGAATTTAATAATAACCCCTAAAAATTGTAGAGACATCCCAAATCACCATTGTGAGTTTATAGGTTACCATTTCATAGAGATAAAAAGGTAATAGGGGAAAAACTAGAAAAACTAGGAAAAACATGAAATGAGTAACCGACACTAAGCCACCGATAGATGAGCTACGACGTGACCTACCAACAATGAGCCACCGACAGGTGAGCTACTGATGTGACCAAATGATGTTGAGATACTAATGTAATGAAATACTGACATTCTAACATATTAATTTTGACACCCTCGACTCAATGATATCGATGGACATGACTCACTTTTGTCAAAATATTGATATGTCAATGTCCTAACATGAATAAACACTGACATTACGACACACTTACATAACAAAGCACTGATCGGATGACACACTGATATGTTAATGCACTAACATGCTGACACACTGACATGCCGACACACAACATTGCTGATGCACTGACATGAAAACTCAAAAACTGGAGATTTGGGAAACTCTTGAAATGATCCACCGTTGCCTCCCAAAACACCTTAAAAAATATATTTTCACTATGGAAAGGGCCTTGGGAGATCAAGGTTATCGGAATAGGTATTAAAAATAAATTTTCAAATAGGGTATGTAGATGCATCATAATGAGTAATAAATGACATATCATTCTTTTTATAAAAGTTCCTCTATGTGTCTTGACTGATAACACACATTTCAGTGTGCTATTAAAATATATAAATTTATTAGAAAACATGAAAGATATTAAAATGGGTAATGATACAAACTCTAATAAATTATTAACATTGAATTTATGATCGAATTTCCCGCCACCAAATTTCTAAGAACTATAACTTTAATTATATTAATTCCATAATCTTATCTATCTACCCTTGGCCTCATCTATGTTGAGTTCATTGGAAATTTGGGGAATTGTTTGGAATAGTTCCCAATATACATATAGTTAAAGTATATTATTTTGATGGATTATCCCTTAACCATGAATTTGTGATCACAGTGAACATTATCTACTCACTTTTACAAAACTATTGTTCTGTTGAATCTTGTATCGAGGTATTTCTTCCCATAAGTATAAAATATTCGAAATTCCACTATATCTTCTTCCAATTATCCATTATTTATTCATGTGTTGATCAGGTGTCCTATTCATCACTTAATTTCCTTATAAGTCACAATAATTGGATAATTATTTCTCTCTATTGATAACACACGATACTGTTTCCTCATATTTTGAGAATTTTTTAGATAATAGTGCCCATTAAGGATTGACTTTATCCTAATAAAAGAACTATCAATCTTACTCTTTGGATTGCGTATATTTTCCAAATAATTACTTGTTTACCTTATAAATTATCATTCATAATTATCCACATTTTCCTCTCACTTTAATCTTAGACTCCATAACTTCATCTATATATTTTCTCATTGGTCATGAGTAAAATATTTTTCCAAGAAATGTCATTTACAATCTTTACAATCTATACATTCTATTTCCTCATCATGCTTAGTTTGTTGAATCAATGACCACCACTGAATTTCATCCATTGTGAGATAATAAACCACCATAAAAAATTCAACATTTTATTACATCCCAAAGTAAGAAATATCATTTATAAGGAACTTGTCAACTAATCATTTACTAATGTATTTTTGGTTTCGCTGGATGATAGAGCCTATTTTCAAATCAAATAATGTAACATTGTTAAACTAGATTATATATTATCAAGCTACTCCATACAAGAAAGGTTATTAGTTAGAACTTAAGTCAACTACCCTAATATAGTAATAATGTGTTTACCACCACATTCAACTTTAATTTTTTTCCTGAGAGGGAAATATATACATAGATTATCTTTATAGATAAAGGTTATATTCTTTATTCTAAGAGCCATCTATAAATAATTTTTTACACTAAATTAAATCAGAAAATTTTAAATTTTAAATAATATTTTATGATTCTACAACTGATGAAACAATTAATATAAATTTAAAATTAATGTATAGACAATTTTATAATAATAATATTTCTATCATTATTTATATCTATAAATAATTAAAATATTTTCAAATATTTCATATGTTTTGTAAAGGGAATGTGAATCAACCAAGGTATGTCCACTGGGAATGTCTATCCAACTGTGAAGTCATAGGCCCACTCTTCATGCATGGGTAAAATCTGGTTAATACCTAATCTAATCCTTTCATAGTGGTTACCATTGGTTTATAAATTACAAAACTGCATCCAATTTCTAGAATTTAGAAATTGATGTTTTTTTCTAAAACAGCTAACATTATACACCTTTAAAAAAGATTTATGATAATATCATATAGTTACACTTATCCATAGATCCTATCATAAGGTTATGTTCTCAAATATATTTTTTCCTAAATAAAGTTCTCATGGGTCCTACTAAAATTCCTATAGTACCAACTATAACAACCCAACCCTAGACTACAATAGATTGTGGTTATTTTTTAATATTTTAACTATATTCATGAAATCACATTCTAATTGATTCAATAGTATAGTATTCTTTGAAAACCAGATAAGTAATTGAATATCACATTACATTTGAAAACATAAGATGAAATATTATTGTTTTTTGAGAAAATTATTCTTAATTATAGAACAAACTTTGGTATCAAACATTTCACACCTCTAGGAATCCTATGGAAAGTAAATAAAATAAAATGGCGAGCTCAGATTCTGAGTAATGTACTATGTGCCTCAAAATATTTCATAAACTAAATTAGGAATATGTAACATGGACAAAATAAAATATGATAATGAAATTACATATAAATATACAAGTGATATTAAAACGTATAAATGGATAACATAATTATAAAAATAATCACATGTACATCAATAAATAATCTCATAATTCTGGAATGAATAATGCCATACATCTTAAACTTATTATCAAGTCATGTTTCTTAGAAATAAAACATAAATTGGTAAATAATATTCCGAATACTCAACCTGTTTTTTCCTATGAGACCGAATGATCAATCGAGGGGATATTTAATTATAGTCCCCACCTATCACTAGATAAGTCAAATTAATTAATTATATGAATAAATGTTGAAGAATTTTAAATAATCATTAATAATCAATAACTGTCCACATTCGAAGAACCATTATTCAAAATACCAATACATTCCTAGTAAAAATGATCATAGACCATACAAAGAAATATAGTGGATGATATCATTGGGTTATAACTATATTAAATTTTAAATATCATCAATGGATATTGATATATGTTAAAGTAATTTTAAAGGATCACCAAAACATTCCATGAAAAAAATTCATCATTCATTTTGAAGACTGTTATTTAAAATCTAAAGATTTCTAAAAAAATTAGAAAGAAATTTTTCTTTGGAAAGAAGCATTAAAGATTATAATTTATGTTTCAAATAAAAGTGTATTCATGATTATGAGAAATTCCATTTTTTATTTTTATTCTAAAACATATAATCAATCAGCACCTTTGGATAAAAGTTTCTCATGTGGAAAAATACAAGAATTTCTATTTTCAAAAATTTTATAAAAAGTCAAAAAATGGGTAAAAAGGAATTTAATCAATTATTTTGGAATATTGGAAACATTGTTTAATTTTTTTTTAAGAAAATATAGACATTAAAGAAAAACATTCTCATATAAATAGAAAAATGTATGTTTTCCCTAAAAACAATATTTCAGAATTTTGGGTACTTAGAGATTGTAAAATTAAAGGAAAGTATGTAATTTTGAAAAATAAACTAGAGGAGAAGAAAAAAGATGGGTTTTAAGGTAGAAATATCATATAATTTAACCAATTAAAACATAAAAATAAACATTCTTGAATAAGGATGAGATTGAAAAGTAAACGATTACCTTAGGTTCGATTTTCTTCGAAAGTGATTTTAACCACCTCTATAATGTATCAAACCCCCCTTGAGTAATAAATATATTGTGTATCCTTTATTAAATTTCTATAAGTCCCAAGGAAACACATTTCCATAGACCAATTTGTTTATTAGTCTTAAATAACTAGATGCAAACATGATTCCCATGATACATTGGAAATAAATTAAAAAAATAGCAAAAGTATATATTATGCATCCTGGAAGATCATTGAAAGATTAATTCTACACATCTTGAGGATTGAAATAGAATAACAAGGAGATCAAATTCTTAGTAAAAGTTTTTTACAATTTAAACTATCATGAGTAAATAATGAAAAATCAATATTGGAAAGTATATAACTGAAAATGTGGCCCATTTAATTAATAACTTCTATAAAAAATAAATCCACGCATAATATCAAATTAATCATCACATGGAAGATAATAATTTAATTTTTAATGAAGGACATTAATAGTTTTGGATTTCATAATATTAAACATCATGATTTATTACCATTAAGGACTTATAATAACACACTTTAGGTTGATGAGTAGGTATTTACAAAAACACATTTAATAAGGCTAGCCAACTAGTTTTTCTCATGAGGCCTATTAATTCATTAAGGGGATATGTAATTATGAGACCCACCTATAAATGGATGTACACTCTGTTCATCATATTATTAATTATCAATATATTTCATAATCAATATGCTTTACAAAAATAAATATTTGTATTGGGGAATGAATAAGGAATAACTTGATTTCTGTAGTCAATCAAACAACTTTTATAGTGAAACTTCTTATAAATTAATTGTATTTAGTATAGGAAATAAAAATATATATTATTCATAGAATATAGATATGGTATATAAATGTAATATACATGGAATTATGAAAACATTAAATTTAATAATTCAAGATTAATTTGATGACCAAGAAATTAATAAGAGATAGAATGTACATCTATTCATGAGAAGCACAGGTCTTGAAAAAGACCAAAGTATTTTGGAAAATAGAAAATAATAGAAATGAAAAATTAAAATATTTTTTAATCAAATATTTTTCATTTTAAGACCATTGATGTCATGTAAAAAAAGACATATAAAATAAAATAGTTTTTGCGGTGGGGAAATTTAACACCATAACGTTACAAAGAAACCGTCCATTTGATATTTTGTTAAGAAATTTGAAAATGGAACTTTTGGAAAAAATTAAAAATACTTTATTAAAATCATATAAAAAGGAATGTATAAAATAATGTTTCCTTAATAAATTATTTAAGTAAATAAAATGGACTTTATTGATTTTATTGAAAACTATGGAAATGAAAGAAAAATATACCCATCAAAAAGAGAAATAATATTAGATTTTATTTTCAAAATGTTTTTCCATGATTAAAATTAAAACGAGATTAAAACATGTAATAATACATGTAAAATCCTTAATTATTCCTTTGATAAGAAATAAATGGATTTTATAAATGATATATTATAGTATTCCTTTAATGAAAAATATAAGCATTCTTAAAAAATGCAAATAAAAATAAAATATTACCTCTTTGGCAACCTTTATATTTTTACCTATTGAATTAGTAATCATTAATTGAAACATTGATAAACATTAATAAATATATATTAATTTAAAATTAATAAATGCGGTGGTATATTCACCACATAAATGAAAATAGGCATATTAATAAAAAAATATGTCCAGATGGGGTTGAAATTGAGACAAAATCCCTAATTTTACACTTCTACATAGTTGAACATGATTTGACCTACAGTATAATAAATTAATATTTATTATAATTACACAAAATAACCATATAAATATTTCTAATATCATATATTATCATCTTATAACATATTTTTAACTATTTGTAAACAATCTTTCATTATTATCATTGTTTCACGTGTTAACTACATCAATTTCTGTCAATGTATTTATTCAAAATTTATTTCCCTTATGCATTGATAATGGTAATTTTAGCCTTATAATGTTAATAAATATATTAAAATAATACAAAATTCATTATATATATATATATATATATATATATTTAGAGTCACTTGTGAAATGAGGACATGTAGAATGAGTCACATCGATTCATGAGGGTGGTAGTCCACATGTACCCATGAATGACATTATCATTTTTCAATGGGTGGAAAGGTAAGGAGTTAGATGATATATTAAATTTAAAGAATAATGAGTATTTTGTAAGTGTTATATATATATAATAATTAGTCACATCCTTATGAATAGCCTTGTGAGGCATTTATAAAAAATAAATTATATCAGTTCACACGAGGTGGTAGTCCATTTTACACATGAGCGATGGTTGGGTTTCCCATTTAAAGAAGATGGAGATGGATATATATTATTTAATAAATTTAATAAAATTTAAGTATGTGGGATATAATATTTTTATTATATTAAAATAGACATGATATAATTTAAGGTTGTAAAAGAATAATAAAAATGAAAGTGTTTGGTTAAGATGATTACCTATTATTAAAAATGGATTATTTACATACTATATTAAGAAGAATTGGGTTGGTATTTCAGGATGAATAAAATACCCTATCTTTCAAGAGGGTTTTGGGTTGATATTTTTGTATGGTCTGCTCAATATTAATGGCTAAGGAGGTGTTATGAAGTGAGAGGAGGATGTTCACTTTTATGAGTGTGGTGAGAGGCACACGAGTAATTTTTAAATGTTATAAAAAATTATAAAGTAAATATTTTTTAAAACATGGATCCAAAATGATTCACATTAAAATGAGATAATTTTATGCTAAAAAGTAACTCAAAAAATTGGTTTTAGAAATTGTTTACGTCATTTTAACCCTTATGTTTTTAGATTAATCCTTAGTAAGCCCATTTTAACCTTAACATTGGTATCCGATTGTTACTATTTTTGTATTAATAATGGATATAATTGAAAGTGGAATCTTTAAAATGTTTTTAAATTATTATTTAAAATATTGAAACCATTTTATCAACTTCCAATCAATTATTATTAGGAAATATATTTAAAAATAAACTCGTAATACATGATGAAAAATAGTTGTTCAAAAAATGCATTTATCAAGAATTACATGATCTTAAATTTTCTTTATAACTAGTTTTATGAATTTAAATTAGTATATTTATATATATAAAGTTAACAAATTTCATTTAAATAATTCAAAATTAGTGATTATTTTAATTAATTAAAATATTAAAAGAATATGTAGTTAAAAGTGGTTTTATAAAAAGTATCTTTTTTCCGTCAAATGACATTGTCTTTAAATAATTCATTTGTAATTATTCATAAAATAATATTTCTAGGGAAAAATGTTGAAATTCATTCGAGGCATATTTTGACATAATATGTACAAAATTGATCTTCATCATATGAAATTAGAATTTGTCTTCCCTAGAATATTAAAATGTTAATTTTATTATATTTTCATTAATATGAAATTTTATCATTCTATAAATAAATCTCAAGTGTTATATTATTTCCTAATTTAAAAATTTCATCTTAGAAATTTTCCTGGATGTTAATTTCTAAACAAATATAGGTGGTCCATATTCATAACATACTCATGATTCCATATTTATTATACAATGCATATTTTCCATTTTAGTTGTTCAATTCCATAAAACATATTCCCTAGTGTAAACAATTATGATAGGATCTTCATAGTAAGATAAATCATGACATGACTCGTCCCCTGGGGTTAGTGTCGCGACATTCCCCAATCCCACCTCTCGAAGGCCAGAGGTTGGAAACTAGCATTGAAGATGTCAACCTGCAAGTGGGAGGCATTTTCCTGAGTACCAGTACCCACAAAGATACAACCATGTCCCAAATCTGTAAAGGAAAACATGTATTCCACTAAAAGACACTGAGTAAAAGTACAAACTCTTGGTCAAATGATCCAGAATTGAAACCCTACAAAAGATGAACTGAAAACAAAATAGTTCAAGGAAAATAGGAAATCTGTATTCTGAAAACACCACATAATGGGTATGTGTAGAGTAGCCATTGGAAGCTGTAGAAGTACTCCATGCCTACCCAGTCTCACTGGTCACCACCAGGTCCTGGGCCACCAAGTCCTCCATCAAGGAGACCGTCATCTGCACCAAACACAACATGTGTGAGCGAAACCCATGAAGGGGTGGGTAGCAATATACGTAGTGGGGACCTCAAACAAACAAGGAAATAACACAATGAAATACACAAAGAAAACAAAAAACTAATACATCTCACACCATGTATAATCTAGTGTAAGGAAATTATAATCATCAGTCATATCATCGAACACCTTGGGCTACTGGAGAAATTCTCTTCAATGAGTATAGTGGGCCCTCTAGGTAACACAAATCCCCTTCCCACTAAAATTGTACTGATGTGGTACTCATCCCTTTTGAGTACCATGGGTATGCTGGGTCACAAAGAGCTGTTCCCCACCATGGGCTTGCCGGGTCACACAGAGACACTTCCCACCTTGGCCATGCCGTGGTACTCCTCCTATCAAGTATCGTGGGTATACTAAATCACACATAGATTATCTTCAAGATTTTCCAACTAGGTCACACAGAGTGTCCTTCCACAGATCCATCATAGCTGATGCACACAGGGTCTCTTGTTAATAGTGCTCAAGTCTCATCCAACCGTAGGGTTTCCAAATGCAACTCCCTTGATTTCGAGAGAAACACTTCCCAATCCATTTATTTCATTTAAAATTCCATGAAAGCCTCTAGGATATTCCATAATAACCGCCTTGTCGTAAGGGTTCCAACGCTACAAACGTCTCCTTAACCGGACGCTCGGTTTGTAAGATATTTTTGTTTTAGTAAATAGGGGACAGTTGTATCTGGGCCTGATCTGACCTGGTTAGACAATCCCAAAAAAACCAGACAGTGGGACCCACATACCCCCATTTAGTTAAACAAACCTGACCCAACTCGGTTAGGACTAGCCAGTGGTCTAGGCCCATTGTTCCTCTATGTAGGCAGCCCGGTTCAACCAGAGGTCGAGCCCTAGGTTGTCTCGTGACCCGATCTCATCCGGCCCAACCCAATGGGTGTAGGTCTAGCCCACTGGGCCTAGGTGTGGCCCACTGGGTGTGGGTTACACCTGTTGGGCATGGGTCTGGCCCACTGGGCATGGGTCTCTCCCTTCCTAGTCCTCCCTTGGTAGACCGACTCTCTTCAACCCGGACGCGTAGCAAATCTGGGGCGATGTCACACATCCGGTCAAACCCGACCACCTTGGATCTGCACACAGTCTGAGGATCATGTGCTTAGTAAAGCTGCAGCCCACAACTGTGGGAATCTTCAATGACACGACCATGGGTCTACGTCTCTCTGCCATCTGACAACCCGATCGGTGTCTCCTGTCGCTTCGCTGTGGCCCATGCCAGCTGCGTTTTCTGCCTCCAGAATGACGTCGTGGCACACTACCCCCACCTATGGCTGATGACACGGGCCCCCACCAGTGGTCCCCAACGCACCAAAAATTTATTCTGCTGACCACCAAGTCTGCTTTAGTGGTCTGTTTTTGTTTCCACTTGCACCTATGACCTCTGAGGGATGTATTCTTTTCTGAGAAGTCCTCAAAACCATTTTACTTCCAATTATAAGGTCCAACAATGAAGAAAATACAAGGCAGGGGGGTGGGCCTTGTTCGTGTTGGCCCGAACCCTCGGTGTTAGAGTTTTAAACATGGGGAGGTTTGGGATTGAGGTTCTATCAAAAAATAGTTTGATATGGTATAGAAAACCCAAAAAAACATCACCCCACAAGAACGATCAATCCATGGATCAACATGTTCATGCGTTGATCTACGGTCGTCATTTCAGAATAAAGGACAGGGAATCTTGAAACAAAATAAATCCCTACCTCAAAGGTGTTCATCATTGAAACGATCCATCTACGAGGGTTAAATTACCGTTTGAATTCATCACTTTTTGGGTCCATTAATTGAGGTGCGTTGAAGTTATTGGAAATTCATTCGAGTTTTTTGTTCATCATTGAATAGAATTTCCATTGTAGATTCATCAGACTATTTACACCAATAGATCCTCCTTTCAACAATGCGTTAAGCCATTAAAAGAAAACTTTACACAAAATTTTTGTTACGTTATGTCGTCATGTTGTTATACTGTTGAATTTATGAAACAATGTATCTGTTACGCTTCATTTAATTCATCATTACGTTACACATTTACCAGAAATTAATGAGATTCATTTAATGTGACTTTTCGTCGCACCGTAGCCCCATAGTTCAACCACACAATGGTTGGGAAAAACAAATAAAATAACTTTCTAATTTATTTTTTCTTCAAAATTTCTAAAAATTAAGTTTTCGAGTCAACCCTTTCTGGTCAAAGTTAGGTCTGTTATAAGAAAATACCACTATTCTAAGTTGAACAGTACCCTAAATTTTTTGATCCGCGCACTGATTTAAAAGTTAGAAAAACCCATTCACACGTTTATTTTAATGAACCTAAAAAAGTTCAAAATTCTATTTTGGGTACACTAGGCCTCATAATTAGGTGTCATCAAAGCATTTGGTCTTGGAAAATACCATATAATTTTAAGAAAATTACATGTAATTTCAGGGACATTACATTAATACCCCCTTTTTTCACATTATGTCCTCATAATCCAAAACAAGGCTAAACTTACAAATGGGGGTAATGAGCACGAATCTGAGCCTCCCACTCCCTTGTGCTCTCTTGGAGATACCCATGATACCATTGAATGCTCACTAGAGGAATTTACCATCCATGAAGTACCTACTCCTGTCGATCCTGTTTCTCTACTGGGAACTCTACAAACATCTCCCCATCATCAATTTTTAGTGCACCCTAGTTAATGACATGTGATGTATCATGGATGTACCTCCTCAGCTGTGAAACCTAGAAAACATCATAAACCTGGTGCATCTATGGTGGAAGAGCAAACTGGAATGCCACCTCTCCAACTCTGTTAAGAATATGAAAAAGTTTGATGAATCTTCATAATATCTTGCCGCCCCAACCAAATCTCCCCATACTCCACTGGGGTGAGACCCAAAGGAACACATGGTCTCCTTCCTTAAACTATTCCTATTAGCATATGATTTATATCTACCCTCTGAAATCCTCATCTACTCCTAGATAATCTTCACCTTCTCAGTGTTATCCCATACCAACTCTGGACCCATGAGTGCTGACTCCCCTAGGTCAGTCTAACATTGAGGAGATCTGAAAAGCCGCCCATACAATACCACAAATGGTGCCATGAAAATGGTGGAGTGAATGATATTTTGTATGGAAACTCTACTAGATGGTACGTGGTCCCGCATACTATGACCAAAATCAAGGAGGAATGAATGAAGCATATCCTCCATGTTATGTATTGTCTGCTCTGTCTGACTATTTGTCTAAGGGTGAATGGTGTTGCTCAAGCACAGATGAGTCCTGAAACCTCCTGTAATACCTTTAAAAATATGGATTTATATAATGCATCACATTATGAGACAATATTAAAAGGTACCCCATGTTTTTGTACTATTTCTAAATGTAGAGGCATCCCATGCCCTCTACCGATCCCTACTCTCGAATGGGTAGGAAGTGAGCTAACATGGTTAGTCGGCTAATGACCACCTAGATAGAATCGTGGCCCCTGGATGTCCATGGTAACCCCATCATGAAGTAAATTGAGATATCATAACATTTACACTTCGTTACCTCAAGTGGTTGGACAATGTTTGCTGGAGCCTGATTCTCAACCTTCAATTGCTGACAAGTAAGGCATCCTGAAAAAAACTATGTCAGCACTTTCTTCATATTTGGCCACCAGTAATAACATCATAGGTCCCGGTATATATTCTACACACCAGGATGTACTGCCTAAGGGGGTGTATTGAACTCCATCAACACCTCCTCTCACATTGACAAAGGTACCACTGTGCGCCCTTTGAAAAGGATGATGTACACTCCACCCACAAAAATCAGTCAGGTTCCCATATTTAAGATAACTGAGCATGTTGGGCCTCACAGTCAACATCCATAGGTTGTGCCTCCCCAACTCACTATAAGAGTGGGGGAGTTAAAGTCTTTAACTGAAGGTAATCTTTTCCATCAACATACAAGAAGGATATCTTCGTCGTAGCTAACTACTCTATCACTTTACTCAGCAACTGTAGACCATACCTCCTACTGAGCACGTAAGCCACCACATTCCCCTTCTTATGACTATAAACTTTCACAAAGTAATTGTCTTGAAGGAACTCCAACCATCACTGCTATCTCATGTTTAGGTCATTCTATGAGTAGAGATACCTGATACTCTTGTGGTCAGAGTAGATGGTAAACTGTTCACCCATAAAGTACTGCCACCACATCTTGAGGGAAGAAACCACTAATACTAACTCCCGGTCATGGGTTGCATAGTTCTACTCATGCTACCTAAACTACCATGAGCCATAGGCTATAATTTCTCACTCATACATTAGAAAACAACCCAGTCCGGTCCCTAATTCATCGTGGAAGTCTACATACCCAATGCCCTTATCTAGTAACCTCAATATTGGGATACTCGTCAGTCTCTAACTCAACTCCTAGAAACTCTATTGGAACTTCACATGAAGGGTTGTACCTTCTTTTTCAATGATTATAAGGTTAATGATACTCTAGAAAAGTTGGGCACGAACCTACAGTAGTATCTAGCCTACCCCATGAAACTCCACACCCCAGTCACACTCCTAGGTGGATCTCAAGAAATCACTTACTCTATCTTCAACAATCCACTATAATTCCATCCTTTAAGATGAGGTGTCCCAGAAACTAGACCTCTCAAATCTAGAATCTAAATATCCAGATCTTACTGTAAAGATGGTTCTCTATGAGTGTATCCATGACTACCCGTAGGTGTGTAGCGTACTCCTACTCCGACACCAAGTACAACAATATTTCATCAATGATGTCCACCAAAAAACAATTAAGGTATGGTTGGAAGATCCTATTCATGAGGCCCATGAACACTTCTGGGGAATTTTTCATGCTGAAAGGCATCAATAACAGACATCTATAGGCTGTATTCGGTACATCCTCATCCCGTACCGAAAGCTGATGATTGACTGATCTGATGTCTCTATTCAAGAACCCCCTCACTCCTTTCAGCTAATCGAAGAGGTCATAAATCCTTGAAAGTATATTATTGTTCTCCAAAGTCACATGGTTGAGGCACCATATGTCCACCCATAGCCTCAAACTCCCATATTACTTCTTGGAAAACAACATTGGTTCTTCCCATGGTGAAATGATGGGCCTCATGAAGCCCTTCTCCTATAATTACACCAACAATACCCTCAGTTCATGAAGTTCCATAGGAGCCATCTGATATGCCCGTGTGGATATCATTGTTGTCCCAGGGTAAAGGTTTATGCTGAAGTCTACCTACCTATGAGGAGGTTGTCCCCGAAAATCCTCAGGCAATAACTCATCATACTCATCCACCACTACAAGAAATCTTGGAATCCTATCATCCACCGTATTGAGGGTGAGACTAGCCAATTGGTGAGTCATTAGTGGTACCCTCCTTCAAGAATATCTGTCCTATGTTTCAAAGTATCACTTCTCACCAGTGAAGGAAAACATGTTCACCTCCTCCTAAACACTCCAAAATTTGTTCCTAATACAGTCGATCTGAGCATGAATGGTAGATAACCAGTCCATACCCAAGATGAAGTCGTAAGGCCTCAATGCCGCTTCTAGGAGATTGGAGCCAATTCTCTAACCTCATAGATTAAATTCAAACTGCTGACACCTATGTGTAATCATAGAATCTCTACTTGCAGGAGACTATAATCATAAGGATCGAGCCAAAAGATCCACCAGAAGTTCTGGGCCTCAAACATGGTCTGTGGAAAGGAAAGGGTGACTGGAAACTGTGTCTATAAGAACTAATTCTAAGGTGTAAAAGACATATATCATACCTTTAATTGTCTTTAGATAATTGGGGTCATAGGACTCCATTGCCAGAAGCTGGCCTTGTCCCTATTTGCCAGCTCCCTAAGCCAGTGGTGGACCACTTGGGGGTAGTGGTGGTAGCACCCTGAACCGATGTCCATCATCTACCGCTCGACCTGCTCCCCTGCCACATCCACCGCCTTTCCAAACTCCTCACTCAAACATCTGCCTCTGCCTAGGATGTCCCCCGACAATCTGTTGATTGTCTGTATAGTGGGTCTGATAGTCAGGATCCTTGTGTCCCTTCCCGCCGCACATGAAGCACAACCTAGTTCCTTGTGGACTCCCTCTGCTCTAGGATCCCCTCCCTACTGACCCTAAATCCTGGGGTTTACCCTGAAGGATCTAACCCACATGGTTCCCCACTTATGCTTCTTGTTGCTCACTACTGAAGTCTCTTCCACCTAATGTATTATAGTGTCTTCTACTGTCAATGCCTGCTCTTCTTGGAATCTCTCAACAATAAGGGCTCTCTCCAACACCCCAACCTGAGTGGGGTTACTGAGAGACACCATGGATGTCCTGATCTCCCATCTGACTCCCTACTCAAAGGTACAATCCCTAATGAAATGGTCCCACACAATGTATGTGGACTAGTGAGAGAGGTCTTTAGACCATGTAGAGTACTCAACCACTGACATGATTCCCTTTTGTAGGTGAAGCACTTTCTTTAAGCACACTAAGAGTAAGGTCACGAGGGAAGAACTCCTCCTAGAATATCCACTCAAAGTTATCCTAAGGCAGGGTCACCTCATCATGAGTCTAAATCATCAAACTGCACCATCTTCCTATTGAGACATTAATAAGGATCACAACCAAGATCACCATTTGATCAAAAGACGTCATCACTAAGTGGAAGACCCATTTCACTGCCTCCAGCTAGTCCTATTCAGCCTGAGGATCAATCTCTCCCCTAAAACTAAGAGGAATTTATCTCTGGAACTTGTAAAAGATGCTAAGACTACACGCGTCATCTACCAGTAATGCTGGTAGTAACTTCTAATCAACAGGTGGTAGGAATGCTGGTGTAACTCCCAGCAGGTCCATCTCTAGCACTGGTCCCTGAACTGATGCCTTATCACTAGGCAGTATGTCCTCAGGGTCACACATCAGAATCCTAGCTGGCCATCTGCATGGAGGCTTCCTAATATAGAACAAGATGTACCATTGTCAATAGATTTTACCTAGTGAGATGACTCTAATTCAAGAAGATCATGAATAAACACACAATTCCTATATGATCCATGAAACTAGTGTTTTTTTGGTATAGACATAAAAAGAATAATCCAAGGTCCTTGTGTATGGATAAATTGATCATCACACCAACACTAGACTCCCCGAATCTAAAAGTCTAAATTGAAACATTTAACACTATTTACCCAAAAGAACAAAAGTCTCTCAGTCATTGAGGTAAAACTAACCACCTGTGACACCAATTTTTCATGAACTGTCCCTTGGGGCACTTATCATGACATCCCCCAAGCCGGCCTCCTGAAGGCTAGGGGTTGGCGACTAGAGACGAAGACATCAACCTACAAGTGGGAGGAATTTTCCTAAGTACCTATAAGCATAAACACACAACCAGGTCCCAATGATGGAAAGGTAAACATGCATACTACTAAAGAACCACTAAATAAATGTACAAACTGTTGGTCAAATGGGCCAAAATACAAAACCAAAAAAAGATTTTTGGTCGGAATAGTTAACTCAAGAGGGGAGGGTTGAATTGAGTAACTATATAAAAATTTCTGTTTAAAAGATATTAGTTTTACAAATAATGTTTTCTCTAGAGATAGATACGGTCTAGTTAATAAAGGTTCTACTATTATAAGATTTTGAATATTTAAACGACTTCTCAGAAGATTGATTAATTATTAGTAATTTTAATTGGTCTTATTAAAATTACTTTTGAAGTTATCCTACTAAGACAAATCAGATATAAATTCTTTCCAAGACTAACAATCAAAGTGAATTTAGTCTTTCTCTAGATTATGCAGTAGAGATGTAAAACAGAGTAGACTAAATTTAAATAGCACAACAGATATAAAAAAAGTGGTTCAGTCTCTAGCCGAGACCTAATCCACTCCACTTGGTGATCACCTACTACAAAGCAGTTTATATAAATAAACTCTGATACACACTGTGGATCAGGGTTAAAAATAGTACATGGACTGTCTGGGTCACAAAGAGTCCTATTCCATAGTTTTCTTGGGTAGATAAAAACAATAACCAGGCCACCCAGGGACCTCTTTCATAGTTTTCATGGGTAAAATGAAATAGATAGTTTGGTGTAAGGATTTGGAAATCCTTCAGTTTTGCACAGGAGTTAGTGTGTGTGTACAATATAAAGAGTACACAAACTAATTCAAAGATAAGTAAAAGAATCACTAAGGGAGAGTAAATGTGATTTTATAAAGGCTCTAGTGATTTAAGGTGAAGCTCTGGACTCTTTTGATTTAGCAGAAATGCTTCTAAGTCCTTCTCTGGTTTTTGTATTGAAAAACTGAGTGTCACAATTCTGTTTTTGTTATTCACAAGTAATGATGTTTACTGAATTCTAGTGTACTTCATGTGTTCTTCAGTAGAGGCAGATTGCATTCATGTGAAAGTGATTTCTTTGAAAATAATGCAAAGTTCTCTTCATGGTCATGCTCACATGCATTTTTTCTGTTCAGTATCGTGTTGTATCGTCGTTGGGCACTCTCTAATATTTATATTCGAATGCATGATATTTAGACGAAAGGTTCCATGTGTTTCATGCCTCGTACCTTGTACTATTTCTATAAAGAAACAATAATTATGTCAGTGAATTAATGAAGTCAAATATGACTGTTAAAAAGTTAAATTGAAAGATGACAAAATATTTTAAGAAACGGTGCCATAATATGTTATGAAAACTGTGTATTATTCATGGTATCTCCTTGTCATAGTGTCTCCTTGTCACGGTGTCTCCTTAATAGTGTCTCCTTGTAATGGTGTCTTTCTTACAGTTTCTGGATTCTGGTTCCATGCTCATAGTTTCTAGATTCATGGTGCCTTGATGACTGTGTCTCTCTAACTGTGTCTGGAACATAAGCAAACAGAGTGTCTGGATTACGGTGTCTGTTCTTAGTGTCTTGCTTCATGGTGTCAGGCTTATTGTGTCACGGTGTCTCGTGGTCATGGTGTCTCCTTAGTCAAAGTGTCTGAGACATAGGCTTCATGGTGTCTTGTACTTAGGAAAATAATTGTATTCATACTTAAACAGTAATATGCATAAAATGAATTGAGCTTATCCATTTTCAAGAATGAGATAACTTGAAACATAAATACACATGATTGATAATATTTGTGAGATTTGTGATTATTAATAAATTTTTAATTATTATTGATATTTGTGATCATTAAAACATGATTAATAAATGAAGAGTCCAACAATATCCCCCTTTTTGATGATCACAAATCAAGTACAGTTAAAGGGTAAATTGAATGTAGCTATAGAGAAAATAACATATAGAATAAAAGATAACTTCTCAATTTTTATCCGCTTTTTGGGATTATAAAAAAGTAGAACGAATAGAGGGAAAATTGTGCATATGGAATTAATAGTGTTCAGAAGACTACATACAGTAGAAATAGAAAAAATCATTAACAACCCCGTCAAAAAATAGCAGTCACTAGTCTTCTTCAGGGATTGGCCTTCTCTTTGCCTTTATCAGCAGCAGAAGAGGAAGCCATATGGGCAGTTTCTATTATAGAAGAAGGAATAGACGTGGTAGATAGAGAAGTTAAAGGGAGACCTTTGAAGATTGAGGGAGCCAAAGTAGGAGCTGTAGAAGATCTAGGAAGTTGCTGGTCAAGAATGACAGGCCTGATCTGACTAAGAGCCTGGCCTACAGACATGGTTGGTGAGGGTAAGGCAGAGTTTAAAGTAGGTAATCCAGGTCTGAAAGGAGAAACTGCTAGATCAAAAATGGTTGTACTATGAACATGAAGATATGGTCTCAGAAGTTTAATGAAGTCTGCAATAATCTCTCTACCATATTGCCTGGCCTTTTCAAAGTCATCATTCTTTTCCATGAATTTTTACAACAATCTGGTAAATTCAGTGAGCTTCTGGACTTGGGTTTTGAAGGCCTGGATTACAGAAGGAATTATAAGATTCTATACAATATATTTGAAGTGATTAGTCATATCAGTCCTGGAGAAAATCCGGTTGAAATAGAAATCCACTTTCTTAGAGATCTCCTGCTGAGCATCATTGGCAATCCTTGAGTGAATTTGAACCAGGTCAAGCACTCTATCACTGTTCTTAACAACTTTAGATAAAGGAGACATATCAAGGACACTGAAGTAATTCTGAATCTCTTCCTTGACTATAGATCTGAGTAGAGAACTATCCAAATAAGGAGTAGAGGTTTGACCAGAGGAAGTAGAAGCTTTGACAGTTATGGTCTGAGACATGAGCTATTTCAGGAACTTTTGAAGACAGCCAATATATTCATCTTTGAGCTTATTAAGGTTCTCCACAAGCTCTCGTATGTGTTTCAACAAGTTTTTTTTTCATTTATCCAATCTTTTCATCAAAGTATAAGAGGTACAGATGAATCTGGGACACAATATCTCTAGAAATATTAGAAATAGTAGGTTCAGGAGAAGCTGGAGCAGGATCAGATCTGGAATGCAATTCTCTCTGTAGGTCTTCAACCATGCTTTTTAGAGTTGCAACTTCATTACTGAGAAACTTGTTTTCAACCCTTACTTCTTGAATTTCATGAATAATCTTGGGTTGATTGTGCTAGATACTCTTTTCTAAAAGCAGTGAGGCATCTTCCTGACCTAGTTTGGTCACAAGATGAGGTTGGGAGGACATAAGTTTCTCAACTCCAGATAAGGTAGTGTCTCTAAATAATATCAAATCATCTTTACTAACACAATATTTCTGTTGACATATAGGTGCAGGTGCAAGAAGTGGTATAGGTGCAAGCTCAGGTTGAGGTTCAGGTTGAGGTTCATATTGAGGTTCAAAGCATATGACATGTTTCAGTTGAAACATAGACTAAAGATCTATCCCAGTGGTAGTAACCTGTTGAGATTCACTCACATCATAAAAGCTGGGGAATTTATACTCAGTATCCACCGAATATGAATCAGTTGGTTGAGATGCTTCAACAGACTCTACTTCACCAGTCTCGATATTTTTAGGTTCCTCCCCCTCAATAAGTGCTTCCTTTTCAGGACCTTGAGGCTCAGGTACTTGTTCTAAATCCACTAGTTCATCTCCAATTTCCTCAGCCATTTCTTGCCTTGCCAACCTAAAGGCTATCTCTATCATGTCTTCAGCAGAGGGTATTATCTCAGGAATAGATTGTTCCACCGGAAGGTCTTCTAGATTAGATTCTTGAATAGTAGGGAGTTATTTTTGAGTTGCTTCTTGCATAGTAGGGAGTTCTCCTATAACAGACTCTTCCATTGCTTGCTGCTCAGATTCTGGGACAACTAATTCTCTTGCAGCCTCATATTGGATTTACAGATTAACCACAACTCTAGGTGAAGGAGGTTCTTTTCCAGGAACAATAGGAGGAACAACAGTCCTTTCTTTTTCAATAACAACTTCTTCCCTATGAGTTATATCAGCCTCTTCTCTATGTGGTACTTCAGCTGCCTCTTCCTCTTCTTCTTCATCTTCTGAATAATCAATAACT
Organism: Viscum album; assembly: GCA_963277665.1. Lineage (NCBI taxonomy): Eukaryota > Viridiplantae > Streptophyta > Magnoliopsida > Santalales > Viscaceae > Viscum > Viscum album. Next base: position 656,329,865 of record OY728123.1, read on the forward strand.
TCATATGGTTCTAAACCAGGATCAGAAATGTACTTTGGCCTTGTTAGATAATCCACATGATTATACTTCTCATAAAACTTATCATTATCTTTATCCCATTCCTTATTCCATGGGTTCTAGTTTATTTTCATCCTCTTAATGGTAGGTTTTGGTAAAAAATATTCAAAATCCATAAGTACTTCTTTATTGGGTCCAACTACTCCTTTGGAAACAAGCATTAATGAAATCAGCCGAGAGTAGAACAGAGAGGTGGATTTGGATGTAACCTTGATCAATTCACACATATGGTGAATGATATACTTGCACAGGTTGATTTTGTATCCATTATTCATTAGATGAATCAAGAACAAATCTTGGTACTTTAATATATCAAAGTCACCTTTCCTCGGGCTAAACAGGTTTTGAACAAATTTAAACAACAACCTTATCACTCCATCATGTTTAGCAGCTATGGCCCTTCTCTTGGTGCCATTTCTAGTTAGGGTTTCCAGTGCATTTTCCAGGTCAAAGAAAATAGTTTTAGGTGGGGTATCTCTCTAATAATCATCTCAAATTCCATCATGAGTAATCCTAAAGCATGCAGCCTAGATCCTTGAAGAGAATGAGCAGATGTTTCCATTGAACCAACTCCTCACAACATATCTTTCACAAGCATCAAAATAAAACTGTACATACTGATAAAACTGAGCTACCAACCTCTGATAAATAGGTCTATCCTTCCTTGAGAACCATTCAATCCAGCCTTGTTCTCTTAAAACTTTTAAAACCAGAGACTTGTTGGACAAAAGCTACTCAGGGAAAACTTCTTTTTCAGGAACAACAGTGCGATTTACCAGGTTTAGATTCATGGGTCCTTCGGGCACCAGCTTTAGTGATATCTTCTTTTTCTTCGATCTGCACTTCTCAGGTGTGGATAAAGATGGATGCTTCATCCTTGGCATGCAACGAAGGTCAAGAGAGAGAGGGTTTCAAGGTTTAATGGGTTTAGAAATACTAAGTAGGAGAAGGTCCGGGTGAAGAACTAAGTGAATCCCTTTTGTTTTGTCATTTGGGAATGTCATACATCACGAAAATAAAAATGCAGAAAAGTAAAAGAGGGGAATAAAGAATTACCGCAATACGGGTTAAAAGAAAAGCATAAATAATTTTCACAGTGAGACCGTGAATTGTCGTTATAGAGTGATGGTAAATGGTCATCACAGTGAGATAGTGAATAGTCGGTTCTATCACGGTGAGAAAGTAAGTAAACTATTTGGTCATGGTGAGATAGTAAATGATAGACTGTGAATAGAAATTTCTAATGGTGAGACCATAAATATGAAAGAATGTAATCGAGAAACAGTGAACATGAAACAGTAAATTAAAATATTGTAAAAGATTAAACAGTAAGACCAATAAGATATCTATTTGTGATTGATCATGCCAAGATCATGTATGTTGTAGTCTATTATCTCTGAATTTAATGTTTTAGTGAATATATCCGCAAGTTGATATTCAGTACTAATGAATTCCATGGTAATATCACCTTTTTGATAATGATATCTCTAAAAGTGATGTCGTACATCAATATGTTTTTCCTAGAATGTGAAACCGGATTTTTTGAGATGTTAATAGCACTTGTGTTGTCACAATTTATTGGTACATGTATAAATTAATATCCATAGTCTAGTAATGTGTGTTTCATCCACAAAATTTGTGCACAACAACTGCCAGCAGTTATGTATTCATCTTCTGCAGTAGATAGTGCAACGAAATTCTGTTTTTTGCTACACCATGATACTAGTGACTTGCCCAAAAGGTGACATGTTCTAGAGGTTCTCTTTCTATCTAACTTACAACCACCGAAGTTAGAAATAGAATAACTAACTATTTCACTTGATTGTCCTTTAGGATAGAACAATCCAATATTGGGTGTTTGCTTGAGGTATTTGAAAATTCTCTTTACAACATTAAAATGAAATTCATTAGTATTTTCATGAAAATGACCACACATACACACACTAAACATAATGTCAAGACGGCTAGGAGTTATGTAGAGTAAAATTCCAATCATTCCTCTATAAGTGGTTTGATTAATAGATTTTACATCTTCATCAAGATCCAACATACAGGTGGTACTCATGGGAGTGTCACTAATTTTAGTGCTATCCAATCGAAAACGCTTTAGAAGATCATTAGTGTATTTAATTTGAGTTAAAAAAATTCACTCATTATTTTGAAAGATTTAAAATCCAAGAAAGAATTTTAGTTCACCCATTAACCTCATTTCAAATTTGTTTTGCATAATTTTTAAAAAAATCAATACATAGTGATTTTTTTAAGATCCAAAAATAATATCATCTACATAGATTTTAATTACTAAAACATCATTAGAAATCCATTTTATAAAGAGGGTAGGATTAGATATTCCTTCTGTAAAGCATTTGGAAATAAGAAAAGTACTTAATCTGTCATACCAAGCTCTTGGAGATTGTTTTAAACCATATAAAGATTTTGATAGTTTGAAAATATGATTGGGAAAATGAGTTTTTTTCAATCCAGTGGGTTGTTGAACAAAGACATCCTCAGCTATATGCCCATTTAAGAATGCACTCTTAACATCCATTTGATATAGTTGGAAATTCAGATGTGTAGCATAAGGAAGTAGGATTCTGATGGCTTCAAGTCTGGCTACTAGAGAAAAAGTCTCCTCATAGTCAATTCCTTCTTCTTGACTATAGCCTTGTGAAACTAATCTAGCCTTGTTCCTAACTATGTTTCCAGCTTCATCTACTTTATTTCTAAACACCCATTTAGTGCCTATGATTAAAGTGTCCTTGGGTCTTTCAACAAGTTTACAAACTTTATTTCTTTCAAACTGATTAACTTCCTCTTGCATAGCCATTACCCAAAATTCATCATTGATGGCATCATCAATGTTTTTAGCTTCAATTGGTGACATGAAGGATTGATGTTCAACCTGATTTCTATGAGAAGTTCTAGTTTGCGTCCCATTCTCTAAGTCTCCTACAACAGAATCTAAGGGATGGTTTCTAAGGGTTCTAACCTTTTTAGAAAAAGAGGGACTAGTGATTTTTGGTTCATCAACAGATTCTGGTTCATTATGACTCGATTGAATAGAATTTCTAGAATTGGAAGTTTTCACAGATTCTTTCATAGAGTTATTTGTGGAGTTTGAGTTGATGTTCAGATTTGATACATCGTCCTCTAGATTTTCTAGGATGGTTCTAGGCTCATGTGGATCTGTTTCAACAAAATTGATATGGATAGATTCTTCCACGCATTTACTTATCTTATTGAATAATCTAGAATCTTTTCTTGAAATTGAATAACCTAGGAAAATTACTTCATCACTTTTCGATGCAAATTTGTCAAGATTATCCTTAGTGTTGATAATAAATACTTTTATACCAAAAATTCTAAAGTAATAAACCTTAGGATTTCTATTGTTCTAGATTTCATACGGGGTCTTCTTGAGAATTTCTCTAATCAATACTCTATTGATTATGTAGCACGCTGTATTAACAGCTTCAACCCAAAAGTAAATAGGTAGGTCATTTCCCCTAAGCATTGTTTTATAAATTTCTTATAAGGTTCTCTTTCTTCTTTCTACAACACCATTCTATTGAGGTTTTCTAGGGGAAGAGAAATTGTTATTATAACCATTTTGTGAGAAAAAGGATTCAAACTCTTGATTTTCAAACTCACGGCCATGATCACTTCTTAAAGATTTGATTTTTAGGCCACAAAGGTTTTCTACAGACTTGGCATACTTAGAAAAATAAGAGCAGGCTTCACTTTTATGATCCATGAAAAAGGTATAGGTATATCTAGAGAAATCATCTACTAGAACATAAACATAGTGCTTCCCATTTAAACTAGGAAATATAGATGGTCTAAAAAAATCCATGTGAACCAATTCGAGAGGTTGAGAAGTAGAAACTTCTTTCTTTGGTTTGAAAGAGATTTTGTGTTGTTTTACCTTTTGATAAGGATTACACACTTTGTCATTTGGAAACCCATGTTTGGGTAAGTCTTTAACTAGGCCTTTTCTAGTTAGCTTTCTAATGGAGTGAACATTACAGTTTCCTAGTCTCATATGCCATAGCCAAGATTCTTTATGAAATACACTTAAGAATGAATCATTTTGAGAAGTTAAGGAATCTAAATTAACAGAATAAATGTTCTCATTCCTTGATGCAGAAAATAGTATAATTCATATTTAGAATTAAAGACATTACATGAATCATTTTCAAATTTTACATGATATCCATCATCACATAATTATGAGATACTAAGAAGATTCTATTTTAAGCCATTAACAAATAGTACTTTAGAAATTAAAATCAAATCAGAGTTACCAATCTGGCCTATGCCAATGGTCTTCCCTTTTGATTGTCACCAAATGTGACATGTCCTCCATATACATTTACTAGGTTCTTGAAGCATGAGTAGTCTCTTTTCATGTGCCTTGAACAAACACTGTCCAAGTACCACAGATTTGTGCAAGAGCTCTTTATGTATCTTTCTTACAACATGATCAAGGAAAGATAGATTTTGGTACCCATACTGGTTTGGGTCTAGTAACATTAGTAATAAGTGATTTAGGAACCCGTATTTGTTTCATAGGATTCCTATAGGCATTATTTAAAGTATTTGAAGAATAAAATCTATTTGTTCCACAAAAACTTGAAACAATAGAATATGTATCATGACTCAAGCTAGTTGAGCTATGTCCAGAACTGGGAACAAAATTATATGTCCTGTATTTTGAAACAAAATTTGTTCTTCCAAGGTTTCTTTTACCAGGTTGATAACCAATGCCAGTATTGTATTTGGGGGAAACTTTTTTTCTTAGAATTTGTGTAAGGGTATTTTTCCCATTAGTAAATGTTTCTAAGTCACTTTTTAATTTCTCATTAGACATTTTTAATTTATTATTTTCTTTGAGAAATTGAGAATTTTTCTCCTTTTTCAGTAGTAAGTTTAAATTTAAAGGTTACATTGATAGCATGTTGTTTCTTCGATGATTTATATTTATCCTTTAGATAATTGCATGTCTCATCAAGCATTTTGCAATATTCAAACATTTATTCATTAGTCATATTTTCATAGTCACTTTACTCTTCAGAATAGTATGAATTATTCATAGAAGAGTTCAGTGTTTCCTTAGATGTGTTTTTCATAAAACACATATTGGATTTGCTAGCCTGTTCATCATGTGATGTCTTTGAGTCGCTTAAACTATCCTCAGAGGCACTCCATGTTGCCTTTATTGCCTTTTTGTAATTCTTTTCCTTGTCCTTATATTTCTTCTTATACTTCCACTTTGGAGAGTCAGCCTTTATATGTCCTTTTCACTTACATTCATGGCATACAATTTCATCAGTTTTATCACTTCTCTTCCAGTACTTTTTCCAGTTTTCTTTTAGATCATACTTTCCCTTGAAGTTAGGATTTCTAAAAAATTTCTTCTTTTTGTAAAAACTCTTGAATCTTCTAGACAGTTGAGCCATCTCTTCATCACTGTCTGGTGATGATTGTTCCGTAGTGGAACTGTCTATAGAAGCTTCCAGTTTTCCTTTGTCTTTGAGCTTTGAGAGGGAGGTCTTGAATACAACTGATTTTCTCTTTGGTTCATCCTCCTCTTCTTTGTTTACTTTCATCTCTTCCTCATACATCATCAGTTTCCCAATGAGTTCCTTTACAGGTAGCCTGCTGATGTCACATGACTCTCTAATTGAGACATAGGTTCCCCTCCATCTGTCAGGTAGACATCTGATAAATCTCATTATCTATTCTTTGGTCGTGACTTCTCTTCCTAGAGAAATAATTGTGTTGAAAATCTCATTGAACATAAGATACATATCATAAATAGTCTCACCAGGTTTCATCTTAAAATTATCATATTTTATATTATAAGTATTAAGTCTCATTTTTTTTACACTAGATGTGCCTTCGTCTGAGACAGACATGATATCCCAAATTTCATGGGCAGTTTTACAGGTAGAAATCCTATTAAATTCTTCATCTCCTAAGGAACAGTACAAAGCATTCATAGATTTGTAATTATTATTGTAAGAAAGTTTGGTAGGATTATCCCATGTAATTATATCAGTCACAGGAAGTTTGTATTCATCTATAATGGATGACCAGATTTCAAAACTCATACTCTCTAGATGAATTTTCATTTTAATTTTCCATTGATCATAGTTGGTTCCATTAAAGAATGGTGGTCTGTTGGTTGCAGCACCTTCCAATATATTATCCTTACTAACAAATTACTTTAAAAGAGCTAGAAATTTAGAATTAACAGAAACTTACAGATCTATAAAGTACAACTATAATCAAATTTGATTAAGATTACCCCGAGTCCTAGAAAAACAACCTATGATACCAAATGTTGGTCGGAGTAGTTAACTCAAGAGGTGAGGGGTGAATTGAGTAACTATAAAAAAATTTATGTTTAAAAGATATTAGTTTTACAAATAATGATTTCCCCATAAATAGATACAGCCCAGTTAATCAAGGTTGTACTGTTATAAGATTTTGACTATTTAAAGGACTTCTTAGAAGATTGATTAATTCTCAGTAATCTTAATTGGTGTTATTAAAATTACTTTTGAAGTTATTCTACTAAGAAAAATCATATATAACTTCTTTCCAAGACTAAATATCAAAGTGAATTTAGTCTTTTTCTGAATTATGCAGTAGAGTAGTAAAATAGAGTAGACTAAATTAAAATAGCACAACAGATATAAAACAAGTGGTGCAGTCTCGAGCCGAAACATAATCCACTCCACTGGGTGATCACCTTCCTCCAATTAGTTTATATAAATAAGCTCTGATCCAAACCCTGGATCCGGGTTAACAATAGTCCATGGACTATCCAAGTCACACAAAGACCTCTTCCACAGTTTTCATGGGTAGATAAAAACAATAACCAGGCCACAAAGTGACATCTTCCACAGTTATTGTGGGTAAACAGAAATAGAGAGTTTGGTGTAAGGATTTGGAAATCCATTATTTTAGCATAGGAGTTAGTGTGTGTGTAGAATATACAGAGTACACACACCGCTCGAAAGATAAGTTAAATAATCACTAAGAGAGAGTTGATGTTAGTTTAGAAAGGATCTAGTGATTTGAAGTGCAGCTCTGGACTCCTTTGATTTAGCAGAAATAATTTTAGATCCTTCTCCGGGTTTTGTATTGAAAAACATAGTGTCACGATTCGGATTTTGTTCATCACGAGTAAATATTTTCTCTAAATTCTAGTGTACTTCATGTGTTCTTCAGTAGAGTTGGATTTCATGCATTTAAAAGTGATTTCTTTGAAAATATTGAAAAGTGAACATCATGGTCGTGCTCACATGCTTTTGTTCTGTTCAGTATCGTGTTATATCGTTGTTGGGACCTCTCTAGTATTTATCTTTGAATTCATGAGATTTAGATGAAAGGTTCAATGTGTTTCGTGCCTCGTACCGTGTACTATGTCTGCAAAGATACATTAATTATTTCAGTGCATTAAAGACGTCAAATATGACCGTTAAAATGTTAAATTGAAAGATGACAAAATAGGGTAAGAAACGGTGTCACATTATGTTATAAAAATGGTGTATTCTTCACAATATCTTCTTGTTATGGTGTCTCCTTCACTGTGTCTCCTTCATGGTGTCTCCTTCACAGTGTCTCCTTGTCATGGTGTCTTGCTTATGATTTCTGGCTTCCGGTGCATTGCTCATAGTTTCTGGATTCACGGTTCTTGATGACAATGTCAGGATAACTGTGTCAACACATAGCCAAAAAGAGTGTCTGGATTATGGTGTTGGTTCTTAGTGTCTTTCTTCATGGTGTCAGGCTTACTGTGTCACGGTGTCTCGTGGTCACGGTGTCTCTTCGGTCATGGTGTCTAAGACTTAGGCTTCACCGTGCCCTGTACATAGGCAAATAACTTTATTCAGACATAAATAGTAATATGAATAAAATGAATTGAGTTTATCCATTATCAAGTATGAGATAACTTGAAACATAAATACACATGATTTATAAGATTTGTGATCATTTATAATATTTTTAGTTATTATTGAGATTTGTGATCATTAAAACATGATTAATATATGAGGTGTCCAATAAAGATGAACTGAAAAAGGAAAGTTCAAGGAAGCTCTGAAATCACTCTACTGAAAACCCCATATAATGGGTAAGTATAGAGTAGCCACTGGACCATGTAGTAGTATGCCCTACCTACCTGGTCTCACTAGGCACCACTGAGTCCCGGGCCACCATGTCCTTCAACAAGGAAGTAGTCGTCTGTACCAGACAAAACACGTGTGGTCGAAACCTGTGAACGTAACAATATACTTCATAGGGACCACAAACCAACAAGGAATGACCACAAATAAATCCAAAAATAAAACCATGAAGCAAGATAACTTACACTATGTATAATCTTGAGTAAGCAATGTCTAATCATCAATTGTATCATCAAACACCTTGGGATACTGGTGAAGTCCTCCTAAATGGGTACAGTGGGAATGATGGGTCACACAGAGCTGCTTCCCAATAACCTTATACTAATATGGTACTCATATCTGATGAGTATCGTGGGTATGTTGGGTCACACAGAGCTGCTTCCCACAGTGGGAATGTTGGGTCACATAGAGCCGCTTCACACCTTTGGAATACGTAGGTACTCCTCCTATCGAGTACTACAGGTCTTTCGAGTCACAGAGAGCTAATCCCCACTATTGTGTAGCCGTGTCACATTGAGCCGCTTCCCACTGGGCCATCGTAGATAATCCACACACAGTCTTTTGTCAGTAGTATTCAGGTCTCAGCCATCCTTAGGGTTTCCGCATGTAGTGTGCTTGATTCTGGGAGAACTTATACCCATGCCATTAGTCACATTTAAACTTCCATGAAATCCTCCTTAGAGTATGAAAAATATATAATACTCATTGTGAGGGTTCTGACCTCAGAAATGTATCGTTAATCAGACGCCCGATTCGTAAGATATTGGTGTTTTAGTAAATAGGGTCGGGTTGCGTCTTGGCCCAGTTCGACCCAGTCAGACTATGATGACCAACCAAGCCCGGGGGTCCCCCATGCCCCAGTTTGGTTCAAAAAAACCAAACCTGGCCCACTTCAGGTCTTGTTAGGCCTGATACTGTCTAGCTAGTGGGCCAGGCCCGTTGGGCATCACCGGACCCGGCCCGGTTTGGCCGGTGGTCCAGCCTACCAGGTCACTCGGCGACTGGGTCCCATCTGACCCATCCCACCAGGGGTGGGTCCAGCTTTCTAGAAGTGGGTCGTGCCCTTCCTATTCCCCACCATGGGACCGTATCTCTTCATCCTAGACACATAGTGTCTCTGGGGTGGCATCACATGATCGGTCGAACTGGGCTGCCTCGGTTCGACATGTAGTCATGGGGGTGTATGCCAGGCGAAGCCACATCCATCCACTAACCATCGACCTAAACAGTGGATTCTACCTTCGGTGTGCCGTCATGGCACACAATCACCAGCCTACGACTGTCACCATAGTCTGCCACCGACGACTTATTCCTCAAACCAACAGGTCCGCTCCGGTAGTCAGTTCTTCACGCTGCATGCGCCAACGACCATTGAGGGATGTCATCTTTCATTAAAAGGCATCAAAACCTTCTTTCCACCAATTAGAAGGTCAAACCATGATGAATGGACTAGTCAGAGGAGATAAGGCCTTGTTCGTGTCAGCCCGTACCCTCCACGTTAGAGTTTCAAACATGGGGTGGTTTGCGATTTATGTTCTATTAATAAATAATCAATCCCATTGTAGAAAACCTCAATAAAACACCCTCTCGAAAGAATGAGAAATATTCGGATCAACCTGTTCATGGGTTGATATGCATTATTCATTTCAGAATAAAGGATGGGGAAATATGAATCAAAATAAAACCCTACATTAAAGGTGTTCATCCTTAAAGAGGTCCCTTCACGGGATTTCATGTTCCATTGGCGTTTGTCTCTTTCTGGTTCCGTTCTTCAAGGGGCATCCTAGTTTTCGAAGATTCACTGAAATTCATCATTCATCATTGGAGATAATTGTTATTGTAGGTTCGTCAAACTAATTCCAACAATTGACCATCCTTTCTCTAATGTGTTAACCCATTATAAGAAAACCATTCACATAGTTTTTTTTACGCTACAACATTGCATCATTACACTATTTCATTTATTAAACAACGTATCTATTATGCATCATTTAATGTGGAATTATGATGCACATTTATTATCCATTAATCAGATTCATTTAATGCATCTCATCATCACTTCATAGCCGCACCCTAGTGCCACAGTTCCACTGCCCAATTGTTGGAAAAAACAAATAAATAAACTTTTAATGTTATTTTATTATTTATTTTTCAAGAAGTCTGTTAATTCACATTTTCGGTAAACCCTTCCCTATAAATGTTATGTCAATTCTAGGTGAATCCCGCTATTCTCAGTTGAACAGTTCCACTAGCATGTTTACTTAAATTACCTTAAAAAAGATAAAAAAACTATTCTGGGCTCACCAGGCCTTGGAATCAGGTACTGTTAAAGCCCCTTGTCTCAAAATAATTCAATATAATTTAAAAAAAATTACATGGAATTTATGGGACATTAGAAATCTGGTTATAATAATATTTCTTTGTTGGAGAGGAGATGCATTGGGTCTGAAATATGACGAGACATCCAACAAACCGGGTTCAAATTCTAGTTTTGGGTGTTGTTTCTGGTTATGGTGGCAAATGACGACGGTCTTCGACAATGATGAGACGACATTGGTGGATTTTTCATGAGGTTTTTTCTCCTTTAATGGTTGTTTGATGATGTGGTGGGATGTCAACCAGTTTTCTCCAGTGTCCATTTCTCTCTGGTGATTGTTTATGATGAAGGTTGATTTATCTGGGGGTGTGGCTCAAGGTGGATCGCTACTCAAGATCGCGTGGCTCGAGGTGGTTAAGGGGTGATGGGTCTATACAGATGGATTTTGAATTTCAAACTTGGTTTGTTGGAGGTCTCATCAAATTTTAATTTTTCATTTGGGTGGTATTTTGTATGAATTACATGGTATGTAAGGTTACCATATTTACAAAATGTGGATTTAGAAAATAACAAAAAAATGGATTTGGTGGAAACAAATAATGTACTTAATAAAATATCTATTCAACTTCTAGAAATTAATAAATTTTTCCTATCATAACCATAATTTCAAAAGTTTTGATTTGGGGCCCAATTTTACATTCTTTCTGATCTTTATAAAAATCTTTCACAATGATACTTTTAAGAAAACTTGCTCTCCCACTTAAAATTAAAAATATTTCCATTATTTATGTGAATATATATTTTTATTATATTGATATATTTTAATATGGTTCTAAATTGTCTTTAAATTCTCCATTGTCTTATAAAAATTTTCTTGGCCAATAATCTTTCTTTCACTAACCTCATCGTAATAATTTTGAGTATGAAATATCTTATGATATAATGATTATTTTGATGCCATTTGAATGGTTGAATGGAATATATATATTTATATGAAATCTCTATCAAATTTAAACAATGATCCCACATGTTATATCCTATTATTTTATAATTTATAAGATTTAATTGATCACATGTGGTGCGTGCCACACTAATCTTAAACAAACCATGATATACTATTAAAATTTACTATTTGAACACAACCATTATAAACTATCCATTAAATAAGTATATGTGAATAGTATTAAATATATTATGAAATATATATATGAATGTAATATTCAATAAAAAAGTATTAATTCTTAGTAAATAAATTGATTTTTTTTATTAAAGTCATTTTATTCATTAAATATATTTTTTCTTTAAAAAAGAAATTTTATTTCTTTCTATGAGAAGACAAATATCTTTATTTTTTTTTGAAACTTTTAAGTAATTTATGTGATAAAATTAACTTAATTTTGGAAATTATCATTTTAAAATTTCCTTTGGGTGATTTTTTGTGATTTGTTTGAAAGATTGATTTTCTAGTGAATTGTAAAAAATGATTTTTATTAAACAGTCAATTTATTTGATTAAAAAGTACCTTAATGATTCAAATTTTTCCTCATGCTATATTATGTTATTTTTAGTTATATATAATCCAAATAATTACTTTTTAATCATACTTATGACAAATTTTTCATAAGAATAATTTTTGGCTTAAAAATACATGTAAAAATAAAAAAATCTTTCCATATCGTTTTTATGATTGTATTTTAAATTGAATTATGAAAATTATGTGTTTTGAATTTTTTTAAAAAATATTATATATTTTTAATATGCGTATCCAAATTTATAAAATATTTCACTTTAATTTTCTACATAGTTAATAGTAACCATAAAAATCTCTATTACCATAGTAAATGGTAAATCCAGTAATTCAGGGGAAAAATAGTTAGATAAGTACTATAAAATGAACATAAAAAGTAAAATGGTTTATATTATGAATTATTATAGTCCATAATCATTAAAGTATCTATTATAATAAAATTTAAATCTATTTGGATGAGATTATGACTTTTAAAATATTTTATTTAAAGAGGAGTAAAGAATGTCACATGGAGATTTTTAATAATGAATTTTTTTAATATGAGGATATCCAAAGGAAATGTTATAATATAAATACAATTTTAAAAGATAAAATATTATTCTAAGTCATGGTAATTTATTTATATTTTTTAGAGAAGAAATTATTACCTTAAATTCGTACACAACACTAGTGTAATAATTATTCAATTAATAGAAAAATAGAATAAATGATATTGAAAATATTAAAAGTAATATAATTTGAATAAATTAAGATTATTAATGTATTTCATAGATCAATATAACATATTATATATCTTCGTAAAGTTTTATTATTACATTTTCATATTGTAATGATATTATTAGAGTCAAAGTAATTAGTAGTTTCAAAATTGACAATAATGATATTTCATGAATATAATATTTCATTAAATAATTTAAAAATTATAAAAATGTTAAATAATAATAAAATGGATAATATATTTTCTACAAATTCATTCCCTATTAATTTATATTTCATTTTGATGCATTTGGATCTAGAATAGTGTTATTATATTTTAATATTTTTTGAAATTTCAAAAGTCCCCTCACCAAAATTATAAAATGGAACGACTTACTTCCATTATTTACATCACATTGAGGCATTCATCTCAACAAAAAACTATACATTTATCTTCAAAAAATTATTATATAGGTTATATAGGGTTTCGTACTTCCAAAATACCAACCCTAGAACTCTTAAGAAGAGATCTAAATAAAGTCTACTAAAGAAGATGTAATCATCTTTACCAACTCTTTCAAATTTATTTCTTCTTATACTTCCTTTCCATAATTGTTTCCCATAATAATTAAATAAATGAAGTATAATATATATAATTAAATTTTATTATGATTATGATACAATCAAATTCCTCCATTTATCCATCCAATAAAAATTAAATCACTGTACATATATACATATGACATACTGTCTCCATATTGCAGAGTAATTCATTCATTATCGCAACTTTAATTGGATGGGTAAACATATGGAAATAATAGATATATATGATATATATGAAATAATATTTATTTTTTAAATTTTAATTATTTTTTACCATTAGTTCTTTCCATCCATTGAAAAATGAAAGCAACGTTCGTGTGTGAGTATGACCTATCATCTCCTCAAAATGTATAATTTATTTTTCTATATATATCATTCCAGAAGACTCTATATATATATATATTTAAAATATATTATATTTCAACAATAAATAATATTCTATGTATTATGGAGTTATGATATAACTATTTGGTCTTGGACTATAGAATAAAAACATACAAGAAAAACGAAGCAGTTATCGCACGAAACAACGATTTTAACAATGAATTTATAACAAAAGAGTTATAAAATATTATATTAAAATAATATAGTGTATGCTATATATATTTTTTTAGGAATTTATGTATAGTAAATCCATATTTATTATCCATGATTTTTAGAAATGTAAAAAGGAATTCGAACCTAAGGTAAGGGACTTCGTCTCAATTTTCATTTGTTGAGGAATAGTTTGACGTCATGTATATATATTATTTTATTAGGTGTATTTAACAAAACATTTAAATTTTATATCATTAAATTATTTATTATCATAATTTTTGATGTTTTTTAAATGTCATTCATTCAAGTGGTATACAATTCAATTGAATACAAAGTGGTAATGGTTTCTCATGTCACTTTTACTTCTAGGAAACATATTCCATATTCACTACTTATTTTTTTAATGTGGTGATTAAAAAACCTATTTTATATTTTATTTCATGAATATATTTGTATTAATGGTATTTAATGTTTAATTTGAGGTTATTTCTTTCATTTTTCTTACTATTCAAAGAAACCAAGTTGTATTGGTTTATTTCAAAATCTCATCATTATTTTTGATTTTTTATGTTTATATTTCCACTATGGAATATTTATCTTACAATTCCATGTTTTCTAGTCTTTTTAAAAAATGGTTCTTAATTTTCTCATTAAATTATATAAAATCATTTTTACCCATTTTTTACATTTTAAAAAACATTTTTAGAGGAATATTTATTTCCCAAATGAGGTACACTATGACTTTTAGGAAAAAAATATGGGAGGAATGATTTTTTACCATTTACAACATCAGATGAATTTTCTAGAATCATGATGCCTAAATTATTTTATGTTTTATTTTCTATTTTTCAAATTTCTATTCAAAGAAAATGTTTTCTTTCATAGTTTCAAATATTTTTAAAATAAGTGATTTCAAAGTGAAAAGAGTATTTTTCTCAATTTTTTTTTCAAAGATATTAATAATGTTTTTCCATCCATATCAAAATTATTTGTCGAATATTATGATTCATTGAGGTTAATATCTTATGGTATTATCTACCATATATTATTTAATGGTTTATTATTAGTTGGATTGAAATGTACTATTCTAATTCCATTCTCCATATTACTTGGGATTGCTTTAGATTATTTTTATTGATTGGGGAATGTTATTAAAATTTAATATGTTAGTTTCTTTATGAATGTATATTTTTAGTATGTTCCACCAATTTTACATGAGGAATGAATTTTACTTAGTAAGTTACGGGAAGATCCCACTATAACCTCTCAATGCATTTGTAGATATCATGAGAAAAACTAGTTTGGGTATTGGCTAGGGTCATAGCTATTTATCTATGGTGTCATGAACAATGAATTGAAAATATGTTTATGATGTACTTCATTATATTTTACCTCATTAATTTATTAGTTATTGAAATTACATATTATTTTTGGATTTGTTATAATATCCATTGTTATGTTTCATTCTCCTATGATTATTTATATGGAATTAATTGATCATCATTTATTGTGTCAATATTATGCTGATCTTATTGATTAAATGATATGTATTTTATTTATTTTCCTTACCGTATTGATTATACCTTAGTTATTCATATATTCCATTGTACTCTTTCCATTACTAAGAATTTGATCTCACCCCTTTGTATCTAGTGCCAATATAATAACTTAACCACTGAATTTGGGCTACAAGAGTTAGGGTATTTATAGTTTTCATCATAGGATGATTAGTAGAAACTTTAAAAACAAGATTTATGAATATATATATTTGGGAATATAACCTTATGAATGAATTTGGGGATAAGTCTATGTACAATATAATATGCAATAAATTTTTTAATGACCATGGATATCCTAGTTTAAATATTTGGACTCTTAGATTGTGAATAAGGATTCATGATTTATTAATAATGTGAATAATATTTCTTGATTACTTGATCTATCAATTTTATTAGTATATTTTGATTCATACACATTTCTTTCTCATTTTAGTCAATGGATGGAATATTACGGAACTAGGTTAACATTTAATGTGATAGAAAATGTGTTGATGAGAAACCAAATGGGATTATGACTAGAGTAAAGGATATGCTGATTATGTATAATCAGTTATCATGATATATTATTAAAAACTTGCACCTTAACAACATTCAATCTCACCAAAGAAGAGAAAGAGAGAGTACACTGAGAGCTCAGGGTGGTGAAGACCATAGATGAAAGAAAATTCAGTTTCCTATATGTCAATGATGTGAGAAGAAACACCCAAGTGAATTCCTTAGAGAAATAAGAAGATATTTTCCGTGTGGAAAATATGGAAATAAAGAAAGTAATTTGTGCGGAAAAATTAAAATTATGATTAACTAAACAGATAAATATAATAGTCCCCTTAAGGTATCAATGATGGGTTTGAATATTATACACATTAAGAAAACCGATGTCCAAGGGGGAAACCTCTGGTAGATAATAATAAATATTATATGAGAAAAGGTAATATTTCTAATAATGAAGACACTAGAAATGAATAATGAAAGGAAGGAGTAATTAAGGAATAAGATGACGAGTTTTATTTAATTATTTAAGAATTTAGTGGAATGATTAATGTGATTGTGGATGGATTTAAAAACTGTGGTGTATGAGTATTAAATTAATGAAATTATAGTTATAAGAATTTTGAAATGTGTAGGGATTGTACTAAAAAAGATTAAGGATTTTTTATGAAATGTTTAACAATACCAATGACCATTAAAATTAAGTTTGCGATATGTTGATATTTTAAGAAAACACATGATTTGGGGATGATAAACCTAATTATCTTCCCGATGTTGAGATAACAATAATAAAGAGATGTTTATGGGAAAATATTAGTTACCTTGAAAATGTATAATGATTTTACGAAAAATTAATTCATGATTACGTTTACTATATTTTTGGGATTTATGAAACACACATGATGTTCTATGATTTTATTCAATGAGAGAGTTAATTCTTGAAAGTATGCATACTTTTATTAATGTTTTATGGTTGTATAATTTATTACAAAATTTTAGAACAATATGTGATCAAATTATTCCCATGATGGGAATATTAGACTAAGAACGTATTTTGGTTTTTTAGGATAAATGTTTTGTTAATTTTTTGGATTTTTAATACGTACAATGATATTTTGGCGGAGACCTACGATTAAATACTTACGAAATGGATTAAGATGAAATTTGGATATTATTTTTTAAGAATAAATTTTGATTTATCATATTATATAATATTTACTAACCTTTTTGTTCTTGTAAAATATTTAGATGTTGAAGTAAAGAATTATGGATTCTATGATTCCTTAAAACTTTTTCAGTATAAAAATTCATCTCGAATATCCATATCCCGATATATGAAATGAAGTGGAGATTGAACAAAGCACTAATAAATTATGATATTATTCTCATGACATTGAAGGAAATAAAGTAAGTTTATTATTTTGATTACTTTTTCTAGATAGTAAAATAATCCCTTTATTTTAGGAAGAGGACCCAGGAATTAAAACAATATCATATTACATTTTTTATTGATAAATCAATGACCTTTTAACCAATCATAGATTTACAATTTTATGATAGTAAAAATTATCTAGATCATGGTTTATATCTCTAACCATCAGCACTTAATAGTTTTATTTGTCTTCTATGTACATATTTTCACTTCCCACTATTGTTATCCTATTCTAAATCCCTGTTTTTTTAGCATTCATGATTTCAATTCCATATTTTTAAGAAGATGATTTATTATCCCTTTTTATGAAGTGGATTTCCAAAAAAGGAATTTTCAAATGTAAAACCTCTATTTTTGAAGTACAATTTCCAATTATTAGGATGAAATTTATCAAAGGAGGTGAGGATGTATCATCCTGAGATTTTAGAACGTATAAAATTTAATTTATAGCTTGTGGTGCATGGAACATTGAACTTAAACGAACCATCATATGATATTAAATATTTTTTATTTTGACATGATTATTATAAAATTGTCTTCAAATTAGTTGGCGTGAATATGATTAAAAATATTTTTGAATATATATGTTGTTTATATTCAACAAAAATTTATTTATTCTTTGGAAATAAACACAAAATTTTTATCAAAGTCATTCCCTTCTTTAAATATTTGTTTTCTTTGAAAATTGATTTTTATTTATTCCTTTAAGAAAATAAAAATAAAAATTTATAGATACTTTTGGAGAATATATTTGAAAGAAGATTCCAAAATCAACTTATTAAAATTATTTTAGGGATAGTTTCTAGGTATTTTTCTAAAAGATTGATTTTCTAACCAGTAGTTAAAAATAACTATTTTTAAAAAATAGAAAATTTCATTATACTATAAAGTCCCTAAATGATTTAAATTTTATATGAATTTAAATTAGTCACTATTTATAATTATATAATATAAATAATTCAATCTTAATCATAATTATATCTATGTTTTGTTTGAGTACATTTTTTTGTCTTAAAACACATTTTTTTAAAAACTAATCTTCATTGCATTTTGTCTATTTAATTTTAATTTAAAAGTTGATTTTTTTTTAATTTTTAAAAACAGATTCTCAATTTGGAATCCATGGGTTCACATTTAATAAACATTAACATTTTACTTTTTTTCATATTTAATAGTAACCATAGTATTTTTTATTACCACGTTAAAGGGAAAATCATGTAGTTAAGGTAAAATATAACAAGTTAATAACTAGAAAAAGAATCTAAAACTTGATCATATATTATTTAATAGGTTATTTTGATATATAATCATTAATTTTTCAACTATATGGACATTTTTATCCATTTGGACGAGATTATTAACTTTGTAAGATTTTATTTAAATAGGTGTCAAAGATGCAACATTATTGTTTTTAATATGTATTAAAATTTCAACATGGGTATATCAAATGCATATGTTTGAATATAAATATTTTTATAGAATATAAATGTTTTATTTACACCATATAAAATTGTTTCTCATTATTAATGAAGAAATAATTACCTTAAATTCCTATACAAAACTGATGAAATAATTAGTCAATTAATCGAAAAATCAAATACATGATATTGAAAATATTAAAAAGTGATATAATTTAGATTAAATTTGGTGATAAATGAATTTTATTGATTAATATTACATACTAAGGATGTATTTAAATTTTTTTAGGTTATATTTTTACAGTTATATTATTAAATTCAATGTAATAAATAGTGTCAAAATTAACAATTATGATATTTCATGAATATAATATTTTATTAAATTATTTAAAAATACAAAAAATATTAAATAATCACAAAGTGGATAATATATGACCTAAAAATTGTTACCTTATGAATTTATAGTCCATTTGGAAGCATTTGTGTCTATAATAGTCTCATTATGTTTTAATATTTTATAAAATTCCAATAGTTTCCCTCACCTCAATTATAAAAGGGAACCCGTTAAATCAATTTTCTACACCAATTTGAGCCATATAGATCAAAAAAATTGGAAAATGTATATTCTAAACATGCTTATAAATGTTCTATAGGTTTTTGTTACTTCCAAAAAATCAACCTTAGATTCATTAAGAAGATATATAAAGGAAGTCCATTGAAGAAGATGTAATCATGTTTACTAAATCATTCAAATTTATTTATTCTTATACTACATCTTCATATGATGTTCCAATAATAATTTACTAAATAAAGTATAATATATATACTGAGATATTTTTATGATTATCAGACATGATATTTTACCTTTATTCCATACTAAAAATATAGAATGCACCGTCTATGCGTATGTACGACTGACCATCTCCACATAGCAGTTTAATTCATTTTTCATCACCACTTTATATGGGTGGGTATAAGTGTAATAATAATGGATATATATAGTATATATTACATAGTAATTATTTTTTAAATTTTAATTATTCTTTCCATTCCTTGATTTCATCTATTAAGAAATGAAAACAATGTTCATGTGTACGTGTGAGCCACCGTGTCTATGAACGATGTAAATCATTTTTCTATATACATATTTATGGATGAATATAAATATGTTTATATTTAATATATAAACTATTAAAACCATAAATAGTAATCATTATATTATGTAACTATGATAGAAGTATAATGTCTTGAACAACTGAATCAAAACAGAATTGAAAACAAAGTAATTACCACCCAAAATAGAAATTTTAACATTGAATTAATAATAAAAATGTTGTAATATATTATCAGTAAATAATATATTGTATGATATATATATATATATATAAAAATGGTTTTTTAATATATTTATAATAAATACATATTTATTATCTTGGAGATTCAAACACATACAAAGGATCTCAAACGTGAGGTGAGAGACTTCATCTCAGTTTTCATTCATTAAGAGTTATTTTTATGTTATGTACCTATATTTTTTTGATGTGTATATAAAACCACAATGAAATTTTATATCATCAATATATTCATTATCATGATATTTAATGTTCAATTAAAATTTTTTATTTCATGTGGCATGCAATCGAACTGATTATAAAGTGGTTTGGGTTTCTAGTATCACTATTAATTCTATGAGAAATATGCCATATTCATTACATATTTATTACTACCAATTAAATATAATATAAAATGAATCTCTTTGTATTCATGGTTTTTAATGTTTAATTTGATGATATTTCTTTCATGGGGCTTACAATTCAATGAAACAAAAGTGGTAATTGTTTATTTTATAATCTCATCGTTATTCAATATTTCTTATGATTAAGTCTCCATTGGGGAATATTTTTATTCTATGTCTGTGATTTAAGAATATGGTTTGAACAACAGTTTTTTAAAATTATCCTATAATTATTTAAAATAATTTTTACTCATGTTTCACTTGTTACAAAGTTGTTTTAAAGGTGTTTTCTTTTGTTTTCCAAGTGAGGCACAATAAAACTTTTATGAAAAAATAATAATTATTTTTTTAACTTATAGGGTATGATTTTATTTTTTCCACTTTGATGCCTCAAGGATTTGAAGATTAATTTAAAATTTTAAAAGTTTTTTTCAATGAATAGTGTTATATTTATAATTGAAATACTTTTTAAAACAAGTGATTTAGAAGTGAAAAGGGTATTTTCATCAAGCATGTTTCAATGATCTTAATAATATTTTTTCATGTATTTCAAATTCCATTTTTGAATCTTATGATTCATTGAGTTTGATCTCTTATAATATAATGTACCATATATTATTGAATGTTGTATAATCAGTTTGACTAAAATTTCATATTTTGATACAATTCCTCATATTCCTTGGTGTGGATTATGATTATGTTTATTGATTGGGGGAATTTATAACATTTTATATTATAGTTTAAATAATGATTTGTATGCTTATTTTTTTTTAAATTTCATTAAATTAAATCATATGCCTTAGTATGTGATGTGCAGGGATGTCTATTTCCTCTAAATGCATTGGTAGGTTTCATGAGAGAAACTAGTTTGGGTATTGGATGAGGTTTTAATCATTTATGTATTATGTCATTGACTAATCCTTAAAGGAATGTTTACAATGATCCACATTATACATTCCTTTACTCTAATTTTAGTAACTAAGATTCCATAGAATTCTTTGATTATTTATAATATCAATCCTTAATTATTCTGCTCATGTTATTATATATATGGAATTATTTGATCATTATTTATTCCTTCCATATTATGCTCCGGTTATTGATTAAGAGGAATAAGTTTCAGTTATTTACCTTACAAAATTTAATTTTACTTTTTTATTCATTTATTATACTATACTCTTACCCTTAATGGTAATTTGAGATCACCCCTTTATTTTGAATAATTTTCCCTTGGATATGAGGACACATTTTGTGGTTGATTTTCATGGATACACTAAGCAGAATAATAGAATTATCAAGGAATATTTTTCATGAATTTTATGTTTTGATTTTTATTGTGAATTTCATGTATGTATCTATCCTAATAGGAATACTAAACTATTCGACTCTTCAAGACTCGGTTCCTTGTATCTAATGTCAATATAATAAAGGTACCATCGACTTTGTGTGACTAGAGTCATAGTCTTTTCTCCACATACCTTGAATGAAAATAGATCATGAGCTAAAAAATTCTATGATTTTTAAAAAAATTCTTTTGGTCAATCCATGAGATTGACGGTAATGGTTGGTCCTCAAATGAAGGTTAGTATCAAGATACTTCTGAGTAATTTTCTATATTATTGATATTAGTCATGGTTCACAATCATATATAATCTAAAGTGGGGTAACATGAAGTGTTAAAACTATATTAATTTATATCCATGTGATTCAATCTATAGGTATATCTTCTTTTATAGTGACTAAATGTGTGTATTTGGTAAGGCGATAAAAATAAACCCTATAGTATAATTACTTACAAGAGTTTTTGGTAATCCAATGATAGAGTACATCATAATTTAATCCCATTTACACAAAGGAATAGATAGATTTTTCATAACTCTACTAGGATGTTTTATCGCATCTCTCACCTATTAAAAAATTGATCATATTGATATCTAATCAGATATTTCCCACATTAACTTATCATACCAAAAATGTTCCCTCAAAGTCGTATACATCGTGGTGCTACTGAGGTGTATAGATAATTTCATGCTATGATCATCCACTAATAATTTTTTTATTTTAGGTACATAAGGTAAACAAAATGTATTTTAAAATTTTATAACATCGTCTTAATAAATGAATCCTGTCAATTTCCTATCATTCATAGATTTAATTTTCTTTTGAAAATTCTCCCAACTAGGATATTTTTTTTATTTTACAACTAATATGGTTTATAAATCTTTTTGAAATCGTGTGACCTTTATATTTAAATAATAATTACCATATCCATATTTACCAAATCTATGATAATAGTATACCCTTAAATCCTTATTTTCGTTAGGAATATGTGATATTCCATACTTAATGTATCCAATACCTTATTTTTTCTCTATGGGTGGTAGTGCGTTATGATATCATAATCCTTGAGTTGCACGAGACATTAAATTTACCTCATGCTGATCTCTTTCTATGAAAATATGTATATCAAACTTTTAAGATATATGTGTATCTAAAATCATTCTCTATAGAGATAATGTATGTATATATTCAAAGATATTATTATGTCCGCTAAATCTTGATCATGGGTTGGATATTTCTATTTATGATTATTTAACTACCTTAACTCACATGAAAAAAACTATCATTTTTTATAATGACTCAACAAAGTCCCTTATTTAATGATTCAATATATATATATATTAGAAATATATCCTTTCCCATTGGTAGAGTCAATATAATAGAAGTGACCCATTTCCTCTTCAAATGTTCATAACATTATTCAAATTCTTTTGTTTGTATGACTTTAACTCCATTATGTGTAAGATTGGTTATTATGTTATCCAATAAATTATTCTTTTGAAGAAATCAGTGATAGAAACTCACCAATCCAAGGAAGCTATGTAAAACTATTATGTTTATTAGTGTTAGGAATTTTGACTACCTCTATCTTTGGAAGATCATTTTAGATCATACCTTAGGTGAAAATATGGCCAATAAAAAATCTTTATGAATCTATAATTCACTCTTACTTAATTTA
This sequence comes from Viscum album, assembly GCA_963277665.1. Classification (NCBI taxonomy): domain Eukaryota; kingdom Viridiplantae; phylum Streptophyta; class Magnoliopsida; order Santalales; family Viscaceae; genus Viscum; species Viscum album. The sequence goes on from OY728123.1 coordinate 656,353,450, forward strand.
CCACAAATATATTTTCCTATATGGGTCTGAAAAAGGATATTTATGTAATTCACATAGTCTTGATATCTTTCAAAGTACGCGAAGAGATCATTAATAGATACCCCAAAAAACTATCAAGATATTCCTTGAATACCATGCTTAAAAGAACTATAATAATAGAGGGTGGATAATTCAATCCAAATGGAATTAATATTGAATGATAATGTCCATTTCATGTAAAAAATAATATTTTAGAGTATATTACTTATTTAATAAAAATTAGCGACAACGATAATAAAGGAAAATATTTGAAAAAATTTTAGATCCCTGAATTTGATTGAACAAGTCATCAATGCAAGGTAGGGGATACATGTTATTTATAATAATAGCATCAATTTACCCATAATAAATTCTAAAAAACATAGATCAATAATTCATCTTAGTGAATAGAATAGGGGATCCCAATAGTGAAATGGTGTGGTTTATAAATGAAATATCTCACAAATACTATAGTATTTTCTTAATAATCACTAATTCCACAATGACCATTCTATAATTAGTCTTTAATACTAGCCTCACATTATGGATTTGGTCAATGGAGAACTCAACTTCCTGATCTGGTGGTTTTACATGTAATTCATCAGGAGATAAATCAATGTATTCCTATAAAAGATGTACATCCAAAATTTCAATATTACCATTACCATCCATATATTATGTTTGAAATTATTTTCCAACAATTTCATTTAGAGGACCTACTAGGGGAAAATCTTGAAATGACCCAGATGATGTATTCTCCCTTATAAAGGAAAGGAATTCCATATCTTCTCTTTAAATTGTAATTTCCTTCTCTTGGAAATATTTTTTTTAATATATCTTGGATTAAAATCTGTGAAAATTATTAAATAAAATTCAAAAATAGGTTGAACTTTAATTCTTGAAAGAAGGTTATCCCTCTGTATTATAAAGGGAACTAACTATCACACCCTTATTGAGTTAGAATTTCTAGTTGGAGTATTGACTGAAGACTCCCTTATTAATGTTCTAAGGTAATATTTAATTTTCCTGGAAAGAATATTATATATAAACGAGTGTGAATATATATAATCAAATAAATAATTAGATAAATTTGAGGCTATTTTTTTAGTGCATTCCCCATTTTTTTAAATTTAACCTCAGTTTTTGTGTTCATATAAGCTTTACCTTCTCCCATAAGCCTTTTCCGTGGTTTGTTTCTTTGATGCCTAGGAAATTTATGGGAATGATTCCCCATTTATCAACATTTGATAACTATATATTAGTGGTTTCTTTATTTACATTCCATTAATTTTCCAAATGAACCATATATATACACTTATAAAAAATTCCCATTCCCTTTAAGAATTTTCTAGGATTTTTCCTTTTAAAGTTTTCACATGATGAAAATTTCTTCGTTCCCTTATTCTTCTTTAACATGTTCTGTTTTTATTGGTTCTCAATCATCCTAGAAATCTATTGATTTACTCGGATGATACAAGATATATAAAAATTATTCTCTATTTTTATCTAACATAATACTATTTCATTATATTTTGTTTTTTTGGGAAACATGATCCATTTAGAGAGGTTGACTAATCCCTTTAAAAATGGTCAGTTTTGATTTTGGGATTGTTTATGTAAGTTCTGTTAATCTAGTATAGTCTGGTAAAGGTAGAATAATATTTTATAACACTCTCTCATTTATTTTACTTTAAAGTAAGGAATATTCTCTTTATTTTAGTTCATCTTTGATGAGGGAAATATTTATTCAATAATGTAAGATATCCATTCCATATTTTCTACTTATTCTTCCTCAATAGTATTATGGATCAATAGACACCATTAATCAATATCTACTTAATGAATATTTACTTTTATATAACATTTTTCATTTGATGGAATATTATGGATAACAATATCTTCTCAAGGGAAATATTTCATTTCCCATCAACCACTAGATGAGCAGTTATATTAATATATGATGGATTAAATCACATGAAATAGTACAATAAAGGTGTATCATGTAATGGCGCATCAGGTTGCTTCATATATTCGAGATTATTAGCTATAACATGGGTTAACTACCCTATTATGGCTATAATCCTCTCATCTCCAACACTAGTTGTATTAGTTTTCTATGTAGGGAAATATATAGATTATCTATTATTATTGATACAATTATTTCCTATACATGACATTCCAAAATAATGGAATGTACTGAATTATCTCAAAAAATTATTAAATTTTATTTTTTTATAAAATTAGTGTAATGTTTAAAATAAATTTAAAATTTATTCATAGCTAATATAAGAATCATAATTTTTTTTCTTTGGGATATACTCAAATCATAAAAGTATTTCAAATATTTCATCATAGTTCATAATGAAAATGTGAATTAACCCAATAATACAAGTAGGAGTGTCAAACTAGGTGTAGAGTAATGGATCATTCAATTTTCACCAGAATGATGGATGAGATATGCTAGACCAACTCTTTTAAAGGTCATTAAGCCTAGATGCATCAGTTCTAAAGAAACAACTACTTATAATATCAGGATAGGGATATATTTCTAAGAGATCCATATAATAAACAAATTACTAAAACATTTCTGATATTATCCAATAATTAAACATATCCCTAAATATGTTATATAGTTTTGTTCCCAAATCTACATTTTTCTAAATCTAGTTCATTATACTTATACTAAAATCTCTCTAACACTAACTGAAATATCCCCAAATCTAATAACATAGACACAATGTCTACTTTACTACATTATCATTTGATATAAGAGATCATGGTATTATTGTCCAATTAGTTTTATTGTGTTAAATAGAAATACACATAAATGATTCCCTGGTTATATTGAAAATAAATTATAAAACATAGTAAAATTAAATATTCCACATCCTTGATGCTTAGTAAAATATTCCTCATTTATATCTTGTAAAATAAGAAAAATTAGGGTGAACTCAAAAATTGAGTAAGGGATGACTACAATGGAAAATATCATGTGTAAATAAGGTGGAATCAAAATGGAAATGTAAATAATTTAAAAAAATAACAATTAATCAATAACTTGAGTATAAAATTCATCATTGGATAATATCAAAGTAATAATATCATGAGATAGAATAACTAAAATTTCAATGATGGAAATGAATAATTTTTAAATTCGTAATCTAATACATCATGATATCTCTAAGGACCTGAGCCTGATGAACCAAAATCTTCCCTTACAATTGATGTGTAATTTTGTTATAAAATAAACATGAAAAAATACACAACATTAAATAAAATAGAAGACCTTTTTCTGGCCAATTATCTAGAAAATTAGATACAAGATCTTACATTCCAAAAATAACACAGAAAGAAAACAATGATTCATCAGTGTGATTTCTTCCACAATAGAGTTTCAATGCAGAAAGTATGCTAAACCTATAAAAATGTTTATGAAATGTAGGGTGAGAAAAAAAATTCCCCAATAATGGGGTTTTAAAAAAACTTTTAAGAATTGTTTTCCCTTTAAAACATTTCTTTACACAACATTCCGAAAACTAATATTTCACATAAAATGTCATCACCATTTTCTTCGGAGATTATGAAACAGGATTTAGGATATCTCAGGATCAGAATTTCTAAACCTATTTAGTAATTTTATAAGAAAGAAATATAAAGTATGCACATACATGAAAAAATGCATTTAGTTCCCCCTATAAGTTGGATGATGGCCAAACATAATCATTCTATGCATGACAGAGGTGTGGGTAAGAACATACACATAAAATATTATTTATTTCGAATTGAAAGTAAAATAATATAATTTATCATTGGGGTTTGAAACATTAAATATTATTTCTTCTTTATTAAATTAATTTCTATATAATTATATACATTTAATCATAAAACATTAACCAAGGTGCACTTTGAAATAGAAGAATGATTAATACTAGTTCACAAGAGCATGATAATTATCCATGAACAATTTCCTAGATATATAATCACATGGTATTTTATATTGTTGGATCACTATGAGAGAATGAATAATGAAAGACAATCATAATCAATCTATCAAGGACTCATTCCAAGATATACATAACCATTCTATCAAGGCCTCGTTCTAGGACCTAGTTTGTCTCACAAGACCTAATGACGCACCAAGAGGCTATAATGGGCCTCACCCATCACATAATAAGTCTTATACATTCCTTATATGTATAATAAGAATACCTCTTTAAATAAAAGTGTCTCATACTAGATTGAGTTATTTAAATATTTTTCAAATATGAAATAAATTCATTAAATGATCCAAAGTGTCCCATACCACCCTGGAAAGTATGGTTCTTAATCCATACATTACCATTGAAAGATTCATCTCATTCTTAAATTATTTATCTTTATTTTCAAGTCATAAAATGAATAATTTAGTGAATGAAAATTTCATTAGAATTGAATTTATTGTTATGTAATCCCAAAATAACCTTACAAATAAAAAGATTTCTCCCATAAAATGATAATTGGATTCATAATTTATCATAAAATGATAAGGTTTATCTCATGCAGTCAAGAAAAGAAATGATATAAAAAATTAATAGTTTACACTCATGAAATGAAAACTTGTTTCATAGTTTCACATAAAATAGTAGTATATACATAAAATGATTATAATTTCATGTGAAAATTAAATAATAAGAGATTGTAGATGATTCATTTTTTTAAAAATACAATAATCCATTGCTGAGTAGAATTGTGTTCTTCGGATTGCTGAAAATTTTGGATGAACATGTATATATTTATATATACAAGTATATACATATATATATTTTTATAAAGACCTGTTTAAAAAATATGATAAATCCATTTTTATAAAACATCAGAACTTATTGATTTAGTTTATAATTCCTTGTTTATAACCTCTAAAAAAACAAGCTTTGTATGTTGGGTGAGTTTATACACTTATATTAATATATACATATACAACTTATATATATGCGTATATATGTGTATACAAATAGCATTATAAATTCTTTATTAGTCCTGGGTTTCAAATAAAGGTTTTAAAACCTAATTTTATTAGTGACACAAATTTTAAAACCAACTTGTAAATAAACTAGTATTATATATCATAGGTTGTGTAATTTATTTAAAACCCTTCCAACTAAGTTTGAATTTTTAGAGGTTACGTATTTGAAAACATTATATTTTAAATACGGTTTAAGGAATATGAAACCCTTAATATATACATACCAAAAAATATAACCAATATATGTGTATATGTGCATGTAAATATAGTTATTTGTAAAATATATTGTGAAAAGATCATAAAATCACACCCTTACAATGAAAACAGTTAAAAAACTAACCCTTTGAATCAAGAAGAACATATAACATATGATAATTTCATTCATAGGTTATAATCATTCATGTATTTATAAATATATATTTATATATTTACAAAACCAATTTCAAATAATGAAATTCCATACTTGTTTTAAATCAGGGAAGTACTGAGGGATGTCTGGAACCGAGAGAGTCTTAGTAGAGAGAAATTTGGGTAGGTATTTGGCTTTTCAAAGTGGGGTGTTTGTATAGATATATTATAACCCAAAAATAAATTTAAAAAGAACTATATGTAAACCAAAATTGACCAAAACATAATGAAACAAAGATGATAATTAGTGAAAAAAAGATAATAAACCGAGTTGATTGGCACAATATACATATAAAAATGGAAATTTTAGTGGAATCCTATGGAGTTCAGATTAAAATAACACCATTTTTGATAGATATATGGAAAAAGAGAGAGAGAATGGGCCATAGGTGGAGATGATAGGCATCACGGGAGAACAATCAAAGAGGAAAGCATTCCCATTGGCTGGGCTACTTACGATGCAGACTGGCATGACCTTATGTGGCGCAAGTCTAGGAGGAATAAAAAAGAGAGTAATGGATGGTCCGGATTGGTTATGATCAATTCCAAGGGTCTAGATTAACCCTATAATATTTTTTTCAGATGAATCAAGAAGTTGGTAAATGGTTGGACCAGATTAGGCCATGATTTTGATCATGCTGTCGGGAATGACCCGTAAGATTAAATTTGAGAAAAATGAACAATATTAGAGCGGTGAAATCAGATGACCATTGGAGTACCCATGTTTTTTAAAAGGCTCAAATGATCCAGATCTGACGTTTCTAGATTAGAAGCCTGAAGAAAACTGTGAATGAATCGATATGGCTGTGGGGTTTGAAGGACGAACTAGTTCGAATAGTGAGGATCTCGCACGACGAGATTGGACGACCCAGATCACATTCCATTGAAAACATCCACACCTACATCGAAACCAAGAGGGTATCAGGACCTCATTATAAGGTTCAGTGTGTGTTTCCTTCTTCCGATGACACAAGCACACACACTAGAGTCCTTTTACCCAAGGCTCCACACGCAGGTGCTCAGCCAACCATATCTCGCATTGGTGCACGACCTGACTCACCCTCTGTTTAGGCTGGATGAGGCACTATACATGGACCATGCACATGTCTTGCCTCCATTATGGTTTATAGGGTCTAATATAGCCTAATAGAGCATCCTTGGGCATGTGTAGATTCCTTATGGCTGGGGTTGAATGGGTCCCCTAGCCTTATTTGAGGTGTACCCTTACCCAGGATGGAACACATTTTTTAAAAATTAGATTTTATAACTATTTTGTTGGCCGAGAAACTAAAACACAATATTGTCTCTTAAACAAATATATTATTAAAACCATATTAATTTATTTTTAAACACATTAAATATATATATTTATAAAATCATTGATAACAATTTATTTATATTAAATGCTTTCTAAGAGTACATTTCTTTTAAAACATGAAGTTTTATTTTCTTAAAATTTTACATTCACTTAAAAAAATGAATTTAATAGCTAAAATATTTACATTTAAAGCTTAAAAACTCTTCAAGTACCTATGTTAATTGATATAATAAAATTATTAAAACACTAAAATACTTAGAATATATAAAATACTTAAAATACTTAAAATACTTAATGGTTATAAAATTTTATTACCGTTACCAAAACCAACGGTCAGATTAAGTGGGTGTTTCTCTACATTCCTTTGACTCTATGTATTATTGCTATTCTACTCACTATTTATTTATTTATTTTGGTGGATTCAAGGGATGAGGTCTACTTATTCAGTCTAATTGTGATGTTAGGGGGTCTTCCATTTGTTCTATTAGGTCTTTCAATGAGTTTCCAGGAGTAAGTTTTACCCCATTCATCAATGTAACATCTTAGTTTTTGAATAATAATTTTATCTTTCTCTTTAGTGTATTTTGAAATAAAACATGCCAATTTTCATCAAAGAATGAATAATTATAATGACAAATAAAATAATTATTATTAAATTTATAATTAAGTTTGGGGTGTTACAATATATCCCTTAACAGAATTTCACCCTTTTAATTCTATTGTACTCATATGCTTCCACCAGTACAATTACCCAGACATCACCCCTGATGTCCCTAATTTTTTTTAATTATTATTAACTAAAAAAATTTTGAATGATAAAATAGTATTTAATTTTTACGTTCACTTGGTGCACCACCATCAAAGACATTCCTCGTATTTTATTTCAACCAGGATGATCCCCAACTGTTTTTTAGATTCTTAAATTTCATTTTCCCAAATACTCCACAAGATGCTAGGGATGAAATCTTGTAGACTGCAGTAGGTCTTTGCGAGAGTGGCACATGAGGTGTAATTTTTAGAGATATTAGAATGGACCTGGTAATGATATACTAGTCATAAAACTCTATTTTATAAAAAAGTGATATCATAATGTTTTACATACATGCTATAGCTCATGATCTGAAATAGATAGGTTGTGTGGGGGTCATCCACGTCTGCAGCTTCTCAGAATCTTTCCAAAGCCTGATAAGTCCCTCATAGGGTGAAACATCAGAAAAGACCTTTGTAGTACGTTCCTTTATTTGAATAATATGAAAATTTTCAATGCGACATAATTTATTAGACATGACATGGTCATTGGTAAATTCTAAGGACATTTGGGTTGTTTGAAACCCAATAGATTTGTTTGGAGGATACACATTGATTTGAAAAAGGCTTGTAAGCATTTGAACATGAATTAGCTATTATGTTCTTGAGTGAATCAGTAGGAAGGGACAAGAGGATAGTTGGTGAAACCTCCCCTTATATCTGAATATTTTATGAATGGAACTTCACTTAGGTAAACAAACTTAAATTATAATATTTATAATAATATTCCAAAGTTCACTAGGGCATTAATCTCATTCCAACTATAAGGACCCAAGCTCGATAAATTGGACTCTGCCCTTCCAAATGCAGGGCAATGTTCTTATAAAAATAAACTTGAATAAATACACAAAATTAAATTAAACATGTGATCTTTTACAAGGCCAAGTTCTAGAAAAATAAATACATGATATTACATTCAAAAATTAACAGAAAAATAAAACAATGACTCTTTAGTGTGATTTTTTTCACAACATAGTTTCAATGCACCAGTATGATAAACTTGTAAAACTGTTCATGGATCATCAGGTGTGAAAACAAATGCCTAGTAAGGGGTTTTCATACAAAACCATTAAGAAATATTTATTGTTTCCCTCAAAAACATTTCTTTAAATCACATGCATAAAAATAATATTTCACATCACTTGTCATCACCATTTTCTTGAGATTTTCTTGATTTTTTTTTAGGATTTGTCATGCTCAAAATTTCTAAACCTATTTACAAATTTGAAAACTATGAAACATAAAGTATGCACATTCTTGAACATAAATTCATGTCAGGCCACCTAAAATTCGGATGATGACCAAACATAATCATTCTATGACATGCGAAAGGTCCAGGTATAAACTTACACATAAAATAATATTTTTTCCTAATTTCACATAAAAAATGTCATTTATCATTTTGTTTTGGAACCATAAATATTAATTGTTCTTTATAAATGAATTTCTATAAATGTATATATATTTAAAAATAAAACTCTAAGCTATGTGCACATGGAAATATAAGACTCATTAATTCTAGTTCATAATAGAATGATCATTAGCCATGGAAATTTTACTGGCTAAATACTCACATGGAATTTCACTTAATAGGATCACTATGAAGGAATGAATAATAGTGGAAAATCATAAAAAATCTATCAAGGCCTCGTGCCAAGACTATATATAACCATTCTGTCAAGGCCTCGTTCCAAGACCTAGCTTGTCTCAAGAGACCTACAGATGCACCAAGTGGCAATAACAAGCCTCACCAATCACATAATAATTCATATGCATTCCTCATATTTATAATATGAAGATATATTTAATTAAAAGTGTCCCATTCCACTTTGATTTATTTAAATCATTTTCATAGACGAAATAAATTCATTAAACATTCCAAAGCATCCCATACCACCTTGAAATGTTTGGTTCTTAATCCATACATTAACCTAAAAAGATTCATCTGGTACATAAATTATTTTTCTTTATTTTCATGTCATAAAATGTTTAATTTATTGAGTTCTTAATTCATTAGAAGTGAATTTATTGTTATGTATTCCCAAAATAATTTTACAAATAAAAATATTTTTCACATGAAATGATAACTAGATTCTTAATTTCTTATAAAATGATAAGTATTTTCGAATATAGATAGGAAAAAAAATTACATAATAAATAAATAGGTTGCAATCATGAAATTGTAACTTTTTTCATAGTTTCACATAAAATAATAGTATATACATAAAATGATTATAATTTCATGTGAAAATTAAATAAGAAGAGACTATAGGTGATGAATTTTTTTAAACTCCATACATTAGTTACTGAGTAGAATTGTGTTCTTTTGATTACTGATTATTTGGGAAGAAAATGTATATATGTATATACACAAGTATATACATATTTATTTTTTATAAATACATGTGTTCAATAAAACATGATAAAACCCTTTTTACAAAACATTATAAGGGATCTATTTAGTTCATAATTCATGGTTCATAACTTCTAAAAAAAGCATTGTAAGTTGAATGAGTTTGTACACTTATATTCATATATATATACAACTTATATATATGTATATATGTGTATAAAAATACATTGCAAATTATTTATTAGTCATTATTTTGAAATAAAGTCTTTATAACATAATTTTCATAGTTAAACTATTGACACCACTTATGAATACCAATGGACTATTAAGAGAGCCCTAGAGAGTTAAAAATCCAAAGTAAAGGTTTGAAAAATTTAATGGAATTACAAATCCTCCAAAGGGATATGCAGAAATGCTGCATACCAAAGCTGCATGAAAGATCTGCACCACAAACCTGCACCACAGACCTGGGTGGAAAAGCAACACGACATTATAATTTCTGCACCCCTACACGCCAAAGATGCATAGAGAAGCTACACAACGGATCAACACGGACCATGTTTCTTTGACCATGCTCAACCATGCCTATAAATAGAACAATTGGGCTCCCCATTTCAAGGACTGAAAAATTTGAATGATTCCCAGAAGCTCCTATTGTGTAGCTATTTTGCCAAGATACCTCGCATTGTCTCAGGTAGCTCTCTAAAACACAATAGAAGAAATAATTAAATGGGATATTCATGTTTCGAATGTCTTTTATATTTTTTACCTAGTTTTGGATCTCCTATATGAATATATTCTTCAGTCATCATACGGATCTGCGTGGCACACCTGCGCGATTCACCTGTGTGTTACAGCCGCACAGTGCAACAACGCCGGGTACCTATGCAGCACACTTGCATGAGGTATCTACGTAGAAGAGCATGGTATAAAGCCTACATACTAGCTCAATTGCACACTTTAAATTCATGTTAGGTTATCTCCTTTCATAGTTCCCTTATCTAAAAGCAACTAAGTTGAAGCCTCCACCAAAACCTCTTAACTTATCAAACCATTAGGAAAGGCACACTAGTGTGTCTTTTATTTGGGATTGTATATCCACAACTAGTGGTTTCCAAAATTTGTTTTATAAGGGATTTAGGATTTATGGATTGTCTGTGGGTTTGTATATCAATAGTCACATGGACCTTTCTCCTAGAAACAGTGTTGGGTAGTTCCTGGTTTTGGGGTTGGTTGGTTCCTGGCCTCTCCCTTCTCAAGAGACAACCAGGAACCTTAGGTCTCTAGTAGAGAAGGTATAGTTAACATATACTTTTCTTTCTTTTAAAAAAGGAGAAGTCTCCCTCCACTACCAAGATCTATTTTAGGGAAACCATCCTAGAATAAGCCCCTTTCTTTTCTTGCTGGAGTTATCGTCATTGCTCCTCCTCTCTTCATTAGGGCCAAAGACTAGAGGAGAGATGGGCACAGGGACTCTCATTACCTTTTCCGTATCTAGTTGATCTTTCTCACTAAGGGAATCCATCTTGGTGTAATCCCCTTACATTAATCCCTTACTCCTTTCATTGGACCCATGTCCATTGTAATGTGAATATAGGGAAGGCTTGTCACCTCTCCCTCTTCCACGGTCAACACGCCCTCTTCCACTAGAGGAGGAGAAAAATTGTTAAGTGTCATTGTTGAATATTTCACATCATCTTGTTTCTCACACCGATCATGACTCACATGGGCTCAGTGATTCGTGATGATTATAATATTTAAACAAACACCCATGGTGAACGAACTATGAGAAATCTGATTCCTATTCAAACCTGGATACGTAGGAAGCCCTTTTAGGGCCCAGGATCACTGGATATCCTCTTCAAGAATCCAACCCTAATTCCATTAATCTGGTCATCCTCCTTATGAAAGATCCTTAAATTAAACCTCTAAGTCATCATGAAATCCTTTTCAGTAAGTAATCCCAAGCTCATTACTTTCAAAGAACTATACTCTTCTATGATATTTATTGAACTATGTTGGATTTGATTCCCATAATCATGGGATACATAGGAAGCCTCCTTTAGGTTCAAACCCAACATTTAAAAATCAACCATATTCTACTTGGTACATATTCCCAACATAGTCTAATCTTACTTGGAAACTCATATCCTTTCCATGTTCGTTGGGATGCTTCAACATAAGTCCCACATCAAACATTGAATAAACACATTTGGCTTGGAGGTCCTTATCACAAGACCTTAAAAGGTATGATGTTTCCAATTATGTGGCACAAAACTATGAGGGTTCTGATTCCCTTTGCAAGGATACGTAGGTAACCCATTTCATGGGTATGATCCCAATATAAAAACAGGCCTTCATCTCCCTAGATGAAAATAAATTCTAGAGTTCCCCATTTGGTGTCTTAAAAAACTAATATCATCATAATGATGAGTAAAAGAATCTTGAGATAGTATATTATAGGATACCGTTTATGGAGAACCTCAAATACATATAGATATCTCCATTAATGAAAAACCTTGAATGCATACTGATGATTCTAAATTTTACACATGTTAATAAGTGATCTTAAATTCAAGGGAAACATATGTTATTCTTGGTGAATTAAAAAGGATTCATGAAAATATCTTAAATTTACAAAGTGAGTCCCAGAGTAGGCAATAATTCCCCCCAAATGGGTGTGATGAGTTCAACCTCCCATCCTCTTGACCAATGTAGTTTACTATGTATCATAACTTTCCAACACAATGAAAAATATCTCTAGAAAGAACGTCCCCTTTAGATAAAGAACTATTGGATGTTTCTGGTTCCATGAATAAATCCAATGGAAAATGCATAGAAGCAGTGATTCTTAAAACTAGAACACACGTTTCAAGGACCTAAGAAACAAAAATGGCGAACCCAATGTGAATCCTTAACCAAGTTAATAATGTTAACCACCTATTAGAACCCTATCAATTGATAAGGGAAGGCCAAAAAAAGGAATCAATCATGCATATATCCACCTAAAAGATGTTTATTTAATGGAGTTTACAATTGTTTCCCTATTTTGTCTCCAAACTCTCTTCACTCCAAAATGGGTTTCTTCAAGTCAACATCTATAAACTTCCCAACTACTACTAAAGTTGGATCCTCATCTGCTGGAATGATGTTATCACCCACCCAACATCTTCAACGCTGGGTCTCTAATGTGCTGGTAAAGGAGTACCATCAGCATGGTACCATTCTGAATTTGGAGGCTACCTGAAAGGCCCTCTAGGTTAAAAACAATCCTAAAACGCCCGACCAATGACTACCGATGATTAAGAATTTGATTGTAATGACATCCATTTTCAACCATTTCAGTTCCTTATCCCCAGAAGGCAACTAACAATACCTCATGTACTACAGTAAAGTGGATCAAGAGGTCACTCAGGGCCTTGATTCAAGGATACAAGGGTCTTTTATGTGGAATCCCACTAACAATCGCTGCTAGTAGAATCACATGGTAGTGTACCCTAAACACAATTAGGGAGTTTCATCTGGACGTTTGACTAAGGACACTCAGACTTGGATATATAAGATGAAACACCAGGGACAACGTCCAGCCAATAGGGAGCAGGTTATAACCTCTTTCCCCTTTGGAGAAGTCCATCTACCTAACCTGATAGCAAACAATGAGCGAACACATACACCCATCCATCCTAATTTTTCTCTACAGTAGACTCATCTAGTAGAAACCCACCAATCCCACTAGATAAATAAAGTGGAGTACTGTGAACATTCACATTAACCTACTTAGAAGTTACCATCAAGTCAGTAGGCTCATCTGACAGCATTTAAAGAAGCCTGTTAATCCAATGTAGTGGAAACAGGTAAACAAGAACATACACCTTCTAACAATTCCCAATTATGCTAATAGTCTCATATGATAGTACTGAAAGAAGTATTTCAGCCATTATTGATGAAAAAAATCTAGCAGGCACATACACCTTCTAGAGTTCATCAATCCTACCAATAGTCTCATTTGGTAGCACCTAGAGAAGTCAGACGGAAAGCTCTGACGATAAATCTGGGGCATACCGAACACTCTTCCCCCATGCATGAGTAATATCAATACCAATTGATAGGAAATGGAGAAAATTAGTAGGCACAAACATCTAATACAAATATGGAATGGATGTATTTTTCTTTTCTAACCACTGAACTCACTAAACACATATTATTAATAGTGAAAAGGCATACGCAAGTCTCTACCCATATTCTGGAAGCATGCCTGGATATTATAAAAACTACTTCAATAGAAATAAGTGAACATACAAATAAATTTGTCCCCACCCATGGTATGACACATCGAAATTCCATCCCATAGAATATACACACCTCTATTATAGTCTAGGAGGGTAATGGGTCATACTCCCCCATATCATATGAAAAAAATCGAGAACATACACCCTTTTTAATTGGAGGTAATTGGTCCGTTCTAATAACCAATCCAAAGAAAGACCATACACCTAACCATGATTACCACTTTACCCAGCTAGTGGCCCCAACTATGTATAAGAGAACATCCAAGATGAAGTCTCACCATGAACTGTTGAAAAATCAAGAATCAAGGTGTGATTTGGATCCTCTTAAGGATGATGTTCTTGAAGCCCTCAGACATTTATCTGTTGCCTCTAATGATCCTATCCTTTTATTAACAAATTATGGTATTGGTAGCAGTAATTATGAAGTTCCTCATTGGAAACATCATTATGAAGGATTTCATTATGAATATTTGGTCAATCTAGAGCACTTATCCATGGATGAGAGCCACAAAAATCCTCCATGTGGCCAGAATACCAAGGATCAGGAGGATTAATCTCTTGCTTTAATCCACCATGGTACTCTTCCCCATTATGGAATTATCTAAAAAATTCATCTCCATAGTAGTATCCCACATTTTCAATATAATTATATAATTGATAATTTAGCGATGAGAAAGCCCTCATATCTTGAGGTGCTTGCAATCACAAGGATAGTCATGTATGATGCCTTTTCATTGATGGGTGGAACACTTTCTTAACCCAAAGACATCTTAAGGGAATGTTCAATATTAGAACCTCCCTTGGGTCATTTTTCTTCAAATATAGATCATCCAATTTGTTCAGACCAAGTGGATAAATATCTAGTAAGAGACGATGAAGATATGTTAAACATAAGAATGTGATTGGCTAAAGGAGAAATATGATCCATGTTCCGGCCTTTGGAAAATTATTAGTATAACATTCCCGAATTGATGGCAGAAGATTGTATTCATGATATCTGCTTCAACATATTGAAGAATACTCTTTATTTGAAAACTAAAGCAAAACCATATGATGAATATCAAAATCATGTAAAGGTAATGGAAGGGCTCCAACTTCGAATTGATTTGGAATCTCTTTTAGTTTCCCGAAATCCTAGGACTGAAAAATAGTAGATATCCCTTCATCATGCAATCCTCCATCCTCTAAAAAGGCCATGCTAGTTAATTTATGACACCACATATGGTTTTCATATCAGAGGATGGGCTGAACATAAATAATTTCATTTCACTACACTCCAAAATCAGAAATGTCTTACAAAATTTGATTTATGTAATGTTATTTACCATGGTTATCTAAAATCAATAGATTTTGTATGTAATCAAATGTACACTCAAGAAGAGGCCTGAAAAATCTCCCATCAGAATCAGGCCCAAGGAAAAGATGTTTTTAAGTGACATTTACATCAAGCATCAGAGAATCTTTAGTAGATATCCCACTTAGAGGATTTTAGTAGTCAGAGAATGAAAATGTCTGAAATAGAATATTTATATTCCAAAACAGGTGATTTGAGTGGTCGTCAGATAATGCACCTAGCTAATGACTAAACCAAAATTCTCAAAATCAGAAGAGTAGTTGCCCGAATTTCAGCCATATCAGTTCAAGAATCACCCTAGCTTGTGAGGCTGGGGGCTCAGTTAATTCAACCTTGAAAATATTAAAATGAAGTTCAGAAGTTTGAAGAACAAGAATAGGAATATCCTTATCCTGCATTGCTAGGGGATTTTTCACATCCCCAATACCCTCCTTAACGAAAGTCAATTTTCTACCGATTAGGGAATAAGCAACAAAGAGAGAACACAAATAAACTATATGAGGATTCCCTTTGGGTTACTATCTACCAAAGTGTTCTTAGGAATTCATCATATAAGATAACATACTCTCATAGAATGTACAAAGGGTGATGATCTAATAAATATAGTGACAGATTTCCAACAATGAATTATGAATTAGTAAATGTCATTAACACCCCTATAGAAGATCCTCCAGAAATTGAGTCTAGTTCAAGGGAATCAGAAGATAAATTTCTTATCTATATGATGGTACACACTAAGGAAAATGAAGAAGGGTTACGTACCCGAAATTAGAGGCTTACCTATAATCTGGGTATTCCTTTAAATAACCAACTCTTACACCTCTGAAAGTCATCTAACAAGGGGAATGGTAAAATTTAGATTGCATATCACTTTTCCACCAGAGAATATCAATATCTTTCTCTTGAAGATATATTTTCATAGCAATAAGTGGAAATGAAGGAGTTGAGAAGACTCAATACAGAGTTACTTTAAATCAGTATTTCTGTTAAATGTACTTCCTAGGAAGGTCCTTAACATGAAAATCCTATATAAGCTCCTCAGAAAAGAGGATTTTTAGTAACTACAGATTCAGATAATGAATTCCCTCCATTGGGTAAAAAACCAAGGCAGGATCAGACATGCCATGATAAGCATATTCTCATGGGTTATCCAAGGTAAATACAAGCACCACCACCATTAGTTTTGCAGGTCATTGCACGATCTCAAGCTCCAATTGCTATACTTTCACAACTTCCAACCCATCTGGATATTTACCTAATTCTTATGAACAAAATTGAGGCATTAATGACTCAATTGGAAGCTATGGTGGAATGACGTGCAACAGTTAAACCAGAAAATTAAGCATACCCTGAATGGGTAGATCTTATTCCTCCTCCACCAAATTTTTTAAATACCACATTTCCAATATTTAATGGTTTGTGTGATGTAGAACAACAGTTAATAATTTTTGTTTCTCATTGTGATCCCATGATGGGAAATCGTCAACAACAAGAAGCAGTAAATCTTAGGTGTTTTGTTCTATCAATACATGGACCATCTTTTGTCTGGTATACAAGTTTACAATCTCGGTCAATTACTCGATGGTAAGATCTACATCAGAAATTCCTTCTTCAATTTATCTCAATGCTACCGAAGATGGTTATTTTTTATCTTACCAATTGTATAAAGAGGGTGAATGAAGGAGTATCATATTTCATTGCACGATGGAATGTATTAAAATATTCTTTAAGTCTGGAACTTCCTCAAGAAGAGTGGTTTCCAATTTGTGTTGAAAATCTATGTGATGAATAACGCACACCACTGATCCCAATGAAATACACATGGGTGTTTTGAGACCATACTTCAAATTCACAATAGATAGAAGATTATATTATTGAAACTAAGAAAAAACTCGGGTAATTTCATCAGCTCTGGGAAGGAGAACAGGGGAAGTAGAAGCAGCTACCGTTACACTCAAGCAATCAACTATACATACATCCACTTCAACACCATCATCATATAGAAGGTATCCACCTCTATATCGTTAGCATCAATGACCACCTCGATAATATGATCAAAAAGATCAAAGGTGGAAACAATTTAAGGAAATAAAGATTAAAATTTATTCCTTTCTAAATGAACAAGTTCCTGGTTACCTCATCTCAGCTCTAGAAAACAATTAGGTTCAGTTTTTCCAAGGCTGAAGAAACCAAAAAAATAAAGAGATGAAGATCTTATGAATTATAGTCCCTTTCACCAGATGCTTGGAAATACCATTCAAGGGTGTTTTGTTTTCAAAGAGCTCATTCAAAAAAATTGTAGACTATGGACAATTGAAAATGAAAGGTTCATCAGTGCAAGTAGCATGTGTTACAGCTACTAATTCAGATGAAGAAGATGAATGGAATGAAGTCAAAAGTAAAAATGTGCAAAAGTTCAATGATAGGATGATTAGAAAAATGATCAGCCAAAATCATGCAATTTTACGAACGCAGTTGAAAAAAATGATTGTGTCTTTTTCCACTCCTTCCATAGAAAACCCGCCTTCATCAAAAGGTCAATCCTAAAATAAGTGAAGTGATCATAAATATAAAGTTCAGTCAGAAGAAGAAGAGCACATATCAAGGTCAAAGTTTTCCTTGACCTTGTAAGATTTCATGTTGTCTATTTCAAAATTACGGGCACCGCCCTACCAAATGTCACTACTAAAACTAACCTGTGAAGAGTAATCTTCATTAGATGAAGAGTTGATCTTTGGTTCTATCAACAATATCAACATAATGTATCCTTATGCTGATAGTGATTCTGATTATAATGAGACATAATTCCTTGTACCTAATAGGGGAACTAGAAGAACATGCCATGGTTGAAGAAATAGTGGAAGACATGGGTATTTTAGAAACCATTACTTCAATTATACCCCCAATGGAACTGTATATGAGGTAGAAGCTCATGGGAGATATCTTCAGTGGGTTCAATAAGAACAAGGAGTTTCTTTCTTGCAAGACAGGTTCAGTTCTGATATGATTATTTTGGAGGACCGATTGGAAGTTATACCATATTACTCTAAGAAATCAGATATACCTAATCAGTCTAATATACCAAATCTAGCAGTAATTCTAGCTTCTTCTCCGACACAGGGTACATCTACATTAGAAGCATCAACATCCAAGGAACCTAAAAAACAGCTTATCCTTGCTAGTAAATTCAGGACTTTGGACCAAAAGCATGATGTTTTGAAACAATTGTCCCAATTACCGACCATGTTTTCAATTATGGATGCATTGATTCTATGAAAATAACATTGAGAAGAACTTATTGAGGCTTTGTCAAGTCCTCAAGAGTTTGAAACTCAGGTTTCTACTGCTGAGGTTTATCATATAGAGAATGATACTATAGAATTTCATGAAGTCATATGTTTTATAGATTAAGTTGATGATGATGATGCACATGGACATATCAGACCCTTGTATTTATCTATAAAGGTAAATGACATAGACATCCGACAATCCTTCATTGGTAATGGCTCCAAAGTCAACCTCATTCTCGTTCATACAGTTCTTCGATTGGGAATGAATGAATCTGACTTATCTTCTTCCACTTTAATGTTTCAAGTATATTAAAAGAATGAGCAAGAACCTCTAGGTGAGATTACACTCAGAAATATATTTGCAGATCTTATGTTGAATTCAGATTTTGTGGTTGTTCATCAGGATACAACCTTCAACCTTTTACTAGGAAGGCCCTGGCTTCATAAACATGTGGCCATACCTTCTTCATACCACCAATTTATTAAGTAATGTTTCAATAGTAAAATTGGGACATTTTTTGGAAATACGGCTCTGTTCAAAACATGTGAATCCCAATACATTGAGGCATGGTTTTGTCACACAAAAGATACAAGATCCAGTACAAGGGAGATAACCATAGTTAATGCACCAAATGGTTTGGAAAAGATTCCAGAAAATCCATTCATACATTTGAGTACAGATTATGTGCTACTCATCAATCAAATTGAAAGTGTAAAACTAAATCTATGTACTCATCCAATGACTTCTATAATTTCAATTACAGAAAATGTGCTAGACAACGTGGGAGAAACAATTGATTCACCAAGAAGTGATGGATTCTTAAAAGGATATGTCTTCATTTCATCCACTAAACTACATCAAGACTCTACATTTTCAATTAGAGTAAAAGAAATGGTATCAATGTTAGAGGAAGACAACGATTTCGATTACCAATATACCATATTCTATTTACTATCAAAGGAATACCCTTTGTTGTCAGTAGGTTCAGAAATGGTGGCCTCTTCTTCAGGATGTTCAAATACATACTCCTCCTCTAACTATGGATGTTTTACCTCATTGTCAACTATGAAAGTAGAAACAGAAGAGGTAACATGTAATGATGAGGAAGAGGAAGATCTCAAGGATGCTCTTTCAGCATTTGAGGAAGGTGTCTCTACAACAGTGGATAAGATCAATGAAATAAATCTGCGTATAGAAGAAGATCCATGCCCCACTCTAATTAGTGCTGCCATGAACTCTGAAGATCAAGTGGTGTATACTTAAATTCTAAATAAACATAGATATATATTTTCTTGGAATTATATAGAAATTATAGGAATTAATCCTGATTTAGCCACCCATCATTTGTGTTTTCCAGAAGAATATTTCGGATTTAAGCAGGCACCAATAAGAACACACCCAAATCATGCCTCTAAAATTGATGATGAATTTGATAAGATTATAAAGGTTAAATTTTTTAGGGAGGTTGAATATCCCAAATGTCTAGACAGTACTATCCCAGTGAAATAGAATAATGGGAAAATCAATGTTTTCATTGATTTTCTTGATTTTAACTGGCCTTGTCTTAAAGATGATTTTCTAGTTCTGATTACAGAGCTTCTAATTGATACAATAGCTGGCTATGAAGCTCTTTCTTTCATGGATGGCTACTCTGGGTATAAGAAAATTCATATATACCCAAAGGATAATTAATATATAGGCTTTAGAGCCCCGCAAGGTGTTTTTTCTATCAGATAATTCCCTTTTGCCTAAATAATGTGGGTGCAACATGTCAACGTGCCTTGCACCATATCTTCAAATTCTTCTCAGGAAAATCTGTTGAATGTTATGTGGATTATTTTGTGGCCAAATATAAACAACTTTCTAATCACTTGAATGATCTAGAGATTACATTTAGTAAACTTTGGCAATATAGTTTTAAGATGATCCCCTTGAAATATGCTTTTAGGTTAACCTCAAGAAAGTTCCTTGGCTTCGTTTTACGCCATCGTGGTATCAAAGATGACCCTGAGAAAAGAAATCAGTCCTTGGTATGTCACCTCCTTGAAATCTGAATAAATTAAGAGGACTCAAAGGACACTTGGCCTACATTCAGCACTTTATCACCAATTTGGCAGGAATGTGTTTTTCCTTCACTAGATTAATGGGGAAGGGATTCACCTATCATTGGAATGAAGACTTCCAAGAAGAATTTGATGCCCTCAACAAATATCAATTAAGTCCACCGGTATTAATTCCACATGTTTATGGAAGACCACTTATTTTCTATGTGACAGCTTTAGAGTGATCACTATGTTCCTTCCTTGCCCAAAAGAATGATGTTGGGAATGAAAAAAACCTTTACTATCTCAGTCAAACTATTCTTGATGTGGAAACTCAATATTCATGTATTGGAAAGTACTACATGGAAATAATATTTTCAATTAAAAAATTGAGTCACTACCTGCAACATCATGAAGTCAAATTGGTGTCTCGTAGTAACCCACTCAAATTTATCCTCAGTCGTCCTCTGCTTACAGGATGTATGGCATGGTGGGAAGTTATTCTACTATATTTTGATATCCAGTTTGCACCTTAAATAGAAATAAAAGGCCAAGATCTAGCTGAATTATTTGATGAACATATTTTAATAGAATATATATCATTGGATACTGAACTTCCTAATGAAGAGGTATTATCTATCCAAGATAATTCCCAAACATGGGAGACGTACTTTGATGGTGCCTCCAGTAGTCCCACAGGGAAGAGAATGGGAAACCCTAAGCATAACAAATTTGGGTTAGGTATTTTCTTTATTTCCCCAGAAAAGGAAGTGTTTCCTTACTCCATTATATTGTCAGAAGGTGGTACCAATAAAGAGGAAAAATATCAAGCTCTCCTGGAAAGTTTGGAATTGGTCATTTAGGTGCAAATTAATCACTTAAAAGTGAAAGGTGATTCTGAATTAGTAATCAAGAAAATCAATGGGGAATATTCTATCAGAAAATAAGAGTTAATCCCTTTTTGTGATTATGTTAGAGGGTTAATGGATGAATTTCCCTCAGATCCAACAATGTATTATGTCCCTTAATCACAAAATTCCCAAGATGATGGAGTGGCTAATGTAGCTATAACCTTGGAAGATCCAAATCGGGATGAGGCAATCATTAGCGTAGCCCATCATCATGTGGTCACACCTTTCATTCAATCCAGAATGAAGGAAATTAATGAGATTAGCCCTATTTCTGAGCTATATGAACATACCATAAAATGGAGAACACCCATCAGGGAATATATTTAAAATGGAAAACTTCCACAAGATAGAGCTGAAAAATAACAGATCCAATGACAAGCGGCTGATTGTACTCTTTATTATAGACTAGACCATCAGAAAATCCTTTAAAAACAAGGCTTAAATAGAATCCACCTCAGATGTATTAATGGAGAAGAGACTGCAGGTGCCATGAAGAAGTGTATTTAGGAACTTGTGGTACCAACCAATCTGGGCACATACTCTCTAATCTGCTCCGAAGGTTTGGATAATTTTGACCTTTAATAATACAAGGTTGTACAGATTTCACTATGAAATTCCATCCCTTCCAAGTGCATGAAAACTTCATTCATTCACCCCTAGAGATGATACATAAATTTAAATACTCATAGACATTTTCCACATGGGGAATGGATGTAGTAAGACCTTATCTTCCACCAACAACTAAGCAGTTAAAGAATATTATTATTACTACTGACTTCTTTTCCAAATGGGCTGAGGCAATACCACTCAAAGAAGTCGAAGACAAAAGCATGGTTAGTTTTGTTAAAACTAACATCATAACTAGATTTGGTGTCCCACATACTTTTTTGATGGACAATGTCCCCAATTTTTGTTATGCTGAGGTAAAAAAGTTATATCAGTAACATAATTTCAAATCCAACCATTCATCTCACTATCATGCAGCGACTAATGGTCAGATTGAGGCCTTGAATAAGACGCTATAAAATATACTCAATAATATGGTTGATAAAGATAATAAATCATGGCTTGATAATATTTTGAATTATTTATGAGATTATCGCACTACTACCCGTACTGCCACCCAAGAAACTCCTCATTCACTGGTATAAGGAACAGAAGCATTTTTAATCATTGAAATGTAGTTTCCTTCACTCAAAGTTAAAATCTGTGATCAATTGTCCACAAAGCGTGAGACAATTTGGGCAGGGTTATATTCTATACTGAAGGTATACTCAATTAGATCTTATGCCTTAATCTAAATGGATGGAGAGCTCATTACATGTTCATCCAATGAGAGATTCTTGAAGAAATACTTTGTGTGATTACACAGAGACCTTGTCCTCACGGCAAGAATGAAAACTGAACAACCCCCCAATGTTCTTACTACCTGACTTAAATATTCACAGTAAAAAGTCATAGTTCCAAGACGTTAAACTACGTAACAAGCTTAAGCGTCGAAGCTGCATAACGTTAAAATGTGCAGTATCTTTTTCCTTGTCATTGGATATTAAACTGCATGACACCATTTTTCGTCATTACATGATATTAAACCATAAGGTTAATATCTTCTCTATTTGATGTTAGGATTTTCCATAATCAAGCATCATTGACATCATTTCTACTACTTAGTGGCAAATGAGCCCCTCTCTTCCCTATGTCTAGGATAGATCTACATAGGGACCTTGTTTCAAGAACTACGTATATCTTGATTCTCATCTATTTGAGATACATAGAGATGCCTGAATCTCTAATCTTGGGCCCAACCATAATCACCGAATTTTTATTTCACCTTATCTTCTCCTATATATGAACTAATTCTATATAGAGTGATCTTTTTATATACATGATTTTATTTTCCTACCATATTGTGTCTTAAATTTAATCATTCTTATAGAATATATTAAATCCCCCCGTCTCCCATGTCAACTCGATTTTTATGGGAAATGAATGTTTAAAGAACTACATATGATTTGATTCTCATCTATATGAGATACTTAGAGATTTCTAAATTTCCAATCATGGGCCCAACCATGATAAAAACCTCTTTATCACTTATATAAGAATCAAAATTTATTTAGGGACTATTTAATGAATTACCTATGGCTTGAATCTATCTCTCCACAATTCACAATTGGGTTTTATCCTTTAATCCAGCCACAAAAGTCATCATTTTCACATCAGTTCATATTTATCTTTACCATAGTACATTAAACTTCTTGAAAATATAACATCTATATTCTTAATTTGTATCACCTTTGTATTATGAAAGAATACATTCTCCTTGTTTCTCACACTGAGCATAACTCACTTGGGCTTAGGAATTGGGAAAAGGCCTCTTTATATAATTAAGGTATCCCAATTTATTTCCGGGATATTAATGTCCTCACTGCATGGCTTAAAACTGCACATCAAAATATCAATATAGAGAGAAACAAAGAAAGTATCCATTTCACAAATGAGTTAGATCTAGGTAAAGGAATTCAAATTCATGGTCAATACTAATTAAAATATTCCTTGTATGCATTGAGCATAACCTCCTTCCATATTTCAAACTCCTAATCTTGAATATTTTTACATATTCACAATAGTTTTTTATGGTTTCTTGTGAAAAAGTCTCCAATACCTGAGAACTCATTTTCCTGACTATGAAACACATGCCCTTAGGAGACCTTGCATAAGCTTCCTACATAATGGGTCCGTCAGTCAAAAGATGTCACTATTTGGCTATGCCACATATTCCCCAGTTGGCCTGGCATAATACATCCCCCATAATGGTTTTCTTAAATGATGGTAATTTCATTCTTGGTTATAGTGTCTTCGTCCCCTTCAAACATGGATGACAATATACAAGAATAAATATTTTAAAATAGCCATGATGTTATATTTTTCCCATTATCATTCCTTTGATATGAAATTATTTAAGATTATGGTTTAAACATTCCCCTCCCCATGTGTTCAAATAAATATAATATAATATTGGAATCACTTAACCACATATCATATACTGTTTCCATTTCTGGTTCTAGATGTATGACCCAAAACTGTAGACACCACCACTCCTATGTTTGGGTATGATCGTCCTATTCCTAAGATTCATTGAAAATATTGGTTGGAAATAACCTATCCATATTCATGTACCTTTCTCTATAAACCAAACTCTGTGATTCAAAAAATCTGAATCTCCATAAACTGTCTTCAGCTTTAACAATAGAATGTCAAAATTTGTAGGAACTATTTTTCCTGACTATGCAGCACGTGACCTTAGGTGGACCTGCATAATGTTCCTATATAATGGGCTTGTTAGTCAAAAGATGCCCCTATTTGGCTGTACAGTATAGGCCCCAGTTGGCCCTGCATAATATAGAATCCACAAAGGGTTTGTCAAATAATGGTAACTTCATTCTTGGAAGATAATTCCTCTAATGCCTTTAGCCCTTTTTTCATGCCATTATTCCGATCTAAGAATTACCAATTCATAGTTTACAATTTCTCTTCTGTACTTGAATATAGTAGTATGTTTCCAAATGAATTATCATAAAATTGGAAGAGTTTCATACCTTTGGAAAAATTTAAAAGACCTTAAATTAAAGACACATTTCGTCCTCACTAAACGACTTAAAACTGCATAGTACGATGTCCTCAATGTATGACTTAAAACTGTATAGTAAGATGTCCTCACTACCTAATGTAAAAATGCACAGTTTTATATTAGAAATTCCCCATTCTTATAAATTTCAACCATTATTCATACACCAAATTTCTATCGAAGTGGTTTTCCTATTCATGACATATATCGACCAAAAATAGCCCTATTATTCTGAAAAAAAATTTCCTTGAAAAAAATCACCTATTGTGGTCTTGAGTCACCCAAATATTATTTTCCCTTGTTTATCAATTGTAAAATGAAAAATTCCTAAGAACTCTTTTGCCTGACTATGCAGCACGTTCCCTTTGGCGGCCTTCTATATGTTTCCTATATAATAGGCATGTTTGTCAAAAGATGCCACTATTTGGCTATTAAGTATAGGCCCTAGATTGACCTATATATTATAACCCCCATAACAGGTTTTCCAAGTTATGGTAGATACATTATTGTAAGAGACTCGTCCATTTGTTGATACTTGTTTTAAATTTGGTGACCATAAAAATCATGGCTCAAGATTCCGCTTGGAAATATATAAAGAATATTAAAGAAATTCGTACTCAGCAAGTCTTTTTTGGGATTTAATTTCACATTTATGGTCAAATATATTTCATCCTTAAATACTATCCCTTTGTAGTCCAACATGCATGACACTAAAACTACCAATAATAATAGACATGGTGCTCACCAGATTGAGAACATGCAAAGGGAACTCTAAACAAAAGTCAAGTCCCAGCTCACTAAACAAACATTTATGTATGATTTAAGTAATATTGAGCAATAAAAATAAGAAGTCAAAATATATGAATTTTGTGGGATTTTCCATACAACCCCAGAAAAAATAAAACTATGCTCATTGGGCTGATTGGCTTATTAAAAAAATTCCGAGAACCCCCATTCTTTTCGTTGTAATCATGATTGTCTAAAATGAAGTTTTTATGTATTTAAAAAAAGAATTCATCATCATCATTACCTTTAATATTTATGTCATTCAAAATGGGAATGAAGACGCATATGATTGGAGACAAGAAATCCCTTTCATTTATATGGAATCATAAGAACATCCACAGAATGGATCCTCTCTTTCATTCATCAAAATAAACTCTCAAAATGACTGTTAATTTGTTGAACAACTTCATAAGACCTATCAACTGCCTATTGATGTTGAGATAGCTGAGAAACTCTAGCCTCTTATTCCCAATGATGTTCTTCCTTAGTGGTTGAAATGGAATTTATCACCTCTAATTGGGTTTCTTCCAATTTCTAGTTCAATTCCTCATGTTTGTTATGAATACCATCCAATTTTTGTTGTAGATGTAATTAATCATTTGTGTATTCTTTGATTGTTTTCCTGATTTCGATCAATTTCTTGTTATGTTCTTCCTCTGCCTCAGTTACTGTAGTTTGGAAGATCTCAACATTGATGACTCGTTTAGCCTTGTCAAAATCATTACACAACATTTGATCCTGCTCTTGTCTGTGAATGGTCTCTTGCATTGCATCATAGAGTTGTGGATAATTAAATCCACAAAATCCCAATACACAGAATAATGATAGGAGTTTTGAAAAATGGGACTACAATTCATCAAAAGGCTTCTCAGAAATTATTCTTAGGATATTTCACCATGTCTTTTTATGTTCCATACCAAGAGGATATTGAACATCCAAGTCCGAATCTAAGTCACTACCATGAGGTAAAACGTACTCTAGAAATAGATCACTTCTGGACCTGCCTTGTTCTTCTTCTCTCGGAATAGTAGAAGCCTCACCTTCTATTAATGTCCGAGCCAACATGGTAATTTCACCTTCTGATCCAACAATGGAAGTTGATAAGCCTAAATGAAAAATCAAGGTCATTTTTAGTTTAAAAAAATGACAAGAACAGAGTACGATCCAAGCCAACTGATGATATTTACCTAATAATAAGTTATCTATTTTATTGGATTCATCCCCAGAATTCTTAGCTTCAACATGTTGAGTAGATGTTTCTTGAGAAGGAGCACTCATCAGAGTTTTTCCTGTTGTCATAATTGAAGGCTTTAGAGCATTTATTCATGGAGGGTCATCTATAGGTATTTCTCCAGCTCCAACAAAAGAAATATAAAGTGGAATTCCCCATTCCTGAAGATCCTTTTCAACGTTTTCTACAAAATAAAGCTGCATAAGGCAAACTTTGATGTAAAGAATCAAGTAAAAAAGAACGATTGTGTACAGAAAATGCAAGAATAATGACATAAATCCTTGAAATTCCTCATGAAAATACCCAAAATCCTTGATGAAACCTGGAATATCAATATTTGGATTAAGGGATTTCATCATTTTTGTGTATACAACTTGGAATGTTATAGCATCATCACCATTTAAGGTACCCAAAAAATGTTAGTTGATGCGCAAAGTGACTCTACAAACATTATCTTTCATTGGATCTTCAATCAGTATACCATAATCATATCTTTATGAGTTTGGGACAACATCAGTATTTATGCCAGGTTGTTCTGGGTATTTATTCCTTTCTTCTACAATAATAAGAATATTATCAATGGTTATTTCAGGACCCATTTTTAAAGGAAAATGATCTGAAATATGTTGAAAAAAATAATATTAGCAAATATTTTAATATTTAGGAGAAATGTATTTGATCTTACCATGACTTTTCTCTCTATTAGTGGAGCTGGGAATGGGTAAAGATGAATATTTTTATGACTTATCTGATAAGGTAGCAGATTCATCAACATGAACTTGGGTTTCTCCTAGGGTTTCCTTCTCTGGTCTAGAGAAATAAACTATTAGTCCCTTGAGAGATGAGAGAGACAGATATCCTACAAGAGGATAAACATGATTACCAAAGTGTATTTAGAAAATAACATGCCCCAAGGACAATATGAATACTTACTCCTTCAGCAAAAACTGCAGATCAATCTTATTGATCTCTTGCGTTTGTTTTCAAATGATTGGGGAGAAATTGGAACACTCTTATTGGAATGAGAAACATGAGGTAATGGATGAGGATTATCTATCACCACTACCCTATTCATAATTATTTCTCCTAGAGAATTTTTTAGAGTCCTTGGAGGATCATTAATTATGTCAATGGGAGAGCCTGCATTCCCATACATTGGTGATTCAACAACTGGTCCTGAGTTTCCTTCCCTATATCCAAGCTAGAAAAATACATTTTTATCAAGATTAATGATGGTGAATTTTAAATAAGAGTTGAGGAAAAAGAAAAGGAAAATACATTCTTAGTATTAACATAAATATCCCACTCCTCCTCAGGGTCAATAATTACCCCTTCGTGTACCCCTAAGTCCATCATATAAGATACTCCTCTAGAGGATGAGATTTTTCCATTAGTTTCATATATAAAATCCTCCATCTCTGTAATATAATCCAATAATTCCACCATTTTATTATCCATATTTCAATAAGAAGGTTCCTTAATGTCACCAACATCTGGTATTTAAATGCCATGATGGAGGATTACCACTGCATCCCTAAGATCATGGGTCACATTCTTCCAATTATGAAGGGATGAGGGTTGTACATAATTCAATATCAGTATGGTTGACCGTAGAGGATATTCAACACCTTTGGAATGGTGAGTCTCTTCAGGACTTTTTTTTTCTTTAGAGAGTTCAAGAGATGGAATAGGAACCTCTCTTTGATGGCGGCGACTGGATCACCTTGGTGTTGGAGGTATTTATTCTCTTGATCTGTCCTTCCTTTTATACCTCCTACGAAGATGTTTTGAGGGCTCTAAAACCTCTAAAACTTCCGCACCATCTCTGGTCTAGGATTTATTTCCACGATTTCCATATGTAACAATCGTTATAGCTGCCAGTTGATAAATTTCTTTCATCAAAGCCCCTTGAGGATATGAAGAAGGAAATGATTTGGCATATCCAGATTCCAATCCGATTGATGCATCCAGTGGATGTAAAGTAATAAAAAATTTGGATGCCTCTAAATCCATTATAATCCATAATGGTCTCACTACCATTGGGTGTTTGTCATGTCTAACATATGTGGGTGGAAAAGTATTTGATTGTTGAAGACATAATAACTGACGAGCAAACCTATAAGGGATGTAATCCTCACAGATAATTTCACCATCAATCCTGGTCGATAATACACCATCCCTGAATTCCATCATTTAAGACCTCGCCTCACAATTATTTTCCTTACCATCATCAATAAATGTTCCAGTTGGTGTGTTACCAAAAGGAATGAAGCTGAATTCTCTTGAGACATTCAATTTATTTAACTCTACATCAGGTCTCAAATATTGAGGTTGAATACATGAAAATTTCTATAAAAAATGGGGTGAATTGACCATTGGAGACTCTAACAGAATTCAACAATCATTATGAAGAAAAATGTACCTCAATCCAGCCCCACAACACTTGAAACGACCCTTTAATTCTAAATGGTGCCTTCCAATTATATATATTCAACCTAGAATGGCAAGTTCATTCCAATGCAGGTGCTTCTAACCCAATATAATTCCCCTCTGTTAATTTATCCATGATAACAAAAGTCCCTGGACTTATATTACCTCCGAACTCAAGAACTGGAAGCAAGTTAATGGCAAGTCACATAATAATAAAGACAGCTAAGTTTATCTTTGCATTAATATCAAATTTGACTTTGTATCCCTAGTTCTTATATTCACCTCTCTCCAACATAGGCCAATATGTGTCTGAACTACCTCGGTTATCTGTATAAGGAAAAATATTAGTACATACACATGTGGGACCATTCTCAATTTTTGGTTCAAAAAAGTCTTCCATCCACACCCTAGCATGAATATCTTTCTTGTATTTGGGTCATTTTTTTCTATTTTGAATAGTTCATGAGCCAACAAAGGTGTTTTGGTAACATTACCCCATGTTTTAGCCAGATGAATAAACTTATCATACATTTCCCCGAGAATGGGAATTCGAGTTATTTGGTAGATATCCCTGACAATAATACTAAGTTCACCATGCGTCAAATGGAAGGAATTCATTTGCATACTCCATCAGCATAGTAATTCAAGAATGAAATCATTTTTATAAACATAAGTTTTCCCCATATAGACATATTTATAGATATGAACATCTAATAACTCTTTCTTGAATTCTTCACAAGTCTGGTGCAACAAAAATGCCCACATCCATTCAGGTTTCACACCTCCTCCTGAACAAAGATCCCAATCTTTCTTCCAACCATTAGACTTATCTATCTAAGATGCTCGAAAAGTTGAATCATTACAATGTGGACTTGGCTATGGAACATGATCCTTCATATATGGACTACAACCACTGTGATGTAGGATACAACCCATCGGGATCGTTCCTTCATGAATGGGAACCCCCTTGGAGTAATATTCATACAGTTACAGTCAGAGTATTGAAGAAAAACATTCTTTGGAAAATACTTCTTGACATATGGAACATGGGTATCTTGTAAAAATCCCAGGCACATACAGGGGTAGGTAAGGAATTTGTGGATATTCACATTGAAATGGAATTAAACCTTTCCATAGCCCAGAAAGACTACTTTCAACAACGTCATAATAGTCTGGTCCGATGACCTTCATCATTTCATTTTGATAAGATTTAGCTTCTTCTGTATAGGTTATAAAATGAGTAATTTTCCTTCAAAAGTATTACTAATCTTCCCCAATTAGGTTGATATTTTTATATATAATTCAACTTAAATGAAATGGAAATAAAAAATATTTTTCAAAGGAATATATTTGTGTAGGTCCGTCGACGAGGTCTATCACATAGGTCCTGCGACAAGAATCCCCGTGCAACTCCTTCGACGAAGTCCTTCCTCATAGCTCCATCGCCAAAGTTTCTTCACCTTGAGAAAATTTCATGGAGACTACGTGAGAGAACAATGATGTAAGGATAGATGAAAGGGATATGCATCGAGAGATGGAATATTTGGAGGAATGATTGAAAAGAATCACAAAGGATCGAAGTAATATATATCCAGCCATTAACCTGCACGACCTACCTGCATGACAATACAATGCGGCGTACCTATGTGAAGTAGCTCTGAGGAAAACCTGCGCTTTCCAAAAATTATCCAATAGTATTTTAATCATAATTTTAGATTAGGATTCGACCCTCTTTCTATTCAGATCCAATCTTGAGGGGGGGATTTTGTTGACACCACTTAACAATACAAAATGACTATGAAGATATCCATGGAGATTTTAAAATCCAAAGTCATGGTTCGAAAAATTAATATGAATTACAAATCGTCCATTGGTTTCATGACAATATTGCATGGAAAAGATTCATGTCAGATCTGTGGCACATACCTGCACGGCAAAGCTGCGTGACAGAGCTGCGTGACAGAATAATTTCTACAGCCCTACTCATCAGAGCTGCATGGAGAAACTACATGGAGGATTTAGGCAGACCACCTTACATCGACCAGTCCCATCCATGCCAATAAATAGGACCATTGGGCTCCCCATTTGAAGGATTGAAAAATTTGAATGATTCCCAGAAACTCCCATTGCATAGATATTTTTCTAAGATTTCTCAAATTACCTCAGGTAGATCTCTAAAACATGAGAGAAGAGATAATTAAAAGGGATTAGAATATTTTGAAAGTATTTTATAATATTTAAATATATTATCCTCCCCTATGTGAATATATTCTTTATTCATCATATAGATCTATGGGGCACACCTGCGTGACACACCTGCACGTTAAAACTGTGCGGTGAAGCAACGCCAGGTACCTATGCGGCAAACTTGCGCGAGGTATCTACACGGAAGAGCCTGGTATTAATCCGACATAGAAACTCAATTACCATATTTAAATCTATTAATGGAAGGTAATATCCTTCTTTGGTTCCCTTAACTGATAGGAACTATGTTGAAGCCTAAAAAAAACTCATAACTTATCAAACCTTTGGGAAGGGCACATTAGCGTGTCTCCTATTTGGGTTTGTATATCCATAGTCAGAGGTTTCCCGAATTTGTTTTATAAGGAAGTTAGGATTCGTGGAGTGTATGTGGGTTTGTATATCCATAATCACAATGACCTTTCTTCCAGAAATAGTCCTAGGAAGTTCTCGATTTTGAGGAGGGTTGGGTCCTGACCTCTCCCTTCTCAAAGAGACAACCCGAAACCTCAGGTCTCTGATAGGGAAGGTACTATTCACACATTCTTTTCATTCTTTTTAAAAAAGAATAAGTCTCCCTCCCCTACCAGGATCAATTATAGAGAAACCATCCAAGAATAAGCCCCACACTTTTCTTACAGGAGGAAGCATCATTTATTCTCTTATCTTCTTCGGTGCCAAAGACTAGAGGAGAGATGGGCACGTGGACTCTCGTTACCCTTTCCCTCTCCCGTTGATCTTTTCACCATGGGAATCCATCCTGATGTAAGACCCTAACCTTAATCCCTTCCTCCTTTCATTGGAACCTTGTCCAATGAAAAGTGAATAGAGGTAAGTCTTGTCACCTCTCCGTCTTCCACAGTCGACGCACCGTCTTCCACTAGAGGAGGAAGAAACGTGTGAAGTGTCATTGTTGAATATTTCACACTCTCTCATTTTTGAAAACATGCATTAATCACATGGGGTTAGAGATTCGTAATGATTACAACATTTACAAAAACACCCATGGTGAAGGAACTACAGGAACTTAGATTCATGTTCAAACCATGATACGTAGAAATACCTTTTAGGGCTCGAGCTCACTGGATATCCTCTTCAGAAATCAAACCCTAATTCCCTTAATATGGGTATCCTTCTTAGGAACAAGACCCAAATTAATCTCCTAAGTCATCCAAGAATCTTTTTTAGGAAGTAAACCCAAACTAATTTCCCTAAAAGGACTATACTCTCCTATGAGATTTATCGAATTATGTGGGCTTTGATTCCCATCGACATGGGACATGTAGGAAGCCTCCTTGAGGTTAAAACACAACATTTCAAAATAGACCCTTTTCTCCTTGGGCCATATTTCCAACATGATCTAATCATACCTGGAATCTCATATCCTTTCCGAGTCCATTAGGTTGCTTCAACATAAGTCCCACACAAAACTTTGACTAAGCACCTATCACTTAGAGGTCCTTATCACGTTACTTTAAATGGTATGATGTGTCCAATTAAGTGGCAATGAAGTATGAGAGTTCTTATTCCTTTAAAAAGGATACATAGGAAACCCATTTCATGGGCATGATCCAGAAATCAAAACAATTATTTTTCTCCCTAGATGACAATACATTCCAAAGTTCCTCACTGAGTGGCTTAAAAAACCAGTATTATCATAATGATGAGTTAAAGAATCTAGAAATAGTATATTAGAGGATACTATTTATGGAGAACCTCGAATACATATGGATATCTCTATTAATGAAGAACCTCGAATGCATATTGATGATTATAAATTTTACACTTGTTAATACATGATTACAAACTCAAATGGAAACTTATGTTATGATTGGTGAATTAATATGAATTTTTTAAAATAACATAAATTTATAAAGAGAGTATCAGAGTAGACAATAATTTCACCCAAAATGATGTGATGATTCCGAACTCCAATCCTCTTGATCAATGTACTTTAATAAGTATCATAATGTTCAAACTTAATAAGAACCTGACTATGGAATGTAGGCCCCCTTTTGATAAAGAACTGTTGGAAGTTTCCGGTTCCATGAATAAATTCAATGGAAACCACCTAGAGTTAGTGATTTTTAAAATTAGAACACATGTTTCATGGACCTACAAAAAATAAACATATAGTAAAACTAACTTGTAAATAAACTGGAATTATATATCATTGAATTAGTAATTTATTTAAAACCCTTCGAACAAATTTTATATTTAAAGAGGGAACTTCTTTTCCAACATAAGATTATAAATATAGTTAATGGAATTTAAAATGCATAATATATATATACTAAAATATAAATAATATATGATTATATAAACATGTATATACACATTTATGTAAAACCTATTGTGAAAAGATCATAGAATTACCCCCTTACAACGAAAAGGGTTAAAAAACAAACCCATGGAATCATGAAGAACATATCACATATGAAAATCACATTCATAGGTTATAATCATACACGTATATATAATTATATTATATATATGTATATATTTAAAAAACCAATTGCAAATAATGAAATACCATACATGTTTTAAATCTGGTAATGACTAAGGGCGTTTGAAAATGAGAGAGAGAGACATGGAATAGAGAAATTTTTAAACCCATTTGGTTTTCAAAAGATTGGTGTTTATATAGATATATAATACCCTAAACATAAATTGGAAGATAAACATTATGAAAACCATAACTGACTCAAACATAATCAAACATTGATGATAATTAGTGGAAAAAAAGATAATCAAAAGCGTTTATTGGCATAATATACATATAAAACTGGAACATGCAATGGAAACATTTGGAGTTCGAATTAAAATAACACCATCCGTGTTATATTTTTGGAAAAGTAGATAGAATGGTCCATGTGTAGAGATGATAGGAATGACAGGAGAATAGTCGAAGAGGAATGCATTCCATGTGGTTGGCCTTCTTATAATGTGGACTAGTGATACCTGGTGTGGAATGATTCTAGGAGGAAGAAGGAGGAGAGGAATGGATGGTCCATATGGGTTCTGATCTGATCCAAGGGTCAATATTAACAATAGAAATTTTTTATCTGATGGCTCAAGTGTTTGGTAAATGGATGACCTAGATGAGGCCATGATTTTGACAGTGTAGTCAGGATTGATCTGTGGGTTTAAAATTTTGATAGACGGACGAGATTAGAACAGTGAGATCAGATGGCCATGAGAGAGCCCATGTTTTTTAAAAGGCAAGAATTATCCATATATGACATGGATATATTGGATATCTAATGAAAACCACAACAGAATTGATGCGGTGGTGGGGTGCAAAGGTCGAACTGGTTCAGATGGTCAAGATCTCACACGGCGAGATTAGATGGCCTAGATCGCATTCAATGGAAAATTAATATCCCACATCAAAACTGAGATTGTTTCAGGACCTCCTTATATACTCGGTGTGTGTTTCCATCATCTTATAGCACAAGTACACAAACCGAAGACCTTATACACGACACTCCACCAGCGGGTACTCAACCAACCCACTCACGCGCCAGTGCATGACCTAGATCACCCTATGCTTGCACCGGATCAGGCAATATACATAGTCCATGAATGCAGATTGCCTCCAATATTCTTTCTAGGTTCCACTCTATCCCGATTGATCCTCCTTGTTTCTAGGTTGATGACTCCAGGATAGGGTTGACATGGTCCCCCAGCCTTAGTTGAGGGGTCCCCTTGGCTATGATGGAACATGTTTTTTAAAAATTAGATTTTATTACTAATTTTTTTGGTAGATAATCTGAAACAAAATATTGAATTTTAAAAAGAAATATATATTTAAAACCATTTTATTTTAATTTTAAAACCTTGAAAAATATATTTTTCTAAAATCATTGATTAAAATTTAATTTCATTAAATGATAACTAAGATTACACATCTTTTGAAAAATGAAGAGGTATTCTTTAAAAATTCTACATTCACTTAAAAACACACATTTATTAGCTAAAATTTTTACTTATATGCATTTAAATCCCTTAATGTTAGTAAGGTAATTAGAATAATTAAAATAAAAAAAACATAATATTAGAATACTTAAAATAGTTAAAATACTTAAAATAATTAACGGTTAAAAAAAATTTAACTGTTACAAAAAACCAACAGTTATATTAAAATCAATGGCTACCTTCAGACCCTAATGACTAATTTTGCATATAAATACCCATTCAGGATATTCTAATGTTCAAGATAATTTCTTGTTCTAAGAGGATAGTTCTCTACATTCATTTGACGCTCTGTATTATTTTTATTCATTTCAATATTTCTTTCTTTATTTTGGTGGATTCAAGGGATGCATGCTTCCTAATCAATATTTTTGTGGTTTTCGGTGTTATTCCATTTGTTCTATTTGGTCTTGTAATGAGTTCCCTTGATTAATTGTAAACCCTTATATCAAATTAACATTTTTGTGTTTGATTAAAATGTTTCTCTTCATATTTAGTGTATTTTGAAATAAATTATTCAAATTTTAAGCATTGAATGAATTATAATCATGATAACCAAAATTGTTATCATTATATTTTTAATTAAGTTTGGGGTGTTAAAATATCCCCCCTCTTTAACATAATTTCACCCTCACAATTATATTATACTCATATTCTTCCACTAGCACCATCCCTTAGACAATATCCTTGATGTCCACATAAAACCATTTCAATTATTTTTATATTACAAAATTTGAATATAAAAAATAGTATTATTTTTATACCTTCACTAGGTCCACCACCATCAGAGACTTTCCTGGTATGTTATTTTAGTCAGATTGATCCCCCAATTTTTTTTTAAATTATTCAATTTCATTTTCCCAAATTAACCACCTGTAGTTTGTGCTGAACACAAGTAGACAACATTAGGTCTCTAAGAGAGTATAATGAGAGGTGTAAAGTCTAGATATATTAGAATAGACTTGGTTATGATAGACTTGTCGAAAAACATTTTTTTTTCTAAAATCCAGATATCATAAACTCTTCCATAAATGATAATGCTTAGGACTAGAAATAGATAGGTTGCATGGGGGTCACCTACCTCTACAACTTCTCTGAATCCTTCCTAGGCCTGATAAGTCTTGGACAGTGGAAGCTTACGAATGTTCTATCCAATTATCTTCCTTTATGTGAATAATATGAATTTTATTCATGTGACACAAATTTTTATACCTGACTCGGTCCTTGGTGATGTTGAAATACATCTGGATTATTTGACACCCAATAGAGTTGTTTGGAGTCCATACATAGATTTGAAAAATATAGGTGACCATCTGAACATGACATAGCTATTATGGTCTCAATAATATCAGTAGGAAAGGATAAGAGGTTAGTTGGTGAAACCTCACCTTCCTTCTAAAAATTTTAATAATTGAACTTCACTTAGGTAAACAGAATTAAATTATCAGTTTATTCTAATCTTCCAAAGTTCATTAGGTTGTTCCTCTGATACCAACAATAAGGACCTAGTCCCGAGCAACTAAACTCTAACGTTAAAAATGATATTTAATTTTTCAATAAAGGAAACTTGAATAAACACACATCACTAAATGAATAAATTTATCCTTTACAAGCCTGATTTTAGGAAAATTAGATTTATGAGCTTACATTCCAAAAATAACACAAAAAGAAAACAATGATTCTTCTGCGTGATTTCTTTCACAACAAATTTTCAACACAGCAAGTATTATAAACCTATAAAAGTTATTATGAAACATAGGGTGAGCCCAAAAATTCCCAAGAATGGATTTTAAAACAAAACCACTATGAAATATTTATATCTTCCTTTAAAATATTTATTTAAATAACTTGCATGATACTAATATTTCACATAATATTTCACCACCATTTTCTTGAGAGATTCTGAAAAAGATTTTAGGACATCTCATGCTCAAAATTTCTAAACATAATTTGGAATTTTAAAATAAGGAAATACAATATATGAAATTTCTTGGACATAAATTCATGTAGTGCCACTAATAAGTTAGATGATGTCCAAACTTAATCATTAAATTACATGAAAAAGTGGCCGATAAGAACTTACAAAAATAATATTATTTATTTAAAATTGAACATAAAAAATTTTTATTTATCATTGTGGTTTGGAACCATAAATATTAATTATTTTTTATAAATAAATTGAAATTTAATAATATAAATTTTATCATAAAACATTATGACATGTGAACTTGGAAATATAATAATGATTAATACTCATTCACAACAGAGTGATCATTAGCAATGGACATTTTACCAGTTAAATAATCACATGTAATTTCACTTACTAGGATCACTATGAGGTAATACATAATATAGGACCATCATAAACACTCTGTCAAGGCCTCGTGATAAGACGATAAATAATCATTCTGTCAAGGCCTCATTCCATGACCTAGATTGTCTCTTGTGACCTATCAATGCTTCGAGAGGCTATAGAGGGCCTCAAAAGTCACATAATAAGTACTATACATTCCTAATATGTCTAATAAGAATATTTCATTAAACTAAAGTGTCCCTACAACTTTTATTTATTTAAATATTTTTAAAATTTGAAATAAAATCATTAAATAGTCCAAATTGTCCCATACCACCTTGAAAAGGTTTGTTCTTAATCCATACATTACCACAGAAAGATTTATCTCACACTTAAATTATTTGTCTTTATTTTCATGTAATAAAATGAATAATGTAATGTATTCTCATTTCATTAATAGTACATTTATTTTTAGGTCTTCCCATAATTATCCTACAAATAAAAATATTTCTCACATGAAATGATAAGTAGATTAATAATTTCTAAAAAATTATTAGGATTATCTCATTTAGTCATGAAAATAAATGACATAATTAATGAATAAGTTATATTCAGAGCACTTCTAACGTTATCTCAAGAATTGTGTTCTTCTGAATACTGCAAATTTTTTCATAACATGTATATATATATATGTATACATGTTTATACATATTGTTTTTATAAATACATGTTTTTATCAAAACATCATAAATAACTTTTTATAAAACATTATAAGGGCTTGATTTAGTTTATAATTTATGGTTTATAACTTTTGTTGGTCGTAGTAGAGTACTCAAGGGGGGGGGGGTTAATTGAGTATCTATAAAAATTACTTTTTGAAAAGAATTCCTAGAAAAGGTTCCCCAATAAATTTAAATACAACCTAGTTAATCAATGTAATACGGTAATGATATTTTGAATGTTTAAATAACTTCCCAGAAGATTGATTTATTCTCAGTAGACTTAATATCTATTATTAATAGTAATTTTGAAGATATTATAATAAGGAAAAGAAATTATAACTTATTTCCAAGATTAACTGTCAAATCATGTTTAGTGATATATGAATTATAGAGTAAAACAGATAAAACATAATCAAACAACATAGTGGATATAAAACAAGTGGTTCAGTCTCATGATGAGACCTAATCCACTCCACTTGGTGATCACCTGTCACCAAGAATTTTATATTAATAAACTTGATCCACACCCTGGATCGGGGTTAACAACAATACACATTACTATCCAATTCACATGATCTCTTCCACAGTTCTCAGTGGGTATGAACTGTCAGGTCACACATGGACCTCTTCCTCACTTATCCATTGGAATACACATGTGTAAAAAGGTGTATGAGAAAGGATATCTTGTATACTTGAGTTTAATGCAGGATACGGTGTGTGTTTTTATACAGACACACACACACTTCTCAAAAGTTGAAAATAATACACAAGAGAGAAAAAAATGATGAGATAAGGTTAGAAGTGCTCTGAGTGTTAGTCTATGATGTTCTGGACTTCTAGGATTAAGAAGATGTATAAATTGAGTCCTCTTATGAAAAAAAGTGTATCATAAGTCTGGTGATGTAGTTTAGATTTGAATCGTGTTCTTTGTAGAGTCTATATTGTGAAGATGTTATCAAATCTGATCTAAATCATCACACTGAATTCTTTGCGTGTTCTTCATGAAGTAGCATGTGTCGGTTTTTCTTATGAATGCTCATGGTTCTTCATTATCACACACACTTGTTTCTCTATCATAATTTTTTTTTGGCCATGATATCTTTTTTATTCTTGGAGTGCATGTGTTGGAGTAGACATGATGCATGTATTCAGCACCTCGTA
Organism: Viscum album; assembly: GCA_963277665.1. Lineage (NCBI taxonomy): Eukaryota > Viridiplantae > Streptophyta > Magnoliopsida > Santalales > Viscaceae > Viscum > Viscum album. The sequence goes on from OY728123.1 coordinate 656,393,710, forward strand.
CCTCGTACTATCATGTGACATTTCTATAAATAATCATTAATTACGTAAGTGCATTTAGATGCTTCAAATATGAAAGTTAGAGATTAAATTGAAAAATAAGAAAAGTGATTAACAAACGGTGTCATAGTCTGTCTGGAAAAAGTGCCTCCTTGAAACAGTATCTCCTTGTCTGTCTCTCGGTAGTGAGACAATTATGATGGTGTAGTTTCATTGAGATCAAGAAACGGTAGTACAAATGTGGTGTTTGGATCAAAGTGTCTGGTCCTTGGCCAAACTTCAAATGGTGTCTCAACAAGAAACTAGTGTCACGGACTTCAAAAAGCATGAAGTTGGTTTCGGTGTCTAGTGAAAGTGTATAGATACGGGGTCTGGGTCATGTTGTCTTGGTCACGGTGTCTGGGTCACGATGTCTGGGTCACGATGTCTGGATCACAGTGTTTAGGTCACAGTGTCTGGTCACGGTGTTTGGTCACGATGTCTGGTCATGGTGTCTGGTCACAGTGTCTTTTCATGGTGTCTAGTCATAGTTTCCGGTCCTTTGATAGAAAAACATAACTAGTGGAAGACTTAAAGTTTATCAGACTTATCCAAATATTTATATACAGACATAAACAGTGATATTCATAGAATGGACTAGAATCAATCATTTATCAAGGAAATTCATTATAACATGAATTAAAATAGTTTACAATAAATAAACATAACACATAAGATATTGGTTGGGTTTATTTAAAGTATAAATAAACCAATCATCTGTACACAAGATTTGAGACAGATTACATATGATTAACAACTATTACAGAATGTATAGGATTTTTGATCATTAAAACATGATTAACACATGGGGAGTCCAAAAATATCCCCATTATTGATGATCACAAATCATGTGTGTGAGAGATCTATTCATATATAATGTGTATCTTCCCTAGTGCGCATTTAGAGTACATATTTCTCCCCCTTTTGGGATTATAAAAAAGAGTACAAAAGTAAATAAAATAATAGATAATAATATTTCAAAATTCATTAGATGGATAAAAAGAATCATTAAAAATAGTAAGAAAAAATTACCTAAATCATCCCTATCAAAAGAGATTAGTCTTTCTATAGTACTAGCTTGTATTCTCTTTGCCCTTTGCAACAACAGTAGAAGAGGATGCTATAGGAGCAGAGGTTTAAGTGGAAGAGGGAAGTGAACCAGTTGAAAAAGAAGGTAAAGGGAGGCCTTCAAAGATAAAAGGGGCCATGGTAGGTACAGTTAATGTCCGAGGCAACTGTTGATCAAGGATAATAGGACTGATCTGACTCAGAGCCTGAGAAACAGACATAGATGTTGAGGCAAGGGAATATGATGAGAATATAGAAAAACCAGATATCAAGGGTGTAACTGCAAGAGCCACAATAGCAGTACACTGTACATGAAGATAAGGACTCAAAGGTTGATGAATTCAGAAATGATCTCACCACCATACTACATGGATTTCTCAAATTCATCCTTATTCTCCATAAACTTATCTAACAAAGGAGTGAAATCATTGAGCTTTCGGACATGGGTTTGGAAATCTTGAGTGATAGGAGGGATCCTAAGATTCTCTACAAGGTACATGAAGTGGTTGGTCATGTCATGCTTCGAGAACATCCTATTGAAGTATAATTCCACCTTCTTAGTAATATCTTCATGAGAATCATTTTCTATTTTTGAATGAATTGTCACCAAATCAAGAACTCTATCAATTTTCATGACAAATTCAGATAGAAATTATTTTTCAAATCCACTGAGCGCTGCCTGAAGTTATTCTTTGACAACTGTTCTAAATAGATCACTGTCAAAATAGTGTTGAGATGATTGTCTAGAAGTACAAAAAGAAGTGACAACTGAAGTTAGGGACTTCAGTTGATTTAGAACTTTCTAGTGACGTCCCTTATACTAATCATCCACATTTGAAGACCAATAACAAGATCTATAATCTCTTAAACAATTTTATTGTTTCTTTCAACTACCTTGTCAGCCAAAGAGGTTATATTAAGTTGATTCCAGGAGGATAATTCTTGTAGAATCTGACTATCATTATCCTCAACATGATGAGAAACAGGTTCTGGTCTTGATTTCATCACTCTATTCATTTCATGAAACATACCTCTAAGAGTCTTTACTTCATAACGAAACTATTTTCTCTCAACTCTAACTTCTTAAATCTCATGAATATTCTTGGGTTGAATCTTTTATACAATCTTTTCCAACAACATAGCAGAATACATTTCACTTAAATTGGTTACAGGATCCAGTTGGGTATTCCTGAGCTTTTCAATCACATCCAATAGGGTAGATTTAAATTCATTCAAATCATCCTTACTCAACATGTTTAAAGGTTCTTGTGAAGGTTCAAAAATAGGAGCTGAGACAGGATCATGTTCCTTTGCTGCTATAACATCATGTACATATACTGGTTTCAATTAAAACACATTTGAGTGGTTTATATCTTTCACTGAGGCTTCTTGGGAGTTATTTACATCAAAATAACTAGAGAATTTATAAAATGTATCTAAAGAGATTAGATCAACTGGATTTGGAACTTCAACACTTTCCAGACTGGGATTTTATCCCCCTCAACAAGTGCATCTTTCTCAGGACTGAGAGATTTAGATCTTTGATCTATTTCCATGATTTTATCATCGATATCCTCTCCCATTTCCTTTCTAGCCAGCTGAAAAGACTCCTATATTCTCCCTTTAGTAGATGGGATAATTTGAGAAACAAATTGTTCCTCCACATGTTTATCATAAATAGAATCTAGCACAAGATAAAAGGTACATCTATATCCATTTATCCATCTTCTCACAACATAGCTATCTTCTGTATCAAATGAGAATTGAAAATACTGATAAAACTGTGCAACTAGCTTTGGGTAAATAGGCCTATCCTCCCTTGTGAACCAATCCATACATCCTTTCGTTTTTAGAACTTTCAGTACCAAATAAATACATCATAAAAACCACTTAAGGAATATCTCCTTTTTGAGTACCACTATTCTGTCTACTAGATTCATATTTAGAGGTCCTTCGGGTGCTAAATTTAGATCTATTTTATCTTATTATTTGATCTCCACTTCTCAGGAGTTGATGATGATGGTCATTTCATCCTGAGAATTAAAAAAAAAATTGTGAGAGGGAAGGGTTTAAAGAGGGGGTATAATTTGAGGGAAGAAATCTCGGGTGATGAAAGAGTGAAACTTCTTTAGTTTTTATCATTTAGGGATACCAAGAATCAAAAAAAACAAAATCATGGGAAAGTAAAGGAACATAATAATTAATTACCACAATATGGGTTATAATACTTAAATAAAAATATAATAAGCTTCTTTACGGTGAGACTGTATTTGATTTTCACGGTGAGAATGGAACTAGCTTTCACGGTGGGATTGTAACAAGTTTTCACGGTGAGACCATAAATGGCTTTCACAGTGAGACCGTAACTGGATTTAATGGTGAGACCGTAACTGTTTCTTTTCTAAAATGTTCCACTATATTGTTTGAGACAGTAAGTGCTTGACAGTAATTGAGAGAGAGAGTAATTGTGAGACTGTAGACATGAAGCAACATACTTCCTACTTAAGATTTATCATTCCTAAAACATGTTTGATGTAATATATTCTTTCATAATTTAATGGGTTAGAGAATATATCTGCAAGTTAATATTCATTTCCAATTAATTACAAAGTGACATCACCTTTTTGATAATGATATCTGAAAAAGTGATGTCTTACATCAATGTGTTTCATCCTAGACTGTGAAATAGGATTTTTTGAGTGGTTAATTTATATTGTATTGTCAAAATTTATAGGTACATGCCTGAATTGATATCCATAATCTAGTAATGTTTGTTTCATCCAAAAAATTCTTTCACAACAACTACCAGTAGCTATGTATTCAACTTCTATAGTAGATAATGCAACAATGTTTTGATTCTTACTACACCATGATACCAGTGACTTGCATAAAAAGTGACATGTTCCAGAGGTTCTTCTTCTATCTAACTTACAACCACCAAAGTCAACATCATAATGACTATCTAACTCAAATGATTTTCATCTATGATAGAACAATCCTAGATTGGGTGTATTATTTAGGTATTTGATGATTTTTTTAAAAGAATTCAAATTGGAATCCGTAGGGATTGCTTGAAAATGAGCACATACACACACACACACACACTGAACATAATCTCAATTCTGCTAGTAGTTATGTAGAGTAAGCTTCCAGTAATTCCTCTATAATTTGTTTGATCAACAGATTTTTCATCTTCATCAAGATCCAACTTACAAGTAGTACTCATTAGAGTTTCACTACTTTTAGTACTATCCAAACCAAAATGTTTTAGAAGATCTCTAGTATATTTTCTTTGATTTAAAATAATACCATCATTATTTGGAAGGATTTTTAATCCAAGAAAGAATTTGAGTTCACCCATTAAATTCATATCAAATATGTTTCACATCATTTTATAAAATTTAATACATAACGAATTTTTGAAGATCCAAAGATAATGTCATCTACATAAATTTGAACTACTAAAACATATTTGGAAATTAATTTTATAAAGAGGGTAGGATCATATATTCCTTTTCTAAAACATTTGAAAATAAGAAATGTTTTCTATCTATCATACCAAGCTCTTGGATGTTATTTTAGACCATATAATGTTTTTGAAAATTTAAAATTATAATTTTGAAAATGAGGATTTGAAAACCGAGGGGGTTGCTCAACAATGACATCTTCTTCAATATACCCATTTAAGAATTCCCTTTTCAAGTCCATTTGATATAGTTTGAAATTCAGATGTGTAGTATAAGCCTACTGAATTATGATAGCTTCATGTATAGCTACTAGTGAAAAGGTCTCTTCGTAGTCAATTCCTTCTTCTTGAATATAGCCTTGTGCAACCAATCTTGCCTTGTTTCTAACTATATTAATAGCTTTATCTACCTTATTCCTAAACACCCATTGAGTGCCTATGCTTAATGTGACTTTGGATCTGTCATCATGTTTCGAAACATTGTTCCTTTCAAACTGATTAATCTCTAATTGCATAGCCATCACCAAAAATTAATCATTGATAGCATCATTAATGTTTTCGGTTCATTTTTTGATAAGAAGACATGAAGTTAAACCTAATTTATAATAAAATATCTAGTTTTAGTTCCTTTATCTACGTATCCTACAAAAGCATCTAGAGGATGGTTCTTTAGAGTTCTAACATCTCTAGAAAAAGAAGTACTAGTGATTTCAGGTTCTTCAACAGGTTCGGGTTTATTGTGACTTGAATCTAAAGATTATCCAGAAATGGAAGCTTTCAAGGATTCCTTTACAGGATAGTTAGATGATTTTGAATTATTGTCTAGATTTGATACATCATCCTACATGTTCTCTAGAGTAGTTTTAGGATCATGTGGATATGTTTCATCAAATTTGACATGGACAGATTCTGCAACACATTTAGTTCTTTTATTTAACACTCTATAGGCTTTACTAGAGATAGAATATCCTAAAAATATTCCTTCTTGAATCTTGGATGAAAATTTGTATAGAATTTCCTTAGTATTAAGTATATTGACTTTGCAACCAAATAGTTTTAATTAGCTAACATTTAGTTCTATTTTTTTCATAACTCTTGTAGAGTTCTTTTAAGAATTGGTCTAATCAACACTCTATTGACAATATTTCATTCTATATTTACATCTTCAATCCAATAATAAATAGGTAAGTCATATTCACTAATCATGGTTCTATAAATCTCTTGTAAGGTTCTATTTCATCTTTCTACAACTCTATTCTGTTGAGGTGTTCTAGGGGCATAGAAATTATGACTATAGCCATTTTGTGAGAACATGTATTCAAATATTTATCGTCAAACTCACAACCTTTATCAATTCTTATGTATTTAATTCTTAGTACACTAATAGTTTCTACAATTTTTGCATATTTGGTAAAATGAGAGCAGGATTCACTTTTGTGGGCCAAAAAAAGGCCAAGTATATCTCGAAATTTCATCTACAAGAACATAAAAATAATTCTTCCCATTTAAGCTAGAAACTCTAGATGGTCCAAAGAAATCCATGAGAACCAATTAGAGGGGTTGAGAGGTTGACAATTTGATCATTGTTTTGATGAAAGTTTTGTGTTTATTTCCCATTTGATAAGGATTAAACACATTATCATTTGGAAACTCAAGTGTGGGTAGGACATTGAATAACCATTTCTAGTTACCTTTCTAAGAGAGTGAATATTATATTGTCCTAGTCTTCTATGCCAAAGCCAAGAATCTTTGTGAAATACACTCAATCATGAAGCATTTTTAGGGACTATATAATCTAAGTTAACAAAATATACATTTTAAATTCTTATAGCATACAATACTAATTCATTTTTATAATTGAAAACGTTACAAGAATTATTTTTAAATTTATCATGAAATCCATCATTACATAGTTGTGAAGTACTAAGCAGATTATATTTCAATCCTTCAACAAAAAGTAATTCGGAAATTAAAACTGAGTTAGAGTTACTGATTTGGCCAAGGACAATGATTTTTACCTTGGCATTGTCACAAAAGGTGACATGTCCACCATCAATATTTATTAAATTATTGAAGCATGAATAGTGTATTGTCATGTGTCTTGAACACCCACTGTCCATGTACCACAATCTTTTACAAGATCTCTTTAAGTAGCTTCCCTACAAAATAGTCAGATAAAAATAGATTTTGGTACCCATACCTATTTGGGTCCAGTAATATTAGTGACTAGTGCTTTAGGAACCCATATCTACATCATAGGTTTCCTTAACGATTTATGTGAGGTACTTGAAAAATAAACACAATTTGGTCCAGAAAATCATGAAACAGTAGAGAGTGTATCATAACATGATCTAGTTGAATGTTTTATAGAACAAGGAGTAAAGTTGTACATCCTATATTTAGAAAAAAAATTAGTTCTTCCAAAATTTCTTTTTCCAGGTTGATATCCCATGGGAGAAGTATATTTAAGAGAAAACTGTTTACCTAGCATTTGTACCAAGTCATATTTACCATTAGAAAACCATTAGAGATCCTTTTTCAGTTGCTTATTAGATTGTTTTAGTTCATTTTTTTCTTTGAGTAATTGATAATTTTTCTCCCTTTCAACACTAAGTCCAGTTTTAACAGTTGGGGTAAGAGCATGAAGTTTATTTAAATATTTTAATTTATCTTTTTGTTCATTGCATAACTCTTCATGAATATTAATGCATTCAATAATTTCTTCATTAGACATATTTTTTGAGTCACTCTCATCTCCATCATAATAGGAATTGTGTAAAAGAGATTCTAGTGTTACCTCAGATGTGTTTATCATACAATGCATATTGGCTTTGTTAGTATGTTTATCATGTGAAGATTCTGAGTTACCTGAACTGTCCTCAGAAGCACTTCCTATTACATTCATTGTCTTTTTATAATTTCTATCTTTTTCCTCATATTCCTTTCTATACATTATCTTAGGACAATCTACTTTTATATGTCCATTTTTTTTACACTCCTAGAAGACTATCTCACTAGACTTGTCACTTATTTTACAATCTTTCTTCTAGATTCTTTTTTAACATATCTTCCTTTGATGTTAGGCTTTCTGAAAAATTTATTCTTTTTGTAAAATATTTTAAATATTCTGGATAATTTAATCATCTCTTCATCACTATGAGTTGATTATTTTTAACTACTAGATGTTTCTACAAAGGATTCTAACTTCCATTTCTCTTTGTGTTTTGAAGTGGTGGTCTTAAATGCAACATATTTTCTTTTGGGATCGTCATCCTCTTCCTTGTTTACTTCCAGATCCTCTTCATACATCATTAGTTTCGCAATGAGTTATTTTAAAGGAAAATTTATAATGTCACATGATTCTCTAATAGAGACAGAGGTTTCTCTACATCTATTAGGTTGGCATATGAGAATCCTCATAATCTCTTCTTTGGCTGTAACTTCTATTCCAAGAGAAATCATTGTGTTGGATATTTCATTAAACCTAAGATACATGTCAGAAATAGGCTCATCAGATTTCATTTTAAAGTTATCATATTTAATAGTATAAGTATAAAATCTCATTTCCTTCACTCTAAAAGTTCCTTCATGTGAAACAGAAAAGGTATCCCAAATTTCATTTGGAGTTATACAAGAAGAAATTTTATTAAATTTCTTATCTCCTTAGGTGAAATATATAGAATTCATGGATTTTCAATTATTATTGTAGGTAGTCTTGGTAGGGTCATCCCAAATGATTCTATCAGTAGAAGGAATCTTATATTCATCTATTATTGAATACCGAATTTCAAAACACATATTTTCTAAATGAATTTTCATTTTAACATTCCATTAAGAATAATTGGTTCCATTAAATAATGGTGTTCTATTTTTTGCAGAACCTTCCAGTCTATTATCCATAATAAATAAATACATTGAAATTGTTAGAAATTTAGAATTACTATAAATTTACAGATCATTAATGTAAATCTAAAATCAAGGTTGAATAGGGTAAAAATAGAGTCTTAAAAAACCCTTTGATACAAAATGTTGGTCGGAGTAGAGTACTCAAAATGGGGGTTAATTGAGTATCTATAACAAATTATGTTGAAAATAATTCATAAAAACAGTTCCCCAATACATTTAAATACAAACCAGTTAATCTAAGTAATGTAGTTATGAAAGTTTGACTATTTAAATAACTACTTATAAGTTTGATTAATTCTCAATAGACTTAATATCAATTATTATTATTACTTTTGAAGATATTATAAAAAGGAAGAGAAATTATAACTTATTTTCAAGATTGACTATCAATAAAATCTTAGTGATATTTAAATAATCATTAAAATAGAGAAAGCTAAATCAAACAACATAGTGGATACAAAAAAGTGGTCCAGTCTCAAGCTGAGACCTAATCCACTCCACTTGGTGATCAACTTCCTCCAAGATGTTTATATAAATAAACTTGATCCACACCCTAGATCGTGGATAAAAAAATTCACAAGACCTTCCTGGTCGCTCGACCTATTCCACAGTTCATTGTGTGTATGAACTATCAGGTGACATAGGGACCACAGTCACACTTATCTGTGGTAATACACACGTGTAAAAAAACATTTGAGAAAGGATACCTTGATTCCTTCAATTTAATGCAGGAGACATTTCATGTTTTTATACACACACACACACACACACATATACACACACTTATTGAAAGCTAAAAATAACAAACAACAGAGAAAAAATGATGAGATAAGGTTAGAAGTGCCCTGAGTGATAGTCTATATAGCTATGGACATTTAGGATAAAGCAGATGGAAAAATCAAGTCCTCTTGTGAAAAAAGGAGTATCACATGTTTGGTGATTTGGTTCAGATCTGACTTGTGTTCGTCATGGAGTTGGTATTGAGAAGTTTTTCTCAAATATGATCTATGGTATCACAGTGAGTTATTTTTGTATTCTTTGTGGTGTTTCATGTGTCATTTTTTTATGACTGCCCGTGCTTCTTCGTTATCATGAACACTTGTTTCTCTATCATCATTTTTTTGTTTCTGGACATGCAGTCCTTTTTATTCTTGTAGAGCATGTGTTGGAGCTGACAAAATGTATGTATTTTGCACCCCGTACCTTGTACTGTTAGGTGTCATGTCTAAAAAGTGACATTAATTATGTTAGAGCATTTAAAAGCTTCAAATATGACTATTAGATATTAAATAGAAAAATGACAAAATAGATTAAGAAATAGTGTCATAGTCTATCTAGAAACCATGTCTCCTTGAAATGGTGTCTCCTTGTTTGCCTTTGAGTGGTCATAAAGTTATGATGGAATAGTTTTATAGAGATCATGAACTGGTAGTACAGATACGGTGCTCAGATCACGGTTTTTGGTCCTTCTCCAAACTTCAAATGGTGTGTCTGCGTGGAACCAGTGTCACAGAATTCAACAAATATGAAGTTAGTTTCAGTGTCCATTCAATGTGTCTAGTCACGGTGTTTGGGTTATGGTGTTTGGGTCACGGTGAGTGGTCACAGTGTCTGGTCACAGTGTCTGGTCCTAGTGTCTGGTCACAGTATCTGGTCCTTTGACAAAAAAAACATAATCGGTGGTAGACTCATGGTTTATTAGACTTATCCAAATATCGGTATACAGACATAAAGAGTGATATTAATAGAATGGATTAGACTCAATAATTTATCATGGAAATTAATTATAACATGAATTAAAAATAGTTTACAATAATTAAACATAGGACATAAAATATTGGATTGGTTTATTTAAATCATAAAGAAACCAATCATCTGTACACATGATTTGAGACAGATTACACATGATTAACAAGAGTTATAGAATATATAGGATTTATGAATATTAAAATATGATTTACACAATAATATCCCAACAAATACTAATAAAATCTAGGTAAGTTGAGTGAGATTATATAGTTATATTCATATATATATATATATAACACACACACACCCACATATATATATATGTATATATTTGTATACAAACAAAATTGGAAATTCATTCTTAGTAATGGTTTGGAAATCAATGTTTGAAAACATAATTTTCATATTTACTCATATAGTAAAACCAACTTGTAAATATAATAGTATTATATATTATAGATTGAGTAATTTAATTAAAACCCTGCAAACAAAGTTTAAATTTAATGATAGAACTTATTTGTCAACATAAGATTATAAATACAATTTAAGTCATATGAAACCCTTAATATATATATATCCTGAAAATTTACCCAATATATGTGTATATATGCATGTATATACACAAATATGTAAAATCTTTTATGAAAAGTAAATAGAATTACACCCTTACCGTGAACAGGGATTAAAAAACAATCCCTTTGAATCAAGATAAACATAACACATATGTAAATTGAATTCATGGGTTATAATAATAAATGTATATATATATATATATTTATTTTTACAAAACCAAATGTAAATATTGAAATAATATACTTTTTTAAAATCAGGGAAGGGGTGAGGGTTATCTGGAATTGATAGAGAGAGAGAGAGAGACAGTAGAGAGAAATTTAGGTAGCCATTTGGTTGATCAAAGGGGAGTACATATATAGATATATTATACCCCCAACATCAATTTGAAAAGTCACTTTATGAAAACTATAATTGACCAGAAAAAAATGAAACTAAGATGATAATTAATGAAATATATATATTCAACCTAGTTGATTAGCACAATATACACATAAAAATGGAACATACATGGGAAAAAATTGGAGTTACAATTAAACTAAAACCATGATTGTTTGATATATGGAAAATGAGAGAGAATGGGATTGGGGTGGAGACGATAGGCATCCTGGGAGAATAGTCGAAAAGGAAATTATTCTCGATAGATGTCCCACTTATGATGCGGAAAAGCATGACCTGGTGTGGTGCGACTAAAGGAGGAAGGAGGGGGATAGGAATGGATGGTCTATATAGGTTTTTATCTGATACAAGGGTCTAGATTAACCCTATAAATGATTTATTGGATTACTCAAGTAGTTGGTAAACAAACGGCCCAGATGAGGTTGTTATTTTGATCCTATAAATGGGATTTATCCATGAGATTAAAATTTTGACAGAAAACTAAGATTTGATCAGTGAGATCAGATGACCATCAGAGATCCTGTGTTTTTTAAAAGTCTTGAATGGTCTATATAAAACATGGTGAGCTCAGACAGCTAAAGAAACCAGCTGAAAAATTTATGCAATGGTGGTGTTCGAAGGACAAACTGGTTCAGACGGGTAGGATCTCCTGCGACGATATTGGAAGGCCCAAATAGCATTCTGTGAAAAAATCTACACCCCACATCAAAACCTGGAGCATTTCTAGTCCTTCTTATATGGATATGTGTGTGGTGAAATCTTCCAATAACACCATTATACACACCAGAGTCCTTATACATGAGACTCCACCCACGGGTGCTCATCCCATCCTCTCCTATGTTGGTATGTGACCTTGCGCACCCTCTACTTAGGCCAGATCAAGCTCTATACACAGGCCTTTCCCATGGCTTGCCTATACTATTCATTCATGGTTCTAATCTGGCCTACTTGAGCCACCTTGGGTGTGGGTAGATGCCTCTTGGTTGGGGTTGACCGGCCCCCCATCAATAGTCGATGTGTCCCCTTTCATAGGATGGAACCCATTTTTTAAGAAATAGATTTTATAACTAATTTTTTTGTTTGAGAAACTAAAAAATATATTTTATATTAAAACAAATCTATATTTAAAACAATATTATATTATTTTTTAAAAATTGAAATATAAATTTTTATAAAATAATTGATAAAAATTTTTTTCTACTAAAATTTTACTAAGAATATTTATTTTAATCCATGAAGAGGTATTCTTTTAAAATTTTTCATTCTCTTAAAAATGCACATTTATTAACTAAAATATTTACTTATAAACATTCAAAACCATTATTGTACCTAAGATAGTTAAAATATATAACCATTATAAAATTTTATAACTGTCACCAAAACCAAAGGTCATATTAAAAGCAACGGTCACCTTAACACCCCAATAACTACTTTGCCATACGAATACCCACTCATGGTATTCCAAGGGTCAAGATTATTTCTTATTCTTAGATGATGGTGTTATACATTCATTTGACTCTCTGTATCATTGCTATTTTCCTCACTATTTCTTTCTTTATTTTAGTGGATTCAAGGGACAACGACTACATAATTGGTCTCTTTGTGATGTTTGGTGGTCTTACATTTGTTCTATTAGGTCTTTCAATGAGTTTCCTTGATTAATTGATTCCCATTCTTCAATGTAACATCTTAGTGTTTGAATAAATTTTTTCCCTTCCTATTTAGTGTATTTTTAAATAAAAAATACAAATTTGCATGAAAGAAAGAAAAATCACAATGATAACTATAATTATTATTATTACATTAATAATTATGTCTGGGTTGTTATAATATCATACCACCAAGGCCTTGTTCTAAGATAGTTTAAGTCCATGGGTATGTATACACAAAAAACAAATTTAATAAAGCCAGGAAACTAGTTTTTCTCATGTGACCCATCAATGATTTGAGATTCTATGTAATTATGGGCCACACCCATCACTACGTGTCCAATTCATTCCTAATATATTAAATTAACAGTCTAATTCAAAAACAATATTCCTTATAAAGAAATATTGGTATTGAGTAAAGAATATAGAATATCAATATTTCCCTAGTCAATCCTATAAAATTAACAGTAAAACACTTCATTTAAAGAAGGTATATGTTTTAGAAACTATGTATACACTAGATAGAAAGAATATAGATATAAAAGAGAAATATAATTTATTGTATTTTATTTTCACAGTAAAGTGAATTATTCTTGATAAGTTTAATAAAACTAAAAGTAATAAATGAGAAAATATAGCCCTCAATTTCAAAAAAAATATTTGGATTTTAATAAAATCATGTATTATAGAGAAGATAAGATAAGGTAAATAAAACATTAAAATAAGTTTTTGATTAAATATTTACATTTTTAAAACCATTGAAATCACGAAGAATATGATAAATATGGAAAATTTATAATGGGGGGGGGGGTGGGGTGGGTGGTGGGAACATATTTTATTTCCATATACATTAATAAGAAACATTCCTTTTGAACTCTTATAAAGAAAGTCAAAAATGTATATTTTTGGAAAAAAAATAGAAGTATTCATTTAAAACATTATTAAATGTTGAGGATAATATTTTAGTTCCTTAAAAAACTATTTTATTAAATATAAATGACTTAATTTTCAAAAATAAGGACATGAAAAAAATTATACCTGATCCAAGGGATAAATAAGTTAATATTTTCTTTTAAACACTTATTTTCATGATTACAGTTCAAGATATGAGAAAATTTGTTGGAAAACATGGAAAATCCTTAAATATACATAGGATAAGAAAATAGATGGAGTTTATGAAGTAACAATTATAAGATTCATTCAATATAAAAATATAAGAAATCCTAAAAAATGATTTTGTCAAATATATTATTACCTCTCTCTTGAATTTTATATTATAAACGCTTAAAAAAGAGTAAAAATGAATTAAAACTAAAATAACCCATAATAAAGTAATATTATTTTTAATTAATCAAATGTGTAGTTTATACACAACATAAAATAAAATAAGTGCATAATACCAAATATCTCTCAATTGAGTGGAAATTGAGATGAAATCCCTTACCTCATGCTTCTACCAAGATGAACAGAATTTAAATTCATATATAATAAATTTTGATTTTATATAAATATATAACATAAACATGTATACATATAATATATTATATTATCCACTTATGACATATTATCACCTGTTTGTTAACAATGTTTATTTATTATCCTTGTTTTTGGTGTTTACTACTTAGTTTTTCATCTATGTTTTTATTAAAAAGTTATAGTTGTTGTGTCCTGATCATGGTTATTTCATATATATAATTTTAATCATTAAATTTAAATCATAAATTTTTTTATATACATATTTAGAGTCATCCATGAAAAGCAGACATGAAAAATTAATCACATAACATCATATAGGAGGTAGTGAATATGTACACATGAGTGAGATTATCACTTTTCAATGGGTGGAAAGGTAAAGAGGTTGAATATATATTAAATTTATTTAATTATTAATATTTAATAATTATTATATATATTCATAATTACCATATTTATGAATATCCATGTGAGGTGGTGGTGGAAATCAAATTAGATCGGTACTCGTGGAGGTTGTCTGCAGTACACATGAGCAATGGTTTTGTATCTCATTTGAGAGAGAAATAGATGGATAAATTTTATGAAATTAACATAATAAAATATATTTATATTAAATACACTATTTTTATTATAAATTTAATTTTTATGATAAAATTTAATGTTGTAAAAGAAGAAGAAAAATAAATGTGTTCGATTAAGATGATTACCTCTTCCTTGAATGTCCTCCTTTAGATATTATCTTAAGGACCCTAGGGTTGATCTTTTGAGAATGTAAAAATAGATATAAATTTTATATGGATATTGGGGAGAACATTTGGTTGGTTTTTTTATTATAAATGTTTAAGTAAGATTGGATAATCATGGGGAGGTGGTACCCTTTTTTAAGTGAGGTGAGTGGAATACATGTAATTTTTCAATGTCCTAAAATACTATTAGGTTAATTTCATCAACAATTTTACCCAACTAGCTCATATTAAAGGGTGATAAGGTTATGGTTGAAATAAAATAAACTGATAAAATTTATAAAAGTTTTTAGGTCTTTTTAAAACATTTCTTTTTATATTGACCCATGAGAAACACGTTTTAACAAAAACCATGGTAACAAATTTTTACTTTTTTTAGTATTGATAGAGAACAAAAAAATAAAGTGTCCTCATTAAAAAATAATTTAAATGAAAATTAAAAATATAAAAAACATTTTATTAAATTACATTATGATAAGTTTTTTAAATTAATTTAAACATAAACAAAAAAAGTGTGACAAAAGATTCATTTTCATGAAATGAAATTTTGAAGAATATGATGATCTTACATTAAGTATAAGACTAGTATTCATAATTATATAATAATAAATTCACACACATATATATATATAAATATATATATTTATATAAAATAAATACCTTTCATTTCAATCCCTCATTATTAGTTACTAGATTAATTAATTAAAATATAACAGCATTATTCACTTAAAACCAGTTTTATGAAGAAATATCTTTTTTCCTCCCTATGATATTCTATTTATTTATAGAAAATTGATAAAAAATACTTTTTTTATTATACATATTAAAACCCAATAGTATATATAAAATTATTATCATATAAATACCACACCTTCAATTATTTATAAAATCATATTTTAATGGAAAATTTTAAAATTCATTATTGGATTTTTTTTGAATTATAAGCGGAAAATTGGTATTCATCATATTAAATTGTAAAAATTTTCATGAAATATAAAAAATTTAAATTATATTAAAGTATCATTAAGATAATATATTCACTTATCATAATTAAATTTTGAGTGTCTCATATAATACATTTAAATTTATTACCATTATATACTGGAGCCATATTCATACTTATGATATCATATATGAGACACAGATAATATTTTAACCCATGTTTATTATTAATTCATTAAAATAATTTTTTCTGAGTGTTAATTATTTAGTTTTCAGGCCTCTTTTTGTTTGGTAGTTTTAGTTCTTGAATATTTCTCATGGTTCATTAATATCCATATTGTTACCCATTATATGAAAACCATATATATTAATTATATAAAAATTTAGAATCATTATTTAAACATGTAAATGAAAATGAATCACATAACTTTGGGGTGGAGGTAGTACATACAAACACAAGATCAATGTAATCATTTTTAGTGGGTGGAAGGGTAAGAAGATAAATTCTATATTATATTTAATGAATAATAACTATTTTAAAATATATATATATATATATATATATATATTAATTAGTTCTATATTTATAACCATCCAAGTAACATGGTGGTGAAAAATAAATTACACCGCTCTGTGGAGATGGTAGGCCATATGGACACATGAGCATTATTTTCATATACTATAGTATGGAAAGATGATGAATAAGGGATGTGAAATGAGAATAATAAAATTTAATTATATATAATATACTTATGTTATTTTATTATCAGGTTTATAGAATATTTTATGGAGGTAGAAGAGGAAATAAAATTTTAACACTCGGTTAAGAATAATATATCTTCTTTAGAAAACCTCCTTAGGTTTATACCTAAAGGATTCTTTGGATGATATTGTGTTAAAACCAAGAAATCTAGAATATGTGAAGTGATGTTGTGGAATTATTTTGGATGTTATTGGTTGGGATAAATTTCTCTTTAAGTGTGGATAAGAGATGAATGTTTCTGCAGTTTTATAGAAGAGGGAGAGGTCCCACATGGTTTTTTTTTCAAAAGAATAAATTATATTAATGTAATAATAAATTCAAATGGATCCAAATAGAAGAATATTGGAAGATGGTATGAGATAGGGTAAAAATAGGACCCTAAAAAAAATTTAGGCAAGCTTTTAGGTCATTTTAACCTTTATCATTTTAGTTTTAATCCATTAAATTCGTTTTATCACTTACCGTGGTAGCTAACTTATTTTTACTAAAGTTATTATTCATAATGAAAAATGAAAGATTAATAATTACCAATTTTTTACATTTTAGTGAAAATATGGATTCAATTTTATAAAATTTAATGTTTATAAGTAGTTGAAATTAATTTTAAATTAAACCTGTATAACGTGACAAAAAATGGTTTTCCAGAAAAAATAACTTTTTAAGTATAAAAATGGTTTTATTTGAAATTATTCTTTAATATTCTTCCAAATGAATTTTATTGAATTATTATTAAAAAAAATCATTATGGAATTTTAATACCAATAAATAGAATTACACATTTTAAATTATTTAAATGAAAATATAGTTTTATAAAAAATCAGTATTTTCTACTATTCACCAAAAAATAGTTTTTTTAAAAAAAATCCAAAAATATCATTATAAGTTAATATTAACCCGAATATTTAAAAATTTAAATTAATTTCATCACCTTATATTTAAATAAAATTTTAATTAAGTTATTAATAACATTATTGAATAAATCTATGTTCTTTTTTCAATTGTTTCTCTTGAAAGAAAAGCTTAGAATAATTGAAGCCTGAGTGATACATCATGCACGAGGTCTCCTTAGTTACAAAATTATAAAATAATTGGGTGGGAGACCATAAAAATTATATGGTTAACAATATGTCTAAGACACTTCTCACTGAATGTGGGGTATCATGGTTTAATATAGAATTGATTTTTTAAGTAAAGATATACACTCAAAATAAATTTTTGATAAGATATGGAGAGTATTGAAATCCCTAAGAGATATGGCATGGGAGGAATCCATCACTGAAAAAAGAATATTTTTATAAGAAAGATTTACATATTAAATAATTATGGAAATAAAGAAATATAGTGATAGAATAGGAAAAGGTATATTATTTTGTTATTTAATGAAAATAAAAAATATAAATGTCTAAAAAACATATGGGAATGATTATCAAAAGAAATGTTTTTTTGATTATCAAAGAAATGGAATTGAAAAAAATTGTAACAACATTTATAGATAAGCTATATGAATAATTAAATAAAGGAAAATGAAATATGGAAACTATATAAGTCCATTAAATGAAAAAGAAACCAAAGAAAAATAGAAGGAGGAATATGCAGTTGAATAAAGAAATCCTATATTAAAGATAATGAATATAATATTTGATATTGATCTATAATATTTTATTGTAGGTAGAACTCTACAAGCTCTAGAATAAATAATGCGGTTAGTAGACTATGATGCTTTTCCATTCACAGTTGAACCTACATAATCTGAAAAATACGTTAAGGATTAAACTTGAATAAGATCCATAAATGAGTTTTTAGATAAAATCAACAATAACCAGACTTGGGAAATACTGGAGATACCCCAACATCAAACCTTCAAAGGAAATAAGTTTCCAATATATTTATTTAGGAATGAACAAGTTGAAGGAGTTGGTATTGAATAAATTTTCACACTAATGGCTCTTCTTTCATAAATAATGTTATTATAGGCAGTTTCTATAAACAAATTGTAAATAATATTACAAATGTTTGTGGAAACTACTACTTTAAATGCTTTTATTAATGAGGAAGTGTATATAGAGCATCCCATACGTTTTTCAATTAGTAGAAACAGGAATAAATTATACAGATTGAAGATATCCCTATATAGATAAATAAAACTCTTGCATACTATGTTCAACTTGAATCATATCTGACGGAAACATTGTTTCAAAGAGGAGGTGTTTATTATAAAATTTATAGTAAAATTAATCGTGAACAACATTTTAGGGTATTATTTTATTTGTATGAAATTATTTTTGGATGAATAAAGTAAGAATTATTGGATTTATTTTCTCTGTTTATGAGCTCAAAAGGTTATATATCAATGATTACTAAGCTTAATTTATAAGGGTGTATGAGATTCAAAATTAGAGATAAACATTTATCTCACTAAAAAAATATGCAACTAAACTTATTAGAAATTTTTATATGCTTCATTAAAATCTCATTTCAACTATTATTATTGTTAGAACTATATGTGGGATGAATGAAGATATAAAGACCATAGATCTTACACTTTATATAATTATTATTGGGAGACTACTATATTTCATAGCCACTCGACCTGACATAACATATGTTAGTTTTTTGGAATATCAGTTTCCATATAACATGAAAGAAAAACATTTAGTAGAACTAAAGTTGATTATATGGTACATCAGATGCACTCTTACATTTGGATTACTCTTTAAGGTAGATTAGAAATAGGAGTGATCAACTTTAACTAACCCTGATTTGTCTTGTAATGAGATCGATAGAATTTCCCAAAGGCTATGTGGATTTTAAATTGTAACTAATTGTGTGGGATATTTGAGAAAAATAAGGAAATTACATCATTGAGAATAACTGACGTAGAATGCATTACAATTAAAAAGGTAGGTATAAAGATTTAGTAGATTATACAATATCTAAAATAATAAAGTCACTAAGTTAAAAAATCTATCACTATTTTCAATAACAATCAAAGTTCCATTAAACATAATATGAATCCCATGAAACACTCTGAAAATAGAAACATAGAACTGATGTCTAGATTCCAAACCATGGTTAGGTACCACTGGGGGGGGGGTGAATCACTGTCACAATCTTTTTTATGAAATATTCAATTTTGAGATCAACCTCTTAAACCTCCTTTCCATGTTGGTTAAATTCGCCGATAAATATTCTCTACTATAATCTTTCCAATAGTTATGGAATGTTAGGAATCAATTGATACACACCCTAGTAATTGATCCTCTTGTTGATCTAGGTTCTACAACCCAAACAAAATTTTCTTATAAGGATAGTTATACTCCCAAACCTTCATCATATTATTTGACTACATCGACACCCTATCCATGAGCCTTTTTATCTAGTAGTTATATGAACCATTTACAAGATATTTTCTTCTTAGTGTTCATCCATGTGGTAGAAAGATGATGTTATTTAGTTTATACTTCTCCATGTGCCTGTACCATTGTTATTTCCCATGTACATCTTCAATATGTTCAAAAACTACCAGAAACAACATTCTATTCGGGGAATGCCATCCTGATTTTTTCTGCAAACTGGATGCTCCTCAGTTTATTCAAATACTAAGGAATATCTCTATTATAGACACACGGATTCAATTTACCCTCTCTCCTAGAAACATGATATATTATTCTCCAATAATAGTTTTCCCATATTCGAAAGATCTATTAATTCATAAAAAAATTCATCATCACCCACATATTATATTTATATTCTAAATAATAATATCATAAGTAATGTGATTCTTATTAAGAATATAATTTTTCTTCAAACCATGGTTCAAAGGTGATATTCATATTCAATTCTAGAAGGTATTTCAATTATTTGAATTCTTATGAAATCCCTAATAAAATATGAGACATTATCTACAATTAAATCCAATAGAGACATGGAATTGAAATAATCATATTAAAAATAGATATGGATATTTAGTTTTTAATGAATCATAAAAAGATATTTAAATTACTTAAATCTATACTTCTTGTTCTTTCTTTATGAAACATCTTCAATATAGAAATATAATTATTTCCAACATCTTATTTATTTATCTCTCATACAGTATATGATCTTGCAACCTCATGATTTATGATAGGATGATTCATGATTGGATCTAATCCATTCAATCTTGATTTGATTAACATAGTTGCAACATGAAAATTTTTTATCACTTCAATTGATTCGTGCTCAATCATAATGTTACACTCACCATGGGGGTGTAGGTTTGGAGGTTTTGGCGGGGGATTGATTCTGGTCACTTTAATAGTTGAGATCCAAATAAGGAGGGGACGTTCTATGGGTTTATTGGAAAAGGGCATGATGGGTGAATCTCACAGGTACTGAGTATAGGTACTTAGAATAGGGGTGCCATGTAGGTGTGTTGTGTGGGGTCTGGGAAGTACTAAAAATGATTTATGCAAGGGGGAAAAATAAAATTAGAATTGGATATGCCTTGAGAAATGGACCAATGGAGAACCAAAACATGGGTGAGTTTTATCTTAGGAACCATGGGTCTCATCTGGTGTCCCTATAAGGGTCTTGAGTTGGTCCTTGAGTAGGGAGAGGGGCCTCAGGTAGGTGGGTTATCTTTAGAGGATAACAATTATAATAAAGGTGTAATATTTTTAGGACACTCGAGGGACTGTGATCTTACATTTCACCCTTAATTACCTCTTATATCTAGTTTTGGATAGATACTTGAGAAATATTAGGGGACCTGGCTGAAGGTGCTGCACAAAAAGAGCTCCCAAGTTTCTTCAGATTTTTTAGTTGTATAAATGAGGATCCCAAGGGCCCTATTTATAGGAAAATATAGAACAATGGGAAAGAGAGTAACTGAGAATAGGCTACCAAAAAAGGATGTTTATCTAGGTTGTCATCAAAGGCTATCTGCACTAGTTGTGCATGATGGATGTGTGAGCAAGTTATCTCAACAGGTACCCTACACGATGACACAAATTCCAATAAAAATTTTTTCCAGCTTCTGAGAGCCATACGTTTTGATCGGTGAGTCCATTTGGGCTCCATGACCAGTAAAATAGAATCTTTTGAAGAGGTATGTGTTCTTTAATGTGGAGAAAACGCTAATATTTCTCATAAAATATGTAAAAATTTAATTCTAATGACTCAAAACCTTATCTATCATCAACATTGTAAATTCGTGGCCTACTCTTAGAGTGGGGGGGGGGGGGGGTCCACTTATCCTTGATTATGGAGTTTTCTTTTGGAACATTGAAATAAAGACTGCATCATCTTCTAGAATAGATATACATCTCTACTAGACCACTACATATTTTTTCCTAATTCAGTTTCACATAATGAATTCTGTGAAAAAGTGTATTAAACATACCTGATAGTGTCAATAACCCCCTTTCAAGTGGAATTTTATTTCCTTGAATTGATATCTTATGCCAAACTTTTTGGGATTTGTTTCAAAACTTATTGAAACACAAAAAATATCCTTTGAACCTTCTAAGTTTATTTCTTGTGTAATCTTTCTATATTTCATGGGATGTACTTTATCATTTTTGAGTGGAACTAGATCCCTTCACACAGTTCTTGTGGGGAAAATTGTCAAAAATATTCTCACATACCCCATTGATGATGTGCTGGATTTTTAAATATATTTCCCTATATATATTTTCCTAGAATTTTATGTTAATCATATACCCACTAGTGTAATATCATTACAACCTAATATAATATTTTTGTAGTGGGTTTAATTCTTCATTGATAATGTTTCCACTTGGTTAGGGTATGATATTAGCCTCATATAGCTACTTATTTGTGGCCTCCTAGAGCTATGGATATCAATGAAAATTTTTGTGGGGAAATATTTTATCTCAGTAACCTAATAAGGTCTAAATTATATGGATTATAGACTTTTCACCCTTACCACAAGCTCAACACACTCCATGTTGAGTAAGTTATTCTGATCTATAAAAACTCATAGGTTGTATTCATGATCCTACTTTATCTTATCTATTTATTAATCATGTCATTTTATTAATTATTGGAAATAATTGTCAATCTCTTTTAATATTTTTATATGAATATCTAAATGATTATTTTGGAAATCCATAGAGATTTTATTCAATTTTTCATGTTCATGGAAGGATTACAAAAAATAAAATCTAAGAGATATATTTCTCAAAAACATACATTTTCAATTATCTTCATCTTGGGAAAATATATCATTAAAAGGTGATTTTGTTTCTCCTTATCTAATATAATATTTATCAGAGTAATTCATTATTAAATATTCTTACATAGTGCATTATCAAATTCATTATCTTCTGTATATAGCTATGATTTAACAACAAGATGTCCCCTGATAGTTATGATAATATAATTTACCACTTCTATGGTAGCTTTTATCAGTTGATCTATAATCTTTGAATTAGGATCGTTAATGGATGCATCATTATCAAAACTTGAACAACCTTCAATATAAGGATCAAAATAAATAAAACTATTCCATTTTTTAACACAATCACTTTAATTAACTTCACTTTGTGGTGTCTCTCCCTTTACTTTTAGGTTCTTCTCCAGCTTCCTATATCTATTTTCTTCATAATTTTATATTCCCTGGAAGAGATATCTATATTTTAAACATTATATCTATATTAATTTTTCCATATTTAAGGAATCACAAACACATCATGAAATATATACTTCATTAGGATATTTAAAATTATAAAATAAAAACCTTGTATCTTTATACGTAACCTTTCTATGAAACAACTTGTAGAGCCAAATGATTGGTTAAGTATCACTGAGGTGGGAGGGGTGATGAATCAGTAGTAATCTCTCTCTTTGAATTATTCCCCTTTGAACTCAACACACTGAACTTGTTAAATTCTTCTATCCTCTTAATATAAAATATTATCCATACATTATCTAATGTAATAATATGAGAGATTACAACACATGATATTTATAAGGGTTAGTACTAATATCCACTTATTTCCAGGTTGGTTTGACACCCCAACATGGATTTTCCAACAAAATATTTACATTAATTAAAATAGATTAGGTAGTAACTCATTATACAACCCAGCAGTTGATCCTATAGGTGATACCATTTCTACACCAAAAAACAAACAATTTTATCATGGTTGGTTATACTCCCCAAGCATCCTCCTCTTATTTGACAATTTATACACTCTAGACACGGTCATATTTAAAAAATGGATACACACAATACATACGAAGTCTTTTTTCTCAAGATTGATCCAATAACAAAAATATCTTATTTTTTAGACAATCCTTCCCTGTAAGCTTGTATGATCAAGATCTCTCATATACACCTTGATGGCTCTCAACTGATACCTAGACAGATTAGCAGGTCCTGAAAATCCTTACATATTTGAAGTAATTTAAATTATCCTAAGAGTTCTAAAATACTCACGTATATCACTTTTATAGATTTCTTGTGTTGGATCATATTATCTAAACAAAAAATAACGTATCATCCAATCAAAATTATCTTACAATATGCACAAGATATCCCTATTCAAGAATAGTTTCTCCATCACATGTATATTCCATTTTTATTCAAAATAATATTATCATAATTAATTTTATTCGAATTTAAAAAATGAATGCTCCTCAAAATCTTGATTGGAAGGTTAATTTTATATTTAATTATGAAGAATATTTCTCTTGTTTAAATTACCATTAAAACCTCAATGAAATTTTTATCATTATCTATAATAAAATCACCTAGACACTCATCCTTCAAATTAATATATTTAAAAATAATATGAATATTCAGTTTTAAATAAATCATGAAAATTTAATTAGATGCGCTAATGGTTTATTTAATATTCCTTCTACATGTGACTTTATGAATCCAGTAATCTCATTAATTTCCATCGAGTCATTTATGTAACCTACATGAAACATATACTTATACAACCTCATGATTCATGCATGGGAGATTCTCCATTGGATTTCATCCATTCATGACTAAGTCTAATACCATAATTGTGACATGAAATAACTATATCACTTCAACAGGTTCAAGAATGATACTAATCTGGATGACGTGACATAACTGTTATCACTAAATTCACATCCATTTAAGTGAAACTTCAATTATTTCTTGATTTAACATGTCACAACATATTTTATATCTTTTATACTCTATTTCTATAATTATTTTAATTTCACTTTAGATACTATATTTTTCATTGGACAGTAAAAACACATCATGTGTTAGGATTGAGTTTCATATTATTGGTTCATCTCATGGTAGGTCAAAGAACAATATCTATTTTCTTCATGAAATATTTCATGCTTTTAATGTTTTATATCATCTTCTAGAAGGTCATAATTTCTTCATTCATTAAATTGAATACTTATAAATGTTTCAATATTTTTTGCGAGTTAGAGGAATTTATCATGCTTGTGTATTTTTTGATGATAGTCAATCATGTGGTATCTTGCATGAGTGCAATTAGTAAGGATGTTCTCACACATTATCTCAAATTTAGAAATTTTGTTATTTCATTTACTTCTCTAAAATATAATGAGCCTATGGAAGAATATGGATGTGTGATATACTATGGATAAGTCCTTCATTTAATGAGTGGATGGATAATACCCACTTCCATGAGGAACTACATTAGAGTTTCTAATATTTTAGATTCTAATAATAAATAAATCCATTTCATAAGTGCGTTTTCCATGATTAGTGGGTCATATCTTCATATTCCACACACATAAAGATTAGTTCAAAACTTAGTGCATTTACCCAGAGCTCATGTGGGCATCATGCGCATGACATTCCATTATCATGACTAGGTTATGCATGTTACATGATTCCTTTATACATGATTCCAACCTCAATACACATCCTCCATTCCAAAATTACTATTGGTTAATTTTTTTTATAATTAAAATATATCACATAGAATAATCCTGAGTGTAATTCTCTATTAAATAAATCCACGGAATGACTTCCTAATAATATATTTTCCTCATTTATTATGCAGATGTTTAGTGTCTTAACATCTTCATCCAACTATTAATGAAGATACATTAAATTTTTTAACAATGTTCTTTACTCAAACATCATAATGTTAGTATTCTAGATCGACATATCTTCATCCCTTATTTATCACATAGATGGTTCCCTCATATCTCTATAAAGCAATTAAGGATGTAATATTCATATTGTAAACAAAAAATATTTCTTTAATCATCATTAGAAAATATTCTATTCATTAAGGATACTATAAAAATTATCTTTTAAAACCATGAACCTTCTTTAGTATATATATATTTTTTAATTTTTTTATAGAAGATGTGTGATTTACTCAATTTTATGTGAATCCCTGGTTGGGAGTGGGCCTGGATGGGTCTCAGGAAAGTCATGTAATCCTATAGTTGGAAAACCAAAAGTTATAGCAAGTAATGACATATTGTTATGTATCATGTTGTGAAGGGGATGGATAGAGGGGTGGATAAACATTACTAAAAAGTTTATGGAGTGACCTATTATGTCACCCTTTAACACTTTCCAGTTTTATTTTATTATTTTAAGCATTTTTCTATCTTGGATGTGTATTAAAACTTAAGGGGGTGGGGAGATTCTATTGGCTGTAGCACGCGACAAGGGCTTTCATTCCCCATATCAAAAGGGATTTCTTACTTGTTCTCTAGTGGAATCTCATTTTTAATATTATGATTAAATC
This sequence comes from Viscum album, assembly GCA_963277665.1. Taxonomy (NCBI): domain Eukaryota; kingdom Viridiplantae; phylum Streptophyta; class Magnoliopsida; order Santalales; family Viscaceae; genus Viscum; species Viscum album. Next base: position 656,420,208 of record OY728123.1, read on the forward strand.
CCAATGGTTTGTCTATCAGTCTTCCTCCTTATTTTCTTTATTTCTTATATGTAAATGTAGTTTTTTTTCTATTTTTCCTTAAAATGACCTATGTCATGTGTATTCATCTACTTTATTGATTTCTAATGGATTATCCCAAATCAAAATATAATATTGGACATATGAGAGTCTGTGAGTATGATTTATGTGGTCATATAAAAAAAATACATTGTATCACTTAAATTTATAGTGATTCATTTTCTAGTTGTGGTGAAATTTTTGTGAATTTCCCCATCACCAATTGATTTTTTTAAGAGTAGTTACACCCTATATTATATATTCTAATTATATTTCCTTAAAACTATTAGATGGAAATCACTAGGGAGATGTCACAGATGTATAATTATCATAAGTTTGGCTCAAATAAATTGTTCTATCTTTAAGAAATGGAAATAGGGCATTATGTAAATACTAGTGGATTCATATTGTCAAAAGAGTAACACATTTTAACTGTATTAAAATTTTAATTATAATATTAATTGATGATTGTGAAATGGTACTTATTAATTATCAATAATTGAAAAGTGGATTTACCATGTAATTGGACCCAATGGACTAGTGAATGGTTTTAATTATTTAAATTAACGATTTGTAAATTGGGTGAAATTGTAAAGTGAACTATGCTAAATTTTTAAAGTCAAGAGGACGAATTTTAGTGAATGGTAAATAAGAAAATGGTATTTTTTATTATAGTTTCAAAATTGGTTCCTTATAAATAAGAATTGAATATGGTTATTTGAAATAAACTTTGAGTTGGTTTTGGGTAATTAATTTGGAAATGTTTTTGTGATGAAAGAATTGAATATTCCCTTATAAGTAGTTTTTTTAATTTTATTTCTATGAAAATGATTTTTTGTTTACATTCTATTTTAAATGTACATGATTTTTTTTTTCATTTGATGGTTAAACCTAGGGTGACCTTGACCCTTGGGTGGGTAATTTGATATATTGTTAAACTCAATATAAAAATGACCCCTAGGTGGACTCTGGGATATATGGTTAAACCTAGGGTAAACCTAGTCTGTGGATTGAAACAAGAATTAATGGATAAAATCAACGAGATCACACCCCATGGGTGGGCTATGGTTAGGCTGTGAGGATGGGTATATTTCCCCCAGATGATAGTTATTGGCTATGGATGGGTATATTAACCCTAGTCTGTGTTGGGATTGAACAATTATTAAGACGTTATTAAAGATACCCACATATTTGATGAATAAGTTATGTACCATTTCTAGGGTGAATAAATCAAATAGATTCTGCGTTCGGTTTGTGGATTTAGTCATAAATTTTTGAATTCTTAATTACTATATTGTGTACATAGGCATGAACTCTTTACAAAAAGAATATTTTAGGGATGTTTTTGATGGTGGCTTGCTGAGTTGTACTCACACCTTCGTCTGGTAGCCATGACAGTAATGGTACTAGAGTAGATGCTACATTTTTTCATGTTTCGATTTGTTCAAGGCTGGTGAATGGTAATTGGGATGCTAGGATAGAGCATAGAATCAAGTAATAGGTCAATACTTGAAACCATGTTTGGGGTTTTCATGGTTTTGTTATTTTGGGAATTTTTTGTATGAGCACATAGATTATACTATATACAATTCTTTCATTATGGAAAGTCTTGCTTTGGGATATTATTGACACTTTTCTTCTAGTATTTTTACCTTTTTATCTAGTTTATTCAAAGGAATTATATTATTTCCACTTTTCATATACTCTAATATATGGGTATAGTCTCCCCACTTTACCACCATTAAACCGCACTGCTAGTTGGCCACCTCTAGAATACATGTAGTTGTACCTGAGGTACTGCATCATTCTACTGGTCTGAGAACCATTTCATATTCTGGAGTGGAAGGATGTAGAATGTGGTATCAAATTAATTTTCTTTTGTATTACTATTAGGTATTAGTTCTCAAGAGAGTAGGAAACAATATTGGCATTTTATGGAACTTGTTCCTGGTACTCTACACCCCATTTATTCTAGAATCTCGTGTCACCAAGGATGAGATTGTTGTTCTTGTTTTTTGTTTTTACATTTTTTCTCATTCTACCGCGAGTGATGCCTTTAGTTACGAGGTCATTAATTTATGGTATTTAACCTGTTAAAGTAGTATGATAAGACAATTTGTTTTCATACGTAATATAAAAAAGATAGGTTACATGTGCATGATTTCCTATGATTTTTTTCCAAGACTACGACTTGGGTTAGTGATTTAAAGTGTTATCACCCATTTATAAAATGATTTCATATCAGTTTATGGAAGAATTATACTAAAAAAAACCATTAAAAATATTAAATACATAATATGATACTATTTTGGATTGATTACCATGAGTTCCAAATAAATAAATTCCCAATTACAAATTAAAGAGTGTTTTACACAATAAATTACAATTGAAATATCATTTAACAAGGCCTCCTCTATGAAAACTTCTAGTTAAGTAAATGGATAAATGTAAATTACAAGATGAATTGTTTTGGGTTTTACTAAGTGTCAACAAAATAAAATTCCAAGTATAAATTATAAATACTTTTTATCTATAACTTGTACTAAAAATTTCATGTAATTTCACTTTTATTTTAGTAATATTGGTTTAATAAAAATGGAAATGTGTGAATTTTTTTGAACCATATATATGTTTATGAGATAAACCTAGTATATGTTTGGTGGTTGACTATGTGCATGTTTTTTTTGGGGTTACGAGAGTGCCAATGTTACTTGACATCCCTATAACCTTGAGACCATTATGCTGATGGGTGTTTAAGATAATAAAATTTCTTACCTGTTGTAGATTTGGTTGGAGTTAGGACCATTTTTTGTGATGTGGTTTGGATATTTGTGTGGATTAATTGCTTTTGATTTACCTATGATTGGGTTGGTTTTAACCGAACCATATCTATAAGTAAGAACCTGTGGGTGTATTTGGTAGGTTTGGTGTTTAGTGACCTTGGAATGGGGGTGAATTTTATCCCAGGATTTGTGAACCTAGTAATACAAGACATGTGGGATAAGGGGGAAATCCAAGTGACCTTATTTTAAATGAATCCATTTTTTAGAGTTTGTACCATGTGACCTTCAAGGGTGAATTGCGAGTGGTGTTAGCTAAGTCTCTAGGTGCCTATAGGCATGTTAGGTAGGGGTAGATGATACATATTATGAAATAAATATAAATGGGTATTACTATTTAAGGGTTATAGATGCATTATATATGTTTCTAAATTCTAGGATAGGTAGTTGAGTGTTGGAGAGTTTTTGGAGACTATTTTCTAGAGGGGCATTGTGATGACCCGCTAATTCTTAGTGGATTGAGAGTACATTGAGTAATTACATGGACTTAAGATACATCCCCAATATGATAAAGGCTGAAGTTAAATGCCAAAGGGTTTCAAATACATGTGGGGGATGGTTTAACCTTTAAGAAATAGACCACTAACCAAAAAAACTATAACAAAAAATCTCACTATATGTTGTATGAATAAATTCAAGAAAACTCAACTTCATTATTCAAATAAAACCACAAAAATATGTGAAACAATAGACGACCACACAAGTATCAAGTAAACAAAAATATGAAAAATAAGTACACCATGAATAATATAAGACTCCATTATCCCCTAGCTCTATGCTATAGGATCCCCAAATTGCCCACATATCATGATGTGGTAATAAAAACATACGATATGTTACCTTTCCCCAGTCTCGAAAGATAGAATCTACAAATACACCAAAGTGCCAAAGATGGGGTGAGTATAAAACATAGTAGATTTTCCCCATGGACTTCCCTACTCATTCCAAAAAGATAGAAGAGTTAACAACATTTATATAAAATAGCTTATATAAAACAATTTCTCAACACAATGTATAAATAAATATAAACATATTTACAAAACCATTTTCACCCAAAATAATACTAGTGAAATTGAAACAAATTTTAAAGAAAGTTATTTTTATAGAAAAATAATAAACAAACCTTTAAAAACATTTATCAATATTTATTTATCATACCAAAACCATTTTACACATCCACACAACCAACCATGAATTATTCACTGTGATAGTTCCATACTCATGAGTAGTTTCTCATTGATCTACCAAGTAATCACAATGTAAATATTTCCCATGTTCTATTTTACATTTGGAAGTATGCATAAGGTCATATTTCAACCAAGCCCCAGAAATTCAATTTGAAGTCAGACACCGATATTCCCAAGGATCATGTCAAAACACCTTTCCAATAAAACCCCCTTTTTATTAAATACCACTTTTCTCTAAAACAAATTTTGAAGCCAAACCATTTCAACAAAATGCCCTTTATTACTAAAAATCCCATTCCCAACAACCCATTTCGAAACTATAGGAAGTCAATAATTTAAAATCACCATTTTAAGTATAATAACCAAAAACAATTTTCAAAACAATTCATATAAATTGCACAATATCGCAGAAAAGATAAATCATCACTAAAAAGGATTTATTGAATGAATTGAAAAAATATTTAGCAATAATTTTATGAAAATTTAATATATATGAAACTAATAAGATCAATTATATAAAGAGTTGATGAGATTGAATCCACCAACCTTGATGTTTTGATGAAAACCAACAACAAACAAAGAACGCTCTAGCAACTGGGTTGGTTCTCCACAAAAATGACCTAAGATCCTTTATACTATAAAAAAAGACCAAATATCATCATATTTGGTATACAACATATTAGATATACCCATAACAGGTATAGATATGATAAATAAAGATAAGGGTAGAATTAGATCTAATTTGATCTAATGAAATCTGACGATAATAAAAAAAACATCACTTACTGTGAGAATCAGGCATGAAAACACCATGGGAGGGCACCAGAATGGTTCCTCCAGGCTTGGGAGAGGTTCTCAAACCGTAAATGGAGATAAAATGGAATTACATCCATTTAGGAGAAAAAGGACCAAGTGCGATAAAAAAAATTAGGATCCTAAAAAATAGGATCTTACTTTTTATCTATTCATGGTCCATCTGCACGGTTAGAAAGACCATGCACTAACGGTGCATTAGCTACTACTTTAAGGGGGAAATTTTCATGTAATCCTCAAATGGTATCTCTAATAATGAGCACACCATGCCAAATCCACTATCCACAACATTAATCTTTGCATGGTTTATACTAGTCTTACCGCATGGTTTGGAAAACCTGTGTGTAGCCCATGCACATCTCCCATAGCCGAAAAAACTTGTTTAAAGTTCACCCAACTCTCCCATAGTTCACCCTTGGACTTTATAACCATATAAAGAATCATGTAAGGGTTACATTATAGAAACTGAGGGTACTAAATTCTCCCAACCATTGGACTCTCCATCTTTGGAAAGTTGAAAACCCTCACCACCCAGAATGATTTCCAGCCATTGCTCTTTCATTTCCTTCTCACATTCCCAAGTCTCATTATAAATATGAAAATGCTACCAAGAAACCCGCACTAGACCGATTCTATTTCCATGTAATACATTCTCTTTCATATCCCCAATCCACATTGGGATTTGTACCAATGATGAATGCGACTCTAGGTCAACATGATCCCATCTGATCACTAGGTTAGGATCAGGATTATACATTTTCAACTGAGATTTGTGGAACAAATTATGCACTGAACTGAACTATGGTGGGGATGATAGCCAATAAGACACCTCTTTAAATAATTCCAGTATCTCTAAATGTCCTATTTATCGAGGATATACCTTTCCCGGCTTCCAAAAATGTCGATTTCCAATCCTTGGTGAAATCCTTAAGAACAAATGATCACTCCCTCAAATGACAACAGTCTCCGATGATGATCAGCATATGATTTCTGACGACTCTAAATGGTCTCCATTCTGTTTCTGATCAACTAAATCTTCTTCATTTGTTTTTACCAAGTCTTAGCCCACATAAACATGTTTCACCTATGTCCACCCAAAAAAGTGGAGAATAATAAGGACTTCCATTCATCGCTTCAGAAGGATCCATATGTATTGAGGCCGAATAGATATTTTTAAAAGAGAACTCCACTATGGGTATATGCTCCTACCATTTTCCACAAAAGTCCATTACCCAATGTAGTAGAATGTCTTTCAATGTATGTATCATTATTGTGTACTTCCCATTTGTCTGGGGATGATACGCTATACCTATAGTCAACAGAGTCCCATGGGATTTCCTTAATGATTTCCAAAAAATGGGACATGAACCTCAGATCTCTGTCTAACACAATCAAAACTCGTAATCCATGTCTCTTTACCACTTAATGGATATATAATTTAGAAAGATCCTCCACCATACGTGTTTCACAAATTGGAATCAAATGAGACAACTTTGTGAGTTGATCCACTATCACCCATATGGAATGGTGTTTCCAAACCATTCTTGGAAGACCTACAAAAAGTCCATCGCCATCTACTCCCATTTCTAGGTTGGGATATGTAAAGATTGAAACATACCCACTAGTCACTCATGCTCTATCTTAATTTTTTTTTGAAAAATTAAACACTTTGAACCGAACTCATCCACTATACATTTCATGCCACTCCACCAAAACCGTGGATTTAGAGTCTTATACATCATATGTATACCCAGATGTACAACCTATCTCAAATGGCAGTAAGCATGAATAAGTTGTTCCAGACAATCCATAGGTACAACCGTCTGATCTTTGAACCACATGAATGAACTCCCATACAGTTTCCAGCCATCAATGGTTTCCCCACCATTGATTTTTGAACTGATATGAATGTTTTTGATATCATAATTTTGTGCATCCTCAACCATCTTTACCATACTAGGAACCTCAGAAAGTGAAAAGAAAACAACAAAATCACCTCGGTCTTCACAATCTATATGCTTGTCGGCTAGGACAGACATCAAATTCCATTCATCTGATGCTTCTTTTTCCAACTGATCATATGAAATTATTCTCAATGGTTCTACCATCGAATTCCCTTTTCTCAATGTATAAATAAAGTCAAGGTCGAACATTCGGAGATACTCCATTCATATCCTTATACATGGATTTAAATCCCCATATGAGAAAATGTGTTACATGATTTTATGATCTGTAAACACACAGAATGTCTCACCAAAGAGAAAATGTCTTCAAGTCTTCAAAGCATGAACGACTGAAGATAACTCCAAGTCATGTGTTGGGTAGTTCATCTCATGAAATATCTACTGCCTTGATCCATAAGCAAACACTTGGTCTCCTTTAATGAGAACACGTCCCAACCACGACCCCGAATCATCACAATACACCACATATCACTATCCTAATTTTGAAAAAATAAAGATAGGTGCTGATGTAAGACGAATATTAATCTCTTAGATAGAATTATACAATTTTTTAATCCCTTTTAAAATATTATTCGTCTTTATCAAGGCTATCATTGGTGAAGCTAGCCGTGAAAACTCACACATAAAGCACCAGTAATAACAAGTTAGACTATGAAAACATAATATCTCATATACATTATTCGATGGTTTCCATGAGATAACTACTTATATCATTTTAGGATCCACTAAAACACCTTTTTGAAAATTCAAAAGTCCAAGAAACCGTATCTCTTATATCCAAAAATCACACGTGGAGAATTCTGTATGTAAAAGATGATCTCTAAATATTTCCAACACTATTTCCATGTGTTGTTCATGTGTGTCCCTTGTCTTTGAATACACCAAGATATCTTCTAAAAACACCACAAAAAAGAGTATAGATATCACCGAAATATCTGATTCATAAAATCCATGAAGTCCTCTATTGAATTCGTTTGAACAAAAGTCATGACTACATATTCATAGTGGCTATATCTTCTTTGGAAGGCAGTTTTCAGAATATCTTCCTTCTGAACCCGCAATTGGTGATATCTTGACTGCAAGTCAATTTTAGAGAACCATTGGGATTTCTTAAATTGATCAAAAATATATTCAATGTATATAAGTGGATAACTATTCTTTAACATAACTTGGTTTTGTTTAAGACATTCGATACACAACTGAAGAGTTACACCTGGTTTCTTCACAAACAAGACTGGTGCTTCCCACAGAGATGTGCTCAGTCTAATGAAACACTTACTTTATAGATCCTCCAAATACAATTTCAATTACCTTAACATTGTTTTTTCAATCCTATAAGACAGAAGGGAAATAGTACTTGTCCTTGATAAGAGATAAATCATAAATTCTACATACCTTAGAGGTGGTAACCCTGAGAAGTTTCTGAGAGATACATCTAGATATTGATCCACAACCACTGGAGAACTATTTTCATTGGTCTCCTCCATTTATGTCAAATATAATATTTCCAACTGGTAATATATCATCCGCACATCTGGTTCTAGAAATCTCAATGCACGTTTCTTTACAAGCCACTCTCCTCTGAAAATATTCTCGTTGCCATCCTGAGTTGTGAAACTCATTATCCTTATGTGACAGTCTATGTGAGGATTAAAAGTTTTCAACCAATCCATACTCAGGAATACATCATAGACATACATATAACACAATGAGAAGACCCACATTATCTCAAGTCAATCAACAGTTTTAGAAGAATCAATACACACAAAGGCTCAACATTCTCTTTCACCGAGAGATGTTTTCAGTTTTAACATAGACGACATCATTTAATGTTTTAAACATAGTAAGTAAAAAAACAATAAGTAATGAAGGATTATGATTCACCACTATCAAACAAAATATTCAAAAATATAGAATTAAATATAATCATACCTCTGACTATTGATGGTCCCACCTAATCATCGAAAATCATCTGCTCAACTCCATACAATTAGTTCTTCGCTACACTCATCTCTTTGTTCCCTTGTTAAGGAGTCATGGTATTCTGAGAATCACCATGGATAGATATTATCTATATGCATGTCTAATTATTATCTCTTCACCATATCGAAAAATATGGTTCTTGCAATACCTAAGAAGTTTCTCGAGCACCCGACCTTAGAGATCTACGAAAAAAGCACTTAAGGTGTCCCATTTTGTTGCAATTATTGCTGGATCATGGAGGTGTTGTACACTACATCTTCATGTGGCCATAGGAACCATATTGGTAGCTTCTTTCTTGGATCATTGGTCATGGATGAAGATTTACTAATCCATGTATGTGATTCTGATTCCTGTTCACACCCAAGAAATAAGCATCCCTTTTAATCTTACTCCCATCATTAGAGTTTCCACCATTTACTATAGGGATCATCATACTTTCTCCTCCCATAGCTTCTAAGATGTCCAGCATATCCACCCACACTCTGTTCACCATCTCTGTATAATCCATAAAAAACACTACAATCTTCGATCAAATTTCCTACCTTATCCCTGATTCGAGGAAGCATTCCTTCAAGGATACACTTGCCACACCTTTTTGTGCAAAGTAGACTAAATTCATGTATTTACCCAGATATTCCATGATAGAGAGATTATACTACTTCAAGATAAATAATTATGTATTCTTATGTTTATTGAATGTATGAGGATAGAATTTTTGGTTAAACAATTCCTCAAAATCTACCAAACTAAGATCGTGATCTAGTTTATCCTGCACCACCGAATCCCACCACTGGAATGAGATTGACTTTTAGCTCTGATGGTGTGTAGATGAAATTGAAGAAACAATTCATCTTGTTAAGCTACACTTCAACCTTTTCAGGTTTAGAATCTCCTCAGAAGATGGGTGTATTCTTCTTAATGAAATGAATGGAATGAACCACATTTCTTGGATCATCCCTCATGTTCCCCAAATCCACAACTTCAAACACTTGTACGATACTTTGAACCATATCTTGGTTCACCTTTGGTCAAGGTGCAACCACTTTCTTTGCATCTTGTTCCGTTTGGGTTTTATAGTGCCTACCAGCTGCCATTTTCTAAACAGACAACAAACACGGTAAGTCTCACTCCCTAGAAACAAATACATTAGAATTAAAAATTCTATCACATAAACTATCACAACATTGTTTTCCAAAACAAGCTTTTTCATGTTCACCCATTTTTGAAAAATGGTTATTTCTTTTGAAAATCAAACCATTTTTAAAATACACCAAGTTTCCTGTTTTCAAAATCATTAATTTGATAACAAATTCAAAATTTTAAAAATAACTACACCTTTGAAAAAAATCATAAATCATTACTTAAAATGAAATATGAAATCCTAGTAGGGATTTCATTCATATATAAAGCATTTAATTCTCGTCTCATTAGCTAAACCCATGACAATGAGATTTCAAGATCCTTTAAGTGTCTCTAAAACACTTTTGTACCCAACTCTACGGTAACATGAAGTTCAACATAAACGCGTTAGATATGTCCTTTTATTCTATAAATTTCAAGTTCCAAAAATATTAATACTTTATAAAATTCCAACCTAAGGAATAGAGACGAATGAATTCAGCTTCATGACCATGTAACTGAAGACTACATGTTAGGAAAGGACCAAACAAGCAGATACCAGTTGTGAAGACCTGCTAATTCACATTGGCATGAGAGTACAATGGGTCAATACTTGGTGTTTTGAAACATCCCCAAGATGCTAAATGCTAAAAATAAATGAAAAAGGGTATAAAATACAAGTTGGGGATGACTTTAGCTTTAAAAAAAATAAACTACTAACCAAACTAATCAAATCCAAATATTTCACTATATGAGGCATGAATAAAAGAAAGATAACTGAAATACATTATTCATGTGAAACCACTCCAAATTGTGCAACACCCAAAGTCCAAAAAAATAATAAGTAAATAGTGGAAGGATAAATAAAAACTCCAAGAATACCAGAAGAGTCCATTATCCCCTAGATCCATTCCTTATGATCACCATACATCCCACGTATCATGATGTGGTACTAAATAGACGTGATATGTTACCTTTTCCCCTATCCTGAAAGACATCATCTACAAAAGAACCAATGTTCCAAATCAGGGGTGAATATAAACTTTATGAGATTTTCCTCAATGACATACCTACTCAATCCACTACTATGGATGAGGTAGAAACATTTATATAAAATAGTTTATATAAACAAATTTCTAAACACAACTTACAACTAAATATAAAGATATTTCCAAAACCATTTGCAACCAAAAGAATAAAAGTGAAATTGAAACAAATTTTACAACAAGTTATTTTTCCATAAAAATAATAAAAAAATCATTAAAACCATTTCTCAATATTCTTTTTACATACCCAAACCATTCCACAGATCCACACAACCAACCAAGCATTATTACCTATGACAATTCCATACTTATTAGTGGTTTCTTGTTGATATACTTAGTCATCAATATGTAATTATATCCAATGTTTCATTTGACATTTGGTATTGATCACAAGGTCATATTTCAACAAATACCCATAAATTAAATATTAATTCATACACCAATATTCCACAGGATCAAGCCAAAACACCTTCTATATAAAACCCCATTTTTATTGAAAACCAGTTTTCCATCAAAATCATTTTGAAGCCAAACCATTTAAATAAAAAACTATTTGTTACTGGATACCACATTCCATAAAACCATCTTGAAACTAAAAAAAATCCACAATTTAAATCACTATTTTAAATCCATGAACCTAAAACAATTTTCAAAACAATTCACCAAAATCACACTATATCATAAAAAGGAATAATCATTGCTCAATAATATTTATTCCCTGAATTGAACCTAGATTTATCAATAATTTTATTTCAAATTAATAAATTTTATACTAATCCAATCAATTCTTGCAAATAGAGATGAGATTGAAGCCACGTACCGTAAAGGTTCTGATGAAAATCGTCAATAGACGAAGAACGCTCTAGAAATCAGGTTGTTTCTCCAAAAAACGTCCTTAGATCCCTTCTCATATCACATAAAGTAAAAATCTCATCATATTTGGAATCCACCATTATAGATCTACCCATAAAAGGCATAGATCCAAGAAATAAAGGGAAAATAAAAATTAGATCTAAGTAGATATAACAAAATGTGATGAGAACCAAGAAGAACGTCAACTACCTTGAGAATCAGGATTGAAAATTTCATGTCAGGGATGCAGATCGGTTCTTCCATGATTGGGAGAGTTTCCCCAACATTCAATGGAGGGAAATAACCATTTAGGGATGTTTAAGATAAAAAAACGAGCATGTGGGAGAAAAAAAGAGTAAGATCCTAAAAAATAGTATCTTACTTTTTCTCTATGCATGGTTAGTCTGGATGGTTAGAAAAACCATGTGATATCTACTTATTTATATGGGAAATTTGAACGATCTCCTCACACGATCTCTCAAACTGTGCGCACACCAATCTAATGCTACTTTCTACAATCTTCTATTTCGTAAGGTTTATACTAGGGTTACCGCACGGTATAGACAAACCATGTGCGACCAATGAAATCTCCTTTAAAACCAAAAAATTGTTTAAAGTTCACCCAACTCTTTCATACGTCACCCTTAAACTTTATAAACATAAAAGCACCAAGTAAGGGTTACATACAAGACTCTGAGGGTATTACATGCATGCTAGATTGGATTCCTAGTATTAATAATTTCACTAATGTGTGTTCCAGTAGGCTGGTTGACAAGTATCATCGGTGGAAGGCCTAAAAACATCACAAAATGTCTAAATTAAAAATATAAACTGAATATGGGAGGTCCATATGGGTGGGTGGTATTAGAGTTTGGAATGTATTTTGGATGAAATTATATGTGGTGTAGATCTTGTGGCTATAAGGTGTTTTGGTTGGGTGATTCTTGTGGATAAGAATACCCTTAAAAGGGTATATTTTAATTCTTAAAAAAATAATGGATCTACAATGACACAAATCATCTTGGGTTTTTATTTGTCTATTGTGCATACAACTTTTAAGGGAATGACTAGTTAGGTTCATGACCCTAACAACATAGAATGTGCTATTATGAGTGTGATGTGGATGTAAATGAATCCCAATTAATCTTTAGAATGATTATATGGTTTTGAGTAGTCAGGTGAATTGATTTAATTTGATGATATTTATTTAATTATTATAAGTACAAAAATAATTATAATTTTTTGATAATACCATACTGTGGAAGAATGGATGGTGGTGTATTTATTTGTCCCAGTCTGGTGAGACATGAATCACTGTAATTTTTATCCAGTCTTGAAGATCCAATTTCACATGTGTGTGAAATTATTTAACTTTTATGGGGTATTAGATGCAAACACACATTGGAAGGTGTGTTGTGTTGCTTGGATTTTGGGTTGATAGGTGTGGGAGTGTACTCAAAAATCCTTGAGTGAAAAGAATATGTGTGTTTTAGCTGAGGTTTGGGTTGGAATTTATGAATGGGTTTTAGGCGTTGTGACATAAATACTTTAGGTTATAGTTGTTGTAATTATGTAGTTAGAAATGACTGCATAATGATTTAGTGAAATGGAGTGGATGTATTAGGGTTAAACCATGATGGAATCATTAAGGGATAGAGACCTAGATATTGTAGCATGGCTTGGGATGAACAATATGCATGGGGTTTTTATAAGACCCATTTGGGTTATCACTCTAGGAATGATAATGGATGATCCATATGGTTTAGAGAAATCCATAAATAAATTTTTATTAGTGTTTTTCGAGGAAGAAAATTGTGTAATATTTGTGTGATATGGAGGTTGTATGTTGGTCATGAATATGTGACCCCATCATTAGAGGGATTGATGAAGTGTGAAGCCTGGTGTTCGGAAGTATAATCCAGTTAATACATTTGGTAATAGATGAAGGATGGACCATGAGGTTTGGAGTTTTTGTTTAATTTTTTGGTGATGATGGTAATCCTATGTTTGGGAGTATCATATTAGTTGTTAACACAAAGATCCATGTGTGTTATAATTATTGATGGGTGTTCAAGGTTACTAAACAATAACAGTGTGTAAATGAATATGTGTTATCTAGAACGTTGGGAATATTTATCATGTGACACTCATCTTGTATCATTTTTGGTAAAAATAGGAAGTCATACACAGATTACAAAAACCAGGATGCGGTTATAGTTTTGCAACACATATATTGATGTAAGATGACGAGTTAGGCATAGAAGGTGGATGTCACCAAACTACAAGCGTCAGATGGTGAAATTCAATTGGATTTGGTGTCACTAGTTTTTGATAGTTGATATGTGTAGGTTGGACCACTTGGACTTGGGCATTCGGGCTATATAATGGGCCCCCCCTCTACCCAGAAAAAAATCGGTATTTTCTTTAATAATAAAATGTGGCTTCGACCCCAACCATTTTAAAAAAAGTAAGACCTAATGTAAATATCTCTAAGTAGGTTGGTATGTAGTCGATTATGTGAGACTTCAGTGCCTTGGGGAAAACTATCAATACAAATAATAGGGAAAATAATGTTAATAAAAATAGTTTCAATACTAAGTCTATCGATCTTGATTATAAAAACAAATGTGTAGTGGACTGATGTGGATTATTAGTGTCAACAAGTGAGGTGTGGTTTGATTTTTTTAGAATTCATGAATGCATCCAGGAGTGGGGAATCATAGTGGATTAATTTATAGTAATTAGTTTCATAGTGTATGTGTATTTAAGGTGTTTAGTAGAAGAGCTGGTTTGGGTGCTATATTGGCATTACCAAAATATTAAAAGTGGAATAATTGGTATATTTATCATACTTGGTGACTGGACAGTCCGAGCCAACATTTCAGATCAAGGAGGGATTGCTAAGAGAATACGTACTAGGTTCAAGTGGTTTTTGGTATAACCATATGGATTTAGTGGAGATTTAATATTTTTGGTCTACGGCTAGGGAGAAAAGTTGAGTGGGTGTAGTCTCATTTTGGAGACTTTAGAGAGTGTTCAGTTTGTACGAAATGGTTAGTGACAATGAGTGTAGATCATTGCATGATGTAAAGGGTGAAAACCTATTTTGTGATGTAGTGTGAGGGGAGAACCATTTTTTTTCTTAATTCATGAGTTTAAACCCCATTTCATCGTATGGATCAGTGGTAATTCTATGGTCATACAAGATAAAGTACTATTTATATAATCAATTCTTAATAGAAAAAAGTTGTTGGTGTCTTGGATGATGAGTAGGAGTTGGACTTGGCATGTGGGTAATTGGTGAGATGTTGAGGTTTATGATGGAATGTTCCTTAGGGACCATATCATTAGTTTGGTTGGTCAGAATTAAAATGATCATTATGATTAGGAAATTCCTTCAATTAATGTGATGTTTCTTTGTTAGATTTATCAAGGTAGAGATGCATGAATGAGATATGTGAATATGGGATTAGTTGTTGGTTTTTAGGCCAGTGAGTCTCAATGTTATTTGGGAGGAGAAAGTTATAGATAAACTACATTATGGGGGGGGGGGAGGGTGTAAATCCCTAAACCTTATCTAATGTATGTTTTTTATTTTTGTAGAACAAGTGTTCTTTACCCTATTTTATGTTTTTCAAGTGTAGGAAGTGGCCCAATATTTTTCTCGGGGAAGTTGGACTAGACTACAGTTGGAAAACTAAAATATGTTTCCTATCATTTCATGATATCATGTGTCACATTGTGAAAGGAATGTATAGAGGGCTTGAGATGCATCACCTGAAAGGTAACGATGTGACCAATTGTGGACGCCATGACACTAACCCAATGATTTTTTATGTTTTTATGTCTTTTTTTTTGACTTAGAGGTGTTTTAAATAGGGTGTTCCGTTGTTGTAGCATGTGACGGGGGATTAAATTGATACCTTTAAAAGGGATTTCCTACCAGTTCTCTAGTAGAATCACATTATTGCAGTAAAAATAAATAAAAATAGTAAGTCCATTAGTCTACCTGATTATTTTTTGTTTGTTTTTTTGTCTTGTGATTTCATTCTATTAACTAAAATAACATATTTCTAGGGTATTCGTATTCATTTTATTTTTTATCTATTTTCCTAAATCAAAGACCAATATTAGATTTAAGGATGTCCCTGATTACGAGGCTGGTGATTCGTTAAATTTAACCCATATCCTCTCATAAATTTCTAGTGTTGTACACTATGGCAGTGTTGGCTATATGTTGCACTGACCTTGGGCAATTAAATGGTTTATGTATAGTTACAACAATTATAACCCCTTCACCCAGTAGTACCACTATTTGGATAATAATGAAATAAGAAGGATAATATCACAAAATTCTAGCATCCAATAGTTCCTTTGTTGGAATCAAGAATTGAGGGAAACTAAAATCTTACATATGGGAGGTATTACCCTCTAATAATACAAGATCAAAAAATAGGATAAACAGTCACTAAGAAATACCAACATATAATATGAAATTAAACCCAACAATATCCGTCAATGAAAGAATAATGTCAATAGATAAAAATGAAAGTCTCCAAGTAAATACCAAATAGTCAAGTCCTATAATAGCAACACAATAATACTTCCAAAAAACCCAATCTATAAACTTTCAGCATTCACAATGAATTCCTCTTGGAAACATAAAAATACTTTTTATATATAGGGTTTGTTTACCAACATTCTTCAAAGGACCTAACCAAATGTTTTTATGCGTTCATGCAAAAAGATCATACTAATGAACCAGGGATAAAACATCAGATCCAAAAACACTTAAACAAGTCAACTAACCAATCCCATCCTCACTAAGGCTAAATAACCACATAATGAATCCATGTATAATAACATAGTAATAATAATATCAATTAAAAGTTTACCCGACACTAATTTCACATAAGTTCTCCACTCCCACACCTCAATGATGTAAATCTTGATTCTCCCATCTCCTCCATATAGTAACTTGGCCTGAAGACAAGATATAATATTCAAAGAATAACCATGGTGAAAACCATGACATTTGAAATTAATTTTAAAGGGAATTATCACACAGGACATTTTATCCTAGGGTAATCAATTCTTTAGCATAATATAACTGATTATCCAATTCCATTTAAGGTGATATCAAATAAAAAACCAATAAGGGTTCCATAGTAGCAAAAACTAAAGTGAAAACAATTCCCCAATGATAATGATTTTTACTAAGTCATCAAGCCCCTATAAACTCAATATAAATTAATATAGAAATTTTAAAACTTTTGGTTTCATTCCCCTTTCCCTTCAAGTTCAATGAAACCAATTAATTATCTACATTATTCTAGTGAGTAATATATTTCCAAAAGTAATAAGTGAATAAACACTCCCTCATGATACAACTATATGAAAAATAATGGATACCCTACACTAAATGTAGCTTTCCAAACCACTTCCCATGGTTAGAATAATAAGAATATCACCACTAATCACCTTGATCAAGGATAATGTAATGATCACCCTAAAAACACCCCACAACATATTATTACCAAAATATCACCCAATCCAATGGATTTATTGATTCCATACTTCTATAGACAAGTAATACATATAAATTAATGTAATGTGATGAAGAAAACACACCTAAAACCACCATAGATCGATATTACAATACTGAGTTTGAAAGAAAATTGTTTAGGTCCAAAAGACCTCCATAAGATACACTTGGATAAACTAAAAATAAGACTAAATTAGGATATATCATTAGGTCTATGGGGATTTTCGTTTTTATAGGTAGTCCATAGAACATAAGTCGACAACTAAGACTACTTCACCATGATGAATAATTTCTGAAAAAGAGAAAACTATGACACAAAAGGGAAGGACTATTCCACATCGAGGCTAGTGAATACCACACCTCAATACTGAAGATTCAATAAAACTAGATAATGAATAATAACTCTATGGGAAGTACCACACCATAAAACAAATTTTCCAATAAGAAGTTATTCCATATCCCTACTCCATGAGGCAGTTGTTCCAAAGAACAGAAAACCACTAAAAATCACACATGGGACTCGACACATCAACCAATATCCAAACAACATCCATGCCAAAAAGGTAAAGGAACTAAAACATTCCACTGTGAGACACTACATATTATTCATTCCCTATTTGCTATAGCTCGAACCCTTAAGGTGTAGTCCATTTCTCCATGTTGTAGAAACATAATGAGCTATAATATCAACTCCATTTCCTCCTTTTACCCTCCAAACTCCTCAGGACCTCCCACAAACACATAAACCACTAGAAATATCATAATTTAATAGTTAATAAAGCCCATAACATTAAATTAGATACTTTTAAAACTCAAATATCTCTATAGAATCAATATAAAATCTTAGAAAGGAAAAAATAAAATGGTTTGAGTAATCATTCCATGAGATACCACCCATGGATCTCATTATAACTAAATACCACAACCAACCAGACACACCAAACCCAACCAAACTATTTCACCAAACATCCCTCATAATCACTTGACCACACTATTTTATAGTCTAAAAGTAACCCCATTTTCACTTTCCCATTCACACCACCACCTCAACCTCCACAAATACCGTGGTAATGATCACCACAATCAAAGTATAACACAACCCCAAGAACACAAATCAATGAATTTCATCTTCCATATCAAGATATTATATGATTTTGTGAGCCCTAACTCACCCAAATGGTTTTAATATGTTTCATAGTGTAAAACTTTGGGATTTTTAATTTGGTTTCCCCCTCATCATATTATACATGTTTTAACACACATCACGTCAATAAAAAAGAACATCACATAAAGCAAAAAGACCCGAACATGGAATCAACAAGAAAAAAAGAACCATGAAAACAAAATCTATAGGAACTAGGCACACATCTACATCACATGATCCGATGTAATCTATTATGAGATATCATGACTTAAAAATCACATGAACCAAAAAATGGCCAATCCATGTAGCACCTTCTTTTGAAGATCCTGGATCCCTATCAACTGCTCCAAAAACATCGCACCATACATGATATCAAACTCCCTATAGTTAGTGTTGTGGGAGTCATTATGGTGATACTAGAGAAGATGAGCGAAGTGAAAGATATCATGAATCTAGTTCAATAATGGTTGGAGTTCCAACTGATAATCGACCTCTCATACTCACCCCAAGACCTCAAAAGGTTACATAATTTGGGGAGAAAGCTTACACCCCTTCCAATCCTCCACTTCCCACATTGAAGAGGGAACTTTAATAACTTGAGTCCCCCAACCTCAAACTCCAAGGGCTTTATTTTATTATTAGAATGTGAATTTTATGGTTCCTACACCATTTTCATCTTCTCACAAACAACCTGAACCATCTCTATCATGCTCTGCACTACACTAGGACCGAAAAGTGAAGACTCCCCAACCTGACCCATTATAATGGAGAATGACATAGCCTCTAATAAAAATCCTCAATAGGATCCATTCTGATTAATTAGTAGAACATGTTTTTATAATAAAACATAACAAAAGGCAAAAAAAATTCCCAATATTAACTGAAGACAATGACACACACCGACAACATATCTTATATCATCGTGATAGTTCACTCCATCTACCTATCTATATATTGGTATAAAACAATGTTTAGGGGTAACTGAGATCCAAAAGCATGATATAATCATCTCCATACTCATAAGGTAAAATGAGAATTAGAATATGATATAATATACCTTCTAAATACATCCACCCATACAACCCCATCCATATAACTCCTTTCCAAAATGTCTATATCACCCAACTCCTTAATTGTTAGTAAGTGAGATAATATCATAAACTGATCCCAAATTATCCAAAGAACACTAAAACCTATCTGATATTGGGGTAAACCTATTATGAATTCCGTTGAGATGTAATCCCACTTCCACTAGGGAATATCTAAGGGTTAGAAAAAACAACCAGGAAAATGGTGGTTCGCCTCCACTAGCTGGAAAACTATAAATCAAGATATACACTCTTCCACATCCAGTTTCATCTCAGGACCCAAACACTATATCTTGAAACTATGGTATATCACTGTTCCTCTTTGGTGTAGAAACAAACAAGATAAATTAAACTCATGAAGAAATCCCTCATTCATGACTACAAGATCAAATAGCCTTCCCAAATGCAACATTCTATACCAACTATCCTATGATCATCCCATAAAATTATCCCCAAGGTCTACACAATTGTGCATCACCTCTAACTGTGTTTATTCCCATAGAGAATCCTTTGCATTATACAATAGAGAAGATTGTACAATCACCTCAATACAATGTCTCCTATAATAAATCACCATTTTATAAAATTTTAGGGTTTCTAACTCATCAATCTATTTTGAATAATCTCTCTAATTCCAAACAACATCCTTTAGTGACTTGCTAATCAATGTATCAATCCTAAAATTCCCCTTTATTGAGTTTTATGTGATATAAAATTCGTTATCCTAAAGAAAATCCATTAACATAGGTTGTTATATATTTAGACCTTGTTGAGAAAAGATATACCCCAATCTCTTGTGATTTGTGAATATCATAATACACTATCCAATGGGGAAATGTCTCCACAAACATAGTGAAAAACGAACGACTACTAAATCTAGATCATGTGTCGAATATTTACACTCATGGGGATCTAAATAAAGTCCCAAAAGTGATAAATTTCCCATGATACATCAAGAAATATCCTAATACCATATGGGAAGAATCATGAAACACCTAAAAAATCCCCCTTCCTCCAACATCTGAGGCATCAGAGAACAAATCAATTTTCCCTTTAGGTAGTCAAAAACTACTTAACACTAATCATTTGAGATAATAGAATGGTTCATCCTGGTTAAATATGTCAATGAGGCTACAATCTATGGGAAATAGGACAAAAAATTATTAATATCCAATGAGATCAAGGATATTATGAAGCTTTGACACATTCCTTGGTGCTTCTGATGAAACAAGTTCTTCGAACATTTATGGGTCTATATATAGTGACAATGAATTTTCAAATAGATATATTACATATTTTAGATTAATATTCCTTACATTACCCAAACAAATGCTTGGGGATCATAGAGGTATACTGCATTAGGAAACATTAATAAAAAATAACTAGTACATATGTGAACTACACCATCTCCCATAATGTTTTCCATAACTAGAAATCTTCTTAGACATATCCTACATAATACATTTATTCATAACTTATGGAAAGGAATAATAACAAAGGGTGAGATCATACGATAATTAAGTGTAAACAAGGGATATACGTAACTATAACATGAATATAAGCATATTAGAACATGTCTATAACATTTGAAAACCATGCCATTTGTGTCAAAGATCACAGTCTTTATTCATGGAATATGTATTTGTAGTTCATAAGATATGAATCAAATGTAAATATTAGAACACAATATACGAGATCATAACATTGGCATAAGACAAAACATTATGGCATACAAAAAATCATAGAAAATATCAAGGAAATATACCCATGAAGACATTCCTTACATGATATGCTTAGGATGACTACCCATGTACCTGTTTCGAGCTTGGGATATCCTCTCATGTACCCTCATTTGGTCTTTGTATAACCTCCCATGTATCCATTGATAAAGTTTAACATCAATCATTACCCAATGCATTCGAGGGAGATATAGGTTCCATCCATCACACTGTGAAAATCATTCATATATGTACGATAAGATTTGAAAACATTCTTCATATCAGAATACATGAAATTTAATGTTTTTAATAGAAATTAAATCATTTACTCAAAGTATAATCCATATAAAAAGAACCATATTTCATAATATTTTTTTTCATCATATACCCTATATAAGAGAAATAAGTTTCATAAATATCTTGCTATCATAAATGTAATACGTATAAATAAAAAATAAAAATGTTATCCTTGGTTTATATCTTCAGTAAATCATAATAAACATAAAAAATTTCCTCTTAGATGGAAAATCTTCGTGAAAGAAAAATCATTTGGAAAGTTTCTCTTGGATAATATCCTTTATATGAAAATCGATTTTTTAAAATTATAAACTTCATAACATATAATGAAAATCATTTTTTGATAATAAGATAAAAAATAAAAAATTTATCTTATAATAAAATATTTTCATGATGTTAAAAAATTTTCATTCCTGACGTATACATTAAAACAAATATTTCATTCACATTTTTAATAAAATCCAAATGGGCCATATCTAAAAAATGATATAAATATTCCTTTTGTAAGATTTGATTTTTTTAAAACGGTAAAAATGATTTTAAACAATAATATAGGAAAATTTAAATAAATTAAAATGTTTTTAGAAAACATGGACATAAAAGGGAAAAGGATTTTGAACAATGTGGGGCAAAAATCAGTTTTCTTGAAAAATATTTTTTGGAATATTGAATATACAAAGAGAAGAAAAAGAAGGGAAATTTTATTCTCATTAACTAGGAATAGGATAATAAAATAAACTATTTTATTAAGATATGGGTCATAATATTTAATCATAGGAAACATAATCAAAAAAAAATCTGACAAATTATGAGATTGTATCATAAAACCCCTACCACTTTGGTATCAATTAATCATTAGTACTATAAAAGAATAAAATAAAATGAAACATTAAATATCACGAAATTAATTATATTCCTGATATAACATGTAAAATTATTTTCATATAATCCTCATAAAATTATATATATACAGAACATAACATATTTCTCAAAGAAGGGAAACTGAGACAAAAATCTGTTACCTTAAGCCCTAACTTCCTTCATACACATTCAAAATAGCTGTATAATAATTAAAGTTTATTAAAGATATATTATTGAACCATTATTTTATATATCACACCATATTTTACTTAATTATTTTATTATATTCACCATTTATTAAAATTTCCATGTTAATGTCACATTTGATGTAATAATATCTTTGTTTTTCATTGATGTTTTGATTTTATTTTTTTTGTCCGATAAAATTTTTTATGATTAAAAAAGATAGATAATTTTAAACATGATATAAAGTTAATATATATTCAGTATATATATATATATATTGATCAATAAAATATAGATATAGGAAATGAAATACACGGTTCATGGAGACTATTGGTCGTGCGTATGCATTAACGTTGTTTCTATTTTCCCAAAGAATTGACATAAATAAAAGTAAATAATTTATTACCATTATAGGATAATTTTTATGTCATACATATCACATATTTTTAGTAAACTCATCCTTATTACCATTCATGCATAGCATGAATGAATCACATCGCTTCACGAGGAGGTAGTTAGTTGTACAGATGAGCGACGTTATCGTATACCCCTAGAATAGAATGTATGACGGTTAATGTGATATAATAATTCAGGAAGTAAAATAATAACATAAATATAATATATAAATATTTAATGTATGATTATATCCATCTATGTAATGTGGTGATGGAAAATGAATAATCTCGATTTATGTGGTGGTAGTCTACCATACACACAAATGATGATTTTGGATCCTATTTGATGGAGAAGAGACGATTTTAGGTCATTAAATTAATGTAAATTTTTTTATTATATGAATTATATATTTTATTATAAAATAATGTGTTAATAATAATTTAATGTTGTTTCGTGAGAAATAAAATAAAACTCTTGGTTTGGGGTTTTATCTCTTCCTCCAAAAACTTCTTTTAATTTTCACCAAAAGCCTTATTAGGTTGGATTTATGAAACAATATTGTTAATATGTAGATATAATGGAATTAAGAAATTTATTTGGGTAGTTATTGTATAAACCAATGGGTTTTGGATGTATGAAGAGGAGGGAAGCGGGGTGGGCTTTTATAAGTCAGGTGAGTGACATACATCTAATTTTTTAAAAGAAAAAGGTGTAACCACATTTTATTGCAAAGAAAAAATTATCTAAATTTTTCTATTATTCACCTTATAAAATATATGGTTTTAATATGGCTATAAATTTTGTGTTTTAAAAGTTTTGGGTGATTTTAACCACTAAATTGTTAGTTTAGCCACTTGATAAACCCATTTTTAACTTTACTGAGATAAATTATTTTTACTATTTTTACTATTAATTAATGGCCAAAAAATTACGTTTTAATTTATTATATAACATGATCTATTTTAATAAAAATTCTTGAATCCATTTTTACAAATTACCTTGAAATAAGTGTAAAATTTTATATTAAAATTAGTCCTGTAGACGCGATGTGAAAGTGGGTTTTTAATAAGAAAACATTCAAAAGTTATTTTTTATGTAAATTATAAATATTTAATTGATTAAAATTAATTAAATTGGATTAATTGATATAAAATTAATGTACTTTAACTTTTAAAACAATTTTATTACAAAAAGGAACCCAATATATTCTTTTAAAAGTGTAGTTTTCAATAAAAACCAGTATTTTTCACTATTCTTTGAAAAATTAATAATTTTTTAACAATCTAAAAAATTCATCCAAAGATAATTTTTATATTTTTATTTAATAATTTATTTTTATTCTATCAAATTTATGTATTAAAATCTTGAACAATTAATTTTATTATTTTTCACAAAAATAATTAAAAAACATTCTTTTGGGAAAATAGTATTTTGCCAACAGATAAAGGCCTTAGTGAGATTTAATTATTTTTTATAAATATGTTTTATTTATATAAATATATTATAAATAATATTTTGAAATTAGTTATTACTATTAATAAGTTAGGATAATAGCTCATAATAGTCAGATTGAAATTATATTATTTATAATATATCGGAGTGTGTTAAAACTTAGTATTGTGTGCAATGAAATGTAAAATTAGGGTTATGTGTAATATAAGATATAAATGATTTTTAATTTCCTAGAAAATAAATTAATTAATAAAAACATAAAGTTTAATATTCTACCCCATTAACATGAATTTACTGCTAAAAATTAATCAGTTTGATACAAAACAATGAGGACACTTATGCATCATTATTTCATCTGGTTTGAAAATAGATTCTTTAAACTAGTGGTTCCACCACATAACTTTGAAAAAGTGAATGACCTCTACGTTCAGTACATGTGAAAGATCTGGTATATACTTTTTTTGGAGTGATATAGGGAATGAATCAGGAACTTGAGATAGGTTTTGTGGATGCACCAACCAATTTTATACCATCAGAAAATGATCAATAATTTCAAAGGTAGAAATATACCATGGTCTTAGATTCACTCTCCCCCATAATTTCATAACCTCATCGATGGAGTAAATCTATGAAACATCTTGTCACCAAAATCAAATTATATATCATGTTGGTGATTATAAGAATAAATTTTATACCAACAATGATATTTCTTGACTTGTTGATAAATGATTCTAACATTATATTCCATATTTCCAACTATCTTGGGTCCCAATAACATTATTTTTTAGACTTAATTACATAATGTTGGATCCTTATGATGTATAAATAAACACTTTTCCATATTTTCATATAGCCTCTCCTTCCACTGGGTATTAAACACAATTATTATGTAATATACAGGATCTTACATGATATTTAATGATATAATAATATCATAAATATATTCTACCATGAACTGATCATTGTAATCTATAAGTACTATATTAGTTAAATACGTCAAGATAAAGGGGAACTAGTAATACTGAATGAAATGACCATATATTCATAGTGCCAATACCTTGTATGGAATTCTATATTAAATATTTCATTCTTCTTATCCGTCAATTGATGATATCTAGAAAAAGTTTTATCTTGGAAAATTATTGAGCTGCACCCAATTTGTCAAATAGGTCATTAATATGAGGTATAAGATTCTTTTTCTTGATCTGAATATTTTTCAGCTCCTAATAAAAAATTTAAAGTAACATTAATCCTTATTTATTTTTAATAAAAAAAACAGGTTCAACCCAAGGTGACAAGCTTGGTTGAATTAATACCTTTTTAGGGTTCTCCTTGAGTAGATTCTTTAATTCAAGAAATTTAATCAAGTCCAATCTATAAGGAGTCTTTGAAATTTTTGTAGCACAAGGTATAAGTTATATTGAAATATCAACATCATGATTTGGTGGGAGACTAAGAAACTTTTCTTGAAATACAATAAAAAATTCTCTCAAAATATGATTATCATTTATGATAGGTTTCTCCCAAAACATCTGAGATAAACACCCCTTATGAATGTTAATCAAGACCCATAAAATGGATGTGATCTCTATAATAAGTTCAAACATATATCTAAATTGATAGATGATTATTAGTTAGTTTGGAATACAAATTTGACTTCACTTAGATGGAAATTAATGTTGTATTTGTGATGACCTGAATCCAGAGCCCTTCCACTGGCGCCCCGTACCCGGTTCGCCACATGACCTCAAGCGCGTTTCCCTAAACGCCAGAGGCTGGCGACTAGCAGCGATGGCCTTGGTGAGTCAGTGAGGAAACTATGCCCTCATTTGGTAAAGTATACAGCGGAAGAATAAGCATAAACAATAGCAGATGCAGTAAATAGCATGCAACAACTGAACTGAATGTAAAAGAAATGTCTGATACAATAATGATGTAGAATGGTACTTGTATGTTTGAAAAGAAACAAGAAAAACAACGTGCTGAAATACAACTGAAACCAAAGTACTAAATGTAAACAGCAACTCCAGTAGCATCGCGAGACAAGACTCGGTCCCATGCTCTCCAGCTCCGACCAGCAATCAAGAACCTGAGGTGGAAGGGCCACAATCCCTACCAAAACATGCTACCATATAATCTGTTTGGGCCGAAAAACAGGACCCAAACAGGGTGTGAGACTAATCCCAGTAGGCAACCACCACAAGATTTGTGCCCTACTGTCAGTGAGTGATATTGAAAAAGTAAAGGTAAACAATGCAGTAAACAATTCTACCAATTACCATTCACATTCATTCAATTACACAACCAGGAAAAACCAGCAAAGTTTCTTATTCCAAGATAAGCCAGTAACACAACAGGTATCTAAAAGACTACCTAATACAAGCTTTACAAAACCCAAGCTTGTTCTTTGGCTTGGTGGACTCATCACAACCAACCAAAAAGAAAACACATTGACTCTCCGGGTGGCTTAAACTAGCAGACCCCTATAGTCCAGTAATCAAACAAAGCACAGACACTCTGGGAAGCTCTTACGTCAATTCCCCTATGGTCTTGCAATAATAGCTACAGACTCTCGGAGTAGCACTTACGTGTAATTCCTCCCGTGGTCTCGATGCGTTGGTAAACTAAGAACACTCTTGGGAAGCACAAAGTCCGATTCCCATAGGTCATGTGTACGAAACTATAACCAATAGACCCTCTAGGGAAGCACTTAATCGTCTATTCCCTCTTTGATCCCCCACACCAGGATCTCACGACCCTGAGCTGTCCAGTCATTCGTAATCGACTGTTAGCAGCACTAAGTAATTTAAACAACTACTTGGCTAAAATATAGAACAAAAAAAATCCATCCACAAGCATATAAACAGCAAGCAAATACATGCAATCAAGTCAACAGGCATACTACCAATGCAATAGGGGTTACCTCGTAGGAAAACCAGGCCAACCGGCAAACAACAACCAAAACAAGGAAAAACACCCATGTGGTGATCCTCAAACGTGCTAACAGGCAATTATCAACCATCTAGTAACCTCAAGAATACATGCAATCTAAGGAAGATAAATGAGAAGGATCTAAACCCTAACCCGGGATACACGATACATGGGTATCCGGCACTTTTGCAACCAAAACTCAAAGAACATTAACGTAGGGCAACAAACCACCTACCCCAATCCTAGGAGATCAATATACCTGAACCTCAGCCCATGAATCGGCCTATAATGGAGTAGATCTGCAAAAACATATAAAACGTTAAACCTCAGATAACTCACATGAGAGAAAGAATCAGGAAACAAGGATAAAGAAGAACCAAGAACTCACCGCTGCAATTCTTCTGCAACCGACGAAGTTTGATTCAGACAACCGGTGGCATATCGATGGCTTATAGAAGAAACAGCCTCCTCGAATGTTCTGGACAAAATTAGGCGGAGAAGAAGACGTTTTCCATCATTATCCGCGACCCTGGGTCGATCAATGAAATAAAAAAAAGTACATGGCGTGTACTATTAAAGTACACGGTGTGTAGTGGGTTTTTCCGTACTCCACCAAAATCGGTCTCCACGTCACCCCTACACACCATGTGTGTGGCCCGGACATGGACAACCACATGGCTTCGAGCGGCAGAGGAGTACACGGCGTGTACTCTAAAAATTTCCATATTCTCTATTTTTCCTTAAAAAGCTCGTAAAAGAGATCCGTACCTGAAATCGAAGCTCCGGGTTCCTACAAACTTCCCCCCTTAAAGATATTCATCCCCGAATTTACCTAGAAAGGCGTAGAAGAAGAATCCTCGAACAACTCTGGCCAATGTGATCGCATATCAGCCTCCCTCTCCCATGTCTCGTCCTGCATACGGCCGTGCTGCCATAGCACACGTACCAGAGGAACATACCGGCCACAGAGTACCTTTTCACTACGATCAACAATCTTGATAAGTTGCTCCTCGAAAGATGAATCCTTTTCTAAATCAACCTCCTCGGGTTGAAAAACATGAGACGGGTCTGAGAAATACCGTTGAAGCTAAGAAACATGAAAGACGTCGTGCATAGCCTGGTATCTCTGAGGTAACTACAACCTGTAAGAAACCAGCCCGACTCTCTCTGTAACCTCAAATGGCCCAGCGTATCTCAGTGAAAGCTTACCCTATCTCTGAATCCTCTTATGTCTCAACCTTGGTGTGACATGAAGGAAAACCTGATCCCCAAGCTCGAACTCCAGAGGTCGTCTCCGCTGATCCGCATAAGACTTCTGTCGAGACTGTGTCGTCGCCATCCTATTCTGAATCAACTCTATCTGTTATGAGGTCTCCTGAATAAGATGAGTTCCCAGCAAAGCTGCCTCTCCTACCGCTAGCCAGCATAAAGGTGATCTGCATAGACTACCGTACAAAGCCTTGTAAGGTGCAATCTAAATAGTCGCCTGAAAACTGTTGTTGTAGGAAAACTCCACCAGAGGAATATGCTTCTCCCAAGAACCGCCAATGTCTAGAATGCAAGCTCGGAGCATATCCTCAAGCACCTGGATCGTGTGCTCGGATTGGCCATCAGTCTGGGGATGATATGCTGTACTCAAAAGTACTTGTGTACACAACTCCCTCTGTAGCCCCTGCCAGAAGTGAGAATTAAAACATGCATCCCGGTCTGAAACAATGGAGTGTGGAAGTCCATGAAGACGTACAATCTCTCGGATGTACAACCGTCCCAACTCATCAACACTGAAGGTCTCCTTTATCGGCAAGAAGTGTGCAACCTTCATGAGCCTGTCCACTACAACCCAAACTGCATCATTTCCTCGAGACGATCTCGGTAAACCTGTCACGAATTCTATCGCGACATCATTCCATTTCCACTCAGGAATGGGTAACTGCTGAAAAATCCCTACTAGTCACTGATGCTCTTCCTTCACCTGCTGAATGGTGGAACACCGCATAACAAAACCATCCACATTATTCTTCATACCTGGCCACCAATACTGACGGTGCAAGTATCTGTACATTTTGGTGACACCAGGATGAGCTGCCCAAGCTGAAGCATGAAACTCCCGCATTAGCTCCTCACTTATGTCTGCTGAAACCCATACGCAGTGATGAAAACGTAGCACCTCATCATCGCCCGCGGTCCACCCCAGAGTAGGGTCTTCAGCTGACACACCCTCCCGTAGGACTGGACCTTCAGGGTCTGATAGCTGCCTCATTCGAACACGATCATAAAGGGTAGAGGTAGCAGCTACAGAAGAAAGAACCATCTGACCCTGTCTATCGTGAACCTCCAAATGCATCTCAAAGAACATAGACATGAGCTTCCACTCACTGCTGGCATCCTGAACTGCCTGCAACTGAGTCCTCCTGCTCAATGCGTCTGCCACATCATTGCCTTTACCAAACGTGTAAGAAAGCTCGAAGTCGAAAGACTATAGGTACTCGACCCACCTCCGATGTCTCAGATTCAAGTCACCCTGTGTAAAGATATACTTGAAGCTCTTGTGGTCAGTATATACCATGAAATGCTCTCCCATGAGATAGTTCCTCCATCAT
This sequence comes from Viscum album, assembly GCA_963277665.1. Lineage (NCBI taxonomy): Eukaryota > Viridiplantae > Streptophyta > Magnoliopsida > Santalales > Viscaceae > Viscum > Viscum album. Next base: position 656,450,287 of record OY728123.1, read on the forward strand.
CGCAAAGAATGAACAATGGCATCCAACTCCAGGTCGTGCGTAGGATAGTTCTTCTCATGTGGCCTCAACTGCCGAGATATGTAGCGACAACATGACCATCCAGCAAAAGCACTACTCCAAGACCAATGCTAGATGCATCACAGAAAACTATATAACTCTGGCCCGGCTCTGGCAGATCTTGAATTGGTGCTGAAGTCAATCTCCCCTTCAGCTCCTGGAAGGCTGAGTCGCAAGATTCTGTCCAAACGTACTTCACAACCTTCTTAGTCAAGCCCATCAAAGGCACTGCTAAGCATGAGAAGTCCTGTATAAACCTCCTGTAGTAACCAGCTAGCCCCAAGAAACTACGTACCACGAAGACATTCTTCGGCTGCTCCCAGGTAACTACTGATCTCACCTTCTCTGGGTCTACTGATACTCCTGTCTCTAAGATGACATGGCCTAGGAAATGAATCTCATATGTAGAGACCCGTAGCCTTACGTACATTGACATTACATTACTTTTGCGGAATACTTAGTACAAAACAAAAACACACACACAAGGATCGTAATAGTTTAGTGTCTTTGGAAACTCGGAACGTAATCTTCTAATCCTGGTGAAAGATCTTCAAAATCTCCCATAAAGATCATCCTTTTTTTTACCTGAAACCTTTCTTTATATCCTGGGGAAAAGAAAACATAAAAGGGTGAGATCAAATTCTCAGTAAGGGTAAACAAAAGAAATATCAATCACATAATTTTCATAAGAACATAACATTTTTGGAAATCTTAACCTGCAAAAGAGAGCATAATTTCATAACATGGGATAAATCATAGTAGTGAAAATGAAACCATAACTTAAAACATTACTCATTGTGGCATACACACATAATCATAGAGAATCATTTCTTGTTAGTCAAGACTCATTGCCAAGACTATCTTAGTGGACAAAGTCCCTTTCTGAATCGAGTAATCCTCGTTTCAGTCCTGTTTCACTGAACCGGTATAACCTACCATTCCAGCCATGTCTATCTCATGAGATATGAAATCTTTACCCAATGAATTGGAGGGAGATATAGGTCCCACCCATCTTATAATGAATCCTTTCTTATGTGTGCCACATAATCATAAACCATACATCATAGCTTAACCCATGTAATAAAAATGGGATTCTTAAACAACATGACATCATAAAACAATTCATATAAGATAAAGGAATTCATAAAAATAATTCCATCACAACATAACCAAATCAATGTAATAATAGGGATAGAAACAGAACCCTATGTTGTCTTAGATGGAAATAATTTTGATAAAATACTTTAAATGAATTCTTGAGGAAAATATCCTTTTCTTCTTCAAAATGAATTTCTTTTCACAAAACGTCATGCAATTTTAAAAGAAAGAGATTTTATTGAAAATAGTCATGAAATATTTTGGAGAAGGCTTCATGAAAATAAGGCTTTATAAAACCGTAAAAATCCGTTCGTGCCGTATAAGTTAAAAAAAACATTCTTCTCGTACTTTTGTCGGAAAAGTCAAAAAGTACCTCGTACGAAAAACGACAAAAGATTCCTTTCATATCTTTTAAAAAAACTTACCGAAGGGTAAAATTGGATATAAAATATTGTAGAAGGAAGGAAATAATATTACATATTGAGGGAACATGGATGTGGATGATAAAATACACCCCAGTAAATACTTACGAATAAACAATCTCGGATAAGAATGAGATTGTGATATTTCCCTTACCTTAGGTCCGACTTGCTTTGTAAGTGTCTGAACCTCCTGTATAATGATTGAAATCATGTTATTGACTTACTATAGAATCATATTCATTGTTATGATATCATATATGGTTCACTTGTGACATTATATTACCCGTTCTTTTGTAAATTCCATGTTAAAGAAGCGTTTTGGGTAAAATCGTTTCATTTATCGTAGGTGTTTTGACTTGTTGTTATTGACATCATTATTACTTATATCATGATTTACTTACTTCCAGAATATAAAATATGATTTATATATCATATATATTCAGTATATATATATATATAATAGGTAGATAAATAAAATGAAAAACACCGTTCATGGAGACGGTAGTCCGTACGTACGCATGAACGCTGTTTTCCTTTCCTTATTGTCTTGAAATGGAAGTAAGTAGATGACATACATATGTATATATATATATAAATCCAGTAGCTTTATAATGTCATATATTTCATTATTATTTCTTATATATACATTATAATCATTCTTAAATGTTTAACATGGAGAATGAATCGCGTCGTGGAGACGGTATTCCGTACGTACGCACGAGCGATGATATCATTTCTATAAATATTGAATTGAATTGGAGTGGATTATACAATATATCAGAATCAATATGATGTTGTAATAACTATGTATAGTTATTCTTTACACCATTATACCCATCCATGTAAGGTGGTGGTGGAAAATAGATTACACCACGGCGTGGAGACGATATTCCGTACGTACGCACGCGCGGTGATTTCTTTTTCCGTAGGATGGATAGATGGTGAAATAGGGTTGTTTCATACTTATAATAACATATCAGTATATGAGTGATACTGATGTTATTACTTCATAATGAAACAACCTAAGAAGAAGAAGTGGAAGAAGAAATAAAGAAGAAAGAATTGGTAACGGTAATTACCTCTTCTTTGAAGTGCCTCTTTGAGACCTCCTCTTAGGGCACTAAAATTGGTCTTTGAGGAAGACCAGAACCTCTAGAATGTTTCTAGGGAAGTGGAGAGGAGAAATTGGCAGGGTTTGGCCGAGCTTGAGTGCTCAAATTGGTGTGAGGAGGAGGGGGAGGAGATGTCCTTTTATAGGGGAGGAGAGGGGCACCTTAGGAATATCTCAAAATATTATTTTATATTAAAGTCAAAATCGGTTTATAATGGTTCCAAAGGGTCTTATTTCGAAGCTAAAGTGGGGATGAGTCGAAATCCTATCAACCAATAAGATTTAGACAAGTTTAGGGTATTATTTTAACCTTATCAATTAGATTTAACTCTAAGTTAATTAATTTAACTTTTACCGTGTCTTTTTGTTTTCTTCCACTATATGGTTAATACACATACTATAACATGCCAAACGAACCTCAAATTATATATTATTAATACATATATCCTTATATAAGTCATTTGGCCGAACCTTAGATTTTTAGGAATAAAATAACAATTAATAATATAATATTTGATTTAAAAACTATTTTGTGTCAATTTTGACACTATTTGATACATGATTTTTGTGAAAGTCATAACAGAATTATATGTTCGAACCAAGTTGATTAAATCAACACTAATATATCATAGTAACCTATAAAATTAGTTTAATTCATAAAAAGTCTCAAATTACATTTATTTTTGTGTTTATAACATCAATTATGTCAATATTTCATTAACAAGATAATTACTGCATCATCTTTGTGTCATAAATAACTTAAATTATTTGATTTCTAAAAATTACAAATAAATTACCATCATGTAGTAAATCTTTTTAGATTTCTAATGAATATTTATAATCGAATTTATCTTATGTATAACCCCATATTAGAAATGATTTACTTATTAAACGTTGATTTTAACTATTTTAACCCTTCTTTAAATAAATTAATAATAAATGTCCTAATCTAATCCAAGTGGGCCTAAATGGTCATATTTTATTCCTAAGTTTGTTTTTGGTCGAATTACACTTGTCCAATAGAATTAGGACATGTGTTAGGGTAATATTAATATCATATTTACCCTTAGTTACCCTATTTACTATTAACCGTGGTAAAAAAAGTAAAATGTTACTATTCACCAAAACTTTATTTTCATCTCATTGAACCACATTTTAGTCCTTGATATTAACTGTGTCTCTCGGATTTTCGAAATTCCAATCACAGAAGCGGTAAAATTATGTTTTATGCAAAATTCAGTTTTTAACCTACCACTTAGTGGTTTCACTATTCATCAAAAATTGAAGTTTTTCAGAAAAATGCCAAAATTTCACCCTAAGCTATAATTGATATTCCGAATTCAAGAATGATTTCTATTTTAAAAAATTCCCAACATATAAATTGCATTAATTAATTTTATAATTAAATCCCGCTGTTAAAACAAATAGCGTGTTTTTAAGAAACAATATCTATCAAAAGATTGACATTTGATTATGTCTGGTTTAAATGTGAAATTACAACCAATGACCAACATTGTATTAAATTGTAAAAATATATTCTAAATATACTTTAAGACCACTCAAATTAATGATTTATCACTATTAATTATTTCGATTAAAAAAGTTGTTTTTAATTATAATTTAGTAATTTTCACTATTCATCAGAATATGAAAGTTATCCGAAAAGTACCAAAATTTCACCTTAGGCTAAATTCGATACTCCGAATCCAAAAATGAAGTCCATTTTGAGAGTTAAAATTTCTAAAATTTAAAAAGTAGTTATTACTATTCATAACGGCTAGTTTCAATAATATTTTAATAGCATATCATTGTTTCGTGAAACTCAGTATTACGTACCACACACGCTATCGAGGAAGGTTGTGATTGCGTGTAATGCAAGGCAAGTCAATGATGCGTGTTGTGCAAGATCCTTTTGGTGTAGCGTACAACACAAGACATTAGTGAAATAAAAAAGAATATTTTTCATAAAATCTCGGGCTGTTACATTCTACCCCCATTAAAATGAATTTCTCCCTCGAAATTCGTCGGGGTTATAAATGGTTTACTATTCGAACGTTTCTTTAATAGAAACCCACATCGTAAAAAGGGAATACCAAAACATGGCTTTAAAAACTAAAGTATGAAATGTAACGATTACCCAAATAAACTAATCATTGGGTTTCCACATAGGTGAAAATATGGATATGGAAGAGAAATCTAACCATCATATTCTGATGGAGAGTGGTAGAGAACATGGCTATGGAAAAGCCAGTAATCACAAATCCATAGATTTGTGATGATATAAGGTACCATCTGATTCATCAGGTATAAGATCACTAGGACAACATTTTTGGTTTTCAAGATCATTTCCCTAAAATTGAAAATTTGCTTAGAATAAATACTTAATTTATTTTGGTACAATCTCACTTTTGTTCATGCCTTGAACATTTTCTACTTCATCTCTTAAATAAATGAAGTTGAATTTGTTATTCGTGAAGTGTTAGCAGATCATGTGATAGAATGACGGGTCATTCCATCTGTCTCAAGCAAAAGGTAAGCAAAAGTTATTAAATATACATAAGTCATTATATAGTGAGATTAATCATATATAGTTCCTAAAATGGACTTATACTTCATATATCATACTGCTTAATATAATAAAACTAGTTTCTACTAAACAGGGACTTCCTGTAGGTCAGTGGTAGGCGATAAAGGCCAGTCGCACTTCGGTTGTGGGTTCGATTCCTACAGCCTTGTCCGAAGCGATGGGCTGTCGCCCGTCCTGCAGGTTGTCCCTTTTTCTAAAACTACGTTATTATAACATCCCATCAATAATATCGAAAATCTTCTATCCTTAAACAATACTAACTTATGTCCAACATAATCCAGTCTAATCTTTAGGCTTATACATAATACTGCAGTCCACTCTCATAATATAGTGACAACGATCACCAGAGATTTAATACTGTCGTTGATCCCCACATATCATAAGATATGTCTTGTTGGTCACATTCCAAACATTCAAAGTCCTTAATCGTGTATTCTCTTGAATACCTTAGTGAAAACATGAGTGCAGTTAAATGTTAACACTTTCCACATACCAAAATCCTCAAAATTCTATATACTCAAACCATGATATCACTTAGTTCTTATATCAATCATGAGATCATGAATACTATCAAACATTTAATTTTCTCCTTATCCCTTCATTTTGTGCATATCATCTACATTCCAAAAATATCTGAATAACCTTTCATGGATAGTGGTACCATTAATCATACACTTTCATAACTCAAGGAAAGACAACAGTGTAACAATCCTCAGATGTCTCTTTATTCCATAGTACCATGAGATTTCTTATACAACATTACACATGATAAACATGTAATCATTCCACAACATTCTTAAACCATTGACCGAGCTTCAACAATTATTTCATCTCACATATCATTTGTAGTCTCTTCATCATCATCCACATAAATACTACCCATATGACCATACTGATTCTCTTCATGAGTCTTTCCCTTAGGGCATTTGTTTGCATAATGCCCATACATTCCACATTTAAAACACTTAACCATTTTTGATGTCATAGCAATACCATTATCCTCATCCATGGTGTTAACCGACCCTTTTCCTTTGCACTTACTTGCTTTGTGTCCTTCTTCTCCACACCCAAAGCATCTTCCAGTTCCCTTGAAACATTCTCCCCGATGCCTCTTCCCACATGATTTACATAGGGGAAATTGAACTTTCTTTCCTCTATGATCATCATGGAACTCCATCTTTCTCTTATTAGTCGAGTCAGGAAACTTACCAAATTTTACTTTATTGATCATGTTGTGAGATTTCTGATTCGGCATAATAATGATGTTTGGACATCCAAATCCCATTTCATTTGGTTGCTCATGAAGAATATCATTCCATTGTCCATCATATCCTCCATTATTGTGAATCATCTTGTTTCCAGCCATTTTCTAAAACCCAAACAGAATAGTATTAGATGCAAAAATTGTAATAAAGGGGGAGTAACTTAAATATCTATCATCTTTGGTTTAATCTAATATCGTTACCATAGTTCTAGAACTATATCATATACGTATACTTATCCTTAGGGGCATCCCTAGACATACCTTAGAAATATCTCTAGGTATCTCACTAACGTTTTCGCATCTTAGTTTCCAAAGGTTGACTAAACCTTTCCTCTGATACCAACTGTAGAGACCCGTAGCCTGACGTACATTGACATTACATTACTTTTGCGGAATACTAAGTACAAAACAAAAACACACACACAAGGATCGTAATAGTTTAGTGTCTTTGGAAACTCGGAACGTAATCTTCTAATCCTGGTGAAAGATCTTCAAAATCTCCCATAAAGATCATCCATTTTTTTACCTAAAACCTTTCTTTATATCCTGGGGAAAAGAAAACATAAAAGGGTGAGCTCAAATGCTCAGTAAGGGTAAACAAAAGAAATATCAATCACATAATTTTCATAAGAACATAACATTTTTGGAAATCTTAACCTGCAAAAGAGAGCATAATTTCATAACATGGGATAAATCATAGTAGTGAAAATGAAACCATAACTTAAAACATTACTCATTGTGGCATACACACATAATCATAGAGAATCATTTCTTGTTAGTCAAGACTCATTGCCAAGACAATCTTAGTGGACAAAGTCCCTTTCTGAATCGAGTAATCCTCGTTTCAGTCCTGTTTCACTGAACCGGTATAACCTACCATTCCAGCCATGTCTATCTCATGAGATATGAAATCTTTACCCAATGCATTGGAGGGAGATATAGGTCCCTCCCATCTTATAATGAATCCTTTCTTATGTGTGCCACATAATCATAAACCATACATCATAGCTTAACCCATGTAATAAAAATGGGATTCTTAAACAACATGACATCATAAAACAATTCATATAAGATAAAGGAATTCACAAAAATAATTCCATCACAACATAACCAAATCAATGTAATAATAGGGATAGAAACAGAACCCTATGTTATCTTAGATGGAAATAATTTTGATAAAATACTTGAAATGAATTCTTGAGGAAAATATCCTTTTCTTCTTCAAAATCAATTTCTTTTCACAAAACGTCATGCAATTTTAAAAGAAAGAGATTTTATTGAAAATAGTCATGAAATATTTTGGAGAAGGCTTCATGAAAATAAGGCTTTATAAAACCGTAAAAATCCGTTCGTGCCGTATAAGTTAAAAAAAACATTCTTCTCGTACTTTTGTCGGAAAAGTCAAAAAGTACCTCGTACGAAAAACGACAAAAGATTCCTTTCATATCTTTTAAAAAAACTTACCGAAGGATAAAATTGGATATAAAATATTGTAGAAGGAAGGAAATAATATTACATATTGAGGGAACATGGATGTGGATGATAAAATACACCCCAGTAAATACTTACGAATAAACAATCTCGGATAAGAATGAGATTGTGATATTTCCCTTACCTTAGGTCCGACTTGCTTTGTAAGTGTCCGAACCTCCTGTATAATGATTTAAATCATGTTATTGACTTATTACAGAATCATATTAATTGTTATGATATCATATATGGTTCACTTATGACATTATATTACCCGTTCTTTTGTAAATTCCATGTTAAAGAAGCGTTTTGGGTAAAATCGTTTCATTTATCGTAGGTGTTTTGACTTGTTGTTCTTGACATTATTATTACTTATATCATGATTTAATTACTTCCAGAATATAAAATATGATTTATATATCATATATATTCAGTATATATATATATATAATAGGTAGATAAATAAAATGAAAAACACCGTTCATGGAAACGGTAGTCCGTACGTACGCATGAACGCTATTTTACTTTCCTTATTGTCTTGAAATGGAAGTAAGTAGATGACATACATATGTATATATATATATATATAAATCCAGTAGCTTTATAATGTCATATATTTCATTATTATTTCTTATATATACATTATAATCATTCTTAAATGGTTAACATAGAGAATGAATCGCGTCGTGGAGACGGTATTCCGTACGTACGCACGAGCGATGATATCATTTATATAAATATTGAATTGAATTGGAGTGGATTATACAATATATCAGAATCAATATGATGTTGTAATAACTATGTATAGTTATTCTTTACACCATTATACCCATCCATGTAAGGTGGTGGTGGAAAATAGATTACACCACGGCATGGAGACGATATTCCGTACGTACGCACGCGCGGTGATTTCTTTTTTCCGTAGGATGGATAGATGGTGAAATAGGGTTGTTTCATACTTATAATAAAATATCAGTATATGAGTGATACTGATGTTATTACTTCATAATGAAACAACCTAAGAAGAAGAAGTGGAAGAAGAAATAAAGAAGAAAGAATTGGTAACGGTAATTACCTCTTCTTTGAAGTGCCTCTTTGAGACCTCCTCTTAGGGCACTAAAATTGGTCTTTGAGGAAGACCAGAACCTCTAGAATGTTTCTAGGGAAGTGGAGAGGAGAAATTGGCAGGGTTTGGCCGAGCTTGAGTGCTCAAATTGGTGTGAGGAGGAGGGGGAGGAGATGTCCTTTTATAGGGGAGGAGAGGGGCACCTTAGGAATATCTCAAAATATTATTTTATATTAAAGTCAAAATCGGTTTATAATGGTTCCAAAGGGTCTTATTTCGAAGCTAAAGTGGGGATGGGTCGAAATCCTATCAACCAATAATATTTAGACAAGTTTAGGGTATTATTTTAACCTTATCAATTAGATTTAACTCTAAGTTAATTAATTTAACTTTTACCGTGTCTTTTTGTTTTCTTCCACTATATGGTTAATACACTTACTATAACATGCCAAAAGAACCCCAAATTGTATATTATTAATACATATATCCTTATCTAAGTCATTTGGCCGAACCTTAGATTTTTAGGAATAAAATAACAATTAATAATATAATATTTGATTTAAAAACTATTTTGTGTCAATTTTGACACTATGTGATACATGATTTTTGTGAAAGTCATAACAGAATTATATGTTCGAACAAAGTTGATTAAATAAACACTAATATATCATAGTAACCTAGAAAATTAGTTTAATTCATAAAAAGTCTCAAATTACATTTATTTTTGTGTTTATAACATCAATTATGTCAATATTTCATTAACAAGATAATTACTGCATCATCTTTGTGTCATAAATAAATTAAATTATTTGATTTCTAAAAATTACAAATAAATTACCATCATGTAGTAAATCTTTTTAGCTTTCTAATTAATATTTATAATCGAATTTATCTTATGTATAACCCCATATTAGAAATGATTTACTTATTAAACTTTGATTTTAACTATTTTAACCCTTCTTTAAATAAATTAATAATAAATGTCCTAATCTAATCCAAGTGGTCCTAAATGGTCATATTTTATTCCTAAGTTTGTTTTTGGTCGAATTAAACTTGTACAATAGAATTAGGACATGTGTTAGGGTAATATTAATATCATATTTACCCTTAGTTACCCTATTTACTATTAACCGTGGTAAAAAAAGTAAAAAGTTACTATTCACCAAAAATTTATTTTCATCTCATTGAACCACATTTTAGTCCTTGATATTAACCGTGTCTCTCGGATGTTCGAAATTCCATTCACAGAAGCGGTAAAATTATGTTTTATGCAAAATTCAGTTTTTAACCTACCACTTAGTGGTTTCACTATTCATCAAAAATTGAAGTTTTTCAGAAAAATGCCAAAATTTCACCCTAAGCTATAATTGATATTCCGAATTCAAGAATGATTTCTATTTTAAAAAATTCCCAAAATATAAATTGCAGTAATTAATTTTATAATTAAATCCCGCTGTTAAAACAAATAGCGTGTTTTTAAGAAACAATATCTATCAAAAGATTGACATTTGATTATGTCTGGTTTAAATGTGAAATTACAACCAATGACCAACATTGTATTAAATTGTAAAAATATATTCTAAATATACTTTAAGACCACTCAAATTAATGATTTATCACTATTAATTATTTCGATTAAAAAAGTTGCTTTTATTTATAATTTAGTAATTTTCACTATTCATCAGAATATGAAAGTTATCCGAAAAGTACCAAAATTTCACCTTAGGCTAAATTCGATACTCCGAATCCAAAAATGAAGTCCATTTTGAGAGTTAAAATTTCTAAAATTTAAAAAGTAGTTATTACTATTCATAACGGCTAGTTTCAATAATATTTTAATAGCATATCATTGTTTCGTGAAACTCAGTATTACGTACCACACACGCTATCGAGGAAGGTTGTGATTGCGTGTAATGCAAGGCAAGTCAATGATGCGTGTTGTGCAAGCTCCTTTTGGTGTAGCGTACAACACAAGACATTAGTGAAATAAAAAAGAATATTTTTCATAAAATCTCGGGCTGTTACATCATATATCCAAAAGTGGCACTTTGAGAGTTTAACATAAAGCTGATGCTCCCTCAGTGTACTCAAAACGATCTTAAGATGGGTTGCATGGTTGCGTCGAGTATGAGAGTACACCAAGATATCGTCCACGAAGACCACGATGAAGGAATCGAAGTAAGGATGGACCACTCGGTTCATTAGTGCCATGAAAACTGTTGGTGCATTCTTAAGACCGAACCGCATAACCGTACACTCGTAGAGTCCATACCTACTCCTGAAGGATGTCGGGGGTATATCTGAAGGCCTAACGTGTAGCTGATGATAGCCGGATCTCAAGCCGATCTTCGATAACACTCGGGCTCCCCAAATCTGATAAAAAATATCATCAATCCTCAGCAAGGGATATCAGTTCTTGACCATCAACTGGTTCAGCTTCCGATAATCCACGCAAAGCCTTAAGGTACCATCCGCCTTCTTCGCAAACAACACAGGTGAACCCCAAGGGGAAGTACTGGGTCAGATGAAACCCTTAGCCTGCAATTCCTCCAACTGCTTCTTGAGCTCTTGCAACTCATGAGTAGCCATCCTATAAGGAGGTATGGATACCGGTGTAGCTCCTGGCACAAGCTCAATTGAGAAGTCTACCTCATGCTCCGAAGGAAAACCTGAGAAGTCTTCTGGAAAGACATCTGAAAAACAGTTGACTACCGAAGGAAAATCCTTCTGATAGGTCCCCTGATCATCCAGATATAAACTAGCAATCTGAGCCATAACACTACCCAACCCATGATGCTCTGGTCTAGCTCTGCTTTCCCAGACATCCCATTCACCCTTGTGAAGAAAATACCTACCCTCTGGTGACGTGAAACTCACCCTGTGGCGATAACAGTCGAAAAAGGCCTAAAAAGGAACTAGCCAGTCCATTCCAAGAATGACATCATAACCTGTCATCTCCAGGACATAAAGATCCCACATGAAGTGACACCCACCAACCTCGAGGGGGCACTCCCTGCACTGACGCACATTAACAGTACTATGTCCCAAGGGAGTGTCTTGTGCCAAGGTGTCCTCAGAGGTAAGGACAGTGAGTCTAAGGCTCTCCACAGTGTGCACCGAAATAAAGATATGAGAAGCTCTGGTATCAAAAAGTGTAGAAGATAAAACTGAGGCTACTAGGATCGTACCTCGAACTGTGGAAGGTCCAGGATCCTGCTCCCGATGAATCTTCTCTATCGCAAATGTCTGGCTAGTACTGCGGGCCTATGTAGTAGCCTGATATCTCTAAGATGATCCTCCTTGAGCCTGACCACCGCGTCCACAACCTCTACCCTAGCCTGAACGACCTAAAGAACTCCATCCCTCAGTTTGCTGCCTGACTGGGAATCCTGCTCCTGAACGAGGAGTAGAAACCGATCCTCATTCACTAGCCACCGGAAGAAGAACCCTGCAAAAATGCTATAGATGACCCATCTTGCTACAAGCTCGGCACTCCACTGGATCTTTCGGGCACTGGGGCCTCTTATGCCCGCTCTTTCCACACTGATATCACACCACCTAGTTTCCAGAAGGAAGATCTCGTCTACCAGAAGATATACCTCACTTCCTCGAGTCACATTGAGTAGACTCCCGGTGGCGCTTCCTGCTGTCAGTATGAAATGACTCAGCCTTGGATGCTGAACCTCCCTAGTCAAAAACTCCAGTATCCCTCAGATTTCTTTTGGTGATCAGCTCCTGGTTGACTATCAGGGTAATAAAAGTCAACTTGAAAATGTTCACCTACTATCTGATCTCTGGTTTGAGGCCTTCCTCAAACATCCTCGCCAAAAACAACTCGTCGTTACCCAGAACGGGAGTGAAACGATGTAGCTCAGTGAAGTGGGAGGAATAATCCATAACCTAAAGAGTACCCTGCTATAGTTTCATGAACTCCTTGGCCCTCAGCATTGCTGGATAGAAGTAGTTGTAGAACATACGCTGGAATTTGTCTGAAGCCATAGTCCGCTGGCGCCCTGCCTATGAGACTACATCCCACCATCTCTTTGTAGAATCTCATAGAATGTAAGTCTGGAGCTTCACCCATCTATCTGGGGGTGTCTCCAGATGCTCGAAGATGGAAATCATGGTCTCTATCCTTGACTCCGCAACCTGAGGTCCTCTACCCCCTGTGAAACTGGGAGGATGCTACTACTGGAAGACTCACGTCAGCTCTTCCATAGAGGGGGTAGGATGTTGAGATCCCTAGAAGGTATGCATGAACCTCATGAAACCCTCTCTGAACTGAGCATCCGCACCAGTGTCCGGAATCACCGTAGTTTCCATATCCAAAACAATCGGCAGAACTACTGGTAGTCCCTGGTCTTCCGTATCAGCCGTATGGTCACTTCCTGGTTCCTGACATGCAACGGGAGGACGTCTTGGTTCCATAACCCTGAAAGGTCAAAATCCCATTCCAGATTTAGGATTAACAAGGAAAAAAACACAAGAGTACAAAACGGGAACAGGAGAGAGAAACACATAAATTTTAAAAACTGAACTACACGGCGTGTATTCAAAATACACGGCGTGTTTGTTAAATCCATTTACATGGCGTGTAATTCTTCCACCACTGGTCGTATAACGTTCCAGGCTACATGGCATGTTGTCCCAAAACACGGCATGTACTTGAATCCCACTACCCTATCCGAGTCTCCTTGCACGGCTAACCCACATGGTCTTCCTAATTCTAAACTACACAGCGTGTTCCGAACAAACACGTTGTGTATAAGGATAGATCACACTGACCAGTGTTGTTCGTGACACGACCGGGTACCTAGCAGAAAACTACATGGAATGTTATTTATAACACACGGTGTGTACTAGAAAGGCTCGGTGACCCTTGCAGCAGGTTACATGGCCGGCTACACGGCAGACCCCTACACGGCGTGTTACGAACAAACACGACGTGTATAAGGATGGATAACACCAACCCGTGTTGTTCGTGACACGGACAGGTATACGGTTGACTACTAGACGACGTGTACTTATAGTACACGATGTGTCCCCGAAGATTCACCAACACCCCGTGTTTTTGTTTACATAGATAGTAACATGGTTTTAAAAACTGCACGGTGTGTATAAATAAAGTACACGCCGTGTATTCTGCATTTTTCAGGGCAGTAGCTCTGAAACTGCTCTGAACGCTAGAAACACTGAAAAGTAACCAGCTATATGCCAAATTCTGATCCGTGGGGGCCCATACTCCACGCGAATCAATGCTTTGCATCATAACAATGCGTACAACAAGTAAAAAGCATAACAAACAATGATCCCCAAAATTCTGATCCTCGAGAACCCATAACACCTCCAAGACCCGAGCGTGGCGCCCATGCTAAACAGGCTGTAAAAGAAGTAATACTCTATCAGCCCAACAAATATTTCTATCATAGAAACTACCACAACAGCATGCATAATCTGTCATGACATCTATCACAACAGTATGCAATTCTAATGCACCCAAGATGACTTGGTAAAATGAATGAAAAGTGACCTCCTACCCAGTGCCTATATGATGCATGAGATGGCACACCCTCATCTCATCGGGTTGCAACCAAATAGAACCATAATCATATAAACTGTAACAACACAAAACAAGTGCATCACCAAACGGTGAAATATAATAAATTGTAACATTTTCAAAAACTAAAAATTACAATCACGATGTAGTGTATCTTTTCCCTGTACACGGGTTAATTACTCCCGGGAACAGTTAAGTTTTAACTACCCATTTCTTCCTATCCCCGTTTATGGTCGCAAAATAGTAAGAAATTGTAAATAAGGAAAACTACTCTGATACCACTTTATAGCGACCTGAATCCGGAGCCCTTCCACTGGCGCCCCATACTCGGTTCGCCACATGACCTCAAGCACATTTCCCCAAACGCCATAGGTTGCCGACTAGCAGGGAGGGCCATTGTGAGTTAGTGGGGAAACTATGCCCTCATTTGGTAAAGTATACATTGGAAGAATAAGCATAAAGAATAGTGGAAGCAGGGAATAGCATGCAACAACTGAACTGAAAGTAAAAGCAGTGTCTGATATAATAATGATGCAGAATGGTACTTGTATCTTTGAAAAGCAATAAGCAAAACAACGTGATGAAATACAACTAGAACCAATGTACTAAATGTAAACAGCAAATCCAGCAGCATCGCGGGCCAAGACCCGGTCCCATGCTCTCCAGCTCCTACCAGCAATCAAGTACCTGAGGTGGAAGGGCCACAATCCCTACCAAAACCTGCAACCATATAATCTGTTTGGGCCGAAAAACATGACCCAGACAGGGTGTGAGACTAATCTCAGTAGGCAACCACCATAAGATTTGTTCCATACTATCAGTGAGTGATGTAGAAAATGTAAAGGTAAAAATGCAGTAAACAATTATACCAATTACCATTCACTTTCATTCAATTACACAACCAGGAAAAACAAGCAAAGTTTCTTATTCCAAGACAAGCTAGTTACACAACATGTATCTAAAAGAGTACCTAATACAAGCATTATAAAACCCAAGCTTGTTCTTTGGCTTGGTGGAATCATCAAAACCAACCAACAAGAAAACACACTAACTCTCTGGGTGTCTTAAACTAGCAGAACCCTATAGTCCAGTAATCAATCAAGGCACATACACTCTGGGAAGCTCTTACGTAAATTCCCCTATGGTCTTGTAATAATAGCTACAGACTCTCTGAGGAAGCACTTAAGTATAATCCCTCCTATGGTCTCGATGCTTGGGTAAACTAAGAACACTCTTGAGAAACACAAAGTCCAATTCCTGTAGGTCCTGCGTATGAAACTAAAACCAACCGACCCTCTAGGGAAGCACTTAATAGTCTATTCCCTCTTTGATCTCCCGCACCAGGTTCTCATGGCCCTGAGCAGTCCAGTCATTCATAATCGACTGTTAGAAGCCCTAAGTAAGTTAAACAACTACATGGCCAAAAGATACAACAACAAAAATGCATCCATAAGCATATAAACAGCAGGCAATACATGCAATCAAGTCAACATGCATACTAGCAATGCAATAGGGGTTACCTCATAGGCAAACCAGGCCAACCGGAAAACAATAGCCAAAACAAGGAAAAACACACATGGGGTGATCCTCAAACGTGCTAACAGGAAATTATCAACCATCTACTAACCTCAAGAATACATGCAATCTAAGGCAGATAAATAAACAGTATCGAAACCCTAACCCGGGATACCTGATACATGGGAATCTGGAACTTTCGCAACCAAAACTCAAAGAACATTAACGTAGGGAAACAAACCACCTACCTCGATCCAAGGAGATCAATATAATTGAACCTCAGCCCGTGAATCGTCCTAGAACATAGTAGATTTTCAAAAAAGTCTAAAACGTTCAACCTCAGATAACTCACACGAGAGAAAGAATAAGGAAATGAGGCTAAAGAAGAACCAAGAACTCACCGCTGCGATTCTTCTACAAACGACAGAGTTTGATTCAGAAAACCGGTGAAAGATCGGTGGCTCAGAGAAGAAACGACCTCCTCGGACATTCTGGACGAAATTATGCGGAGAAGAAGACATTTTCTGCCATTAGCCGCGACCCCGGGTTGATTAATGAAATAAAAAAAGTACATGACGTGTACTCTTAAAGTACACGGCGTGTAGTGGGTTTTTCCATACTCCTCCAAAATTGGTCTCCACGTCACCCCTACACACCTTGTGTGTGGCCCGAACACGGCCAATCACACGGATTCGAGCGGCAGAGGAGTACAGGGCGTGTACTATGAAAATTTCCAGATTCTCCATTTTTCCTTAAAAATCCCATAAAAGAGATCCGTACCTGAAACCGAAACTCCGGGTTCTTACAGTATTTATATAGATAAATCAAGTCTATAAAAAAGATAACATCAAATTCAACAATAAAAATAATGAAATGATTTTCAGGATGAAAATTCCCACAAATTTCAACTGGAGAATAATCACATGCTTTATATGAGATCGTCATACCATTAGGGTGTTTCACTAGTAATTTAAAATTTAATCATTTTAGTAGCACATTTATACCCTTATAAAATTCTACAGATATTAAAAAATGGGTAGATAGATATTCAAATAAGTAATTAGTAGTTCTAGAGTGGATGATAATTATACCTTTCACCACATCCTTATCACACCCTTAAAAAAATAGAAATAACATGATATTTCTCCTTTTTCCTTAGCATAAACGGTTTATGATGTTAATAATTATTATCAACCCTCAGATTTGGTAACATGTTATCATAATTCATAATCTCCTTGAAATTTAAATATTGATGTGCTGGTGGTACATTCTATGGAGCAGTCTAATTATTTGTATCATTAGATTATTTATTCCTATAACTTTATCATTCATCAACACAATTATCTTCATTTACAAAATTAAAATATTTTTCATCCCCTTAATAGAATTGCCACTATTTTTTTCTAGACTTCAAGAATGAGATAAATATCGTTTTCCTCCCTTAATGGATTTTATAGTTTCAATTTATTTCCTTCCTTATTTTATTATCAAGAAAATGAGATTGATGGGTCACTCCAATATCAATTTCCAAATTGGTATTATAAATAATGATTTATTCATTGTTATCAAAGTCCCTTATGCCTAACACCATTTAAATAATATGTTTTAATCCACTAAATAATACACCAACCCTACATTCATGATGGATGATAATTCTTGATGAGTATCTTACAAGACTTGTGGGTTTCTCATGTTATGTACTAATAGATTAATTATCCATATTATTTAGATCAAGGAATTCCATCTACATTTTCGTATGAATAATTTTATGGATGTACATGTTAAAAAATAATATCTTAAACTCATCCCACTCTATGGTGTCAAATTCATCTTGTTCCCTAGAATTTTTGACGAGATTCATCCATTGATCTAATTTTTCTTCGCAATGATAGACCATGAAAATGAATTCCTCTTGTTCTTTGCATGGTAGAATGAAAAATATATTTTTAATGGTACTGATCCATTTCATAGAAACTAGAGAATTTGTAGATCCTATAAATGATAGTGGATTTTTCCTCATAGAAGACTCAATATAACTTTTTTCTCATATTTTCTTGTTTATATTTTCATCATGATCCATGGATTTAAAAGGTACATGTGAATGAAAAAGGTATTTTTATTCTATCCCCCATAACAATTGGAAGTTTATGAGTAAAATCATTGCATTACCCATCATACACAACATTAACAGGGTTCATTCAGGTTTCAACCATTGAGTTAAAACAAAAAAAGCATAGTGTAATAAATAATATTGATAATGGGGAATAAAATAATCCTAAAAATCACATATAAGATGTCTAAATAATGATAAATAATTTTTAATCTATGACAACCTAGGTTTATCCAATATCATTCATATTCATTCTCTATTTAGATTCTTCAAGATGATTTTTAAGAGTTAGTGAATTTCCAAATCATATCTCACAGGTGTGTCAAAACAAGTGTGTTGTACAGACTATAATCTTGCATCAAGTGAGGATCATGTTTAGTTCAATGAACCCTTTTCATAGTTCTCTCCCCATGATACCTTGGTACCAGAGCCACATCCCTTTGTAGTATCAAAACATGGATGTTTTCTCTTGTAAACCAATTTCTTTATAATTTAAATAATTCTAGGATATTTTCCAATGCTTTGTCTCATCATTAGACTTATCCTTAGACATTTCCTTAGGGATCTCACTAAACGTTTCTCATCCTAGTTTCAAAAGGATATCT
Organism: Viscum album; assembly: GCA_963277665.1. Taxonomy (NCBI): domain Eukaryota; kingdom Viridiplantae; phylum Streptophyta; class Magnoliopsida; order Santalales; family Viscaceae; genus Viscum; species Viscum album. Next base: position 656,469,149 of record OY728123.1, read on the forward strand.
AAAACTTTAATTTGATATCCAATATTTTATCTATGTAATTTCATACATATATATTACATATTTTAGGTGAATATTCATTACATTACCCAAACATAGACTCTAAGATCGTAAATGTATTATACATTTGGAAACATTGAAACTGATACAACAAGTTCATGTGTGAACTATATCATCTCCTAATAACTTATTCATAACTATAACCCTTGTGAGACATATCATAAATAATAAATTTATTCATGAACCGAGAAAAGTATATATAATAAAGGGTGGTCTGACATGTATACTAAGTGTGAAAATTGAAGATACATAATAATAACATGAACATATGCATAAAATAACGAGTGAATAACATTTTAAAACCATAAATTTTATATTAGATACCATAATCCTGAGTCATGTCATATTTATTTATAGTTTATAATACATTAATCATACAAAAATCAAATAACAAGATCAATGAGCGTATAAAATTTGAATGCGACATAACATTGTGGTATATACAAAATAATATAAAACCATATGTCAAGGATACCCACAAAGACATTCATAAAATTTTAGGCTTGGGATAACCACCCATGTACATTCTTTTGGACTTGGATAACCTATTGTGTACCCTCTTTCAGGATTGGGAGAACCACCTTTGTACCCTCTTCTATGCTTGGGATAATGTAAGAACCCCGGTTTTCGTATGAGGTACAACTCCATTTCTTTTCAGTTTAAATGCCTTGTAATGGCCTTATATGAGGGTTTAAATTTATTGGGGGTGTTTTGGAGGTGTTTGTGGCTTGATCTAATATGGAACCATGTTTTTGGGCTGAAAATAACCTGCTACACGGTTTGTGCACGACTTGCACACGATTAGTCTAAACTGTGCGAGATGTATAAAAAGTTTTAGTTTCTTAATAGACAGTTTCAAATGGTTAATGCATGGTTCGTCAAACCATGTGGGGTAACCCCACGAAGTTCCAATTCTAGGTGGTGAGGTGCGTGCGGTTTCCGCATGGTTTGGGAAACCATGTAGGTAAACCGTGTGACCCTACTGTGTTGGTTTTTTTAATTTTTTAATTAAAAATCAAATTTATTTTTAAAACCATTTGGGTTTTTCTTATCCCAAGCACAATATCTCTATGGATCTCCCTTGAGGTTCCTAACATATGCTTGATTCTTCGAAACAACGAATGAATTATTTGAATCTAGGATCATATTCCACAATATTCCTTTCTTCTTCCATTCTACTGATTTTTTCCAAAACAAGATGATTTCGGACTTGATACGAGATGAACAGTCTAATACTGAGGTGAGGTAGGTGTCCTATACATTATTTTGACTTTTCTTTGGTGTTTTTTAAGAGTTATTCCATTACACCATCTATTGCAATTTCCGAAGAGGTCTCTTTTTGAGTGAGTAGCTTTTGTAGATGTAGTTTGACCTAGCGAGGATGACCATAGGTTCATTTTAGGTGTGTTAGTACCTGTTTCTTGTTTCAAGGCCACACATGGTGTAGGGATTATGGGTTTAACCTATTTATTCCTATTTAAACCAACCAAGGGGTGTGTTCATGTGCTTTCCTTGATTGGGGATGGCCATTAATCCCTTAATATATACACTAACATGTTTTTGAGATGTACTACTTCGTTGATTAATGAATATCATGTTATTCATTGTTTATTTTGATAGTTTGGCATGTAAAATGGGTGATATTGGTGGGTATACTTATATGAATTGACTAATGGAATGCTAAATGGATTATAGGAGAGGTTAGGACCATACGCATTGTAAATGATAAATGATTTTCATGTGTGGGCATACTCATGGATTGTGATTGTTGATATAAGTAAGAATACTCATATATTTATGAATGTTTTATTTGAGTGTGTGAATTATTCAATGAAAGGTTTGATAGATTCCATGGACTACTCTCCATGGATCTGGAATGTGGTAGTGGATGCCATGGTTGACTCTGTCCCTTGGGTCTTGATTCCAGGGGATTCCTCAGGCTTTTCAAGCCCAAGGATCTGGATTTTTTTAGTGTTGCGTAGGAATTCCGATTTCCATGATCCTAGGACCCCAACCAGTGCCTAAAAGAGTTTCCACTAGGGATAACCATGGGAATCAATGGGATTCCTTGGATATGCTCCTTGGATCTGGCCCTCTGTGGTCAAGAATAATAACTTATATTCCTTGGTATGCTGACACATTGGATCAATCCCTTATGGTCTACACTTCATTATACAGTGAGGTTGTGGAATATTTGACTTCACTATATAGCATAGTCTAGGGAAACTTGACTTCTCTATACTATGTGGATATTGTTTCATGATACAGATGGATTTACGACATGGTCGTGTGACTTGATTTTTTACTTTGATATATCTTCCTTGGTAGAAGCTAATCGTGTTTTGTAGGAAGACAAGAGGGCTGTTTGGTTTAACTTGTCACTATAGACTTCTTCCATGGGCATATGCACTTACTTATTGGATTTTTACACTTTCTAGAGCCTTTTTAGAATTGTTGTTGGATCTTTATAGACCATGGTAGTTTCCTGCTGGGATTTTCATCTCACACCAGGTTTGGGCCTCCTTGGGGACCCAAATAGATTATATAGTTGCATGTAATGATTGGGGAAAGTGCCCAAGTATAGGTTGTTGATTGTGGATTTGGATTAGGGGAGCATAGGATCAAGCTGTGGCTTGTGATGTTGGGATACCTTTTTGGTCTTTTGTTATTTTTGGGATACATGTACTACACTATATTGCCACGTACCTATTTGCTACTTTCTAGATACTTGTACCATCTGCATCATTTATAATATGAGACACTTCTGGTAAAAGACATGTATTCATGTCTTGCCTTACTTCATGTTGTCTTCCATATATTTGCTTATTCTATTTATTATATGTTTGAATTACACTATAATACTCTGGTAGCCTCCTGCATTTGGGGAGATGCACTTAAGGCAATCTGGACAACCGGGCTCAGGGCACCATAGGGTGGCATCTGAGTCCGGTACGTTACAAAGTGGTATTATAAAATTTTAATATTTTTTATTACTGTTTGGAGAATTTATACATGGATTGGAAGGAAATGGAGTTTGGTAATTAACAATTCTGGAGAGTAGCTACCCCGCTTATAGGGAAAATCAGAACTGCCTCAAATCGATTATGTATTTTCTAGATTTTGACAATTACAGTTGGTTTGGTTTAACCATTGGGTGACACAAAAGATTATTTTTATAACTATCGAGGCAATTTTGGGTTCTATTTCAGTTGCATCCTGACAAGATGGAGATGTGAAATCTCATGCATCATATAGACACTTTTGGGAATCACATTCCATACATAAGGCCATTCCATCTAGGATGCATTATAATTTTATTTCTTTTTTGATAGTTGATGTTATAGTGGTGCTTAATGTTGTGTTAGTCGGGTGCAGTAGATAAAGGTGTGATTTCATCTTTCAATCCATAAAGATTATGTGTCTTTATGAATTGGGAAACAATGCACTGGTGAAATATAAATGTCAAGTGAAATTGTTACATGTATGGTTTGGAAAGGGAACCAAGGTTGGGTTTGTGAGGTGTTATGGGTCCTTATGGATTCAGAATTGGTAACCCCTCAGTTGAATTTCTTGAATAACTGAATGAGAAATAAAAACATGAACTAATGGATAGAGACTTGACCTAGACCCGAATTTTGAGTGGACAATTGGCGTAGTTTCTAGTTGTTTTTTGGATGTTCTTTATACAGTTCTGGATTTAGGGGAAGAATATGGGTTTGACATGGTTTCTAGGAGGGTTTTGACCTATACTATGATTTTGAGTATTTTTATTTGATTTTGTTCTTTCCAAAGGTGTCCATTTTGAATTGTAGATACATGCCACCATGACGACCTCTAGTGGTACACCATGATGGAGGCAATGACCACAATTTGGAGACAATGGGCCATGGGTTACTAGTTGATCGTCCTATAGTTCCATCTGTGAAACTTAAGGATATTCCCAATATAGGTGCCGAGGAAATGATCTGCGAGGGTTTCTTTCAATATATGAAAAATTTCCAAGGAGCAATGAAATTATCCTTGGCTATGGATGAGCTGATAGGGGTGTTCCTATAGCAGCATCCTCTTACAGTTTCAGTGGATGGTGGACCATGGGCTATAGAGTTGTGGCTAGAGACCACGTTAGTGATTTTTGAGCATCTAGAGATTCTACCAGAGGAGAGGGTTAGTCTCACGACTTATATGATACTTAGAGCGGCAAAGCATTGGTGCAACATTTTAAACTAGACTGATAGGCTACAGAATATGGGTTTGGATGAATTCCATACCTGCATCTATGACTACTTTTACCCAGTAACTATATGAGTAGGTTGGGCTAGTGAGTTTATGTGTGTAGAGTAGGGCACAGTGATGTTATTGGAATACTCAGCATGCTTTATAGAGCTAAAATGTCTTACGCTGATGCATCTTACTGATGAGATTTCAAGGGTGAGACAGTTCAAGGAAGGTCTCAGTCATGATATAAAATCTCATGTCAATGTGTTGAGGTTGCCTCCTATCATAGAGATTTTGAATTTGGCGCTGATTATGTTGGAGTTGGTGGTCTAGAACCAACTACATTGTACTTTATTCATTAAATAAAAGCCTTATCACATCTTGATTGTTCTTCTGCGTGACATGTCATGTGATAATGTCCTAAGGAAAACTATTGCATTAAAGGGTCATAGCGGATCCCTACTTTGATGAGAACCCGGAAGTTCCATAACACTATTCTTGAATGTATTTTCTATGACCGGATGATATTATTTGAGGGAAACAAATAATAAAGGTCATTAGGGCTGAGGACTCATAAAACTTTGAGGCACCTTCTCATGGTGTGCGCCTTTGGTAATATCTAGGAGGATATTATGAGAAGGAGACCCGCCAGTAGTAAATCAACATTTCATAGTGTCATTGGATGTTCCTATCTGCGGACGTGTGTATTGGTCCTTAGACTTTAAGATTATTATTAATGGGTATTACAACTCGTGCACTTAGATGTATTGATGAAAACTGTGATGAAACACTGTTCGCAACGAGGTAGGATACGTTGGGCATGTCATGATTAATACCGCATTAATAGATAATGCGAGAAAGGATTTGTCCCTTCCGTTCCATAATGGAAGTAGATATCTCAGGCCCTTTGATGGAATTGATATAGCCTAAATAAATCCATGTCAATTGTAACGTATGGGCATGTTCAATTTCGGTAAGTCAAAGAAAGAATAATCAAGAACATGGGTTGATGGCACTAGAATGAAACCCGCTTGATTGGAGATATCAAGACAAAGGGATTATATTACACGGTAAGCGTTCGTAGGAGGTGACACATCATTACGACGTTAACACATTTCTCTATGGCTGCCTTGGCGTGTTGCTAGATGCTAACTTTGGTCATTAGGCAAGCCCAGACTAATGCCACTGAGAAAGAGGCCTAGAGGGTCACACACTATGTGTGTCCATGTATCTCAGTTAAATATTAATTTAACAAGTTAAATAAATATTATTCCTGACTATGGTTTAATAATTATTTCAGGATGTCTGATCGCATTTATTTTGACACTAGTTATTCGAGAGAATATATTTTGGATGAAATAATATATTTATTAGCGAGTAATGCAGTTACATTTATTTAAGAAATAAATAGTCATTACTCAAGGTCTAATAAATGTGGTGGAGAAAAATGGAAAATAAAATTACATGTCGTGTATATTAAATATACACCCCGTGTAGTTTTATGGAAAATAAGTACACGCCTTGTATTAATTATTACACGGCGTGTAGTTTTTCCAGTTGGGATTTTGAGGATTTAATATTGTTTTATTAAATGATATTTATTATAATCAGCATGGGCGCATGTCAAGGAATTAATAATTCGACATGGGGGTTTTGAATAAGTGTTAATGAAATAAATAAAATGCTTAACACGTTTATTTATTGTCATAACTCTATTAACCTCATAACTGATTATAAATATCCTCGAAACCCCAACATTTTAAAGATCCATTGTTGTGCACAATGGATTTGGAAATACTCTCAAGCCAAAAGAGAGTTCCCTTTCCACCAAGAACGCCCTCATGTTACGAGAGCATGATCCTCCACCGGATCAAGGTGGTCGAAGGAGGACATTGCAAGAAAAGGTTCTTCCACGCTTGCACCCATAGATCCCTTCGGCGACGTCCAGAGATACGTGACACACGTGTGGATCACCGCTAGAGGAATCCTACACTTGGATTCTACGACACAACGACGGATCACCGAATCGTGACCGGACACATCAATGAAGAAAGAATTCCAACGAGGTAATTCTTATTCATTAATTAAAATAATTATTATCAACATATGATGATCCTCCTCAAGGGTTCCAGGACTCTTATTTTCTTTTCGTTCTTCATTCTATTCCAAAGATTCTGCGTTTTATATCGTGACAGATCTCGGATTGAATGTTGTTTAATGTTAAAATTAAAGTTGGGAAGACCCACCAACTCAATTTCGATGTGCCCGGAACCTACAAGTGGTATCAGAGGGGTCATATCGTTGATTATAATTATTTAGTTTTTCGTTGGTAATTTATGCATTTTATAATTTAGTTATTTCAATTCAAGTTTAATCATTCTGGAAATATGAATATTGAGATCTATTCCTCCTCCCTCGTTTCTCGTTCACCTCACAGAAATGAATTTTTCTATTAATTTAGGTGAAAATAAAATAGAGGAACTCATCCAGAGGAGCCAAACGTTTCTGGCCGTATAACACCAGAATAATCAGCGTGTATTCGGAAGTACACACCGTGTAGTCTAGGTTCAATGCATTGACTGATCCGCCAAATCAGGCCATGTATTGGATTCTTTCTAAGAATTTAAGACACCATCTGTTGACCAAAAACATGTGGCACACGATTTCTGAAATACATGTCGTGTGGTTCAATGAACACGACATGTAGTCCCATCGGGTTAGGGTTGGGTCATGTACTCCGTACACAGCGTACCCGGCTAGAAACTGTGTAACACGGAAACTACACGGAGTGTGTCTCACTGCACACGTCGTGTACTCCAAAAATTTCTGAAGTACATTAACACGCCCTGTCCCCAGGCGTGTACTTCGGATGGACGATGAAGAAAAGTACATGCCATGTAGTCGGAACTACACGTCATGTACTCACCCAAATTACGCAGATTTATTAATATTTATTATTATTTTATACAAACCCTTGAGACGTTTACCAGGGTGTAGGCATAAATCTGAAGCACAACACCTGATAGTTGTTATATATATATGTGTTTAATTTAACATATGCATAACAAATGGGAATTCACCGGGTTTCCTCCAAGGTACAAGTTACGTACAAGGATAATTTTAAATGAATTTATTTGTTTAAAATTATGATGGATGAGAATCTCAAGGAAATTAAGAAAAGGGATTTAAGATAAAAGGATTGATTAATTAAAGATAATTAATTGATTCGAGTGTGATTTATCTTAAAAAAGAACGATTAAAAAATTGAATTCTAGTTTTATTTATGTGTAAATATCGTTGCATGTATGAATGATCATGAGCTAGACCGAGACCTTTGTATGTGAATTTTTTCTTTTAATTAATTTATTTAAATTAAATTTGATGGCCTGTGAGCCATGTACTCATTAATATATAGGGCCTACGTGCCCAAGGATTATTTTCTGTGAAAACCCCTTTTACCCCTCACCTGCGTGTGAGATAAATACATATGTAATGGATGGAGCCCCCAAGCTAGTGGAGGCGGCTCAAGTCAGGAGCCAAGGTGAAACCAATCCAAGGAGATACAAAGGTGGACAGGTGGCAAGCTATAAACACGAACCTGAAAGGTTCAAAGTGTTTCTCCCCTAGGTCCCTGGTTATTTTATGAACCCTTAGATAAACTAACCAATATAAAAGCTCATGATCATACCAATTATTTTATTTCTGTCAGTTGCATGGTTTATTTATTGTGGGTGTGTTGTCACGATCACACAATTAACGAATTAAACGAGCATGCAAGATGGAACTAAAATACAACCGGCTTATACTTAAATATTATCTTAGAAATGGTTAATCACTTAAGTATATCCCACTTAATATTAACAAGCATGTAATCAAAGATAATAAAATGGAAATATACGTATAAGGATAACATCCCTCAAAATAAATATTAAGTTGGCATAACCTTCCATAATCTTGGTTAGAATCGAACCATAGTTCGAAGTGCCTGACCAACCCTAGTTGGGGTGATTTTAATTATTGGGGAATTATAATTCAAGGTTTTGGGTTTACATGACTTGGTTCGCATCAAGGGTTGACTGCCACAGCAGGACTTGGTGTGACCAAGAGGCAAAGGTTGAGGAAATCCAAAAAGGATTTCAGGATTGGGGAGTCCACTCAGCGGATCAAGGAGCTGCGAGTTAATGCAGTTGGCATTTGGAATGCCTACCTAAAACCCTTCAAGTTGCTTGACCAACCCTAGTTGGGGTAATGCGAAGGGAAATATGGATCCTTTCCACTAGAATATTCACACAACAGAATATTCCGAAGTCAATGGTGAGAGCTATTGGATTTCGATAAAATAGTGGGAGAATAATAAGTATTAATTTATTTATTTGTCTCAATTTTTTTAATAAAGTACTAAACCTTTTCTCATTTTAATTTGTAGGAATGACAAGAAAATGACTCGAAACATATCATTGCACACCATACTTGAAAAATAAAACCTTCTCACCAAAACAAATTTCCAAGAGTGGCAGAGGCGTTTATGCGTCGTCCTTCGCCACGAAAAGAAATTATATGTGATGGAGGAGCAAATTCCAGTTGCGCCTGGGAAAGAGGATAGTGATGAGGAATTATCTCTCTATATGAAACACATGTTTGATTCCACAGATGTACAATGTTTCATGCTATCGGCCATGTCTAATGAGCTCTTGAAGCAACAAGAAAACATGGACGCCTATAGCATGATGTCTCAACATAAAGATCTCTACCAAGAGAAGGCGAGACAGGAGAGGTATGAGATCTCTAATGCATTGTTTACCACGAAGCTTGGAGAGTCTGTGCCAGCTGGGCCTCATGTAGTCAATATAATTGGATACATTGAACGCCTGGACATCTTAGGGATTAAATTCCCGGATGAGTTGTGTATAGATCTCATCCTATCATTACTGCCCAAGACCTTCTCTAGCTTAATTGTCAACTATACCATGAGCGACAATGAGAATAGTCTATTAGGGCTTCTGACCTTGATTCCCCTGGTAGATAAGTACATGGGGCATGACAAACCCATGTTCCTTATGGTGAACAAGAAAAGGAAGGACAAGGAAAAGGGGCCAAATAATTATAAATGGTCTGAAGCCCCCGAGCACCGTCCCTCCAAGAAGGGGAAGATCCAGGGGCAGGGAAAGGAATGAGAGGCAGTGTGTTTTTCATGTGGAAAGCAGGGCCACTAGAAGAGGAACTGCACCCAGAAGCATGGGGATGCTAATGTTTCATTTGTTATCGAGTGCAATATTTCTATTTCTACACATTGGGTATTTGATACAGCTTGTGGGGCTCACATCTGCATTAAAATGCAGGAACTAAGTAGATTTAGAAAGATCGCCAGAGGAGAGGTGGATCTTCGAGCTTCCAATGGCGCAAGGCTGGTTGCATTGGCTATTGGTGACTACCACCTCTCATTGCCGACTGGGATGATTTTGGTTTTACATTACTGTTATTTTGTGCCTAGTGTTTCCAAGAACATAATTTCTGTATCTTGTTTGGATATGGATGGATTTGTTTTCAAATTTGGAAATAAGGGTTGTATCTTTTATAAGAATAACGTATTTTATGGTATGACACATTTAAATAATGGTTTGTATATATTGAATTATGAAAACCAAGTGTTGGAAATCGATAACGAAAAAAACTCACATGACTCATACATCACCCAGTTATGGCATCACCGCCTTGGTCATGTCAACGAGAAGCGTTTGACAAAGCTCTGCCAAGATGTGTATTTAAACTCTACTGAGCTAAAACCACTTGATAGATGTCACGCTTGTTTACAAGGAAAAATGACCAAGATGCCTTTTGGTGGACAAGGTGAAAGGGCCACAAATCTTCTAGTATTGGTACACACAGATTTTTGTGGACCATTTCCAGTAGAATCTAGAGGTGGATATTATTACATCATTACTTTTACTAATGATTTGAGTAGATATGGCTATTTACACTTAATGAGGTATAAGTCATAGTCCTTAGAGAAATTTAAGGAATTCAAGAATGAAGTAGAGAATCACCTTGGTAAGAAGATAAAGAAGCTTCGATCAGATCAAGGTGGAGAATATCTGAACAAAGAGTTCATCTACCTTCTACGGGAGTCTGGGATTCTATCTCAGCTCACTCCTCCTTATACACCACCGTGGAATGGTGTTAGTGAAAGGAGGAACCACAACTTGTTGGACATGGTGAGGTCGATGATGAGTCATGCGGATCTTCCATTATCCTTTTGCGGATATGCATTACAAACTGCAGCATACACATTAAACCGAGTACCAACTAAGGCGGAAAATGTAATTCCATCTGAGTTATATAATGGAAGGAATCCCACTTTTTCGCACAAACGTGTATGGGGATGCGAGTAATTTGTTAAGGCTTTCTCAGGCAACCAACTAACACCCCGGGGTACGAAGTGAATCCTTATAGGATATCCCAAGGAAACGAAAGGATATTACCTATATAACCATCAAGACAAGAAAGTGACTATCGCCAGAAAAGCAATATTTCCCGAGAGGGAACACATCCTCAAGAAGGATAGTGGGAGAAAGATTGACTTCGATGAAGTTGATGCTCCAGATACATAGGAGTTGGTACATGAAAAATTTCCATAGGTCCCCATGGAAGAGGTTCCAGAAACACAAGTACTGCGTAGGAGCTCAAGAGAGGAAAGGGAAATAGAGAGATCTGGTTTCCTAGTCACCGAGGATGGTGAATCATTATTGTTGGACAATGATAAACCTCTATCCTACAAAGAAGCAGTAGCAAGATCATAAGCTGCAAGATGGCTAGATTCAATGAATTCTGAGATAGATTCCATGTATCAGAACCAAGTTTGGGTTCTGGTCATTGAGCCAGTTAATGTAAAGCCTGTTGGATGCAAATGGGAATTCAAAATAAATCTGGACATGGAAGGTCAAGTTAGCACCTATAAAGCAAGGCTAGTGGCTAAAAGATTCAGACAGTGTCATGGAATTGACTATGATGAAACCTTCTCACTAGTTTCCATGTTTAAATCCATAAGAATCATACTTTCCATAAAAACTTACCATGACTACGAGATTTGGAAGATGGATGTCAAAACAACATTCCTTAATAGGAACCTTATGGAAGATGCCTATATGACCCAACCAGAAGGGTTTGTGACACCAGGTGAAGCCAAACGGGTTTTCAAGTTGCAGAAATCCATTTATGGATTGAAGCAAGTATCCAGGTCATGGAACATTCGATTTGATGAATCCATAAAGGAATTTGGTTTCATTAAGAATGAATGTGATCCATGTGTTTATAAGCGGTTTAATGGGAATGTGGTCGTCATACTAGTGGTATATGTTGATGACATATTGCTTATTAGAAATGACGCCCCAGCTTTACAGTCAGTTAAGGACTAGTTGAGCAAGTGTTTCTCCATGATGGGCATAGGAGAAGCAGCCTACATTCTAGGGATCATGATCATTCGTGACAGATCCAAGAGGCTTCTTGGACTAAGTCAGGGTACATACATTGACCAGATACTAAAGAGATTAATATGGAAAAATCCAAGAGGGGATTAGTTCCAGTGTCACATGGCTTACATATTTGTAAGAAAATGTGTCCCCAGACACAACAGGAGAATGATAGGATGAGAAAGATCCCATATGCTTCGGCTATATGATCAATCATGTATGCCATGTTATGTACCAGGCTTGATGTTGCCTATGCACTGATCATGGTAGGCAGATATCAATAAGATCCAGGAGAAAAACATTGGACTTCTGTTAAGAGTATTTTTAAGTATCTGAGAATAACTAAGGATATGTTCCTAGTGTATGGAGGAGACGAGGAGCTTGTTATCAGAGGGTATGTTGATGGTGGTTTTCAAATAGATCAGAATGATCTGAAGTTGCAATCTGGATATGTTTTCTGTCTCAATGGAGGAGTTGTGAGCTGGAAGAGTTCAAAGAAGCCAGTTGTTACCGATTCTACAGCGGAGTCCGAGTATATAGCATCTTCTGATGCAGCCAAGGAAGCCATCTAGATTCGGAACTTTGTCCAAGAGCTTGATGTGGTTCTTTGTAGTAAAGATCCCATTACATTGTATTGTGATAATATTGCAGTGGTGGCTCTTGAAAAAGAACTATGGTCACATCAACGGACAAAGCACATACTCCGGAAGAATCACCTCATGGGAGATTTCTATAAAAGGGGTGAAGTTACAGTGAGCAGAGTGTCCATGGAAGAGATTGTGGTGGACCCCATGACTAAAGGCCTATCTCAAGAGAAGCATGAATATCATGTGAGAGCTAGTAGGTTAAAGGTTGTTAGTAGTTGGCTCTAGTCCAAGTGGGAGTATTTTGGAGTTGGTGGTCTAGAACCAACTACTTTGAACTTTATTCATTAAATAAAAGCCTTATCACATCTTGATTGTTATTCTGCGTGACATGTCATGTGATAATGTCCAAAGGACAGCTGTTGCATTAAAGGGTCGTAGCGGATCCCTACTATGATGAGAACCCAGAAGTGCTATAACACTGTTCTTGAATATATGTTCTATGGTCGGATGATATTATTTGAGGGACACAAATAATACAGGTCATTAGGGATGAGGACTCATAAATCTTTGAGGCACATTCTCTTGGTCTGAGCCCTTGGTAATATCTAGGAGGATATTTTGAGAACGAGACCCGTTAGTAGGAAATCCACATTTCATAGTGTCATTGGATATTCCTATATGCGGACGTGTGTATTGGTCCTTAGACTTTAAGATTATTATAAATGGGTATTAAAACTCCCGCACTTAGATGTATTGATGAAAACTGTGACGACACACTGTTTGCAGCGAGGTAGGATACGTTGGGTGTGTCACGAGTAATACCACATAAATAGATAATACGAGAAAGAATTTGTCCCATATGTTCCATAATGGAAGTAGATATCTCAGGCCCTTTGATGGAATTGATATAGCCTAAATAAATCCATTGATATGGTAAGTTATGGGCAAGTTTAATTCCGGGAAGTCAAAGAATGAATAATCATGAACACGGGTTGATGGCACTAGCATGAAACCCTCTTGATTAGAGATATCAAGATAAAGGGATTATATTACACGGTAAGTGTTCGTAGGAGGTGACAAGTCATTGCGGCATTAACTTCTTTCTCTATGGGTGCCTTGGCGTGTTTCTAGACACTAACCTTGGACTTTAGGCAGGCTCAGCCTAATGCCACTGAGAAAGAGGCGTAGAGGGTCACACACTAAGTGTGTCCATGTATCTCAGTTAAATATTAATTTACCAAGTTTAATAAATATTATTCATGACTGTGGTTTAATAATTATTTAAGGATGTCTGATCACATTTATTTTGACACTAGTTATTCGAGAGAATATATTGTGGACGAAATACTATATTTATTAGCAAGTAATGCAGTTACATTTATTTAAGAAATAAATAGTCATTACTCAAGGTCTAATAAATGTGGTGGAGAAAAATGGAAAATAAAAGTACACACCATGTATATTAAATATACACGCCATGTAGTTTTATGGAAAACAAGTTCACACCATGTATTAATTATTACACATCGTGTAGTTTTTCCATTTGGGATTTTGAGGATTTAATATTGTTTTATTAAATGATATTTATTATAATCTGTGTGGGTTCCTGTCAAGGAATTAATAATTCGACATGGAGGTTTTCAATAAGAGTTAATGAAATAAATAAAATGCGTAAAACTTTTATTTATTGTCATAACTCTATTAACCTCAAACCTGATTATAAATATCCTCACAACCCCAACATTTTAAAGAGCCATTGTTGTGCACAACGGATTTGGAAATACTCTCAAGCCAAGAGAGAATTCCCTTTCCACCAAGAATGCCCTCAAGTTACGAGAGCAAGATCCTCCACCGGATCAAGGCGGTTGAAGGCGGACATCGCAAGCGAAGGTTCTTCCGCTCTAGCATAGGGAGATCCCTTCGGTTATGTCTAGAGATACGTGACACACGTGTGGATCATTTCTAGAGGAATCCTACACTTGGATTATTTGACGCAACGACGGATCACCGAATCATGACCGGACACATCAATGAAGAAAGAATTCCAACGAGGTAATTCTTATGCATTAATTAAATTAATTATAATCAACATATGATGATCCTATTCAAGGGTAACGAGACTCTTATTTTATTTTTGTTCTGCATTCTATTATGAAGATTCGGAATTTTATATCATGAAGGATCTCAGATTGAACATTATTTAACGTTAAAATTAAAGTCGGACAAACCCACCAACGTGCTTCCTCTATGCCCGGATCCTACCGATTATAGAGTGAAACCTGATGGATACTGGGGGTAGAGAACACGAGAGTGATGTTTCTCACCCCATTGGATCCACGTATTTAAGAAGGAAGTACTATTTTTAGGAATCCCGTGATATGAGTAATTTTTAGGATGTTATTGCTGGAAGAATGGTGTTCTTCCATCAGTGTGGAAGGTGATGCCACATAAAAACGTGGGTGACTGTGACCCAGCAAAATGACGAGCCTCCGGGTTGTAAGGGGTCAGCTGTAACATCTGGTTCAGGGGAAAATTCTTCATCTCCATGTAAAAATGGGAGCTAGGGTAGTGTAGGCTGGTCAATCCATTGTTGTGGTGGTTGTGACCGTATTAGCCAGACACCAAGTTCTCAGAGATAGCAGGGTGAATCAGCTCAGGTTAGCAAGGCAGGGTCATAGGGATGTGGTACATGTTAGACTTATGCAGTGAAATATACCCAGTAAGAGCAGGATCCCAAACCATCTACAATGAGAGGTACGATCTTAGTAGATTATACAATTTCATCTTCTCTTTTTGATAATGTTTCTTGTCATAGTTTTATCTCTGCACGAGTGGTTAAAATCCAGGGGCATATGGGTTTTCTTTCTGAGGGAGTTTTGACACTAGACATACTGTTGGGAGTTAGAACGGATGATTTTTGACTATTTAGGGAGTGTCCCCTTGTGTTTGGTGGGTGACACTTCTTTTGGAGTTTATATGTCATTAGGATGAATGGGATTTATGTCTTTATTAGAATGTATTGTCTTGTTTCTTATCAAGTGTACATTGACTACTATTGGTAGAGGGTGACATTAACATCACCATAGGGTGTGATGTATATTCACAAGGGTGAATGGGATGTACAGGGGAGCAGAGCTGGACCCGAGCATCATGGACTGGGTGGGATGACATCCCAAATTTCTAGTTTTTTTTTGGATGATTAGGGTTTGGGTCAAAAATAATTTCCTCTAGTAGTGGACTACTTTAGGGATTTATTTCTCAGCAAATTTTCTGGTTTAACTTGAGAGAGAGAGAGAGGTGGAGTTCTCCATTGAGCTAGTTCCAAGAGCTTCACAAGTATCTATCCATCCTTACAGAATGGATATGATGGATTTATAGGAACTCAAGAGGATGCTAGAGGATTTGGAAGCGACGGGGTTTATCAGACCCCTTACTTCTCTATGGGGTTCTCCAGTCCTTTTTTCCAAAAAGTTGGATGGAACTCTTAATCTATGCGTGGAATATCGGAAACCGAACCAGATTTAAATGAAAAAACAATTTTCTTTTAAATGGATCGATGATATTTTTGACCAGCTTCGAGGAGCTTGAGTGTTATGGAGGATCAACTTGAGGTCAGGTTATCACCAGGTGAATTTTCTACCTACATTATACCTCGTACAACCTTTATTAGTAGGTATGGGTTATATGTGTATTTGGTTATTCCATTTGGTCTCATGAACGTGCCAGCTATTTTCTTTGAATTGATTAACCGAGTGTTCCGTCCTTACATGGATTCTTTTGTGGTGGTTTCCCTGGAAGATATCTTGGTGTATTATCATAATCGACCTGACCATTCAAACTATCTTGAGGTCAATTTTAATACATTGAGAGAGCATAAGTTATATGATAAGATTGAAAAGTGACACTTTTGGATTGATAATATTAACTTCCTAGGGAACTTCATCTTAGAGATAGAAGTATCAGTTTACCTAAAGAAAGTGGGAGCCATAGTTTCCCCCGAACTTTCAAATATTTTTTTTAGTATACCGAGTTTCTTCAGGATAACTGGATACTACATGTGTCTTAAACAAGGATTCACACACATAGTAGCACTGATGATAGGCTTGAATAAGAAGGGTGTGATGTTTGGGTGGTCAGAATCATATGTGACAGACTTTCAAGATCTAAAAGGGAGGTTGACTTCAACATGAGTCCTGATACTACTAGAGGAGGGAAAGAGTTACACGGTGTACTGTGACACTTCAGGTTTTGGGATAGGGGTTGTACTGATGTAGGGAGATCGAGTCATGGAATATGGGTCTAGGAAGTTGAGGCCTCATGAGAGGAACTACTCTAGACATGATCTCGAGCAAGCTGCTGCTGTTCATGCATTGCGCTGTTGGAGACACTATTTACTGGGAGAGTTTTCTTGGTGTACACAGACCATGAAAGCCTCAAGTACATATTTATGCAGCACGATCTACGTTTGATGAAACGAAGGTGAGTTGAGTACCTATAGTCATTTGATTTTGAGGTTTCCTAAATTTCTGGTAAGGGACATATAGTAGCTGATGAAATGAGAAGGAGGAATTAGATACACAAAGCGCAATAGGCTAGTTGTGATTAGATGCTTATGGAATTGTTTTCTGAGATGCATCAAGATATGCACAATAGATAGGGGCTGACTTTTATTTCATCTTTTAATGTGACCTATACCCTTTTGGAAAGACTTATGATGAAGCATCTATCAGATTCAGAAGGTCTAGTTCTAGAGGATGGTGTGGCAGGTGAGGACCCTCCTCATGGTTGGATGGTAGGCGATAATGAATTCATTCTTATCCATGGAAGTTTCTAGGTTCCAGTGTATATACATGATGTTTCGATGTAGGATTTTCATACTTTAGATTGGGAAGTTAATCCTGGAGTCACTAATATGTATTGTGACTTCCGACATTAGCACTAGTTTCCAAGAATTAAGAGAGAGGTAGCTAGTTTTGTTATGAGGTGTTCCACCTATCAGCAAGTTAAGGGAGAACATCAGTAACCAGAAGGGATTTTACATCTGTTGCCTATTTGGGAGTGGAAATGGGATGATGTCCCAATGTATTTCCTGACTGGTTTGCTGAGATCACTTCGAGGTAACAACGTCTAGTGGTTTGTCATTAACAGGCTTACGAAGGTTGCTCAATTTTTTTTTTCTGATCATGGAGTCCTTCAGTGTTTATGATTTTGGAAAGTTGTACATCATATAGGTGGTATGAATTCATGGGGTCCCACACACTATCATTTGAGAAAGGAAATACTACTTTAAGTCTCATTTTTGGAAGTGTTTTTAGAGGGTGTTGGGTATACAACTATTCTTGAGTACAACATACCACCCTTAGACTAATATCCACTCAGAGCATAATATACTGGTGTAAGAGGACAAGCTGTGATCATGCGTTCTAGATTTTGGGGGATGTTAGGAGAGGCACATTCCCCTAGTTGAGATTTCTACAATAACAGTTTTCGTGTGATGATTTTGATGAAACCTTACGAGGCTTTATATGATAGTCCATATCATTCTCCCCTACGCTGGTAAGAGAAAAGAGATGCAACTTTACTGGGACCAAATCTCATGTAGAGGAATTCTGATTAGGTCCAGTGGAATTAGAAGAGAATGGATACTGCACAGTCTTGTCCAAAATCATACGTTGATAACCATAGAAAACCTCTAGATTTTGAGGTTGGGGATCAGGCTTCTTAACCTATTTCACCGAGGATAAGAAAAACGTGGATCAAGAGACAGGGTAATATTTCCCTAACATATGTTAGGCTGTTTGAGATTCTGGAGTGAGTTGGGCCAATTTCTTATCAGTTTCAGTTACCTAAGAGGTATCGATCCAAGCATGACATCTTCTATTAATCTCATAGACATTATTATTACTTAGACCCATCTTACGTTTTTCTTTCTGAGGAGGTTGAGCTTCAGGTTGATGAATACTTTATGGATAATCCATTTCATGTTGTTGAAAGGGGCACAAGGGTTCTTTGTGGTGGGTTAATTCCTCTAGTATATGTGTTATGGCAACATAACCATTTATATGATGAGTCTTGGGAGAGGGAGGTAGACGTACGTGCTCTGTGGCCAGATTTGTTCTCAAAAGAATCTTGACCACCCTTCCGAGAGTAATTTCGGGATGAATTGCTATAAAGGGGGAAGAGTGTAAGAACCTGGGATTTCATACAAGGTATTTTTACTTTTCTTTTTAGTTTTAACAGCATGTTATGGACTTATATGATTCATTAAATTGATAATGTGTATTTTTGTGGTGTATGTGGCTTGTTCGGACCCTATAACCATGTGTTGGGATGAAAATGACTTTTCACACGGTTTTCATATGCCTTGTGCACAATTCTTCTAAACCGTGAAAGATGTTTAAAAAGTTTCTTGTCTTTAATAGACGGTTTCTCATAATTACCGCATGGTTAGTCAAACCGAGTGGGGTAACTGTGCAAAGTTCACCTTATCGGTAGTGAGGTTCACATGGTTTCCATCGGATTTGGGAAACTGTGTGGGTAAACTTTGAGACACTGATGTGTTGTTTGTTTAAATATTTTAATTAAAAATCAAATTTATTATTAAACCCTTTTTCGTTTTCCTTCTCTCATGCACAACAGCTCTATGGAGCTCCCTTGTGGTGCCTAACATAGGCTTTGAGCCAGTTTTTCCACCTGACCACTATTTTGATCACCGATTGTCTCATTGGATCCACAATGGTAAGTCCTAGATTAAATTTTAGTCGTTCTTGATTCACCAGAACAACAACTGCACTATTTGGATTTAGTCACATATGGACTAATATTCCATTCTCTGTCCATTCTTCATATTTCTTCTCAACCAGGATGAATCCGGACTCAATATTGTATTATTTGTCTTCTACTGAAGTGAGGTAGGTGGTGTATAGTTTCTTTTGGAATTCATTTGGTGTTATTTAGATGTTTTGCCTTTACACAATCCATCAAATGTTCCAATGAGCTCTAATTTTTGATAAAGTAGCTTTTAGTAGCTGTAGATGAACCTAGTGTGGATGACCATAGGTTCTGTTTAGGTGTGTTAGCACATGTTGCTTGTTTCAAGGTCACCCAAGTGGTGGAACTTATAGTTTCAATCTATTTATGCCCATTTAAACCACCCAAGGGGTGTGTTCTTGTGTTTTCATGGTTATAAGATGTCTGTTAATTCCTTGATAACTTGAATAACCTATTTAAGAGATTTATTACCTCCTTTATTAATGAATATCAAGCTATGCGATGTCTATTTTGATATTTTGGCATGTTATAGTGTTTATATGGGTAGGTATACATATATTAATTGACTAATGGCATGTTAAATGGATTATATGGGAGGGTAGGCCAGTATTCATAGTAAATGATAGATTTCTTTGAAGAGTGGGAAAACACATGCCCTATTCTTTTTGATGTGAGTGGGTATACTCACATGTTTTTTAATGTATAATTAGATTCATTGAATGCTTGAATGAACAATTTGATAGATTCCATGGACTGCTATCCATGGATCTGGAACATGGTGGTGGACGCCTTGGGTTGAACCTGCCCCTTGGGTCTTGATTCTGTGAGATTACTAGATCCTTGCTATCCCATAGATCCAACATTCATGGGATTATATAGGAATTTATATTTCCTTACTCCTAGGACCCCAACCGGTCCCTAACCAATTTTCCACGAGGGACACCCATGGGACCTGATGGGATACCTTGGACCAGGTCCTTGGATCTAGACCTCCATGGTCTAGAATTTTTACTTAGATTCCTCAGTCTTCTGACACCTTGGATCCGGAACTTGAGGTATACTATTCATTGTATGGTGAGGCTATGGAATATATGACTTCACTATATAGTGTGGCTGTGGGACCCTTGACTTCTCTATACATAATGGATGTGGTTTCATGATACAGACAGATGTATGGAATGACTGTGTGACTTTCTTGTACTTTGATATAGCTGCCTTGGTAGGATATGAATCTCTTTTGTAGGAATCCTTGAGGGCTATTTGGTTTTACTTGTTATAGTAGACTTATTACATGGGCATCTATACTTACTTATTTTTTGTCTACACTTGGTAGCACCTTGGTATAGTTGCTATTAGAACGGTATAGACGTATGTGGTTTCTTATAAGGATGTTTATCTCTCACCCTGTTTGGGCCCCCTTGGGGACCCAAATAGATTATATGGTCATAGGTGATGATGGTGGAAATCACCCTAGTATAGGTTGTTGATTGTGAGTTTTGAGAAGATGATCATAGGACCAAGTTGTGGCTTGCGAGGTTGGGATAACTTTTGGGGCTTTTGTTATTTTTGTGATACTTGTACTAATATGTATTTCCCTGTACCTATTCAAATTATTTCTAGATACTCGTACCATCTGCATCATTATGTAGACACATCTGGTTAATGATATGTATTCTTGTCTTGTCTTACATTCTGCTGTCTTCCATTTATTTTCTTCCAATATTTTTTTATATGGTTTATATCTGCTGTGATACTCTTTTAACGAGGTAATAGTCTCCCCACTAACTCACATATGTCTTTTATGCTAGTTGTAAACCTCTATAATTTGGATATATGCGCTTAACTACATGTGTCCAACCGTGATCGGGGCACAATAAAGTTGAATTTGGGTCCGGGACGTTACATATAACCTCCCTTGTACCCTTCGAGCTCAAAAAACATTAATCGTTACCCAATGCATTGGAGGGATAAATAGGTTCCACATTTCACATGATGAAAATGTACATACATTTGAAAAAATGTAATAAATATTTAATCATATAACAACCAATTAAAATAAATGGAATTCATATTCATTTATTTATTTCTTCAATGTATAACCCAGGAAAAAGTGTGTTTTATAAGAATTTTATAATGGTATGACCTATGGAAGATAAACATGTTTCATAAAAACCTTATCATCATAAAAACTACCCAAATAAATAATAATAATTGTATCCTATGTTCATATCCCGAGTAATGTAGAAGAAACCTAAAAGGATTTCATCTTAAATGGAAAATTATTTTGAAAGAGGATTCACATGGAACATTTCATTTAGAAAATATAATTTGTTCAAAAATTAGATTTTTTAAAATTAAAAATTCTAAAAATATTGTTATAATCCTTTTTTTAAAATAATATTAGAGAATTATAAAGGATTATGTCAATAAAATAATGGTCAAGACATTTGGAAATTTCCATTCATTCTGCACTTGTTAAAATAATTATTTCCTTCACATTTTCTGTAAAATCTAAAATTGTCATATTTGGAGAATGACATAAATATTACATTTAATAATTTTTTTAAAGTATTAAAAATGGTAAAAATGTATTTAATCCATCATTGTTGGATATAATGTTTTTTGAAAATGTTTTTAGGAAACATAGACACAAAAGCGAAGGGTTTTTTTTTGACTAAATAGAGAAATAAAGTTGGAGTTATTTAATCATTCATTTAAAATAATGAGTGTACAAAGAGAGTAAAATGAAGGGGAAACATTTTTTATTATGAAATAAATTTAGGATAATAAAATTTATGAGTTTCTTGAGTGAATGATCATAATATTTCTTTATCATAAACATAATAAATAGTCCGGATAAATGATGATATTTTTTTAATAAAAGATTTACCAATTTAGTAACACTAAATCATAATTACCATTTATGAATAACATGAAATGAAACATTAAATATCATTAAATTATGAATATTTCTTATTTAAAAAGTGAATGGGGCTTTATATACACCTCTTAAAAGATGATAGGTACATAATATAACATATTTCATAAAGATAAATAATTGAAACAAAAATAACTTAACTTAATTCTTGAATTACTTTTTTCTCATTATATAGTACTACATAATAAATATATGTTTATTATAGATATATTACAAATCCATAATTATGAATATAATACCATATAAAATTTAATTATGGCCATTTATAACCCATTTACTAACAATTCCAGGTTAACATCGGGCTTCAGGTAATATAATTATTCTGTTTTTCATGTATGTTTTGATTTGTTATTTTTGGTCTTCTTAATTGGTCATGATTACATAATCTACGTAATATTAACAATGATATAAATATAATATATATTTAGTATATATGTATTTATAGTGATCGATAAAATTTATATATAGAAAATGTGATTCACCATTCATGGAGATGGTAGGTCGTAAGTACGAATTAACATTGTTTCCAATTTCTTGAAAGATTGACAAAAATAATGGTAAATAATTTATTGAAATTAAAAATATTTTTAGGTCACATATATAATATTTTTTTATTAAAAGCATACTTATTACCTTTAATGTAAAGCATGAATTAATCAATTCTCTTTATAAGGCTGTAGTCCACTATACACACAAGCGACAATATCATATTCCCACATAATGGGAAGTATGAAAGTATATATGTTATAATAATTATATAAGTATAAAAATATCATAAAAATAATATATAAAAATTTAATACATCATTATATCCAGTCATGGTAGGTGGTGATAGAGAATAAATGACATCGGTTCTTGAGGAGGAAGTATGGCGTACACATGAATAATGAATTCGTATCCAATTTGGTGGTGGAGTTAATGGTTGCAGGTTATACCCATATCCTAACAAAACATAATTATGTTTAATATACTGAGGTTATTATATTATCATGTTTTAATAATAATTTATGTATTTCTTTTAAGAAATAAAATAAAATACTTGGTTAGGGGTGTTACCTCTTTTTCGGACGACTTCTTCTAGTTTGCACCAAAAGGATTATTAGGTTGGATTTCAAAAAAAAATAAGGCATATAGAAATTTAGGAGGAATGTAAGGAATTAATTTTTGTAGGTAGTTTTTGAACCAATGGTGTTTGGACGTGCGAAGATAAGTGGAGAGTGGGAGACCTTTTATAAGTGATGTGAGTGGCAGAATTGTAATTTTTGAAAAGTTAATAGTGTACCCACATTTTTCGCATGAAACATGGATTAAAAATGGACTGTTATAGAAGATAGAAGATATAATTTAAAAATATTTCCAGAAAATGGGTATTGGAAATGTTTATGGTAATTTTAAACCCTTATCATTTTATTTTAATCCCCAGAAAACCCAATTTTACCCTAACCATGGTAATTAATTTTTTTGTCTTTTTAATATTCAATAAGGTAAAAAATATTTCCAACCTTATTAGATAATATAAATTATTATGATTATAAAAACTAAATCAATTTTTTTGAATTCCATTCCCATTAGGGGAAAATATTATTTTTAAAATAATCTTGTAGACATGACGATAAAGTTGGTTTTTAATGGAAAAATAATCAAAATTCTGAAATATAATATATAAAAATTTTATATAAAGGTACATATAATAAAATAAATTGGATTCAATAATATATAATTTTAAACATTTTAATCTTAAAACCATTTAAAAAAAACATAACTTATATGTTCTTTAGACAAAATGACAGTTTTAAAAAAACAAATATTTTTCACTATTCACTAAAAATATAATATTTTCAGAAAAATATCATAAACTCAACCTAAGATAATTTTGAAATTATTATTAAAAAAATATTTTTATTGTATCAAATTAATTTTCTATAATTATTATTAATAAGTTTTATTAATGTTATTGAAAATATATAAAGATAACTTTTTTTTGAAAAAAATAGTATTTTCAAAACATATAAATATCTTCCCAGAAATATCTTAATTTTTTTAATATGCCTTATTTATATAAAAAGATTTATATATAATATATAAAAAACAGTCATTTATCTTCATACATCTAAATTTAATGGATAGTTTATACGGGTTGCATTTAAATAATAATATTAATAATATGTCAGACTATGTTAAAACTCATTGTTGCATGTAATGCAATATAAAATCAGTATTTTATGTAACAAAAGATATAAAATAAATTTAATTATTGAAAAAAATTGATCTGTTTCACAAGAACCATACCATACTGGGACAACACATTCCTAAGTAAATGAACCAATCATGTCCATAAATTCACTTGGACAACATTCGATAAATCTGGTGGTATCAATGAACAATCAAGATAGCTATGATATAATTGAAATAGTCCTCCTATGCCTTTTAGTATATCAATATATCATCAACGAACATGACCACAAACTGGTATAAGGATTCAAAGAATATAGAGTTCATGAGCCCCATGAACTCTGTTGATCTGATTATAAAACTCAACAACTTGATAGTTCTTGCATGTTTATCTCTATCCTTTGCTGCCAGTAGTTTATTTATTATAATGAATCTTTTATTTATCAGTTATTATATATATATATACATTGTGATACAAACTCATAACGATAGAATAGTCACCCCATGTGCACACCCTAGGCCCTTTTCATAGTCAGTAGCCTCTCGAATATAGAAAGTTGCACTTGAGTCCACGTGGACTACAATGTTTAGGGATGATTTGAGTGGAACCCAGTATGGGAAATAATAAAAGAGAAATAAAAGAATTAAACTTACTTAAGACCACCCTGAATTTATATTCTAAGTGAATGGTTGAAAAAAAATTATCAGTGGATGAAATACTGCTAATGGACACACTTGGGTTTCATATGAAATGGGAGAAACTTATTAAGTATCACACGGATTTTGGTTATTTGTGTTTTTTATAAGTAGTCTACAAAACATAATACCATAGTGAAACCCCCTTCACCATGTTACAAAATTTTTGAAAAATACAATACTATGATGAAAAGGGGAGAGACCACACTATATCATGGCTGGTTAAAGCCATGATTAGGAATTGTAACTATCTTTGTGCCATAGATCAAATATAAAATGGGAAAAACAATTTCAAATTTGGATGGACCATGCAACAAAACCCATACACTAAAAAGATGCTACGCTGCGACCTTGGTTCTTCGTGAAACTGTTCCAAAAAAGGTGGAACCACTAGGAACTAACCCTCACAAATCCTTTCTATAAACATGGTATCCATGCCACAAATATGAAAAAATGGAATTAAACTAAAAATATACCCCAATAATCTATTTTTCAGACATAACCCAAAGGCCATAGAAACTTAGTTTTGAAAATCATCTTCAAACAACATCCTCTCTCTATACCACAACCATGCCAAAAATAACAGCGTCTTCAAAACACACAACCCATAGAATCTACACCGTAGACAGGATGTCCACACTACATCTTATACACATACTATGTATCCCATAACAACATGCTATATGAATATTCTATTATTAAATATTATCTACATATCCACCATTGACCATCAAAACTCATTGGGACCTCCCCAAGACACCTCCAGCACCAGAACTCCCCCAAAGTAATAGGCCAGAAAGTATAACACATAAAAAACCTAGTTTATATACCCAGATAACATGGACTTAAACTAATTGAACATTAATCCCTATAGAGATTTATAATAAGTGAAATTAACCTATGGTTGGATCAAATAAATGGTTTAGCTTTAAATAAGATAAATGTATAATTTTTTAAATTAAAACGGTTTGATATTCTGAAATTAGTAACACATTTGAAGGTACTTAAAAAATTGAATTATGATATGAATATAAGACTGTGAAATGTGATTTAGAAATCATAGATAATTATATGGGTATTTATGTTGTAATTTTTCATAATGAAAGAGGAATTGGTTTTCTTGGGGAAAATTAATGAATCTTAAAAAAAACAAATTATAAACTATAATTTTGTAGACAATGAAAGGTAAAAAGTAGAGTTGTTATGAATGGAACATTGGAAAATGGTGTTTTATAATTTTTTCATAATTAGTGCCATCAAAATGGGAATGAGAAGTTGAAATTAGAAAATAACCTTGAAATATTTTTTGGGTACTATGTTTAAAATTTCATTTGAGACCTAAATTTTGAATTATCACTTATACATATTTCTTGAGGAAGTGGAAATGATGGTATGATTACATTCTATTTTAAATGTAAATGAATTGATTTTTTTGTGATGGTTAAATGATGGATAAATACAACCCAAGTGGATACTGGAGTTGATAGTTGAATGCATGGTGAACATGACCCCAATGTGGATGATGAGATATATAGTTAAACTCATGGAGAATGTAGACCTCATGTGGATATTAGGGTTAATGGTAAAACCCATAGTGAACACAACCCCCAGGTGGGTTCTGGTTGGGATTTTGGGACATGTATATTACCACTATATTCTAGTTTTTAGATGGTGATATGAATATTTCCCATAATTGGAGACGGTTTGGGATGGTTATTGTGATGTTTATAAAGATACCCAAATACTAGCTGAAGTATCAATGTATCATTCCTTGGGAGAATTTGACACTTTTTTTAGTGCATGTTTATGCATTTAATTTTAATTTTTTAAATGCATGAATTTGTAATTATTATATTTTTCAATTTTTCATTCATTATTTATATACTAGTTATTTTAGTGTCTCAATGTATGGTGTCCTATTGAGTCATACTGACTCACTACTCAATACACCATGTAACATGGGTATGAGAGAAGATTTGACTTGTCTACAGGTCTAGGTTCAGGAAAAGATGATTCATGTTCATTGGGATTCTGTTATGGAGCATGGGAGTGGGGACTAGGCCCATAATAAGAAAATTGTTTGGTTTTTTTTCCAGTTTTTGTATTTTGGGATTTTTTATATGAATTCTCAGAATGTACTGTATACATTACATTTATTATAGAATGTTTCATTTCATATCATTGTTGGAAGTTTTCTACTTTTCCTTTTACCATTTTATATTTATTGATCTATATGAATTTTTTAATTTATACTGTTGACATACATTGATATGTAGGTATTGTCTCCCCACCATACCACCATAGACCTGTAATGATTGTATGCATCCTATAACATACATTTAGGCATGAATGATGTATTATAGCCTTCCACCAGTCCATGCACTATTCAGTGGTCTGGGACATTAGAACATCACATGTATCATATAAATATTGACATTTTATAGAATCTATATACCTTATTTAATCAATATATTATCCATAAAACTTTTTCTTGATAATATGGATGTATCTTTAGTCATCTTGTGGACTTATATTGATACTTTAACCATAATTATATCTAATGCCTTCTCATGGAGGATTAACATTTTTATTAAATATGGGATAAACATCATCAACATATAGAATTAAATTGGTGATATGAATTACATCCAATTCCATATCATACATCGATAAATATCCTCAATGAAGCATTACCTCTATTCTTTATAAATGAAATTTTGATTCACTCGCAAGAAATGAAACTCTTACTTGGGGTCTTCACCATATACAATTTTATAAAATTAAAAGTGGATCTATGAGTATTTGAGATGGAGTTTTTTTGGGTGTAATCAATAGTTGGATGATATAACCAAAAAAATACCTTGCCATCAATCGTTTTTAGGAAAAATAAGATGAACCAAGACATTCAAAATCCTACTTTAAAATATGAAAATTTGGTAGGTTGATGTATCCTTTTTTATTTTTCATTCCATATTTTTTTTCCAATTTATAGTAACGGAACATATATTATAAATATATAATATGTAAGGGGGAGATAATATCAATAATGAATTATTATAGAAGAATAGAGGCTTGAATTAAATATGGTGTAAAATGTGATGAACATTTTTATATTATATTTTTTTTACATAGATCATTGGATAAAATAAGATTAGTGAGAGCATTGATGACATTGTGCTCAGATTAAAATGTACTTTAGAAAATGGAAGAGCACCTAATTTATAGATAAATTATCATTTTTATTTTCTAAATGGTTGATAATAAAAGAAACAGATTGATAGGGAGAGATATCAGAAAAGAAAAACAAAGTTAGTCATTGGTTGTATACATGAGGGGGATGGTAATATAGAAACACCTTGGGAATAAAGATTTATACTTGAAGAAAAAATATAAAGGTGTACTATATTATAACCTTAAGTTACATTTGTATGATATTTTGACATTGATGTTATTTTGCAGTCATAATAAGTTGATTTATATCATGAAGGAGTTTTGGGAGAATTTTTATGGAGTAATGATTTTGAATGGTTTATAAGAAATTGAAAAAAATCATAAAGCGTTTCCTACGAGTGTTAGGATCATTTTTAATATTCATAAGATTCACTATGGAATGATATTTCAATACAAAAATGGGTTAAAATAAGTTTCCCTATGTTTGTAATATTGATTTGGAATATAGAAAGGTTTACCAATACATTAAAGTGATAATGAATGGAATAACTTGTGGTCATAAGGTTCATCTTTTAGCAATGTGAAATACTTTGGACGGTTGATTAGTGAGATTAATAATATTGAAATGATCATTATAAGGTTAATGGTAAAATTTATCAATCAGTATCGTATGCTTGATATGTATTCATAAAGATCATTATAAGGATAAATCATGTCTTTGTAATGTTTATTAGTGATCATCGTAAGGTTTACCAATCTTCATAAGGTTTATTTTACTGTTCAATCTTGTATTTAAAAGGTTCATTAGTGAGAATCATATATTTATCTTCCAGAGTTAATTATTTTTAATAAGGAATATTCATAGGGTTCCCACCATTCTGAAATATGTAATTCAGGATGTGTCTAAATAAGAATCCATATGGTTAAATAGAAAACTTTTTAAAGTTGACAACATTTATGAAATTGAAATTTAGATGATAAATCCGGGTGGGTTTTAATGGTTCACCTATTTTATAACCCAAAGATTGGTGCATACATTTAAACATACCTTCTTGAAAATCATAGTCAACAACATGGATTCCAATTAATATATTCCCTCAAAATTTATGGTTTATATCTCATTCAAGATTTGATTATGGATTGAAGATATTATTTCAAAAATCATGTTGAATTATTTGGTAAGTAATATTAGTAATTTTATCATAGTTTTGAATATTGAGATCATCTTATAATTTGAAGGATAATTGAACTCAATGTTTATTGAGATTTAAAATATTTGAAAGTTTCAAAATATTACATGCATATATATTTTTTATTAAAATTTCCTCTTCGATAGAAATCATTATTCAAATATATAATTATCTTAGAAAAAAAATTATGATTTTTTTTTAAATTTTGAAGCATTTTTTAATATGGAAACCATTTCTTAATTAATATTATTTTCTGTATTATAATTTGTAGTATATTCAAATAATTTTTTAAAAATAAGTTAAAATAGAAATACTTTGAAAAATCATTAACGCAAATTGTGGAGGTGGAGTGAAGTGTCACTTTGTAATCAAAAGATTTTTATTGAGAAGAATTAGAGAGATAATAATGGAAACACCCACATTGTGCATTTTTTTATTTTAATTATTGAACTACAATATAAGAAACATGAATGTTGAATCTTTATATTTCTATAACTCAATAATGGTAAAATATTTCAAGAAGATAGAGTTCAACAAGGATCGACAGTGAACCCTTCCGAAATATTTGTAATAATGATAGTTGAGATTAGTAAACCCTTAGGGGTTGATACCTTATAGATTTATTTTCCATAAAAAGTACCATAGTGTAGAACCATTTGAAACCATATATATCCACATTCATTTCTTATATTCAGATATTGGACATTAGTATAAAAAATGAATACATCTTAATTGTCTTATTAATGTGAAAGAAAGATCATAAAATTTATAAATAAAGTAAAAACCTAAATAACTCTTCTACTCATAGGGAATGTCATGTTGTGGTAGAAATGAGAAGTAAAAACAAGTCACTGAGCTCTAGGGAGGCGGGGATCAGGCTAAGTGGGGTGGGGTGCATTATATCTCAATGAATCAAAGTTAAAAATCATTTTCAATTGTTCAATTTTTTTCGAAAGTGATTTCATGATCTTAGTATGATAATGTAATTAAGGATTTCCATGATCGAAAAGAAATGGGGAACCTAGATTAATTTGGTTTCACTTCTCACGATAAAAAAATGATCCATAATATGATTAAAGTAGTAAATTAAAGACAAATACTAAAGGGAATTTATTTTATTAAACCAAAAAGTACTTAATATTTATTATAATTTGTTGTTTTGATAGATTTTTTGGATTTATATGTGTGAGATATGTATATAATAACCATAAGAACATGAGTTTTGTGATACTGTGTTTTCTCTAACCTAGGATGATGATGACATAAATCACTAAGAATTTTTTAATCATATAGTTAGGCTTCTGGAATGGTGTTTTGAGGAATAAAAAAGAAGGAACCATAAGAAAAAATTCTTCCTTATTTATGGACTCAAGATAGTTTGATACTTAGGAAATTATGTTAAGAAAAATACCATGGAAGGGTGTGCACCATTAAATGTCCTAAAGCATAGCCCTTATCAGACAAGGATTATGGTGAATGTCATGGGTGGAATGTGAACTGAATCCATATGAGTGATGATTTATTTTTTTATTATCAGATGTAGGATGGTTTTTTATCATTTTAGTGTAGAGTTATATGATTTGGGCATTGATTTATTTATTTTTGACAAAGTTTCTTTGTTTAGTAATTGAATGATGTAGAATTAAGAGATCTATCCAATTTATTGATGAGGATGGTTAATATTAGCAATAATGATTGGTGAAATGACGTATAAACAATATAGGGATTTTTGTTACTATTAGAGTTCTTGCTTTAATTCCTTGAATTTTGGATCATATCACATTGATAAATTTGGGTAAAATATAGATTGAATAGTAGTCTCAAACAAACAAAATATGAAAGATATTAGGGTTTTTAACATTATGGATTGGGTGTTGTACATTTTTTATCTATATCAAGACATCATCATCTAGAACGAAAGATATATTGGAATGAAAATTATAAAGTGATAAAGATAGAGGTGAAGTTGTTACAATGTGGGATTAATTCATATTTTTTCACATGATTGATGAAGATTAAATTTAAATTTATTTGGTATCATATTTTATGGAATGAAAAATTATATAATGTATTAAAATAATTTAAATATGAGAAAATAATATTTTTATGGTTTTTGTATGGTGGTTAAAATACCACAATTCATTAGAGTATATATATGGAATGTGGATATGAAATTTAATTGATTTGTGTAGTTCCCTGATCATGCCTTATTTTACTTCCTAATGAAAATAAAACATTTGGTGGGATGTTTGTAATAACTCACAGAATATCATGTTGGTGGACTATTTTATTTTACCCTATTACATTATTTGGTATTTATATTTTTTTCACATGATATGGGTTCGATTAGGTAATGAGGAAAAATTCGAAAATATTTATTAAAAAGAAAAAATTATGAATTTTTTTTAGAATCTCACCATCATCCTATTGAAATTATACTAATGTTTTTGTGGACATCTAGCTGGTGTAACACCCAACATAGAGAGATTGGTGGTTGGTACTAAATAATTAGGGGTCTGTAAGCACTCTAGTGAGGTCCATAAGAGTTAATATGGTATGCCAAACAAATATATTAATGGGGAGGGGAAATTTGTTAATTTGATTAATTTCTTAGTAAATCCACCCTCCATTTTCCTTCAAAATAAATGATTAGTAGTCACCTATTGCACTATGTTTTTTTAAAATAGTTGGGATTCCCTCTTTCAATTCATAAATTTAATCATGTGTGTTCAGTTTCATATATTTTTTTCACTGAGTAATGTTAGCCTCTAACAACATTTTATTTTTGGGTTCTCATACAGTTAACTATTGTCCCAAAAACGTGTATTAATAAAACAAAATTGGAAGCTTGTATTATCACCCATTTTAAAATAATTTTCATATATTATATTATATAGTATTGGGATATATAGGTGAGACATACATGAATTGGTGTTGATCAATATAGGCTTCTCATGAGAATATGAGTGATCCTTTTTAAAATAATGAAATATTCCTTACACGAGTTGTACCTCAATTTTATTATAATTCATATATTATATTTACTTAAGGGAGTTTATGAATAAAATAAAATGGAAACCTTGTAGGATTTACCTATATTGAATTAAGAGTTTATAAACCTTGTGAGGCGTAATGTAAAAATTCTTAACATTTCACCAAGTGTAGTGATCCAAATCTTGGATAAGGTCATGGTTAAGTTAAAATTTAATAAATTGGGATAATAAAGAGGTGAATCATATACTTATATTGGGATAATTTTGAAAAACTCTTATATAACCACCTCAGTCTAGTCACTAAGGTCTAGAATTTAATGGAGATGTTGTGAGACATTAGAAATTCATTCCTATATACTAGAGCGTTTTATACAATAATGTACATTTAGTTATTAAAATGGGGAGAATATACACTATGCATCATAATGATAAAATATTTAAAAATAATTGAAATATAAATCCTTTATTTATGAAAATAATTGGAATAATTGGAATGCTACCGACAATAAAAATATAAAAAAGATATTAATAATAAAACCCAATTTAATAATATATTAAATTTACATTAATTGATTTCCCTTTATGTTTCAATCATATATATGTATGAATATAAAAATTAAAAAATTGAATGGGGGTCACTATTTCTAAATCCATTTACCCCTCCATGGATCCTTGAATAATCCCTTTTAAGATACCCAAGATTTAATACTAATAATTGATCTACTACCGAATTCAAAATCTAAAACATTATTGCTTTAAGTCCACCAAGGTGCATGTGTGTGGTGGGAATATGAACTTAATCGGAAACCACCAATGAGTCCTTTAAAATAACCCATTATATATATATATATAAAATTTTTAGTATACATTAAATATTATATATATAGTCCTAGAAATTAGCATGAAACACATAATTTGAGATATCATGTACTAACCAAGACATTACACCATATGAGAATACATGATTTATATAATACCTATGAATTAATCAAGTTTATTGAATAATGTACTATGATAATTCCATGATCTCTAGGCTCATCGAATCATTAAAATGGTAAAAATGGATCCCTGGTCTCTAAGATGGTTCAACCAGTAAATCTGATAGAAAAATTTCCTAATTAATTTTCAGGGTCTATATAACCTGGTCCTTGGGAGACATAGAATATTCCAATATAGTGTTATGATCACTAGTTAGTTTATATGTGTGATGAAAAAGGTTTAATTCAAAATAATGTCTCATCCTCTGTTCATGTGGTGAAATAAAATGTGGTTACGATGACATCATATCGATTACCAAACATTTGAAGTTCATACTAATAGATAACAACATCTAAGGCCTCTTGTAAATAATGAATATCCATGTTCTATAAAATAAAATTTTCCCTATTTCATATAATTATTTTCAATCCAATCCCTCAGCTAAAAAAATTCTAATACAAATAACATGTACGTTGATCCAGACCATTGAAGGTCCTACTCATCATACTCAAACATGATATTTTAGATTATCCTCAAAAATGAAATCTATAACTCATCAATTTTATAACTCTACCCTTAATTTGGCTAAGATAATATCAAAAAACCTCTCCAAATCTAAGGCTACCATATTACATTGTCACAAGGGATGCCCTGTGATTTCATTCTATTCATCATTCCTAACAAAGATGAAATTATATTCTAGATGACTCTTATAAATGTACGACACCATAACCCCTTTTAGCTAATCTTTTCAATATGATCCAATTATTTCTCCTCCAAATGTACTATTCAAGTCACTATAGTCATATTCTATTCTAACCATTGGGTTGTTTCCCAAAAAACATTATTATTATAATGAAACGCACAAAGTAATTGAATCAATTTATTTGATCCGCCTCATGTGATTTAAAACATCCTAAAACAAATCTATAGCCATTTTAGGAACCACACCCAATATTAATAATTCATCACCAATCAGTGATAATAAAATTTATTCCTAATATAATACTAGTTACACAACCCAAAAAGACCAACATAAGCCCCCATTATGAAAATGTTTCTTAGAAACCATTTACACACCCTCACCTACAATATTTTTACATATCACAAGGAGACATAACATATAATTGTTTTCAAGGAAACTCTATCATAATAAAAAAAAATTATTTCATACTAAATATTTTTTCTCTGTTTATCATGAAATATTATCTCCTCTTAGTTCTTAATCATGTCACCTTAACTTGAGCACCCTTTTCTGCATGTAACGTAACACACAAAGTACACATAAATGAATAAATTTTATTATTTAGGGACCAACTAACTCATTACCTAGAGTAAATGATCCATTCAAATCTCATTAATTTCTTGTCCAATCTCTTAATGATATACCTTAGACACAAAATATTTATATCAACCAAAACATTATAATTTGTTACTAATTTAAAAAAAATTAATTAATGTGTAATAATGTTTGAAAAACTATCTAACTAGATCCCAATCACTAAATAATCTTTCAATAATAAGAGAGTGAACTATTTCATGTTGTCAATAATTGTATATAGAAAATACCTACGATTTATAACCCATTTAGTAAGTAATTTTTCTTACCAATTATCTAATACCCATAAAAAACTAACTTAGTGAATAAACCCCATTGAGACAGTGAGATAACATGTTTCTTCACCTCTTATATGAATTTTATAGACACAACATGAAAAAACACCTTCGTTTCCAAGGAATTTAGACAGAATCAGGTAAAAAAACATACTAAATATCTACTTGGGACAATACTAACTATAAGAAAGAAATAGAAGGACATGGAAATTCGAAGAAGCTGAATATTCACAGAAAAAGTGTTGAGAGTCACTCCAAATGCATGATAAATCAAGGGAGAAAAATAAGTATAAATGCAAGAGAAGAGGTTTGGATATCCTATGTGAATAATCCTTCATAAAAAAATTCTATTGGGTGTCTCTAAATAAAAATCTATAAATACCATAAATATAAAAAATAAAAAAATTTCCACCCACTAATAGGAATCACTGGATAACTACTAAGAATATAATATCCATGAGACATATGCTCAAGATCTAATGAATTTCGGGGGGTTATATAAAATGTTTTTTACCCACTATAGACTCACCAAGTACCTTTTTCATCACCAATAGGATTCCAGCTGTGTTTTCTAGAATATTACAACAACACCACCCACCCAAACATCCATAAATTCCATCAATCAACTCTAAATTCTCCAAAATCATACTCTAATTGATTATAAAAATTCTAAGGATCCCATCAAAATACAAAATTACAAAAATATTATTTTCTCAAGTTACATAATGGTATAGTTTATTTCTAATTTCACCCAAACATTGCAACATGGGCCTTTACATACTCCCAAACACATGACCTATAAACCGTATAAAGCATTATCATATATCCCCTATGTAACAATCAATCCAATGAAACCCAATGATTATCTGGAATCATATTTTTATCACTTGATGTGTGTGTTTAATTATTTTTCTTGATCTAGAAGAATTTTTTTTAAATCCTCCATTTATGATTTTTAGACACACCTTTAATGTTTTGAATAATTACATTGAATAAAATTACATATCACCATACCTGATCACACAATAAATGTTATAATTTCTCTAATTCTATACTATGTTCTTCCAAAAATTACCTTGTTGATATATTGTGACATAAAAACAGATAACTCCAAAAAAATGAATTTCCCCAAAAAATGAAAACATTTAGAGGGTAAAATCATTGAATTTGAACTCCATTGTTTATCATATTATTTTTACAAAGTGTTTTTATCTAATATTAGAGTCCTAGATAATATATTTTTGTCAAAAACCACTAAAAAAAGTCCCCTACTTGAAATTTTTTCTTTTGTATGAAATCCTAGTTTAACAAGATCAACACTTTACTTTTCTTGAATGTATCAAAATACTCAATTTAGATTTATACTCAGGAAAATAATCAATATCCTTACCCATTTAGTCGTCAGATTCTCCGACTCACCTAGGGGATCACAGGTAAAATTTCAATTGTACTATAAATGGAAGAACAAAATAATATTTATCTTGTCTCTTATGATATCTATAATTATATCTCGATTTTATACCACCTAGTTTTACATGTCTCTTACCCACGAAATCACCAATTTTTTGTCATAAGTTTGATGGGGTGGGGTGGATTTTATTTTTTAAAAATTAAAAATGTTATTTAAAATTATTATAGAATTTTTTGGGTCAATGGGATTAAGTAATTATTTCATGAAATATTAAGAATAATGGAAGTTCGACTTGTGTATTTTGAATATTAAAGAGATAAAGAGAAATAATTATTATAGTGCTTCAGTAAATTTTACCAAGTCCACTCTTTACAAACCAACTAATGGTGTGTGGACCCCAATATGAAGAGAGATAGAGATATAGAGAGTGAAATTATTTATATAATTAGATCAATATAAAATATAGACTTTTAGATGGGAGAAGCCCCAAACCTAATAAGCCTTTTAATAGAGAAGTCAAAACCATTATTTTCTATAATGTGTACCCATAACATTTGTGTTATTCCTTTTCTAGGTGATAATAATCGATGACTAATTATTATTGGTGGTATGACATATTTTGTGAAAATATTTTGTATGAAAAACATTACCCATCTCAGAATAAATTAATAAAACAATAGAATACCCACATGAGAGTTGTAGAAAGAAATTTTTGGGTAAAAAAATATTCTTGGCCCTTAAAAACAAATTTAAATGATGAAATATCTTCTTTAAATATATTTACTTCATTATGAAATAAATATCTATGAAACTTCCATTGATAATGTTTCTTGATTCACTTAAGTTTAATGTAAAATTGTTGTTGTGGATGTAGACCTGCTCTATTTTTAATCAATTTCATAATCACATCATCTATACTGTAAAACCTCTATTATTTATAAAAGATTATTAAGTAATAACAGCTCAAAAAATTAAGTTTCTTGTTGGGTAATTCAAATTTATAAATAATAACAATATTATTACATAATTATAAAGGAGAGAGATAGATATTGGTAAAAATATTATCATTTGAATTTAAAACCGTTTGAGTGAATAAAAAAAATTTTAAATAACTATTAAGAAGAGCACACAATAGCTCCATAATAATTGATCAAAGATATATCAAATTTTTCATAAGGATTCAAATAGTAATATTGAAAATATGAATTTCAATTTACATTTTCTTTATTTGCACATGTGATAAAATCAAAGTTAAAATACACCATACAAAATATTATAAAACATGTGTGTAAAACTTTGATATACTATAAAATAAATTTAGATGTATTAAAATTTGGGAGATCAACTCCTAATAAATACATTAAAATTTATGTAACACATGGAGAAGATTCATCTGGGAAAATGAGAAAATATTATTTATTCATATAAATGTGTTTAAAAAACTATAAAACACATCTCATTGGTTCTATATGGTAAAAATGAAGTTATTAAATAATTATAACAATTAAAACACGTGAAATAAAGTTATATAAATTTATAATACAATATAAAACAAGAAATAAAGTAACCTGAAATAACCACTTATTCAAACCTACATAAATGAAAATTTTCATGCATAACTAAA
This sequence comes from Viscum album, assembly GCA_963277665.1. Classification (NCBI taxonomy): domain Eukaryota; kingdom Viridiplantae; phylum Streptophyta; class Magnoliopsida; order Santalales; family Viscaceae; genus Viscum; species Viscum album. The sequence goes on from OY728123.1 coordinate 656,507,032, forward strand.
GGTATAATTGAAATAAAAAATAATATGAAATGTTAAATCATTATTCATTCATTATGTGTAAAGGTAAGGAGTAATTTATATATTCTTCAAAAAGAAAAATTTTGATTTATAATTGTTGCATAATATTAAATAAGAATCCAAACTACCACTGTAATGGAAATTTATGTTGTATAATGGTAAATACTTAAATTCAGGCACTAAATAATGGTATATTAACACAATATATTTGGGTATGTTTCATCTTTAATAGAATGTGTAGGGGTATGTAACATCCCGAATCATGTTCCCTATACTAATGCCCTGAGCTAGTTCATTATGAGACCTCATGTATACCTCCCAATATTCCTGAGGATCGTAACAAGTAGAAAGGGTATAATATGTTATGTGGGGATACAATAACCTCTTTATCAATGTAATAAAAAAATAAAAAAAAAGTCAAGAATCAAGATAATATAATAATAAATTTGAAAAAATGACCATGAAACTAATTACATGATCCAAAAATTTGGGTAAAATATCCCAGACCAAAGTTGTAAATATTTATTTCTATAAAAGTGTGAAGTTTCAAATTAAAATACAATAATCAAGACACACATACCCCCCTCATAGAGGGTCTCAAAATCATGTCCAGTTCCCTCATCCATACTTCATTATGAAACCTAACTCAACCAACTAACATATAGATCTCTCCCTTATCTTATCCTACAAACATGAAGTCTACTCATGTACAAATCAGCAACACAAGTAGTGTGTGAGTAAAAATCAGTAGGCCACTACCAATATTGTAAAAGTAATATATACTCTATAACATTATATTTAGTTTTATAAATAATAAATTTAAAATGATAATAATAAACAAGATTCACATTTATTATTCTTTAGTTGACCACATTATCCATTAATATCATGGTGACACCTAATAAAATCATACCTTCTTTGGACCATGCTAGTGTATGAACCCTACACCACAAGGATTTTCAATTTTTTCTGTATGGGTTTCATTATTCAAATTAATACAAATTTTATTTTGGTACTATGGAGAATCAGTCCAGATACCATTATCATATACGATTAGAGTGTCGGAAAATAATCATTATCTTGAGTACTTGGAGGGTTAGTCTAACATCAATATCATGGATACTTAGAGAATCATGCTTGCACTAGAATCTTTTTTATTTGGAGAATCAGTCCAGCACCAATTCACATTCATGCATCGAGGTCCTAGTGTATCAGTTCGACTACCCATGGATGATGAACATCAATCAAGCACCCACACCAAATTTTTTACATTAACAGATCAAGTTTCAATATTAATAACCATTTTAACAACCATTTTCAACATAGTGTAACATTTCATTTATCAATCAAAACATTTAACATCATTTCAACCCTTAACCTTTTAACCCAATTTCCAAGAATAATATTATACTAAACCATTAAGGGTTATTCCAAACAACCCTCTACAAATTATCATGACAACACAATCACAATTTGTTTAATTTCAAGAAAAAATCCTCCCCGTTTCATTCCATGTGTATCATTCCATGAAAATCTGAACACATAATGTGGATTTATCATGTGTGGTGCCATAATCTCTAACAGAACCAACATAATCCCTCAACGGTATCCTAATTAGGATATAGTAAAATTCACATTTTCTTACTCAATGAATAATTTTACAAAATGGAAACACAATCAAACTATTACATACATGATAAAATGCCTCAAAACTATGGTAAATAGCATGTAGAACGCCTATGTAAGGGTCGCTGATGAATTATTTCCCAACCATGGCCCTTAATTGGAAGTATAACGATAAAAAAAATGCATTGAGGCACTGATATCCTCTAGATATCGGCTTATATCTCATTTTATTTAATATATTTAACCATAAAAAATCTAAATTCCCATAAAGGAATAATGATATATAGAAATAAAATTAGATATTAGGTTCCAGAAAAGGATGAATAAGATATCTAGGAAGAACAAAAAATAATATAATCTTATTAGAAAATCTAGATTTCCAACTAGCACTGAATCACCTAAAACTTGTTCCTAGATCAAAGAGAGCTTCCACTCTCTACATGGAAGTAAAAGGAGTTTGAAAATATAATATGTTAAAATAAAACATCCACTTTTTATTTTAATTCATATTAGATCATTTAATTTAAAATTTCCAAATTTACAGTACATGGTTAATCCATAAGGTTTTGAAAACCTTGTACAAACAATACAGTTCTACTGTCTCAATACAACCCCACTCACGATCAGCCCACGCAGTTAGAAAAACTATGCAATAACCATGATGTTCCCATATCTTTACCATTACCTAGTTGGTGGGGGGGGGGGTTAGGGAGGCCACACAGTTTGTTCAAACTGAGTTCTCCCTTTTAGTGGCTCATAATGTGGCACACCGTTTCCAAGGAAAACTGCTTGGTTTTCCCTAACTATGTACCAACAGTGAATAGCCAAATGGGCTTCCAAGATTCTCTAACATTACCCAAAATTACACCAAATAAAGAGATAACTAAGGTAAGACCATAACATTGCAAAAATAATACCTAAAAATTATTACAAGATGTATCCATAAAGGTCTAGATCTTACAATCACTCTACCTTATAACAACTCATCCCTGAGTTGTACTCTGAAGAACCACTAAGCATATGATGTGAAAAGGCCAGGCCATTGGGATAATATATTTTCTTCAATCTTCAATTATTTTTTCTAAAAAAATCTATTATACCATAACACTCAGACTAATGACATGGAATTTCCCCAAAAAACATTCCCACTCTGATCTAAATGATAAATATGAAACTCCTAAAAAGATACATGTGCTTCAAGATCAACATTATCAACATATGTCACATGAGAAGGGTCAAAGTGATACTGATGAAAGTATGAAACATGAAATAAAATTATGCTTATCATTATAACTCTACACAATATCCAATTGATATGCCACCAGTCTGATCTTGTCCATAATCTCAAATGCTTTGACAAACCTTGGTGCCAACTTACCCTGGTTTTGAATTCAATAGTGGTCTAATATCGATGATATTAGATGAAACACATAGTTTTCCAGAAAAAACCCAAGAGGTTGAAAATGATTATATACATAATAATTCTATATACTCCTTGCTATTTCCATACAATTCTGTGGCAACTAAACTTAGTCTGATGTTTCCTGTATGAGATTCAGTCACAAAAAAATCTTACTCACTCACCTCCATCCAAAAAAACATCGATTCTTAGGGCCTAATGTAAAGTTACAAATATGTTTCCATATCATTATTCTCATGATAGATATTTTTATAGGTTAATTCATCATATGACAAGTGTGCTCCCATGATCCAGTAATGTATAATATACAAGCCCCTAACACATCCTCTCACCCAAAAATATTAAATTTTGATTACCCATCTTTCTATTGGTGAAACTATGCACTTAGAAACACATAATTAAAAATAAATTTTACCAGAAATTATAGAAGTGTGATGTAAATTGGGTTCACAATCAGAAACTATACTTTGTAGAACCCCATACAGACATAGTATCTCCCAAATATACATATCACCAAACTAATTGTTACACCCTAATGTTTTTTTTATTTTTTTCAAGTAAATTTAATATTTTAAATATTTCTCAATTCTAAAATACCAAATATATCTTTAGTTATATGAAAAATAGTATGCATAGCTTGTGTTACACACAATGCCGATTTCTTTTGATAGCTCATATTTCATGCAATACTGAGTTTTACTGAACAATAGTATATTATGAAAATATTATTACATAATATAATAAGATATGAACTTGATGATAAATTATTGGGAGTGAATATTATTTTATAACTTATAAAATTATATGGTTTATAATATGAAATCATTTTTTAAGAATTAATTAGAAATGAACATATATAACAATTAATCGAAAATAAAATAGTTTTATTTTTATTTTCCCAAAGTATTTATATCATAATAAATTAAAATAATTATTATTAGAGAACAATATTAATGAAATATATATGGTACATATTCAATAAAATATTTTATATATTCATACAATATAATTTTTGAGCATAAGATAAGAACAAACCCAATTTTATGCATAAAACACTATATTTTTCAAAAGGGTAATTTTACAACCTTTTAATAGAGAAAATATTTTAAATCTATTTTTTATGATTTTAGAAGTTTTATACAATAAAATAAACATCTTTTTTTAAAGATGGAGAACTTACTTTGGTGGATTTTTTGGTTATTGAATAATACTAAATTTTAATTGAAAATATATTTTTCATTGAAGTAATTTGTAGTGTTTAATTATAAATTTTATTGGGTTTAATGTATAATTAGTCCAAATACTTATAATTTAATCAAATTGAGGTCTTTGGATTCAATATAACATTGAATTTGGAAATAAATACATGCCAATCTTTTGGATGTTTTTACATTAAAGTTTTTTTCTCATTCCATCAATGAGATTTATTTTAATTCAATTTTATTAAATTTTGCGTTTTTAATTATGAAAAATGGATTCCATATTTGTAATAATAAGATTCATATTTTTAAAATAGTCCCATTTTTGTATTATATAAATAGAAACTTTAGTAAATTTTAATACAACAATTAAGGGTAAATCGGGAAAATAAGTGTAAAAATAATAAAATAAAAATTACAGAACTACCTAAACATATGGGAAAAATATATTTGAGGAATATAATTATAAAATAACACCTATGGATATAAATTTAATAATTTAATTAACACATTTACATGAAAATGAATTAAGTATAATTAAACTGAACGAGTGTGAAAAAATGTCACACTCTTATTTTAATATGTATAATATTTTTAAATAAGGACAATTGGACGATATAAGGTACCAAATATCTTCAATAATCCAATTATTGTTTTATTTAAACATTATATTTAAAAATAACACCATATTAATTTTAAAAACTTTGCTACCATTATTAAAATTAAAATAGGTTAACTAAGGGTTAATAAAAATGATAAGGTTTAAAATTACATAAAAACCTATCAAGAACTTATTGGTTGATATATAATATATATATATAATATTTTCTTCGAATATATAACCTTTTGAGTTATTTTTACGGAGTTTTCATTTATAATAAAATAATATTTTTCAGAGTTTCCAAATGTGCCCTGCCATCTCTTATAAAAGGGGACCTCTACACATTTCTTCAAACCAATAAATCCATTTTTCTCAGCCAAAATATTCTAAATAATCCTAAAAAATTCTTTAAATTCATACTAGAGTCCATAATTTGGGAATAAATCTATCAAAATAAGTCTTTTTGTGTAAATCAGATATCGATACCCAAAGAAGAGGTAACTTTCATCAACTGATTTTCTTTATTTCATCCATATAACCCTAATTTTTTTCCTATTTATATAATAAAATAAGTATCCTATATATAATAATATTTTTTTTATATTTTTTTCTACTTTCACTTTCATAAACTTCCCTATAATGTGTAACACACTTATCATTCGTGCGTATGGATAAATACTGCATTACCAAATGGTGGTTGTTTATTTTTCCATTACCTCTTATCAAAGTGGAAATTGTGATGAAAAATCTGTTTTTATGATATATATGACTTATTAGACATTTTTAAACATATATAATGATAATATCATATCTACCTTTTTACAACCTAATCATTTTGGAAATGATAACGTCCCTCATGCATATGTATGGCTTACCATATCCACAATGTGATGTGATTTTTTCCATCTATATTTCACATGGGTGGTAATAAGGATGAATTTTATTAATTTATATAATGTATATAACTAGAAATTTAGTATTTAATTATAACATATTATATAATTTTGTTTATTTAAATATTAAAAGAAAATGAATGTGGTGTTCTTGCATACGTATGGCCAACCTTCATCATGAACAGTGTATTTCATTTTCTATTACCATATTTTAGGGATAACCACAAATACATTCATAATGAATATATATGATATTTAAATCTTGTTTTTAATTTTGAAGTTAATTAAATCATGATCTATGTATGAGGACTATGAATAAAAAATCAAAACATGTATGAGAGGCAAAGTAGTAATTACTCGAAACAAAACATAAACGTGGAATTATTAATAAAAGGGTAATATAAAGTGATAAGAAAGTAATATATCACGTTACATATATGAATGTGGTTATTTAATAGATGTATATTAAATGTATATTTATAATACATGCGTTTTTGATGAGTATGAAGAGAGTCAAGACATAGGGTTGGGTAATTTTATCACACTTTTCTATTTCCATGAGATACATGCAATATTCACCATTTGCTTATTTTTGTGGTGTATATAATAAACTAAGACATGTTTTATCATTTATTTATTTTATTTAATGAAATTTAAATGTATCATCCCTAGCTTCGAAGCTACTAAACTAGTGCTACAAGGTAGGTCGCCACATGACCTAAAGCGTTCATGCCTCCCCATATGCCAGAGGATGCCGACCACCAGTGAGTGTCTAATAATTAATGGGGGTGAATATTTCCTCTTTACCAGGGTGATATAGACAAAAAACAATTTAGACATAAAAAAATACATAATAAACAATGATCATATATAAAAAAATATATCCCAAAACTGGTTAAAAACCATTTCCACTAATAAATATGTCATGTTACGCAAACAGTTCCAAGTGAACAAAACCCAAAATAAAAGCAAACAATGGAATCCAAAAAATGGACCTAAATATAATTATGGATCCTCATCCATGTACATACCAAGCCCGAATCAACTCCCAAGAATTAATCCTTTTCCCTTATCATGACATACAAGCATGAAATCTACTCGGGTACCCAACGATGACCCAACCAGGGTGAAAGTACAAATTAGTAAGAAACCACCAATAGTGTCTAAAAATATTAAGTCTAAATATATAATTCATGAAATTACTAAAAAAATGATAAGTAAATAAAAGATAGTTCTGATGACATTAGTTATCAATCTTTACATTATAAATTTCTAAACTCGGTACCAATTCATCATTTTCATCTTCTTCCTTAATAAATTCATTCTACATGTGTTCCATGGGTCAAGAATTTAAATCATTCATACAAGGATTTAAATAATTAATCAACATTCACAAGGGGATAAGTAAAATAACTATCTCACTAGGGATAAACATAACACGACAAATAGAATCTCCTCACCTCGGAGCCTCAGTCTGACTAGAATGCAACCATTAGGGGAATAATGCTCTGTCACCTTCCCTAACCCATGCATTATGGGGTCGAGTAAAGAGACTCAATCTTACTTGACTTTTTGGAACAAAACCTCAGTAAATAACCCACACTACTAATACATGTGCACATGATTATATGAATCCATTCATCACACATACCATATCAAATCCAAACACATACAATAAAAATAGTAATCATAATCTACAATAATCATCATTGGAAAATAAATATCATTCCATAACCCATTAACACATTTCCATTTAAATGAATTTTTCTTTATCAAATCTATAATTTCTTATTACTAAACATAGGAAGTCTCTTCATCGATTTTCATCCATTAACCCATTTAACAAATTCAACCACTTATATATGTTAGATCAAATAACTGATTCATCATTCCCAATGTATTTAATCTTTTAACATATTAATAAATTCCCTTATAAAAGATCATTTACATATTCTTAAATTTACAAGAATTCACCCCATTCAATATACTCTTCAATTTAAAGGAACTATACTACCTTTTAATTTCAACACAATTCATATGCCATTTGACCCAATCTCAATTATCTTAATGAACCCCTTTATCAAACCATGCTAAAAAACCCTTAATATAGTATCAAATCTAGTCCCAAATAACAATATTCCATTTTTAATTTAACTAAACATATTTACATACTAGAAAGGGGCTCTATATTTTCACTTTTCAATTCCTTACATATCCTTACTTACTCCATGGTTTGGGTATGTTGGTATACCCCAAGGGTGGAACTAAAATTTTCAAATCATCCTTAATGCATCCCATGGGGATCATGAGGGGTTAAATTAATTATTTATATGCTAATTTTTCCCAAATATCATAAATTGAGTCAACACACAACATTGTGTAACCAAGAAAACAACACTCATGCATAAACCACATTTAAAACTATGGGATATAACACACAAACAACTAAAATCTAATATGATGATGAATGTGCTCCCAACTATACCCTTACATACGTATTAAAGAACACATTGAGGCCTCAAACTTAATTATATTATTAAAATAAGGTCTTAGGTATTAGGATGAATATTTCCCATGATAGATGCCCTAATATAGAAAAGGGAAGAATGCAGAGGATTCAAATTATTCAAAGAATCGATCCCAACCAATGGCGCTCCCAATAGCCCAAAAGAGAGGGACATAGATCCTTTATGGCCCTTAAGGGTTATTTTGACACTAGGGATGAAGTTAGGAGAAAGGGGGAGGAAATCGGGTTGAATATTAAAAATCCTAAGATGGAAAAACCATAAATATTCAATATTTAAAGGGGCGCATGGTTTACCTGCACAATTTTTCAAACCATAAACAAACCTTGTGAAAGAAAATATATAAGGGATTTTGGGTTTCATAATTACCTAGGGAGTCCCAAATTATTTGGAAACCATATTCCAACCATGTAGAATTCCTCTGTTTAAGGTTTCATGGTTTTCCTCATAAGGCGACACAATTTAATTAATTGTGCGCCAACCATGCGCCTTGCACATGTTGGCGCGATTTTCCTTCCTTTCATATGTTGAACCCCTAAAACACCCTTGATGCCCCTAATACCCATGGTAATATTTTAATTAACAAAAATATATACTGAAACCAAAATTTAATCAAGGAAATACCTCATGAAATCCATCATCCTACTATCTCCCCAACTTATAATAGATCTTCCTTGAGCCATGCTCTAAATCATTATAGAGTTTTTAGATTAAAATAGATCGAGACATTGGGAACACATATCATTTTCCTCCTCCCAATTTTCTATATAAACATTACCATGTCACAAGAAAACTCTAACCAGAGGCACAACCATTCTTCACAATGCTTTATCATTTTGATCCACAATAGTAACCATATGCTACTCAAAATACGTATAGGCCTCAATTTCTACATCCTCAATATTAACAACATGAGATAGATCTAGGGGATACTGCTAAATAAGTGAAACATTAAAAACATAGTTCATTACATTATAACTCTGTGTAATTACCAATTGATAAGTCACCAGTCCGACGGTTTCCACAATCTCAAATGACACCACATAACTAGGTGACAACTTTCCCTATTTCTGAATTAGATGTTGACCCAACCATTGTGACACCAAAAGAAAGACACTATCATACAAAATATAATAATAAGTTATTCAATTCTAATTGGTATATGATTTCTTCCATCTATGAGCCACTGATGTATGTTTCTGAATTAATTAACCCTATTTTGATATCTCTTACATGATACATTATCCCAATAACTCAGAATCTATATCCTCTATCAAACAAAGAAGAGATCTATTTGGTCTACCATAGAGTACCTCAAATGGTTGCATCTGAATCATAGCATGAAGACTATTTTCATAGGAAAACTCAAAATGAAATATTTTTGGTCCCACAAACCACCAAAATCTATGGCACAAGCTATCAACATTTCCTCAAATATCATAATCCTATGTTCTGATTATCTATTAATTTGTGGGTAGAAATTCATATTAGAAAACACATGGGTAGAAAGAACCTTCTATAATCTTTGTCAGATGAATGATATGAAACATTGATCATGATTTGAAACAATAGTTCACTATACAACTTGCAACAACACTATATATCTCACATATAACTAACCCAATTGATCAAAATTAAAAGTCTCATTGATCATTAGGAAAAGGGTCACCCTAGTCAATTGATCAAAAAAATCTAGATTACATCACTCTTCTAAGGAATCCTTAGAATACTGAATACAAATTCCATCGTTATGTCATCCCATGTCCATTATGTAATGGGAAATAGATATAAAAAACCACATGGATACTGATGCTCATCCTTCACCTGCTGACAAGTAATAAATCGTGCCACAAAACCTACAAACTCCTTCCTTATTCCCATACACCAATAATACCTATGATGATCAAGATACTACATAGTAAATCCTAGATTCACTTCCAATTTTGATGCATCCAAAATCATGTATCAACTATTATTTCATACCCATTAGAACCACAACATGACCACAATCACGAACAACCCCATCATCACCAGCATTCCAACTAGTAGTTGACTCCCCACCATTAAGACTTTCCTTCAGGGACAAACACTCTAGATTTTCATGATAACTCTCCTTGACCCAGCCTGCAAGCATAGACTCAACTACTATGGATATAAGGGTAATCTTCCCTTGGCTATCTTTTACCTACAAGTGCTTTTCCAAAAACAACGACATCGTCTTCCACTCAGAGCTAGACTTCTGGGCAACCAGAATTTTATTTTTATAAGTCAAATAATATGATACACTATTTACATTACATGGTGTATAAACTTATATAAAATCAAAGGATTTCATGTATTGAATCCATATTTTCATCCGAATAGTCAAATCACATTGAGAAAAAAAATGAACTTAATAATCTAACGGATGGTATGCACCGTAAACCGTTCTCCCAAGAAGTGATTCCATCTACATTTTAAGGCATGAACCACTACAAACAATTCCTGATCATTCATAGGAAAATTTCTTTCATGAGGCCTCAACTACTTTGAACCATACACAACAACCTGATCATCCTTCCACAGAGATAATTTTACCCAATAAATTGACCCTATCAATTAAAAATTGACATTCTTATAATTTGGTATATATCCTATTCTCTTATAGTGTACTGCTGATGATTTCAAGATGTTTGGAACCATCTTTTGGAATTTTAGAGTACACCATGATGACAATAATGAAGACAACTATGAACTGATATAGATAAATGTTAAATGTTCAATTCATTAATTCCACAAACACTACTAGTGAATTAGTAAACCCAAACGACATCCCCACAAAATCATATAATTCGTACCTACTCCTGAAGGATGTCTGTTGTATATCGGAAGGATTAAACCTCATATGATGATACCCATACCATTAATCAATCTTAGAAAACACTTATTCACATCCCATTTGGTCAAATAGATCATAAATTTGAAAGTGATTATATTTATTCAGGACTATCATCTGATTCAGATTTATATAATCAACACAAAGTGGAAATTACCTATTATCCTATAAGGAAAACAACATAGGTGATCCCCAAGTTGACATACTAGGATGAATAAATCCATTATTTTACAACTCCTCCAAATGATTTTTACGATCATGGAGTCTGACCAGTTCCATTCAATAAGGAAAAATGAAAACTCAATCCACACCCTATAGAAATGCTATTGTGAACTCAATATATCCCTTGGGTGGAAACCCTGAGAATCCCAGAAGAAACACATTCTAAAACTGATCCACCATAAGAGGAAAGACAAGCTACCATCATCAATAATAAGATAAGAAACTTGGGTGATGAGTTCTCCCAATTACTGGAAAATTGGATCTGTACGTCCTCCCCGAACATCCCACTCAACAAGAAGGAATAAGTGTCTCCCACAAGAGATATGAATGTTAATCAATGATGGTGACATTATTTATGCGCATGGTATAACACCAACCTATCAGTGACCAATATTAGATCAAAACCTGACATCTCATGGATGAAAAAGTCCCATAGAAAACATAAATCACCAATCTCGAGAATATAACCCTTACATTATATTATATCCTCTGTTCTCACCCCCAACAGAGTATCAATTGATAAAAATACACACACTCATTCCAATACTATGTCCAAAAAAACTAAAAATTGAGAAGAGGTTAAAGAGTGTGTGGTGCCTATGTCAAACAAAGAACTAGTAAGCATTTAAGAAATAATGACCATATCTCTAACAATATATTGTACAGAATTTGAAACTCCATGTGTAGACTAAACTCTGTGATGTTGACTAATGCTTCTTCCTTAGGATCCTTCCTGAGTACCTAACACAGAAAAACCTTCCTCGTATGGACTCTCTCACCCCAGAGTACCACATTCACCACCATGACCGGTACGGGCTACGAAACTCCAACTGGATGTATGATATATGTCAAATGACCCCATTCCTATACTAGATTTCTTCCTCTAACCTCCATCTATACCCAAATATTGAGGGTTCTTGAAAAACCTCTGTATCTGTCCCAACCTGCCACATGACCGACACTCTACTAGTGGTCAGGGACACTGACCACACCATTTCCTAGGCTTCCCAAACTGGTAATAGAACATCTGATCACAAACCTGTGAGGATGGTCTTATATTATGACTACTTTGTGCACTTATACCCTCATGTAAACTCCCAAAATGATGATTCCTTCCCTCATAAGTTGCACCACTCATCTTCCAAACTTGTACCACAAGTCTAAAACCCGAAGCTCCCTTTAGGTTCTCCTATGAGATAAGGGCCTGAACCACTAACTATGTTAACCTCTTAAAATGGATGATATTCACCAAGGTCTTGATCTCCTAACTAACCCCATACTTGAAACATTTTTTCATAACTTCCACATCTCATTCCAATGTTGGATCAAATAAATGAAAGATTGTGAAACATCTATAATAATCCATCACAGACACAACCAATTGGATCAAACTCATAAACTACATATTATACTCCTACTACATGGTCTCTCAGTTGACGTTTCATAGAAATTTTTCTGGGAAATGTTTCATACCATTCTGTTGGATGGATCTATCTAAATCATGTTGTCCAACCAATGATTTTCTAAACCTCACAATATATATCCTTTTTACATGACTTGGCTCTTGAAAAGATTATCCAAATGGTCAAGAAACATCTAGATGGACTCCATCCCAAATTGTACAGACTCTAGTCAACCCTCTCTAGTGAAGGTTGGAGTGTGCTTTAGCTGAAACTCTCTAGTTAGATCGAACATACTCAGAACAACCTGTATCGATTCCTATTATATTATCTACATGGACCGAACAATGTTCTCATGAAACTGCTATACCATATATCCCTAGATCTCCACATTTTTATACTCCACCATGAGAGGAGTGTTTATAAAAATATAATCTTGTCCTCAAATTGAAACACATCTTCATATTGTAATTTCTCTACAATTCCAAACATAATCTTTAGAACACATAACATAAAACATCAACAATACATATAAAAGGGGTTACTCTACTTTCTATAAACTGCCAATTAAAAACACTATCCCAACAGTCTTCATCTCATCCCAAACACTACCATTGAACATACCTAATGTGATTCATGGATAATTGTTGTTTAAAAAAATATAAATGGTTACAAGTCTTACACTGGTCTTCATTTTAAAACTATTTCATACTCATGATGTTAACCTTTCCTCTTAGGAACATTTCCCCATTTTGGAACTTGTTATGAATTTTTTTTAACTGAATTACAATCATTTATTAACAATTTACCCTTAGTCATTATGAATTTTTCCCTTCTTACCTATTTGAATAATTTTTTAGTCAATATTTTCTTCTTTTTTTCAAGATGATCAAATGAATTATACTTTTCATGCCCCACACACCCATCAAATTGGTTCCTAACAAGATGCATGTCACCGACATCCCTATGTCTGTAAAATGATGCATTGATACACAAAATCATTCCATTTTTGGCTATGAAAAAATATCATTAAATAGTCACATCACATAACACGTGTGTCAACCCATGGTCAAATATCATCAAATGTCAAAACACACATAAAAAACATCAATTCACACCTTAAGTGTATTGTGTTTTCACTTGTACATGGTTTAGATACTCCAAGGAATGAGATCATTTCTAAGCCCAAACACATCCTAATTCTCCTTCTACCATCCCATATATTAATTCCATATAAAATTAACTCATATGATACCACTTTGTAACGTCTCCTACCTATGATCCACTAAACCAATTTTCCAGAGTTGGGTCTACACATAACCTAAAAAATTCCTACCCATACGTTTGAGGTTGGAGACCAGTAGTGAGGGTCTAATAAGCCATGTGGTGAGATTATAACCTCCTTACCATAGTGATGCAGAATTGATAAAAATTAAAATAGTGGAAGAAATATGTAACAACCAATGAAAATGCATAAAACCACCTCCCAAAAATAGTTACAAACTAGAGCCAAGAGTAAACATGTCATGTCACTCTCACAATACCATGTGAACAATACAAAAAATAAAGTCAAACCACGTAATCCCCAAAACAATCCAAACTCAGTGTCTTGAAACATTTCCATATACACCTCAAGCTCGACTCAACTAATAAGCACATGTCCTTTTACCCTTATCCTGATGTGAAATCATGAAATCCACTCGGGTACCCAAAAGTAGCCTAAGAAGGGTGTGGGTAAAACACAGTGGGACACCACAATTGGTGTCTATAAATATCCATTCTAACCAGATAGTGAATACATGTACTAAATTAATTAAAATTAAATAAAAGTCATTCCAGGGTCCATTAGTTAACAATATTTACATTAACCATTTCTAACATTAGTACTAATTCTTCATTTTCATCTTATTTCTTACTAAATTCATTCAACATGTGTTCCATGGGTTAGGAATTTACATTCATCATATATGGGTTTAATGAATTCATCAACATGCATAAGGGGATAAGTCAAGTCCCGATCTTACTAGGGAAAATCAAATCACAACAAACACATTTTCCTCACCTCAAAACATTAATATAGGTGGAATGGAACAATTAAGGGAATAAATTCAATCCCATTCCATAACCCATACATTGTGGGTGGATTTTAGAGCCTTAGAATTACTGTAACTATGTGAATAGAACCACAGTTAATTACCCACACTACCACAACATGTGAACATGATTATAGATATCCATTCTGTACACTTTCCATATCCCAACAAAACACACCCAATACAAATATAAATCATATTCCTCCACAATAAACATGGGAAAATAAATATTATTCCATAACCCATTAACACATATCCATTTACATGACTTTTTAGTTAGCACAATTCCCATTACTTATGCCTAAACTCATTAATCATATCCACTGATTTCTAACGATTAACCCATTTAACATATTCAACCATTTTATATGTTAGATCATATAACATGCTTATCATTTCCCAATTATTGAATGATTTCAATTTTTTATAAATTCTCCTATAAAAGACCATTTACATATTTTTCAATTAACATGACCTTACCCCATTCAACATTCTCTTTAATTAGTTGGAACTAACCTTATTTGGGATTTAAACAAAGTTCATAATCCAATTAGCCTAATATCGATAAACTCAAATAACACCTTTACCATACCATGCCAAACAACCCCTTAATCCTTTATAAAAACTAGGAACAACTAGAAATATCCCATTTTATATTTTGATAAATATATTAACATACATGACATGAGATCTATGTTATAAAATGTTAATTATATACCTGAATTTACCAAGTCATAGGTTCTCGTATATCAACACACCCCATGGGTGGACCTAATTTAAGACATCCTAAATGAATCACATGGGGATCCTTAGTTGATAAATTCATTATTTAGATGTTCATTTCTTCCAAATTTCCCAAATGGAATCAATTACTAAAAAGGTGGAATGAATAACCCAACACTCATGCACAAATCCACATTTAAAACTATGAGAAATAACTTTTCGACCACCTACCCCGAATCTTATGTTGAACACACTCACAACCTCATCCTTAGATATATATTCAAGTAACCCTTGAATAAAAAACCAATATTACATTGGAATAAAATCTTTTTGGGGATTTATAAAAATATTGACCAAGATAGATAACCTAATCCAAAAAAGAGAATAGTGGATAAGATAATACTTACCCAGAGTTTCAATCCACAACCAACGACACTCCAAAAAACCTAAAAAAGAGGGAAATTAATAATTATAAGAACAAGAGGGTTTCGATTTGTCACCAAGTATATAGTTAGGATAAAGTGGTGGAAAATTGTGTGGCACCTTAAATATCCAAAGCAGGATAAACTATAAATTTTAATCTTGTAATGGGGCGCACAGTTTACCTTCACAATCTTCAAAACCATGAAAAAAGGTGCACAAGCCACTATCTAAGGGAGTTCAGGTTGTATGATTTTTTGGGGATCCCCACACGGTTTATAAATTTTTGTGCCAACTATGAGAAAAAGCTATGTTTAAGGTTTCATGATCTTCCTAGGAAGGCCACACAATTTCCTTAACCAGATTCCAAAAGTACCCCTTGCACATGTTGGGCCTTTTGTTTCCATTCATGTCCCAAACCCCTGGACGACACCTAAGGCCCCTCATACTACAAATAATCCTTTCATTAAATAGAAAATGTTATTGAAAATAAAATTTAAATAAGTAAATATCTCCACGATGACTATAAACTTACATAAAATACCTAATTGATATTATACTTCTTTAGGGTTCTTGGTTCTTAAGTTACTCAAATATTAAGGGATTTATATCTCACTTTTATTTCTATGGGACACATGCCATATATAGTACTTATTTCTTCTAAGTTGTGTATGTACTTCCCGTGAATGTCTGTTATGAGTCTTTTCTAGAAAATTATGGTATTTTCATATCTATATAATTTTCTTTCTGTCATGGGGCATACAATTGTTCAAATTATAAAGTGGTGTGTATTGTTTTCAACTTCTCATCAATGTTTGGGGTTGTTTCATTTTAACTCTATGTTTGGGGATATTTATCTTCCATGTCTATATCTTCTAATTTTTTTTTTCAGAAATGTGTTTAATATTCTTCTATATATTTTCAATTAATTTTTACACATTTTTTACTTTTTACTACACTATTTTAAAGGAATCTTGTGGTTGTTTTTCAAATGAGTTACTTTGCGGCCTTTTTAAAAAAATTATTGAAGAAATGGTCCTTTAAAATTATGCGGCATGAAAACAATTTTCCACCATTATGATGCCTTAATTATTTGATGTTTCCTTTACAAAATTCCATGGTTATTTTCTAATAAAATCATTCTGTCAAAAGAGTGCATTATTTTATGAAAGGAAAATGTTTTCAACATATAACGGATATTTTCCTCAAGAACTATTTTCATGTGATATCTAAAAAATATTTTCCATCTAAGATAACATTATTTAACATTACTCATGTTTTTTTAGATACATGATTTAGTACTACCGTTACTATTCTTTCTAATAATAAGTGATTTAAATTATTTAATGATATTTATGAAACCCATTTCCTTTCTATTTGTTATGTTAGGATTAAATGATGTATATGAAACCCATTTCCTTCCATTACTTATAATATGATGAAGGATTTATGTTCTTGTTACACACATATGTATGTTATTATTATGGGATGTTTGATACCTATATCTCCCACTAATTCATAGGGAAATGAAACATGTGTTGTGAGATCAAAGGGTATATGGGAGGGAATCCCAAGCCCAAAACAAAAGGGTACTTGGGAGGGCATCTGAAGCACAAAACAAGAGGGTACATGGGAGGGAATACCAAGACCAAAACAAGAGGGTACACATGAAGGAATCCCAACCCAAATAATGTACATGGATGGTTAGCCCAACCCAAACATGTTACGAAATTCATGGAAGGAAGCCTTGATAAAGGGTTTTTATATGCTTATGTGTATGCCACAATTCCATGTCTTATTCTTATGTCATGTTCTTATAGATTATTCTATTGGTTTCCTTATGATTCATGTCATATGAAATAAAAATAACAATGTCATTATTCATTTATAGGATCTTATAGTGATCATGATCACGTTCTCATACCCTTATGTTCCTGATATTATTACACATTTCATTAATTTACCCTGACTAAGAATTTTCACCCATCATTTTTTTTATGTTTCCCATCCCAAGGTTATGAAGCAATGTTTTAAGTAGAATTATTAAGGGGGGAGATCCTTGTGGGAAACATTGAAGATATTTCACTGAGTTATATGATTTTTTTCTATGTTATGAAAGGAACTAAACTAATATGGTCTTTTGGAATACGTTTTTGAAATGTTTGAAATGTTCTTAAAAAATGATTTAATATCCATGTGTGAAAATCCAGAGTAATTATAGTTGGTATCAGAGCAATGGTTTCGTCAAAATTTGGAATCTAGGAGGAGAAAACATTAATGATATATATTATGATATTCCTAATGATAAGTATAGGGATTTATCTAAGTATAGGCCAAAGGTTTCATAGATTTAAAATTAGGTGTTTTCATTCTGGTATCTTATAAGTATTTGTTTTGTGATTATTTTTTTTCTACTACAATAATGGTTTCTCACAATATGATTTAGGATCTTACACAATAGAGGGATCTATAAGTAACATGGTTAACATTGAATGTTTCATATGTGGAAATTAAGATAAGGTGGTATTATTATTGGTTATAATGTCAGGGATAAAGTGATCGTAAACAACATGTGAATGGTATGCAATGTTTTCACTGTATTTTTTATATCAAACATATGAGGAATAATTAGATTGATGTAGAGGAACCGTAAGGCAGGATGCATGTCACGTATTTTAGGAAATAATAAGCTGATGAAGCTTGATTAATGGTTTAAGAATGATGTTGGGTGATTAAAATGTATATGTCTAGGAATTCAATGATTAGGTTTTACCAATCATGAAATATATATATATAAGTTTTTTTTAATGTTTTATAAGAATATGTTGAATTGTTATGATGGAATAGAAATGTGATTGAGGTTGTAAGGTTATTATTTTGGAGAAAAAAGATTATTCGATATATAACCCTTAATATAATAATAGTTGGATAAAGATATGTTTTGATATGAATAAGTAAATTAGATGATACTAGTAACCTTGGAACTAATTATGGATTTGTGGAGAAGTGGGTTACGCTATCATGGATAAAGTTTAAAAAGTTTTGGAAATAAGGAATATATCCAATAAAAATTGAAAAAGGATACACACATTTTTTTCAATAAGGATTTATGGTAATTTAGTGTATTACCATGTTTCAAGAGAATTCATGATGAAGGTATTCATTTGATTTCAATGTAATAACCAAGAGAAACCATATGATATAAGAGAGATAAATTTTAAGCCAATTTAATTCACTTATTTCTATAGTTTTGGATTTTTAAATTTTGGATGTACTATAGGATTTTCTATTTATGTAATTTTTAAGATAAAATTCAAATGATGTTTTTTGAGATTAATGTATTATCTCACTATTTGTGGTTTTATGCATATTTTATTATGTGTGCCAACATTTTGTTGTGATAAAGATATATGTAATGACCAATAAATATATTTATGGATCTCATGACATTTTAATGCTTTAGGAATGAAAAATTCTTCTTCATTTCATGGAATAAGAGATGAAGTCGAAATTGATCACGCCACAACAAATGTTGAAGTTGTCCTTAAATCAAGTAAGTATATCCCCTTGTAAAAATTATTCAACCCTAGTATAATGATATTGAATTAAAATTCTTTAATATTATCATCATTATTGATGGTATTAATGACCAATTTTATGATTTTATGGTTTTTGGTTTCGTGACTGTTAACTTTCTATGGATCACCCACCTTCTTGTGATCAGTGATCTTTGTCAATCAATATTATTATCTAATCTTTTCCTCCATGACAATTATTTAATTATATTCAACAATATAGAAAACTAGTTAAAATTTACTTTAGGTAACCATTATTTTCCAACCTTTACTATTTTAAATGAACTTTTAGAATTCATTTTTACTATTTTGGATTCTTTTAATGGATCTTTAATGTATTAAACCCTTGAAAACATAGTCAAATTTTGAGGAAGAAATTCATTTTAAAGTATTTTAAAGGTAACACCCTAAGATTTTGTGAAATATATATATTTTCAAATAAATTTAATCAATTAGACATTTTTAATTTCAAATTATGCTGAATATATATTTATTTATACAAAAAACACTATGTTTGGTTTGTGTTAAACAAAACACCGATTTCTTTTGATATCTTACATTTTATGCTATACTGAGTTTTATGAAACAATATTACATTATTATAATATTATTATTTAATATAATAATATATAACATATATGTAAAATTAGAGGGTGTGAATATTATTCTCTAATGTTTGAAAATATATGGTTTATAATGTGAAATCATTTGTTACCAATTAATTACAAATGAAAATAAATACTAATTGATTATAAATGAAATACATTTATTATATTACAAAAGTAGTTTTTAAATAAAAAATTTAAATAATTAAATTTTTTGAATGATATTAATGAAATATATATATTTCTTATTCAATCAAATATTTTTGAAATTCATCCAATAGATTTTAAAGGTATAAGATAAGAACAAACATATTTGTATGCATAAAACCCTATATTTTCAAATTGGTAATTTTAACGCCACTTATTGGTGAACCCATTTTAAATAATTTTTTTGAAACTTTTATAATTTTTATATCATAAAATAAAAAACCTATTTGAAATATGGATATCAAAATTTACTTTAGTTCAATTTTTGGTATTTTTTTGATAATTTTGATGTTTTGATGAATAGTGAAAATACTAAATTTTAATGGAAAATAGCATTTTAATTGACATAATTTATCTTCTTAACTATATATATTAATTTTATGAAAATATAATTTGACCCAATGTTTTATATTTAATGAAATATAGGTCATTGGAATAAATTTCATGTTGTATTTGGTTGTAAAAACATAACAATTTGTTGGAGGTTTTTACTTCAAAACCCCATCTTCTCGATCTGTAAATTGGATAAATTTTAAATTATCTTTATAAAATTATATATTTTGAATTATTAAAAATATATTCAATATTTTTAATCCAAATTTAACAATTTATTAAATATAGCACTTATTTTTGGACTTTATGAATAGTAACTTTAGTAATTTTTAATACATCGGTTATGGGTGAATCGGATAATTAAGGTTAAAAATAATACAGTAAAAATTATAAAAAGTTCTTAACACTTAAAAAATATAATGGATGAATATACTTATAATCATAAAAAATAAGGATCAAAATTGAATATTTTAATGGACACATTTCCATAAAAATGACTTAAGCATTGTTAAACTCAAAGGGAGTAACCAAATGTCACACTCTAACTTTTACTATATATAATATATTTAATATAGGGATAAATTGAATATATTCTAGACTATATATTTTATAAATACGAATAAGATGTTTATATACATCATAAAATTTTAATATTATTTTTTAGTGAAGATATAATTCTAAAAAATAATTTAAAAATAGTGACGCCATAATTACCCAATTAATAAAACAATCAATTAAATGATATTATAAATATTTAAAGAAGTATAATTTGACATAATAAATATGAGAAAAACAATTTTATGAATGAATATGGAATTTTAGGGTTGTTTTAATTAAATATTTTGGAAGGAATAATTTTTTATGTATTTTCTTAAAGTCAATGTTATGAATAGTGTCAAAATTGCAACTTATGATATTATTTGAAAATAATATTTTATTATATTATTTAAAAAATACTAAAAACATTAAATAAGGAAAATGGGATTATATATAGTCAAAACTATAGTAAATTTTCTACTTATGATCTAGTTTAAAAATTATATATTAATATTAAAAAGTCTTAATATTAAAAACATTGTTACCGAAGTTAAAATTAAAATAGGTTAACTACGAGTTAATAAGAAGGATAACATTTAAAATTTCATAAAAAATATATAAAATTTATTTTGTATGAAATTACAGCCTTATATAATAATATATTCGAATATATGACCTTTAGGAAGTATATATATTGTGTTTTCAAATATTATAAATTAATAATTTGGTTCCAAAAGTGCCCCTCCAATATATAATAAAAAGGAACCTATCATTATTTTTTATTAACACCTCTAAATCCATTTGGATTAGAAAAAACAATTATATTCTCCTCCCAAAATCGTAACCTTATTCCTAGATTCCTTATTATCGGAATATATCAAACCAAATATTCCCTTTTGTGCAAATCAAAAGGATATACCCAGAGAAATTAACATTCATCAATAAAAGTTTTTGTTTTATTTATTACTTGGACCCCTAAATTATTTTTATTTCATGTCTATATAATAAAATAAATATACTAAATATTATGATATGTTTTTATATTATGTGTTAGGCCTAAAGTTTCACAAACATCCATCAAATGGGTAATGACCTTACCGTTCCTGTGTAGGACGGACTATCGCCTCACGAAACGATGATAGTTTAGTTTTTTCCTTTACAACCAATCATGGTTGAAATTATGATGGAAAATTTGTTTTTATGATATATATGATATTTTTGACAATATTATATTTTTTTATTGATAATATCATATATTAATTTTTACCACCTAATCTTTTGTGAAATGATAACGTCGCTAGTGCATACATATGGATTACCATCTCCCTGATGTGATGTGATTTATTTTTCATCTATATTTCACATGGGTGCTAATAAGAGTGACATTTATGAATATATATGATTTATGTAACATATTTATTTTTTTCAAATTGTAATATATCATATAATATTCATTCTTTTAATATGAAATGAAAATTAGAGCAGCGTTCATGCATATGAACGACCTACCGTCTCTAAGAACAATGTTTTCATTTTCTATTTATATATTTTATAGATAACCATAAATACTTGTATGATCAATATATATTATATTTTTATCAAGTTTATAGTTATAGATGTAATTAAATAATTATCTAAGTATCAGGACCAAGAATAACATGTCAAAACATGTATGAGAAAAAGCGGTTGTTACTTGAAACATAACTTAAACATAGATTTGGTAATAAGAGGGTTATATAAAGACATTAGTAAGTCATGTATGGTATTATATATATGAATATGGTTCTTTAATTTATGTATAATAAATATATATTTATTAAACATTGGGTTTTTACAAGTATAATGTACGTCAATACATAATGTAAGGGAATTTCATCTCACGTTTTATATCCACGAGACACATGCCCAATTCCCCACTAGCTTCTTTTGTGTGGTGTATACATTGACCTATGAAATCTTATATCATAATTTTTTTTATTTAATGATATTAAAATCTCTAAATGATGTTATAATTTTATGGGGTTCCCAATTTTAATGTTACTCTAGTAGTAAGTGATTTATGTCTCACTTTCATTTTTATGGGACACATACCTTATAAACTACTTCTTTATTTTTCATAGTTTATATACTACCCATGAATATATCTTATGAGATTTATCCATAATATTATTGTATTTTAGTACCCGTATAATTTTTTTATTGGGATACTATTATATTGATTATAAATTGATGAGTATTTATTTTCCCATATCATAAATATTTGAGATTGTTTAGTTTTAAGTCTATATTTTGGAATATATTTCTTATATATCCCTATTTTTTAGAAATATTTGCAGAAATATTTTTAATATTATTCTATGCATATTTTAATTTATTTTTACCAATTTTTCACTTTTTACTACACTATTTGAAGGTAATCTTTTGTGATTTTCTAAACCAGGTACTTGGTGGATTATATAGAAAAAGTATGAAATTAATTTTCATTTTAAATTATGATGCATGAATGGAATTTTACATAATCATTATGAGTTAATGGTTTTTAATTTTTCCTTACAATATTGAAAGGTTATATTCAAATAAATTTTTTCCTTTTAAAATTAAATGTGATTTTAATAAAAGAAAACATTTTCAAAGAAGAAAGGATATTTTACTTAAGAATTTTTTTCAAGTGATCTATCAAAATTTATTTTCATATAAGATAATATTATTTGATGATAATTATGTTTTAAAATGGACATGATTCAATACTACTATTATGATTTATCTAATAATTGGTTATTTTTATAATATACTGATATATATATATGAAACCCATTTATTTCTATGTGTTATGTTAGGATTAATTAATGTTTATGAAACCCATTCCATTCCATGGGTTCTGATATGATGACAGATTTATATTCTAATGAAACACATATGTTTTATTTATTTTATGTGTGGGAACTATATCTCCCTCAAATACATTGTGTAATTAAAAATGTTTTATGACCTCAAATGGTAAATTGGAGGGAATCCCAGAATCGAAAAAAGATGGTACATAGGAGGCCATCCCATGCCTGAAACAAGAGGGTACACAAGAGGGAATACCATGCCTGAAAATAGAGGGTACAAAGGAGGTGATCCCATGCCCGAAAAAAGCGGGTATACGAGAGGGAATCCCAAGGACGAGGTAGGTAAATTGGTGGTTATCACAAGCCTAACATGTAATGAATGTCCGGTAAGGTATCCTTGATATGGGGTTTTTATATTCTTTTGTGTATTCCACTATTCCTTATCTTATTCCCATGTTATTATTTCATTTATTATGATATTGATTTAATTATTATTCATGACTTATGAACTACAAATAAGTATTTCATGACTCGTGTATGTGATATTTGATATATAGGGTATGATCTTGTAATGATCATGATCATTTTCTCATGCCCTCATGTCCATGATATGCTTACTTTTTTATTTTATTTACCCTCATTCAGCATTTGAGCTCACCCATTTTTAGGTCTCCTATCCATAGTTTAAGAAGGATGGTTTTTATGTTTAATTACTAAGGGGGAAGATCTTTTGGGGAAACATATAAGATATATAACTGAGTTAGTATATTTTAGTTCCATGTTTCCAAAGGTACTAAACTAATAATGTTTTATGGTGTCTGTTTGTGTAATGTTTGAAATCTTCTATAGATGTGATGTAATATCCATATATGAAAAGCATATGTCATTATACTGATCAACTGTGAATGTTTTCTATATTGGAAACAAATGGTACACTTATTTCAACGGTTCTAAAATCGACCATAATACATCATTATTCTGAGGGTTCCATAGAAGACCTTTAAAAAATTACATGGTAACATCATTCCATTTCAACTCTACAATGGGTAGAGGGAGTGAAATCCTGACAGGTTGTGGATGATTAACCTTCACTTACTGAAATGTCTAGAAACATGTCACAAAACCTATGTTCTCAATCTACATTCCCAGCCACCAATATTTTCTTTTATGTTCATGGTATGTTTTGGTCAAATCACTATTCACTAGCCACATCAATGTAATAAAGTCACAAATCATCTCTTCCCACATAAATGTAGGCACAAAAACACAACCACACAGGTATATAATATCATCATCATTAAAAACCCAATCAGATGGTGACTCCTATATTTATTGGTATTCCCTCATGGACAAACACTCTGGATTCTCGTATTGCCTCTCCCTGATCTGAATGAAAAGTGTTGACTCTATGGATAAGGACACCCTCTTCTCCCACCTAATCATTTATTTTTATGCCTACAAATAACTCCATCATTTCCCCTAAAAACAGATTCTTTTATTATCTGAGCATGTTTCCTTTGGTTTAAAGAGTCAACAAAACTATTCCTTTCCCCTTAAAAATATTTTATCCAAAAGTAAAATTATTTCATATACTCAACTTGTCTCCACAACCAAATTTTCGATTCTCATTGTAAAAAGTTAAAAATTAATTTTTTTTGTTAGTATACCCAATACACCTTTCACCCAAATGGTAATTCCTTCAATTGTTCATGGCATAAAATACCAAAACAAAATTGAGATAATTAATTGGATTATTCTATTAGTGTACCCTCAAATATTGTGATCTATATACCATGACTCGATTATAGGACCCTGAAACACCTTGAGTGGGGAAGGGAGAATCAAGGTGTCAACTTCTTCTTTTAATGTGAGGGATATTATTCCCACATTGGTAGGAACTACTAAATCCTATATAATGGAATGAATAGACAATGAAAAATTCACATGCAGAAAGGAAACACAACATTTTTACATGGTTTACCACTAAGGTCTAGTCCATGGAGATGATGGTGAAAGTGTGTAGGTCATACCAAAATCCACTAATATTCATTGGTTGTGGAATATAAGAGTTTGGACATAGTCACTCTATTCCATGTACAATTATTTTACACGATTTTAGGGGTAACTTATTGCATCCCTTTGAACACTTTCATCGTCTCCCCTAGCTCACGACTTTGAGGGAATCCTAAATTAGTTTATAAGCTTGAAGGTTGGCTCAAAATATTGTCATTATAGTCTTTGTCCCTATCTAGAAATAGAATTTTCTCACACCGTAGACCTATTTTGATGCACTCTGAATGCACTGTTCACTGAAAAATGTTTTTCAAAACATCGTCTCATGATAATTACTACCTTCAAACCGTTAACTACCTTTTATGGAACAAAATACCATAAAAAGATCATTGATTCAACACAGAATAACCCATTATTTAGAACCACTCATTAATCAAAATAATTTTCCTCATTTAAGACTCAATAATGCTTTTCATTATTCCAAATCTCGCATGGAATTTTAGTTTTGCCGATCCCCTGGATTCGCGTAATCAGAGCGATTCGAGATTTCCCTAGAAAACTTCCGTTGAAAGAAAGTGGGGTAACCTTATAATTATAGCTCCAGGAAATCATGATGCTCCAAAACCTCTTATATGATTTTTATATCCTTCGAAATAACCTCCATGTAACTCATCCATTCGTGATGCTTCATTTTGATTTGATGTTGTCACAATACTTTCCATCAAACCATCACACACTAGTGATGCTCAAATTCTCATAATGTTGGTGATCACCATCACCATTCGTGATTCCTTATTTATTCATCTTCTGCGATGCTCATTTCTATTGTTTAGATCACCATATACTTTCTTTGATCCTTCACGAAACACCATTTGTGTGGCCCATCTTCGTGAATCTCAGGCCTTTTCGAAATTTTCCTAAGCCCATTATGGAAACCCACATTCAATTCTATTTTCATCTTGAACTATAAGATCCAATTCCTAGAAAACTCTCTGATCTTCCATGTGAGGATAGAAAAAACCCATTCAATACACCATTTCAAGATAAGAACATCCTTGGTTCCATCAATCTACCCCATTTGGGTTTTTTGGGAAATCTACAGATAAATTCAATGAATCACCTAACATAATCCAAAACTGATATGTGACAAATAAATAAACCAACACTCTAAGTCAACATGAGGAAATATCAATGTATAAAATAAGAGGAGAATCATGAATTGGGCTTCATGTTTTGGAATTATTAATGATTTCTATTCCATGCTCTCATTGTTTTCTCATATCACAGAATTATTTTCATCATTATAATTATAAACCTTTTAAACTCATTCTTTTATTTAGTAAAATTTAATTTCTCTGTTACTCTATTCTACCCTTTTGGCAGTATAACCAAAGAACCTAATTTTTTTTACGTAGAGAGTTCAAAAAAAAACACTCCCCCAAGATCATATCTACCCCATAAAACGACATCAATTCCAATAAAAGATTAAAACAGTTCACAAAAAATGGGGAGACGGGACTACTCTTAATCTCCTCATACACTAGGCGTGAGATAAACCTAAAGCTTCAACTGATGTTTCTCAAACACATGTGCTTCTAATGGATTAGTCATAATGTCAGCCACCTGGTTATCATTCCCACAGGATCCATATTAGTCATGACTTTTTCATAAGATAAATCACCTTCTTGTTGTCATAGTGAATCACCATTGGTTGTTTCACCATATCACAAATATCATTCAGTTGTTGATTCATCCATAATAGTTGAGTACAATATTTTCTAGAAGCGATATACTCTTCTTCTGCAGTACTAAGATAAGTACTTTCATATTTATTACTCAACCAGACCAAAGATTTCCTACCAATAAATAAGGATCTGCCACTTATGGGCATTTTATCTACCTCATCCACATCTTATTTAGCATCTTAAAAATTCTGGTATTTCATTATATCTTCCTGCAACAAATTATAATCCATATTTGTGAGTAACTTGAATATTCTTAATGATTTTTTAACGTCCAACATATATTATTCCTTTGGATTACATTGAAATATTTCCATTAAGCATGCTGAAAAGGCAATATCTGGTCGTGACGTAGTTAAATACAATAATCTTTTGATGATTATCCTATACGTGGTGGGATCTACAGAAGTCTCATCCTCATGATTTCCAAGAGTAATTCCACCCTTAATCAGTGTTTACATTGGTTTTTATTCATGTATATTGAATTTATTCAACATATCTATTGAATAATTTCCTTGAGAAATGAAAGTGTTGTCCTTACTGTGAGTAACATAAAGTCCCAATAAGTATGTGAGTTCACAAATCATAGTCATTTAAAATTATGATTTCCTATTATTTGTAAATTCTTCCACTGACCCCTTCTGGGTTCTGCTAAATACAATAAAATCCATATGTTCCACCAACATAAATGGAAAATTCTTTGAATTCTTCACATATAGATTATTTTCAATGCTTCTTATTTTGAATTTGATCTTCTTTAGATAAGAATCTAGATGGGAATACCATGATGCGGGTTCCATGTTCTGACCATAGAGAGACTTATTCAATTTAAAGACATTCAATTCATAATTTGCAATTAGAAACCCACTAGTTGTTCAATGTAGAATTATTATTTTAGAACACAATTTAAGAATGTTTTTTTGACATCAATATGATATTATTTGTATCATTTTTTATTTTTATTGAATAGAAAGTAATGATTGACTATAGTCTCACCACATGAGAAAATGTTTCTTTGACAACAATTCCCTAAATCTGTGAATAGTCTTTATACACTAGATGTGCCTTGTTTTTTATCACACTTCCATTCACCTATGTTTTTGTTGGTACGGTCCAATACCCAGTGATATTAGTTTGATAAATTTTTTCTCTTATATTCATCATATGAGGTTCAGATGATGTTTTTTCAAGCATCATTTATTCTTTGAATCTTCTTCTAAATCATTTTATTTGTGTCAGTCTAGAATATTTTAAAAGCGTTCTACTATTTCAGAATCATTGTCTTTCCTTTAACCTCTGATCATGAAACCTAAAAATACTTTTATAATAACATGAAATTTATGTAATTTATAGAATAATCAGGTTAGATAACAAATGAAATAATGATCCTGGTATCTTTTTCATCTTTCATCATTTTTCTTCTCCTTTAAACAAATAATTTGCAGAAACTTAATAACGCCGAATCTCATCAAGAATGGATTTCAGGAAATTTCAGTATGGAGAAAACACCAAAATGGATCTTTATTTTTGAATTATTAATTCCAGTTTTCCTGAATATAACATTTTCATATTCATTAAAAATTACCATCTATAATGTTTGTATTTTAATACCAAATAAAGGATTCATTCAAAGATGGTGACTTATTCAACTCAGCTATCAAAGGAGTAATGACATCCCTCACTGCTTCTCAGGTAATCCCCCTAATAAAATAATTCAAATTTCAATTCCCCACACTATAATCACAAATATAATAAACATAGATTAAGGAATTAGGTGGAACATCCTTGGTTCTTCAATATGAACAAAAAGGTTGAGTTGTTTGTCTCAACCATGTTGCTCCATTTTCTCTAGTTTTAATCAATGGAAAAGTGAATATATGTTCTGATTTTTGTGGGGGAAGC
The DNA here is from genome assembly GCA_963277665.1 of Viscum album. Classification (NCBI taxonomy): domain Eukaryota; kingdom Viridiplantae; phylum Streptophyta; class Magnoliopsida; order Santalales; family Viscaceae; genus Viscum; species Viscum album. The sequence goes on from OY728123.1 coordinate 656,536,792, forward strand.
ATGGATCTCTTTACATACTCTTATTATTTATATGAATAATTTTTCTCGTAGACAAACTTGATGGATGACATATTCTTACTCACCTTATAGAATTCTTCTTATTCTGGTATTAAGGTTAAACAACCTTCTGCAATGTGACCATATTTCTTGCATTTCACTCATAGAACTTATTTAACATATGACTGTCCATTTGGTTCAAACCCTTATACACTTTACCTTTATCATGTGGAATATTTTATATTCCTTTTTCACCAGCCTTAGCTTTTGAATCTTCTAGGTTCTTTATTCATTCCAAATATTTTGGCAAGATAATTAACATGTCATTAGAAACTACGAAATCAATTTGGGATCTTCCTCATGGATTATTTTTTGTCTCATCTATATTAGTAGTTCTTTTGAAATTTCTACCCATAAACTTATTGGAATTAAATACCAAGGTATTCTCACCACTATTATTTGATATTGTTTTTTTAGAATTTCTGTTCACAAAATTCTTTTGATTTTATACCGAGGTTTATTCATCATTATATTCCATATTATTTGATCTTATTTTCATGGATTACTTGGATACATATTTATATAAGAATGTAACAACCTTGTGACCTCTAAATATCATACATCACATATGTTATCAAGATTTTCAAATCTGTTTGTAGTAAAATGTTGATTTTGGACCTATAGATGTTTCTTCTTCATCTTTGGATTCCACTAACAAGATAGTATAATTTTGTTCTTTTAAATTTTGAGGATAATACCAAAAATTTAACGGACAATTCCTAGATATATTACAGTACCAACATTGTCCCAAAAATCTGGGTTTCTTCGTATCTCTTGTATATGGTTGTTGGATCTTCCTCATGGATTGTTGTGCTCACTATGGTAAACTGGATTCCATACGTTTTTTCATATCCTTCCTAGTCAAGGTGATTGGATTTATATATCCTTTGTTAATCCATACATGTCTAATATTTGTGTTACAACCTACACTCACCATGATAATATGTTTATAGTAATTAACAAAAATTGGTCTGGATGGTACCTCTGTCTTCTTAGCTGCTTTAGATAGATCATAAAATTATTTCATGATATTATTATCACATGTAAGAGGTCTTTCAGATTTAGAATCCTCCAGTAACCATTGAGTAGAAACAATAACTGTTACCTTCATTTGTGAAGTCTCAATATATGTATTCTCATGACTGGACATCTGAGATTCAAAATATAGACATTTCATATTGAGAATGTTTTTTATGATTTTGAATCATAATAACTTTTTCTTTGAAAAGTATTCTTCATTCTAACATGTTCATCCTCATGTAGCACAATTTTTTTCCGAATCAAAGGGTTTGGATCCTTGATCTTTTTTTATTATTCCAATTTTAAACCCTTCACATTAGTTAAATTTATAAATTCTTATTCAATAATGTAGATATTTTCTTGAAGAGTGTTTTTAATCTATATTTCTCTTAACATTAGTTAGGTATTTTGAAGAACATATTTCAAGTTCCCAATTTTCATCTTAAAATGTTTCAAATTTTTTGCGATAAAATTATATTTTCAATAATTTCTCCATGAATTCCCTTTTCCAAAAAATAATATTCTTTTTATAGCTAGGTGATATCTACCTATATACATTGAAATATTCTACAAAAAATGAAAACTCTTTCTTCAAGAATAGCATGAAGATAATTTCATAATTGGTCAATTGAAAATTCACATGAGGTTATATATTGATCAATATCACCACTTGTGTTGGGATCTATATTTTGAGGAAATATATCAAAGGTTCTAACACATACCTCATAATCACTTGAATATTTTTATTTACACAAGGTAAAAGTGTTGTTGTTTTCTTTTGTGGAAACCTATAACACCTACTCTTTATAATACAATCCTAATATATCTTGATTCTTAAAAAGGAACAGAGAACTAGATACTACCTCTTCTTTAGATATTAGGGATTTCATGAACCAACATGGTTCGAACCTTATCAGATCTCCCGAGCCAGCCCATGACTCGCTTGAAGGGCATTCCTGATCCCCATGGGCTGGAAAATAGAGTTGAGTATCAAAATTAAATATGTGGGTACGATTTGGACCATAAATAAAAGATAAATAATTAAATAAAAACTTAATAATGAAAACCAAAACTGGTGGTGGTGAGAAAATAAATTTATACAAACCTGCATGCGACCCAACAGGTCACCACCAACATAAAACCAACAATGCACTACAATGACCAAATCCAAGCAAGAACAACCTCCGAAGTTGAAAATAATGATACGCTATAGGCATGAGTATTAAAACTCATTAGGTTATCCAGATAAAACCATTCCCAATACATTTCCTTTAAAATAAAAGGAACATCAACTTTTAAGTGTTTACTATAATATATAAAAGTAGGTTCTTCTAATAATTTTACTCAAAAACGAAATACAACTCATTTCCCTTATTCATTTCACGAACCAGGTTCATTATATTAGTGTTCTACTAACATTTTTGAAAGATAAGTGATTCTTTAGAAACTAACATGTCACTTCCAAGTAAACAATACATGAGAAAGAACCATAATATATATATATATATAACCAGTGAAATAAAAATATACATAAAATTACCACATTTATTACCATAAGAAACTATGATCTAATGGACATAGGTGAACCCATGAGATCAAGAATAATCGAGAACATACAAATAAATGATACCCCACCCCCCAATATCATGCCACACACAATGAACTCAAATTTACAAAATGCCGAACCTCCCTAAATCCGTATCGACCAAGGGGCCTAATCCCATAACAATAAACCAAAATTTATCTACCAACTATTGGACACTGGTAAGTAACTCAACTAACAATTCAACAATCATTCTCATAAAATTTTATCAATATACCAGGTTACCATGTCTCATTTCTATAATAGGGTGAGCCAATCGACAATAATCACGCATCCAATCACAAATATATATTAATAATTATAATTCACAATCGGCCTAACCCTGATTATTTCCAAGGACTAATATCATGCTTTAAAACAAATTGAACACAAAGGGTTCCATATTAGGAACCCTAATAATGGATCCATAGTATTCTAAAATGGGTACATCCCATATATTTTTTGATAGAAGGAATTAAAAAATTCAACTGAGGTTTTCATAATAAACATTTTTCATATATTTCACAAATTGGTCAAACAAGCCATTAAATATTTCTCAAAACCAACCTTTACCCAAAATGAAATCCAGAATTCAAAATAAGTGTAAACATAACTTCTAACATTTCCCACTATTCACAAAATCTCCTTAAATCATTTCCATTAGACCTTGAAAATAATATTACAAAAATGATAAATGAGCCATTTATCAGTTGCGCAAACCAAAACACCTTAAAATCCAAATTCATATATTTATAAAAAACCAAAACCATAAGAGAAACCTATATAGGGAAACCCCAAAAACCATTTCTCAACATTCTAATTCATATTAAAATCCAAACCAAGAATTTTATATCCTATATTTCCCAAAAATACAACCAAGCATTTAATTAAACAACTAGTGTGTGCCATTTACCAAAAAAAACATTAGTCATCAGAAAAAAGGTCTTAGAACACAATTTCCATACTAAAAAATCTAATACATGGATAACCCATCAATATTTATTAATGAATATATGTGCTATAAACCTGAAATAGTTTCATATCGAATTAAAAGGGTATGTGTAATGAGGTATGCACATTATGTCTCAATAAGAATTTATTCTAAAAACCATATGTTACTAACTAGATTTAAAAAAGTGTGAAAAAAATGAAAATTAAAATTATTTAATATAAAGGATAATGTAAAGGGATCCCACCTTAGGGTGGAATTAATTTTACACCCAACACTTGATAGAATTGGTGGAGACAACTCGTACCCATCCCCACATGTGCACACACATACCTTTATATATATATATATATATATATATATATCCCTTAACTCAATGCATGTGTTCCCCATTCAATAGGGGAATACATACATGAGAGATATATATATTTATATATATTCAAACATTGGTATTTTCATGTGCATCCTAAAAACATTCCAAACCAACTACAACAATTATTAGGGACTGAAAATCACAATGACAATGATAAAACAATTAAAGTAAAATACTAGGAAGTCAAATATTAATGTGGAGAAGACCAAAACACCCAAAAATAATTACAAGGGACTCATAAATTACTAAAACCGTAAATATAAATTCAGAAATTACTAATAATTAAGGAGAAACTACCCGAAATGGAACAATAAAGATCAACGCTCTATAAATCAACGTCAAGAACTTTGAAATAATTAAAGATCCTAATTTAGAAGGTGTGAAACAAAGTAAAAGGAAGAAAATATATCTTTTGTTGGTGGAAACAATATGAAACATCACAAACCACTTCGCCTTTAGTAGTGGTTGTTGGAACACTCACCAATAAGACATGGGGGACAATTCACACACCCTATCGAAGAAGGAAACACAAAAAACATATCAAACATAACCCCAGTATTTTCAAAAGATCTATAGAGGGAATGAGAAGGGTAAAAAATCCAAATGGTAGGATAATAGATGGATAGACTAGCTTCCCTTGAGGAACCAACCACAAAACGCGAAGTGAATCAGGAGAGACCATTGCAGAAGGAGGGCGCCAAACAAGGTCGTGCGCCATAAAGTGTGGTCTGCTCCAGAGAGGGGTATGGGCTAGAGAGGGGTGGTAGCAGGTTTCAGAATGCTCACCAGAGAGATGAATGGTGGGCGTCACCAGAGGTAATGGCGGACGGAGGTAGGGAGTTCATAGGAAGGGTTGTGCACAGGGGGAGAGGGAAAGGGAGGGGGTGTGTTGCATAGGAGAGGGGAAGGATGGGGATTCAGGATACAAAATAAATAAATAAAATTAATTACAATAAAAATAAAAAACATAATTATAATTATAATTATAATTATATTAATAACCATAATAATAATAAAAATAATAATTTTTTTAATGATCATAATATTAATAATAAATTTAATAATAACAATTATAATAATCATTAGTATTATTGTTATTATTAATCATTATTTTAATTATCTTTTAATTTTCATCTGATTCAAATATTTTTAGACATAGAAAAGTCAACATGGTTTGGACGGACGGTCTTCAACAATGTGTGCAAGAAAAATACTCACCTAAATACATTAAAATACAAAACATTTTCCCGAGCGTCAAAAAGAAACCCAACATGAAAGATCGAAGACCAATAAATGAATAAAATAAGGGTGTTTCCAATATCGGGGTGTTATAATTTTCTCCCCCATATATGATTTTTCCCTTAGAAATTCACCCAACTGAAATATATACATAAGTTGAATCCATCCCAATGGAAATTGAAACGAACCATGAATATTTGGGTGATCGTTCAGTCGACCAGTTACACCCAATCTATCAAAAGGAATCCAAATCCCATTATAGAGGAAAGAACATGAAGGGGTGGGTCTCTCCACCATAAGAACTAAATTATCTTAGGAACCATAAAACTGAAACAATGCCACCATGACCTAAAAAAGAAACCCACAATAAGGGAGCCCAAAAAATTGGGACACCGGGATGAGAGAACAAAAAATATCCTTTCTCTAGATTACTAAAAAACACCCACATCAAGGCTGATTACTCTTGACATGAACTTCATAAAACTCCCCTAGCATGAGTGGAACCCCGCCAGCACCAAAATTAGATTCCCAACACCAGGGGAAAATGAAAAGTGAAATTTGAACAAAACCGTAGGCCCAAACACCCCTATAAACATTTATATTACCAAAAAACTACATTTCTAATTGTGAAAAACATTAACCAAAGGTAAAACCAACCCATGAGAGGGACCAAAATACCCTATGAAATATTAATGACATGAAAATCCACGTTAAGAAAGATAACACTACTTGGATAACAGTAAAACAAATCCATCATAACCATACAACAACCTTATGAACTTATAATGGTGAGAGAAAAAGAATAAGGAATCCTTAAATTTCTCTATTCCATAGAAAAAGATGAAGGACAAGAAAAAGGTCTCACATACCCCTAACAACCCAGACTATGCTCGAGTTTTTCCCCAAGACCCAAGGATAGGGATCTGATGGTTGAAGCATCTCTTGCCTCATTGTCTGGTAAGAATATCCCTTGGTCAAAACACTTTCTCCATGAAATGATTCCAACCAGACATTCCTTGGTGACTTGAATGAACACATCAAGATCAAGACGTCAGAGGGATGTGACACAACAACTTTGAATTCTTAGAACCACCACAATGGTGGGACACCGAGAAGAATTCTGAGGAACTATATTCTAGAACCAACGAAGAAGACTCCTTAGGAATAGGTTCCTTTAGTATAAATTTCATTACATATAGGGAACCCTTATGAAAAACAAGAGGTTTCATATTTCCAACCACCACTCACCGCACCCCAAGAACAATCTATTTAAAGAGGTCAACATAAACCTTTACCAGCCGGACATGACTAAACATCCTGAAATAAGTGGTTCTAGAAGACATGCTCTTCCTATTCAATTCATATACCTACCTCTAACATAACATTAACACCACAAAATATAAGAAACACCCAATAAAACCTAGGAACAAGGCATGCCTCCTTAGAAGATTAAGGGATGTTTTTGGGTGTCACATTCTAAACCACATAAAAAACACAAAAAATGACGTCAAATCAAATACAATAAAAAGCAATATCCTGAGCCAAAACTACTGACTAAAAACATATAAAATTCAAAACACAAATAAAAACATTTCATTTAAAATACATATTTTTCATTTAAATATTATATATTCCTTCTTCTAAGTACAATTTTCTAAATTCCAAAAATTCCCTTTTAAACCAAATTTCTATTTAAAAAATATTTCCCCTTTTCAAATAAATTTATTTAAAATCTATTTTCCAACCGTAAAACCACTCTACACCAAACAATATCCACTCTTACAAGAGGAACAAATTTCCAAAAACCATTATGTTTCAAAAACTCATCCATGAAATCCTACGAATCATCACATGTGTGTCCCTCCATTTCCATCCATGTGTGCCGAAACACACATCCCTCTCATACATACCCAAATTAAAACAGTCATATAGAGCACCCAAGGCATTATCATTGAATGTTCAAACATGTAAAAAAATTTCAGGACAAAATTATTTTAATTTCAAAACCCAATTATTATATTTAAATCCATTTAAAGGAAAAAAATTCATCTCAAAACCATTTTCATTTTCAAAAACTCCCTTATACAAACCAAAACCAAGAAAACAAACCACATGCATCAAACTACCATATGGAGGGACTAACAATCATGATTAAATCAACGATATTATAGTAGATCATGCCCCATGTAAGCATAAAAAAATAATAGGATATCAAACCATGTACTCAGACTCCACACCGTTCACTAGTTAATATGAAATCCTGATGTAACACCGATTTTCTTCTATTTTTATCCATCAATCCAAAACAATGATAGAGGACTCAATTCTCATACTACCACTGGCATCCTGAGGATCAATTTGAGCAAGGGTTCATGAATCGCTTCAAATACCTACCTCCCAAGTCCCGAAAGTCCAAATCTCCAACTTCCAAACACCCCAAATAAAAATTTCCACATATGATACAATTTTTTCATGAACCAACATGGGTCAAACTTGAACCGGTCGCCCAATCCATCCCATGGTATTTCCTGAATGGTGTTCCAAATCCTCACGGGCTGATGACTAGTGTTGTGCATCAAAATTAAATAGGTGGGAATGATTTGGACCATAAATAAAAGTAAAATAAATAAATAAAAAAGAAAAAAATGAAAACTAATGTTGAAAGTGGCAAGAAAATAAAATTGTACATACCTCCATGTGACCCTATGGGACACCACCAACCTCAAACAAATGTTACACTACAGTGATGAAATCTGAGAAAGAAGCATCCTTCAAAGCTAAAAATAGAGATAAACTATAGGTGCGAGTATTAAAACTGAGTATGCTATCCCGATATACTATTCCCAATGAACTTCCTTTAAAATAAAGGAAACATCAAATTTCACGTTTGAACTATAATATATCAAATTATAATTTTATACTTAATTTACTCAAAAACAAAAGAGAACCCATTTCTCTTATTTGTTTCAAAAACAATGTTCATTCTATTAGTGTGATGATAGCATTTAAAAAGGGAAGTAATGCTTTCATTTTTGTATAGAAGGAGATATTATAAAACCATTTGACTTTATAACCTTTAACATAAGATTTTAGAAACCAACACATCACTTCGAAGTAAAACAATGCGAGAAAGCACCAAAATATACATATAACCTGGTAAATGGAAATATACATAAAACAATCAAATTCATTAATGCAAGTAACTAAGATCTAATGGACATAAGTGAACCAAGGAGATCAAGAATAATCTAAAAAATACTAATATATGAGACCCCATCCTCGGTAGTATTCCACACATGTTGAAATCAAAAAAAATGGAAACGGATGACCACCTGAACTTAGGACAGACCAAGAAGCCCTATCCCATAGCAATAAACCCTACCATATCAACCTACTATGGGACACTAGACATTACATCAAATACCTGTGCAAAAATCATTCTTAGAAAATTATCTCAATATTCTAGATTCCCATGTGTCAGGTTTATAATGTTGTTAAGCCCACTAATTCCAACCGAGCAACCTATAAATAAAACATGCCAATAATAATAATTCACAACAGGCCTCACCATGAGTCTCCCCAATGAATAATCTCATGGATTAAAAAAAATTGATCCGAAATGGTTCCAATTGAGGATCCCTTATAATGGATCCTGAGGATTCCATAGGGAGGATATCCCATCCAGTATTCAAGACCAGGAATGATAAAATCTAAATGAGAGTTTCATAATAAATATTTTTCATCATTTTCAGAATGTGGCCAAACAAGACCTTAAACATTTCACAAAACCATTCTTTACAAAAAATGAAATCCAGCCTTCAAAAAATGTTTGTACACACCATTTACCATTTTGAACTGTTCACAAAATATCCTTTAAAAATTTCCATTACACCTTGTAAACAAAAAATTATTACAAAATTTCCAAAATTTCCATTTATCAATGGAACATGCCAAAACATCATAAAATACAAAATTCATATATTTATAAAAAATCAATAAACACAAGGGAACCCCCTATGAGAAACACCAAAAAAAATTAGCATCTTTACTATACATATACAATTCCAAACCATGCATTTTATATCCAAATTACCCACAAAACTGCACATGAGCCTCAGACCAGTTGGTGAGGACTCAGTAGGTGCATCCAGGACCTGAGATCAAATACATGTGGAGGCATATTTTTGGTACTGTAGCAGTACTAAAGTATGCACTATAGTAGGCACTGCTGTAGCCAGAACTATTCATCCATTTGGGCCTTTGGGCCATCGGTTTATGCCTCAGGTCCGGCAAGAATTTCAGGCCACCCAAGGCCTTCGGTATTGTTGATTCTCAAGGACTTCATGCAACATTAAGGCCTTAGGGGCACCCCAAGGACTTCAAGCCACTTGAATTCAGATGTACCAGTTGGACTACAAGGAACAAGGCATCAGATGAGGATTCAGGGCAAGCGTATTCACTAGAGAAGAGCTAACCAAATTTGGATGAATGAGAGTGTATGAATTTTCCATTGGTACCAGGACTTTGCAGCTTTTCATAGGATAGCTAGAAAACCAGCCCTATGAAGGTGGAGTGCTGATATCATGACATACGCTGGGGAGGAGTAGTTCCAAGTTGTATTGTTTGGGTGATTCCCTCTAATACCTATGGGTCATTTAATTATCTCTAATCCTTTGGGCCTTGTAAGGGTTCCACCTCAACACTTAAATGGTGGATTATCATAAATAGTAAAAAATGAAGGCCTTGGAGCCATTCTAACTGACCCACATTAGCCAACTGGGCATTTAATAAAACTATTATTTTGCGCCATTTACCAAAAAAAATAGTCATCACAAAAAGTTTTGTAACACTATTTACATACCCGGAAATCTAATCCAAGAAGAAAAAATAAATATTTTTTAATCAAGAGAGGTGAAAAAATTATGAAATAATTGAATCTTTAATTAAAAAGGTATGTGGAAGGGGGAACCTATATTATTTCATAGTAAGCATTTATTCTAAGAACCATAAGATACTAACTAACATTAAATAAACGTTCAAAAAAACAAGAAATATATAATTAATTAATTTAAAGGAAAAGGAAAAGAGATCTTACCTCAGGATGGAATTAATTTAATACCCCACACTTGACAGTATTGGTGGTGACCACTCAGGCTTGACCCCACATGTGCACGCACATACCTTCACCCACACACACACACACCCACACACACACACACACATATATATATATCCCTAACCAAATACACAAATTCCCTACTCCGTGAGGGTAACACTTACATGATAGATTTATATATATACATATTTATACTTGTGTATATGCATGAACGTTCTAAAAAATATTCCAAGCACACTGTAACAATTATCAGGGACTCAAAATCACCATGACAAGGTTAACATCCTTAAATAAAAATACCAAGAACTAAAAAATGAATGAAAAAGGACCAAATAACCCTAATATAATTACAAAGTAATCATAAATTACTAAACCTCATAATATTAATTGATCAATTACTAATAATGAAGGGAAAACTACCTGAAATGACACTATAAAGATCCAATTCACTATAAATCAATGAAAAGAACTCAAAAAAAATTAGAGACCCTAATTTAGAAGGTGTGAAAGCAAGAGGTGGAAAGAAAATCTCACCTTGGATGGTGATGGAGAACCAAAACAACCCGAACCACATCATGTTCATTGGAAGATTTCAGAACTCTCACCAACATGACCTGGGGGACCATTGACACACACTATCGAAAAAGGAAACATGAAAAATACATCAACCCAAATCCTAGTGTTTTAGGCTGCTTAGTATCAAGTGATGGGAAGGATAAAAATGTCAAATCAAAGGAGAATAGAAGGAGAGGCAATATTACCCTGAAGAGCTGACACTGAATCAAAAAGGAAACTATGAGATACAGTTGTATAATTAGGTTTTCGAATGAGGCTGCACACCACAAGGGAGGGGGAACTAAAAAATTAATAGTTTTTTGTGGTTGTTTTCTAGGGGAAGATTTTTAGGGGTGGTTCACTAAACCACCTCTAAATGTTTTATTAATGATTTAGGGGTGGTTTTTTATAAACAGCCGCTAAAACTTTTTTTTTCAACCCCAACACTTCCCCCACACCCCTACGACCCCCTTCTCTCCCCAACCCCAGTGAGAACCCACCGGCAACCCCTGAAACCCTAGACCCTTTCTGCCTCACCTCCTTATTGATTCTCATCATAGGTAGTCATTTATCAGTAAAATTTATTTGAAACAGACCCACCAATCCTAATGGTATGTGTAATTATTAATAATGTTTAGTATAGCAGTTTTTCCAGCACAACATTGACATTAATTAATTGAAAGGATAATGATTATAAATCATGGGTGGGATTATTCCTTGGATCCCTTTAGATTAAATGCTATTATGGACAAAATTGTGGCTACTCAAGGGTGTGGATATCTTTAATTAATAATTAATTGAAAAATGGATTAATGTGTGTTTATCATTAAAAAAAATCCTTTGTGATTTCATTATATAACATGAATTTGGTGATAAATTATTGTTAATAGAAATTACTCGCAATAATTTGTTATGAAAATGAATATTAAATTGGAAGATGTACGGTAAATTTTATAATTAATCATTGAGTCGTATGATATAATATTGTGATATTCTTACTATGGTGACTTATTTTGAGTTTCATGTTTTAATTATTATATACAAGGCCAGGAACCAATTAACTCTTGAATGCCTATGTAGAGAGATTGGCCAATCTTAATGCTATAATGCTCATATAGGGGGATTGGATAAATTTCCTAATGTAATGATTATATAAATGGATATGACTATATAACATACTTCATATTGAGACATATATGTTTGGGATAATGAAACGATTATCTAGAGGGGTTATTCATGATGTTAAAATGCATATACAATGGTATTTTCCCAGTCATTTTATCATTCCATGGTTCTATGGTGATGGTTGGAAGGGCTTTCATATTTTCTCAAAGATTTTTTGTTATATGGTTCTTTTATTTTTATTACATATAGTTTTCCATTTTGATAAATTTTGTTATGCGATTATATGATTTATTTTTATTTGCTAATTGGTTCAACCTTTTCCTTCCAAGTAGTATGGTGTACTCTTTCATCTATTTCCATTACAATGATATTTATTTATAATGTTTATTTCCACTATATTGTAACTATACATAAAAGGGTATAGTTTCCATGACATATAATCACACCTTTGCATATAGTTAGAAGCCTATGTAATATGAGGAGGCATACTTGACGTCCCATAAGTGACCTAATTTCACTACATGAGAGAGTCCCAAACCAGGTGACAATATAGGATAAATCCTATAATAATTCTGTGTCTAATATTATCAATTTAAATCACGAAATTAGAAAAAAAGATACGATATATACATTCTAATATCAAGAACTAATTATTTATTTGTTCTTTTGGTAACTGTTCTAGATTTGCATAACATCTAACTTGGCCATGGATTTTCTGATGGAATTTATATTATACTAAATTGTGCCCAATATTTTTATTCCTCTTCTCATAAGTGAGAAATTAAATTTTTATATATCTATAAATTAATGCATGGGAAATGGTATAATTTTTTTTTCTTATTATTACCACTTTCATTCACATATGAATATATTATCTCGAATACCCACCAATAATAATACATCAATTTTAGAAGAAAACAAAAAAAAGAAGTAAATTTCTAAATTTGGAATCCATTATTGAATTCATATGGAGTTGTTAATCATAACTAATGGAAACATAGTACTTTATATAGAATATTAATTTTATATTATAAAACAATAATATATAACATATGTTCTAAATATAAAACAATATCACGTTAGTTTTATCTTTCTTATAAAGAATGTGTCTCTGTATAATCACATTTCTATGATCTCTTATGAAACATAGTCAATTAATATGGTTATTTTTATTGAATGGATGTATTTTTCCACTCAAATAACATATACAATATAATCATCAAATCATTTGATGATATTTTGGTTGGAATTTTATACAAATTTCGTTAAATCACAAAAAATTGGCCTATTAAGTATACGAACCCAAATGGATGTCTTATACTTATAAATACACAATTGGAATGTCTATATTGAACCATGAATTTTTATTGATATTACTCTAGTTAATAAAATGGTTATGTTAACCAAATTTTTTTTAGATTCTCAGGATAATATAAATTATCCTTACTAGTGATGGATTAATAAATTTGGTTATGGTTTCATTCTTACATAACAAATAAAAAGTGAATTTATATATGAATAATTTTAATTGGGTTATTTTTTAACAAGTGAAAAAAAATTCAATATCTTTCTCCCAACATCCATTCCTCTAGCTCCACCTTTTCCACTTTCCCAACATCCCAACGTCTATTTCTCTTCCTCCATGATTCCTCCATCTATATCATTTATCACCCCTGTATATCTTCCAAAATATAATATCCCTATATTTTCTACAGCTAATTCTTATTTGTTTTTATGTATCTATTCATCTATGAAATTTTTGATTTATACAAGAACCCTATAATTTGTCTCATAGGTAGGTTATCTAGGTTGGTTTTTGAAAAATTGGTATGAAAGGCATTCATGCCTCTTATTTAAAATTTCTATACAGTTTTTGATGTCTTGGTAGACATGATATAGTATTTTTGAGACTTAATAGGTACATTATGAGAATTCTCTTGGCCAAATATAATCTTAATGTTCCTTAAGTTACTATAGTCTATTGGGAAAAGTGTCTTTGAGTATTTTTTTATATAATCCTAGACTTTTTATAAATATTTAACATATTTATATATCTTTTCAACTAGTATATATCTATCTATTTTCATATTTATTAATAGTTATGTGTTTTAATTTTTTTTTCATATTGTGTAGGCCCATTGTGATATACATGGATAAAAGTTGGATCACATTACCAAGGAACACACCTCAGTATGTTAAGGGTTTGGAAGAGTTTTTAGATTTCTCAGTTTCCAATCAATCTATTAAAGGGAGAATAATATGTCCATGTCCTAAATGTATATTTTTAAGATTTTTGAAGAGAGGTGATGTTTATGAAAAGTTAACATTGAAGCAATTCCATGGTAAATATTTTTTTTGGATTTGGCACATAAAATCAACCGTTACAGAAAGGTTGAGAAATGATGTCAATCCAAAGAATGATCACCCACATTCATCCAAAATGGGAAATAAAATGAAAAACCTTACAAATGATGAATTTTTAACTTCGTGAAACCACCATAAACATCCAAACATATCAGAACAACTAGATGAGATAGTTGACGCTTCTTCTAAAACAATGTTGAAAATACATGCTACATTAATGTGGACCATTTGTGTCTTCCTAGGCTTGTGAATTTATCTAGTTAGAGCACCTAAATGGTTTTGTACTGTCCTATTTTTAACTTTGATTTTAATCCCAAATGGATACCATAGAGTAGAAAATAGTGCTTCTTGTGACATCGAAGATTTCTCGATGCTTCTCATAGATTTTGGCCAAACAAAACAAAATTTAACAGTTTGATTGATTGTAGACCACCTAAAAATCTGTTGAATTGTTTTGAAATATTGAAACAAGTTGGAAAAGTTGAAACATGATTTGAGAAGGTTTATCTTTTGAATGATAATTGGAAACAGGTTTGAAGTGCATCCTCAACTGAAATAGGAACACAACAGTGGAAGAAAAAATGTATATTCTTCAAACTTCGGTATTGGGAATTTAACTTGTTGCGGCATAATCTTGATGTGATGCATATTGAGTATATTTTCACTAAAAATTTGATCTTCACATTTCTTAATGAGCATGGAAATTCAAAGAAACATCTAAACGCTCAGAAATACTTACAATTAATCAACATAAAATGTGATCTCTAGCTAGAAGAGAATGAAATGTATGGTCTGACAAATGTTTCATTGAAAAATAGGGATATAGATACAATACATAGAATTTTAAATCCTTTGAATGTATATGATGGGTATTCATGTAGAATCGTGAGGTTTGTTGACTTAAATAATCGTAAGATAAATTGATTAAAAGTCACGATTCACATATTTTTTTTATAGTAGTTACTATCGTTGGCATTGCATACATTATTACATGAAAAAGATACACTTGTTGTACTCTAATTCTTCACATTTTTAGGAAAATATATGAGAAATATCTATGTCCATTTGATCTTGACAACCTTCAGGAGAGGTTTGTATTGAAACATTGTACAATGGAGATGATCTTTCCTCCATTGGTTTTTACTATCATGGTGAATTTAACTATGCATTTGGTTGAGGAAGCTAAATTAGGCGGCACGTTCATTATCAATGGATTTATCCAATTGGTAGGTACTTTATTTATATGTTTTTTCGTTATGTAAAAAAAATTCACTTAATTAAATGCATAATTATGTTTGTTTTTTTATTTCACATATATCATGGTAATTGTAAATCATACGTGAGAAATAAATCTCAACTAGAAGGCCTTATTTCTGAAGCCTATTTGCGAGAAGAGTGTCTTAACTTTTGTTCTAGATACTTTGAAGATGTTGAGGAATGATTTAGTAGAGTAATATGTGTTAAGGACACATCGACTCAATCTCATCTGCATGGGAAATCAAAAATATTTCTTTCTATTGTACGATCAGTTGGGAGGACCTCAAATGATACACTGACAGAAATGGAATTATTATAGGAACATATATATGTGATGCTAAATAGTGAAATTGTTGATCCATTTATTGAATAGTTGAGGATAAAAACAAAGATACAAATGAGAGGTCGAACACGAAATGAGAAAGATATAATGAAAGCTACTAATAATGAGCATGTAGAATGTATTGCACGATGTGTATGTTCATAAATATTGAAATAAATATGAATATTAGGCTGACACATATATTGTTTAATTCTAATAAAGTATATTTACATTTTTAGATCATGAATAATGATACTCAAGAATATTTTTTAGAATATTTGAAGTTTCTTTCACGAGGTCCTCTAAAACAAGTTAGGATGTTCGACACTTACAACGTGAATGGATTTAGATTTCATATAGCCAATCGAGAAGAGGGTTTGAAAACATATAATAGTGGAATATTTACATTTTATAAAGTGGTTTACTATGTAAAGCTGAATGATATTATGTAATTAAACTACAACCGGAATTTTTCAATTGTTTTATTCAAATATAATTGGGTCAATATTATCCGAGGTGTTAAAAGAGATTACTTGCAATTTAATTTTATGAACTTCTCTCACTTTATTGTTGTTGGTGATCGTGAACCGCTTGATCCAAATATCTTATCATCATAAGACAAAATGTTATATTATGTGGATGATGTTGTGGATGAAGGGTGGAGTGTAATTTCTCACCTAAAACAAAAATATTTGTATGATATGGGTGATGAAGTTGATGATTTGACCTCTGACATAGACCCTCATCAACAACAAGAATCAGAATTATTTTTCCACCTTGATATTGAAAATATTAGTCTATAAGGGATGAATGATGTGGTTGAAGTAATGGGGAAGGAAACTAACATGATTGAAGGATAAAATTATTTTATGTACAATTATGCATTCATTTAGAAACCACTTATTTAATTTGTGAAATCATTCATTGTCCTAATTATGTATATTTTGTTCATTATTATTGTGCATCTTATATATTTTTAATTTTTTTTATACATAATGTTTTTGAAATATATGTTATGAACTTAATTTTATATGGTTAATGACAGGAATGCCAAAAGGTAAGTGATTTATTGTTTCATCGACTACTATGATAGGTGACGATGGATCTGTCTCCCTCTCTATGACATTTGAGCCACCATCTGCCTCCCCCTTGCACCATCTCTCACACCCTCTGTGAGTGTCTCTTCAGCAGATCAGTCATCGCCTCCCACTTCAAGAGCCTCAATAGTGGGGCAGCGGCGCGCCACTTCTAGTTCTTCACAGGGATACTAGAGGGTGACTGTTATAGGTACAAATTTTTATATGAATAAATTTATATCACCTTTTTATACTAATTTTTTTTCATTAAAGATGAAAACAATGAAACTCTGGAGAAAAATATAAAATGTTCAGATGTATGGAATCTGACCAGAGAGAAGATAGTTGTCCCATTTGATTCATATGGGGTTCCTACAGATGACATCGCATGATTACTTGGCATGATTTTAGGACAGTTGGCCACGAAGCCCGTTTACCTTCCTATTTCATATGATTATTGGAGCTATATGCTTGAAAGTTGAGAAAATGAAGTTTTTGACTCCATAATATAGGTAATTTTAATACTTATGGTGTAATTGAATTTCATGCTATTTATATTTTCAAAATTAATTTATGTGTATAGATGTTTTTCCACATTATGATTGTTGAGGTGATAGCATGAAAGTGGACATTAAAAAATCATGGAAAAATGGAAAGACTTTAAATAAAGATTGCGGGGTGATGTCAACGATACTTCATTGATCGCCCAACAAATGTACGACAAGGTAATCGATGGGGTACCCAAAGAGAAATTAAATTTTTTTGTTGATAGACATCGTGATGAGATGAATATGGTATTTAAATATATATTACTATAATAATCTAATTTTACATTTATACTTGTAAATGAAGTAGAGAAGACATTGAATACATTACTATTAAATTTCATTTAATTTATTTCTGGATCATCCAATATTGAATGTATCAAGCTGGGCTTAGCCGGACATCCCTCACACTGCGGGGTCGAAGTGTTTTTCTAGAAGCCGATCAGCACATGTAATCATTTCATTAGTTTAAATATTTATAAGACAATATTATATGTTTAATATATTTAATTTTTGATTTATGCTTTTCTAATGTAGTCACAGAATTTAGGGCCCGAAGCATCCCGAACAAAAAGTGTGTTTGAATGGTCATAAAAAATATTATGAATGTTTTGTTAATTAGCCTAAAAAAGCAGTTTGGGTATGATCACATTTTTCATTATAATAACTTATTATCAGTTTTTATTATGTTAAAATATAATGATTTTTATTTTAATTGTATTTTATTTATAGGTAAAAATTAAAGGACTCTAGGATACCAATCCTGCACAGTCCTACTCAGTCTCCCAAGATGACCCGGTTGCTAAAGTCCTTGGGAAGGAGCATCCTGGATGAGTGTGTGGGATTGGTTTAAGACCCATACCATCTGGGATCATTGGCAGGACACTTGGGAATTTAGTTGAATTTACTCATGGTTGTAGTTAGTCCATACCCCGAGATACTCAGACAAATATTTTTTATCTTCGAAACAGAGTTCATGACCAGGGGGATTAGATATCAGCTTTGCAGAATGAATGGATTGATTTATATCAAAATACTAAAAGATCTTCCACCATTACAATTGCATTGACTGATGGTGAGTAGGTAAATCAAAAATATAAGAAATCATTTAGTTTAAAAACTTTTATTGTTTTTATGTTTAAATATTAATATACAATAGTATTTAATTTTTAATATAATGTTCCTTCAGGTGGTAGCAGGAAGTAGAGATAGAGGTGGAGAGGGTGATGAGCTTTGTTCATCATTAGACAGTGATTAGTTGTTTTGTTGATATGTTGGGAAAATATGGTAATAGTTATATTCTATGTGTATCATGTGTGGGACATCGTTTCCACTAAACATTTTAATGACCTCTCATTTTGTTGATTTCTCATTTTTCCTTTTAGATATTTTATTGATTTTTGTTGTTTGCTTTTATGTCTTGATTTATTGAGTGTTCTATGAACCATATATGTCAATTATATTTTTTCATGAATCATGTTTTATAATTCATTTTCCCTAAATATATTAGATTTTTTACCCATGGATGAACTATCAAAAACATATCCTATAGTAACAGAAATCTATACATTCATTGTTCTTAGAAATGGTCATCTATAAAAAAATTTCTCGTGTATAGGAGGAGAAGGATGAGATGTATGTGAACCATTATTTGAGAAAGAGATAAAATATAGATTTGAATGTGGAAGGGTCTCGCCTTTAGGTTATAACCAATGTGATTATAATTTTCACCAAGTCCAATTATAGGAGATCCCGACATCATTATATATATTGAAAAACCATTAATCAATCAATATATAGTTTTTACAAAATACCCCATATATATATTAGGCTCTTTCCTAGGGTAAGAGACATTTTTTTGATAACATAGTTTTATGTATAAAGAAATACATGCTAAGGATCCTTATGTAGATTTGGATAATATGTAGAGGAAGACAGGTCTTACTAGGTAGAATCCTCTATGAAATTTCAAGTCTAACAAGATTGGACCATGCATCATATAGTTTAATATCTTGGGAAAATGACTAAAATATTATTTAGTTTAAAATAATATGAAAAATACCTTATTATATGTGGTTTAAACTGATGTTTAAAATGAAATGAACTTGTCTTGATGCCAACCGAATGGATGGGAAACAAATGTGAATGAATAAACCCAGTCACTAAGATAAAGTGGGGGATTTGATATTAGTTTATTGGTTGGGTTTGAGATAGGAGATCTAGGAAACACTATGTATTATATGAAAATAGTAATCAATCCACACACAGTTCTTATAATTTTGGGTAAAATATGATCACCTTGACATAAAATTGAAAAATAATTGGGAAACCAAAATAAATAGAATGAGTGCAATAGTACATACCCTTTATGAACATCCCTTTGTTCATTATCATGTCTTGGGGATGTCTTGGAAGAGTTTTGTGGTGATTTTGAGGCTTGAGGTGGTGTTTTAGAATTTTGAAGGCCACCACGGCTTGTGCAATAACTTGTGTGGATATGAAGGAGGTAGTTTTATGCCGAGCATGCTCTTGTGAAAGATGGGATATATAACTAGGACATGGGGATGAAATGGTGTTATGTGTGTTATCCTAGTGGGTTTTCTAAGTACCATGAGAATCTTGAAATGCCCTTGGGTGGGCATGGAATATTAGAGGAGCAACTGTCCAAAATAGGAAACCCAAGATCACCCTATTGTAGAATTATATATGGGGAGGGTAAAATGGTTGGAAAATGGGAACTAGGCCTTGGATTCTATACATTGGAGAATATAGAAGAACCACTATGTCTTAAACCACTCCTTGTTCTACGATTTGTGGGAGGCAAAATTCCATTTATAAATGTGAAAAAACATAAAACATCATTGTGGGTTCTAGATCAAACTTTTACTTAACCCACCACATGGGTTTTGGATATTAACCTTGTTTTGGTAGAATATAGTGTGATTTACTTATAAATAGGAGTTTTATTACCTTCTTGTTTTGAATTTTATACTTTCCCTCATTTCTTGGTTGACCCTTACTCATCGTCTCTTTCCCCAAAAATCCTTTATAATATTTTTATTATATTCACGAGTTCATTATAGTGGTAGTTAATATTTTTTTGGGTGGTTTTATTGATGGATTCTTATTATTCATTTGATTCAATAGTGATTCACTCGAGATCACTGGTGGTTTATCCTTGGTTCTTGTTCATTTATCCTTAAAGATTCAGTCAAGGTTGGGGATCCTTCTTCTCCCCTTCATTATATGTACATTTGGAAATGTCATGCTTTTTTATTTCTTTGGTTAAATGGTAAATAATCATAAAAAATATAATTAACAAGCTTAATTTAATTTCAATGGTAAGGGAGAAATCACATGATTTTTAATTATTATTGTTATTTATTCTTATATGGCCACAATTACATGGTTTTCCAATTATGAATTATTTTGAGATAATGTATTGTTTTGGTTTTTATAAAATTTTCTATTTATTTTTGTATAACCTCACCACATATTAAAATGTCTAAGAATATATATCAAATTTTTAAATTGGTTTCCCATGAAATATTGTTTTTCTCTGTGAATACCCTTCAGAATAATTTAGTAATTGTGATCATTTTTTTATTGAAACTAAATTATGTGTGGTCGTTTTGATGTGTAGTGGTTATGATGTGTGGTGGTGCTGATGTGGGGTGGTTGTGATGAGGGTGGTTTTGATACGTGGTGGTTATGATGTGTTATATGTTATATCAATTGGAATGGTTTTTTTCAGGGCATTGGTAATTGGATTGCATTATCAACTGTATTTTGTTTTTGTAAATCTGTCATTAGTGGGAGTTTTAACCACCAAAAAATAAATATAATATATTTAGAGGTGGTTTTAACCACCATAACCATTTATGTTTTTTTTTGCGGTTTTATGGCCACTAAATAGCTTTCATTTTACTTTATTATATCGTGGTTGTTTTAATGGTTTTAGCATCATTTTTCCTTGGTGAAATAGATATTTTTTGCAGCTGGTTTAACCACTACTAAAAATGATTCATATTCCTTTATTATATCGCCATTGTTTTTATTTTTTAGAAGCTTTGAAGTCGAAACTTCCTTCCACACAGTATGCTGCCTCAACCTTAATGGCTGACCACTGCCTATCGCCTGTCTGACCCCCATGGTGCTGAGCGGCACCACTCTTCACCAGCTGCTGCTCGCATCCGCTCACGGTGGTCGCTAGAGTCACCACGCCGGTCATCAGCGCCACCACACTAGTGCTTCTTCTATGGGGGTCTGGTGATGCTCCAGAGATCCTTTTTCACTTCTGATCCTTTATACAGGCTCCCTGGGATACCACGATCACTGCGCGGCTCCCATATTCTAGATTTTTATGAGTTAAAGAATTTTACCCCCGAGGAACGCAACAGGAACAAAGCGGCGGGGGGTACGGGCTCTGTTCTTTTGGCCCTCTCCCTCCGCATTATCATTATAACATGAATGATATGATTCAACACATATTTAATAAATATACCCAATTAAAATACGCTGAAACATCCACCCAAAAATTCAAGAACAAATAAAATAATCAAATGAATTTCTTGAATTAAATAACAACCCCTATCTCATGAACCGTCAAATGTATCACAATATTTAGAGGAAGGAGAGTCCCCGTCGGAGTGAGGTTGTCAGTTTTTGTTGTTCCTAGATCATCGCCTCCCAATATTTTGTCCTCCTTCGGTGGAAAACAATGCATCACTTTACTGTAGGTTCCTTGCTCTGTGAAGTCGTATCAAAACACCACCCCGAGCATTACTTAAATAGAGGCGGAAAAGGTTAGTAACACACAAAGGAATTATTGAGGTTTATTTAATGAATGAAAATCTTAATTTACCAATGGTGTAGTTATAAATAAAGGAGATTCATTCCATTAATTGTCTAGAGAAGTAACTGGTCCGCATCTCTACAGCTCATCCACCGGAGAAAATGAAATAAAATAACTTTTTATGTCATTTTATTATTTTTTTGTAAGGTAAAAAAATTAACCTTTTCTCCCAAATTACTACAGTTTAAGTGAATCTTCTCTTAAGAGAATCCCAATTCTATGGATTCAACGGTTCCCTCATAATTTTAATTTGATCACCGGTTCAGAATATAGAAAACACCTCCCACACTTTTACTGAACGTACCTTAAGAAAAGTTCATAAATTCATTCCGGGCACACCGGACCTCAGAATAATGCACTGTCAATTTTCACAGACTCGTAATAATCCAAAATATTTTTTAAAAAAATTACATGGAATTTTAGAGTATTTACATTCTCCCCACCTTCAGGATTATCATCCCTGGAAGCTATAAAAAACTAATGGAACAAATGGGGTTAATGAGCACGCCTTAGAGCCTCCCTCTCCCATGTTATCTCCTAGAGATTTTCGTTCTGCCAACGATCTAGCACCAGAGGAATTGACCACCCATGAAGGACCCACTCATCTCGATCCTCAATCTCCACTAGGAACTCTGTAAAATTCACCCCATCATCAATGTCTAGCTCTCCCTAGTCGATGACATTTGATTGATCAGG
Organism: Viscum album; assembly: GCA_963277665.1. Taxonomy (NCBI): domain Eukaryota; kingdom Viridiplantae; phylum Streptophyta; class Magnoliopsida; order Santalales; family Viscaceae; genus Viscum; species Viscum album. Next base: position 656,559,923 of record OY728123.1, read on the forward strand.
CACGTATCTCTTTAGCTGTGACACGTGGAATAAATTATTCACCAGATGCATCGGTGGGGGAAGAGATAGATGGTATGCCACCTCACATACTCAATTGAGGATCCTAAAAGGTTTGATGAATCCCAGAGATAGATTGCCACCCCAACCAAACCTCTATAAACCTCTTCAGGGTGGGTCCAATAGGAAAACATGGTATCACTCCTCAAAGTCCATGAGTCTCCATCTCCTGTCAGCATAAGACTTATGCCAGCTCTATAAAGACTTCATCTACACATGGATGATCTGCACCTTCTCTGTGGTAGCCTATACCAAATTTGGATCCATAAGTGCTAACTCCCCTAGGTATATCCAGTAAATAGGTGATTTGCAAGGCCTCCTGTACAAAGCCTCAAATGGGTCCATGCCGATGGTGGAGTGATTACTATTGTTGTATGAAAATCCACTAGGGTAAGGTTGTTCTCCCAAAAATATCCAAAATCGAAGAAACATGCATGAAGCATGTTCTCAAGTGTGTGTATGGTCCGCTCCATCTGACCATCTGTCAGAGGGTGAAAGGCAGTGCCCAAGCATAGCTGAGTTCTGAACGCTTCCTGCAATCCCTTCCTTGAGGGGGATGTAAAAAATGTGTTTCAATATGAGAAAATCATCAAAAAAGAACCCATTATGTTTCTCTAAATCATTCATGTAGAGGAATACCGATCTCTCGACTAATTTTTTCTCTCAGATGGGTCGGAAGTAGGCCAAATTGGTGAGTTGGTCAACGATCACCCAGATAGAATCATGGCCTCTGGACGTACATGGTAGCCCTATCATGAAGTCCATGGAGATACCATCCCACTTCCAATCCGATAACTCAAGTGGCTGAGCTAATCCCATTGGTACCCGATGCTCAGCCTTCACTTGCTGACAAGTGAAGCATCATGATACAATCTCTGACACTAGTTTCTTCATCCCTATCCACCAGTACTAACACTAGAGATCCTATATATCTTCGTAACTTCCTGAGCTAACTCCAAAGGGGATGTGTGGAACTACATAAATACCTCTTCTAAAAGCATATCTGGTACTATAGTGAATCCCATAAAGAGGAAGACGTCCTCCCCACCTTCAAAAAATCCATCAGGAGCCTGTCCTGAGTATATCTGAGCATGTCGGGCCTTACAGTCTACGTCCCCAAGCAGTGCCTCATGAGAAAGCTAATGAAGTTGGGGATTGAAATTCATATATTGGAGGTATGTTGCTCCATATCTATTCGTGAAGGATATCTACAATGTGTCTAGCTGCTCTATCACCTCCCCTAGTAGCTGTAGACCATACCTCCTGCTAAGTGCCTCTACTACTATGTTCCCCTTCCCAAGAGTGTATACTATCTCAAGGTCATAGTCCGAGATGAACTCTAGAAATCATGGCTATCTCAGGTTCAGTTAATTCTATGATAAGATATACCTGAGACTCTTGTGATCAGAGTAAATAGTAAACCATTCACCCATCAAGTATTGCTTCCACATAGTTAGCTCAAAGAAAACTATGTCTTACTCTTGGTCATGGGTAGCATAGTTTTTCTCATGCTATATCAACTTCCATGAGACATAGGCGATCTCTTCTTGCTCCTACATTAAGACATAACCCAACTCGATCCCAGATGCATTGCAATAAACTACATTCCCAACACCCTCTTCTGGTAGCTTCAAGATGGGATCACTCGTTAGTCTCTTCCTCAACTCCTATAAACATTGATGGTAATTCCCTTTCCACAAGAAAGTTTTCCACATATTCACAAGGATGAAAAAGGGTGAAACTACCCTAGCGATTTCAGGTACGAATCTATGATATTACCCAACCAATCCTAGGATACTCCGTACATCGGTCACACTTCTATGTGGTTCCGAAGCAAGCACTGCCCCTATCTTTTCTGGATCTGCCGTGACTCCATCATTCAAGATAATGTTCCCTAGAAAGTTGAATTATCGTATCTAGAACTGGCACTCCATGAGCTCCCATAGGTTTTTGGATCGAAACCTCCCTATGATACCCATTTTTCACCACCCGTCCCCTAGGGTCCGTGCCCTGAATACCCCAAGACCGTATTCCATAGGCCAGGGGTAGGTGACTAGCACAAAAAAGGTGTATCCCTAAAAGGAGAATGCATTGACTTTAAAACTATACAAACACCTAATCCAAGTACACAAAAATATGTATCCACTTAGAGAAACTGCAGTAGTAAAGGTCTGTACTAAATGTAAAGGGCCGAAATACAAGCCCAATTGAAATGTACAACTACAACTAAAAAACAGAAAATAGATCATGGAATCATCCACCAAGGATCCTACATGATGGTTAGGTACAACTTATCTCCACTTCTCTCCATGTTATCCAATCTCAATTGTGTACCACTTGGTCCAGGCTCCCTCAAGTCTCATCCAAGCTGCTCATCTTTGGCACAAGACACAACAAGGTGAGGGCGAAGCCCGTGCGGGGGTGAGTATAAAAATACCCAGTAGGGACCCTTAGAGCCCCGATGGTCTCACATAATTCCACAAAGGGAAACCCTAAAGCATAATCTCAATCACAATGCACAAATGAAAAGACTCTAATCAAAGTAAGTATAGGTAAATCACATAAGTACAGATGATTTTTCATGAATATAGATCATACTATTCTATCAAGGGGCATTGCTGCTGACCATACTGAGTTTGACCCACATAGAATCAATAAGTACTAACCCCCGAAAGACCCACACATGATCTAAACCACATCGGATCGGTATGTTCTGACCGATACATGATAGTTGAGCATTGATCCACCTATGATCTGACCCACACATGATCGTTATGTCGCTAATATAAAGTGGTCTGGTCAAGCCTGGTCATCGTCGAGTCATGTACTACTGATCTACAAAGGATATCTAGGTGATGATTCATAAAGGATCACTTGATGCGGACCCATAGAGTATCACTAGGTGATGACCCACATAGGATCTCTTGGTACGAATATCCATATGCTATTTCTTCATCCTCCGCCTCACTACCAGCCACTGGATTCCCGCTCATAGTACACTTGATTCTGGGAGAACCATTCCTCAAGTCATCAGTCATATTTAAAATGGAATGAAGTCCCACTATGAAGTAATCTGATGATCTTTCATGTTATAAGGGTCCCAATTCAAGAGACGACGCGTCAACCAGACTATAACGACCCATACTTTACACACATTGTCATTACTTCAAAATTGAAGCACACTTATTACAACATATAACAAAACCATGAAAGGACCGTATAGGTATAGTGTCTTTAGAAACTGGAAATCATAAACAACTGGTTCATAAAGCATCTACTTTTCCTCCCATTTATTTCATCATATCTAGAGTCCCTTCTTGGCATATTCTACTTAATAACCTTCTTCCTGACTTGGGGAAATAAAACATACAAAAGGGTGAGCTCAAATGATCAGTAAGGGTAAACAAAAGAAATATCAATCACATCATATACATAATCACATAACTTTTGGAAATCTTAACCTGAAAATGAGGTCATAATTTCATAACATGGGATAAATCATAGTAGTGAAATGTAATCCCAATAATCATAACATAAAACATGAAACTTTGTGGAATATACACATAATCATTGAGAATCATTTCTTGTTAGTCATGACTCATTTCCAAGACTATCTTAGTGGACACAGTCCACTTCTGAACCGAGTTAACTCCTTGTTTCAGTCCTGTTTCACTGAACTGGTTTAACCTGCCGTTCCAGCCATGTCTATCTCATGAGATATAAAATCATTACCCAATGAATTGGAGGGATATATAGGTCCCACCCATCTCATAATGATACCATTCTTATGTGTGCCACAAAATCATAAATCATACATCATTGCATAACCCATGTAATAAAAATGGGATTCTTAAATAACATTGACATCATAAAAAAATTCATATAAAATAATTTCATCACAACATAATAAAATAAATGTAATAATAGGGATAGAAATAGAATCCTTTATTATCTTAGATGGAAAATAATTTTGATAAAACACTTGAACTCCATTCTTGAGGAAAATATCCTTTCTACTTAAAAACATTTTCCTTTCTTAACATGTCATACAATTTTAAACTAAAAGAAGTTTATTAAAAATAAACCTGAAAACTTGTAAAGGAAGCTTCTTGGAAATAATGTTTTAAAAATCCATTCATGTCGTATAAGTTAAAAAAACATTCTTCTCGTAATTTTGTCAGAAAAGTCAAAAAGTACCTCATACGAAAAATGACAAAAGATTCCTTTCATATCTTTTACTAAAAACTCACCGAAGGGTATCATTGGATTTAAAAAAATGTAGGTGGATGGAAATAATATTACATATTGAGGAAACATGGATGTGGATGATAAAATACACCCCATTAAATTTCAAAGTATAAACAATCTCAGATAAAAATGAGATTGTGATATTTTTCCTTACCTTGGTCCGATTTGCCTCGTAAGTGTCCGAACCTACTATATAATGATTTAAATAGTGTTATTGAATTATTAAAGAATCATAATTATTGTTATGATATCATATATGGTCCTATTCTTAGCTTCATATTAGTAATATTTCATTACAACTTGCTATTCGGGTGTTTATTGCTTTTTGTTCTTATGCGTGTTTTGTCGAATAAATTCTTATTATTCTCTTTAGGATATAGATAACTCATTTACAGAATGTTATTAGTGTAATATATATCATATTAATTCATTCAATTCATTTATATAGTCATTATTAAATGAAGATCATGTAGAATGAGTCGCATCACATCGTGGAGACGGTATTCCGTACGTACGCACAGGCGATGATATCGTTCCCATGATCATGGAATTGTATTGGAGTGTATGTATACTATTTAAGAATAAATATAACTTTACAATAATCATATATAGTCATTATTTACACCATTATAACCATCCAAGTAAGGTGGTGGTGGAAAGTAGATTACACCACGGAGTGGAGATGGTATTCCGTACGTACGCACGCGCGGTGATTTCATTTTCCGTAGGATGGATAGATGGTGAAATAGGGTTGTTTCATTCATATAATAATATATCAGTATATTAGTGATACTGATGTTATTACTTCATAATGAAACAACTAAAGAAGAAGAAGTGGAAGAAGACATAAAGATGAAAGAATCGGTAACGGACATTACCTCTTCTTTGAAGTGCTTCTTTGAAACCTCCTTTTAGAGAACTAAAATTGGTATTTGAAGAAGACAAGGACCTCTAGGATGTATATAGGGAAGTGGAGAGGAGAAAGTGGCAGGGGTTGGCCGAGCTTTAAGGCTCAAAGTGGTGTGAGGAAGAGAGGGAGGAGGTGCCCTTTTATAAAGGAGGAGAGGAGCACCTTTGGAATAACTAAAAATATTATTTTATTATAAAGCCAAATTCGGTTTTAAATAGCTCCAAATTGATTTATTTAGAAGCAAAGGTAGGGATGGGTCTAAATCCTCTCATATAATAGAATTTAGACAAGATTAGGTTCATATATTGACCTTATCATTTAGATTTAATATTAAGTTAAATAATTTTACTTTTACCGTGTCTTGTTGTGTTCTTACACTATAAGGTTAATAAACTTACTATAACAATCCAAAAGAACCCCAAGTTGTTTATTATTAATATATATAACCATATATAAGTCATTTGGCCTAAAATTATATTTTTAGGAATAAAATAACAATTAATAATATAATATTTGTTTTAAAAACTATTTTATGTCAATTTTGACACTATTTAGTAATTGATTTTTGTGAAACTCATAACAGAATGATTAGTTCGAAAAAAGTAAATTAAATCAATAATAACATGTCATATTAACCCATAAAATTAGTTGAATTCATAAAATGTCTCAAATTACATTTATTTGGGTATTAATAACATCAATTATGTCAATATTTCATTAATAAGATAATTACTGCATCATCTTTCTGTCATAAATAAATTAAATTATTTAATGTCTAAAAATTACAAATAAAATACAATTATGTAGAAAATATTTTTATCTTTCTAATGAGTATTTATAGTCGAATTTATATTATATATAACAATATATTAAAAATTATTTACTTATTAAACTTTGATTTTAACTATTTTAACCCTTCTTTAAATAAAATAATAATAAAAGTCCTAATCTAATCCAAGTGGGCCTAAATGGTCATATTTTATTCCTAAGTTTGTTTTTGGTTGCATTACACTTATCAAATAGAATTAAGACATGTGTTAGGGTAATAATAATATCATTTTTACCCTTAATTACCCTATTTACTTTTAAGCGTGGTAAATAAAAGTAAAAAGTTAATATTCACCAAAAATTATTTTCATCTCATTGAACCACATTTTACTTACTGACATCAACCATGTCTCTCGGATATTTGAAATTCCACTCACAAAAGTTGTAAAATTATGTTTTATGAAAAATTTAGTTTTTTAACTACCACTTAGTGGTTTCACTATTCATCAAAAATTGAAAGTTTTCAGAAAAACACCAAAATTTCACCCTAGGATAATTTCGATAATCCGAATCCAAAAATTAAGTCCATTTTGAAATATAAAATTTATAAAATTTCAAAAAGTGGTTATTACTATTCATAACGGCTAGTTTTAATAATATTTTATTAGCATATCATTGTTTAGTGAAACTCGGTATTGCGTACGGCGCAAGCTATCGAGGAAGGTCGCAATTTCGTGTAAAGAAAGACAAGAAAGTGTTGTGTGTAGAAAAAGATTTCTTTGATGATTTATATAACATAAAAGTCTCGGGTGTTACATTCTACCCCCCTTAAAATGAATTTCGCCCTCGAAATTCGTCACTTTGTAACAAACAGATGAGGATACCTCTCCCTCATCATATCCTCAAGCTCCCATGTAGCTTCTTCTAATTGGTGGTTCCTCCATAAAACATTCACCAATCGAGTGGTATTGTTTCATAGGACTTTTTTCTCTATGATCCAGAATCTCTATCGGTTGTTCTTCATAAGAAAGATCCTGCTCCAGCGGTACAACTTTTGAGCTGAGTACATGTGAAGGATCAGGTATGTACTTTCTCAGGAGAGATACATGGAACACATCGTGAACTTCAGAGAGATTTGGTGGAAGCGCCAATCGGTAAGCTACCTTCCCAACACGATCAAGTATTTCTAAAGGAACGATATATCTAGGGCTTAACTTCCCCTTCTTTCCAAATCTCATGACCCTCTTCCCGGGAGATATTCGTAAGAACACTTTATCACCTACTTCAAACTCTAGGTCTTTTCTTCGGTTGTCAGCATTACTTTTCTGTCGACTCTGAGCTGCTCTTATGTGTTGTTGAACAGATCTGACCTTTTCTGCCATTTCATCAACGAGATCGGGTCCTAATAGCTTTCTTTCCCCAACTTCATCCCAGCAAGTTGGAGTCCTGCATTTCTTTCCATAGAGAGCTTCATAAGGAGCCATCTGAATACTGGAGTGAAAGCTATTATTATAAGAAAATTCCACCAAAGGTAGGTGTTGATCCCAACCACCTTTGAAATCCATAAAGAAAGCCCTCAACATATCTTCTAGAGTTTGAATTGTTCTCTCAGACTGACCGTCTGTCTGAGGATGATAAGCAGTGCTGAAACTCAACTCTGTATCCATAGTATGCTGAAGACTTCGCCAGAACATTGAGGTAAATCTCGGATCCCGATCAGATATAATAGAATGTGGTACTCCATGCAATCTTACCAATTCCTTTACATATATCCTGGCAAGCTGATCCAGAGATAAATCCTCTCTAATAGCAATGAAGTGTGCAGACTTTGTAAGACGATCCACTATGACCCAGATAACATTATTACCTTTGGATGTTTTAGGATGTCCTGTGAAAAAGTCCATAGTGATGTTTTCCCATTTCCATTCGGGTATGGGTAATGGTTGTAACATCCCCTTAGACTTCTGTCTCTCAGCTTTAACTTGTTGACAAACCAAGCATCGAGAGACATATTCAGCAACATCTCTTTTCATGCCATCCCACCAGAAGTACTCTTTCAGGTCCCTATACATATTCGTGCTTCCAGGATGAATAGAGAGTGAAGAACAATGAGCCTCATCCAGCAGCTCCTTCTTTAATTTGGGGATGGGAGGAACACAAACCTAATTCATGAACTTTATTATCCCATCACAATCAAGGTTGAATTCAGGAACATTTCTCACCTTCTTTTGTAACTCAACATCTTCTTTTTGTGCCTCTTTAATCTTCACATGTATAGATGGTTGAACATTCATTTGAGAAAGAAACGATTTTTCCCCTTTCATTATAATTCCAAGATCCATACTTTTTAAATCCATAAATATTGGATCTTTTGTGATCCTCATCGTGGATAAACTAGCATGGTCTTGTCGACTTAATACATCTCCCACCTTGTTTGCTTTCCCAGGGAGGTAATGAATTGAGCAGTCATAATCTTTAATCAGCTCCAACCATCTTCATTGGCGCATATTCAGCTCCTTTTGTGTGAAAATATAAATTACACTTTTATGATCAGTATAAATATCATTCCACTCACCATAAAGGTAATGCCTCCAAATCTTTAATGCAAAGATTACCGCTGCTAACTCCAAATCATGAGTTGGGTAATTTTTCTCTTGTATTTTCAACTGTCGTGTGGCATAAGCTATCACCATATCATTTTTCATAAGAACACACCACAAACCCTTCTTGGATGCATCACTATAGATCACAAACCTTTCTCCACTACAAGGCAGTGTGAGCACAGGTGAACTAGATAACCTTCTTTTCAACTCCTTGAAATTCTCTTCACATTCCTCCGTCCAAACAAACATAACTCCTTTCCGAGTCAACTTGGTGAGTGGATTAGATAATCCTGAAAAATCTTTCACAAAACGTCGATAATATCCATCCAAACCAAGAAAACTTCAGATCTCAGTTACTGTTGTTGGTCTCGACCATCTTTCAATAACCTCTTTTTTTGCTGGATCCATAGATATCCCCTCTTTTGAGATTATATGACCCAAAAATGAAACTTTTTGAAGCCAAAATTCACACTTGGTAAATTTGGCACAAAGCTTCTCCATTCTTAGGGTCTCCAATATAATTCTCAAGTGATCTTCATGTTCTTCCTTTCTCTTTGAATAGACAAGAATATCATCTATAAAGACTACTATAAATTGATCCAGATAGTCTCTAAAGACTCTATTCATTAGATCCATGAAGATAGCAGGGGAATTAGTAAGACCAAATGGAATCACTATAAATTCATAGTGTCCATACGTTGTATGAAAATCCGTCTTCGGTATATCCTCCCTTTTGACGCTTAATTGATGATACCCTGAACGAATATCAATCTTGTAAAAGTATTGAGCTCCACGTAGTTGGTCAAATAGGTCATCAATGCATGGGAGAAGATATTTTTTCTTGATAGTGATCTTGTTAAGTTCTCGATAATCAATGCAGAGTCTCATTGATCCATCTTTCTTCTTAACAAACAGAACAGGTGCTCCCCAAGGTGACGCACTAGGGTGTATGAACCCCTTATCAAGATTCTCTTGGAGTTGCTTCTTCAATTCTGGCAACTCAATTGGGGCCATTCTATAAGGTGTCTTTGAAATAGGCAAAGCATCCGGTATGAGTTCTATTGAAAACTCAACTTCACGATTTGGTGGAAGACCCAATAATTCCATCAGAAAGACATCATAAAACTCTCGTACAATGGGCGTATTCTTAATCATGAGTTTCTCACCAACCATTTGAGATAAATAACCTTCATTTATTGGAATCAATACCCATAAAATGGAAGAAATTTCCACTGGAAGGTTATGTTCATCCTTGCATCGATAGATGATCATAGATTGATCTGGAATATGAAATGTGACTTCCCTTATTTGGCAATTGATATGAGATCCATGTAGAGAAATCCAATCCATGCCAAGAATAACATTAAATTACACTATAGGAAGGATCATAAGATTTGCAGGAAGCACTTTCCCACAAACTTCAATCGTAGAAGAATTATAAACTTTTGATGCGACTGTTGTTCCATTAGGGGTTGTCACAGCTAACTCAACATCTAACTGTTCAGGTAATACGGTGATATCCTTAGAAAATTCATCAGAAATAAAGGAGTGGGTGGATCCATAATCAAATAAAACATTTGCTACTTTAGATTGGATGGTAAGTGTACCTTTCACCACATCGTTATCATACTCCACATCGCTGATAGAAATTGCATGTGACTTTCCTTTGTCTTTAGACTTAAGATTTAGTTGACGTCGACCATCATCATCAACCCTTGGATTTGGGAATTTATTGGCATAATGCCCCATCTCCTTACACTTGAAACATTGAAGTGTAGTAGGGTCATTCTGTGTATCCCTTCCTTTGTTTTCATCATTAGACATATTCTTCCCATCATTGCGGCATTCAACTGTCCGATGACCTTCCTTTCCACATTTGAAACATTTCCTTTTCCCTTTAAGACAACTCCCTCCAGGTTTCTTTCCACACATTGAGCATAAGGGAAAGCTCATCTTTTTTTCAGTGTTCTCTTTAGATTTTCCTTTGAATTCCATTTTCCTCTTCCTATCAAACCCATATGATTGATGGGTTACTTCAATCTCCATATCGACTTTGAGAACACATCGAACGATTTCCTCGGAGCTATTGAAGTCCCTTATGGCCAACGCCCTTCGAAGACTTGGTTTTAGTCCACTAAAGAATCAATCGATCTTACTCTCAGGTTGGATAATAATACCAGAAGCGTACCTTGCAACTCTTGTAAAATTTGCTTCATAAGTACCAATAGATTCATCATCCTTTTGCTTCAGTTCAAGAAACTCTTTCTCCATCTTTGTTCGGAGAACACGGGGGAAGTAATTATTGAAAAACAAGTTCTTGAACTCATCCCATTCCATGGACTCAATTTCATCCCTTTGCCTCGTATTCTTAATAAGATTCCACCATTGATCAGCATCTCCTTCCAAACGATACACTGCTAGGATGAATTTATCATGTTCAGAACAACGAAGAACTGAATATATCCTTTCCATAGTACTAATCCATTGTTCAGCAACTAATGGATCAGTAGACCCGCTGAAAGAAGGTGGACGCTGCCTTATGAAGGATTCAACAGAATGTTGCTCCTTCCTTTTCTCGTTTGGAAGTCCTGCATGATTCATAGCTTGAGAATGTTGTGTGAGCATGGATACAAGATTTTTCTTTCTGGATCCCATAACGTTTGGTTGCTCCGGGGGATAATCATTGCATTGCCCGTCGTATTCCGCATTAACACAGTTCCTTCGAGTTACATCCATTGAATAAAACCAAGAAGAATAGTGTGAGAAACACTAATTATAATAGTAAAACCACATAATCAATAATAAAATTTCACACTTAAGGTATTATCCTAGGTTATTCATGGTCATTTCTAAAATACTAAGATTGTGTTCTATGCTTAGAATTATCCTTAGGGTTCTTACTAAGGCTTTCACATCCTAGTTTCCAAAGGATGACTATACCTTTCATGTGATACCAACTATAATGACCCATACTTTACATACATTGTTATTAATTCAAAATTGAAGCACACTTATTACAACATATAACAAAACCATGAAAGGACCATATAGGTATCGTGTCTTCAGAAACTGTAAATCATAAATAACTGGTTCATAAAACATCTACTTTGCCTCCCATTTATTTCCTCATATCTAGAGTCCCTTTTTGGCATATTCTACTTAATAACCTTCCTCCTATCCTGGGGAAATAAAACATTCAAAACGGTGAACTAAAATTCTCAGTAAGGGTAAACAAAATAAATATCAATCACATCATATACATAAGCACATACCTTTTGGAAATGTTAACCTGCAAAAGAGATCATAATTTCATAACATGGGATAAATCAAATTAGTGAAATGTAATCACAATAATCATAACTTAAAACATGAAACTTTGTGGCATACACACATAATAATTGACAATTATTTCTTGTTAGTCAAGACTCATTTCCAAGACTATCTTAGTGGACAAAGTCCACTTCTGAACCGAGTTCACTCCTCGTTTCAGTCTGGTTTCACTGAACCGATTTAACCTGCCGTTCCAGCCATGTCTATCTCATGAGATATAAAATCATTACCCAATGCATTGGAGGGAGATATAGGTCCCACCCAGCTCATAATGATACCATTCTTATGTGTGCCACAAAATCATAAATCATACATCATTGTATAACCCATGTAATAAAAATTGGATTCTTAAACAAGATGACATCATAAAACAATTCATATAAAATAATTTCATCACAACATAATCAAATCAATGTAATAATAAGGATTGAAGCAGAATCCTTTATTATCTTAGATGGAAAATAATTTTGATAAAACACTTGAACTCCATTCATGAGGAAAATATCCTTTCTACTTCAAAAACATTTTCCTTTCATAACATGTCATACAATTTTAAACTAAAAGATGTTGATTAAAAATAAACGTGAAAACTTGTAAAGGAAGCTTCTTGGAAATAATTTTTTAAAAATTCATTCATGCCGTATAAGTTAGAAAAACATTCTTCTCATACTTTTCTCAGAAAAGCCAAAAAGTACCTCGTACGAAAAACGACAAAAGATTCCTGTCATATCTTTTACTAAAAACTCACCGAAGGGTAAAATTGGATTTAAAAAATTGTAGGTGGATGGAAATAAAATTACACATTGAGGAAACATGGATGTGGATGATAAAATACACCCCAGTAAATTTCAAAATATAAACAATCTCGGATACAAATGAGATTGCGATATTTTCCCTTACCTTAGGTCCGATTTGCCTCGTAAGTGTCCGAATCTCCTGTATAATGATTTAAATAATGTTATTGACTTATTCCAGAATCATAATTATTGTTATGATATCATATATGGTCATATTCTTAGCTTCTTATTAGTAATATTTCATTACAACTTGTTATTCGGGTGTTTATTACATTTTGTTCTTATGCGTGTTTTGTCAAATAAATTAATATTCTTCTCTTTAGGTTATAGATACCTCATTTACAGAATGTTATTAGTGTAATATATATCATATTCATTCATTCAATTCATTTATATAATCATTATGGAATGAATATCATGTAGAACGAGTGGCATCACATCATGGAGACGGTATTCCGTACGTACGCACGAGCGATGATATCGTTCCCATGATCATGGAATTGTATTGGAGTGTATGTATACTATTTCAGAATCAATATCAATTTACAATTATCATATATAGTCATTATTTACACCATTATACCCATCCAAGTAAGGTGGTGGTGGAAAGTAGATTACACCACGGTGTGGAGACGGTATTCCGTACGTACGCACCCGCGATGATTTCATTTTCTGTAGGATGGATAGATGGTGAAATAGGGTTGTTTCATACTTATAATAACATATAAGTATATTAGTGATACTGATGTTATTACTTCATAATGAAACAAATGAAGGACAATAAGTGGAAGAAGAAATAAAGATGAAAGAATTGGTAACGAACATTACCTCTTCATTGAAGTTATTCTCTGAGACCTCCTTTTAGGGCACTAAAATTGGTCATTGAAGAAGACCAGGACCTCTAGGATGTCTCTAGGGAAGTGGAGAGGAGAAAGTGGCAGGGGTTGGATGATCTTTAAGGCTCAAAGTGGTTTGCGGAAGAGAGGGAGGAGGTGCCCTTTTATAAGGGAGGAGAGGGGCACCTTTGGAATAACTAAAACTATTATTTTATTATAAATCCAAATTCGGTTTTAAATAGATCCAAATTGATTTATTTAGAAGCTAAGGTGGGGATGAGTCGAAATACTCTCATCCAATAGAATTTAGAGATGTTTAGGTTCCTATTTTGACCTTATCATTTAGATTTAAAATTAAGTTAAATAATTTTACTTTTACCGTGTCTTCTTGTGTTCTTACACTATAAGGTTAATAAACTTTCTATAACAATCCAAACGAGCCCCAAGTTGTTTATTATTAACATATATAAACTTATCTAAGTCATTTGGCAGATCCTTAGATTTTTAGGAATAAAATAACAATTAATTATATAATATTTGTTTTAAAAACTCTTTTACGTCAATTTTGACACTATTTAGTAATTGATTTTTGTGAAAATCATAACAGAATGATTAGATCGAAAAAAGTTAATTAAATCTATAATAACATGTAATATTAAACTATAAAATTAGTATAATTCATAAAAAGGCTCAAATTTCATTTATTTGAGTATTTATGACATCAATTATGTCAATATTTCATTAATAAGATAATTACTGCATCATCTTTGTGTCATAAATAAATTAAATTATTTAATGTCTAAAAAATACAAATAAAATTCCACTATGTAGGATATCGTATTAGCTTTCCAATTAATATTTAAAGTAGAATTTATCTTATATATAACCTTATAATAAAAATTATTTACTTATTAAACTTTGATTTTAACTATTTTAACCCTTTTTTAAATAAATTAATAATAAATGTCCTAATCTAATCCAAGTGGGCCTAAATGGTCATATTTTATTCCTAAGTCTGTTTTTGGTCGAATTAAACTTATCCAATAGAATTAGGTCATGTTTTAGGGTAATAATAATATCATTTTTACCCTTAATTACCCTATTTACTTTTAACCGTGGTAAATAAAAGTAAAAAGTTACTATTCACCAGAAATTATTTTTATCTCATTGAACCACATTTTACTTACTGACATCAATTGTGTCTCTCGGATTTTTGAAATTCCACTCACAGAAGTAGTAAAATTACGTTTTGTGAAAATTTCAGTTTTTTAACAACCACTTAGTGGTTTCACTGTTCATCAAAAATTGAAAGTTTTCAGAAAAATACCAAAATTTCAGCCTAGGATAATTTCGATATTCCATATCCAAAAATGAATTCCATTTCGAAAAATAAAATTTATAAAATTTCAAAAATTGGTTATTAGTATTCATAATGGCTAGTTTTAAAAATATTTTATTAGCATACAATTGTTTAGTGAAACTCAATATTGTGTACGACGCAAGCTATCGATGAAGGTCGTGATTTCGTGTAAAGCAAGCATAGAAAGTGTTGTGTTTAGAAAAAGATTCCTTTGATGATTTATATAACATAAAAGTCCCGGGTGTTACATTCTACCCCCTTAAAATGAATTTCGCGCTCGAAATTCGTCACTTTGTAACAAACAGATGAGGATACCTCCCCCTCATCATATCCTCAAGCTCCCATGTAGCTTATTCTAATTGGTGGTTCGTCCATAAAACTTTCACCAATCGAGTGGTCTTGTTTCATAGGAATTTTTCGCAATGATCCAGAATCTCTATCGGTTGTTCTTTATAAGAAAGATCCTGCTCCAACGGTACAACTTCTAAGCTGAGTACATGTGAAGGATCAGGTATGTACTTTCTCAGGAGAGATACATGGAACACATCCTGAACTTGAGAGAGATTCGGTGGAAGCGCCAATCGGTAAGCAACCTTCCCAACACGATCAAGTATTTCGAAAGGACCAATATATCTAGGGCTCAACTTCCCCTTCTTTCCAAATCTCATGACCCTCTTCCAGGGAGATATTCGTAAGAACACTTTATCACCTACTTCGAACTCTAGGTCTTTTCTTCGGTTGTCAGCATAAATTTTCTGTCAACTCTGAGCTGCTCTTATGTGTTTTTGAACAAATCTGACCTTTTCTGCCATTTCGTCAACGAGATCCGGTCCTAATAGCTTTCTTTCCCCAACTTCATCCCAACAAGTTGGAGTCCTGCATTTCTTTCCTTAGAGAGCTTCATAATGAGCCATTTGAATACTGGAGTAAATGATATTATTATAAGAAAATTCCACCAAAGGTAGGTGTTGATCTCAACCACCTTTGAAATCCATAGAGAAAGCTCTCAACATATCTTCTAGAGTTTGACTTGTTCTCTCAGACTGACCGTCTGTCTGAGGATGATAAGCAGTGCTGAAACTCAACTCTGTATCCAGAGTATGCTCAAGACTTCGCCAGAACATCGAGGTAAATCTCGGATCCCGATCAGATATAATAGAAAGTGGTACTCCATGCAATCTTACCACTTCCTTTACATATATCCTGGCATGCTGATCCAGAGATAAATCCTCTTTAATAGCAATGAAGTGTGCAGACTTTGTAAGACGATCCACTATGAACCAGATAGCATTATTACCTTTGGATGTTTTAGGAAGTCCTGTGACAAAGTCCATAGTGATGTTTTCTCATTTCCATTCGGGTATGGGTAATGGTTGTAACATCCCCTTAGACTTCTGTCTCTCAGCTTTAACTTGTTGACAAACCAAGCATCGAGAGACATATTCAGCAACATCCCTTTTCATGCCATCCCACCAGATGTACTCTTTCAGGTCCCTATACATCTTCGTGCTTCCAGGATGAATATAGAATGAAGAACTATGAGCCTCATCCAGCAGCTCCTTTAATTTGGGGATGGGAGGAACACAAACCTGATTCCTGAACTTTATTATCCCATCACAATCAAGGTTGAATTCAGGAACATTTCTCACCTTCTTTTGTAACTCGACATCTTCTTTCTGTGCCTCTTTAATCTTCACTTGTATAGATGGTTGAAAATTCATTTGAGAAAGATATGATTTTCCCCCTTTCATTATAATTCCAAGATCCATCCTTTGTAAATCCATAAATATTGGATCTTTTGTGATCCTCATTATGGATAAACTAGAATGGTCTTGTAGACTTAATACATCTACCTTGTTTGCTTTCCCAGGGTGGTAATGAATTGAGCAGTCGTAATCCTTAATCATCTCCAACCATCTTCTTTGGCGCATATTCAGCTCCTTTTGTGTGAAAATATACTTTACACTTTTATGATCAGTATAACTATCACACCTCTCACCATAAAGGTAATGCCTCCAAATCTTTAATGCAATGATTACCGCAGCTAACGCCAAATCATGAGTTGGGTAATTTTGCTCATGTATTTTCAACTGTCGTGAGGCATAAGCTATCACCATATCATTTTGCATAAGAACACACCCCAAACCCTTCTTGGATGCATCACTGTAGATCACAACCCTTTCTCCACTACAAGGCAGTGTGAGCACAGGTGCACTGGATAACCTTCTTTTCAACTCCTTGAAATTCTCTTCACATTCCTCCGTCCAAACAAACATAACTCCTTTCCAAGTCAACTTGGTGAGTGGATTAGATAATCGTGAAAAATCTTTCACAAAACGTCGATAATATCCAGCCAAACCAAGAAAACTTTGGATCTCAGTTACTGTTGTTGGTCTCGACCATCTTTCGATAACCTCTGTTTTTGCTGGATCCATAGATATCCCCTCTTTTGAGATTATGTGACCCAAAAATGAAACTTTTTGAAGCCAAAATTCACACTTGGTAAATTTGGAATAAAGCTTCTCCTTTCTTAGGGTCTTCAATATAATTCTCAAGTGATCTTCATGTTCTTCCTTGCTCTTTGAATAGACAAGAATATTGTCTATAAAGACTACCATAAATTGATCAAGATAGTCTCTAAAGACTCTATTCATTAGATCCATGAAGATAGCAGGGGAATTAGTAAGACCAAATGGCATCACTATAAATTCAGAGTGTCCATACCTTGTACGAAAATTTGTCTTTGGTATATCCACTACGGGAAAAATGGGTTTTTGCGACGGGTTATTTGCGACGGGGATAAATCTCGTCGCAAATAGTCCGGTTAAAAACTCATTTGCGACCGGCAAATTCCCCCGTCGCAAATAAGTAGTTATTTGTGACGGGTTAGCTTGCCCCGTCGCAAAAGGACTGGCGCGCTTTGCGCGCCACTTCGCAGGAAAGTTGTTTGCGACGGGCTGTTACCGCCCGTCGTAAATACCCGGCGGCGGTAAAAGATATTTGTGACGGGAATCTACCCCCGTCGCAAATAACCGGCGGCGGTAAAAGCTATTTGCAACAGACATCTACCCCTGTCACAAATAGTATGTCGGTAGGTTATTATTTGCGACGGGTCCCGTCACGAATAATTATGTAACCGTTGACCGTAATAAATGAGGGCTAAGGTATTTGCGACGGGTACCGTCGCAAATAACACTATTTGTGATGGGTATCCTGTCGCAAATAGACCCGTCGCAAATGATCTAACCTATAAATACCCCCATCCATTTTTTTCATTCATTCTCAAACTCAATCATCTCCTTCTCTCAAAACTCTATTTTTAGATTTCAGAGTTTCTTAAGTTTAATTTTTTTTCCGGAATTGATATTGAAGTTTTCAACAAAGATCAGAGATCAACCTCAAATCAAATTTAAAGGTATTTATGTTCATTTTAATTTAGTGTTTATTTTAAATTTTTTATTAGTTTCAATTATTCTTAATTAGTTGTAATTTAATTATGTTTACATTGTTTTGTTACTTAATAAATTTAAATTATTAGTATTCATTGTTCATAGTTAATGGTACTTAGGAATAATTAGTAATAATTACCAATAATTAGGAATAATTAGTAATAATTACCAATAATTAACAATAATTAGTAATAATTACAAATAATTACAAATAATTAGTAATAATTAGTAATAATTACAAGTAATTCGTAATAATTAACAATAATTAGTAATAATTTTAAATAATTACCAATAATTAGTAATAATTTCCAATAATTACCAATAATTAGTAATAATTTCCAATAATTACCAATAATTAGTAATAATTAGTAATAATTACCAATAATTAGTAATAATTAGTAACAATTAGTAATAATTAGTAATAATTCTTAATAATTATCAATAATTAGTAATAATTAATAATAATTTCCAATAATTAGCAATAATTGGTAATAATTACCAATAAATGGTAATAATTAGTAATAATTACAAATACTTATCAATAATTAGTAATAATTATGATTAATTATCCATAATTAGTAATAATTACAAATAATTATCAATAATTAGTAATAATTTCCAATAATTATCCATAATTAGTAATAATTACAAATAATTAGCAATAATTACCAATAATTAGTAATAATTAATAATAATTACCAATAATTAGCAATAATTAGTAATAATTACCAATAATTAGTAATTATTATAAATAACTACCAATAATTACCAATAATTAGTAATAATTAGTAATAATAACCAATAATTAGAAATAATTAGTAATAATTACCAATAATTAGCAATAATTAGTAATAATTACCAATAATTAGTAATAATTACAAATAATTATCAATAATTAGTAATAATTAAAAATAATTACCAATAATTAGTAATAATTACCAATAATTAATAATAATTACCAATAATTACCAATAATTATCCATAATTACCAATAATTAGGAATAATTACCAACAATTAGGAATAATTACCAATAATTAGGAATAATTACCAATAATTAGTAACGATTCGTAATGATTACCAATAATTAGTAATAATTATCAATAATTAGTAAGAATTACCAATAATTATGAATAATTACCAATAATTCGTAATAATTAGTAATAATTGGTAATAATTAGTAATAATTACCAATAGTTACCACTAATTAGTAATAATTAATAATAATTACCAATAGTCAATAATAATTAATAATAATTACCAATAATTCCTAATAATTAGTAATAATTACCAATAATTAGTAATAATTAGTAATAATTAGTAATAATTACCAATAATTAGTAATAATTATCAATAATTAATAATAATTACCAATAATTACCAATAATTACCAATAATTACCATTAGTTAGAAATAATTACCAATAATTATCCATAATTAGTAATAATTACCAATAATTACCAATAATTACCAATAATTAGTAATAATTGGTAATAATTAGTAATAATTACCAATAATTACCAATAATTACCACTAATTAGTAATAATTAATAATAATTACCAATAATTAGTAATAATTAATAATAATTACCAATAATTAGTAATAATTACCAATAATTAGTAATAATTACCAATAATTAATAATAATTACCAATAATTACCAATAATTACCAATAATTACCAATAATTACCAATAATTACCAATAATTACCAATAATTACCAATAATTACCAATAATTACCAATAATTACCAATAATTACCAATAATTAGGAATAATTACCAATAATTAGGAATAATTACCAATAATTAGGAATAATTACCAATATTTAGTAACGATTCGTAATGATTACCAATAATTAGTAATAATTATCAATAATTAGTAAGAATTACCAATAATTAGAAATAATTACCAATAATTAGGAATAATAACATTATTACATTATTAGTATACGTAGAGGGTGTGGAGACTTTTTTATCATTTGCGGCATCAAATCCAGAATTTGTTTCAGAAGGGAAAATAAAATACCCTTGTAGAAAATGTGCATTGAGAACGTTTGACACGTTTGACATAGTGGGGGACATCTCTTGCGTTTTGCTTTTCAACCAGATTATGTTTTTTGGTATCAACACGGTGAACGCAATTCCAGAGCAGGTGATACCAACTTGATTCTGGATCCATCTCGGTTTCAAGATTTAGTACATGATGTTGCAGGTTCATCTGTTCAACATATAGAAACTCCGGCAGATATAGCTTCAAATCCTGAGTTGGCATGGTCTGAATTTCATGAGTTGTTGAGGTCTACTGAGGATGCATTATATCCGGGCTGCAAGATGAGTAAATTAGAAGTAGTTGCAAAATTTATGGCTATCAGATCAGATAACGGAATGTCAAACACCTGTTTTGACCAGATATTTTCTTTACTTAAAACACTGTTACCCAAAGGAAATGTTTTTCTTGAAAATTAATATGAGAGTAAGAGGATGGTTCGAAATTTGGGACTTACTTGTCAGAAGATTCATGCATGTTCAAATGAATGCATTTTATATTCTGGGGAAAATGAGTCATTGGATAGTTGTCCCACATGTGGACAACTGAGATATAAAGAAGGACAACATGGGAAGTCTGGTTTGATTCCTGTAAAATAGTTGAGATATTTTCTGCTTACATCCAGACTTCAGCATTTATTCATGTCTAACAATACAACGACGATGATGTCATGGCATAAAGAGAATATTTCAACTGATAAAATCTTGAATCATCCAGCCGATGGTGATTCATGGAATAATTTTGATAGAGTGCATCCATCCTTTGATTTAGAAGCTAGAAATGTTCGACTGGGCCTTTCCACTGATGGTTTCTGTCCGTTCAGATCTTATGGTAGTCAATATTTATATTGGACTATTTTTTTTATCTCCGTACAATTTACCTCCATGGATTTTGATGAAGGAGCCATATATCTTTTTGAACTTACTAATTCCAGGACATCCGAAGAAAAATATCGATGTTTATTTGAAACCATTGATTGATGAATTGAGTTTATTGTGGAGTACTGGTGTCAGTACATATGATGTTGCAACAAAACAGAATTTCATACTGAGAGCAGCATTGATGTGGACAATTAGTGACTTCCCGGCTTATGGGATGTTATCTGGCTGAAGTACACATGGTCAGAAATCATGTCCTTACTGTATGGGAGAGAACAAAGAATTTATGCTCATTCATGGAAAGAAACCTTGTTATTTTGACTGACATCGAATATTTCTTCCAGTTGATCATCCTTTTCGCAGAAACAGATCTCATTTTAGAAAAGGAACAGTTGAAATGGATGAACCTCCAAAAACGCTATCAGGTTCGGAGTTAAAATTAGTTGTATTTTCATTACCTCCCATCACTTTTGGTCCCACAATAAAACAACAGAAAGGTTACTGAAACCAAAAGCAGCTTATACACTGTCTAAAGAAAACCATTTATTATTTTGTCAATGGATTGAAGATTTGAGACTTCCAGATGGTTGTGCTTCCAATTTGGGTAGATGTGTAAAGAATGGTCATATTACTGGATTAAAAAGTCATGATTGTCATGTTATAATGGAAAGACTTCTATCCATTGGATTAAGAGGTCTGTTGAATTCTGTGATTTGGGATTCCATAACAGACATGTCTCATTTTTTTTGGGAAATTTGTGCGGCTACAGCAGATTATGATGGTCTATGAAAACTTGAAGAAGATGTTGTTGTAATTATATGTAAACTGGAAAAAATATTTCCGCTATCTTTCATCGACTCAAAGGAACATTTGATGTTACATTTTCCATATGAAGCCAAATGTGGAGGTCCAGTACAGTTTCTATGGATGTACCCATTTGAAAGATGCATGGAAAAATTGAAAAGAAAAGTACGTAACAAAGCATCTGTTGAAGGATCTATTGCAGAAGCTTATTTGCAAGAGGAAATATCTTTTTTCTGCTCCCAATATTTTGAATCTGAGTATCCTTAAAAACACAACTGAATGGGATATAACGAGAGGAATATTGATGAAATAGACAATCAATTATCTGTTTTTAACCAGGCAGAGCATGGTTTTGGTGGAGTTTATGAACGCTGGCTTTCGGATGATGAACATCAAAAAGCTCATACGTATGTTTTGCTCAATTGTGAAGAGATGAAATCAGTTGTACTGTAAGTGTTTATATCACTTATTCTATCATTTATGTTACAGTAAATAACTTTGGTTTTTATAGGTTCTATTATAATCATATCAAGAAACAAATTCCACAAAGTACAGCAGCTGCTCTCGAAGAACGCCGACAGAAAAATTTCACTCAGTGGTTTCAAAAACTTGTAACATAAATTCTTTATCTTTTAGAAACTCATTCAATGTATATATTGATAATTATTTCACAAATTTTCAGGTGTCTCGACATGCTGATAAAATTGACAAACGGCTGTGTATATTGAGTAACCCACCTTCCAAACTTTTTAAAACTTATAATGAATATGTGGTGAATGGATTTTGATTTCACAAGCATGCATATGGGGAATCGAAAAAAACAATGAATAGTGGAGTTAGCTTGAGAGGATCTCATCATCGAGAAAATGATGTTGACTTTTATGGCATACTTGATGAAATCATTGAACTCTGTTATCTTGGACAACATTACAAAACCATGTTCAAATGTCGGTGGTTGGATACAGAGAGAGGCGTGCGTGTTCATCCGACTCATGGAATCATCGATATTAAATGTAATAGTGTTCTCGCAGTAAATGAACCATTCTTATTGGCTCAACAAGCACATAAAGTTTATTACGCAAAGTACTGTGCTACATCAAGAGACTTGACTGATTGGTGGAGTGTAATAAAAATCAAAATTTGAGACAATCAGTTTAGTCAAAGTGAATGTTCTTTCACTGATGTGCAAAGAATTGATGTTTTTCAAGAGATTCATCAAAATCAATCTTTTTTACAAAGAGACATGAGTATCGATGACGAAACCCCACATTTAAGAGTCGGTGATGAAGATGATGTTAATGATGTCACATATGAATTTGAAATTGTAAGAGATGAAGCAACTGGAACTCGAATGGATATCAATGATGTTGAGGAGGAATATGAAGATGACATTGACATATATGAAGATGATGATGAAGCTGAACACTGATAGAATTCCATGGTAGTTATATACAATCATAATATATATATATATATGTATATATAATAGTAATTATCAATTATTTTCTAACAACATTAAGATTTTCTGTTTCAGATGGACGACGAGACATTTAGTGAGTTGGCGGATGCTGACCTGCCTTTCGATGCAGATGAGTTGCTGGCAGATGACCCTCAGCCTGGAGGCGCTTCAGGGAGTACACAGAGGGGGCACGGTCTTGCACGATTGATGATTTCTGACCCCGTCCCCGAGCGACGTCTATGTCTTGGGTTTGATCCACGCACACGGAGATGTGATAACCTGTGTGATAATCTGTGGAT
This sequence comes from Viscum album, assembly GCA_963277665.1. Classification (NCBI taxonomy): domain Eukaryota; kingdom Viridiplantae; phylum Streptophyta; class Magnoliopsida; order Santalales; family Viscaceae; genus Viscum; species Viscum album. Next base: position 656,583,767 of record OY728123.1, read on the forward strand.
TTGACTAAGATTTCATTAATCTATTCACATAATAAATGTTTATTATTTTTACAGTTTTCCAAATATAGAATTCAGACAGGGCAGTGCTATTTTTTGCAACTATTTCTCTCAGCCGTGGACCACATGGGAGCAAATTCCCATTGATGTGTAGCAGGCCATGTCCGGCCATTGGTTGGTACGTATGTAAATAAATAATTTTTATTTTTAAAATTATTTCATTTCTAACTTGATATTTTGATTTATTTGTAGGGTTTATGGTATCCGATCGAGGATACCATGCGTGACGCCATCCACAAGGCATGGGAGGTGGCCATGCGTGATCGCTTTCATCAGTTTTTGCACAATTTAAGAAAAGCTTCCACGAAGAAAGCAGGAGTGTCAGATTTTGACGAGTCATGTAGAGCACACCGACCAAAGTACATTTCATCCCATGCATGGGATGGATTATGTGCACACTGGTTGAGTGGTGCCTTTCTGAGGAGATCATCAGTGGGGAGGCAGAATCGGGGGAGACAGGAGGTGACTCATCGAGCTGGGAGTCGTTCTTTCAGTACTCATAGACAGCATCTGGTACGTACATTATTTATAAATATTTTATATAACTATAAATATTAACAGTTTATTTTTTATTCTTATAGGATGTCGAGAACCCCGATATTACGAAGTACGATGTACATCAGAGGATGTATAGTGATCCTGCTACTGGGGAGCACATAGGTAATCATCAGCATCACATCGTGGTCAGTATTATTTGTTTTCAAGTTTAAAAATTAACTGCATATAATATATTCACAATTTTAATTTTAAATTGAAACTACAGGAGTCATATGAGGCCGCAGTGTCACAGACCCGACCTGAGAGTCAGGCCGAGTCATCAGATTAGACCACTGGACGTCAGTTTGATGAGGCAACATGGATGCAGGCCACCCAGTATGCCTTCGAGAAGGGCCGGGTAGTTGGTATTAGCTCTCGACTGATTCCCGGAGATTTTTATTGCAGTGTTGCGATGTCGGCGTCCAACTTGAGAGGAAATCATGCATCTTCTTCTGCTACATAGTATGAGGATCAGTTGCGATCTCAGACTGCACTGATAGAGAGTCTCCGACAGGAGCAGGAGTAGATGCGTCAGCAGCAGTAGCAGCAGCAGGAGGAGTGTCGATGCCAGCAGCAGCTGTACAAGGAGCAGATGAGTCGGTGGCAACAGCAGCACCAGGAGCAGATGGAGTACATGCACCGACTTACTCATGCTTTAGGGATGGAGTTTCCTCCACCAGCATCTGAAGATCCCCCCTCCTTCAGAATAGAGTTTGTTTTTATGTTATAAAGTTTGTTAAATCTAAATATGAATTTTTTTCTATTCGCAGTTTCTGTCTCATTATAAAATATTAATAATATTATATTTTGAAATAACAATATTAATATGAATAATAAAATTATTTATATTTTATAATATTAAATTATATATATATATATTAAAACTTTATAATATTATAATTTAGTTATATATTTTTTTAATATTTGAATTATTTTAATATTTGAATGTAAAATAATTCTATTATTTTTATATTAATTAAAATAACTTATTAATATTTTTTTTATTTATGAATTATAATTCTAATATTATTATATTAATTAAATCATTTATTAATATTCTATTATTTTTTATTTTTGAATTATAATTCTATTATTATTATATAAAATAAAATAATTTATTAATAATTTATTATTTTTATTTGTGAATTATAATTCTATTATTATATTAATTAAAATCATTTATTAATATTTTATTATTTTTTATTTTTGAATTATAATTGGATTATTATTATACTATTTAAAATAATTTATTAATAATTTATTTTTTTATTTTTTTTAATAGTATTTGCGACGGGATACTATGCCCGTCGCAAATAGTATTATTTTTATATCCATTAAAATAATTTAATAACAGTTTTTAATTTTTTTTAAACATAATTGCGAAGGGTCCCGTCGCAATTACTATTTTAAAAGTTTTTACAAATATACAAATTAATATTTATGATGGGAAGGATACCCGTCTAAAATACTATCTTTAGCGATGGGCCCGTCGCAACTAATTATTGTTGCGACGGTGTTTTCCGCAACGGGCGATTTGCAACGGGATCCCGTCGCAAATACCTATTTTTCCAGTAGTGATCCTCCCTTTTGACCCTTAATTGATGATACCCTGAACGAAGATCAATCATGGAAAAGTATTGAGCTCCGCGTAGTTGGTCAAATAGGTCATCAATGCACGGGAAAAGATATTTTTTATTGATAGCGATCTTGTTAAGTTCTCGATAATCAATGCAGAGTCTCATTGATCCATCTTTCTTCTTAACAAACAGAACAGGTGCTCCCCAAGGTGATGCACTAGGGTGTATGAACCCCTTATCAAGATTCTCTTGGAGTTGCTTCTTCAATTCCGGCAACTCAATTGGGGCCATTCTATAAGGTGTCTTTGAAATAGGCAAAGCATCCGGTGCGAGTTTTATTGAAAACTCAACTTCACGATTCGGTGAAAGACCAGGTAATTCCTCCGGAAAGACATCAACAAACTCCCGTACAATGGGAATATTCTTAATCGTGAGTTTCCCACCAACCATTTGAGACAAATAACCTTCATTTAGTGGAATCAATACCCATAAAATGGAAGAAATTTCCACTGGAAGGTTATGTTCATCCTTGCATTGATAGACGATCATAGATTGATCTGGAATATGAAATGTGACATCCCTTCTTTGGCAATTGATATGAGCTCCATGAAGAGAAAGCCAATCCACGCCAAGAATCACATCAAATTCCACTATAGTAAGGATCATAAGATTTGCAGGAAGCACTTTCCCACAGACTTCAATCGGAGAAGAATTATAAACTTTTGATGCGACTGTTGTGCCATTAGGGGTTGTCACAGCTAACTCAACATCTAACTTTTGAGGTAATATAGTGATATCCTTAGAAAATTCATCAGAAATAAAGGAGTGGGTGGATCCATAATCAAATAAAACATTTTCTACTTTAGAGTGGATGGTATGTGTACCTTTCACCACATCGTTATCGTACTCCACATCGCTAATAGAAATTGCATGTGACTTTCCTTTGTCTTTAGCCTTAAGAGTTAGTTGACGGCAACCATCATCATCAAACCTTGGATTTGGGTATTGATTGGAATAATGCCCCATCTCCTTACACTGGAAACATTGAAGTGTATTAGGGTCATTCTGTGTATCCCTTCCTTTGTTTTCATCATTAGACATCTTCTTCCCATCATTGCGGCATTCAAATGTCCGATGACCTTCCTTTCCACATTTGAGCCATTTACTTGTCCCTTTAAGCCAACTCCCTCCATGTTTATATCCACACTTTGATAATAAGGGAAAGATCATCTTCTTTTCAGTTTGCTCTTTAGATTTTCCTTTGAATTCCATTTTCCTCTTCTTATCAAACCCATATGACTAATGGGTTACTCCAATCTCCATCTCGACTTTGAGAGCACATCGAACGATTTCCTCATAGCAATTGAAGTCCCTTATGGCTAACGCCCTTCGAAGACGTGGTTTTAAGCCACTAAAGAATCAATCGATCTTACTCTCAAGTTGGATAATAATACCAGAAGCGTACCTTGCAAGTCTTGTAAAATTTGCTTCATAAGTACCAATAGATTCATCATCCTTTTGCTTCAGTTCAAGAAACTCATTCTCCATCTTTGTTCGGATAATGCAAGGGAAGTACTTGTTGAAAAATAAGTTCTTGAACTCATCCCATTCCATGGACTCAATTTCATCCCTTTGCCTCGTATTCTTAATAAAATTCCACCATTGATCAGCATGTCCTACCAAACGATACACTGCTATGATGACTTTATCATGTTCAGAACATTGAAGAACTGAATATATCTTTTCAGTAGTATTAATCCATTGTTCAACAACTAATGGATCAGTAGACCCGCTGAAAGAAGGTGGACACTGCCTCATGAAGGATTCAACAGAATATTGCTCCTTCTTTTGCTCGTTTGGAAGTCCTGCATGATTCATAGCTTGAGAATGTTGTGTGTGCATGGCTACAAGATTTTTCATTCCGTCTCCCATAACATTTGGGTTCTCCGGGGGACAATCATTGCATTTCCCATCGTATTCCGCATTAACATGGTTCCTTCGGGTTCCATCCATTTATTAAAACCAAGAAGAATAGTGTGAGCAACACTAATTAGAATAGGAAAACCACATAATCAAAAATAAAATTTCACACTTAAGGTCTTATCCTAGGTTATTCATGGTAATTTCTAAAACACTGAGATTGTGTTCTATGCTTAGAATTATCCTTAGGGTTCTTACTAAGGCTTTCACATCCTAGTTTCCAAAGGTTTACTATACCTTTCCTCGGATACCACATATAACGACCCATACTTTACATACATTGTTATTACTTCAAAATTGAAGCACACTTATTACAACATATAAAAAAACCATGAAAGGACCGTATAGGTATAGTGTCTTTAGAAACCGGAAAGCATAAACAACTGGTTCATAAAACATCTACTTTGCCTCCCATTTATTTCATCATATCTAGAGTCCCTTTTTGGCATATTCTACTTAATAACCTTCTTCCTGTCCTGGGGAAATAAAACATACAAAATGGTGAGCACAAATGCTCAGTAAGGGTAAACAAAACAAATATCAATCACATCATATACATAAGCACATAAATTTTGGAAATCTTAACCTGCAAAAGAGATCATAATTTCATAACATGGGATAAATCATAGTAGTGAAATGTAATCACAATAATCATAACTTAAAACATGAAACTTTGTGTCATACACACATAATCATTGAGAATAATTTCTTGTTAGTCAATACTCATTGCCAAGACTATCTTAGTGGACAAAGTCCACTTCTGAACCGAGTTCACTCCTCGTTTCAGTCCGGTTTCACTGAACCAGTTTAACCTGCCGTTCCAGCCATGTCTATCTCAAGATATATAAAATCCTTACCCAATGTATTGGAGGTAGATATAGGTTCCACCCATCTCATAATGATACCATTCTTATGTGTGCCAAAAAATCATAAATCATACATCATTGTATAACCCATGTAATAAAAATGGGATTCTTAAACAACATGACATCATAAAACAATTCACATAAAATAATTTCATCACAACATAATCAAATCAATGTAATAATAGGGATTGAAACAGAATCATTTATTATCTTAGATGGAAAATAATTTTGATAAAACACTTGAACTCCATTCATGAGGAAAATATCATTTCTACTTCAAAAACATTTTTCTTTTCTTAACATGTCATAAAATTTTAAACTAAAAGAAGTTGATTAAAAATAAACTTGAAAATTTGTAAAGTAAGATTCTTGGAAATAATGTTTTAAAAATCCATTCATGCCGTATAAGTTAAAAAAACATTCTTCTCGTACTTTTGTCGGAAAAGTCAAAAAGCACCTCGTACGAAAAACGACAAAAGATTCCTTTCATATCTTTTACTAAAAACTCACCGAAGGGTAAAATTGGATTTAAAAAATTGTAGGTGGATGGAAATAATATTAAAAATTGAGGAAACATGGATGTGGATGATAAAATACACCCCAGTAAATTTCAAAGTAAAAACAATCTCAGATAAAAATGAGATTGCGATATTTTCCATTACCTTAGGTCCGATTTGCCTCGTAAGTGTCCGAACCTCCTGTATAATGATATAAATAATGTTATTGACTTATTCAAGAATCATAATTATTGTTATTATATCTTATACAGTCATATTCTTAGCTTCTTATTATTAATATTTCATTACAACTTGTCATTTGGGTGTTTATTACTTTTTGTTCTTATGCGTGTTTTGTCGAATAAATTTTTATTCTTATCTTTAGGTTATAGATACCTCATTTCCAGAATGTTATTAGTGTAATATATATCATATTAATTCATTCAATTCATTTATATAATCATTATGGAATGAAGAACATGTAGAACGAGTCGCATCACATCGTGGAGACGGTATTCCGTACGTACGCACGAGCGATGATATCGTTCCCATGATCATGGAATTGTATTGGAGTGTATGTATACTATTTAAGAACCAATATCAATTTACAATAATCATATATAGTCACTATTTACACCATTATACCCATCTATGTAAGGTGGTGGGGGAAATTAGATTACACCACGGCGTGGAGACGGTATTCCGTACGTACGCACCCGCGGTGATTTCACTTTCCGTAGGATGGATAGATGGTGAAATAGGGTTGTTTTATACTTATAATAACATATCAGTATATTAGTGATACTTATGTTATTACTTCATAATGAAACAACTAAATAAGAAGAAGTGGAAGAGGAAATAAAGATGAACGAATCGGTAATAGACATTACCTCTTCTTTGAAGTGCTTCTTTGATACCTCCTTTTAGGGCACTAAAATTGGTCATTGAAGAAGACCAGGACCTCTATGATGTCTCTAGGGAAGTGGAGAAGAGAAAGTGGCAGGGTTTTCCCGTGCTTGAAGGCTCAAAGTGGTGTGAGGAAGAGAGGGAGGAGGTTCCCTTTTATAAGGGAGGAGAGGGGCACCTTTGGAATAACTAAAAATATTATTTTATTATAAAGCCAAATTCAGTTTTAAATAGCTCCAAATTGATTTATTTCGAATCTAAGGTGTGGAAGAGTCGAAATACTCTCATCAAATATAATTTAGACAAGTTTAGGTTCCTATTTTGACCTTATAATTTAGATTTAAAATTATGTTAAATAATTTTACTTTTACCGTGTCTTCTTGTGTTATTACACTATAAGGTTAATAAAATTACTATAACAATCCAAAAGAGCCCCAAGTTGATTATTATTAACATATATAACCTTATCTAGGTCATTTGGCTGAACCTTAGATTTTTAGGAATACAATAACAATTAATAATATAATATTTGTTTTAAAAACTATTTTATGTCAATTTTGACACTATTTAGTAATTGATTTTTGTGAAAATCATAACATAATGATTAGTTCGAAAAAAGTTAATTAAATCAATAATAACATGTCATAGTAACCCATAAAATTAGTGGAATTCATAAAATGTCTCAAATTACATTTATTTGGGTATTTATAACATCAATTATGTCAATATTTCATTAATAAGATAATTACTGCATCATCATTGTGTCATAAATAAATTAAATTATTTAATGTCTAAAAATTACAAATAAAATACAATTATGTAGGAAATATTTTTATCTTTCTAGTGAAAATTTATAGTCGAATTTATCTTATATATAACCATATATTAAAAACTATTTACTTATTAAACGTTGATTTTAACAATTTTTACCCTTCTTTAAATAAATTAATAATAAATGTCCTAATCTAATCCAAGTGGGCCTAAATGGTCATATTTTATTCCTAAGTTTGTTTATGGTCGAATTACACTTATCCAATAGAATTAGGGCATGTTTTAGGGTAATAATAATATCATTTTTCATCTCATTGAACCACATTTTACTTACTGACATCAACCGTGTCTCTCGGATTTTTGAAATTCCACTCACAGAAGCGGTAAAATTATGTTTTATGAAAAATTCAGTTTTTTAACTACCACTTAGTGGTTGCACTATTCATAAAAAATTGAATGTTTTCATAAAAATACCAAAATTTCACCCTAGGATAATTTCGATATTCTGAATCAAAAAACGAATTCCATTTTGAAAAATAAAATTTATAAAATTTCAAAAAGTGGTTATTAATATTCATAACGGCTAGTTTTAAAAATATTTTATTAGCATATCGTTGATTAGGGAAACTCGGTATTGCGTACGACGCAAGCTATCGAGGAAGGTCGTGATTTCGTGTAAAGAAAGCCAAGCAAGTGTTGTGTGTAGAAAAAGATTCCTTTGATGATTTATATAACATAAAAGTCTTGGGTGTTACATGGATGCTCGGTCTGTACGTTATTATCATTTTAGTGGTGAGGGCCCGGTTGGATTTGGAGTTGATCCAACCCAAAAATACTTCAACATTCCGAAAAACTATGGTGGAGTATCCCAAAAGGTCAATCTCTCTCTATGGATCCCAATTCCACAGATGGATCATCAAACAGACGTCTGGTTTGCAAGATACAATCACTTATGCGTATTAGGGCACAAGAGCGGTGTGGGTTCGGTCTGAGCTTGCCCGCCCCGCCCTGACTAGGTCAAGCCGATTCGGTCCATGTTTGACCCAGACTAAACTATCCCAGACTAGCCTGGGTGGGCTGAGCTGCAGAACAGCCCGGCCCACCGGCGGGGCACAGCCTACCGGGCGGTCCGGCCCGCGGGCAAGCATGAGTCATGTAGGGGTCGTGCAGTCCAACACCCAAATGGCTCAGAGAGTTGTTTGGGTAATTTAAGGGTGGTTCCAAGTGGCGTCTCCTTGTTAGATGTGGGACCCGCTAGTGGGGGGTCCCTAGAAATCTCATCACGACTTCCTTCAGCATGACACGAGATGGCGTGCCACCTCCACCTCTACGGCCGACCACGACCAACCACTCATCCGACCACCGCGGTGTTGAGCGGCGCCGCTCTTCCACCGCGGACAGCGGTTTCTAGCTGCCGCTCTCATCTTCTGGCACTGCCATGCCAGTGCTTTTTCGGTGGGGCTCTGAAATTGCTCTGAAGCTCCTTTTTTTACTTCCGCTCATGTCTACAAGCTCTATTGTATACTGCCACCGTTGTGAGGATCTCAGATTCCAAATTATGCCGATTTAATAAATTTACCCCCAAAGAAAGAAACAAGAATGAATCGGTAGAGGGTCCATGCCTTGTTTATTTGGTTCGTGCCTTCCACGATAGCATTATAAAAGTGAGATATTATTCAATTCATCGTTAATAAATAAACCCCGTTGAAATCACATGCAACATCCACCTGCAAATTAAAGAACGAAGAAAAGAATCGAGGGTATTACTTGAATTAAATAATAACCCCATCCCTATGAACCATTAAAGGTATCATGATTGTTAGCAGAAGGAGATTCCTAGTCAGAGTGTGGTCATCGCTGTTCATCAATCCAGGTTATCACCACCCAGGTTTTGGTCCTCTATCGATGGAAAATGTAGCATCACTTCACCAGAGGATCCTTTCATGGTAAAGCTATTTCAAAATTCTACCGAATTTATTTAATGAATGAGCATCTTAATTCCCCAATGGTGTAGTGACAAATAAAGGAGATTCAATCCATTAATTGGTTTGAAAAGTCACCGGACCCCACCACCATCCTCATCCGCTGGAGAAAATGAAATAAAATAAATTTTTATGTTATTTTATTATTTTTATCTACGGTCTAAATTTTTTATTTTTCTCCCGACATACTTCGGTTGAAGTGAAGCTTCCATTAAGAGAATATCAGTGCTGCGGATTCAATGGTTCCCTCTTAATTTTTAATCCAAGCACTAGTTGAAGAGACAGAAAATGTCACCCGTATGTTTATTAAGTGTACCTTAAATTTTTTTATAAATTCATTCTTGGCACATTGTTACTTAGAATCATGCACTGAAATTTTTCGCAGACTCGTAATAATCACAAATAATTTAAAAAAAAATTAAATGGAATTTTTGGGTATTTACATACAACATTTAAGGAATCCATTCCTTTTTCTTATATATATTTCAACATAACTTGTTAATGATTTATTTGGAACTCCACTATTGACCAGAGAAGAATTATTTTCAAAAAAACATAATCAACCAAAAAATAATGCAATGTTACCTTGATGGAATGTTTCCCAAAACAAATTATATGATATATGGAAACCACCCACTTTAATTATTAGTATGATAAAACCCATTAATCTAAATACTTATAAAATCCTATAACAATTCTTAAAATAACAACATTATAAAAAATCACCCTCAATTACCTTTATGAAAAGTGAGAACTAACTGACCTTGTCTGACTACATGTCCTTAAGTCTAATATGAAAGTAAACCCAAAATTTTTTAGTAACTTGATATTAAAAATGACTCATTAAATCATTAGTCTTATCACACAACAACTAGGCTACCATATATATTCAATCATGTTAGGATATAAAAAAGCATACATTTTAGATACCATATATTTTCCCTATATTGTACCATATTCCCTATCATTTCCAGACATACCAAATAAATTAGACATGGTTTATTTTCTTTTATCTAGGGTTCCATATCCATCCCATGAATCCATTCCCATATTATCCCTTACACTAATCATACCATTCCTCCACTAACCCATAGAAAATTCATACAATTACATTCCTACCCAATTATGAGATTTTGTAACACAAGTTGTCTATAAAATCCATCACCATTATGAAGTAATGTAATAGCCTGGGTAATGTTAATAAAAAAATAGATTTCATTATTTATTAATATTCATGAATTATATTTTATAGAGTTGTATTCATTATAATAATATTATCTAATTGTTCAAGAAAATGGAAATAGTTTTATTCTAACTATTTGTTTTTCATTTATTATATAGTTGAATTTTATAAAAAATATTTACCAATTTTTTATTTCTAATTTTAATGAATTATATTTATTTTTTGTCAAAAATTAATAAAAACATTAGAGTTATATTTAGGCTTTTTTATATAATTTTTTCTGGGTGAACGGTATAAAACGCATATTTTTAAGAAAACTGCAGTTTCTTTTTTAGTATTTACATAAATTTAATTTTATTTGGATTTGATTTATTTTTTTTAATTTTTATTAAAATAATCCAATAAATTTCACTATAATTAATTTTATACTTCAATTTTATACAATAAAATGTATTCCTTAAAATGTTTTTTGTCTGTAAAGATGTTTTTTATCATATGTTGTAGGTTTTTTAAGAAGTAATATATGAATAATTTATAAAATTAATTTGATATAAGGCAATAAATATTAGTAATTTAAATGTAATTTTTTTAATTATTGATCTTTCCTTTTTTTAATAGTTACTGTGGTAAAAATTTCATTTACCGTAGTAAGACTTAAGACATTTTTAAAAAGTTCAAACTAAAATTATAAGGGTTAAATTTACCTAAAGTTTATATAAATGCTATTTTGTATCCATATTTATAATTTATATTACATATTTTATAATATGAGTAATTTTTTATACAATTTTCTTGAGTTAGGTATTAATAAAATTAAATCATTTAAAAAATCCCAAGTGTTCCCTATCCACCAATTTTAAAATAACACCCCATATCCTCATTTTGAAAAATATTAAGAATCTATAAAGTCAAAAAATACATACCCAAATCCATTTGTAATATTACTTTTTATTTATTATAGGTTTTCATTTAATCCTAATACCAATCTACTAAGGATTAATTCGTAAATGTAAGGCATATTTCTAAAGAGGAGGTGTGGTTCTTATCTGATTTCTTTCAGTTTATTTATTATTCTACCTCTTTAAAATATTCTTCAACAATTATTAAATAATAAAATCAATATCATACATATACTACAATGTTATTGTGTTTTTTAACTCTTTTTCATCTACTTAACCATCTAATGAAAAATTAAAACATCGCTCAAGCGCAATACAAACTACCTCCTCATAAGAAATGCATTTCATTTTTCATCACTAAATATTATGTTTGGAAATAATAATATATCAAAATTAAATAATATTATATATATTTTAAAAATTTATTTCTATTACGGAAATTATATTTTTTCAATTTTTCTTTATTTTTTAATGAAATATAAAAATGTTTGTTGTGTGTACTTGCAGACTACCACCTCACAATCTGATGTAATTTATTTTTCATCACATCCTCAAATTTATTTAATGTATATGAATATTTAAATAAATAATATAATATTTATGATATAAACAACATTATGGAAATATTAAGTGAAACTTATTTTCTTTCCCTCATGTTTGTTGAGAAAATGAAACGTAACCAATGTGCATGTATGCACTATCATACCAATGATTATAACGTATTTATTTTTCATACCTATATTAAATCATTGGTTTTAAAATCACAATTAATTTATAAAAAATATAGTTATAATGTGATAATTGTTTTTCAAATGATATAATAATGTACCATTAATTGTCCATATTCAACCAACAAAAGTCATTTTGAACATACAAACAAAACAACCTCAAAACGTCATAAGTAAACTTAATAAAATAATAGATTATGTATGAAAAGGATAAAACTAAATTAAATTGTATAATAAATATGAAATATTTTATTAATAAATTAATTGAATAACAAAAGTTTATTGTTCAGGATGATAAATAATATATGTGACAAGTTAGATTTGGGTTAAGGGACACCTTACATAAAAACATCATTTTAAAGGTTTGAAAAAATTATTTTATAAGTATTTGACTATTTGAAAAAAGTCACAAAAATGATTTTATGAATTAATTTATATTGGTATAAACAAATTATAAATGAAATTTTATGTCACTCTTTATTTTCTTTTAGTGGATTTTAAAAGGAATATTTTTAAATATTTTTTACAAAATGTTTTGAATCTCCTTACAAAAGAAAATTGTAATATTTTATTTTAATGTATATGATGTAAATGAATTTTACATCCAACATAACCATCATTAATGTTTGGATTCCATTATAATTACCCATGCTTTCTGAAAAAAAATTGTTCTTCCCTTTGTTCTATGTATTTTTTTAAATGGGGATGTAACGCCCTGATCTTGGATACTCCTATTTTTATTATTTTCCTGATCATGGATTTTTTTGGACGAGGTTTGGGTGAAGAATCCATTTAAATTTTCAAATTTTTGACAGTCTGGGAAAATTTTGGCCAATTCATTGGCAGCGCACGGTTAGTGGAAACTATGCAGCAAAGCCCAGGTAACCATGTAGTATGTCCTGAAGTAGGATATAAGCTACCACATAGTTTGATTAATGTTAGTCTAACCATGCGGGTCAATCATGCAGTCTGTTCTTCCTTGGGCACTGGATACCTCATCGTAGGCACACCATTTGGTAAACTAAGTGGCCAATCTATGCGATCAACCCAAATCTTTAGAAATTGTAAATTAATATTCTACCATCTCACTCTATTTACTGAAAATTGGGCTCCTTCCCCTTGGGTCATTTTTGGAACATGATGGGATCCCCCAGCCCTCTCTCTGTGGTTTCACTTATCCTATGGATGTTGTTTACGGCGCTTTTTTGGGTCGCATGCATCCGTTAGTTTAGGAAGCACAACTGTTTCCCCACAGTTTTGCTTTCCAATGTCAGGCGACATCCACCACCTGTTTTGGGACATTTACTCCTTGATCAAAACCGAATAATGGGATGTCGGTTCCTCTTTCCATGGATTCCTCCTCGGAATTCGTTACCTCATTCGGGTCTCCCTTAAAGATTAAGTTGTGGTTCATGAATCTCATTCCCAATGCCATATCTTTGTGGACTCCGGTTAATTTGACTAATTTCGTTAGGAAATTCCACGGGGTCTTGACAATGTATCAACCTTAGGTTGGAGTATATGACAACATCAGGCATGTAGGGGAATCTCTGGATACATGGAAATTGGGGAACCTGTATTCTTCCTCATAGGAGGGAATCTCAAGGGTGCAGAACCTGAGGCATATCACATCAGTCGTGGGGTATCTTATATCAGAGGAATGTCTTTTACGTTTTCCTCTACTTCCCATGTTTAACACAGGGTATGCCGCGAGTTGAAAATCATATGGAGACGGAATGAGGGTGATCAGAACATCCCATAGGGACAGATCAGATTGGTACATACCTGGGGGGGGGGTTCATTTGGATGGTTTACCATATGTATGGATAAGAACTCCCAATGAGAACGAATATGAGGTGGTGTGTCCAGTAGGGGGAAAATATCACACCGTGGAGGATGATCTAGACACCAAAACTGGCTAATAAAAAATGGTGCACCCCAGAATGGGAACATCAGATAGATAGGTCAGAACGCCCAATAAGAGAGGATCTAAGGCCGCATGTCCAATAAAGTTAAGATTCCACATCATAAAGGATGATCTAGACACAACTGAGGGCATATCAGGGAGAGTATGCCCTAGAATGGGGGACACCAAGGTTTTCTATTGGTTGGGATTTAAGCTCAGGGAGGTTTCTTACGTACCTTGTACAGAAGACATAGATCAAAACCCACGTAGTTCAATGGGGTGATGAATCGATGTGTACACAAAGGACAAAGACCCGAAGACATGTTGGGACTTACTTATATATTGCGGCCCAGGTACTGCGAGAAGCAACTAGGAGGTCAATGACATGATCCCACTAGGATTTTATAGCCCGGGTAAGATTAAGGATGGTTTATAAAGAGTTTAATGAAGTGGATAGATAATTAGATCAGACCGATGTGAGGACTATGGTGATTTTGGGCATCATCCTTGAGGATACTTCCTACATATCCTCATGGTAGGGAATAAAAGTATGTGTAGTTCCCTGGGATGATGGGACACCTGAGGAGGCAACCTGTGAGAATGGATGCATTGATGGTATCTGGATGAAATAAAATCTTCATGTTGGGAAATGAAATTCCTAAAACACATAGGCTCAAGGGACAGATCAGGATGAGACATGAGTGATGGTCTTGAACCTCAGGGAGGCTTCCAATGTATCCCTATGGCCGGGATTCAAAGTCCACATAGTTTATCTGATGATGGCTTACCATCTATTGGGGACTTCAACAAATTACCATCGATTGGGGGACTTCAACGGCTTACCGCCAAAGGGGTGTCACTCTTGAACCTCGGAAAGGCTTCCTACATACCTTTCCTCGGAAAGGATCAAAGACCACATAGTTAAAAAGAAGTGGGAACCGATGTGAAGATGGTCGGGTTGAATGGGTGTTGGGCTTGAACCCCAGGGAGGCTTCCAACGTACCTTTCTATGACAGGGATCAACATCCACATATTTCGGTATGGGTGTTGATGATCCAATGTTAAGGGAGTCATGAATAATGGAATGTGGTCTTGAACCTCAGAGAGGCTTCCTACATACAATTCCTTGGAAAGGATCAATGTCCGCATAGTTTGGGATGGTATTGGTGATCTGACATGAAGGGAGTCAGGACCAATGGATGGTGGGCTTGGACCTCCGAGAGGCTTCTTACATACCTTTCCTTGGAATGAATCAAAGTACGCAGAGTTTGGGATGGATTTTGTGAACCGAAGTGAATGGAGTAGTGACCAATTCCTGGTGGGCTTGAACCTCATGGAGGTCTTTTAAGTACCTTGCATTGGTAAGTATCAAATACCACGTAGTTCAGAGGGAGTGGGAACCGACGTGAAGATGGTCGAGACCAATGGGTGTTGGGATTAAACCTCAGGGAGGCTTCCTATGTACCTTGCCTTGGCAAGGATCAAAGACCACATAGTTTAAAATGGGTTTTTGTGAACCGACATGAAGGGAGTCGGGACCAATGGTTATTGGGCTTGAACCTCAGGGAGGCTTCCTACGTACCTTGCCATTGAAAGGATCAAAGTCCGTGTAGTACAAGATGGTGTTGGTGATCCAACGTTAAGGGTGTCAGGACCAATGGACGGTGGGCTTGAACCTCAAGGAAGATTCTTATGTACCTTGTCAGGGCAAGGATCAAAGACCACATAGATCAAAAGGGGTGTTGGTGAACCGATGTGAAGGGAGTCGGGACCAATGGTTGTTAGGACTAAACCTTAGGGAGGATTCCTATGTACCTTGCCTTAGAGAGGATCAAATACTATGTATTTTAGATGGTGTTTGGGGATTACACTCTAGGATACCCTGAGAGGATTTTAGGGTGGATGATTACTCTAAGCCCCCGCGAGTCATGCACGGTGTGAGAAACAAGATGCATGAAAGACCTGACAATCACGTCGTTAAAGTGGCATCATGATTAGCAGCCCAGGTGCCTCTATGGAGTGAAAATAACAAATGGGGCTTATGCAAGGAAGTTTCCTGGGTGCCACTATGGAGCGGCAATGTCGAATGGGGCTTACACAAGGTTGTTGCCCGGGTGCCGCTATGGAGCGACAATGGTGAATGGGGATTACGCAAGGTAGCTTCCTAGGTGCTGATATGCAGCGGAAATCAATGGGGATTATGCAAGGAAGATTCCTAGGGTCCCACTATGGAGTGAAAATAGTGAATGGGGCATACGCAAGGAAGCTACTCGGGTGACGCTATGGAGTGGAAATGGTGAATTGGGCTTATGCAAGGAAGCTGCCAGGGTGCCTCTATGGAGAAAAAATGGATGGGTCTTACACAAAGAAGCTATGCGGGTGCCGCTTTGGAGCGGAAATTGTTTAGGGGGATTACGCAAGGAAGCTGCCCATGCGACACAATGGAGTAGCTACGTTATATGGGGATTACACTTAGATATTGGCCATAATTTGTTCCTCATGTTTGTCCATGAGGGTATCCAAACTCACTCGTGGGTTGAGGAATATAATTGGGGACACACCTATGTGCAAGTGCATAAGTGGGATAACACCGAGAGGCGTTGGAATCAGTAAAAACAAAGGGAAATGAGAAGTGTGAATCACAGTCCTGACATTCAGAACACAGTGAGGGTGGAGTGAAAATTTAGGATAATTGTTGACTGCGTTCGAAACACAGTATCCATATCGCGTTAGACTGAAATTGGGACAAACAAAAGATGGGAGACTGTTGAATGTGTTCGAAACATAAGAACTGACTCATAGTGTTGTCCAAAGTCTTCCAGGGCGTTGGCCCAAGGAGGTAGGTTAGAAGATGTAGTATGGGACCAGGCTATTTGGGGGTCCCTTCAGACATGGAAGAGGATGAGGATCTGAATGAAAGTCACACAAATCATGAGGTGGACTAATGGAATGTTTGAACAGATTCTAACGCTATTGAAATTACGCCACTGTAATCATGGTAACATGTATCTTATGATTGTCGCATAAGATCTCTATTTTTTGTAACAAGAGGCATACTATTATTGAGTTATAGGGCATGCTATAGTTTAAAGTCACATAGAGAGGACTATTGGAATCTTATGCTTGGTGCATAAGGCATCTCGTATTTGGAGCAAGAGGCATCCTATATTTCTTATATAGGGTATACTACAATTTATATTCATGTAGAGAGGAATGTTGGAATCTTATTCTTAGAACATAAGGCATCTCTTGTTTGGGGAAGGAGGCATCTCATATTTGTCATATAAGGCTTACTATAGTTTATAGCCTGGTAGAGAGGACTATTGGCTTCTTATGCTTAGCGCATAAGGCATCTCTTATTTGGGGAAAGAGGCATCTCATATTGGTCTTATAAGGTGTAATATAGTTTATAGTCATGTAGAGAGGAATATTAGGACTATTATGATTAGAGCATAAGGCATATCATTTCTAGAGAGAGAGGCATCCTATTTTTGGAACATAGGTATTGCTACAGTTTATAGTCATGTTCAGAGGACTATATGCATCTTATTCTTAGAGCATATGGAATCTCATATTTGGAACAAGATTCATCCTCTTATTGAATAATAAGGAATACTATAAATTATAGTCATGCATAAAGGACTATTAGGCCTAATGCACCTAGAAATGAATGCTTTTGGGACATACACAAGAGTGGACCTTTCGGGTTCAACCTGGAAAATAAGCCAAGTGATGAGGTTTGGATGAGTACCATGAGGAATTGATAAACTCAAGGTACTCGGTAATTGATGATGAGAATCTCAACTCACGACATGGGAAATGAACCAAGAGGAATATGTTGACTCAAGGTGTTTTTTGGTGCACGGAGGAGAATCTCAAATCATGGTATTCCATATGTGGAAGGTGGGTTTGCATAGGGGAACAATGGAAATTGTAGATATCCCGACTCGAAATGTTCACGGTGCGACTGTACACTTTTCCTGAGGTCTCCCGGAGCAGCTTCACGATGGAAAAATGATAAAGGAGAAAAGGGTTTCGTAGAGAGAAGAGGATCACGTATCGAAGGGGCTCATAGAGCGAAGCGGCTCAAGGAGAATAGGGGATCATCGAGCAAAGGGGGTCACAGAGTGAAGTGGATCGCGAAGAAAAGGGGATCACAGAGCGAAGAGTCTCCCAGAGCAAAGGGGATTTCAGTGCCAAGCATCTCACTGAGAAAAGGGGCTTGCAGATATATGCATATTAGGGAGAAAAGAGTCTTCTAGAGAAAAGTGTCTCATCGAGAAAATATTCTTGTAGATCAAAGCGTCTCGTGGAGAAAATCCCATCGTGGAGCAAAGCCTCTCGCCGAGCCCTTGGTGAAGGGCATCACTTCGCAGTGAATAGGAGCTCCACAAAATGGGAGATAGGTCACCCAAGGTGTGGCATGAACATCGTATGAGGGGGGGGGGGAGATGGGTATTTATAGGTGATACAGGTTGGTGGAGTACACTGCGAAGCACAAATGCATGCCGCAGAGCACAATACAGCACTGTGAAGAAAATCGTGCATGAAAACTGGAGGGAGTTCCCTCAAGTTTCTCGTACTCATGGTGCAGAATTTCATCGATATTTTTGGGGCTCGTGGATAATATTTTCTTGTTCCCTCAATTTCATCGTAAATGTGTAGGCGATTGTCATCAAGCATGACAATGCTCGCAGAGGCTCTGGTCAAGTTCCCTCAAGTTTGTCATAACCGTGGAGCCGACCATCATCGAGATTCATGAAACTTGTGGTGGCTCCGGTCAAGTTCCCTTAGGTTCTTCCTAACCTTAGAGTTAACTACCATCGAGCTTCATGGCACTCATGGAGGCTCCGGTCAAGTTCCCCTGCTCTGCGATCGTAGATGGAGCTTCACAAATGGGCTCTGTAGACCAGTTTTATAGCCCAACATTAAATGTCCATAAATCCATTCGGGATTTGCGACCTATCAAATTGAATCTTATGAAACATGCAATGATCTCGGATCATTCATGGATTCATTTGGAATATTTTTTGGATGTGTTTTCCGATTCCAACAAATGATCTACCTTTGATTCAAAGTTGAGTATTTATGGTTCCTTACTCAATTTTCACACCTTTCCCTTCTAATACATTGATTCTTTAGATTTTATTTGGAGGTTTCACTCTTTGTTGAACCCTAGTCACTGATTTGTGTGTTTGGGTTGTGTTTAGTTTGATTTTAGGGTGTGTAGATCAAAGGTGGAGCTTAGTTCTCCCTTCCCCTGGAGTTTTGTCGCTTTCGCATGCCATAGAGGTAGGTGTCTCCGAACCTATCATTTCTGATAGATTACTTTTATTTTTGAGTTTTACAATTACTTTTGAACATTATTTTCATATTTATAATTCAAATGGTTAGTTTATTATAGTGTTTTCGTATTGCAATAAATTTATAAAAATGGGTTTGGAAGTGATTCCTATTATATTCCTAAGTACACATGAACTAAATATTTTGGATAAATAGCTTGTTGAGATTTAAGGAAAAAATTGAGAGTCTTTGTGGTGTTATCCATTTGAAACATTTTATTAAATTGGTTGAATTTTTATTTTTCCTCTACATTTTCTACATGATAAATTTTATAGTATGGTTTCAGTGTTGTTTTAGTAGTCTCTATTACTTTTTAAAAAAATTTTGTGCGCCTTTGTAAATTATGTGGAGTTGTTGGGTATGGTTTTTAATTAATTGGTGTATAAAAAATATTTTTCTGTGTTTTCATTTATATTAGAGTGTGTAATTGGATGCACAAGGTGCACACATGGCTGTATGTTCAAATGAAGATGGCACGCTAAAAAACATTTCTTTGAAGTTTTCTCATATCTCCTCCTACTACTTTCCTAAAAATAGTTCCATGATTTCCAAATGGGGAAGGTGATTCTTCAAGATATTTGAAAATGTAACATTAAATATGTTCCCCAATTTTTGGTCCATTTGGACTTGAAACATGTTTGGTGAGCGATTGAAAATGGTAAAGGCCTCTTCAGAAATTGAGGCATGTTTGGGAGAATATTTGGTGTAGAGGCACATTCAGAAAGTGCATGTTGGAAGTAGAATTTCACAATTTTTTGGAAATGGGTTTTGAAATGATTTGGAAATTCATTTGGGTGGGTAAAGCTAAGGGTTTGTTTTGAAAACTAGTATGTTTTTAAAGAAAGGGTTGAATGTTTATATGATGTTATAGCCAGGTTGGAACTTTTGATGATAGGATATATATATATATATATAATGGGAACTCATATTAGAGATTTTACTGTGTGGGTTGTCATATAGGTGTTGTCCATGTATGGGGTAGGAAATTATGGTGATGACAAGTAAGGTGAGTCACGTGTGAGAGGGAATCCTACTTACAAAATATACATTTTGCAAGGGTTTACCGGGAGACTTTTAGAGGGACGAGTGATGGTTGTTGATCAACCCTGATTAGATGGGTTGGTACTCCCTAGATTTATTAGGAGTCCAGGTGGGACGTTCCGCTAGATTCGTCAATTTGGGAGGCCATTTGGTTATAGAATACGGGGCTT
This sequence comes from Viscum album, assembly GCA_963277665.1. Lineage (NCBI taxonomy): Eukaryota > Viridiplantae > Streptophyta > Magnoliopsida > Santalales > Viscaceae > Viscum > Viscum album. The sequence continues at coordinate 656,604,210 of OY728123.1, forward strand.
CATGATAAGATGGATGGTGGTTCCGAACCAAGTATGTCCATGTTTTGCTGTAGGGATGTTTATGAAATACCCATGTGTTCTAATTGTATTTTATTGTTTACATACTTTTACATTTGGATTTTATTTTTCAAACCATTTTTATTTTGATCATATCTTGGTAGTTATCTTTTTTGGAATTTTATTTGGGGTTGGTTTTGTAAAATGATTAACTTTTCATCTGTATTGAAAATATTGCCTTTGTTGTTTTAGAAAAGTGGAAGATATGTTGTTTATCTAAAATAAAAAAAAATATTTTCCTAAATTTATTTTCAAACTAGTGATAATGGACTATTTTTAGGAAAGGAAATTTATGGATTCAGTGGTGGTTTCCTACTGAGCTATATAGATCAGACCCTACTTGTACCATGTGGTGTAGGTAGACCCGAACTATTTTTCATGTTCATCTTCTTGTGGAGAGTTCTTGGTTCCTGTTCCTATTATTGGAGTAGGTCAATATTGTGGTTGGTGGTGACCAAGAGGTCATATGGATATAATTATATCATATTTTAGTTTCAATTTTTTATTCAGTTTCTGCATTGTTTCACTCTTGTAACTGAATATGTTTACATATATTCATTTTATATTAAATTATTGCCAATTATTCAATATGGTTAGTTGATATTGGCTTATTTGGGAAACATCATTCCCATAATTATTACCTTGATTACTTCTATTAGTTTCTCGCCCATGGGGATCGGGAACGCCATTTGGTCCATGTCTCGGACTGGGTCGGGTGTCCAGGTTGGATGGCTTCCCAGCCGGGTTTGTGACATGGGATTTAATGGAAAGAGATTTATTAATTTTATAAAAAAAATTATTTTAGGTAAAAAATAATATTTTTATTATTTTTTGGAATTAAATTCAAGATTTTATGTGTTTCATTCATGATATGGTACATGGAAATTGCTTATAAAAATGTATGAGCCTGATATTGATCTCTAATGCATTGGGTAATAATTATGTCATACAAATAATTGTTTTTTAATTAACTAAGTAGGTTATTGTATTTGTAATGGTTCCTACAAAGAATCTATGAATATGATCTCCAAAGGTCCCTCCATAACATTTAAATGATTCATAATGAGTTTTTATGGAAATATATAGAATTAATAAGGTAATTTACGATATATTTAGAGGAATTTGTTTCCCCTTTAAGAATAAAAAATGTTTTCATGTGTTCTTATGTTTTTCAAAAATCTCTCATGATTATAATTTTATCAATATAAATGTTTTATAAAAACTTGGGTAGTAAAGATGAAACCATGTATATGTAAATGGTTATTTAATATCAAATTTTGTTATGATAAGTGAGAACTCTCTTATATGATGTTATGGTTATGAAATGGGGAGACATGTTTCGTTATTTATTTTTTATGTTTAACATTAATTGATTTGTGTTCTCATATAATGTATTCTTATTTGTTTCATAGGGTTTCAAGAGGAGTATGGAAAAAATGAATTGAAGTTGAAAATCATGAATATTTGTAATGAAAATAAAATATGTATCATTCTATAATATTTTTATTGTAAAAAAAGAGATACTAGGATGATGTTTTAAATTTATAATTTATGGGTTTTTAAAAAAACATTTATGATCTAATTATATAATAAATAAACCCAAATATATATATGGTAAGGAAACAACATGAATCTTGTTTATAATAAAAAATGGGTTAAATAAGGACCATGAATTTATATTTGGCATCATGTTGGTGTTTTAATAGATTTAAATGTTAGGATAATATATGAAACTTTAAGAGATTCAAATTTATGGTTACAGTGACATAATAGTCTATGATTACAATGTTAATTTATCTAAAATAGGTTTTTTATCCTCGACATAGGAAATAGGGATGTTGTTGTAGGAAGACACCAATTGGACAATATACTAATAAATTAGAAACCTAGAATTTTTGGAATTAGAATAGTGTAGTATTTTAAATTGATTGATTAATTTATATATAATATAAATGGTGCTGGTATCAGTGTGAGAGTGTAACCACATTCACCACAGAGGAACATTTCCACTATACAACATTTCATGAAACAAAATCTTCATGTATTAAGTAGATGATTTGATCTTGTGATAGATGAAGGATGGGTTAAGTACATAGAGAATATATTTTTAGTATTGGTTTATTTAAATCATTTAAAGAAATTTTTTATGTATCATTTTTAATGGTAAATTGATCAAAGTTAGTTAATGGTAAGGAATTTCTGCTAAAGTGAAGAGATTGATACTATAGAATGTGATGACATTAAAATATTTTCCTTGAGAAATATTTTTCTAATGCTACATGACATAGTATGGAAAATAAATTATTGGAATTATGGAAGAAGGAGTAAGACTCATTTTTTTAATATAAATAAAAAATCACATAATTAGCAATGTATAGACCCAATTTTATTCCTCATCTTGATTGAAACATTTATTAGTATTAATGCGAAGTGAATACAAGATATTGAAGGGAAATGGACTTTAATTAATTTCAAAGTTTTAGAAACATGTTAAATGTTCCAAGAAGGAAGAAAAAGTGTTTTATAATGTCCTATAACAATGAGAAGAAAAATTGTTCCAGGTGGCAAGAAAATGGGAATCATCCATCATGGAAATATGAAGGTAAGAAACTAAGGTTTTCATCTTATGACGAGTGTGGTAAAAACAATACTAATTAATGTATTATAAAATATGGGAAATGTTTCTGATGTCGTTATTTTTGGACATTTATCTCATGAATGAAAAAAGGATCATATTAAAAAAAATGCAATAATTGGTTGGGATTTAGATATTTTAATTATAATTAAATGTTTTATTATGAAAGTACTTGTTTGAATATAGAAGATGAGGACTGAAGTCATCCATATCACAATAATATATGTGTTTCTATATAATTTACAACTAGTTTAGTAGATGTTGGACAATCCAGTGATGTGGTTTCAAGTACATTAGTTGTTTATTCATATTGAGATTACCAGACCTACACTTATATATCTGGTTCTAAGTATGCATATTTTTTATTATATCACATGAATTACATCAAAATATCAATATTAAAAGTTCATTGTCTCTTTGAAATAGGTACAATTATAACTAAACACAATATATAATACTTATTTAATCAAAATTTATTTGTAAAATATGTATCATCCTTATACTTATACCTTTCATTTGTATTCCTGGGTAGTAAGGGATAACATATAATGTTTGAGTTATATATCCCAATAATGGAGTAAAAATAGAAATTAAGCATATATCCGGAGTTAAAAGGAATAACATGATAACATAAATTGCATGAAACATTAATAAACATATAGAATAATAATATATAAAACATTTAATAATATATTAATGGAAATACAGGAATGTGGAATCAACATATAACATGATGAAAATATTATTTAAGACTAACTTACAGGTCTATGTCACATGGTGGGAAAGTCCCATAACAGATTTGGTTTACCCTCTAATCCCATACATAACATTTTAGAAGACTAAAAAATTACCCATTACATTAGACTCCTATCTAGGTGCACCCATCATTACATTTTAATTCATATGAACACCAAAAAAAGAATAAAACATGAGTACTATACACAAGGGTCACCAATTGAAGGAAATGACCATCATAGTCACCTAAAAATTCATATCCAAAGGGCGTATAACAATTGTATCTCTTAAATAAGACATTTAATTCATTATTGGATATTAATAAATTAAATATAATAAGACATCATGAATGATGATGTAAATTATAATTGAAAACATAAAAAATAATGGCTAGGTAACTTTATAACTGTGCCACTTAGGTGTAGTTTTTGGAGAAAATGAGTATTTAAAGAGGATAAAGGTATAATTATTAACCTAAAAAAGAAATGAACTAAAATATAACATTAATAATAAATTTAGTGGTTTAAGAAAAATAATTGAGGATTAAAATATTTTTTTTGAGTGTACTTAAAAATGGGTAAGAAACAGAGATGTTCCCTTTAACTAGGTTTTTTTATCGAGAGAAACTGAGAAGGGAACCATTTAAAATATGTATATCCCTATCCAAGAAAGATGAATTGAGCTAAATATATATGTTTGGAATATATATATATATAACTTAAAATAATAAAATAATTATATATTAATAATTATGAGATAACATAAGGAAAATAGAGATAATGCAATACACACAAGAAAAAAAAGATATTTAGTGACATCTCTTACCTTATACCTAAAAAACATTATGTAATTATACATAATTACATGGATAATAAAATTAGATTAATTAATAAATTAACGATGTTCCTTTTATATATATATTTTATTTTTTATAATTCAATTCGGTTTATTTATGGCCATTTTAATGATTTATAAAGATCATGTTCATTGTTCATGGAGAATTCTTTTCCCAGTTTAATGGATGATTAACTTATTTATATTTATTGATGATCTTGTAAAATGGGAATAAAAATATTGAACTATAAGGAAATGGTAATAATTGAAATTAAATTTTATAATTGTTCCTATATATCATTTTTTTGACATGAGAATGATTCATTTGATAAAATTTTAATGATAAATGTTTCCTTTATTTTGGTGATTTTTCCGACTATCATGAATGAGTTTCATTTTATTCTACATTTTGTATTTTTTAGTTACTAAACATGAAGAAGGTTATAATATACATATTAAAGTATTATTTAACTTTAATAATACTTTTAGGACCATACTTAATGGTGGTAATGGAAAATGAAAACTCATTATCCTTGGAGATGGTTAACTGCCATAATTTTGATAGTGTCTTCATTTCATTGAATGAGATAAAATAATAAAATGGGTTGATATATTATATTTTATAATATTTTTAGATATAAAATTTCATTATATACATTATAATAGAGTTGTTATTCCATGGTAGACAAAGTTGGTGAGGAGAAGTTAGAATAAGAAAATAAATTAAAAGAGGTGGTTTGAGAACGTTACCACTTGAATATCACCTCCTTGAAAGATCTCTTAAGGAACAAGGAATTGGTATTTGGTTGATGAAACTAGAACATGGGAATAGTTTGAGAAATAATTATTTTTTTAATAGATATTTTAATAGCAACATGTATTGTGATTAGAATAGGGGTGGTGATAGGTGATATTTATACTTTAGAAGGGGTGGTATAAATTGATAAAATAAGTATTATTTTATATTTATATCCAAACACGTTTGGGTAGAATTAATTTTAAAGAATTATATTAACAATTAAGTTATTAAAGGATGGTTAATATTGATAAAAAATCAAACACCCATTTAATGTTGTGGTTTTTAGGTATTTTATGCATTTACCTTATAACTACAACCCGCTAAAATATTTTTCCTGTATAATAGTGAATCATATTTTTTCCATGGTAAATTTTTTATGCCAAAAATTTAAAATGTAATTATAACATAATTTTTAAATCATGATTAAAAATATATAGTCCATTTTACTTTATATAATTTATAATATTTTAAAAATTAATTCTAAATATGTTACGCAAATAACTCATAAAAACAAATTTGAATGGTTATAATCATTGTGTCCAAAATTATTAAGAATTTATCTTTAAATGTAAAATATTTTGTATTATTTAATTAAATAAATAATATTCTACCAAAAATATGTTTTAATAAACTTTAAATTATGATAAAATAATTATTATTTCATAGGCGTTATGTATAAACAATATTTTCACTTTTTAACCCAAAAATTATATTTTTATTAAATTTTCAACAAATTTCTATATTATAATTTGGATTTGGTGGGTCAAATAATGAATTTTATTTCATTAAAATAGTTCTCTAGATATGAGGATTGGAAATTTTAAATAAAAATACTTATTTATTTAAATTTATCAATTCCATTAAAAAATAAAATTTTGGACCATTATAAAATTTACTTAGGACTTCATTAAAATATATTATCATGTAAATACTATTTTTTAATATTATTTCATGAAATTAAAATATATATACAAATTATATATTCACCATAATACATATTATTAATATAATATTTTTATAGTCACCAAAATTAATACAATTTTTTTGATATAATTAATTAATCCTAATGATCATTTAAATGTGTCATCGTAACCAACAATAATAATGAAAAACTATTTTATTGGCTAATTTTAATAATGGAAATCAACTATTTTATTTGTCAAAACATTAATTATGATGACAATATTTCTGTATAAATAAAAAAATGACTCTTACTGTTCTTCTTTCAATTCATATTTAATCAATGTTTAATGTCATCTAAACTCTCTATTTATTTAATAAACATTTTTCATGGATGGGTTGATTATGGGGGATCGAGGGAAACAAATTTTTTATATTTTACTTCATTTATTATCTTTTATTATTCCCCTTGTTATATTTTTATTGATAATAAGAATTTTTTTTAAACTGAATGTACCATTATTAAATCAATGAATACTGTATTATTAGTTTCTGAGTAAGTGTGTTCAATCATTTTACTATTCCTCATTATAAAATCTCATATCAACAGATACTATAAAAATATATAATGAAATGTAAAATTAATCATATTTGATCAAAATAAAAAAATAATTATAAAATAAGTGCTCTATTTATAAAATATCGGAATTCTCGGGGTGTTATAAAAATTATGCAAACATATTTTTTTGATTTAGGCTCTAAAAATTTGTTGATTTCTTAGAAAATTGATTCTAATTTTAAACTTTTACCTCATTAAATGATTCCAAAACATTTGGCCAAAACACATAGGGGGCATATTAAGGAAACATGAAAATTTAATAACCGTCACATTGTTTCTCATGCGAAGGATTTTTCTATAATTCTTTTGTCTTTCCTCTGGTAATGTTTGATGTTATTCTAGGTTTGGAATGGATTTCTGTTATCATGATAAGATTGATAATAGAGATAAAGAAATTATTTAAAGATTTAGTTTTATTTTATCTACAATAATTAGTACATACCTACAATAAGTTATCATGAAGTTAAGAAATTGACTAAAAAATTAAATGAAATCTAACCTTCATATATTGTTAAAAAGACACATACTATTCAATTTTGGGATGTTCAATTATAAATGAGTATCTAGATGTATTTTGAAATGAATTAATGGAATTATATCTGAACTAGAGAATGAAGTTACTATTTTATTTGTTTTGGATTCTAGTACAATATTAAAACCCCCTAATCAAATAGCTCTAGACGAACTTTTGAAATCAAAAAAGAAGTTACCAGAGTTTCCTAATAAAGGTTTCATTCATCCAAGAACTTAACCAAGGGGTGATCTTATTTTGTTTGAAAAAAATAATTATGGTTCCCTGAGTATTTTCAATGATTATATAGTATTTAATAATATCATTATTAATAATAAGTATTCATTTTGTTCATATATTTTGTTTGTTTGATCAACTATAGGGATCTCACTATTTTTTAAAGTATGATATTAGTTCAAGCTACCATTAGCTGAAGTTAAAAGAGGATGACATTTCATAGAAAACATTCCAGACTAGGCATATTAATAATGAGTCTGTGGTTATACAAATTGGGATGAAAAATGCACCATCAATATTTATTAACCTTATGAATAGATTTTTATAGATGTTCTTGGATACATTTGTGGTTATCTTTATTAATGAAATAATGATATATTATAAATTTTTTTATGATGATGAGAAACATATGAGATTAACTCTACAAAACCTAAAAGAAAATAAGTTATTTGTAAAATTTAGTAATTTTTAATTTTGGTTGAGAGAAATTTTATTCCTTTGAAATATGGTAAATAAAGATAGAATACCTATTATTACAGGTTAAAAATAATGTATTTGATGAGTGTACATGACATATAAATATCATAAATATTCATAGTTTTCTTGGATTTGTAAGTTACTATTAATGGTTTGTTAATATTTTTTCTTAAATTTCTATCCCATAAACTATGTTGACTCGAAAAAGAGTTAATATCATTTAAAAAATAATAATATGATGAATGTTGAAAGTAATTGAAAATAAGATTACTGAATACTCCAGTTTTGGACCTAACTTTATGAAATGATGACTTTGTTATCCACAACGATTTTTATATATAGGTAATTGGTTGATCTATAATGTAGAAAAATTAGGTAATTTCATATTCTTCACATCAGTTTGACCTTTATGAGTTAAATTATCATAACATGACCTTCAAATTGATGTTATTGTTTTTTATTTAAAAACATATAGACATAATTTATATAGATTAAAGTGTAGAATATATACTAATAATAAATTTTTTAAGTATTTATTCAATTATAATGTTTTGTACATTATATAGAGAAGATGGATTAAACTAATTAAAGAGTATGAATCCAGGATTAATTACCATCTAGGTGAAAAAATATAGTCTATGATGTTTTTTTTCAAAAGGCAATGCATCATTAACTTTGCTATTTTTGGAATATGATCCCGTGGTAAAATATTTGATTAAATGTTTTCTAAAAAATGTTCATTCTAGAAATTGCTCTATTTTGTTTTAGGTGTCAGTTTAGTCACTTGTCATACATAATTAAACAAGAACATAAAGAAGATAATGTTTTTAAAGAAATTTTGGAATCAATGAATAAGGGTATTTTTTTGGATTTTAATGTTTATAAAAAAGATTTTATTATATTTGGAAAGATGATGTATGTGACATGTGATTCCCATTTGAAGAAACAATTTATTATTTAGGTTCATAGTTATCTGTTTTCTATTCATATCAAAAAAAGTAATATATAATGACTGTTTTAGAAACATTTATGATGGGATACAACGAAAAGAGATATAGATAGCTTAACTAGGAAATGTTTGAAATTGAAATTGGTTAACATATAACGATAATTATTTAAGGGGATGATTTATCATTTTGTAGTTCCAGAGTGGAAATTTTAAAAAAATATGTATATTTCATGGTAGGATTTCCAAATTCAACTTGAGGTGATAATGTAATTTTCGTTATCATTTATTGATTGAATAAATATAAAAGGTTCCATATTATTGGATATATTGTCTAATTATATTTTATTTCAAAAATTATATCCTCATTATATGGTTAGGATAAAATAATTTTCACTCTCCATTATATCAGACAATAATACTAGGTTATGTTTTTATTTCTTGAATGTACTTTAGTTGTTATTGGATACTGAATTTAATTTTAATAGATATTTTCATCCTCAATATGATGGATTGTAATAGAAATAAATTCAAACATTATAAGACACTCTTTATTCTTTTTATACACATTAACATGGAATTTGTATTAACATATAGATTTTTTTTTTAATTTTCCTTATAGTTATAGATTCGATTCTAGTATATAGATGAAACCTTTGAGGCATTATATGGAAATCCGTGTTCGACAATTAATTTTTGGGTTGATGTATGTTAAAGAATTTTTTTGGGTAAAAATTGTTAAATAAAATGTTTTAGATTTTAAAGGATAAAGAGAAATATATGAGGATGAGTCTGAGTTGGTAGAAACATTTTGCAAATTAGTAGAAAGAATAACATTCATTCGAGGTAAAAACATGTTTTTTCATAAGGTATATGCATGGAAAAGTGTTATGAGTTTTTGTAAAAAGATAAAGATAAATATGAAATTTATTAGACTATATGAAATCTGGGTGAAGGTTGGATCAGTTTAATATTTATTTTCCTTCCAACAAGTTTACCTCATGTACATGATTATTTTTTATTTCATTTTTTGAAAATTTTTTCTAGATTCATATCATGTTTGGAAACCTAAAGTAGCATAATTAGAATAAAATAATTTATATAAGGAAAAACCATTTCAAATTCATTATGTAAGAGAAAATAATGGAAGAATGTAATTTCCCAGTTTATATTTATAGTAAAAATTCTTGATTCCTTATTTATATCCATGAATTAAATTTTATAGAGTTATATTCATTATATAAATATTATGTAAAATTTTCATCAAAAAGGAAATAGTTTTATTTTTTAAAAATATGGATAAATGTTTTACATATGTTTATATAAATGATATTTTTTAAAATTTTAAATTTTAAAATAGAAAGGTGAACGTAATTTTTTATATAATAAAGTAAAAATTCTTTTATAGTGATTTTTTTGGATTTTTTTAAAATCATTTCTCGGCCAATAGTAGAAAATATTATGTTTTAAGAAAATTCCTATTATTTTCACGTATTAACATAGTATTATTTTATTTCATATTTATTTTAAAATATAATTAGTATATTTTGAATAAAAATAATACAATTAATGTCATTAGTATAAAAATTATACTTTGTTTTGGTATAAAAACATTTTTCTACTTAATGGATTTTTTTTAAAGAATCATTTATATCACTTGGTGTGGATTTATTTTAGAAGTAATTCATACTAATTATTGAAAATCATGTTGAAAAAATTGAATACATATTATGAATCATAATTTTAAATTATTTTTATGAGATTAAAATATATTATATCCCTTATGAATAGTATTTAAAAAAAATCATTTACCAAAGTAAAAGTTAATATGCGTTAAAAGGGTTAAAAGTAAAAATCATTCGGTTAAAATGAGCTAAAATATTTTATAACCACTATTTTATGTCTATATTTAAACCCCATCATATATATTCTCCACATATGATAATTTTTGGAGCTATTTAGTGTATTTACACAAAAGTTTATAATTGAAATCCTTTTTTTAAATTAGTAAATACCTTATTAAGTAAAAAAGGTATAGAAAAAACAAACAATACCATTGTTATTTTAGACCATTAATTGTTATATCTCATAAAATTGTAAATACCATTAGGTATTATCACAAATGATAAAATAGATACTGTACAATAACCATTAAGATTATTTTATATTAAGGACTATGATAAATACAATTGATACATACGAAAAAAGTGATGACCTCGACCAATATGATCACACAATATGATGCCTATTTATCTGAGATTAGTAGGGAGATGAAATAAATGGTATTTTAACCTTGGAATTCCATATCTAACATAAAAACAATAAATCATTAAAAAAACATGTTAAATGAGAATCTCAAACTTATTAAGATCACAACCCAAACTATATTCGTAGAACCAACCAAAGAATGATTCACTATTTCACACCTTACCATTAGGGCTTACACTTCTAAAATAAGTGTTTTTTATATCTAGAACCTATCATTATGTATTTATAAATATATAATTAGTAAATTAAGAAATATATTTATACCATTTTATTAATAATTTATATATTATTGGATAATAAGTCTTAAAAAAATTAAATTTTTATATGATGAAAAAAATTGTATTTTCATGAAATATACCATTACAATGAAGAAAATATTTTCTCTGAATTTAGGAATTATTTAAATTCGTGTCATTTTAATAAAATATTTTTACAAAATGGTATTTATTTGAATATATATGAAAATAAAATTGTATAAAATCAAAGGTAAATTTTAACGGTAAAAAACTATAGTCATAAAGAAACCCAATTTTTAATTAAATGAGTATTTTGTATTTAAAATTATAAATTATAATATTTATAGAATTGTTTTGGTAATGTAAAAAATATTTTTTCAACTATTAGATTTAAATTATCTAATAGTGATTTTTTCATAATATATTGATACATTCAAATGTTTTGGTAAAAATTAATGATGGTATAAATATACAATCATTAGTATAACTACATAAAAGCCCGAAATTGATGTAATAAAGTCTTTATCGAGTGAAAATGACCTAAATTTTGTTTTAATATTAAAATATTTTGTTTTTTAGTTATATTTTTAATTTTATAAACACTTATTGAATCCACTGAAACTTATATTATAATATAATGTTTTAAAACAAAGTCATTATTAAAATGGCTCACTTAAACATCACCAAGAGTAAGATTTTAATATTTTTAGTTCTTATCTATATAAAATATTTAATACTAATCCTATTTAGATAAATCCATTGTAAAAATACATTGTATGGATAATTTTTTCGATTATTTAATCATATAGAGTTCAAAACCTATGTTTAGAAATTAATAAAAAATATCACCTCTATTTTTCATTAAGATCCCACCCAACATCATATTCCTTTACAATCAAAATACATGGATCATCAATTTACTCTACCATTACATATCCAAAGACCTCATAATTTTCTCCAAAACATTTAAGAAACTCCTACCAATCTTTTCGAATCATTCTCTCAAGGTAAGTTATTTCTCTCTCTTATTTTCCATTCTGACACATTGTTTGTATTTATCCTTTTGAATATCAATTTATTATGTTTTCCTGAATTTATAAACATCACTTTACAGGCCAATTTATTTTCTAGTAATTATATATTATTGTTCCCCCCTCATTATATCCTTTACCTAAGCTGTTACTATGTCGAAGTAAGGTATTCTCTCTCCAACTTTATTCATGAGCTGTATTGGAATTATGTCATTTGATTTCTAATTTCTCATATTTTAATGCATTTTTACCCATCCATTTTAAATTACATATAATTTACAAGTAATGATATATTATTTTTAACTCTCATTAAAACCTGACATGAATCTTTATGTATAGCCGATATTCTACATAAATTATCATCTGATTTTCCATGAAAAACAATAATGTAGAGATTACCCATCCACATTTCCCCAAATGGACATTCACCTATATGTTTCTATCCTTCATTTATTTGTTACATATATTTAAGTATACCAAACTCATAAATAATGGGATTAAATGTGGTGAAATTAATTCTTTTGTTTTATAATAAATTTGGCACACTAACACATATGCATGACATAAATGTTATGAGTGGGCCAAAAATTAAATTTCCCTCCAATACATTGAGTAATTTTTTTACATTATGAGATACCATGTCTGGTGGATGAGAATTTATCCTATGTATACTATTTTATAATTTCTTAGGGGTTATAATTGACTAATATTTATGGTTTCATGTTTTATATTGTTTCCACATTCCCATTTTTCCTGAATGTTATTTCATTATATTGTTATTCAAGGTTAAAGAGTATGATTCTCACCCCTATTATGTTTCTTTACATTCCTCTTGGATCACATGTACTTCTTTACCATATTATATTCTTCAATTATTCCCTTATTGGACTTTCTATCTCACCCCTTTCTTATTTATGTCCCTATAAAATCCAATGCAATTTTAGAAGATCAATAAAATTTTAAGGTAATATTATAGAGTTAAAAAATAAAAAAGTGTTATTATACCCACGTTTCAAGTTACAATGAAATATACCTATTTTACTAAAGAAACTAGGCCTCCTGGTATTAATTTATTGTGTTATGTGTACCATTATGTAATAAATCATGAATTAATGTGTATTAAACTATGTGATTTCATATCATTATTGTGTAAGACATAAATATATTTTAATATTTAAAAAAATTACATGTGTGTCCCCTCCACCATGTATAAAATGAAATCAAAATCCTCTTTTATCCAAACATTAATAGAATATAATCTTAGAAAATACCTAAAAAATATATTATTAATATGCATTCCATAATCCTATAGGTCCTAGTTTAACTATAATAAAAACATAAGAATGCTTTAGGTATAAACATAAGGGGGTTTTCTTAAAAAGAGTTATAGTTCTTAGTCTAGTGTTTTTTGTATTATATCTTCCTCCATATAAATTGAATATTATTCAATAATAATTAAATAAATATATACATAAATTCTATATACATTAATGTTACTTTATTTATGGTAAAATCATTTTTCATTACTTAATAATCCAATGAAAAAAACATTTATCGTGTGTGCATATAGACTACTAGTTTACGAGATGATGTGTGTAATGTTTCTTCCCAGACACTTATTATTGTTTATAATGATGGTTAAAAAATATATTTTATGACACATATGATAGATATCAAATTTTTTAATGACAAATAAATGTTCTAATTATTTATTTATGATTAGAAAAAAAAACTAAAAAATTTGCTCACATGTACGTGTGGACAACTGCCTTACAAACTAATGTATTTCATTATTCATCACCACATCTCATGGATTATATAAATTTGTGGATTTAATAAAATCACATGTTATTAATTATATAGTAGTCATTATTTAATGATAAAATGATAGTGATCTTATTTCTCTCATGTTCTTTGAAAAATGGAAACATCACCCATGAGTACGTATGACATACCATCACTATGAATATAACACAATTCATTTTACAACACCATCATACATGGTTGGTTATAAAAGTATAATTAATATAAAAAATCATTATTATAATATTATTCATATTATGGAAATAAAATAATAATGATATATTTTCTAATAGTCAACATACTGATGTCCCTTTTAATTTATGAACCAGACAACCTAAAAACATCCAATGGAAACATAATCAATTAAGTTATTAAGTGTAACATAGATATAAGTGAAATTAAAAGAATAATAAAATTAGAAAATATAATTATGGAATTAAATAATTATTATATGTTTTTCATACAAGAATACAATTCACATACATTCTATGTTAGATTCTAGGTAATTGATAGTTTACTTGAAAAAATTATTTTAAATGTTTTAATTATTTATTTTATAAATTTTTTTCTCTGAGTATATATTCTTAATAATCACATTATGTATGTATTTAAATATAAATAAATAAGTTATAAATGATATTTTATATTTATTGTTACTTTATATTAAAGGTTTCTAATAAAAATATATTTTACATATTTTATACAGGACGTTTTAACAATATTTATAAATGGGGAAAAAAACTTATTTTTTAAAATATATGATGTCATCTGGTTATCGATATTCTAAAAATATTATTTTATGATTAGATTATATTACATGGTTTTATGTTTTCTTCATAAGAAAATCCTTACTTCCTTAGTTCTTGATATATTATGTTTGAAAATGTATCTTTAAAGAAAAGGATATTTTGATATCTAAAAATGAATTATTTAATTGTTAAATAGTATACATATATGATTTTTATGATAGAAATCAAATATTTTATTTTTTCATGTATTCTATTGTCCTTGGTGTTTTTAAAAAAGGTTGAGCATGATATAGTTCTACATTGTATTGGGTAATGATTATGTTCTCCAGACAGTTATATTCAAATTAACCAACTAGTTATTGTATTTGTGAGGGTTCTTGGAATGCTTATATGTTGATGATGTCCCAAGGAACCTATATTAATTTTATATTATTTCTAATAATACTTCATGTAAATATTTTTATATTGTATTTTAATATAATGATATTTTGTTTAAGGGAGTGATTATACCCATTAATTGTAAAAATATGTATGTTCTCAAGAGAATGGTTTTCATGAGTTCTCATGATCACAATGAAAAATCGGGGTTAAGAATTTTTCTTTATGTTTCCATATAATTGTTTCAGAAAAAGTTTGGGTATTAAATATGATTTCATGTATAAGTAATCAATTATTTTAGATCACAACTTGTTATCTTAAAAAAATATCTCCTATATGATAACATGGATTTGCAATGGGATAACGAGTTTCTTCCTTCCATTTCATATGTCTTTTATCAAGATTTTTATACTCATCCATCATTGTAAAAAAAGATTCACATTATTTAAGGATGAGTAAGAATTATAATTATGTGAAGTTTAAAATCATAATTATTTTTCATATAAATAAAAAAAATTAATTTTAAATGTATTTTATTTTGAAAAAATGAATACTAAGTTGAAGTGTCAAAATAGAAATGTATGAGTATATTAAATAATATTTATGACCTAATTATCTAAAAAAATAAACATAGAATGATCATTAGGAATATAAGTAAATTAATTCATTCCAAAAAAATGAAATTATGTGTTAAATAAAAATCACATCCTTGTAAATACTATACATACAATACACATATGGTTCAACGAACTGACGTTAATATAATAAATTATTAATGAAAATTTAATAGTTTATTATTTAATTTAAATAACTAAAACCCCAATTTTTTTAAATCGTATCTCAAAACATATTTTATTTCATATCCTTTCCCCCAAAAGTAACTTTTCATGTTTATTTTTCTATTTAAAAATAGTCATGAACATGTCATGTGAACACAAACTTGTTTCTAACTCAGTTTAAAAATAAAATAAAATGTCAATAATGAAAACATCATGCATAAAAAATATAATCAAACTGTAATAGGAAAAAGAAAAAACTATAATACAAAAAACATGGTAACTTGGACTTCGACTATATATAAATCTTAAATGCATATGGTAGGTGTATTTTCCATGTACCAAAAAAATACTATCTCCTTCACCATACAAAAAAATCCTGAAGTAAAATAAGAAATGGTTTTGATTCCGTTAGTAACATTCCTGACTCTATCATCCACTATTAGTGTAAGGTGGAGAATATTGAGAAACATAGACACACCTCTCTATATGCTCGAGGTTATCATCTAGTGGTGAGGCTATGATTTATACAATACAAAGATTATACTCTTATTATCATAACCAAAAGATAATAATAAAAACAGTAATTTAAATCATACATCAATGAAAAATATATAATTATATCAAAATACTAACTACAAAAGTAATATAATAAAAAATTTATCAAATGATACCCTTGATAATAATAAATCAAGAATATATAAAATTTTTCCCTCTTATGGGTTAATCATATACAAAGAGAAATATAAACATTAACACAATAATAAGAGGAAATATGTAATTTAAATCCCCCGTTATGTACATAGAAATCTAACCCATCCCTACTATGATTCCCTAGCTCTAGTCACCATTATAATTCCCCTGACCGTAGCAACATCTCAAATTTTAGTGTTATACATCCACTAATGTGAAAATGTATATTTTCAGTAAGAAACCCAGTAGTCTGAGATAAATGAGGAACATAGAATATATCACATGTTTTATATGTGAATGCACGAATAATGTAATATCCAAATTCATAAAATTCAATAGGAAATAAGCATTTTTATATATAGTGTGCTAAATTGGTGACCATGGGGCCCGAACCTTGCTAATTTCTCCAATACTGGTGAATAAAGACAGTCATAGGAAAATCATGTCATGATGATTCACAAGTCTCTTTCCAATTTGACTATTAATAGGTTATAAATATAGATATGACCTATTGGCCTATATAGCTATTAAAATAGTTCATTGAATAAATAGATAGTTTTATATTGTCATGATAATCTAGGAATTTGTTAAATTAAAATATAATTATATGGCTTCCTGGTTACTAGCTAGTATGTCCATGGGGTAAAATAAGAGAAATCAAAAATGATGTAAAAGTTATTAATAGATATATCCATGGTATGAAATACTAGATGAGTACCATTAAATCACAACCAATCACAATAATCGAACTTCCATCAGGAGAAGTAATTAAAACCAAAGCCTTACAAGATGTATACCTATCCCATTGCTACACCTTAACATGTCCCCCTTGCACTACTGCAAATATGGAATTTATCAGCGCCAGAAAAGGGAATTAACAACACTAAAAAGGAACTATAAATCCTGGACAAGAGAAAGGGGGTCCCCTTTATATGCACTCAAGAAATTGTTTATAAATGCCCCTTTTATCAGTGCTACAAAAATGATAATAAAAGGGGCCTTTTATTAGTGCTTTTTTTTAGCACTGGAAAAAGATAAAAAAATAAAAAAAATATTTTTGTAATTCAAGGGAGGCTTCAACAGCGCTTGAAGCCCCCCCTTTAATAGCACCTGGACCCACACACTACACACCCTAGCCACAACCCACACCCACACCCTTTAATAGTTCCCCCATGCCCCTTTAACACCGCAAACCGTTATTCCACCAGCGCATGTGACCTACTTCCCCCTTGATTTGAACTGGGGACCTGTTGTTTGCGCACCCTAAGCCTTTAGCACTCCACCATATTTCCTTGCTATTCATTTATAATATATCTATTTATTTATATATATTAACTATATTTACTCATATATTAATATGTATGTTTATATATATTAACATATATATTTATATTAATATACGTAGATATATTTATTTTTATTAATATATATATATATCCGTATAATTATATATATATATATATATAGTTTTATTAATATATATATAGTTATGTTAATATATATATATCTATGTATTAATATATATAGTTATATAGTTATATATTAAGATATTTAATAATATATTAATATTTATTTATAAAATCATTATAGAATGCAATTATAAAATTCTCTTTTTATGTGTATTTATAAATAAATAAATACATATATACAACACAAACACTCTAACACCTTGAGATTTTATGGGAAATATTTTCTTAATTTCTTTGATGTCTTATGTAGTACACTACACCAATATTAGCTTGTTATATACACAACAGTGTATTATCTTGTAGTGTACGAAAACACTATTCTTGTCTTGTGTTGCATGCAAGAGCGACCTTCTTCAATAGGTTGTGTTATACGTAATACCGAGTTTCACTAAACAACGATATATTGTTATAATATTATTTTGAACTAGCATTTATGAATAATATTAAACAAAATTTGAATTTTATAACATTATGACTCAACCTACACATATTCTAGAACATGGTATGAGAACAAAATAATTTTTTTGGGTAAAATAATAAATTTTAAAAAAATACAGTTTTGCCGCCTTTTGTTGGAGCACCCACTATAAATCATGTTTTTTGATAGTTTTATGAGTTCAATTTATCAAAATAAACTTATTAATTTCAATATGTATATAAAAATTTACTTTCGATAAATTATTAATATTTTTTTGTTAACATTCATATTTTGATAAATAGTAAAAATATGCAAAAATTTAATTAAAAACAAATTTTTTCATCAAGATAATTTATATGGTTCAATTGTAATATTTAATGGTTTTAAAGTATAAATAGAATATATTTTTACCATTTAATATTATGTATGTCATTATCATTAATGTTACATTGAATTCATAGTTAAAAACATTTCAATCTTTTGCAATGTTTTAACTTTTAGAACCCGTTTTCTCAACAGCGGGATTAATTTTAAATTAAATACTGCAACTTCTATGTTTTGAATTTGAAAAAATAGATTACATATTTAGAATCAGTAGGTCCAAATTATGTTAATAGACTAATTTTTATTTTTATACCTTATGAATAGTAACTACGATAAAGTTTATTTGCTATAGTTAAAGGTAAATCAAGTAATTAATGGTAAAAATAATGTTATAGAATTACACGAACACTTGTATTAATAATAATTGGGTGATTATATTTCTTCCTAAAATATAATTAGGTCTAAATTGTATCTTTGTAAACCCACTTGGATGTGATTAAAACCTTTAATTTATTTTATTTAAAGAAAGTGAAATATGTCTCACTCAAACTTTAATAATTAATTTATTTTTTATATAATGTAATACAAAATATAAATTTGACTATAAATATTCATTTTAAAGATAAATTTTTTTCATCATCACGGTAATTTGTTTTTGATGTTTAAGAAATATATAATTACCTTTTTAGCTTATACATTAATGATGGAGAAATTATTTATTTAGTGAAAAATTAATAATATAATTTTTATTAAAATACTAATACCCATCAAAAGGACCATAAACGTGACAAAAACATATTGGTCGAGTATATATATACCCTAAGGATACAAGGGTCGGCTTTTGGACTATTTAGAGCTCTGTAAAACATATTATGAAATTTATATTGTTTTATTTTAAATAATGTCAAATTTGTCACCTTCATAATTTAATAAACATATCATTATAAAGGATGAGTGTTTTAGAAGATAAATATGGCTAAAAGTATTTTTATGAAAGAAATTAGATTTATATTAATGAATTTTTTTATTATTAATTTTTATGCAATATATAAGTATATTAAATAATTATAAAAAAATGGTGTAGTAATTATTTTATTAAGAAAAATATCAAATAAATGGTTTTAAAAATAATAAATAAATATTATATAAACTAATTAATGTGATACAAAACTTTTCTATATTAATATGTCATTTTATAAATATATTAAATATTTTGGTTCGAATATATCCTCTGCTTGGGTTTTATTTAAATTCAAAAAAAATGAACAGTGTTAAAATTGACACTATTGATATTTTATAAAAATAACAAATTATTAAATTGTTTTCAAATCACAAAAATATTTAGAAATTACAAATTAAAATTTATATGGTGGACCATTTCATAATTTACCCAATTATGTACAATTAAAAACACATAAGTAAGTATTTATAACCATTTCAAATTTATAACATTATTACCACAAATAAAATTACATAGGTTAAATAAGGGTAAAGAAAAATGATAATGTTTAAAATAAAATAAAAACATGTATAAATTTGATTGGTTGATTGTATTACAACCATATATTATCTCATATCAGAATTTGAGTAACTTTGGATGTTTTTATGTGGGGTTTGAGTTTATTATAAAATCATATTTTATAGGTTTCCAAAAGTATCCCAATCCTCTCTTATAAAAGGGCTCCTCCTCCCTTTTCTCTTCACTCCATTTTAAGACTTCAAACTTGGCGAACCCCTACCAATTCTTCTTCTCAAACTCTATAGATATATTATATAGGTTCTGGTCTTCTCAAAAGACCAACTCTAGTGCCCTAAGAGGAAGTTTAATAGAGGCACATCGTGGAAGAGGTAATCTCTTCTGCTGATTCTTTCAAGTTTCTTTCTTCTTATACTTCCTCTTCCTTATTTGTTTCACTATAAAGTAATTACATCAGTATAACTGAAATATGGATATTTTATTATAAATATTAAACAACCCTATTTTACCATATATCTATCTTTCAAAAAATGAAATCACCGCGTATGCGTACGTACAACTTACCATCTCCATGCCGTGGTGTAATCTGTTTTTCCACCACCACCATACTTGGATGGATATAATGGTGGAAATAATTAATATATATGATTATTATAATATAATACTGATTATGAGATATTATATCGTCCACTACAATTCTAGTCAACAATTATGGGAATGATATCATCGCTCGTGTGTACGTACAGATTACCGTCTCCACGATATGATGAGATTCATTCTATATGTTAACCATTCTAGAATGATTATAAAGTATATATAATAAATAATCATGAAATATATGAAATAATAATGATACTTAATTTATGTATATGTTATTTACATACTTCCATTCAATTTAATAGGGAAACGAAAACAGCGTTCATGCGTACGTACGGCCTACCGTCTTCATGAACGTTGTATTTCATTCCATTTATCGATCTATTATATATATGTATATTCTGAATATATATTATATATAAATCATGTTTTACATTATATAAATATGTAATCATGATCTATGTAATCATATTAATAATTACAAGTCAAAACACGTACGATGAATGAAATGATTTTACCCCAAACACTTCTTTAACATGGAAATGACAAATTAACAGGTAATATAAACTCATAAGTGAATCATATATGATATCATAAAAATTATTATGGATTTTATGTAAGTTAATAATATGTTTAAACCCACTATATAAGAGTCTCAGAAACATATATAACACATTGGACATAAGGTAAGGGATAATTATTCCAATCTCGTTCTTATCCGATATTGTTTATTCGTTAGTATTTACTAGGGTTATGTATATTATCCATGTGAATGTTTTACAAAAAATGTTTCCATATAATTTTTACAATTATTTCATGTATTGTTAAAGTCATTTCTAACCTTTTTCACTTTTACCATATGGTATGGAAGGAATCATTCTTTTGTTTACCATAAGAGTTATTTTTTTACTTTTATGGAAAAAGTATGAGATGAATGTTTTTTTAACATATATGGGATGAATGGATTTCTACGATTTCATAATTAATTATTTTCATGAAGCTTACTCTACAATATTTCATGATTATTTTAAACAAAATCCTTTTCATTTAAAATTGTGTGTCATTTTGTGAAAAGAAAATGATTTTGAAAAAGAAATGATATTTTCCTCAAGAATTCATGTAATGTTTTTTATCAAAACTATTATCCATATAAGATGAAATTATTTAGTATGTTTATTTTTAAAGTATAATGTCTCTATTATTTACCTGGTTTGATTTTTCTTATTATTAAATGATATCCATTTGTTTTATATGTATTATGTTATGAAGGTTTGATGTTTATGAAACCCATTTTACTCATTGGATTATGATGAATGTTTTATGATTATTTTATGTCAAACATAAGAATGATTTCAATATGAGATGGGTGGGACCGATATATCACTCCAACACATTGGGTAAATGTTTTTATCTAATGAGATAAACATGGTTGGAATGACAAGTAAATCCGGTTTAGTAATACAGTGCTGGAACAGCAAATAAACCCGGTTCAGTAATGGACTTTGGCCACTGTGATGGTCTTGGTAGCAATGCCTTGGATACTATGGAAATCATATGATGTGCTTATTGGTTTTCTACAATTACAGGTTTTATCCTCGTTCTATTTTATCATTATTAATGTTCCTTTATGATCTATTCCTTATGCACTTCCATGTTTTATGTCATTCCTCAATATTTGGATGTTTAGATTTTATGCTCATGTTTTTACATTCAAATGTTTATGGATTGTTTTATGTTCTCAATGATTAACATTATTGAGAAGTTGAGCTCACCCTTTCTATGGTTTCTTTTCCACAGGATATAAGGAATAATTTTTGGTAACAAAAAAAAGGGGAAGATATTTATGGGAGATGTTGATGAACTTTCACCATGATTAGAAGATTTTGTTTTGAGTTTCAAAGACACTAAACTACTACGGTCCTTGGGTGTCTGTTTTGTTATGTATTATGTTTTCCTCAAAAGTAATGTAATGTCCATGTACATCAAGCTTGGGTCCCTACACCCACACATGTATATTATATTTATATCTATATGTATAATTATATATATATATATACACAAATATTTTATATTAATATGCATATACATATGATTAGACTATGTAGATAATATATATCAGTTTTTCAATACAAACACCCAAAAATATATAAACATACATGTACACGATATATAGGTATATATTTATTTTTTTGTATATTTTATATTTAAAAAATGGATATGAGTTTATTATTTAGATAAGGCTTATATATCGGCAAATATATTTTATACTTAAATATGATTCATTTTTTATTAATAAAATTAAATTTTTACGTGCTAATATATTAAAAAAATATGTATATATTGTTATATGTTTGATAATAAATAATAGTAAATTATGAAAAATAATAAAATATCAAATACATAATATTATTATGAATGTAATCCATTGAATTAAATTCATTCCCGATTGAAAAAGGTCAAAAAGGACCCCCATAAACAAGGCTGAAATTCCATCAAATGTTAAAAAATGTGGCAATTAAGACTAAACAATTTGTTTTGGTTGCATTTTGGGCCTTTTTTTGGACTCCAAAAATTTGACAGAATGTTCCATTGGGTCAGTATCTCATATAACTTGTCACATGTTTCGATTTGATACACTGTTAAGCCCAAACAGACACCCGGATCCAAAGTTATAGTCGTTTGATGTTTAGGTTATGTTTTTAGCTTATTTTTGATCTTTTATTAATTTTTTTATTTTTTTGTGTCTTCAAATTGTTATTAAATGATTATTATTCAAGGATAATTAGAAAAAAAATTAATTAATATTTTTTTAGATATTATATAAGATATTTCCTCAACATATCAATCATATTAAGAAAAAATGTTTATTTATACTTATCTAAAACATATTTATAAAATATATGTTATATTTACATCAGTATAAATATATTTATATATAAATATATATTATTTTATTATTTTTTTAAATATAAAATTTATCAGTAGTAAGAAAAAGTGCTGATAATTCCCCCCCTTTATCAGCACTACTAAAAGAAGTGCTGATAATGGGGGCCCCTTCAACAATACTAAAAAAACCCTGATAAAGGGGGTGCCTTTATTAGTGCAGAAAAAAGCGCTGATAAAGGGTCACATTTAACAAAACTTTTTTAAAGCTGTTAAAAGTTCCCTTTATCAACATTGATAAGGTAACCCCCTTTATTAGCACTTTTTTAGTGCTGTTAAAGGGTGGCGCTACAGAAACCATGTTTTGTGGTACTGATGTAACTCCCCAAGTTTTTACGAACCATTTTTTCTCCAAATGAAATTATTTTCATTGATGTCTTCCTATACAGTGAGTCAAACAGTCCCCTATAATGGAACCAACTGGATATATGTTACAGAAGAACATATAATTCTCATACATTACAATGAATAATTACTTGAAGTTTGTTACTCACAACACCATCTTGGAATACATTACAAAATACGCCAATGTTTCTATGAAAAATTATTTTATTATTATTATTATTTAATTGAGATAATTATAACATCGAAGTTTGAATTAGTAATAATAAGTGTAACAACCTATTTTCAAATTTTTTTTAAATTTTTTATATGAATAAAACATATTGATAAGGAAATATATAATTTTTGTTAATGACTTTATATTTTTAAAAATATCATTTTATCAAATCAATTATTTTTAATATCATTTTGTGAAAAATAATATAAATAATTTTAGACACATTTTGAAATTTAATTTTATAAAATAAAATTCATTTTTTATTATTTAATTTGGAAATTATATTTGGGATATTTTTTAGTATTTTTCTAAAAAACATCTTTTTTGGATGAATAGTAAAAAATACCAGATTTTAAATCAAACACTCCATGTAATGCCCCGACCCTAGAAGCCCATTGTTGGTGCATTATTACGTATCATTTGAATGTTCACAAAATATCATGTCTCAGAAGACAGATTAGTTTAGTATCCTTGGTAGTGCTAGATACATTCAATTGGTTTATATTACATCATGGAACAGAAAACTACAACAACATTATTTCCATAGACCACATTGATATCCCATAGACTGTCCCAGTAGGTCAGTCATAATACACTTCTTTGCATCCTGGGAAAAATAAAACATAGAAAGGGGTGAGCTCAGATGGTCAGTAAGGATAATAATAAAGTGAAAAATTTCATAGATAAGCATAAAAATTTATGGCAATGTATAATACTAAAAAAAATCCATTTAAACCTGAACTTCAGCATAATATAGCAAAGATAAAACCAAATAATTACATTTAATTATTCACATGGATATTCTACTAGTCGACTAATCACATGTAATATCAATAGCCACTTTTATAATGATGGAATGCATAATTCCAGACATCATAACCACATAGTCAAGGCCATGTGCCAAGACTACAAATATGATTTTGTCAAGGCCTTGTGCCAAGACACCAATTTGTCTCATTATACCTACTGATGCATCGATGAGCTATAGCAAGCTCCAACCGTCACTTACTTTGTTGAATGCATTCCTCATATGAAAAGGTTGAAACATAACATAGACATTAATGTTAAAACTAGCAAACGAAATGTAAATACTTTAATCATTAATCATGAATGGTATAAAAATAGCACATCCACAGTAAAACATACATCATTAAATAAAATTTGGAAGATTGTATTATAGTAGATTAACCTCAATCTATAATAAAAAATGATATTTATGTAGATGAAAATAATCATCAAAACTATTTGAGGGAAATATCGCCCTTTTTCTTGAAAAAATTTAAAATTCACACTATTTAACCAGAAGCCATTTAAAATTGATTTTTGAATCAAAGTTTCCTATACCACTTGGAAAAATTTAAAATTAATTTTAATTTTAAAACAGTAATGTCCATATAAATAAATCCTTAAAAACATTTTTAAACCATGGACATTAATGATAAAGATTTAAAATAATAAATCTTTAAAACATTTAAAATGATATTTTAGTTAGTGTTCATAACCAAATGAGAAACACTTGAATAAAAATCATTATGGTAATAAAAACATTATAATATCATGATAATAAATGGATTCATGATATACTATGTCAAAGTATAGTATATACACAAAAAAAGTGAGTTGGCGCATAGTAACAAATAAGACTCAATGGAATGTAAGTTGAGATGAAATCCCTTATAAAGACCGTATCCTTAGATTAAGGATAAATAAATGACATAATTATGTGTGAAAAATATAAATACACTAAATATGATTGGATATTTAGTGTAAATAAATAAGTGGACATTCACACATATTCTCGTAAAAACAACACCAATGAATTGGATGTTTAACTCAATGAATGGAGATTGAGTTAAAATTATTCTTATAAAGTTCATACTGATGACTTCACAATTTATAAATGGAGTTATTTTATGTATAAATAGTATATCCACCTAAAGGTGAGTGGAAATTACTTCATAAGTAAATAAATAGTGATGTCAGCCATAATCTTGGAGTAAAGTAATCGATGAAGTTTGCGTAAAACTGAATGAGTGGAAATTGAAAATTGAAATTTCCTTACAGATTTGGTAACATACGAAACATACATCCCATGAAATAAGGATCATCCAATGATGACTAAAATACCAATAAACTAAATTATATTACGAAACCATTAAATCATGGGCAGTATATACCCCACACAAAAGTTAATAGTGGAAAATATAGCATGAATCTCACAGGAATAAAAGTGTCATGAAAACCACTTAACTAGTAATTTTCCTTGGTCAAGGGTATGTTAATATCCTATATAATGGTGAAATAATTGTTATTAAATTATAAAATAACCAAATACATTAATATGATATCATATATGATATTCTAATATTGATATTTTAGTATTATCGTCGTTTCGGGTGTTAACTGATTCGTTCTCCTTTATATGATTGGATACGTAAGCCATGTTTGTTATGGATGGGATGTATATTATAAATATTCAGAATTATATTAAGTCTTTAAAAATTATTTTTAATCATTAAATGAAAATTATTCTTGAATGGATACGATGGGAAATTAATCTCATCACGTTCGGAGAGACGGTAATCTGTGCGTACGCACGAGCGACAATATCATTATTTTGATATTAAAATCATATGTAATTGGGTGGTATATTATATATATATAATCATTAACAATTTATATTTAGTATTTACACCAATTATACAATATTATTATATCCATCTAAATAATAATATATTGAATAACAACTACACCATGACGTGGAGATGGTAAGCCATACTTACACACGTATGGTTACATGACATTCAAAGGATGGATAGAATAACGAATATGGTTATACCATATTAATAATAAAATAAAAGTATTTTGAAGATACTGGAGTTATTATCTTAGAATAGAAACAACAATGAATGATGAATTGGAAGAAGAAAGTTACTTGAAAGAGGTGATTAAATATTTACCTATTTTTCAAGTTCTTCCTTTTGATTTGATCAAAAGGGATCCATAGGTTGGCTTTATGACCAATGTAAGACATCTATGATGAAGGGAGGATAGTTTTGAGGATATTTGTTTAGGGTTTGGACGAGCCTAATGGCTTTTATGGTGTTAATTAGAGATAAGGGTGAGTGACCTTTTATAAGAGGGGTGAGGGGTACCTTAGGAAAAGCTAGAAATATTATTTTATAATAAACACATTTTCGGTTTCTAATGGATCCAAAATGTATTATTTAAAGGATACGGTGGGGATGGGTCGAAAACCACTCGACCAATGGATTTTAGACAGGTTTGAGTCACTATATTAACTTTGTCTTTTATATTTAACTCTTAGTTAAATAGTTTTACATTTACCAAGTCTCTTTGTATTTTTATATTATATGGTTAATAAACTTACTATAAACATCCAAGAGAACCCAAAGTGGTTCATTAATAATACACCTATAATTATATAATTCTTTTGGCTATTAATTATATTTTCAGGAATAGAATATCAATTAATGATATAATAGTTTCTTTAAAACCTCTTTTATGTCAATTTTGACACTATTTGGTATTTTGTTTTTGAAAAACTCATAACATAATTATTAATTAGAAAATAATTCTTATAACCAACCATAACATGTCATATTAACATATAAAATTAGTTAAATTCATAAAAAGTCTCAAATTACATTTATTTGGATATTTATAATATCAATTATTTTAATATTTCATTATTTAGGTAATTAATGCATCATCATTATGCCGTAAATAAATTTAATTATTTAATGTCTAAAAATAATAAATAAAATACCATTATTTAAAAAATATTTTTAAATTTATATGGAATATTCATAGTCAAATTTATCTTATGTGTAACCCAATATTACAAATGGTTTAGTTATTAAACTTTGAATTTAACACTTTTAACTCTTCTTTGAATTAAATAATAATAAATGCCCTAATATAATCCAAGTGGACCCAAAGGATCATATTTTATTCCTAAGGTTATTTTATATCAAATTAACTTACCCAATATAATTAGGACATGTGTTAGGGTAATAATAATATCATTTTTACCGTTAATTACCCTATTTACTTTTAACCATGGTAAATAAAAGTAAAACATTACTATTCACCAACAATTATTTTCATCTTATCGAACCACATTTTATTTAGTGATATCAACCCCGTCTCATGGATTTTTGAAATTCAACTCACATAAGTCGTAAAATTATGTTTTATGTAAATTTGCTAATGCTCCTAGAGGGTGGGTACAAGACGGTAAAAAGTTCAATAAAATTTTATACATCTAATTTATTATAAAATGACTCCAATGAATTATATTGAAATTATATAGGTATTATATAACTATTTTGACTTAAAAAATAAATTTAATAAAAATAAATAATTATTTAAATCAAAATTCTGTTTTAAACTATAAAGTAGTTTTTTTCACTATTCATAAAAAATTGAATGTTTTTAGAAAAATACCAAAAATTCAGCCGAAGCTATATCTGATATTCCAAATTAAAAAATGATATCTATTTTTCCAAATTCAAAAAATTGAAGTTGTATTAATTAATTTAAAATTAATTCCCGTTTTGAAAACAAAGAGCGTGTTTTTAAGAAACAAAAACTATCAAAATATTAGCACGTTTTATGTATAATTTTAAAGTAAAATTAATTCCAATGACCGAAATCGGATTAAATGGTAAAAATATAATCTAAGTATACTTCCAAACCACTAAAATGTATAATTGAACACTATAAATTATTCTGATTAATATATTTTTTTCAATTTAAATTCAGTATTTTTCACTATTCACACAAATATGAAAGTGATTAGAAAAACACCAATAATTTATCAAAACTAAATTTTTATGTCTCGATTCTAAATAAAAAGATTATTTTTAAAACTGATGATATAAAAGTATCAAATATTGGATTTAAAAGGGTTCACCATTAAAATGTGGTAAAATAACATTTTTGAAAAATAATTCTTTTATTTGAAAAATTGAATTTGTTCTTATATTATGTAAAAAAACACATAATATGGATTCTAAAATTATATTGAGTATATAAAATTCAAAATTCATTTAATACTATTCATAACTGCTTTTTAACGGCTAGTTTGGTAAGTCCTGGTGTGATCAAACTCAGTGTTGTGTGTAGCATAAACTATTGAATTTAAGAAAATAACTTACTATGAAATATTGGGGTGTTACATTCTAACCCCTTTTTGGAAATTGCATCCTCGCAATTTTTAAAATTGGGTTTGGGAACTTTTTTAAAATCCCCACATCGAAAAAAGAGTAAATAAAATACCACATTAAAAGAAAGAAAAGGAAGTACAAAGGTCACCTGAAAAAATCCATACTAGGATTCCACGTAGAAAAACATGGATATGGATGATAAACTAAATGTCATGTTCTGATGGAGATGGATAAAAAACATTATTAGGTGAAAGTTAAAAACAAGAAAACCACAAACTTTCGATGAGATAAACGTTCATTAGTTTTCTAGTAGCAAAAGTAAATGGATAACATCTTTTTGTTTTAAGTTCCATTTCATTAATTTGAGGAATTTATTTATGAGATTGACTAAGAACATTATGAGATATACTTACTTTTTAAGTTTAGTTTCATCCTTTAATAAATTTCTACCACTAACTCATCCTTTTTTTGAAATGATTTTTATTCAAGTATTCAAGATGACTTGGTCACACTTGAAGCGCTAGAATCAACTTATAGAGAATAAAATAATCCAGAAAAGAAAAAACTATATATATTTACCTTGTATTTAGAGAATAACCAAAACCAAGATGGTTAGTACAAGATCAGATGATCCCCAAAAAGGATAATTCTTCTAGGGAAATAAATACTTCTCTTAATTTCTAAAATTAAACCAACAATACCCAATGTTCAATAAATAGCATTCAATAAAAATTTTTACTTGAAATCCCTCAATATATTCTAATCTAATATTGAAACCCAAATCATAGAAGAATTTGATTACGCAGTCTTCCAGGTTAAATTGTATTTTCAAATAACATCGACTATTCATAAAGTCACATACATAAAAGTAATTGACCTAATCACATATTTTCCATGATAGGTTAATAATTTCCATAAATAACCCAAATTACTATAAATCCACAATAAAAACATATATAAAAATCCACCATTACTCCTCAAATTAAATCCCATAGTATTCTATTTTCCTTAGGCATATAGTATTCCTAACAGAGTGAATGTCTTCCAAAATAACATTTTTCACTTAATCCCCAAATCATTTTCCTATACTAAGGATATCCATTTAATAAGAGATAAGATCTCAAATAAACTTATTATTGATCAATAATATCATTTAACTAAAATGAATTAGTCACACTAACCAGGGACTTCATGTAGTCCAGTGGTAGGTGATAAATCCCAATCACACTATGGTTGTGGGTTCGATTTCTGCAGATTTTTCCGATGTGATGGGTTGTTACACAGTCTGTGTGTTGTCCTTTTTCAAAAAAATATATTTTATATTGTTCCCAAAATGAGATAAATTCCTCAAAATGACTATTACATAATTTCACCACAAATGTTACCTCATACCTCGCATTTCCACCCAAAAATTTAATAAAATGTAATTGCCTCAAATTAACGGATCATATAAACCTAAATTTTTATTTATAATTATGTCGACAATAAAAAACACAATAATTCCTAAAATAGAATTTTCACATAATAAACTGTAGGGTTACACGTAAGAGAAAAGTCTTACAAAGTAATCCCATCAACAAAGAGAAATAATACTTTTAAGCACTTTTTTATTCATTTATTTTCACATAGGTTCATCATTGACCAAGGGTTTATCCTATATAATAGGGAATTCACTCGGGTAATGCCCAGGTCCCCTACATTTATGACAAATGACTATAAATGGATTCTTGGGATCAGTTTTATTTTCTTCCATAGTACTCTTCATTTTTCTTTGGCAATTCTTTACTTTATGTCCTTCTCTCCCACAAATAAAGCATTACTCTGTTTAATTAAGACACTTCCCTAGTTGTCCCCTTCCACATTTCAAGCATGATGGAAATTGAGATTTCTTTTCTCCGTGGTCTCCACTACTAGAGCTCTTATCACTCACCGCCTTTCTCTTCATTGTTGAGTCCGGGAGTTGGTTATTATATATGTTGTTGATCTTATTTTTGGAAAACTGATTTGGAATTAACATGATATCTTTTACAAATATCAATATTCTATTCGGTTGCTCATTTCCTCTTCTGTGCCCACCTTGTACATCATGTTCATTGTTACTATGACTTCCTTGGAATCCAGCCATAGAATGAAATAAGAAATCATATTGATAGTCATAAAATCATTTACAACATATCATAATAATTTTTTTTCAATCTAAAACACCTTAGTATTAACGATAGTTATTTATTCTCATCTTATACTAAAATCCTTCAAATCAGTTTGTAAAGAAAATGTGAATTATCTTAATCATATCCCCCAGGTGTGTCATAACAAAGAGTGCAGCAAGGCCCGTTGTCATGTACCAAGATACCCTAGGTCAAGCCCAAAACTCCTTGGCATAGTTTTCACTCCTAGGTACATCTGTGCCAGGGCCGCCTCTAACTGATCCTATCCAGAAAGGGATGTATTGTTTAGAAAACCCACATAATCTCTACAATACCAAAATTCTATGATGTTCTTCTATACTAATACTCAAATTCTATCTTAGGGTAATGTGCTCTAATCAGAGTCTATCTAAATCAATATTTCACATTTTGTACTAAATTTCCCCTGATAGAAACTGTAACACCCCGACCCTAGAATCCCAGAGTCGGTGCATTATTACATATCATTGGCATGATCACAAAAGATCATGTCTTCAAAGACCGATTTTCTTAGTAGCCTTGGATGTTTTAGATACATTCATAAGGATTACATTACATAATAAAATGAAAAAATAGAGCAACATTGTTTCCATAGACAACACTGATATCCCATAGACTGTCCCTACAGGTTCGTTATAATATAATACTTCGCATCCAGTGAAAAATAACACATTAAAATGGGTGATATCATATGCTCAGTAAGGATAATAATAAATAGGAAACATTCATTAATAAACACAAACATTTAAGGAAATTTATAATACTAAAACAAAATCCATTTAAACTTGAACTTGTGCATATTATGGAAAAGATAAAATCAAATAATTCCATTTACATATTAACATGGATATTCATCTAGTCGAATAATCACTTTAAATAACAATATCTACCTTCATAATGATGGAATACATAATAATAGATTTCATAACCACATAGTGAATGCCTTATGCCAAGACTAAAAATAATATTCTGTTAAGGCCTTGTGCCAAGACACTAGTTTGTCTCACGATACCTACTGATGCATCAAGGAGCTATAGAGGGCTCCACCTGTCACTTACTAAGTCTAATTCATTCCTCATATGAAAAGGTTGAAACATAAGAGACACATTCATATTAAAAATAGCATACGAAATGTCAATACTTTAACCATAAACCATGAACTGTATAAAAATATCACATCCACAGTCAAACATAACTCATTAAATACAATATAAAAGATTTTATTATAATAGATTAACCTCAATCGATAATAATGAAGCATATTTACATAGATGAATATAATCATCAAAACTATTTGAGAGAAATATCCACATTTTTCTTGAAAACATTTAAAAGTCACACTATTTATCAAGAAAAAATTTAGAAAATATTTTTGAATCAAAGTGTCCCATTTTATGTTGAAACATTTAAAAGTAATTTTAATTTAAAAACATTAATTTCCATATAAATAAATCCTTAAAAACATTTATAAACCATTGACATTAATGAGAAATATTTAAAAGAAGAAATCTTTAAAACATTTAAAATGATATTTTAGTTAGAGATCATAAAAAATGAGAGACACTTGAATATAAATAATTTAGGTAATAAAATAATTATAATATCATTAGAATAAAGGTATTCATTATATACTATGTCAAATTACAGTATATACACAAAAAAAGTGAGTTGGCGCATAACAACAAAGAAGACTCAATGGAATGTATGTTGAGATGAAATCCCTTATAAAGACTGTATCTATAGGTTAAGGATAAATAAATGAAATAATTATTTGTGAAAAATATAAATACACTAAATATTATTGTATATTTAGTGTAAATAAATCAGTGGACATTCACAAATAATCTTGTTAAAACAACACCAATGAATTGGATGTTTAACTCAATGAATGGAGATTTAGTTACAATTATTCTTATCAAGTTCATACCGATGACTTGAGAATTTATCAATGGAGTGATTATGTGTATCAATAGTATATACACACAATGGGTAGTGGAAATTACTATATAAGTAAATAAATAGTGATTTCACACATAATCTTAGTGTAATGTAATCAATGAAGTTTGCGTAAAACCGAATGAGTGGAAATTGAAATTTGAAATTCTCTTACGGATTTGGTAAAATACAAAACATACACCCCATGAAAGAAGGATCATACAATGATGATGTAAATACCCATAAATTAATGTATATTATGCAAACCATACAATCATGGGTAGTATATATAACACACAAAACGTAATAGTGGGAAATATAACATGAATCTCACCGAAATAAAAGTGAGATGAAAAACCCTTACCTTGCACTTTTCCTTGGTTGAGGGTAAGTTAATATTTTTTATAACGGTGAAATAATTTTTATTAAATTATAAAATAACCATATACATTAATATGATATCATATATGATCTTCTAATATTGATATTTTAGTATTATCGTCGTTTCAGGTGTTAACAGATTCGTTATCCTTTATATGCTTGGTTAAGTAATCCATGTTTGTTATGGATGGGATTTATCTTATTAATATTAATAATTATATTATGTATTAAAACATTTTTTAATCATAAAATGAAAATTATTCTTGAATGGATACCATGAGGAATGAATCTCACCACATTCGTGGAGATGGTAATATTTGCGTATGCACGAGCGAAAATATCATTGTTTTGATATTAAAATCATATATAATTGGATATTATATTATATATAAAGAATCATTATAATGTTATATTTATTATTTACACCAATTATACATCATTATTATACCCATCCAAATAATTATGTACTGAATAACAACTACACCACAACGTGGAGACCGTAAGTTGTACGTACACACGCATGATGAAATTTCATTCAAAGGATGGAAGAAATAATGAATATGGCTGTAACATATTTATAATAACATCAAATTATATTTAAGATTCTATAGTTATTATTTTATAGTGGAAACAACAAATAAAGAGGAAGTGGAAGAATAAAGGAACTTGAAAGAGGTGATGAAATATTTACCTATTCTTCAGGTTATTCCTTTTGATTTGATCAAAATGGCTCCCTAGATTGGATTTAAGTATAAATTATGGCCTCTAGGAAGAAGGTAATAGAGTTGGGAGGATATTTGGGAAGGTTTTGGCCGATCCTAATGGCTTTGAAGATGTTAATTAGAGATAAGGTGGAGTGCCCTTTTATAAGATAGGTGGGGGTACCTTAGGAAAAGCTTGAAATATTAATTTATAATAAAATCATTTTTTATTTCCAATGGCTCCAAAATGAATTATTTAAAGGATAAGGTGTGTATAGGTCGAAAACCCCTCATAAAATAGGTCTTATATAGGTTTGAGTCCCTATATTAAATTTATCTTTTAGATGTAACTCTTAGTTAAATAGTTTGACATTTATCATGTGTCTTTGTATTTTTGTATTTTATGATTAATAAACATACTATAAACTTTCAAGAGAACCCCAAGTGGTTAATTAATGATACAAATATCATTATATAAGTATTTTAGATGAAACTTAGATTTTGTAAGAATATAATATCAATTAATAATATAATATTGGTTTTAAAAACTCTTTTATGACAATTTTGAAACTATTTGGTATTTTGTTTTTTCAAAATTCATAATAGAATTATTACCTCGAAAAAATTCATCTAACCAGAACTAATATGTCATATTAACCTATAAAATTTGTGTAATTAATAAAAAGTCTCAAATTACAATGATTTGGATATTTATAATATCTATTATTTTAATATTTCATTAATTAGGTAATTAATGCATCGTCATTATGTCATAGATAAATTTTCTTATTTAATGTCTAGAAATTATAAATAAAATACGATGATGTAGGAAATATTTTTATCTTTCTAATTAATTTTTATAGACTAATTTATCTTTTGTGTAACCATATATTAAAAATGGTTTAGTTATTAAACATTGAATTTAGCACTTTTTACACTTCTTTGAATTAAATAATAATAAATGTCCTAATATAATCGATGTGGAGCTAAAAGATCATATTTTATTCCTAAGGTTGATTTTGGTCGAATTAAAATTATCTAATATAATTAGGACATGTGTTATGGTAATAATAATATCATTTTTACCCTTAATTACCCTATTTACTTTTAACCGTTGTAAATAAAAGTAAAAAGATATTGTTCACCAAAAATTATTTTCAACTTATTGAACCACATTTTATTTAATGATATCAATCATTTATTTCTTTTTTTTGAAATTTAAAACACAAAAGGTGTAAAATTATGTTTTATGTAAATTTGCAAATGCTCCGAGGAGGTGGGTCAAATACGGTAAAAAAATCAATAAAATTTTATACATATAATTTTATTATAAAATGACTCCAATGAATTATATTGAACATATATAGGTATTATATATCTAATTTTACTTAAAATAAAATTAAATAAAATAAATAAATACTTAATTAAAAAGTTGGTTTTTAACAATAATAGAGTGTTTTTTCAATATTCATCAAAAATTGAAAGTTTTCAGAAAAATACCAAATATTCAGCCAAAGATATAATTGATATTCAGAATTTAAAAATAATTTCTATTTTTCCAAATTCAAAACATAGAATTTGTATTTATTAATTTAAAATTAATTTCCACTGTCAAAACAACTAGCGTGTTTTTAAGAAACAATAACTATCAAAAGATTGACAATTTTTTATGTATAATTTAAAAGTGAAATTAATTCTAATGACCAACATTGGATTAATTGGTAAAAATGAAATCTAAATATACTTTCAAACCATTCAAATTTTTAATGGAACACTAAAAAATATTCTGATTAAAAATGTTTTTTTCAATTTAAATTTTGTATTTTTCACTATTCAACCGAATATGAAAGTTATCAGAAAAACATCACAAACTTATCAAAATAGGAATTTTTATGTCCTGATTCTAAATAAAAAGTTTATTTTTTCAAATTTAATAAATAAAAGTGTCAAATATTTGATTTAAAAGGGTTCACCATTAAAATGTGGTAAAATTGAATTTTTGAAAAATACTTCTTTTATCTTAAAATATTAATTTGTTCTTATTTTATGTAAAAAAACTTAATATGGATTCCAAACTTATTTAGAGTATATAAAATTCAAAATTCAGTTAATACTATTCATAACTTCTTTTGAACGGCTAGTTTGGTAAGTCGTGGTGCGCTCAAACTCGGTGTTGCGTGTAGCGAAAACTATTGAATTATAGAAAATAACTTACAATGAAATATTGGGGTGTTACATTCCTATTAATATAATATATTTATATGGTCAAATTTTATTTTAATTTTTTTAAAAGTATAATTTGATAATATATTGAACATTTAATCAAATTTAGTTTAATTTTAATCAATATTATTTAGATATTAGGAATAAAAAACATTGAAAACATTTGGATGTTTTTACTTTAAAAACCCACAGTGTCGTCACATCAGCGAGATTATTTTTTAAAAATTAATTTCTTCCACTTATGTGATTAGAATTTGGAAAAATGGATTCCATATTTTTAATTAGTATAATTTATAATCTATAATAATTTCAACTTATTTTTCTACCCAAAAGACTAATGCAAGTTATTAAAATTAATTACAATGATTAAGATAAAATTTAGCTTAATCAAGGACTAAACCGTAACCCTAAGGATGATAACAGCCTATAAACTTGTCCAAAAACCTTTATATGTTGTTAATTTTCCATTATAATTCCATTATTGAGTTTTTTGGTTTGGTATGAATTTTTTCGATAAAAAACATGGGAACCTCTAACTAGTTTTCAAAAAATACCATGTGACCCCTTTTCCTTTTATATAAAAGGCCACCACCTCTCCATATTCTTAAAAGATATAAATAAACTTATTTTTAAAAATTATATTACAAATACACTTCAAAAAATCCCTCACTTCCTCCTTGAAGCCTTCCTTTGTGAAGAATGAAATCTATGGAATCCTTTTGGCACAAACCAAAAGAAGTAACCCGATTAAGAAGCACCATGTTCTCTCATGCTCCTTTATTTTATTTTATTTATCCACCCACTACACTATATTTATTACATTATTGTATAAAAACAAAATTATTCTCAATAAAATATGATATTTTTTATTCTAATGGTTCGACCTACACTTACACACACATTCATCTATTGGTTAACAAACATACTATTCACGTATACAACGAACTATTTCCTCACTAAAAGATGATCGATCATTTTTACATTACTACCTCTAATGGAAGAAATTATGATGGAAATAATGTATTCATATTTTTTATAATATTTTTATAATTTATTTACACTTCTATATTTATTTTTTAAAAATATCTTTGTACATTAATTTTTTAGTTAATACGATAATTTTGTATAAGGATGTGTGGACTACCGCCCCTTAAAAATGTGATTCATTAATACACTAAATAAAATGTTTTAAATATATGATTATTTAATATATGTTATATATACTATATAATAAATCTATTTTAATAATGACACATTTATATATATATATATTCCTTTCACATTATTTCTTCAAACGTGACAATTAAACAGTAATAGTATTCACGCGTACGTATAACCTACCATCCTAATGAATGGTTTATATAATTTAATATATCTATATTATATATATATATAATAAAATTATAATTAATATTCCAGATATTAAAATCATTTTTTAAATCATACAAGTCATGATTAAAGTTTAGGGATCAATGACATAATAAATTAAGACACATGCGAAGGACAAAGTGAATATTACCCGAAGTGAAACCTTAAGGTATGATTGTTAGAAATAATGTAATATAGGGTCATAATAAAACAACATATGGTATTATATATAATAATTTTGTCATATATAATATATTAAATAAACATAGACTTATTATATTGTAATATTGTAAGAGTATGATGAGAGTCAAGACATAATGTAAGGGGATTTCATCTAAATATTTATTTCTATGAGATACATACTGTAATCATCAATTAATTATTTTTCGTGGTGTATTTACTGAAAATGAATGTATTCTATTTATATTATTATTATATTTATGGTTAATATCATATACATTTTATGATGTTAATTTCATAGGGTTTATGTTTCAAATGTTTCCAAATTAGTAATATAGTTCTGTCTCAATTCGCCTTCTTTGAGACTCATATTTTGTTATGCACAAAAATTATTTTTTGAGGTGTATATAATTCCATTTTACATGTTATATAATGAATATCCATAATTTCATTTTATTTTAAGCTATATATATTTTACTTTTTTTACATGGAGAGTATGCTCCCAAGTTACTAAGTAATAATAGTTTGTTAAAACAATCTCATCACATTTCTAGATTATTTAATATTATTATCAAATTATTGAAATATAATGAATCATCTCCTAAGAACGCCCATAAATTTTATTATCCTCTATTTATTCAAGATATACTCATGTATTAGTACCAATTTCCACTCTTTGATACCTAAGATAATGTTTTTAAGTAAAATAAGACTGTCTCACTCTTTGGCATGAAATTTATTGTATATAAAAAACATGTTTGAAAAAATGTTATCAAAATATATTTGAATCCAATTTATAAGGAAAAAGGATTTTAAAATTGCTTTATGGTTTCAAATGATTTATTTGTATTATTTAAAATCTATTTTGATAGAAGAAGTTTTTTAAAAGGTTTTTTGTTTTAAATATATTTCCTCAATGGAAAATGGATATTTTCTGGAAGAAATGTGTTTAAAAGATATTTCATAATTATTTATCATAAATGATTACATATATTGGTGTTACTCATGCATTTTTGGGGAATTTATTCAATGATTCCATTCATATTATTTATCTAAATGGATTATCCTTTGAAGGAATGATGTCAGTGAAACTGATTTCTCTTTCATATGTTATATTCTTCTGAAACCCACTTCTTTTAAAGGGTTATCATTATGATTAAATGATTATGAAACTATTATTTTTTCCTTTGGTTGTGATATGATTACATATTTATAATTCCAATTTCAATTCATGGGTTATGTTATTATTATTTTTGATCTTGTGGAACATGTATGTATGATTTAACTATGAGATGGGTGGGACCTATAAGTCCCAATAATGCACTGGGTAATGATTTATATCTCATGAGATAGACTAAGATGGTCTTGGGAGTGAACCATGACTTCTAATATGTTCATGAGAGTGAATCATGACTACTAATATGGTATAAAGTGTGAAATCATGCTACTAAGATGTCGATGGGAGTGAACCATGACTACAAAGATATTATGGGAAGTGAAACCATACTATTATGATGGTCTTGGAAGCGATGCATTGGCTACTATGGAAATCATATTATATTCATATGTGTTTTCCACAATTTTATGTTTTATTCCTATGTTATGATATTATGGATTAGGTTCATTACTTCCTTATGATTCATTTCTTTTGAACTGCCAATCTCTCTTTCATGTTTCATGTATATAATCATTGATATATAGGATATGATATTATATTTTCATGATCATGTACTCATACCCTCATTCCCATCTCTATGCTTACATATCTTCGTTGTTTACCCTTTATGAGAATCTAATATCACCCTTTTTATGTTTCATTACCCAGTTTATGAAGAATTGTATTCTGTTTGTTGGGTATAAGAAGGGTGTTAGTCGAGAATAACATGGTGAAAGATAGTGTAGCTTAGTAATGTATCATTTTTTATGTTTTCGTGTTTCCCAAGGTACTATAATGGAATGATATTTGGGATCCTGTTTGTATAATATGTTCTAATACTTAATCAGGGTAATCTGGTACACGATAATGGATCATGCTATATACATAGTTTGGAACTTCTAGAAGATATTCTTTATAAATTCACTAATTTTTCATTAACAATCATAATGGATTTAAATAGAGTTTTTATCAATAACCTAGTATGAACATGATGTGTCATTTATTAAGGAATGTGTCGTAATTTAGACATCTTATATGTGAATTTTCATGAGTATGTGGTTCCTCAATATGATAAATATTTATTACACAATGTTTTTGTGTTTAGTCAATAGATGGAACTAGAAAGAACCATATTAGTGGTGATTGAGATGGACAATACAACTATTGTCTTCATTATCAACTGATTTCTATGGGAGATGTACTGAAAATCCTCATTGTTATCCTCACCCATATTTCTCAAGCTATGAATCATGGTGTACTTCCAAATGATAAAATGAGGGAACAACATTTTGTTCAGTCTTTCATGAAGAAACATCCACCTTCTTTTACTGGGTCCTCTGATCCACTTTTTTCTGAATAATGGATCGGTAATACTGAAATGATATTCTCCGTTATTTTCTGTTTAGAGCATGATAAATTCATTCAGGTTATTTATTGGTTTCATGATGAACCAAATCAGTAGTGGACACTAATCAAGAATATGATGCATCATGATGAGATTGAATCCATGGAATTAGACGAACTCAAGTAAATATTTTCGTACAAGTACTTTCTTCATATTATTCATACCAAGATAAAGAAAGAGTTCCTCAAATTCAATCAAATGGATGATGATTTTTTTGGAACCTATGAGGAAACATTCAGATGACTTGTAATGTATTCTTTAGGAATTATCATATAACATTAATTCAATGTTTTTAGGTTATTCAATGGATTAATTCCAATTATAAATGGTTCATTATCCATAAGAGACATTAGTAGCTTTGAAGAGATTGTGTGTTTTACAATAAAGTATGAAATGGAGGTTGGAGTCATGAATCAATCACAAGGTTTTGACAAAAAAAGAATATAGAGTGTAAAAAATAGTATAACAACCATGAAGAGAAGAAGATTATATTTTATTTATTATCAAATCATGGGAAAAACCATTGAGGAAACTTTATTAAGGGTTCTACTAAATTTTGAAGTGTTGAATTGAAGCCAATCATGAATTTTATTGCTAAAGTGATGGGAAGAACATCGAAAAAATTGAGAATAAAGAAAAAGTGACATATAATAATCCTCCCATGATTTAATACGATAAGTGTATGGGTAAAAATACATTATTCTAAAAAATACCCAATCCCAAGGCCTCATGATGACGAATGATGTCAATAACCTCTTGTGCTACGGGACTTGGGTAAATCTCATGAAATTTCTATTTCTGAAGAGGGGTGCAAGAATGATGTGATAGAAGCTACCCTTACCATCCACTCTAGAACCACTGATGTCATATTTGATTATAGATATACCCACTCATTCAGATATAAAGAATTTTTAAGTGTGTTAAAATTCCACCAAAACAATTATATGTGGAATTAATAGTGAAAACCCTTACTCACATGATCATTTCATCTCAAGTCTATGATTCCTATTTGGTTGATTTTTGTGGGAATGTTATTCCTCCAAATCTTGTCATTTTTACTTTGGATGAATTTGTTGTAATTTTAGGAATGGATTGTCTTTCTCTGAATAAATTCCACATCAATTTTCAGGGAATGGATATTACATCTAATATTTCATACAATCCTATGATCATACAACAATGTGATGATAAGCATGAAATATTTGTGGAGATTACATTAAGTGTATGGGTATTAATTCCCTATTTAAAAGTGTCATCTATATCAAATGGTTGGGGAGAAAATTGACATTGATGATATGCTTATTGTTTGAGATTTTTTGGTTGTATTTACAAAAGTGTTTACTATCCTTCCACCAAAACCTGATGTTTAATAATTAATAGAACTCATATTTGGTTCCAAACTAATTTTTAGGACTCCTTATAGAATTAACATAGTTGAGTTTCTAGAAATAAAGAAAAAACTCTAATAAAACTGTGATAAGGTATTCATTCAACTAGTTGTGTCACATCGTGGTGAACCTTTTCTTTTTGTTGAAAATAAAGATGGATCAATGCGACGTTGCACTGATTATGAAGAGTTCAACTAGACCACAATAAAGAAAAAGTATCATCTTCCCCATATTGATGTCTAGTTTGATCAACTGTGTGGAGTTGAATACTTTTCAAAAAATTTCATTTGTTCTGGATATCCTCAATTGAGGGCCAAGAAGGAGGATATTCCAAAGATGACATTCCATACATGATTTTGATACAATTAATATATAATGATGCTGTTTGGTCTCACTAATTACACTACTATCTTCATTGAATTAATGAATAATACCTTTAGATATTATCTCAATCTATTTTTGGTTGTATTTATAGTTGACATTCTTATCTATTCAAATGGAAAGTAATAGAATGAACATCACATGAGAATTGTACTAAATAATGTAAGGATGGGGAAGCAATATCCAATATTAAAAAACTGTGATTTTTTTTTTCAAAAAATGTTATCATTTATGGGTCACATAATCTCAAAAGATGTCATAGGTGTTGATCCATCAAAGATGAAGGCTATTGAATGTTTTCCTAGACCAACCATGGTAACTATGATCTGTAGCTTTCTTGGTTTAGGTGGATATTATTACTGATTTGTGGAAAATTTATCACGACATTATAATCCTTTAATGAAGATAACATATAAGGGTGTCAGGTTTATATGGATATCTGAATGTGTGGAAATTTTCAAGGCACTGAAGAGAAGGTTAGTTAGTGGAAATGTGCTTCCATTACATTGTAGTAGAGAAGGGATTGTAATATATAAAGAC
The DNA here is from genome assembly GCA_963277665.1 of Viscum album. Lineage (NCBI taxonomy): Eukaryota > Viridiplantae > Streptophyta > Magnoliopsida > Santalales > Viscaceae > Viscum > Viscum album. Next base: position 656,647,717 of record OY728123.1, read on the forward strand.
ACAACCAAGAAAGGATTGGAATATGTTATTATGCAGAATAAAATGGTCATCATACTATCAAAATAGGTATATCATTCACTTGGTATTTAACAGTGCTTACTAATAATGCAGTTAAAGAATCCCTTTTTCAATGCTAAAAAAGAGTTGTTATGGGGGGTCTATATAGTTCTTTTTTAGCACTGATTAAGGGGGGTGTTTAACTGTGATAAAAAAGAGTTGTTAAAGGGGAACCTTTATCAGCCCATTTCTACTAGCACCGATAAATTTATAAATAAAAAATAACATTTCATTAAAAACAAATAACTTAACATATAAATATACTTATACTAATATAAATAAAATATATACTTTTTAAAATATTTTTTAGATAAGGAAAATAATAATTTACACTTAATATAAAAAATGCATTGAAAATTGCTTATAAGATAATTAAAAAATATATATTTAATTAAAAATTTTCTAATTATTACTGAGAAATTGTAATTTATTATCAATATAATGAGAAAAAAAATCAAAAAATCAATCAATGATCTAAATTTAGTTAAAAAAACATAACTCAAACTTAAATTGACCATAAAAACTTATCAGGGTGTCTGTTTGGGCTCTACAACATGTCAAATCAAAGCATGCGACATGATCTCTATTATTTAGGTATGGGACTAGCTTCTCGATCATTATTCACACTTTTGACCAAAAAGTCCCAGATGGCCTCCGAAACAATGTTTTTTCACCAACACCAATTTTTAAAATTTAAATGATAAAAACATCCAATCTAAGAGTCTGTTGAGCCTATACCACATATCATATCAAATCTTATTTCATGATATTTGATTTGATAGGTTTTGATGTGAAAAAGGTGTCTTGGATCATATTTTATTGTCATTTTAATATTTTTAGTGTTTTTAGAGTTTCTTAATGTTTTGGGGTTTATTATTCTTTTATTTATTTAGTATTTATTTTTATTAATTTTTTTTCATTATTTATTAATTATTTATTAAATACTTATTATTTAATTAATTATTCATTTAGTTATATATATATATATATTTATTATATATTATATATTTATTTATTTTAATATTTAATATTTATTTATCATTTATTTATTTTATTAAATATTCTTATATTATATTGTAGTATATGTAAATGAATATAATATATAGTATATATATAAATATATGTATATATATATCACCCACACACACACACATATATTGTATAACTAGATTTAAATTTAATTATATAATTATATATAAATATATATGTGGAAATATATATAAAAATAAACAAATATAACATTAAATTGACATCAAAACATAATAGTGTTGTTGTAAAGGCATTGCATCTTCGAAGGAGCGGTGCATGGTTCGAATCTAGGTGGGAACACATGAGGCTAGAAATTCGTAAGACACTAGTAAATGGGGATGGGGTGAAATGTGATGATAAAGGGGTGGTGGGGCGCTATTAAAGGGGTCGTGGAATTCCTAATAAAGGGGTCAAATGCTGAATAATATATAAATTTATTTACTCCCTCAAACAATGCATCTTTTATCGGCACTAAAAAAGATCTGTTAGAGGCCTCCATCAATATCTCTAAAAAAGAATTGTTAAAGTGGCCTTCTAAAAGTTCTTTTTTAGGGCTTATAAAAGTATAGATATTATAACCATGCCCAATTTAACAGTGCTTTTTAGAAATGTTAAATGGCTATTATAACGCTCTTAGATGCCTTTTTTGTAGTATTTTTATCTCTTATTCCTGACAATAGTTGAAGATTCATGATATAAATTACCCAACTCATTATTTAGAGTTATTAGTGGTAAATTTTGTATTAAATATCTAGAGTAATTATCTTTATAAATAAAGATATGATATCTATATACCAATCATATGAGTCTAAAATATATATTCACACATAAGGATTGGAACATGCACAAGAGAGGATGATTAGAGTTGATAATGGATTATGACTAATCAATACATTACCACCCTGAAAAAGTAAACAAAGAAGAAGATGCCTTGAGTCGAAATTATCACGATAGTTTTACCATGAAGAGGATCCAAAAAGTTAAATTTTTTTTATTTGAATAGGATAAATCTAGAAATCCAGAAAGAAGGGAAAAAACTTTTCTTTCTCAAAGGATTGTTAAAACCTCTATCTATGTGGAGATTATGGTGGCACAAAAGGATGATATTGAGCTGCAAAAGAATGTTATAAATGTTTCTGAGTTTAACCCAGACCAGGATGGATGAATAAGGTTCCGAAACCATATATGTGTTTATTCCATACTAGATTTTGAGGAAGGAGTTGTTATAGGAAGCACATAGTTCTTCATTATTTATTCATCCTAGAAGTCTGAAGATGTTTAGGGATTTGAAATAATACTGTTGGTGGGATTGAATGAAGAGGGATATCAGTTAGTTTACAACTCGATTCTTGGTATTCTAGTAAGTTAAGGTTGAAAGAAAAAATTCAAAGGTTATGTTGTATCCATTACCCATACCAGAATGGAAATGGGAAAACCACCCTATGGATTTTCTCGCTGGGATACCCAAAAAATATAAATGGTTTACCTCTCATTGGGTGGTAGTATATTTGTTTACTATTTCATCACACTTCATCTCTATTAGAGGAGACTTATCTCTTGACCAACGTTCCATGATATACATTAATGAAGTCGTAAAGCTACTTGAAGTACCACATTCCATTATATTTGATCAGGATCCTAGGTTTTCTTCAATGTTCAGGAGAAGTATTCTGTACGAAATTGATACAGAATTTAGTTTCAACACTACTTATCATCCACAATTGGTTAGTAAATCTAAAATAACACTTCAAAAACTAGATGATATATTTTGATCATGTTCATTATATTTAAATGGTGGTTTATATCAACACCTTCCTCCAAATGAGTTTTCATAAAAATATATCTTTCACTAAATCATTATATAAAACATTATGAATCCATATATGGGAATAAATCATTAGCTCAAATGTCCTGGGATGAGGTTAGATAAATAAATCTTTTATGATCTTAGATTTCTAAGGAAACGGTCGATAATTTTATAACCATTCAACAACATATCAGGGAAGCACAATGTTGGAAGAAATGTTATGCTAATAAATAACATATAGGTCTATAATTTGAAGTTGGTGAAAATGTGTTTATATTCATCTCAACCTGGAATAAAGTCATGAGATTTCAGAATAAAGGGTATCTAGGTCCTAGGTATTTCTGTCCCTTTGAAATTGATGGATGTATCAGTACAGTAGAATATAAATTCCTCCAAATCTCTCTCAAGTCCAAGATTTGTTCCACGTATCTATCCTAAGGATGAAAATACCTAAAACATCTAACGTAATAAAATAAAAGGTCTTATCTCTATAGTAGTATTTTTTATTAGAAGAACAACTAGTTGAAATTCTAGATCATGCAGAGAAAGTTCCATGAAATAAGACCACTCACCTGTTCAATGTTTTCTAGAGAAATCACATGTTAGAGGAAGATTCATGGGAACATTAGGACATGATGAAGTATAATTATCCTCATATTTTCTCCCAAATGATTAATTTTAAATGATAAATTAATTTAATAAGGGGTAGAATATAACACTCCATGTTTTTATGGATCATTTTTTCGCTTCGAATTAATTAATTTTCATTGATGTCCTGTAATACACTAAGTCAAACATTCCTTTCATAACAAATTAAATAAACATAAGTTAAATGAAACATTGACATGGAATACATTACATTAAGTATCGACTTGTACTATGTTATACACAACACAGACTTAACATATGTTACACACAAAACTGATGTTTCTACAAAACATCATTTTATTCTTAAAATTATTTAAACGAGATAATTATAAATTATCCATTAAACATTGTAATTTTAATAGAAATGAATAATTTTAAAATATTTTTTTATAATTTTTTATATAAATAAAACATATTGACAATGAAATCTATAACTTCTGGTAATGTCATTGTATGTTTAAAAATACAATTTTCTCAAATGAACTACTTTTAAATCCTTCTGTAAAAAATAATAAAATTATTTTTGACACATATAGAAATTTAAATTGATAAATTAATTTTTTTTTTTAATTTATAATTTTTAAATTAACATAGGGTGATATTTTTGGATTTTTCTAGGAAACTTCATTTTTGGATGAACAGTGCAAAATACCAGATTTTAATTAAAACCCATCTTTTCATCTAATTTATTTATAAGGTTAAATTATATTTTGAAATATTTTCAATTTTTAATTAGAACATATTTCAATTATTTAATCCAATTTATTTCATTTTAATCAATTTTCCTTTGAAATTGGCAATAAAAAAATTTAGCAAACTTTTGGACATTTTTAGGTTAAAAACCCGCAGTGTCGTCCCATCTGGGGTATTATTTTTTAAAAATTAATTTCCTATAATTATATGATTATAATTTGGAAAAATGGATTCCATATTTGGAATAATCATAATTTATAATGTCTAATACGGTCAACATAATGTTTGACCAAAAATATCAGTGAAAGCTATTAAAATTATTTACATTGATTATGGTTAAATTAATCTTAAAGAGAGACTAAACCCAAACCATAAGGCCCAGAACGACCTAAAATATTGTCCAAAACCTAATTTATGGTCATTAATATGATATAATGTTTCAATTATTGAGTTTGGTTGGTGTTTTCATGACTTTTGTTAGGTAAAAACGTGGGTACAACTAACTTGTTTTAAAAAATACCACATGAGTGCATTTCATTCCCAACAAAAGGAAACCACCTCTACCTCTTATTCACACCTCCAAAAACACTTATTTGAGGCCAATATCTACCTAATACAAAAAAATACATCCATCCATTCCTCCTTTAATCCTCTCTTTGGGTAGAATGAAATCCAAGTAATACTTTTGACATAAACCAAAAGGAGATACCAAATTAAGAGGCAATTCATGCCTCAGGATTCTTTATTTTATTTTATTTCCCCATCCAAAAATCTATTTATTCCATTATGGTATAAAAACCCCAATATAATCAATATAATTTTATTTTTTTATAATATGTGTTCAACCTACACTTACAAACACATCCATCTAATGGGCAATGAACATACTATTTACGTGTATGAAAAACATCCACCCCACAAAACGATGATTGTTAATTTTTACATTATTGCCTCTCATGGTTGAAATTATGATGGGGGATCATTTTAATTATGTTATAAGTCATATTTATTGTGCCTTTTAAGATTATTTATTTCATATAAAACATATATCTTCATACTTTTTATTCTATGTTAATAAGATAATTTTGTTTGATGAAGTGTGTACTACCGCTCCGTCGAAGCGATGCGATTCATTCATATTCTAAATGGAATGTATTAAGTAAGTGATTAGAGAATACATATTAAATATATGATATAAGAAATATAATTTAATAATTATATATATATATAAATAAATATACATATATGTGTGTTTTAATTTATTTCTCTCAATAGAACAATTATTTGGAAATAATGTTCATGTGTACGTAAAACCAACCGTCTCCATGAATGGTGTATTCTATTTAAAACTTATATATTAAATTGATTATTATATTAAACATATAATTAATAAACATTATATTTATGTCATGGTGTAAATTTTGGAAATATGTATATAAGTATAAGGACCAAAGGTTTGAAAAATTATGATATATTCGAAGAGGAAATAAAATATTATAGGAAGTGAAACCTTAATATAATATTGTTAACAAGAAATTCATATAAGGTCATAATAAAACATAATATGGTATTAGATATAATAATATTTTCCTATAAAATATTCATAAAAAAGTTACATTTATTATAAAAAAATAATGTACGAGTACAAATAGAGTCACGACACAAGGTAATAGGATTTCATCTTTCTTTTTATTTCCCCAAGATATATGAGTTATAAATCACGCTATTATTTTTTGTGGTATATTTATTCCTATGAACTTATTCTATGTATAACATTAATAAATGAACGGTTATTCACATACCCATTTTATGATATTTCTTTTATGGGGTTTATGTTTCAAAAGATGCCTAATAAGTAAAATTATAATTAGCCTTATTTAAGACTCATGTTTTATTATGCACCCAAATTAGTTTTTGAGATGAATTATTTCCATTTTTGATGTTAAATAATTTAAATAATTATTTTCTTGAAATTTTAAGCATCATTTAATTTATTTTTCTTACATGGATATCAGGATCCCATGTAAACAAGTTATTAGAGTTTATTCAAACAATCTCATCACTTATACAGATTGTTTGTGAATAAGCTAAAACTAGTGAAATATCCTGATTTATATCCCAATAACATACATGAATTTTCTTATCCTCTATTTACTCAATATTTTCTCTTTTATTAGTACAATTTTCGCACTTTTTGTACTTAAGATAATGTTTTTATATAAAAATGGGTCTTCCCTCTCTTCGGTCCGATATCTATTGTATAGAAAAAAATGTTTTTAAAAATGTTTTAAAAAGATATTTGAAGCCCATTTTTAAGGGAAAGGGATTTTAAATTTTTTTATGAATATAATAATTTTTTATAAGTTTTCAATTCTATGTTTAAAGATCATGGTTTTAAAAAGGTTTTTTAAATCAATTTTTTAATAAAGAGATCAAATTTTCCTCATGAAATAATTTTAAGAGAACATTCAAAATTATTTCTTATATAAGATAACAACTTCTAGTGTTACTCATGACTTTCATGGGAATTTATGAAATGTTTCTATTCATATGCATTCTTAGAATGTATTATCTTTTTATGGTATGATGTTTATGAAATCCATTTATCTTTCACTAGTTATATTATCTTAAATAATGCTAATTTTTAAGGGTTATATTTATGGTTAAATTAATATTAAACTTATCTTTTTTACATAGGATATGATATGACTACTTCTTTATAATACCCATTTCATTTCATAAGTAATGATATTAATATTTATGAACTTTTGGAAAATGTATGTATGATTTTACTATGATATTGGTAGGACATATATCTCCCTCTAATACATTGGGTAAATATTTATATCTAATGAGATTGACTAATGTGGTCTTGTGAGTGAACCTCAAATACTAAGATGGACATGGGAGTGAACCATGAATACTAAGAAGGAATGATGTGTGAACTCAGGCTACTAAGATAGCCATGGTATTAAACCATGAAAACTAATATGGTATGGGGAGTGAACTCATACTACTGAGATTGTATTTTAAATTATTCCTTGGTTACTATGGAAGTCATATTGTATACTTATGTGTATACCACAATTCAATGTTTCCTTATTATGTTGTGTTGTTATGAATTTTTTTCATTATTTCCTTATGATTAATTTCTTATGAACTACCATGATTTACGCCGTGTTTCATGTATTAGATCATTGATAATCATGGTATGATCTTATATTTTCAGGATCATGTACCCATAGTTTTATTCTCCTGATTAGTGCTAAATATCTCCCTTGTTTATCCTTTAGAAGAATATAATCTCACCACTGTTTATATTTACTTCCATCGATTATAAAGAAAAGTGGTCGGTTTTATGTGTCTAATAAGGGTGATAGTTTATAAGAAATTAGTGGGATATGTAGTAGCTCACTTATGTATCAGTTTTTATGTTTTCTTGTTTCTAAAGGCACTAGACTAATATGGTCTTTGGGCGTCAGTTTGTATAATGTATTATATTTTATTCCAATGATATTTAATGTTAATGTATGTAATGAGAGGGTCACTATACATCACATATCATACCTAATTTTAATCAAATTAATTTTCTATCTAAAATTTTATAATAACTGATTCATGCTCAAATTTACCCAAGAGATGAAGGTAGAACAGTCCTTGTAGTCTAGCTTGGGTTGTCGAATCCAATGAGACCTAAGAAGATACCTAAGATACACAACCAATGTGATGGATTTTTGGCTATTAAGTGGCCAAATTCGTTTTGATTTAATATGGTTTTAAATAACACTAAGAACCCTATGTACATTCAATTCAATAAAAATGGGTTAATCTTAGGATTATGCTCAGGGTAGATTGAATGAATTTTACTTCATTAGACAATTTTGGTTTTACTAATTCTTGATGAATCCATTCTATGAAATAACACTACCTAAATCATTTTCTAGTTTGAGGATAGTTATACTCAATTAATAATCCCCTACAAACATATAGAACCAAATTCATGATCTCTCCAAGGTATATGGTCATTTTAATACTTGGATTTATCTTCCTTAAACACAGTGAAAATGAAGAGTGGAAATAACTAAAGAATTGAAGTCTTAAATTAGTTATCCAACTAACAAATATTCGTTCAAAAAATAACATTCAATCAATCCTTTGAATCTTTCTATGATCGACCCATTAAAGGGTTATCAATCCCATGATGGTATACTCTCAATTATGGGCATAGGATGGCTTACAAGAATTAGACTGAAGAAATTAAAAACGCCAAAATAATGAGCACACCTCTGTGTGTGTGAATGAAATTCACACCTATGTATGAAGTAATTCACCAAAAAATATATACAAAAATTTATTTTTGATTATATTTCAATAATGAACGAAATGGGAAGGGTAGTAGAGAAATATATTGATTAAGAACATAGAAATAAAAAAAATAAACTTACATGGAAACTGAAAGCATTACAACGAAACATTGGCATAATAACATTACAAAAAACAAGATATGACTTCCCCCACACCAACACTGCCTTAAATAAATAATTGGTAATCCTATGTCTGAGCCTCAATCAATGTATTCCCATTTGTTAAATTAATTTAGGCCTTAGGGTGGTGGAAAGTAGTGGAGAAATTGATTCCATCCTTGAGTTTTATTCCTCCTTGTCTCCCATGGAAATCTCTTCTTGTATGGAAAATCATAATGCCAAATCTCAGTTGTCCATAGAATCATATTATGTGTCCTAGGATGTCTTCTAGACGTCTGTAAATTTTGGGCCCATTTGGAGTTTTGGATCGAGAGGTGTGTCAGATTTAGTGAGATAACATTATGGGCCACAGATTCTAGCCATGATTTTTCTATTCTATTTGGGCCGACATAATAACCACTATAGAAGCCCCATTAGCAATGTATTCTTCATAATTATTTTTTCCTATATATTTCCTCTAGCATCCCATGAAATTTTGTCTTCATTGGGCCTGTATTTTAGGCCCCATATTCTCATCAGTGGGATGATGTCCAATCTGACATCTCCAGAATTGTTTCCTTTCATCGCCAAATATCCTCATCATCCTTTATAAATCCTCCATTGATACCTAAAAAATGTTCATATAGATGTTTAAATAAGTTTCCCAAAATATCAAATTAAAATATGAATAATTATATTCCTTAAAACCATATGAATCATTAGGCCTAAATTAGTGTACATTAGGCATGAAGTGCACAAATGATGAGAAAGGATGTTGAAAATTAAAATCCACTAACTCAGGACCATAAGATCAAAAATGAACATTTAATACCATTAAAATGTAATTAAAATATGTGTTTATATTGGATAATCACTAACACTAGACACATTCACCACGACCATCTAATACACTACTCATCCTTTTTAAAGAGGATTTACCATATGATCAGCTCGACCATAGTCTATCAATTATCATTCAAATACCTTTACCATTAAGTTAATTAAGACAATAAACCGATAACCCATCAAAATGTGGATATGCCAAGATTACCAACTTCGAGGGATATACTTAGTAATTATACCATCCACCAACCACCAAAAAGGACTACTTCCAGTCCGTATGCCTCTTAATCCATATAAGACACTTTGATCCCTTTTGTAATCCATTTATTTGACACCAAATTAATGAACTTCTCCATGAACCCATTGAAATTAGTCTAGATGAATTCAATCCAAACATTTTATTATTTAACCAACCAAATTCATCTTATTGGGGACATTAATAATATTCCACTTTTAATGATATTCAATCCAACAAAAGTAATATATGTGGTTCTTAGAGAATGATCCAACCCTTAAACGAACCGCACATGATATTGAAAAACCATTACCAATTAGAAGTCATTTAATCTTATCCTTGTATATGAACCTTTATGTGACCCTAAAAACCCAACTTAGGCCCATTAGACTCATCATCAAATGAAAATTCCATTGGGAATCTTAACCTATAACTAAAATGAACATCATATCAAGACATAATCTCTAAGAGATTATATGACTGTTCTGTTGTGAGTAGTGTGTTTGTTTCTTTCCAAAAAAAATTCTCAAATTTATTATAAATTATTAATCCCTCTCTAATATTAGTCATGTTACCATAACCCATGTTCTTATTTTTTATATGAATTATAACATAAAATATACTTAAACTCATGGATTTATTAAATATTAATAACCTTCATCTTTTCCTAGAGTTTTCACTCTTAGTTATGGTTTTAAAAATTTTATCCGTGTACCTAATTTCATAATTCTCAAGTATCAATACATTTATCCAAGGTTAAATGTCACAATTAGTTAATTATAAACATTTATAATTAATTTTTTATAAACTATTTAATATAAATAATCCTTTAAAATCATTGAATTGGTTTTCTCTCACTGAAACAATGAAAAATGACATCTTGATGAATTGTAGAATTTTTAACATACTCCAATATGAAAAATACCCATTATTAGAATCCATATTTAATAATATTTTTTAGAAAAAAATATAAAAATATAAAAATATAATTCACTATGAAACTAACCTTATCCAAAATGGTGATATTTAGGTCGTGGTTTCCATTTTTTATATCCTTTTAGACACAAAACGTATATGAAATTTTTTTTCTTAATGATTTCACCATGATTTATAAAACAATTGATATGATATATGTAACTGATACAATCCAAATTAGAAAAATTGGTAATAGGAAGGAAGAATAGATGAGAGGATTGTTTATCTCGAAAGAAAGAACAATCAATCCCCAACACCCCTGGTTCAAATGAGAATCTGTAGGAGAAAGGTATGGGAGGAGGTGTCCCCCTCATTCATAAATCAACTATGGTTGGAACCAATGTGGGTTTTTTAAAAATAAATTTCATAAAAAAACCATATATCCCTCATGAAAAAATTAATCTGGGAAAGAATATGTATTTTGTGGGTAACCATTGGATACTGAATGGAAAACAGACATCCATTACATTAGAAACAGTTAGTTGTTGGCTGTTTAGTGTGATATTCTTCAAAATAATTATTTAATATAAACCCAATGCTTGATCAAAAATTACATAGTGGAATCTAATATAATATTTATGCAACAGTTCCCTTCTAAATGCATATAAATTCCCTCCAACACTTATAATTTCTCTAATAACATCAATAATTATAATCAAATTGAGAACTAAATGAAAATTATTCCATATTAATTAAAAAATAAACACTCTTATATTCAGTTCCACTAGTCAAGTTTATATTTGGTTTTATCAACACACAATGATAAAGTCCATTACATTGTATGAAATCATAAAAAATTGTGTGAGGTTTAAAAATGTTAATTTTGTTATTATAAAAATAGTGGGTTGTTTTACTTGGGAGATTTAGATAAAAAAAATTCTAAAAATGGTCCTTTAACATTTTGACAAAATTAATGAAGTGAATTGTGTAAAGTCCATTGAAAACTCATATTGACAAATTGTGGTAAATTTTTTTTTAGAGTTAACTTCCTAGGAATAATGGAACAGAGGAAATTTCACACATTTGATCTATATTATTATCACAAAATAGGGAATTGAAGACCAATTTCTTATGGGAATATATCATCTATGAGATGAAGAATGAGAGATTTGAGAAATATAATGGATAATTTAATTCTTTATCATGAATTATAGGAGCATAAAACAAGTTGGGTAAATGTTTATTATCTAGGTATTATGTATTAATTGTATAATTCCTTATTTTTTTTAAAACCGAAATTTTTATTTTATTGGATGTGTTTTTTTATTAATTAATAGAACTTTGTGATACATCTATTATTATAATATGGAGTCAATATAGAAATGGATATAGCTATGCCACTATTGATTCAAGATTAATTCTCAATTTTGGTTGATCTAAATAGCCTGTAATAATTTTGGTGTAACTTGGGGTTGGGTGATTCCTCTACAAATACTATTAAAATAAATTCAATGTCTATATGTAAATGTTTTTAGACATATATTCCTATTAAAAAATAGAATGTTTCAATTTGTTTTCATCAGGGGACCATTTTGGTGGGATAGATATGCTCATTACACACTTCAGAGAGAGGTACTCTGTTGGGGTTGGATTTTATTAGTTTAATATAAGTTTAATTTTCAAATATTTATCATATGTTCATGCTTATTTGTTTTGAAATTTCATGGGTTATATTCCAGTTTGAAGAGTTTTCTTTCAAGGGGTCCTCCTAGGGATATATTTTTCTGACATACTATTTGTATCTATGTCAATTCTACTATTAGTAAAATATCTCATTGATAAGAATTACACTTACCACTCTAATATATCAATGTGACAAGCCTGATATATTGGATAAGACTCATGGGGTTAGATGAATCATTTTTTTAACTAAGATGATTATTGAGATTTAGAAAAAATATAATGGTTTGGTTCATAGAGGATATCATCAATAAAATTATAATATTATTTTGGAGGAGGTTTCAACCTCATTCGAGAAAGGCATCCTAATTGTATACAATGTATATACCATTTTATCTTACCAACATATGCCAAAGCACATAGGGTTGATCTTCATGATAACTTGTTGATCATATGTTGACTTGGTATATTTTATGAGTGATGTGTGTTACTACGTTTTCTAGTAACATAAAAATATATTTATGTACTAAAGAATATTTTAGCTACCCCATCTGTTGTTAAATAATATGATTTGTTCTCCCACCCTACATGTGAAACAAAATGGAAGATACAAATTTATTGTTGGAATACATGTCTAATAGAGGGACCTAGTTTATGGGATTTTGTTATCGATATCTCTATGGTATGTGGAGATAGTTACAAAGTTACATTGATGCATTTTTATTAGTAAGACCTTATTATATTTTTCTCTATACATGTTTTATATATGATCGACCAATTGGAAAATATTTTAATGATGTATGACATACATTTCCCGTCATTAGATAATTTTCCAATTGTATTATGTTTCATTTTTTACATGTTCATTGTTATGCTATGATTCAATACAAAATTGGTGATATCACCGAATGTGTATATTTATGTTACATAATTATAATTATGTGGTCATGATACTAAAGGAATCGTATCCCCACATTATATAACATGACCAATGACATTGGTCGACATTCTAAAGAAAATATTGAGGCATTCCTATGGTCACATAATTCTTTGACTTGGTCTCTCCAATGAGTGATCGAGATAGTGAATTAAAACAATAAACCTTATAGAAATTATATTAATGTCATTAAATATGAATTATATTTGCTTTATTGTGTCCTTATTGAATAAATTGTAACAAACATAAAACATTAATAATTTTCTCTTCCAAAAACATTATCACTTATAATGGTCTTACACTGTCTTCATCCACTCATAAATCCTTTGTACCATGTCCTTAATATTACATAACTTATTGTGTTCAAAAATGCTTTCTTCATCGATATCTATCCAATAAACAGGAAAAGGGAAAAACCCATAAACAATTATAAATGGTACTATACTAATATATAAGTGGTAACTACTATAACTGATGAAGTAATCCACTAGTATATAATATGGTTAATTCACTCTAAAATTGAAGGATTCATTCTATAAATATATTTAATAAACTATGTGTCTAATACATAGTTTTTTATTATTTCTGGGTGAAATACTATACTGTGGAAAAACATAGTACCAAAGGTACCTTGAAATGTTTTCAAAATCTATTTATTTAAATAATGTATCATGGTGTGAAATGTTAATCAAAACAACTCCAAGATTTATTGTGAAAGCGTACATTTAAAATATTCAAAGAAATCCACAGAGATAAATTCTCTATTAAATTATAATTGAATTGAATTATTTAAACTATCAAAAAATTACACAAATGAAATCATGATCATTCAATAGAAGATGTAAAATATATATACAATCTTAAGAGATCTTATCCCACCACCAATGTAGACCACTAAAGTGTTGTAATAAATTTATCGAATAAAGATGTTCAACCATCACTTACTAACATAGAAAAAAAATAGAAACCAAAATCATCAAGGGTTTTTATAACACACCATAAATGCTTCTTATTCTGAAGCAAGATACATCTTCTTAATTTTTATATTCACCACTAATGGTGTTCTATGTAACTTATATAATATTATAACAAAAAAAACACATAAATTTCCTCACACTCATTAAATCAATTTTGAGAGTATATATTGAGTACTCATTCACTCCACAATTTATTTCAAGGTATCAAAGTTGAGAATATTCCACTTGATTAAGGGGAGAGGGAATCAATATCCAATTTGGGAAACTCTAAAAACAAATGACAATGAATCAATGTAACATGTTAGCTACCAAATTACCCTTACCTAGAGAATATGAAATCTAAAAATAGTATTTATAGAAAAATTACTATGGTATTCACAAAAGTAGACACAAATAAATTTTATGAAATCTAAATTTAAAACTATACTATTCACAATATAACATAAATCATTAAACCAATAGGTAATTTTTCAATAGATTCAACGCAATTGATACAACCTTATGAAAATGGGATATAGAGACACATTTTTTTATCTATTGAGGTTTATATGATATAACATCTCTCTATATCACTAATATGAAGCCTAAGATAAAATGAGTTTCATTATATTGAACTTGAAACATAACTCCTTCCTTTGGTTTTCAATTAATTTAGGTACTAAGGAATTTCCATTTTAAATATTAGAATGTGGTTTGAAATTAGTTCATCCAAGAAATACTATGATTTTTCATGATTAAAATCTTGAATAGAGTTAAAATTATATAAATGTTGGGAAAACTTGTATAATAACATACTAAATTTAGAAAAATACACATTTTGGAAACATTTTTCGATAAAAACTATGATATATAATCTTCATTATATGGTGGACCTATAAATATCTAAGGAAAATAATGAACATTGATATGAAGAAAAAATTATCATATCGAAATACTCTACAAGAAAAGGTTACAATACAATTCATGCTGAGAAAGAAGACCCAAAACTATTGTAAAATGTTATACTTGTTCCTCCTCTTTCCGATAATAGATAAATATATTGTCATTAAAAAATACAAAAAACTAATTGTGGTTATGATGAAACACTAAATACTTCAATCCTATAAACACTGATGGTGAATTTATTCATCCAATGGCTCGAGGGACTTAAATTTTTTATTATAATAAAAAAAATTCTTTTAAGGGAAGAAGGGGGAACCCAAACATACATAATGAGAATAATAGATAACATGACCTAATGTTTTTAGAGAAAAAAATCATAATGACCATTAAGAGTTTCCTCACCCCTGTATAAAATAGGTGGGGAAGCTCTCCATCGTTACATGGTTGTTTAGCTAGAAATGTCAGGTGTCCAAGAACAGACGCAATCTGAATGCTTCCACCATATCCTCTCAAACATATAGATCCCAAAATCACTACATAGGTGAACTACATCCATTGAATCCTCTTCTGAGGCCTTTTCCTTATGATAGTGTCAGACTACATCTACAAATATTGTGGTTCAAAGACCAAGCCAACATCTATTAAGACTATGAATCACAGATCCTCATGGCGCTTCACGAATCAAAATACACACGACCACTCTCGCCACAATCCTTGTGACTACCACAACTACTACGATCACTGGAGAAATCAAAAGAAGATGTCAGGGTTTAGAGGATGGGTCATCATCACCAGGACTGAATGTCCCAACACTAAACCTTTGTAACCTCACCGATGAGGGGGCTGAGACAACCCTAAAAAAGAATTGCCTCTTTGGACATGGATCTTCTCATAAAATGAATAATTTCACACTCTTAAAAGATTCTAATGCAAGAAGACTACCGGATGGAGGAAAACTACAATGTGTGATAGATTCTATACACTAGAAGAACCACCAAAATAAAAAATTCATCAAAATATAGGAATCACTTAGATAATACCTATAAGAAAAACATAGGACCATTGGAAGCCCAAACCCATAGACCATCCCCCCTCTATTCTATATTGGGATCAATCCCAGGCTACACCAGAGAAGAATGGGAATCAAATACATTTCCCAAAGATGCTTAGAAAGGAACTAATGAGTAGACACTTCTACCTATCAGATCTGAGGTGTTATCCAACCAAGGTCTTCACCCATTGAGACGTTATGAATACAGAACCTCACCTGAGCTGACAAAGATAGATGTGTCCACATTGAGGCACACCAACACCGAGATGAAGGACATTGACACCATGATGGAGGATAATGGAACCGATCTGAATGAGAAGTTAGAGGGGAGGTAGAAAATTTGGAAGTGAATCTATATAGCCAAGAGAGATTGTATGCACCGTAGTTCAGATGCTCTATTGATGGTGCATTAATAACTGTAAATGGAATCACTATGAACTATAAATGAGAATATAAACATAAAATTTTCACATTCATTATATCTATCTCCTTTAATATCCTATGATGATAATCTGTCCATAGATAAACATTTTTGAACTATCTACTCAAAATAAATAATCAAATAAGACATTAATACATGGAAACTGATATAGAATCATCATCATCACATGAAATAGAAAATTTTAATAATAAAACCGTAATCCTTTGTATATCCTCCAGGTAAAAATAACTATAAAATACTTCAGAGAAAAAGTGAGAAATATATATATATATAATCATGAATTTTAATACATAACTCTTAATAATATGTCATCGCCATAAAATAATGGATTAAAAAAATTTAAATATTTCAAATTGAATACATATACCAAAAATAATCTTTCAATGATGAGGTAAAGACACCACCACATTAATAAGAAATAACAAAAAGTGTTCTATAACCATTTAGAACACCTATATTAACATACCTTTTAAAAAAAATTAATTGGACAAAAATAAGGTGATATGAAATGAGAATTATTTATTCATTTGAGTATTTAACTAAGTAAATTCACATGATAATATTATATTTCATTAAAGACACTGTAAAATGACAACAATTTAATCATTACATCACTGAGTAAAAAAACTATCCCATGAATAATGTTGCAAATTTTTATATCTACAAATATTCACTAATATATTAACTATCATATTACCATAACAAACTCACACCCATAAAAAATCATTAATTTATTCAAGATTCCCATAGTGTTTGATAAACCAAAGTTTCTATAAAGCATAACTACCAAGATTCCAAATCCTATAACTTATAAAAGAGTAATAAAATAATTTTATGAAATAATATCTATTAATAGATAAATCATGTTTGACTAAATTTTTATATAAACATGGATTTCTTATCGTCCTTCTAAGGAAGGAAACTCTATAACAAAAAGTGAACCCAACCTAGATCCTCTTACCCATTACCCTTAAGGTCCATTACGATTTCTTCTATATTCTTATAAAGGAATTTAATGGTGATGAGTATCTCTTAGTTATCCTTTCCCTACACCACCCAATACATATTTTCTAATAACTCATATATATATATATATATATTTCAATATGAAATTGTTTGATATAACCCCAATTAAAATACATATATCTTATATTCTATAACATAGTTATATCATACCTGTCACAAATAAAATATTTATAACAAACTATTTAGAATAATTATATATTATATTCCAAAACATCTTATTATAAAATAATATATCAAAATATCTAAAACAATTATTAAAAAAACAATTTAATCCTTATCATATTCTTTCATATTAGTTCCTAAGGAAATGAAGAAACATGATTTATTGGTGACATAAAATGCCTGGTAATGGATGAAACTTATAAATGATTCACAGAGAACATATCATGAGGTCAGAAAAATATGAGAAAATATACACATGGAAAAAATAATAGATTATTGGAATATGACTATGGAATAATTGAACATGATTATTAATAATGGAGATAATTTCATAGATTATTGAACAAGAATATATAACCATACATTAATCATTATGAGAGTATACAATTTACCATGATGAAGGAATGTGAAATAAAAAGATAATAATAATGAGGCATGTGGAGATGACATATGAATGTTGGAAAAGAATAAAATATAAAACCATAATATATGACATGTTCAATCACTATGAAAATCATGATAGTGGATCATGAATCCCTACACACATCCCATAAAATACTATATCATGCATCACTACTCATGTCCCATAAATAGTCTACTAGGAAATACTACCAACATCAATAATACTCAAATCATACTTAATGTTTTACTAGAGTAATTTGAGGGATATAAAATTATATTACCATCATTAACATAATGATAAGTGATGTATATATATTATATCATAAATAAATCCAATAATAAATATTTTATTAACCCACTCGATGAAAATTTGTTATAAAACCTTTTCAAGTGGTATCACGTAAGAGGAATAAGAAATTAGATTGGAATATAATCAAACAACAATCATTAACGATAAAAATAAAATAATAACATATAGAGGGTGATACATGAAATATAAATCAAAAGATGATGGATACTAAAGATACAGATATTAAAATGAATGAATAACCATATAAAGAATTTTATTTTTCCTTTTGTTGACATTTTTAAGAAAACAATTTTGAAATACACAATAAATTATTTTAAAAAAACATATCAAAGGGATCTTATAAATACATTATTTAATTAATAAAAGTTCTAATAATTTATCCTCTAAAAGGAAATAAAGGTAAAGAGGAATAAATATGGTTAAAATATAAAATATATGGATGTATAATGTAATGATTTTTTAATGTTATAATGAAATAAAAATCACTAAAATAATTATAATACTTTCTTACAAATAATGATCACGAGAAATATGAAAGGTATAAAATTGAATACATATTTAATTTTCACAATATGAAATGATTTGGTGTAAGAAAGAACAAGGATGAAAAAGAAAAAAACACAATATAGGTGGTGTAAATTATACTTCAAAACATCATATTTTTATGAAGTAAGAAAATAAAAAAAATATAATATTTTGATATAAAAATTAAATTACAAGAGGAATGTAGAGAAAGAAAAAAATGAGAAATATATATAAGGGGTAAAATATTGAAAGTATAAAACATTATTGTCAGAGATAAAAGGAAATGACCCAATAAATCCTATGAATATAATTTACTTATGAAATAAATACAGTGGGGAAATATATATATATATATATATCATAAATAGGATAGAAGGAGTATAATACAAAATAAGCCT
This sequence comes from Viscum album, assembly GCA_963277665.1. NCBI lineage: Eukaryota > Viridiplantae > Streptophyta > Magnoliopsida > Santalales > Viscaceae > Viscum > Viscum album. The sequence goes on from OY728123.1 coordinate 656,667,199, forward strand.
CAATCAAGGGAATTGGTGATGAAAACATGAACCTTGGATTCCTTCTTGGTTAGGTGTGCTATAATATCCTATATAACAAACATAGATTTATTAATAAAGTATTTTAAAACCATATTAATATTAATTACATTTTATAATAATTAACTATATAAATTTATTATATTTATATTTTTTATTCATAGTTTATTTTTATTAAAAAATATCAATATTTTTGAACTATTTATACTTGTTATGGTCTAATTAATTTTGTGAATTTTATATTTTATTTAATTTATCATTCCTAGATTAATCCTGGTTGTGAAATTAAAATACTATAATTATAATTTTCCTGATTGGAAGTTGTATCCCATTCCTAGATCACATCATCAGAACACCTTTTGGAAACCTTCAAGTTATTAGAGACTAGTCTAAATGTGGACGGTTTATGTTAACCATAACAACCCAGACTCTATTATTATAGATCCTATAGGTTTCTTTATTAAATTTTAATTAGATATAAGAAATATTATCTCAACGAACTGAATAGTCTAATAGTAGGAAAACTATATTACATACATAATACCCCTTTTACATCGGTAATATAAATTAAAAAATAATACATAACAAATTATAATACACCAAATCCTTCAAAACTCATTCAAATATATCTTCTCCATAACCAAGGAAACAACGAAAAATAAGGGTGAGATAAAATTCCTAATAAGTGTTAAATATAGATGAGTCAATAGTGAATCAATAGGAATATTTAAAATGAGAAACTTAATTAACTGAGCACACATGCCTTTAAATCAATAAACTATGAAGAAAATTGATCTTAATATTTTTTCATAGTGAAAAAATACTATAAAATAACAAAAAAATTAAAAATAAAATAATTTATTAGTTAATGGGCATCATATATATAGACCATGAAAAACTATATTAATGAGATTTCACAAGATTGTTTAATCAATAGGTAATAACCCATTTAATTATGAATTAACTGATTCATCCCATGAGACTACAGATTTATTGAGGGGATATCTATAATTAGGAACCACCATATTCATCCAGTACTAATAATTACTCATATATTGAAAATTAATTTAATTAATAAAAAGTGTTCTTTATCATCAAATATATGTATTGAATAATAGATATAGATTTATCACTGTTTCTGAAATTAATCAGATAACATTCAAGGTAAACACCATATGTAAAAATGGAATAAATTTAAGTCTATAATCGTACCCATCATACAATAATATATATATTTAAGATAAATATAATTTAGAATGAAAAATGGTTAAAATAATTTGTCTATTTCAAGAGGAAGTATACAATATTAAAATAATGTGATATTGCGCAAAAACTTTTATCAAGTGCTAATATTCACTTCAGACCCCCTTGGATGAAATAATTCAATGTGAAAATTAAAATACCATAATTAATGAATAAATAATTAAATTAAATGTCATTTTGATTTTATATGTACCCCATAAAAGTGAATCATTGTATAATAACAAATATCTCTAAATGGAATACAAATTGAGACAAAATCCCTTACCACTTACTATCAGTTGAATCGTATACACCATAAAAGTAATAATTATAAAATAAATAATAAAAACCTAGGAATATAATGATATTAATGATTTTATATATCAAAGGTCAAAAATATACACCATATATGGTGAATTGGTTGTGAATACGCCCTATGTCTCACAAATGTAAATATGAGATGAGAAAACCATTACCTCAGATTTCCCTTATGTGGTGTGTCCTCTAAGCTATTTTATAATGGTTTAAAGATTATTATTGAATAATTAAATAACTATATTCATATTTATAATACATTACATGAAGATTTTATTATATATTGTGACCCATTTCATCAATAATATATCAATATTTTTATGGTTTTGAGTGCATTCGTTTCATAGTTTCATGATAGGTTCTCATCAGTATAATCATGGATGTTCATGTAAAATGGAAATACAACTAAAAAATTGGCATTAAATTATATTAATGAACTTATAAGAGTATTAATTTTTCTATATATATATATATATATTATAAGGATTATTAATTTTATAAAAGTTAATGATAAATGGTTAGTTTATTTTGGAAATTTTCCAAACATCACAATCAAGTATTGATTTATACTATAAGTAGTATATATTAGTCACATAAAATGAAATAGGTTATAATATACATATTAAAATTTAATTTTACTAGAAAAACTATTTTATGACCATCCATGATGTTAGTAATGGAAAAATAACAAAATAATTATTCATGGAGATGATTAACCGACATATTTTGGACCATAGTTTCGTTTCTATGACTAAGAGGAGGTAAAAATAGAATTTATGTAAGATATTTGATTATAATCATTGCATGAAATTATTTATCTGATCCTGTAATTATTATTTATTTATTAAAGAAAAAATTGTTTATAATTTAGAAGAAGAAAAGAAAACAAGAGAGGTTTTTTGGGAAAATTCCCTCTTGAATATCACCTACATGGAGGACCCATTGAGGACCTTGGATCTGGCCTTTTGGTGAGAAAAGAGGAATTTATATATTGGTATTGTTATGATTAGAGGGTTTTATAAAAATTTTAGGAGCTTTAATGATTTTTAGGAGAAATCTGGCGGTGAGGGGTGGCATTTGTACTTAGTGAGGTGTGGGTTTAAGTGACTTAATAATGATTATTTTAATTTCAAAGCCAACTACATTGTAGTGGAATTAATATTCATGATATTGGTTTGTTTTTATTTTTTTTATTGTTTTTTAAAGGTATATAAACACATTATAAAACCATTTATGTATTTATATCTTATGTATTTTAATCCACTACCTTTTAAAATTAACCCTTTTCATTATTTTAACTATATACTATAAATAATTTTTCTTACCATTGTTACATTTTTATGAATAAAAATGAAAAAACCGTTCAAAAAATCTAGGATATTATTATTTAAAATATTCAGTCTATTTTAACAAATTCAATACCAATAAATTTAAAATTTATATTTTAAATTAATCCCATAGACGCAATGGGAAAACGGGTTTTTAAATTGAAAATGTGAAAAAACTTCAAAGGTTTCTTTATCCAATTTCATTGTGAAATTGTTTCAAATGACCTATATAGTATTTATTGATGTACAATTGAACAAATTTGTGTATAAAACCAATTTAAAATATAATTTAACATTATATATTATTTATATGAAAAATCAATTTTCTATTAAAATGCATTATTTTTCCATTTTCATAAAAGACATATTAAAAAAATACCAAAAATTTACCATAATATAATTTTGATATCAAGATTTAAAAAATTAATGTTATTGTTTTAAATAAATTTTTTAAAATTTTCACAATTCAATTTTAAAACTGGTGCACTATTAAAAGTAATTAAAATTGTCTTTTAGGAAAATATAGATTTTTTTTGATTAAAATTAGACTTATTCAATATTAAGCCTATAAAATTTATCGGAAGAGTTTAATTTGTTTAATGGAAGGTATAATATATAAATTTTATTAATATCCATCACTAATACTGATTAATTTAATTCATTAATCTATAATTCCATTATGGGATTACAAATAGTTTTGTTTATAAACAAACATCCTTTATATTGAATTGGTTTTCATTTTTATTTATAATTAAGAGGTAACAAATTAATTTATTTAATAGACATGGGTAAAATATAATATCATAATTTATTTATTCTCATTTATTCCCTCCATTCCAATGTTTATGTGATAAATAAGATAATTTAATAATAATATTTAATTGATTGTTAAAGGTTGGTGTTATTTGAAATATATGATATCAAAGAAATTTAATTCATTTAAGAATATACATATCTTTAAATATTGTTTTTGCATTACCCCCTCCTTTAATAAATTTTTTCCTCAAAATTTAAAATCGCACTTCGAAAATTGAAGGTTGATAATTGAAAATAACTTTTTGGGTAACCCACATTGTAATTAGGGTTAATAAAGCATACCATTAATAAGAGGGAAAAGGAAATGAAAAGGTTGAAAAAATTGTCTTTTTAACTGGATAATGTTAGTGATATGTTAAATCTGGGACATGAAAGACAAATATAACTATCATGTTTTGATAGAGTGTGATTTAAATTATATTCCTTAGAAAGTAGACCATCAAAAATCTATAAATATGCGATGGGTTATTGTGGCTATAGATTTCTCGGTAAGTAAATTAAATGAATATCATTTGAAAATTGAAAATTGATGGGAATAAATACCTCAAGGTAACATTGAATAATTTTTTGGTTGGTTATGTTTATTAAGAAAGAAGTTTTTCATGGAGAATTGTCGAGTTCTAGAGAATTTTTTGACAATCCATGATGACAAAGAACCCTGAAAAAGGAATGTATGATTTTCAGGTGGCACGATAGAACATATACCAGGTGGTTCTTTTTTCCAGTATTTTCCAAATTTTTGGAGTCTATAATTTGGAGTTTTCTGATCCTTATGAAAAATGTTTTTCCTTGAATATCTCATCAAAATATTGAAATTGCATGAATTTTGAAAAGATGGGATTCTTGAATTGTATTTCACAAATAAATGAAGAATGTTGATGCTGAGCTCTAAGATTATGACGAGATTCATAGATAGTAGTCCTGAATAACATTACGAGGGAGTATTATGGGGGTGGCACAAATAAATTGACAGAACAATCTACGATTATGATGAGATCTAAAATAAAGAAATTTTCAAGGAGATTAGTGATATAGAGTGATTTTTAGAGGGAATTTAAGAGATTTTCAATTTCAGATGATGTGGTCCTAACTTTCTGCTGAAGGTTCTCAGGTTGGTGGAATCACCTATAAATAGGCCTCGACCACTTGAGTGGAGTAGATAGTTTTTCAAGAAAACTTTTGTAGCACTTGAAACACAAAGGTAGTTTGTATAGGTAATTTTCTTCATGAATGTTATGAGCTTTGTGGTGGATAACCTAGCTCCGCGAAGAGGGTGTGTTCAGCATTGGATCAATGAGATTTGTGAAGGAAGTCATTTTGTGACAGCTTGAGCTATGCAATAGACTTTTGAGAAGGATTGTTTGAGATTTTCAAAATAAATAACTTCATGAATTATTGATCTTTGTGAAATTATTTTCAGAGTTTTTTTCTCATTGGTTACTGGAGAAGGGCTATTCATCAGTGGATAAAATTTGGACTTTAATAAGGATTTTACCTACAGTGAAGGATGCACTCATTAATGATAATGAAAGGACCTACACTTCTTTAAAAGTGATTGGATCTCATGAAGAAGGAGTCATCTCACATAAATTAATAGAGAAGTGAGTTCTCAAATTATGAATGGTTATAAACCATGAGGGACAATCATTCCACTTAAAACATGTAAAAATACTGCACATATAGTGGATTTGGTATATCAAGACATCGACCATGTATGCTCCTACGACATAGATTAGTGAGGGTGAATCATATAAAGTTATCGTGTCAGGTTCATGCTTTATGATCTATTCATACTCTAAAACGGGAAGGAAAGAGAGAAGAGAGTTTTGTCTAACAACAAAAAAAATCAAAAGGGGAATTTTTTTATTTTTTCATACCCTGATGCACCCCCTCTCAGGGTATCTAACATAGTAAACCAAACAAAAATCATTTTCCTGGAGTTTAGGAATTATTTTAAAATATAGATAATTAACTTGAGAAAATAACTTTAACTAACTCATTTCCATGTCACATGAACATTCTTATACTTTGGTTATGATTTTATCTATTTCCACTTAATCTCTTAATCTAGGTAAATGATATTCATGATGGATTTATATGAATATATCACTTTTAAAAAAATGTAAATATGTCCATACAATGTATTTCAAATATTTCCCAAAACAAAACTAGAGATTATATTTTATCCAATTTGAAAAATCAAAATTTTACCACAAACAAAAATATCTAAGGTTCAACTTAATCCATTTCATAAGTAGTTAATATTAAAACTCAATCAAAATAAGTTTGTAGAAATTCAATGAAACAAATGTTGAAGGAAGGTCACAAAAATTTACAAAATCATCATATTTTCAACATAATGTAGAACTTATTGTTACGTAAAAAAAATACAAATACCATTATAACCATTAATAATTAATGAAAATAAGCATGCTTCCAAATATACGATTTCATGTTGTTAGATATATTCCATAAATACAAACATTTAGTAAACCAAACATAAACCAAGAAATAAATAAAAACAATAATGGTAACCAATAATATCTGATAAACATCTATTTATGTCAACATTGAGAACATATTATGCTAATCTTCATAAAATAATACTTTTTTATAAATAGTGATCTTCCTAAAAAATCACTTCTCTTGGTTACTAGTACTGATAGACACATGCATTTAAATCCTTATAAAAAAGGTACTATAATATATTACTTATATATTTCATAATTAAAAAACAAATAAATAATATATACAACACTCAATTAACATATTTCATGAATCTAAGGACAAGCATATTGTTCATTCATCTTCTTTTGTAGTAATAACCTAAGATTGACCACGATCCATTGGCTTGTTATGAGGTTTATTCCTTTGATTCTTTGGGAATTCATTTCAATAATGCCCCATATCTCTATAATTGAATCATTTCACATTTGAAACATTTTTCATTCCCTTTTAATAAAAATCATGGGGGGCCCTTATCTCCACACTTGTAACAGAATCCCAATAATTTTAAAAAAGTACCTGGGGGTTTATTTCCACAATTATCAAAAATGGGAAATTAATATTTCCCTTATCTATATATAAATATTTCACATATATTTACTATTATTATAATGATTCATTTTAATGACTAAATACTTTTATGATTCTTAATTTCTCATATTAGAACATGAGATTATGTCATTATATGATGAGAATGTTTGGGAGTCTACATCCCTTTGATTGATTATTTTATGTCCAAAAAATATGTTGTCTTTTTTACTCTTCAGATCATGGTATTTTTTGAGGTCTACATTATTTCTCATATTCCCCATTTCTAAATGGTGACATTAACTATATTAGATCATAACATTATAAAAATAATCTCAAAACTGCATGGAATAATTTAAAAATTTAGGTATAAAAAATATCCAAATTATAAACGTGATTTTTGTGGGAATATTCTCCAAAAACATTATAGGGTTATTTTTAACAAAAATATTTTTAACTAATTATAGTTAGAATGGTATATACTAAACTTAATATAATACCAACTATAATGACTCATTCCCCAGTTAATCATATAACATTAAATGCAAACACCTTATGTAAAAAGGAAAATTGTTTAGGAACTACACATATCCAGAATTGAAATTGTATATATATATAAGATAAATATTATGTAAAAAGAAAAATTATCTTAAAGGGGTAATATATATACCAAATAAAAATAATGAGGTTCATAATACCAAGTAAGTATCAATGATGTGGAAAGAGAAAAGTACTCCATTACCACTTGTAATAAGTTAAATTGTATGCCCCATAAAAGAAATAATTATCCAATTAAACATATAATACCATAAGTATAATAATATTGATGAATTTATATAACAATGGGTAGATTATATACAATTAACACAATAAATAAGTAGTGAATGAATATGTCTCATAAAAGATAAAGTGAGACGAGAAAACCCTTAACTCACACTTCCCTTTAGTGATGCGTACTTTAACCTTCTTTATAATGGTTTTAATAATGTTATTAACTCAATAAAGAACTATATTAATATTTTTAATACCATAAGTGATTATTTTATAACATCTTGTGACACATTTCATAAATAAAATTTCATTATTTTCATATTTTAGAGTTGGTTTGTTTCATGGTATCACTATCAATTCTCATGAGTATAATTATGGATGTTTTGGTAAAATTAGAATTCGACTATAGAAGTTGAATGATATGGAATTAATAAAAATACATGATTGTTAATGTCTATACATATCATTTTTTATAACATGATGATGATTCATTTGATACAAATTTAATGATAAATGAGGAGTTTATTTTGGTGGTTTTTCAAAAATTCACAAAGTTTTTTCATTTTATTTACTATTATGAGTATATAATAGTTATATAATAATTAATTGGTAATAATATACCTATTAAAAAATTCATTAATCAAAATAATAGTTTTTTGAAAATACATGAATGCGGTTATGGGAAAATAAAAAACCCAATATTCTCAAGGATGAGTACTCGAAATATTTTTGACAATGGATTCATTTATTTGGATAATATGATGTAATAAAAGTGATGGATATAATAAATTACACTAGAAAAATAAAATTATAGTATTTACATGATTTTATAATTATTATTCCTTGATGGATGAAAGATATTTGGTGAAATTAGACGCAAAAACGAAAATAAGATAGGTGTTTTGAGAAAATTACCTCATGAATATCACCTCCTCAGAGGACCCATTGATGACCTTATATTTGTTCATTTAGTGAGACTAGAAGAACTTGTACCAGTGGAGAGAGTGTATTATAGGTTTTGGTATATAGTTAATGAGAATTAAGGTTTTGAGAGGAAATGGTGTGGTATTTATACTTGAAGAGTGGTGCTTTTATGTGATAAATAATGATTATATTATATATAAAGCCAACCACATTGAGGTCGAATTAATTTACATGAATTTAGATGATTATTTTGATTTTAAATTCATTTTAGGTTTGATTAAAAGTTAAACAACCAATAATTTTTTTATTTTTTAGGTAGTGTTATCATTTAACTTTAAAACATATCCCTTTTCCTTATTTTACTTTTACAATGGTAAATAATTTTTTTACCAATGTAAATTTTATATGTCTAAAAATGAAAAGGAAAATAAAACAAAATTTGGACTTTTTAATTCCAAATATTGAACTCATTTTAGAAAATTAAGTTCAAATAATTTTTTTAATTATATTTAAAATTAATCCAATAGAAGTAAAGATAAAAAACGTTTTTAAAGTGAAACTGTTAAACAATTTTAAAGGGATATATATCTATTTTCAATGTGAAATTGATTCCAATAACAAAAATTGTATTTATTTATTTAAAATTTAACTAATTATAAGTTAAAACCAAATTAAAAAAATGTAGCATTATAAATAAATTAAATGAAAATTTAGTTTGTAAATAAAATGCAATACTTTTCACTTTTAACCAAAAAAGAAGATTATCTGAAAAATATAAGAAATTCAACACAAGACTATTTTGATAACCCAATTTTAATAATGATATTTATTTTTTTGAATAAAATTTAAATTTTATTCAAATGTTTATTTTAATATTGGTGGCCAATTTAAAGGCAAAAGAATTTCCTTCTAGAAAAATAATATTTTTATGCATAAAATTGTATTTATTATTATCATAAGCCTATTGAAAATTTATATGAGTTTTTAATACATTATTGAATATGAAAAATATAAATTTCATTAATATCTTTCACTAATAGTGATTAATCTAATTTAATTAAACAAAATTCCATTTTAGGGAACAACATATTTATTTTATAAAAACACAACCATTATTTGTTGATCATAATATCGATGTAGATCTATATTATATGGCACAATACTAGAGGGGAGGGGGTGAATTTTGTGTTTAAAAAACATTATATTTGAACACTTGGGAAAGAACTTAGTTTACGTGGTATTAAACTAATACAATTCACAACTAAAACAATTTACCATTTATGCCTTCGATTCTATTGATATGATATGTTGTAATACATCATGTAATAAAAAACAATTGTATTCTAATTGAATATAATGATCAGAGTAATAAAAATGTAAATTATTTTACCATACAACATATAGAATCTATTAATATAATATTTCATGAATGAATCATAATTGACACAATTATAATATAAATGAATATGGATAGAAAAAGGAATCAATATAATTTCATCTCTATTACAGATAGTAGTAGAAAGTAAAGGTATTACAATTATTTTATACAAAAGAGTAGGATATCCTTTCACCTAGGATAAAAGGTTTATATTACATCCTCCTAGGGAAGACCTCAATATGATGATCGACATGACTGTCTTCCTATCCCCGGAAGCCCTTGATTAAGAAGGTGATCGACACCTCTTTCTTTCAATTAATTGAAATCCCTCGATACAGTGATGAGAAACACATCTTCCCATCCTCAAAATCCCTCGATCGTTATCGCAATGACCAGTCATACAAAAAAGAAACAATGGACTTATAGAAATACAATTAGATAGAACAAGTTATTCGCTTCTTGTGTCTTCAAGGATTTTATATGAATAAAGAGAGAAGTAAAAACATGTCACTATAGAACTTGATAGAAGAATATTTTGTATATTCTAGTTCTAATGACCTGTTATTTATAGGCCTCAGGTTCCAACAGTTATATTTTATCTAATGGTCATATTTCATTGAAAAATTCAGAAGGACATGGACACCTAGCATTACAGTCGTGAAAACAAATAGAATACATGAAATCATTTTTATTGGTAAATAAAAAACTCATCGACATCATTTTAGATAGAAAGTAGTAAGTAAAGAAGTATGAAACAATGATTTTGAGTAACATGTAATCAGTATTGAAGTTAAAATAAGATTAAAACACATTACATGAGAAAAATCAATAATATGGTCGTAATTCTAGTCACGAATATAATGAATATAATGGTTATGATAAAAAACATGTATATGATGCCTAATATGAATAAGATTCATATCATTCACAAATTGTATTCTCGTGTCATTGCATGATATATAATCTCATTACGATGCATGGTTATGATTTGATACTTAACTTGGTTACGATTCTTGATAATGATGTATGTGGTTATGATACATAACCTCGTTATGATACAGGTGATAACGATGCATATGGTTACGATGCATAACCATGTTACGATATATGTTATTATGATGCATGTGGTTACGATGTATAACCTGGTTATGATACAAGTGATTACGATGCATGTGGTTACGACGTAGGACCTGGTTATGATATAGGTGATTAAGATGCATGTGGTTATGATGCAAGACCTGGTTACGATACAGGTGATTACGATGCATGTGGTTACAATGCATAACCTAGTTATGATTCTAAAATAATATATTTGGTTACATTGTAAAACAACATACAAGATTATGACAAGAATACAACATCTATTAAATACAATGTGAGTTATTACAGATGTGTAAAAACATACATAATAAACTATAATGTGATTACAATATATGTGATTCATGATTTACAAAAAAAATGATTTATGGAAAACATGAAACACATTTTTACTCAACAATATCCCCCTTTTGGAATGAATAAAACAAAACAAAAAAACAAAAAATAAATACTTATCTCCCCCTGAGTTTAATAACTCATCCAAAAATAATAGTGAATATAACTAATTCCACCATTGGTTTAAACAACTCATAAGGGATCATATTCTATTTACTTTTACTTGAGATTTATCACCCTTAATAATATATTCATGATATTATTCTTTTCGAAACTATTATCCCCTTTGTGATTTTTAAAAATAATAAGGGAAAGAATTTATTTTTTTGAAAACGTTTATAGAAACAGATTACAAAATAGTATAAATTTCATTGAATGAAAAAGGTTTAAATTACAAAAAGAGTCCAAACATCATTCTTTCCACTTTTATTTTTAAAAATGATTAAACATTATATGCTTTATATTTTTGAACTCCTTTCTGTCCTCCAATAGTTTTTCAAGAGCTTCATGATGAGCCATCTACTTCTCATATTGTTCAGCAATAACCCATTCTTGCTTCCAGTGCCTATCTTCATGAAGCCGATTACTTTTTCCTGATATTTATGTTTTTTTCCTAGTTATTGAAATAATCAAACCTGAGTCTGTAGCCCTTTTCGAGTATAAAAAATCTATTTGATAGTGAGACAAAATCATTACTTTCACTTTCTAGTATTTATTTTATACTTTCATGCTATTCTAAGGAAACTCAATTTGATGTAATGGGTCTTCGAAAGTCTTCAAGATTTTCATTCAAAACAGCAATAAAAATTGATAGAGAGAGTTGAATTTATTTTCCCAGTGTACCAATTCATCCTACTTGTCCATATGGTTCTTGAGACATTTATCAACATTGTATATCCATTTCCCAACCTTATTGTAATCCTAACTGTTCTTAGAAACTTTTTTCTTAAAAAATTTTAATTTAGATTCAGGACATAGAAATCTGTACATCAGAACCTTGAAAATGTTTGTTCTATATCATTATTTGCATTTGAATGAATTTCTAGCCTAGCTTCATCTTTTCTAATTAATAGTATCAACTTCTAAAATCTATTCAAGTCTTCTTTGATGTATTAAATTTATTTCATAATGATTTTTCTTTTAGAATCTATGTCATTCGGGTATTATGGGAGATCACTAAAATAAATATCAATGCCGATCACATGAACTGACTGATTACAATTCTTATATGATTCTTCCTATTATTTATATAAAATCTGAATACAATTCAAAGAGGAAACTTTTTGAGAGGATTTATTGAAAGGATGAGAATCCAGAAATGGAAAATTAAATGATGGTACTTCTGAGGATTCTATGGTGTGACTTCTCTTGTTTTCATCTTCTTTCTCTTCCACACCTATTTCCTCTTATAACAATTCTTCTTCCCCTTCATCTTATTGTACTTTATTTTATTAGCCTTCTTATTTTTGTTCATCTTCATCTTCTTCATATTCTTGAGAAAGATATTTTGTAGGTGATTGTTAGGAACTTTTTTTATCCTATCCTTTTACTACTGGATTCGATTGACTCTGAACTAGTGGATCTCATATTATAATTCTAGTTTTTACATGCTCAAATATTTTGAGTAAAGAATTAGTGTCAATTTCTTGAACCTTTATCTTCTTCATCATCTTTTTCTTATCATCTTCTTTCAAATCTGATGTATATCTTACCTTCAAAGAAAATACTTTAGTAGGATCCAAACCAAACTGAGGATCCCCTTAATTAATTTCTTTCTTTTGGTTTCTCCACTCGACAATAACCTCACCGAACATAGCATTTTTTTCTTTGATGTCTTGGGAGTTTTATTCATAACTAGCATTCTTTTATTTGAATTTTTATTGGATTTCATAAAAGGTTTCTCACTAACTTCAACTACTTAATTTTTTTTCTCATCATCTGGATCTTTTTCAAAAATTTTTGATTCATTATTGATTCATAACTTGATCCTTATTATCATATACATACTAATTAATGTCTATTTTTAGAATGTAGGATCTGACATGAATGAAACTTTATACATGCCCAATAATTCCCTTATAAACTTTCTGATAATGGTGGGAAACATGATCAGCTGTGATTTTATAGCCCCGATTTTGAGTTCCCTAATTGTCAGGAATATAAACCTCATAAGGTTGAAATTTATCTTGATTACCAAATAATTAAGGACATACACATTCAAAACATTCAATGTTTCCTTATAACCCATTCTCGGCACCAACAACCCTTTCATATAGTGGGCCATGGGTCTAATATCTTCTGATAAATGACTCACTTTTCTCTTGTCCACATGAATCTAAAAAGTGTTTCTTCAGATTTAGACATAACAAATGTTCCACCAGCTTCTAGTAATTTATGATAAAAAAAAAGTGCATCACCCTAAAATGGAATATCTAGAAATGTATTAGCTTGTTTTATAGAGGTTGAATAATTATTTTCATACATCATAACAGAAATCTTTTGAGAATTTTCTGTATCTAATGATTCCTTAAATAGTAGCACCTCATCATGAAAAATAAAATCTTGATTTGAATTCAGTATTTCTACACAAATTTACTCCCAGCCATTAAAAAATATAATCCATTTTAAAGAAAATCAAAATTCTTGTAGAAATATCAGGAGACTAACCTTTCACCTCAAAATTTCATGGAAGAGAATTATTTTAGAGAAATATCTTCTATAAATGAAGTAGTAGAATCATTCATGAATGACTAAATCGTACCCTAAAGATCATCCTGATTATAAATGATGAGTAGATCTCTGATTATGAAAACTGATATAAGAAACAATTAAAAACCACACTTACATTTTATAGAGAAACTTTTCTGAAGATGAAAATAGATTAGTTAAATATGGGATATATTATTTTTAAAAAAACATTCATAGTCAAGATTAGATCTAAAATATCCAATGGTCATGAATGATTTCAAACTATTGATTTTTTCTTTAAAATAAAATCATATTTAGAATGATGACTATAAGGATTGATGAGAAATAATTGTGAAATAACTAATTAAACAACCAAAATAAGGGTTTATAAATTTCACCTTTTGGAGTATTAGGATATATGTAATGGTTTCAGTATATTAATCTTATGATAACATTACAAATAATAATTTAAAAGGGATAAGAATTCTAAAACTGATAAAATCAAATAGACTGGTACTGATAATTTAGTATCGATATAATAATATAAAATTGATAGTATAATACCAATAAAGTAATCCAATGCCGATAGTTTATTACTGATAATGTATTCCAATACCGATAGTTCAGTACCAATAAAGTAATTCAATACCGATAATTCAGTACTGATAAATTAATTCTATACTGATAATTGATTAACGATAATGTATTATAATATCGATAATAGTGAAACTGATAAACTATAAAACTAATAAGTGGAATCGATTATAGTGAAACCAATAAAAAACAAAACTGATTCATGAAAAACATATTCATGCTAAATCAATATATACAAAGATAATAAGTAAAACTGATAAAATGAAAATAAAAGACATATTGTGTAAAACCAATAAACATTAAATTGAAAGGTGAAAGCGATAAAATTATATATACCCCCTTTGAAAAGGAGTAATTTAATGCAAGGAGATGGGTTAAACAAGAAATATTTATGAATGTTTACTTTATAGTGATCATTCATAGTTTCTATTTTATGTATTCAAATATATCAGAAGATAACAGTTTTGTGAAAATATCAAAAATTTGTTCTTATGTTCTGATGATTTTTAACCTAATATCTCTTTTTTGGGTGTGATCTCTATGATTTTGATGCCTAATATCTATGTGTTTTTCACGCGAGTGATGTGAATGGTTTTTATTTAGAGTAATAGAACTAGTATTGTCACATAGTATTTGAGTTTTAAAAAAACCCAAGCCAAAGTCAGTGATTGTGTGTTGAATCCACAACACCTGAGCACAAAAAAATCAAGCTACAACATACTCCGCTTCACTAGTGGAATGTGATACTGAGTGTTTCTTCTTGAATGACCAAGAAACCAAATAATCCCTTAAGAAAAGACAAGATCTAGATATAATTTTTCTATCAATTCTATTACAACCAAAGACAACATTTAAAAAACTTTTCAAAAAAATATTATTTCTAGAATAATATAATAATCCTAAGTCCTTAGTTCTCTTTAAGTTGTGAAAAAATATTTTCACTTCTTTTAAATGAGATTATTTTGGATTATATTGGAATATTGCACTTAGTCACACTAAAAAATTCAAGTCTATATGACTAGCTATAATGTATAACAAAAATCCTATCATACCTATAATAGTTCATTGATCCACTGGTTTCCCAGTTTCATTAAGATCATGTGTATTTTAGTTACTGATTAGAGTTCTAATACTTTTAGTGTTGTAGTATCCACAATTTTTGAGTAAGTCTTTTATATAATTATTTTGAGAAATATAGGTTTTTCTGGTTTTTGTGATATTTGAAATACTAAAAAAGAATTTTAACTCACCCATCATACTGATTTCAAACTTAGATTTCATTATATTCATAGAAGAATCTGTTGGAGATTGTTGATTTGATCCAAATATATTGTCATCAACACATATTTGAAAAATCAAAACATTTTCGTTTTCAATTTTAATGAAAATATTTTGATCAAAAGTAGAATTTTCATAATGTTTTGTGAAAGAAATCATGTAAGTAAATCATACAATGTTTTAGGGTATTTCTAAAGATCATAAGAAAGCATTGGTAAGTTAAAAAACATGATCGGGATGTTCTGAATCTATAAAACAAAAAGGTTGTTCTAAAAAAACAAATTCTTGAAGGAAACCATTATAAAAAGAACATTTTACATCAATATGAAAAAGTTTAAAATTGATGAATATTAAAAACGCTAATAGAATTCGAATAGATTCATTTATAGCTACCAGGGCATAGGTTTCTTCAAATTCTATTCCCTCATGTTGATTATATCCCTTAGAAACAATTATTTCTTTATTCCTCATTATGACTCAACTTTCATCACATTTGTTTCTAAATACATATTTTACACCAATTATAGTTGTTTCATTAGGTCCTTCAAATGGGGTCCATTCTTGATTCCATTAAAATTAATTTAGTTCATCTTGCATTGATTTAATCCAATCTTAATCACCTAAGGCCTAATTCAATGTTTAAGGTTAAAACTGTGATAGAAAAGAAAGATCTTCTATTTAATTTCTTATGCAATTTCTAGTCATTATAGGTTGATTTAAATCACCAATGATATTATCATTGGGATGATTTCTAAGAAACAATTGATTTGGGATTTGTAAAACATGTTCCTCAACATAAGATAGAATGTCTTCTAGGGTATATGTTTCAGAAATATTACCTTGAGTATTTTCCTTTTTAGAAGAGTTTTCAATGAATAGTTGATAATCTGTTTGTGAAAATACATCAGATTTTGTAGGGAAGGGTAGTTTAAAAACTAAGGGGTATGTTTCATCCAATTTGACATGCTCTATTTCTTCAATAGTACAAGTGATTTTGTTAAAAAAATCTATATTCCTTAGAAGTTATAGGATAACCAAGAAATATTCCTTCATCATATTTGGGTGTGAATTTATGTAAAAGATATTTAGTATTAAATATGAACACTTTGCAGCAAAATACTGTTAAGTAAGAGACTTTGGGTTTTCAACCAGTCTATAATTCATAAGGCATTTTATTATGAATAGTTCTAGTTAAAACAATATTTATTGTATAACATAAAATACTAACAGCTTCATCCCAGAAATTCATAGCAATTGAGTATTCAATAAACATGGATCCTTTCATTTTTGAAGAATAAAAATTATTCTTTCAACAAAACCATTTTTCTGAGGGGTTCTTGTGGTTGAAAAGTTGTGAGTAATAACTTTCTTACTATAAAAGGTTTCAAAAACTGAATTTTGAAATTCTCCACCATGATCACTATGAATAGTTATCAGTGGTATATTTTCACATTTTTTACTGGTTATCAAAAATTTAGAAATAGTAAAATTCTTTAGATTTATATTCTAGAAAATAGACTCATATAAATCTAGTGTAGTCATCAATTAAAAAAATACATTTTATTTCCCTCTAATGAGTGCAGTGTTTGTAGGACCTAAAAGATCCATGTGCTCTAACTATAATGTATTATAAGTTGAAACTTTATTTATTGGTTGAAATATAGTTTTACATTGCTTTCAATATTGATAAGTGTCAAAAACATTTGAAGAATCACACTATTGATCAAGTAGATCCTTAACAAGTCTTTTCATTGAGAGTTTACAAAGGATACAATGTTCTAACCTTCTATGCCATAACCAGGATTGGTCTTCCATTTCACTTAATCAGGGTTGGTCTTGACTCCTATGGTCTTCTAAGATTATTGTGTATATATTCTCATGAGTATGGGAAGAAATAATGAATTCATCATTGGAATTTTGATATAATCATTTATCGTTCCTAAAATTCACAAGGAAACCTTCACCAAATAATTGAATTATGATTATAAGGCTGTGCGTAAGACCTTTTATAAACAAAACATTTGATATTAAAACATTTCCTAAAATGACAATATTACCTATTTTAATGATATTTCCATGAGAATTGTGTCTAAAGGTCAATCTTCCACCTTTCATTTCACAAATATTTTCAAAGAAATATTTTTTCCTGTCAAGTGTTGAGAACAACCACTACTTATGTTCCAAATGTACTTATTGTTGTCAAACATCTTGTTTTTGTGAAAAATAAACAATTAGTTTTTCAGAACCCAAACATGTTTGGACACAAAAATTTTAGATAAAAGAATTTTAACTATCCCTATCGGTTTTGAATCTAGGATAAAAGGTCTGTCTTAACACCACATTGGTAAGCCCTCGATATAATGATTGGCATGAATATATTCCTATCGCCAGAAGCCCTCTATTAAGAAGGTAATTGGAACCTATATCATTGAAACAATTGAAACCCCTCGATATGATGATTGGATGCACATGTTCCTATCCGCAAAATCCCATGATCGTTATAACAATGATCAGTCTCAGAAAGCAGAAACAAAGAACATATAGAAATACAAGAACATGCAATAAGTTTTTCACTTTTTCTGTCTTTGTGGTTGTCTCATGTAGAAAGATAGAAGTCACAAAATCTCGTTCCATAACTTGATAGAAGAGAATGTTGGATATTCTAGTTTTAATGACCTCATTTTTATAGGCCTCCGGTTCCAATAGTCATATTTTCTCCAACAATCATATTTCTCTGAAACATTTGGAAGGACTTTTACACCTTGCATTACAATGGTCAAAAGAACCGAAAAACAAAACATAGTTTTGATTTGTAAATAACCAACTCAATGACATCATTTTACTTATAAAGTAGTATGTAAAAAAGTATGAAACAATGAGTTTGAGTAACATGAAATCTATATTGATGTTAAAATAAGTGTACAATGCATTACATGAGTACAATTAATAATATTTACATAATTCTAGTCACGACTATAATACATATAGCTGTTACAATACCAAACATGGTTACGATGCTTAACATGGAAGATATGCATATCAGTTATGATTTTTATTGTGGTTTCAATGCATGATATATAATCTGGTTACGATTCATGATTACTATTTGATACTTAACCTAGTTACGATTCTTTATTATGATGCATGTTGTTACGATTCATAACCAGGTTTCAATAAAGATGATTACGATGCATGTGGTCACGATGGATAACCATGTTACAATACAGGTCACTATGATGCAAGTGTTATGATGTGTAACCTTGTTATGATACAAGTGATTACAGTGTTTGTCGTCACAATGCATGACCTGGTTATGATATAGGTGATTACGGTTCATGTGGTTACAAAGTATGACTTGGTTACGATACAAGTGATTACAATGCATGTGGTTACAATTAATAACCTGGTTACAATTCTAAATCAATATATCTGGTTACATTGTAAAAAACATACATGGTTATGACAAGAATACAATATATATGAAAAACAATGTTAGTGATTACGATTGTGAAACAAAATACATGATAATCAATATAAGTGATTAAGATATGTGTGATTTGTGATTTCCAAAACAAATGATTAATTAAAATGTCAAAACACATTTTGACTCAATATTATGTTCAATTGGGTTTCATTTTTTTCTAATTAATTGGTAATGAATGATTTAATTTTATAAACATGTGTACACTATATTAAACTAAGTAATAATATTTAATTACTTGATTATGATAGATGTTCTATGTAACATATTCTATCGAAGAAATTAAATATTTTTAATAAGATACATACAATAAAATCTTGAGGGTTTATATGAACACATTTTTGGGGAGATTTACCCCTTATAACATGAAACCAAGAAAAAACATGGCCCAAAAATAATTAAAAATCACTATAAGGATTATAAAACACAAGGAATAAAATTATATCATCTAGTATAAGCTTATCTACAAATGAGAGCACATGATAATCCAGTTGCAGTAATTGTTTTATGATAGAAGCATCTATATAATACCAAACAAAAATCTAATGTAATTTCTATATAATAATATGAAAATATTAAATTTCTTTATATTAAATTTGAAAAACTAAACATTTAAACAACTTTTAATGGAGGGGGTAGCATGCATTAATCTTCATGAGAAAAATTGTGGACACCCATATCACATTTTGTATTCAATCCCACTAACAAATATATGATACTCTTCCCATTTTTTGAAGTCCATAAAGGTATGAATATTATGATTACCAATAAAAAGTTCTATAAGTTCTCCAATTATAACAAAGTACCTGGAAATATTTATATAAGGATATGCATGTCCACCTAAGTTTCCAACATGGGTGTGAGATATATCATAAACAATAGAGATGAATTTTTTTTCTCACCTCATTAATGAATAATCTAGGGGTATGTAAGAACATTTTTACTAATTTATATACATGTAAAATAAAAATATTTAATGAAGAAAACAATAACATAGAAATAATAATAAAAAATTATTTAACAGACGAGTTATAAGAAACACTAAATAACTCCATATATTAGGAGGATACATACCAAAACATAAATGAACTTATAAGCTTTGGGAGAGGAAAATATTGATGTTTTTTGGTGGTAGGGACATGATGCATCCCATCCCAACCATGATACGGGTAGGGAAATATTATTTCCCATCCACCTAGGATGAATTGTAATAATAGGGTCTAAACTTATCCCCTGTGAAAGGGTAATGTGTATAAAAGGTGAAGTCCGTAACACATCCCATGTAATAAGGGAATAAGAATACTCAATCCAAGTTAAAAAACCCATCCTATTGAGGGCACATTCTCTTTAATGGAAGGAAGGCCTACTTAATATTTTTTAGGATAGTTATAAATACCTAAATTCAAACCACCTCATTATCATTTTTATCACATTTCAAAATTGTATCAATGATAAATAACGAACCATGAAATTATAAAATCTCATTTTTCTAAAGAATAGTCAGAATTCCCTAAAACATACATTCAATTTTAATTAATTCAAAAAGATTCGAACATCATAGATGCATTAAATAGATTATATAAAAGTTCTTGGGGACCAAATCATGTTTATTTTTATAATGTAAAAAATTTTAATCTTGTCTCAGGGAATGGTATAACATTATCTATTAGGATCAAAAATCAAAAAATATACAACGGGTTTGATATTATGTAAATTTATTTTCAAGAAATGTTTTAAAATTATGAATATATGATTACAATAATTTCACAGGTACCAACAAGTGAATGATTTGAAAAATATATTTATTCAAAAAATATCAAAACTAATACTTTCTTATTTTTATTCAAATGAGGAGAAAAGTAAGAACAAATTATTGAATTAAAGATTATAACTCTTGTGTTAAGGTTCTACTTAAATGAAATTTCTATTATTTAATAATTAATCAAGATAATCACTACCACTTGAATGGTGAAACTTTGGGGGTATTAATGTTTTACATTCTATATTTAACATTCAAAATAATTAAACTTTTCCAAAAACATTAAACCATTACTTAAAAATCAATAAATTTGTAGGAAAAATATAATTTATGTTTCTAAAATGAGAAGTTATATTATAAAGTCCAAATGCGAGTTTTATTACTAAAACTTTTATAAATTGTTATAATTTCAAATACGAAATGTAAAAAGTGTTAAAAAATAACATTTAATTTAAGAAAATGAATATGTAAAGGATAAACACTTAAAAGGGTCATTATTAAATCTATCCAATCTAACCCCTCCATCACCTCACCACTGATGTTAATCTTAAATAGTGTTTTGTTATGATTTTTGATTTATATATTAGTTATGTTATTATAATATGGAGTAGTTTCTATTAGTGTCACATGATGAAGATCAAAAAAGTGGTGTTCTTAATTTATTATGGATAAGCTCCTAGAACATTAAGCTCATGGGTTTCAATACAATATAAACATTTCCCAAGACAACACAATTACTTCAGTAATAAGAATAAATAGGGGTATTTATAAAGAATAAAATTTTAGACATGAGAAACAATTTGTTTCTTGTTTAATGATTCCTTATTTGAACAATATAATATATAATGGATATCAAGAAAGACTCAAATTTTATATATAGTAAGTTTTATTATTAAAGTTATACATAAACACCACAAGTAAAAATTTTATTTTCAAAATACATGAAGATATTATTTTTATGAGATATCGATTCTAATACATTGAATGGATAGTTAAATCCAAAACAGTTTTCTAAAATTCATAACTTTATATATAATAATAATATTATGAAACCATTAATTTTTAAATAATAAAATAATCAATTACTCCTGGTTATTAAATTTGGAAAATAGAGGCAATAATATTTCAGCATAACATGAAAATTCACTGAAGGATTTGTGACACGATTCCCTATTCATTAGTGATATTTATCTATCCCAAATGATATTGGAGGAGCTATAAAAAAAAATTATATTCCAGAACTATCATAATTAATTACACTATAAATAATTACAAGAAAATTAATATTCAAATAAAAACCTATCTTAAACATTGGTGGAAGGTCTTGATAATCAACTATTATTCTACAATGAAGAATTATTTATAGAAAAAAAATAATCCCAAAATAAATGACCCAAATCCATGGAAATAAAAATAAATCACTTTTCAACTATAATTAATACAAAAAGTGAATAATAGTTTAGAAATTACCCATTTATGCCATCCCTAAGTCAATGGTTAGTAATACAGTGAAATAGATTATATTTATTAACAAATATGGTTAAATATCTAATTAAATGGTGTACCCGCTTAGTGATAAGATGTATCTATTGTAAAGAAGTATTATTTCACATGAGAATACTATTAAAGTAGATGATTATTTCACCCATTGAGTGTGTTGATTACATAATAATATATCTCATTGAAAAGATCATGATATCTACTTGAAAATTTCAATCAAAAGAGTCATACTAAGGTGAAGATAGTTGTTATATAAAGAATATACATAGATGATGTGCATTGAGAAAAAAAATTGGTAATCGAAATAAAAGATCCAATAAAATAATCTTACTGTTCATAAATATTTGGAACCATTACTTTAATGGATGATGGTGATTCATTTTTATTCTAATATAATTTTTAAGGGTTGAAAGATATGAATAAGAGTGTATAAATAATGGGTTATATGTTTTTAGATATTTAAAAAAGCGCTCAATATGTAAGACTAACTCTATTAGAGTAATCTAGATACAAAATTGTTTTATACACCATTGACACTGACTTAAAATTAATTTTATTATTATTGAAACACTTTTTTAGGATAAAGTGTAACGCCCCGACCCCAGTTACCCAGAGTCGGAGCATTATTGCGTAACATTGGCATGATCAGAAAAAAATCAAGTCTTGAAAAACCGATTAGTTTAGTAGCCTTGGAAACACTAGATACATTCATAAATGTTACATTACATAATAAATTGAAAAACTAAAATAACATAGTCTCCATTTTCCACACTCATATCTCCTTCAGACTATCCCTGCAGGTCATTCCTAAAATACTTCTTCACATCCTGGAAAAATAAAAACATTGAAAGGGGTGAGATCAGATGCTCAGTATGGATAAAAATATAGTGGAAGCTTTCATCAATAAATATAAACATTTAAGGCAATGTATAACTAAAACAAAAGCCCTTTAAAAATGAACTTCAACATAATATTGAAAAAGTAAAATGAAATAATGCCATTTACTTATTCACATGGTTATTCTACTGGTCGAATAATCACTTGCAATATCAATAACCACTTTCATAATTATGGAATGCATAATGACAGACTATCTTAACCACGTATCCAATACCTCGTGCCAAGAATACAAATAAGATTTTTTCAAGGCCTCGAGCGAAGACACTAGTTTGTCTCATGAGACCTGCCGATGCAATTGTTTTTAGAAGATACTTACGTTTAAAATTGCTCAAATATACTCCAGTGTTTTTCTGAATACATTATGAAATCTTATGAAAACAAAATATCTAATTCTAAGACTTCTCGACTAATTACAGGCCATGATGGGTCCACACCCTATCCCTTCCTGTCTACCACAACCGAGAGTCGGGTTTTCTGAAAACATTTTTAAGATTGCATTAAATACGTATACATTTTCACTGGATTATCATATATTTGGGAGAAATATCTATTTTTTGAAATCATTTAAAAATAAAATAATTTTAAAAGAAAACCTTTTGAATAAATGTAACAGTCAAAGGGGTTTATACACCGTATAAAAGAAAATTGTGTATAAAATAAAATATGCCTCAATGAAAGGAGATTGAGACGAAGTCCTTACCAAGATCATTTTTTTTAAAATAAAATAGATCTATTATGTGTATTAAATATAAGTACACATATAGAAATTAGAAATAAAATATAGGACATAATAATATCATAACATAATTTGAATGTAGGAGATTAAACCAATGAAAGGAAATTGGGTTAAGAAGTTCCCTTACCTCGTGTCCGACTTGACTCGACTGCTGTTTAACCTCCAGAATAATAAACTAGAGTTAATATATACTTGATTATGAACCTTTTTCCAGTTCATTATCCGTTTTATATCACTTATTACAATGTTACAAAAAGTATGTAGTCATTTAAGTTAATAACGGTCGTTTTGTAGATATTTGGTACTTGAGTCAACAATAAATTTATTATAATTACAAGTTGTTTATGTGGTAGAATATCCATTGTATCCAGAATTATATTTGTGATGTAGATATCATATATATCTTATATATCCAGTATATACATTAACTTATAATATTACATAACATTATAGGTAAGAAATGAAATGCACTGTTCATGGAGACGGTAAGTCGTACGTACGCATGAACACTACTTTAATTACTATTTCTTATTTAATGGAATGAAGTTATAATTATATAAAGGTATAATATAATTCCAGTATAATATAATTTATAATACCATTTACTCCATCCTTTATACATCCCACATATGGCATTAACGATTCAAATCACTTTGAGGGGGCAGTAGTCCACACTCCCTAAAATGAAATTATCGCATTTACCCATAATGGAAATCGTAAAGGTATTCCATAAATGAACAATAAAAAATAATAAGGAAAATAAAAAAATAGTATATATCATATATAAAAATAGTGTCTTCATAATGGCCACCATGAGAGGTGTTAAAAGAAGATTGAACAATAATCGTTTCGTGAGGCAGAAATTTTCCAAACACAGAAACAGTATGTTCTTTAACCATTAGACGAAGGTGTGTTTAAGTTTAAATAAAATCCTTCTCATAAAAACATCCTAGTATAATGAAGATACTTTTTTTGTTAAGAAATAAAGGAATAAAAAGAGTTTCAGGGGTTGGAGAAGAAAAATAAAACAAAATAACATAAGAGAAGACATTACCTAAAAATCAGGTAACTCTTTTTTGATTTGAGCCAAAGGCTTCCTTGGGAAGAATTATGCCCAAATTGAGGCTTAAAGGAGTAAGAGAGGGAATTTGAGAGAGTATTTGGGCAGAGTTTGGCCGAGCCAAATGGCTTTGATGGTGTGAATAAGGTGGAAGAGGTGGGTGCCTTTTATAAGAGGAGAGGAGGGGCACTCTTGGAAAGTAATGAAATATTACATTATTATGAAATGCTTTTCGGATTTTAGAGGTCCAAAAATTATATATTTAGAGGCTAAGGTGATAAGGGTTCGAAATATACCCATACAATTGGTTTTTTACAATTGTAAGTCTTATATTTTGCATTATTGTTTCATTTTATTTAACTCATTAATTAATGAGGTAATCACTGCATCATCATGGTGTCATAAACAATTTAATTTATTTAATGTCTAAAAATTATAAAAAAATCATGATATAGGAAATATTTTTATATTTCTAATGAATATTTATAGTCGAAAATTTAACTTATATAACCCCATGTAATAATTGTTTTAGTAAAACAACACATGTTTGTGACAATTTATTTTTACCTTAAATAAAAAGTTATTATGATCATTTTCTTACCCAAGTAGCTCCATGGGGTCCCCAAGTTTACCCATGGATTATCTTGGTCGTCAATGACTCATCCAATAAGGGTAGGACAAGTTTAAAGGTATTTTCATATTTTTATAATATCATTTTTACCTTAAATTTCACTAATTACCTTTAATCGTGATTAATGAAACATAAAAGTTACTATTCACCAAAAAATTATTTTAATCCCATTGAGCCACATTTTACATCCTAATTACAACAATGTATGTCGTATTTTTGAAATTCAATTCATAGAAGCGGTAAAGTTTCATTTAAATTAAAAATCAGTTTTTTAACTACCACCTAGTGGTTTCACTATTCATCAAAAATTGACGTTTTTCAGAACAATGCCAAAATTTCACCCTAAGCTATAATTGATATTCCGAATTCGAAAATGATGTCTATTTTAAAAAATTCCAAAATAAGTTTCATTAAATAATTTTATAATTAATTCCCGCTGTCACAACAAATAGCGTGTTATTTAGAAACAATACATATCACAAGTTTCACAATTGTTCATGTCCAATTTCAATATTAAATTAATTCTAATGACCACCATTTGATGAAATGGTAAAAATATATTCTAATTATACTTTAAAACCACTAAATAGTATAATTTATCACTATAAACTATTTTGATTAAAAAATTTGTTTTAAGTATTTTTCACTATTCATAAAAAAAATAGGAAGTTCTCAGAAAATTAAAAAAAATTCAACTTAGGATAATTTCGATACTAAGTATAAAAAAATGAATTACATTTTGAAATATAAAATTTCTATAATTTTAAAAAGTGGTTATTACTATTTATAACGGCTACTTTTATTAGTCTTGGTGTGTTAGAACTCCAACTTGCGTACAATGCAAGTTGTTGCATTATTGAAAGAGAAGTGTATCGTGGAAGCTTGGGGTGTTACATTCTCCCATCCTTCTATAAATTGCATCCTCGAAATTTGAAAAATTTCCTTTGAAATGAAAATGATGAATATATAAAATACCTTTTTTGAAAACCCACATAGGAAATAAGGTTAATAAAATTTATCCTTAATAAGAGGGAAAGGGAAATGAAAAAGTCACCACCAAATTATGATCTCGATAAGGAGAACATTGGTGGGAATTAGAGACATATAATTGGAGGAGAAACATAAATATTTTTAGGGAGTGATTGAGGTCTTCAATCACAAACAAATGTAAAATTGAGGGCCTCAAAGCCTTCAATCTATGTTGATTTAAAATATTATCTGTTCAATAAGACATAAGGTATTAGGATAACACATTTTTTGTTTTAATATCAATTTACTAAAGTTTAATAATTAATTTATTCATAGAATATGAGATAGTTATATATATATTTATGCTTGACAAGTAGAGTTTCAACCTTCAACTAATTTCTACCACAAACTCATCTTTTAACCAAAAAGATATTAGAACTCAAAAATATTATATTTATCCTAATCGTACAAGGTTCTAAATATTGACACATATCATTTAGATTAGGAAAACTATTTGGTAATAACTAGGGACTCCCTGTAGGCTAGTGGTTGGTAATAAATGTCTGTCGCACTATGGTTGTGGGTTCAATTCCTGCAGCTTTGTCCGACACGACGGGTTATCCCCCAAACTGCAGGTTGAACTTTTTCAAAAACTATAGTATTATAATATTAAAAAAATAATCTTCCTAAATGTTTTAACCATAAACAATACTATCCAAAGTTCAACTTAATCCATTCGATCCTTTATAGTTATCCAAAATACCTCCGTCCAGACTTTCTCTAAAAGGTCCTTAAATTACAAAATAAATTGTAACATTAGATTCCCCAAACAAAGTAAAGTTTCTCTTATTGTCACATACTAAAAATATGATTACCTTCATAATATTAAAACCTTAATGAAAACAACAAGTACTATAGTACAATCCTTATATATATCACATTATTCTTATAACTAGAATATAATCCTTGTTTCCAAAAGCACAAATACATTAATTATTCCACTTCAACTGTAGTAACAACATAAGATTATCCTTGATCCCTTGGCCTTTTCTGAGGTAAGGTTCCCTAATGCTTAGGTAATTCATTTGCATAATGCCCCATTTCCCTACAGTTGTAGCATTCAACATTGATAGCCTCTTTCTTTACCTTGCAATCACAAGCCTGGTGACCTTTTTCTCCACATTTATAACAAACTCCCATTCATTTTAGGCAAGTACAGGGGTGATTCTTCCCACAATTATCACATAATGGAAAATACTTTTTTCCCTTTTTCCCTTTATCTGTCTCTTGCTCCACTGTTCTCTTCTTCTCTTGCTTTACTTTATTGTCATAAGATTTAGACAATTCCTTTTCTGTCTTGATAGAACACGAGACTATATCTTCGTACGCTGAGAAAGATTGTGATATTAAAGCTCGACAGAGAAATGGTTTTATCCCATCAAAGAAACGATCAATCTTACTTCTTGGGCTACGTATATAATCTGCAGCATATCTTGCTAGCCTTGTAAAGTTGTCCTCGTACTTTGCGACATTCTCATCCTCCTTCTACATCAGACTCAAAAATTGCCTTTTCATATCTGCTCGATGGTCGCGTGGGAATTATTTTTCTACGAAAAGCTCTTTGAAGTCCCTCCATTTCATATTTGATACTTCATAATATTCCTTTGTATTTTGAATCAATGACCACCATTGATCAGCATCTCCAGTGAGGCTGTAAACTACCGTGACAACCTTCTCCCTTTCGCTACTTTCCAAGGCATGGAATATTTTCTCTAAGGAGTGTACCCATTGCTCAGCTAATAATGGATTTGTACCCCCATTAAATGTTGGTAGTTGTTGCCTCAGGAAACGGTCTATCATTGGTCATCCATGTTGCAGATCAGGGTGCTCCATATGAGTAAGGTTATTATTCATAACCTGAGTGAGTTGTCCCAGTATTGTGATACGTTGATCAGCACTAGTTGTATCTCTAGCTCCACAATAATTATCTTGAGTAGGAGAGAAATCCCTACATGGTGTGTGTGCATTTATACGGTTTCCATTTCTCCCACTATGCGCCATTTCTAAACAATGGAATACACTAGATTAGTTTACGAATCAAAATAAATAATTCCATACTTGTAAAAAACATAATATAAATTAAACTATAATCATAAAAATGTTTTCTTTGAGGAAGTATATACTCATAAACCCTTCATAATGGTTTGTAAAGAAAATGATAATTATCCTAAGAATATCCCCCGGGAGTGTCGTAACCAAGAGTGCAGCAAGGCCCGTTGTCGTGCACCAGTTCCCATTTGAGTCTAGCTCAAAGCTGGGTTTTCGGGTTTTACCCCTAGGTACATCTGTGCCAGAGCTGCCTCTACTTGCTCATATCCAGACAAGGATGTATTGCTTGGAAAACTCACAAAATATCTATAATACCAAAATTCTACGAAGTTCTTATATACTAATCCTCAAAGTCTATCTTCAGACTATGAGCTCTAACCAGAGTTTATCTAAATATAGCTTCCAAGGTTAGTACTAATCTGCCTCTGATACCAACAGTAACACCCCGACCCCAGTTACCCAGAGTCGGTGCATTATTTCATAACATTGGCATGATCACAAAATATCATGTCTCGGAGGACCGATTAGTTTAGTAGCCTTGGAAACACTAGATACATTCATAAATGTTACATTACATCATTAATTAAAAAACTACAATAACATAGTCTCCATTTTCCACACTCATATCCCCTTCAGACTATCCCTGCAGGTCATTCCTAAAATACTTCTTCACCTCCTAGAAAAATTAAAACATTTAAAGGGGTGAGCTCAGATGGTTTGTAAGGATAACAATATATCATATGCTTTCATCAATAAACATAAACATTTAAGGCAACGTATAACTAAAACAAAAGCCTTTTAAACATGAACTTCAACATAATATGGCAAAAGTAAAATTAAATAATGCCATTTACTTATTCACATGGTTATTCTACTGTTCGAATAATCACATGCAATATCAATAACCAATTTCATAATGATGGAATACATAATTCCAGACTATCATAACCACGTAGCCAAGGCCTCGTGCCAAGACTAAAAATAAGATTTTGTCAAGGCCTCGTGCCAAGACACTAGTTTGTCTCATGAGACCTGCCGATGCAATTTTTTTAGAAGATACATACGTTTAAAATTGCTCAAATATACTACAGTGTTTTTTTGAAAACATTATGAAATCTTATAAAAACAAAATAACTAATTCCGATATTTCTTGACAAATTACAGGCCATGATGGGTCCACTCCCAATCCCTTCCTGTCTACCACACTCGAGAGTCTGGTTTTCTGAAAACATTTTTAAGCTAGCATTAAATACATATACATTTGCACTGGATTTTCATATATCTGAGAGAAATATCTATTTTTGAAATCATTTAAAAATCACATAACTTTAAAAGAAAATCTTTTGAATAAATGTAACAGTCAAAGGGGTTTATACACCGTATAAAAGAAAGTTGTGTATAAAATAAAATATTCCTCAATGAAAGGATATTGAGACGAAGTCCTTACCAAGATCATTTTTCTTAAATAAAATAGATATATTATGTGTATTCAATATAAGTACACATAAAGAAAGTACAAATAAAATATAGGACATATCATAACATAATTTGAAAGTAGGAGATTAACCCAAAGAATGGAAATTTGGTTATGAAGTTCCCTTACCTCGTGTCCGACTTGACTCAACCGCTCTTTAACCTCCTGAATAATAAACTAGAGTTAATCTCTACTTGCTTAAGAAACTTTTTCAAGTTAATTATCCCTTTTATATCACTTATTACAATGTTACGAAAATTATGTATTCATTTAAGTTAATAATGGTCATTTTGTCGATCTTTGGTACTTGAGTCAACAATAATCTCATTATAATTACAAGTAGTTTATGTGGTAGAATATCCATTGTCTCCAGAATTATATTTGTGGTGTAGATATAATATATATCCTATATATCCAGTATATACATGCATTTATAATATTACATAACATTTATAGGTAAGAAATCAAATGCACCGTTCATGGATACGGTAAGCCGTACGTACGCATGAACGCTACTTTCATTCTTATTTTGTATTTAATGGAATTAAGTTATATTTATATAAAGGTATAATATAATTCCAGTATAATATAATGTATAATACCATTCACTTCATCCTTTATAAATCCCACATATGGCATTAACGATTCAAATCACTTTGAGGGGGCAGTAGTCCGCACTTCCTAAAATGAAATTATCATGTTTACCCATAATGGAAATTGTAAAGGTATGACATAAATGAAAAATAAAGAATCATAAGGAAAACAAAAACATAATATATATCATATATAAAAATAGTGTCATCATAATGGCCACCATTATAGGTGTTAAAAGAAGATTGAACAATCATCGTTTCGTGAGGAAGAAATTTTCCAACCACAGAAACAGTATGTTCTTTAACCATTAGACGATGATGTGTGTAAGTGTAAATCAAATACTTCTCATAAAAACATCCTAGTATATTGAAGAAACTGGTTTTGTTAAAAAAATAAAGGAATAAAAAGTGTTTAAGGGGTTGGAGAAGCAAAATAAAACAAAATAACATAAGAGAATACATTACCTTAAAATCGGGTAACTCTTTTTTTTTGATTTGAGCCAAAGGCTTCCTTGGGAAGAATTCTGCCCAAATTGAGGCTTCTAGGAGTAATAGATGGAATTTGAGAGAGTATTTTGGTAGAGGTTTTCTGATCCAAATGCCTTTGATGGTGTGAATCAGGTGGTATAGTTGGGGGCTTTTTATAAGAGGAGAGGAGGGGCACTCTTGGAAAGTAATGAAATATTATATTATTATGAAATTATTTTCGGATTTTAGAGGTCCCAAAATTATATATTTAGAGTCTAAGGTGATAAAGGTTCAAAAGATAACCATCCAATAGGTTTTTGACAAGTGTATTTTTAATATTTTACATTATCTTTTCATTTTATTTAAATCCATAATTAATGAGGTAATCACTGCATCATCATGGTGTCATAAAAAATTTAATTTATATAAGGTATAAAAATTATAAAACAAATATCATGATGTAGGAAATCATTTTAGATTTCCAATGAATATTTATAGTCGAAAATGTAACTTATATAACCCCAAGTAATAATTGTTTTAGTAAAACAACACATGTTTGTGACAATTTTATTTTTACTTTAAATAAAAAGTTATTATTGTCATTTTCTTACCCAAGTGGCTCCATGGGGTACCCAAGTTGACCCATGGAGTGTCTTGGTCAACCATGACTCATCCAATAAGGTTAGGACAAGTGTAAAGGTATTTTCATATTTTTATAATATCATTTTTACCTTATATTTCACTAATTACCTTTAATCGTGATTAGTAAAACATAAAAGTTACTATTCACCAAAAAATTATTTTAATCCAATTGAACCACATTTTACATCCTCATGAAAACCATGTATGTCAGATTTTTGAAATTCAATTCATAGAAGTGGTAAATATTCATTTAAACGAAAAATCAGTTTTTTAACTACCACTTAGTGGTTCCACTATTCATCAAAAATTGTTGTTTTTCAGAACAATGCCAAAATTTCACCCTAAGATATTATTGATATTCTGAATTGAAAAATTATGTCTATTTTAAAAAATTCCAAACATATAAGTTGAATTAAATAATTTTATAATTAATTCCCGCTTTCACAACAAATAACGTGTTTTTAAGAAACAATATATATCTAAAGATTGAAAATTTTTCATTTCCAATTTTAATGTTAAATTAATTATAATAACCACCATTGGATAAAATGGTAAAAATATATTCTAATTATACTTTAAAACCACTAAATATAATAATTTATCACTATAAATTATTTTTATTAAAAAATTTGTTTTAAGTATTTTTCACTATTCATAAAATAATTGGAAGTTCTCAGAAAATTACAAAAAAATCAACTTAGGATAATTTTGATATTAAAAATACAAAAATGAAGTCCATTTTGAAAAATAAAATTTCTATAATTTTAAAAAGTGGGTATTACTATTTATAATGGCTAATTTGATCAGTAGCGGTGTCTTAGAACTCGAACTTGCGTACAATGCAAGATATTGCATTATTGAAAGAGAAGCGTATCATGGAAGATCGGGGTGTTACATAAAGTGAGAAACCAAAATGTTCAGAATTACAAATAAAGAAACAAAAAGTATCTCCCTTTCCCCAGCAACTAAATCATGTCAAAAAACCTTCACCAATTCATGATCATTCGACATGGTGTACCATTCAAGGATTCATGGTCATGGAATTGATGGAAAATCCATACCCTCAAGCCCCAAATCGAAATGGTGTGAACATGTGAAGGCTTATTGCTCTGATCCCCTTCTGATGAAGATCCAAAAACAAAGCTAAAGTCACTAATATTCTCTTCAAAAAGCACAAAGGTAGACCCAAGAGTATATAAAAATTGAATCGGTAACCCTTCCAAGACATGCAAAAACTAACCAGTGTCTTGGAAAATCAATTTCAGCTTACCAAAATCCATTTCTCTAAATAATTTCCATGAGATAGATTGAACCTGAATTTTATGTGCATCCCTCATCATACTTTCAAATTCAGAAGCAATTTGGTCCCAAGACTGTATGTACTTCTCAATACTAATATTCCCATTGTAGAAATCCACAAAAAGATTAAGCTTATGTTTGTAAATCCATGCATATTGCTCTTCATTAAGAATTTTCCTCATAGGACTCCCCATAATTTTAGCAGCATCATCCTCTCATGAATTGAGTATCAAGACATGCTCAACCACTTCTCCCTCATAGCGTAACAGTAATTCCAAGGGTTGGTCACCCTGGTCCTTTGGTGTCTGGTGGCTCACATCCTCAAAGTCAACCTTTTGATGTCAATCTTATTAGCTGAATGAGTCTCTTAAAGAGGTGGTAAGGAGGATTAATCCCCCTACCATTTATCCTCTTAAAACTCCTATTCGTCTTCAAACTTGTAGCTTCTCCTTCGGAATGACTAATTTCTGCTTTATTGAACATGTTCATGTGTCCTCGGTCTATCTCAGGAGGAATAAGAAGTTCAGGGCTCAATATGATCTCTGAAAGCCCTTTGAATTTGTTTCTCAACTGAATTGAGGGCCAATTCCTTAAACCGAATCCCCCTAATTCCCTAGCACTGGCCTGGTATGGAACTTCCATAACAGGAGACTGCAAATATTTTAGAAGAATATCACTACCTAGTTCAAGCACCTCACCCAGGGCATTCTCTTTGTTCTCTACCATCTGATCTGTGGCAGTGTTACTTCCTAGTCTATGTGATACCCCTTGCTTCATCTCCTGGTTAAGCGAATCACCCACCCTCACACTGTCAATTTGATATAGCGAATAGGGGGGACAAGAAAAGTCCAATTTCAGCCGACTAAAAATATATTCCACTCTTTGTAATTCCCAAGGAATCGATTCCTTCTACACAACTAACTGTGATTGCAGTTTCCACCTAGAATGTTCCACAATTACAACTTCACAAGATCATGGACCAGTTGGAGGCCTCTACTCCATATTTTATCCTTCATTATGCACCACTTGATCCTTGCCTCTTTCGTTGTTACTCCACACAGTAGAATAATACCCCTGACGATATAATTACAGTGAATGACCCAATCTCCTGCATCCCGAACAGAAGTTCATCCAGGTTTTGTAGAAGACCTGTTGCTTGCATCAATAATACTTGCACACAGAAATCCACACATATTCAAACGGGTCTCTTGACACATCCATTTCAATACATGGACAAGGGTTAATAGGGTGACAAAGGGAATCAGTTCTACTATCCAAACACAAATATCTACCTATCAGATATCCAAGCATTCATATAATAATAGGATTTTTAAAGGGAAGAGAGAAATTAGGGATGCTAACCCATGTCACCATAGATGGATGATCCTACTTCATATGTAGAACAAAGGACCACTGAAGAAGCTTGTATCTGAAACCATTAAAACTATGAGGTGTTCATTCCCAGGACTTGATGT
The DNA here is from genome assembly GCA_963277665.1 of Viscum album. Lineage (NCBI taxonomy): Eukaryota > Viridiplantae > Streptophyta > Magnoliopsida > Santalales > Viscaceae > Viscum > Viscum album. Next base: position 656,702,114 of record OY728123.1, read on the forward strand.
GGTCTCTTTCTGATGAAAAACATATTAGAATTTGACGATTTTCCAAGAGACCCAGAGTCGCCTTATCCTGCAGGTCCCAAGAACCAAATATTAATCTATCAAATGAATTGACTAAGTGACATCACTAATAAAATATGGAAACTAAGGAATTCATCCAAAGGTTTAATGATTCCATGAACTCCACAAACAAAATTTGTAGGTTAGTGAATCCATCGATCAAATCCGAGACTTTCATTTCAAGCACGATTTAAGGGAAATAAGGGACAAACGTATTAATCTACACAGTGATAGGTAATAGTAAAAGACAAAATAAAAAATATTTAAATGTAAAACAAAAATATTTAAGGGTTCTATGTATATAATTTTTCAAATTATTATTCTACACAATGATATGTAATAGTAAAATTACCTATACATAAGGGTTCATTAAGATATCTAAAGAATATATATAGGATATAGTGAAAATTTAAAGGGGTATATAAGATCGAATTAGATAAAAAATTTCAATGTTTTGAGATATAAATATATATATAAGGTTTCCATATATGTTTAAAATAATTTTTAATGGTTTCCAATATGATATGTAAAGGTTCATTGGTTTTGAAAAATGTGAGAACTATGAAATAATGTAATAGATAGTGTATTTATTTATAATTGAACATTATATATATTTTAGTGATAAAAATATAATTATTATATCTATAATTATAACTAAAATAATTGGTTTTAGTAATTAATAATGGATAAAAATAATTTACATGGCACGTAAAGTATAAGAACTCTCTGAAATGTTGTATAAGAATGAAAAAAGTTTGATTTAGTTATGTAAATTGATATTTAGTAATTATTTGGATTTTATAGTCACATTGTGACTAGTTTCTTCACACATAAACTATTCATTCCTATAATATTGAAATAAAAGAATAACTACTATGTATTTTTTGTAGGTTTTATGAAATAAATTCGTTGATAATTTTGGATGTTGTTGAGGAAGAAGAGGCTCATATTGATATGAATATATAGATATGAACCAATATAAATTATACTCGAATATTTATTATTTTAAATCTATATATTCATAATTAAAGGATGTCAATAAAGAATATTATTATGGTTTTAACCTAGTTAGGAATTCATGAATTTAATATAGAGATTATATTTTCAACACTTGATCGAGTACTATAAATTATTAAATGAGAGATCACATGACTGATGTTGGAGTAATTTTTTCCTATTTGAATTTAGAAATAACATTCCATTCTTTTTGAAAGATGAAAAATAGAAGTAGACGAAAAAATAAATATAGAGATATAAAAACATGACATTGATCATTTTAGAGTATCTATAGATTTCAATAAAGAGTTGGGGATAAATTTACCTTTGACTATATTTAAGATCAAATTTAAAGAATAATGCAGTGAGATCCAATACTGATGAGAAAGTTTTTACTTTGTTCATTTAAGAAGAACAAGAATATGGGAAGAGGTAAAGGTCAATTGTGTTTTTTAGAACACCTCTAGAAAAATTAATAGTGAGGGGATAGATATATGTATAATTATTTGTAATGTTAAATTAAGAAATACAAAGTAGGATAACACTATATTATAAGTAATGAATGTAAGATAACCCACCGAATGGTGTGTGCATGGTATCCTATAAATTTATACATTTAGAGGTAGATGATAATATTTTTTAGTGGATAATAGAATCGTATTTTATTTTATGTCCTTATTCAGGAGTATTATGCCAATTGTTTTTATTTTTTATAATGTTACATGGTTTGTTCTAAATCCTAAAAAACTAATAGTTGGTGTCATGAAAATTTACCTAGTTGGTGATAAGATCACATCTTTAACTATATACCATTTCTAAAAAATTATATTGAAAATAAATTGGAAGTTGTATTCACATGGAAAAGAACCATTGTGAACTAGGGATGTAGTTATCCAAATTCTAGGTCGAAATCATTTTCAAATTCTATTGAAAATTATTTTATTATTTTAAAGATAAAACTATATTCATGAAAACTGGAGGAGAGAAATGAATGATAGATCGTTTGACTTAATAGGTCTTGATTTAATGAGATGAAATAATTTTATTTTAGTAATTATTTTATTGAACTAGTTCACCTCCCCTCTGAGTGCAGCTTCATGAATTATAGTAGAAACATAATTGGTATTAAAGCCATGCTTCATCATCTGACTAAATTATCAATAATAAAAATATTAAAAGATTTAATGTTTCAATATTATCCCCAAAAAGAGATATCATATGATGAATTGAATAAGAACATCATCTCCCCAACCACGTAACCATGGAATAAATATCAATGATTAATTTAAAAAACAGAAATAAATTGGATTCAGAGAAATTAGAAAGGGATTATTCAATGAAATAAGAGAACAATGGATTCATACGGATTTAGGGAAATGAATGAGGATTTCATTATGTTATATATTTTACTAAATTATATCTTGAATAAGATTTTGATAAGAATATATCCCTTATTTTATATGTGTTAACAAAAATTCAACAAAATTTGATCATAGAGATATCAGAGCTATCTTGAATGGAGAATAACTATTTCAAAAATTTACTAGTGATGAACTAAGAATAAATGGGGAAGAATAAATTTTTAATGAATCATAATGTTATTCTATTTCTATTATAAAGTACACCCATAATCGTTTTCCAAAATAAATATTTTAATTTAATTTTTGGATAGTTTAGTAACATCTTAGATGAGATAACAAACAAGGGGATAAAATTAGATAATTTGGATAATGTTTTCTATAAAAAGGAGTTAATGTGGTTAAAAAACTTGAAAAAATTTCGATCAGAAACATCCTTGAATTTAATTCATAAAGGAATGTTCCTTTGATTTTTGAATAAATGGATTAACATAATCTATGAGAAGTATTAATCCAAGAAGATTCATAAAGAAAATGTATTTTCATTAGAATAAGAAATTACTTTCATGCATGCTCAGTTCATATTTCATTCTAATACATTTTAGGTGATTGATGCTTCATTAAAATAGAATAATAATAATACTAATAATAGTAATATTGAGGAAATATGGAGTTTTACGAAATGGCGATATGAACATGTGTGATAAAAATATACTCAACATGTGGTGTCTAGATTTATAGGTCAAATTAACGATCAAGGATGTGAAAAAATAAAAATTTAACATAATTATTAAATATATAATTACTTATATTCGTTGTTATGTGTAGTATATTTTTGATAAAATAAATCTATCCTTTAGGAAATATTTACTTAAGAAAATCCAATGGTAAAACTATTTCCAAATCGTAGAAAAATGTACCGCCCACTACAGAAAATACTATTTTTTCTAAATCTATTTTCATGTATAGTGTATGTTGGTAGTGAATTTTTTTTAAAATATGTTTGATGAAAATAATTGTGAAAATCACCATTACCTATTTTTGGTGGTGGGAAAGTGTGGTAAAGGATATTACCCAATGTATTCCCATCTAGAAAATAATACAACTAACAAGAAGTGAGTAAAAAATGCTAGAAATATGGTTTCTAAGAAAAAAAGATCATGTTTTTGGGTACTAATAGTACTATGAAATATATAGTCACATGGATATTAAATATTGATATTATATGGAAACCTCATAAAATATAATAAATATTATATCAAGGTGGAGGAAAATTAGTTGATTTAAAAACCCAAAGGTAATGGTAAAAATAAATAAATTTATAATAAATTTATATTATTGGAGAATCAATATGGAATGTTCAATAAAACATTACGTTTATATGATTTATCATTTTATAAATTAATAAATAATATTATAAAACATTACATAATAGAGGAATAAAAATTTAAAATCTAAATAAAGCGATGGTCAATTAATATTATGCCCGAAGAAAAATAAAAGTGCATAAAATACCAAACCTAGTGAGAGAATGAAGGAATATACTTAAAAAAAGTTTCATCTATTGGGGAAGAAGTTTTCACAACATAGACCATTGTAAATAGGTAATGTCATTTGGTGGAGACCAAGGGATGATTGAGTAAAAAAGGCTTAATCAATCTAAGAGGGAGACAAAAGGATTTTTGTGTGAAATATATCCTTTATGAATAATTAATGCCTCATATAATATTTACCAAATATGGAAATTGAAAGTGTTATTTTAGACCATATAGAATATCTAAGTAAATCGACCATGCTTCTAGATAATTCATGATGATTTGATCATCCGATTATTAGTTTAAAGTATATATGGAAAATAAAAGAGAAAATGAATTATAGTGTGTCTCTTAAGGGGGGGATATTTGAGAATGAAAATATAAAAAAGTAATTCATTAAAATATTATATTTAGAAAAAAGTACATGAAAATATAATTTAACAGGTTTCTTTACATTTTTTATCATCCTTTTTTCTGTAGGGATAAATTCTAGTATTAAAATTATAAATTTCATTTATCATCAACATGAAAATAAATAGATATTTAAAAGTTTAATTTATATTTTCTAAATCTAAACCTATCCTTTTGGTAACATTTTTAGTCTATGTATTGATATGAGGGTATGAATTTTGGTAGTAAATATAATGAAAATTTAATAAAAAATTGTCATGATCCTAACATATTTGAATAAACCCTTTATAAATAGAATATAATTTTGCAATATATTATGTTTTGATTATGAATATCGGTGTTTCATAATTTGGACTATATTTTATTCTACACTAAGCATTACACATGTAGAATTAGAGTTAAATAACTGTTGTCACATTACATTTAATTAAATGATAACATAATCTGTCAAGGTTCATTATATTTACTATAAATAAGGGTGAGGAGAGAAAAGAAAATTAAACCGATATTTACATGTATTTTCAATATTTATGTTGAAAACAAATCCAATGCTGGTTTTTATTAAACCCAATTGGTTTTATTTTGTTTTTTTATGATACGTATGAGTAAATAAGAATTATTACAATATGTGATATATAATAACATCATAGAAGTAGTTTTTTGTATGCATATATATTGATGATAATGTTTAATGGTGTTCCTAAAAAAATAATGAAATATGTGTTGTGTATATTGGAGAACACCCGATGTAGAGGTTTTTAGCACATAATTGGAAGAAAAAATTAAGGTAATATCAGAATATATTTTGATGGATAAACATTTACATATGAAAAATATTTGTAAAGTGTTTGATTTTGCCTAAATAATAATATATCATGATGAATATTCTCTTAGAAAATATGGTTGAATGTTGAGATTATTTCTACTTCATATTTTATTGATGATTTTCCCAATGTATTGGGTTCTTTTTTGAATATTACATCTTAATAAAAATTCAATAAATAAATCTAAGAAGTTCCACCCTAGGTATTATCATATGGCTGTGTAAGATTCCATATAAAAGAATTTAGTTGGATTATTATTTGTGTGGAGTTAAATTTGGTTAAGTCATTATAAGAACCATTGAAATATTCAAATGTTTCAATGAGGTATCCCAAAAACAATAAATACACATATTCCCTTATTTTAAATAAATAAACATTTATTATCACAAAAATCCATAAAACCCAGATAACAATGTTATTAGTGTCTTTTAGTAATATTTATATTAGAAACTTATTTTATAGTAATTGTGAAAATTTCTATATAAAAACCCATAGTAGACACATTTTCATATGTCTCGCGGATTATACTTGTATTCATAAAATATGGATTGAAAAAATTAGAAAGAGGTGAGATAATGTGATCTATAATAGAAAATCTATCAAATAATCATAATTATTAGATAAAAAAGTGAGGAAATATGTAAAGGAGTAAAATATCATATTAAAATGATATTGAAATCGTATGTGATAATCATAAAACATGTTCGATAATTTTGGATATTGATATAAAATCACAAGACTAGAAAAAGGTAATAAAAGAAGAATAATAATTATAAAATGGATTATAATCATACAAAAAATATTTAATCATGGGATTATAAAATTGTAATTTATAGTATCATAGAAATATCTAAAAAACATAATAATAGGGAAACGTCACCTTAATGATACACTCAATCCTACCCTCGGTTGCAATTGAAAATAATAATGTTTGCAAATACTTATCTCATGAGATAATTATCCTTAACCAATGAAATGGGGGTAAATATTTAACCCCAGCTATAAATATCCTCAAACATGGGTGCCACTAGGTATTAATCATTTATCATATCATGAAAACACACCGGAAGAAAATGAGTTTTATATAATTTAAAAATGGTATTTGATTACATTATATCATAAGTATATTAGAAGAAAAAATATAAATCACCTAAAAAAGAGGTCCTCAAAAATAAATTTAAATTAATATTGATAAAACATAACTCCAAAAGGGTTATATATTTTGGAAGAAATGAAAAATAATAATCAAAACAAAAAATATTTTTTTGATTATATTTATAAAAATTGTTATAATGAGAATAAGTAATTACTATGATTGCCTCTAGGGAACATGTTCACATTAATTAGAGCATTATTTACCCATTTTTAGTTATTAGATGATTTTGGTAGTTGATGGGTTAATATTTCATGTTTTGGGAATAATATGCTAGAAATACTATTTAGGTTCAAAATTAGTACTTACTATATGATATGATATTTTGAGTCCCAGTGTTTTTTTATATGTTTTGAGCAATGTTTTTAAAACCATTAAAGTATTAAAATAAATAGTAATGGTATCTAAGTGTTTTATAGGGGTTTTCACATGGATTGAGAATAGTTTTTCAAACTATACAGATCTTCCTATGAAATCATGCTCCTCATTTTCAATGGGAAGAGGCTACTGTATAGTTGGACCATAATTCCTTAAACCACATGTCCTAACAGTGCGCCTAAATCAAAAAATATTAAAATTTTAATTTACCTTTAAACCCTTGATAATATTTATGTCTAATAATGAGTAAATATTTCTATGGTTTGACTAAACCCCACAACAATTCTCTAAAGAGTTATCTCATTGGGTATTTGGAGATATTCCCTTTGTTCTTGGTGGATCTCTTAAAGGATTGTTCCATTATAAATCTTATCTCCACTCCCATTTCGTGATACCTTATTGATATAATTCACAGCTATGGAAATAGAATTATATTAGTTTTTTATTTCTATATTTATCTATTTTTGGGGGGAATTGGTGACTTTTCTTTTTTATATAGTCTTTTGAGGACCAGGTCTCATCATTTCCAAACTATATTCTCCAAGAGGACTAGAATTCATCAATAGGAAAGGTAAGTGTCTCAATACAATGGTTACAGTACCTGAATTTTGTAATAATATTATAAATTAGTTTGGTTTGGTTTGTGAAATCGATATATTTGATGAAATGAATATTTTGTATCATAAGAAGGATGGTTTTAAAGGGGGGGGGGTTTCTTTAAAAACTACATTTTCACTTTATATGCGTGATGAAATGAAAATAATATTATTTTGACTTAAAAATAGATTTTCAATCAGGGGATCAATGATGCATTTTTTGGAAATATTTTTTAAAATTATTATAAAGACCATAATGTTTTGTTAGACATATTACATTAGGATCTTTGGTTGTGTGTAGTTATGGAAAAATTAAAACCATAGTGAGTGTGGAACCACAAGGGGTTATTCCTATGATATATAAAGCCTATTTTAGAGCATGATATCCATATGATTCATTTTAATCATAGATTATTGTTCCTTTATGTGTTCATGTATGTATCCCTATAGTCTAGAGCCCACATTTTCTTGGAACTATACATAATTGGATTGTTCCATGTTCGATTTTTCAAAAGTTTATCTTTTGATATATGGTATCTTTTAATTACTAAACTCTATTAAACAATAATAATAAAATTCATATTCTTAAGGATTTTAACAGGAATTATTTTAATGGTAACCAATGCATGATTTTAAATAGATAGTTTTAATTTTAAATATACTTATAAACTTTTTTTGTTTTAATTATATATCACAGAGTAGGTTGCAGATAGACATTGTATAGATTCATCTTGGTATCATTTTTACTATTTTCCTTACAACCTATATATTACTTAAAGAATGTGAATATCTAGTTTTTTTTAAGATAAGTAATAGGAAGGGTGACATAAAGTTCATCGGTATCTCTTGTTCAATGTAGAATTTATGGGGAGATGGGATGGTGGGGATGATTTGTTAAATGGAGAAAAGTGTTTGTTATTGTTTTGATACACCATCCAATTTATACTTTTTGGATTTTATTTGTTTCATGGTTATGTACTTTTATTATTATTTGTTATTTGTCTATAAAATTCATATTACTCATGAGAAATGTTTTTGTGTATTCATTAATAATTATCTTGTGATGGGTTTTATTAGGTGCAGTTCTGTGCAAACATGGTTTGGTTCATTAAGAATTTGAATCAATGCCAGTACCCAGATAATAGTTTGATGACAATCCATATGTTTAGTTTTATATTTTTTTGAGGAAATAAATATTATATTAATGGAGAATATCCACAGTTGTACATAAGAAGAGCCAAGAAGGGAAATTGTCCGTCCATAGTTGGTTGACATCAAAGGGGCCTAATTCCGTCAGCTAATGGGATGAATTATTTCCTTCCATTTTGGTAAAGGAGAAGGTGCAACAAGAGGAGCTTTGGCGCAGCGAGCGGATCCTTCTGACGATAAAGACAAAATCCCGGAGTCCGGTGTCATCGTGGTTAATAGCATTGATAACCAAAATGTAGTCAGACTCGATGATGATATCAACCCATCCACATTCCACAACGAGCATCATTCTTGCCAGAATGGCATAGGCCTTAGCAACTGCAGGTTCCCAGAAGGCATGATGTGGTTCATATTTTGCTGCAATGATCTTCCCCATATGATTTCGAGCCAGGAGGCCGAGAGCAACACGCCCATCCTTGGGGATAGAAGTGTCCACGTTAAGATTAACACTCCCTTCCTTTTGGGGGGGGGGGGTCCAGTGAGTGGAACAGGAGGGGGAAACACCTGGAATAATGTATACATTGTGGTCCTTCCAGCCCTAAATCCATGAAGTGTCTCATTCAATCCAGAACTCGGGAGGCTGATGAACATGGTGGAAAACCAAATCGTTACGCCAAACCCAAATGATCTAGGCTAGGGTGCAATGGTAGCTTGTATCAGATGATGAAAGAGAGGAACACTAGTGCATCAGAAGATCGAGGTGGTCAGAGGAAATGTCCAATGAAGCATCCAAAGCCATGTCCCATTTATACCAAATTTCATTAGATATCGGGCAGTGAAAGATGGTGTGCCAAGGGGTTTTTGGAATATCTGGGAAAAAAGGGAAGGATTCAACACTGGCCATATTTGGGTAAACAAGAAGGCTCATGGTAGGAAGGAAGTCTATGAACACCCGCCACCAAAACTAGAAAATTTGGGGGGGGGAAGTTGATATTCCAAAGCGCTTTCCATGGTCCCTCATCTCGGTCGCGATAGTGAGTGCCAAGAGCCAGTATGTACCTAGATCTCACCGTGAACTCGTCTGAAGAATCATTGGTCCAAAAGAGATGGTCGGGGCCGACATCGGTGACCTGGGGGATGCTCATAATGATTCTTTAGTCTCTTTCATTAAACCATTCCTGGATCTTTTCCACACACCATCCCGGGCCCTGGTCTGAAAAGAGGTAGTTGAGAGTGGCGTCTTCAAGACCTGGTTGAGTGGGGGATGTGGCCCACACAACAACCTTATCGAAAATCTAGGGATCAGCCTAGATGTTGACGGATGAGCCATTCCCAATCCTCTTACCCAGTCCTTTTTCCTGGAGATTTTGGGCCCCCCAAATACTTCTCCAGAGGAAGCTAGGGCGAGGGCCAAGAAAGGAGCCTCGGAAGTTCGTGTGGGGAAAGTACTTGGCGCGGAGTACCCGTGCACATAAAGATGATGGAAGGTTAAAAAGGCGCCATCCTTGATTGTCCAATAGTGCGTCATTGAAAAACAAAAGATTCTGAAATCCCATCCCTCCCTCTGAATTGGTTTTGCAGAGTTTCTCCCATGCCAACCAGTGGGGTCGATTTTTGCCATCATTTTTCCCCCACCAGAAGTTGGCAGTAAGTGAATGGATCAGGTTGACGATGGCATCCAATAGAATAAACATCAACATAGAGTAGATGGGGATAGATTTAATGACATCTTTAATGAGGGTTCATTTCCCAGCTTTGGGGATGCTTTTTGGGGTCTATCCTTGATTTTTTTCTCAATCCTGTCCATCGGAGTTGCAAAGGTTTCTTTTTTGGACCAGCCAATCACATTAGGGAGTCCGAGATACTTCTGGTGTTTATTGACCAAATGGATGCATGCAGATGCACAAAGCTCAGCTCTCTTGGTATAGGGCACCCCTACGCTGAATGAGATTTCTGATTTTCCGTGGTTAACAGACTTTCCAGACACTCACCCATATTGTTGAATCTATTGGCTTATCACTCGACATTCATTAATAGTGGATTTAGAGAAATGGAGGTAGTCGTCAGCGAAGAAGATATGTGACACTTGTGGGCTCTCACGGTAGAACTTTTCACCATGAATAGACTTAGGGGATGCAACCCTAGAAATAATGTTAGAGAAAACCTAGGCCACAAAAATGAAGAGAAAGGTGGAGAGAGGGTCTCCCTGGTGCAGCCCTCAGGTTGGGATGAATCCTCTTGTGAGATCCCCATTGACCTTGATTCTGAAAGAGACGGTCGAGATGCAATGCATGAAAATTTCTATCCATTTAGTACAGAAGCCCATTCTCAGCATCCCAGCTATAAGGAACTGTCATTCCACTTTATCATAGGCTTTGTTCATATACAGTTTCTAGGACATGGTTCTTATTTTCTTAGTTGAGCATGTTTTCATATATTGTAACACTTCATGGGACACAATTTCATTATCAGTAATCAGCCGCTTGGCCACAAAGGCGCTTTAGTTTTCAGTGATAATATCAGGAAGCCAAGGACACAACCGATTGATAGGGATTTTTGAGAAGATATTATAAGCAATATTGCAGAGGATAATATGAATAAAATCAGGGATCGCCTGAGGTTTCATGATTTTGTGGGTGAGGACGAGAACCATTTCGTTAATGGAGGAAATTCTTGTATTCCCCACCCATATATTTTTTTATCATTTTGCAGATATTGGGACCGATGATGTGCCAGTATTGTTTAAAAAAGAGGGCGTGAAAACCATACAGTCCTGGGGCTTTAGTGGGGTGTATATGCTTCAAATCCAGGTGTATCTCATAATTCGTCACATATTTTGTAAGATGCCGATTAATCTCCTCGGTGATCAATGGTTTGATGCACTGTTCCACATCAGCGGACATGAAAGGAGTCCCCATGGAGAAGAGGTTTTGGAAATAGCCTACCAGAGCTTCGTTAATGCGACAGGTGTCAGAAACGTTTCTTCCATCAGGTTGTGAAAGGCTCCTGATAGAGTTTTTTCGGCACTTAGTAGATGCTTTCAAGTGGAAATACCTTGTATTAACGTCTCCCTCTTTAATATGGTTATCACGCGCCCGCATAGCCCAAAAGCATTCCTTGACATGAATGGCCCCATCCAGCTCTCTTTGAGTGGCACCAATTCTGGAAATATTGCCACTAGAAGCGGGTTGCCTGAGTAAGTTGTGAAACATCGTTTCAAGGACATCCCAATGCCTATTAGGTTGGGGGAATTTCTTGGTGCTCCAATATCTCCGGTCAGAAGCAACCTGTTGGAGATTGAGGCCAAAAAAATCCTGGGAACCCATCCAACTTGATCGGACCACCTCTTCGCATTCTTGGTCTTTTACCTAGATTCTATCAAATCTGAAGGGACTGTTGTGGTGTCGATTTCGTTCACCTTGCAAATAGTCAATGAGAATTGGGTAGTGATCTGAACTGTTAAGGGCCATGCAGCCAACATGAAACATATTAAACAGATTGATCCAATTAGTAGAACCCAAAAATCTATCAAGATGCTCAGTGATGTGAGTACCTTTAGTATTACCGCAGAAACATGAAAAAGGATTACCTGTGAACCCCATATCAACCTGGTTCTCCTTAGTGACCGCATCTTTGAAGTTAGACATCGAGGCTGGGTGTCTAAAACTTCCACCTCTTTTTTCTTTATGGAACATGATCTCATTGACATCACCTCCTAAGAGAATATGGATAGGTAGATAATGTCACAGCTTGAATAGAAGGTCCAATGTCTTCCCCTTATCAGAATGGGACAACTAGCCATAGAATCCCACAAAATTCCAAGTGGGTGCAAGTCAGAATGAATAGTCACAACCATGTGGTGCATGGAGAAAGCAAAAATTTTAACGTCAATATTGTCCTTGTAGATGAGACAGAGGCCTGCATAATGGCCCTGTCTAGGCACTGGAAAATAGCCTTCGAAGCCACCCTTCTGAAAAATACCATTGATGTCCTTGTTTTCTAGAATGGATTCAGACAAGAGAACCATATTAGGGAGACATTGAGCACAATTACACTGAAGCATTCGAACTGTTCTTGGTTTTCCTAGCCCATGAATGTTCCATAATAACAAGATCATTTCTCTAGGAAGGGCTGGGTCTCTCCCACCCCCACCTTTGGATACTCCAGACTCAAATCACCACTTGTCATTTTCTATCTTTTGGAGGGATTCCTCCCTGATTGGCATGTTTCAGTTTGTTGTTTCCGAACCCCAGGGTTAGGGTCTTCCACATGACAATCAGTTCCTCCCTATTTCACCCTTTTCCACATGCGACGGGTGATTGGGCCAAGCATTGGGGTTCTCGTCAGTCCATGGTCCTCCATTGGTGTTTTATCAATTAAGGACGATTGTGTATCCAGACCCGGATCTGGTGGCTCGAAGTGCATCTGCATTGGCATTGAGCATTGCCTTGGTGGTTCTTTTTTCCTCATCGCCGACCTTGTGGATGATTTAATTTTTTCCTTCAAATGGTATAGATGAACTCCAGCTCCTCTCTGTGTGTGATAGTTAGCATTGGAGAAATCCGGAGGTCCTAGCATAATGGTTTGTCTAAGTAGAGGTTCCACCTGATTTGTATGTGACAAAGTGAGGCGATCACAGTCCTTTTGTTCTTCCATCTCAGGGATGAAAGCATATTTACTTTTTGATTTAGTTACTCATTCTTAATCTAATTTCATATTTTCTTTTTTATTATAAAATTACTCCAAGAATAGATCTTCCAAATATAGGAGATGACTCTATGAGACTAGTTTCATAGGAAAATCCTTCAGTGGAATCATTATTGTTTGAGTCACTTATCTTCACAATTCATGCATTGAGATTGTTGGGTGTTGTAATCGTGGGAAGGATGGTTGATCAAGGATCTAAATTTACCCATTAATACCAAACGATATTCAATAGTGGAAATTTAACACATCAATACCAATGGTGATGATGTGAATTGATAGGGTCTTACAATTTTTGAAAACTATATAGGACTTGAATGTTGGTTTTTCCACATACATTATTAAAATACTACGATGAAAATAGAGGGACCCCATTATGTAATCTATGTTACATGAGGATTTTACATGTACATATTTTAAGATGATCTTAAACCAATGGTTCTATCCTAAAACATAGTGTGTGGAAAAGAGTCATGAGTTTCTGAACATTGAGCATTGGGATAATTTAGTTATAGAGTATTCAACTTATTTCTCTGACTTGGTTCACTTATCACCGGAACATGATTCTAACAACAAATTCAATTCTTAGAGGATCAATATAGTTTTGAGGGAAAATATTCGGTTGATGAGAATACACTTATTACCAAAAACATTTTTTAGGTGTTTCAGAATGTGGATATGGATGAAGTAGACTTATCTTGGAATACAGGTTTAGGTGGAGCTTCAGTTACTACATGGTGTAGATAGGGTGTGTTATATAGCTAGAAAACTAAGCAAAAGGGTGATCAGTTTACATCAGGACCAGTTTCTAGGGATTCCTTTTGTCAAAATTTGGTATTTTTTATAAATTATAGTGACCTAGTCATACCAAGACAAACTATATAGATTCACCTTGGGCATTTCATCGATGTGGATAATCCTAACACATTATGTGTTTTTCAAAAAAAAATTATATACTGTAATTAGACATCAATACACTCATAAAAATATTTCACGGTTCGTTATGATTCAAAAAATGATGGTGGATCACATTTTCATACAGTGGGGAATTCTTAAACCTTGAGGAATGCATAGAGAGGATATTTTACCAGACATTTTTTACAATAATATATACACCACAAGAATCTATAAAATGACCAACAACTATGAGAGATGTGATGTTCATTTTATCCCATATGGTACTTTATTTGTTTGATGCAGATGCATCTCATTCTTTTATACTTTATAATTTGATTGAAATTTTGGTATTATACATGAATCTCATGTTTTTCATGTTAGATATTTCCATTACCATTTTAAAAATTAAGGAGATCTGTTTAAAATGTATCCTGTTTTTGGTGATGATCACTGACCATGATGTTTCATCTGTATTTATAGTTATTGATATTAACATATTAAAATGTACCATTATCAAGGATTTGATGTTTATAATTAAGGTAATTTTTAATATTATTTTCATTGATTTTAGTTTTTATCTTCTGATGAGGCCCTCTTGTCTTTTAGGATGGGTGAGATTTTAATCAGGGAGAGGGGCTTGGTCTTCCCATTGAATGAGTTATCTCAGGCTAGTTATCTAAGATGTTTCCTAACATTTTTGGTTAATGGTTAATTATTATAATTAATGAAGTGGTGAGAGAGAACCCTAAAGTATTTATTGATGATTTTTTTGGCTACTGCCTCATAGATTAGTTGGGTTCACTAGTTAAGTACACCTACAGATGTAAAGACTCCTGTTTTTTCCTTTTATGACTTTGATATATATTATGAAATGTTTTTTTTATCTGGGAACTAATATTTCATGCGATTGAGATGCCCTGTGAGCCTAGAATTTAATTTGCAAAAATGATAGATATATTATATATCACGCACACATAAATTTTTATAAATAATGGAATATCTTCTAAATGGAGTCTCACATTTCAAATATGATTCCATGGTTGAATATGAAATGATGAGTTTTCCCTATAAATGAACAAAAGTTCATTCTAGTTGGATGTTTGGAAGAGGAAATCATTGTTTGGTGTGTTTAATTAAACAAATAATTTAAATTATTTATTTTGAATTAGATGAAAAATATTTCTTAAACCTCTATAAATATGATACTATAGAGAATATTTAAGGTTAGCCAAAAAACCCTTGGTTGTAGAGAGAAATTTCCAAAAAACATCATTTTCAGATTGAGATGAAACTATGACCAACAACCTAATTAAGGTGAGTTGATGAGAAACGAATGAAACATGCATTATCCCTAATCGGAAAATGCATTATTCAGCAAATAATGATTCAATATTTAGCAAAGGATTAATTTTATTGGGTTTTTCACTTTTTAATTAATAAATCATGCATTAATTTATCTTCTTTGATTTATGTAATTTTATTATCCTTCTCACGAGCCAATTAATTGGAATAAATTAGTCTATAGATTATTATCTCTCCATTCCATGTTTATCAACATGGATTTCACCACTTGTAATATACATATAAGAATTATTGGCCATGATTTTTATCCCCCTTTTCTATGTACATTTCCTCCATTGATCTTCATAATCTTCGTAATTGTACTATGGGGTTGTAGTTTGATATTCCTGGGTGAGTTAGATCACAATCGAACCCTTAGATTCATGGTGGTTGTGTGAAAGATGATGTAGATGGAGGGTTGTCAATGAATCATGATCTATGGGGGGATGTGATTGATGATTCTGGTTGATATGGGATATATGAGCAATCTAAAGGCTATTGGAGTTTGTATGAGGCTCTATGTCCATGTATGAGTTATTCAGATTCTAGATTTCTAACCACTGGATCCCGAAAATAAATGATTGAGGAGAGAACTTGCATAGAAGGCCTAACCTCTGGGACTTTCTATGTGACATGTGATGGAAGTGGTGTAGGTATAGGCATAAAGATAACATGTTAAGGAAAATGGATTTATGTAAAAATCCCAACTACATCAGGTTTTTGGGGATGAACATATGCCGTGTATTCTAGTTTCTACAGTGGATAGGGCATCATGTTGGAGTTAAATATGAAATTTCGTAAAGAGGTCCCCATTCCATGTAACACCTAGCAGTCTTAATAAGTGTATATTTAGGGAAAACACCCATGAAACCATGTGGCCCAAATATTTTGTATGTTTTGAAACATGTTGTTTACTTTAGAGAATTTCATGAGATTGGGTAGCTGGAAAATGCCATGTTTTGACCAGACCCTAATTTTCTGTGTGTTCTGAGAAAAAAACAGTGTTCTTAAAAATTTTCAGTGTACAATGACATGATTCGAAGGATATGAGCATATTTAGGAGAACATGGATCATCCTTTAGAGGATGAGACACGATGTGTAGTATCCCTATAGACTGTGTAGTACTACATGGACAACCAGTCATGTGCTAATGAAGGAACATACTAGAAGAGAAGTAGCACACACACCATGTTGAACCCACTACATGCCCTGTACTTATTTCTAGAAAACTTATAACTCTCGTGTTTTATTTTTTTAGACTTTGATATTAGTCCATGATTATTTAATCATGAGTATTTGTTCATTTTGAATGCAATTATAGCCTTCTTAGTGGAATTTGATATACGATTAATGATATTATGAGTATGGATCTTCTTTAGGTAGTGCTCCATGATGGTAGTGACTGGGAAGGATTATTCCTAAATGTAACCCTCCTACCAGGATAGTTTATGGGTCCTATATGCATAGAATGGAAGAAACCTTTTGGGACATGGCATGGGTTTTCTATCTATTGTTTGGAAGCCTCCTTCTAGGACTAGAATGGGTCCTCTATCCATAAAGTGAAACCCTCCTACTGGAATTGGGAATGAGTCCACTATCCACATAGTGGAACCCTCCTGACAGGATAGGGTATGGGTCCCCTATCAATAGAGTGGAAGCATTCTGATGGTAAATAGAATGATTCTTATATTAATAGAGTGGAACCATTCTTTGGTTATATGGAACGAGTCCTATATCCATATAGTGGAACCCTCCCAATGGGTTAGGGCATATGTTCTCTAATAATTAAGTGGTACCCTTTTAAGGACTAGGGTGTGGGTCCTCTATCAATCTAATGATTAGAAACCTTATTTTGTAGTTGTCTATGGGTCCTCTACCTAAAGATTATGTCCCCTCGACTGTGAAAAATAGTGGAGAGGTGTGGATCAATACAATTAATTGTCTGGAATGACACGTGAGATGTAGGAAATCAGTGATGGAATCTTATAATTGATAGTGACTCATTTTCCTAGGCTGGGTAGCGAAAGGTAAATCCCCATTCTCTATCACCTAGGATCATTATATATATCTTTTTATTGGTTTCATTTCCCTCTTTATTTGGGATTATATAGCTATTTATATGTTATCTCTTATTTTTCCCCCTTAAGTTTTTGAGGACTCCTACTGGGTATTTATATATTCATCCCTACATGGGATCTTTTCACATGTGTTGTGTCATATACAAATGAAGAACATGTTTATGGTGATTTCTTGAAAGAGAAAGTTAATTTGACTTAATATGGTGGTTCATTTTTAATGATAGAGATCTAGGATCTCTCATAATTTACATTCCTATTTATTAAGAGTTTGGTAAATCTTTTTTGGTTGAGCATGTATTTTTCACCTTCCATTTTTGTTTACTCAGTCACACAATTTTATATTCAGTAGATATTGTCACAATCATGGTTTTTATTCAATATGGTATATTAATGTTATCATTATCCCTCTTCAATTCTTGTAGGATCATAAAATCCATGGAGGTATGAACTATCTAAATTTGGGTTTAAACCATTTAAATTTGGTTAATGGAATTTTTTAAGAATGTATGAGGAGGATCGGGTGTGTCCCAAGGGTTCATGACATGAATGAAAGTGGTATTTGACCATCCTGTACAAGTTTCACTATTGTAACATTGTTAGACATAACCATGCACCCAACAAATGCTATCTCAAAGATGGGGTTCATTTTTATGTAAACAGTGAATAGGGAGAGGCCAAACTATGAAAACATGGCTAGAGCCATTCTGTTTGGTTGGATCATGGTTTGTCAAATTGTGTGGGAATCCCATGTAACCATGTGACATAGCCCCCTCTTGGATAGAGGCTGAACATAGCTTCACATGGTTTGGGAAACTGTGTGGCCAAACCATAAAACTCCTTGAAACCTTGCATTTTACCATTTCCCCTTAGGATTTTAAGGTTTCTCACATGATTTATCCCCACATTTCTCTTCTATCAATCCTAGTGACCAACCATTTTTACCATGGAATGCTAAGGGTCAATATCCATGGATTCTAATCCGTTTGGAGCATTTTTGGGTGTGGATCGAAGCTCTAGGTGGGTCAAAAGCTTAACTTTGATCTCTTTTCAGGAATAGAGAATATAGATTCATTATTCATCTTCTAAATCCATAAAACCCTCCTTTTCCATCAGATATTTATTTGGGGCTTGAATGGGTTCTCGAATCCGGATCTATATATATGTTTAAGAGAGTGTTTATTTGAATATTTGAGGTTGGTGGTCTACAAGTTATCTGCCATTGTCTTTATGTCAATTTATTCATGTGTGGTTGCGTTATTTATTCCTACTATTTTTGAATTTGATGCCACTAGTGAGATTTTGTAAAATGGTTGGCTACATGATGAATTGAGCCCCTATTGATTCCCCTGGGATGCATTGTGTATGGTGAGACTTGTTTAAGGCCACCCATGGGGTGTGCCAATTGTCATGACCCGTCCTTAGGGATCGTGCCGTGCCTAACCCCAAGCCCGCCTCCCATAGGCCATGGGCTGGAGACTAGCACCAAGGCATACATCCCGACAAAAGGGGAAGGGATTGCCTTTGTAAAGTAAACAACCACTACAGAGTAAGCAAACAGAAGTAAACACTAAGTAAAACTGGGTAAAAAAGTAAGTGTGGAAAAGTAAGTGGCCCAGAATACAAACCCAAACTGAAAGTAAAGTACAGCTGAAAAATGGAGTACAACAACTGAAAAGTAAATCCGCCACGTCGAGCCGTCCACTAGAAGTCCCACCTGAAGGGTGGGTATAGATAACCTCCATAGCTCCTCGGTTTCAACCGTCCGTTCTGAGTATGTCCCACCCAGTGGTCCACCTCTAGGTACCGACTTGCTCCGCAAGCCTCAACCACGATTAGCGCTGTCTGTCGTCTGCAACCAACACAACGTAGTGCGGCCATATCCTGTGTAGGGGTGAGTATACTGTACTCAGTAGGGACCCCGGGACCCCCGTAGGTCTCCCAGAATCCACAAAGGATAATCCACAAAGGAATGATACAATCACGAAGTAATATCTGACTCTACTTAGGTGTATTCCCATACATATACCTAAGTCATCAATTCTAGTTCGGCTCCAATATCCGAGCCCAAGCCTGATCACATCCACACAGGATAGCACAACACAATCCACAAAGGAAAGCAAGTCAATAATATCGAAGATAATGATTGAAAGTCAAGATTCATCTCACATAGGTATACTTCTTTGTAAGACGATAAAGATGATCAGATATAGCCACTGATTCATCTAAGCCATCAGAACCACACGTGATCGATAGGTACTAACCCCCACAATAACCCACAAAGGATCGATAGGTTCTAACCCCTGCAATGACCCACAATGGATTGATAGGTACTAACCCTCATAATGACCCACACAGGATCTGACCTACACAGGATTGGTATGCACTGGCCCACACAGGACCGCTGAGTGCTGACCCACATAGGATTGGTGGCACTGACCCATGTAGGATCGCTGAGTGTTGTAGTCGTCGCCGTCGAATCCATGAAGGATTTATGTACAGTTGTCATTGTCATCGCAGTCGCAGCTAGCTCTAGGGTTCCTGCACACAGCAAGCTTGTTCGGGAGTGTCCGCTCCACGAGCCGAGGGCTGATACATCAACTGAAACGAAGTCCAGATTTGATGTATCCAAAAGTTCTGTATCATCACCAGGAACTCAACGTCACAGACGACGCGTCAATCAGACGCCCGGTCTGAGAGTTATTGGATTTTCGTCCCAGGGCCCCAAGGTTGACGACACGTCAATCGGACGTCCGGAGCTCAAGTTATAAGTGTTTCCGCTTCGAGGGCCCGGTTGGTTTCGTGTACGAACCAACCCTTCCAAACTCAAAGTTCTCCGAAACCTTGAGTGTAATATACCGAAACGACCTTCGCGATCCAAGGATCGCATCATAGCTGACGGTGCGTCGATCGGAGGTCCGTAGCCCATGTTATGGGAAAAATACCAGAAGAGGTCCTAAAATGGGGGTTTCAGGCTCGGACTGACCCGGGTCCCGGTCCGGCCCACTTGGGCATGGCCCGACCCTGCCCAGCACGGTGGAGAACTGGCGGTCCGCTGGCCAGCTTGGTGTAACTGAGCTGGGCGGTCAAGGGGGGGGGGGCATATTCAATTAAACGCCCCCCCCCCCCCCCACGTGGGGCTCGATGCTGTTCGGCCAGCCGGGGGTTACGAACCCCCAGATTCTCCCCTGACCGCCCGGACCACTCCGGCCGGCCGGCTGATGCTGCCACGGGATCGGCTGGTCCGGTCCCCCTGCTCCGACGCCAGCGGCCAGAAACTGGCCGCCGCTCCCTACTCTGCCGTAGCCTATGGCCGTTGCCTTGGTCCGTTCGGCACAACGTGACGATGCCGAAGAAGGAATTTTTTTCCGTCGTCCGTCGTCAGAGGTCGGCGTTCCTCGTCGGTGGCGGTGCGTTCTTCGCGTTCTTCGATGAAGAATGAAGAACTTCAAGACTCCTCTTTTTCTCCCAAAAACTCAACACAACAAACCCAATAATAATAAAATAATCCACATCTTATTTTATTACTCAAGCCTTAAGTTTGAAATTAAAAAATTCAATAACTTTAGTAATTAAACCTAAGTCATTACAACCCATAAAATTTAAGGGAAATTTTTTCGTAATTTTATTTGGATTTTACGGGTCTTTACACCAATATTCCCTTAGATGAAAATTTTCAATGTGAAGCCAATAATTCATTTTTTCTAAATTTGAGACCATGGAAAATATGCTGACAAGATATTTTTAATTATAAAGTGTCACTAATTATAATTTTTTCTAGTCGTTATCATGGAATAAGGGGTGTTTGGTTTAATGTTAATGGGTTAAATGAGTTATGGGTTGTCAAGGGTAATTATATGATTGTATGAGTATTGTTAATGATAAATGGGTAAATTGAGTTATGTTATATAAATGAGAATGTGTAAGTGGGCTAAGGTATGTGAATTAGTGAATTTTTGAAATTGTTAAATGAATGGGAATTATTAAATATGCTAAATGGGTTATGTTATGGGAAAGGTAATTGGGTTAAATGGGATATTCAATGTAAAAGGTAATTTTGAAAATGGGTTAGAGATTGAATATGGATTACATGTTGAATGAATATAAGATGTGATTGGTGTTTAATTGTTAAACATGGATTGAAAATGAAATTGATGTTAATGGATTTTTTTGATAATATGAAATAAGGTAGTGTCTGGAATAGCATTAATGGTATATTGAGAAAATAATAGTAAACGGTAAATATTTCACCATGTTATGAAATGAGAATGACTTTTTTATTGAATTATTTAAGAATGGCGACATGTTTTGTGTACTCTTGAATACAGTTATAAAAATGGTATAAGTGGTAAATGATTAAATATGCATGTGAACATTACATGGTAGTTGTGGGGTATTGGATGTGAGGTTCTATTCCCATATGTCATGTTATAGTGAGGCTCTAAAACCCACCCCATAATGCATGGGTTATGATTGGGGACTAAGGCTCGAATCTCCTAATGGTTTAATTTGATTAGACGTCTTGGAATGAGGATCCAATGTATGTGTGTTGTATTTTTTTTATGAAATGTTTATCACTAGTGATATGGGGAACAAGAATTATCTTTTTATGCATATTTATTGACCAGATTGGGCCATAGTGAAAATGATATATATACCTAACCCATGGAACAAGTGAAGAACATGAGTTAAGTGATTAAAATAGATGAAGTGAATATGGAAGAAAATGGAACATGGGTTGTCTTTTGTTTAACTTTTCATTTATTTAGTACTTTCATGCACAATCTGTTTAGATTAGATATTTTGTAGACACTTTTTTGGTGGCTTACTGAGATTTAATCACTCCCTACTTGGCTCACCAATGGGTACCCAAGCAGATATCATAGTTGTAGTTAAGAACAATGGTAATGGACCTATTCAAGTTAGTTGAGTAGGGATTTTGATGTTCATGGTTAACGATCTAGACATGGAGTCCGGACACATTTTGGGGATTCATTTTTCTATATTTATTTTGGGGTTTCTTCAAATTTTCATGACTATCATGACATGAAATATTTATCATCTGTTTGTGGTTTGTATCCTATATGTAAATTGGTGGGTAATGGATGTTTTTGGTTCCTTGTATATTTTTTCCTTTATTAAACATGTTATCTGCTAGGAATTACTCTAAAAAAGAGGGTATAGACTCCCAATGTGACCCATTAGACCCGACTACTATTCGGAAACCAATGACATATAGGGAGGCATTGTTGATTTCAAGTGGAGACCTAGATCAAGGCACATGTTTAGTGGCTTCTGGGTTAGGGATGTTACAAAGTGGTATCAGAGGAGGTTCTTCTCTATAGTCTCATTATTTGGGTATGGTTGACAAGAGATTAGTACATGTTAGGTCATGGAAATGAGCAACTAATTAGGTGTAGCTAACACATATATGAGGGAACCCCATGCTCCGATGGTGGGATTGTCATTCTTAATGCATTATATTATAGTTTAATGATATTTCACTATCTGGTGATGCACTTACTGTGTGATGTGATAGTGTTATGATATTTTTCTCATGGATAGAATGGAACAAAGATGTGCATTCATGTGTCATTATAAGAACATAGAGATATAGGTTAAATGAATAATGGCAGACATACACGGGAAGGGTTTGTGCGAGACGAGGAGTAAAATTCATTTAGAATTCCTTGAAAATTTGAGTAAAATAATATCTAATAATGATGATAAAAATGGGTAAATATAACAAATCTTGAAGAACTATTAATGATATATACTTAATGAAATGTTGTAAAAGAGTTAATATATTTGTTGTAACAAGTTCTGAAATGAGAAATGTTCCTAAGAGTTGAATATTCACCTTCTAATGTTTGAAATGGATTTAAAAAGAGTGTCTTATGAAAGGATTGTGAGTATGTATGTAAATTTACACATTTTTTACCACATCCTATGGTAATTATGGTTTAGGATAGTGTTCTATCTGTGATGGAGTTTTTTAGGTAGTCTTTGAAAAATTGGTTGTTCATAGATAGTTTAGAGCCTTATTTTGAGTTAAATGTGGAATATATATGTTCTGTGTACTAAGAATCATATTTTTAATTATAGTCAAATTCATCTATGGTGATGTGTTATGGTTGGGAAATATGACTGTATCTCCAGGAATGCTCCACTAGTAGTGTTGAAAGAGACCCCATTGGTCCATGGAGATCGAGTACAGGAGTAGTTACATGAAAACATCACTCTTTTATATTGAATATGTAACATAACCCAAGGAAGTCCATTTTGACCATGTTTGATCATACTAGATATTTCTAGTTATAACACCCTCTGACATTTGTTGGATAGGATTGACTTGAAAGTCAGGCTTGTGAAAGGTTGGAACATAAAGGGGCACGGGACATGGTTATCCCCAGTGTTGTGAATAGAACCTATGTATGGATGATTTTTGCAATGATTGTGCCTTATAATGGAGGAAGTGATGATTTTTATTAATTGTGTTTTGGGATGGTCCTTATTATACCTATGTTTAATCTATGTCTTTGGGATTGAGGGGTATCGTCTAGTAACATAAATCAAGTATCTGTTATTGGTTGTGGGGAAGGTTACATTGGGTTTTGAAAAAAATATCTTGGTTTTTGGTACCATTAGTGGTAGATGTGTTATTATGGTATTAAAAAAAAGAGTAAATTATTTATTCAGTGTACTATATTATGTGTTCTGGGACAAGAGGAATAGAACCACCCATGATTGGTGACTTGTTATATGTTTGATGTATATGTCCTAGAGTGGTGGTGGGGGGGGGGGGGTTAGAGACTTGTTATTTATAACCATGGTTTGGGAAGCTGGTATCATTCGACATTGAAGACCAGCCCATTAGAGTGGTCAGCCTTTTTTAAAGTTATCTTCGGTGAGTGAGGCACATGTGGATGTCTTGAAGGATAAGTGCAGGTTTTTCCAAGAGGGATGTTTGGGAAGGCCAATGGTTTTTGGGAGATGCGATGTGAGTTCTGGTAATTATTTTAATATCTTGAAAAAATAGAGGTTCCCTTAATGTAAGTTAGGATAGTGTGGTAAGTTCCTTGGACTGGGAATAATGGGTTAGTTTTTCAAATAAGGAGTCAATACCCTGTGGGTGTCATTGATTTTTTATAAAAATAGAATTATTATGCCACACTATATCCCCAAAGGAAATAGTTGAGAATTTTAGGTTGGTTGTAAGGTTGGTTTTGAGGGGCCAAATCGTTATGGTTTTTAGAAAGATGGTTAATAATGTTTAATGTGGGAATACAGTCTATTTATGTTGGTAAGACAATGATGAAAATGGAATGGATGGACACTTTTGATATGAGAGTGACACCAAGGGTGTGGGGTGGGCACGTAGCTGGGAATGTTTTGTGAAAGGTTGGGTTGTTGGATGAGAACATTAAGAATGACACTAGTCCTAAGAGGGAGATGGACTTGGAGTCATGGTTAGTTGTGCAATAGGATGTTTGGGTCTTGTGATGTGTGGATCGTGAATTCAAGAGTTGAGATTAGTGTGTTGTAATAATAAAATTCAAGACCAAAAGGTAAATGGGGAGGTCTAGACATGGGTATGTACTAGGAAGGCATGATGAAATTAAGGGATATGCATATAGGTGGCATAGAAGTAATAACCTTTAATTTTAATTGAAATTAATGGATCATGCTGGTTATGTAAGAGTTTGTTTCCTTCTAGATTGATAGAATGGATCACTGTGTTTTCATTTCAAATTTCCAAAGTCATTTTCGAATAACATGAGTGGTGTGGTGGTGTTAGGGACAAATGAAACAATGGTTCATGACTTAATTATAGAGTTTTTGGAAGAGGGGGAGAGTTTGGTTGGTACCCTACTTGAGTTTTGATCACTAGGTGATGATGAGGCGTTATAGGCATGGAATCCCATCACTTTCAACAATTCAATGTACCCCAAATTCGGAGGTGAAATCGATGAAGGATAGTTGTGGCCGTGTTTGTCAATGAAATCTCAGCACTCTTGCAGCTAGTTATGATCATGCCAAATATCTTATCATCTTCCCAGGTACATTGATAGGGTTATGGATTTCTGCATGGATTCCTATATGTATTTTAGATGGATGTGGGGCCTCTTGGATGTTACTCCCATGTAGTGGTGTATGTAGTGCGGAATGTTGGTATGTACACTGTTGACTGTTTACAGCTAAGGTCCTTGTGATGGGCCAATGTTTGAAAAATTTCATTGGTTCATTTATCCATGTCTGAGAATTAGGAGAGGATGGTGTTTTTTTATATTTTTGGGGTTGATAAATTACCACATCTAGATTTTTGTGGTTCTTCTTTTGTTATAAGAGTTGGATATGGTAGTTGGAGTCACTAGAGGAGAGTAGAGGAAACAATACTCTTAAGGTGGGGAGCAGTAAGTTAGTCTTGGAGGAGTGGAACAAACCATGAAATGGATGTCGTGGAATAAGGATACCAATTAAAACCCATTAGGTGTAGATTTGGGTTCTTTATAAAGGAACATATAGGCCATGAATATGGTGGTTGTTTGAGCAATGATTTCGCTTCAATATTAGGGTGGATCTTGGAACAATCGAATATGCATGTGTTAGAATCATTGATGGGTCTCAAAATGGATGTTGGGTATTATAACATCATCTGAAATTGGGCATGGACTCCAGTAGGTGGGTTTGCGTGATATTGGAATGTATATTGGGGAAAAGGAATATTGGATATGTTAATTAGTTTCATACCAATAATGAATATGGTTGTTTCCATGATTATTCATTTGGGGATGATTTGTCTTGTCTAGGAAAAGGAATTAAGTTTTAGGGTTTTCAAATAATCTCCGAAGATTTTTTAGAATAAAAATTTCATTTCAAAACATGAATGGGTTCTGTGGGAGAATCTATTTGTTCTTAGTCAATGTATGAGTTGAATCAATGTTTGTATTAGAAATATTAATGGGTGTGGTGAAGCATGATGATGTTTTGGAAGGAAATTGATGCTTTGATGGTATATTTTACCTTGGTTAGGGTAATGACCCCGATAGGTGTTTTATATGATAGTGGTATGCATTATGTGATTTGGATCCATGGGAAGGTGTAGGGAATAACATTTCAATATTGGGAAAATGGGTGATTTTAGACAATCTATCAGGAATGGTTCGACTTGATAAAAAGGAAACAAACATGGTAAGTTGTAAGTGACTTATTGTATAATGTTTTATAGAAATTTAATTTCAGAAATTATGTGATTGGTGTTTAAGGTTGGATTGACTTGGGTAAGTACCATTATATTGTTTTGGACTTGACAATGATAATTGGATTAGGCATTGATATATTGAGGGCCCTAATGTTTTTGGTTTTATTAAGAATTTTTGTTTATGGAATGGGTCCATTAAGCCTAATGTTATTGATTGATGATTGTCAGAAACTCTGGTTGGGAAAACTGCATGTTTCATTGGGTGGTGTTGAGTTTGGGTCACCTTTGGAGTTTTGAAAAGATGAAAAGAATGCATCCATGTGATTTGGACCATGATTATATAGAGAAGATCACGATGATAGGGTTCCGATTGGCTCTTCCACAATGGTATAATGTTGTGTGTGACACTTCCTTGTGTGTTAATTTAAGAATAAGTTTATGAGGATTATGTTTGTAGTTCTAATAGATTTTTTTTATTATGGGGGCGACAAAATCATTTAAGAGCATCCAATTTGTATTTTGGATCATTCTAACATTGTATTACGGGGAAAGAACATACATTTTCTTCGAGTTTTGTGGTAACATGGAAATATCTTGGAAGAGACTTAGGAGAGGAAGACATAAATGAAGGCGTAGTTGATTTATATATATATTTTTTACATTGGAATCCTAATGATTCTTTGACATATGACTCAAGTAAGAGATATTATAAGGTTGGTAGGTTGTACGATCTTTTACCCCATAGACGTATGAACCAATTTTAATTTTGGTTTAATCCTCTTATATTGGGTTAATGGAATTTTTACATAATATAGGAAGAGGCTTAGGGGTGTCCAGGGGGTTTGGGATTAGAATGAAAGGGAAATATTTCCATTCAATCCATGTTTCATAGTTTTTGCATCCTTGGTGGTAACCATGCACCCAAATCATTCTATCCAGGAGGTGTTGTGTATGGTTATATAAACCATGAAATTGGGAGGCTAAACCATCTGGACGTGGACAAAGGAATTACCCAAAGTTGTAACGTATTTTTTCAAGCCATGTAGGCTCCCTAGGTATTCATGTGTCTTAGCCCATTTGAATAGAGTCTAGAACATGCTTGGAAAATTATTTGGAAGACCATGCATCCAAACCATGCACCTCATTAAAAAACGGTATTTTACCATTTACCCCTTGTGAATTTAAGGATTCTCACCTTTCTCCCCTCATTTGTCCACTATCAACACTAGTGACGAACCATTTAAACCATGGCTTCCCAAGGGTACATGTACTTATATTCTAAGGTGTTTTGAGTGCATTTAGGTGTAGATCAATTCTCAGATTGAGTCTAACGCTTATCTTTTCTCTCTTTTCCACATTAGTGAATGTAGTTTTGTTTTTCTTGTTACTATTCCCTAAAATATATTTTTATTGTGTATATTAATCTAGTGATTAAATTTTTTCTTGAATCTGGATATACGGATAAGGATAAGAAAGTTTTTGTCTTCGGATTTGGGATATGTGGTATAAAAGTTATATCCCATAGCCCTGATTTCAATTGGTGCAAGTGTGGTTGTATTATTGGTTCCATCTTATTGTGCATTTCTTTCCTTTAGTGATATTTGGTAAAATGGCAGGACAAATGATTAATTTAACCCCTCATGATCCCCATGGGATGAATTGAGGAAGATTATATCTGTTTAGGGCCACGCAATGGGTGTCCCAATAATCGTGAATAAGGAAAATTTTAATGGTAAGCATAAAGCTGATTTTTGTTGAATTAATTCCCATTGTAAATAAGAGGATATGTTATTTTGAATGAAAAAGGGGAACTAATAATAAGTGATTCCTATTTTTATTAGTGAATAATGGGTTTTTTGTTTAATGTTAATGGGTTAAATGTTATATGGACTGTGAAGGGTAATAGATTGATTTTCTAAGGAATATTAATGATAAATGGGTAAATTGGGTTAATGTATGTAAATGTAAATGTGTAAATTTGTTAAGGAATTTGGATTGGTGAATGTGTAAAATGGGATAAAAAATGGAAATTGTTGAATGTTCTATATATATTAATGTATCATAAATGGAATTGGATTAAATGGGACATACAATTTAAATGGTTAGATTTAAAATGGGCAAGAGATTGATAATGGTTTATAAGTTGAATGAATATGAAATGTGAATGTTTTATAATTGGTTAAAATGTAATGAAAATGAAATTGATATTAATGGAATTTGATTGATAATATGGAACATGGAATCATTTTATATAACGTTAATGGGTTTCTAAGAAATGAATTGTAAATGGTTAATATAAAATCAGATTATGGAATGGGAATGATTTATGAATGGTGATTTCTTTTGTGTAGCGTTGAATACATATTGTGAAATGATATTAATAGTAAATGGTTAAATATTCATGTTCAAATGAATTAGTAGTTTTGGGGTATTGGACTTGAGGATATATTCCCATAAGGGGGTCGTAAAAAGGCTCCAAAACCAACCCCATAATGCATGAGTTAGTGAAGGTTAATGAGGTATTCCCATAATAGTTCCATTTCATGAGACATTCTGGACTAAGGTTCCATGGTAAGTTTGATGTGTTTGTTGATGAAAATTTTATCCCTAGTGAGATATGTAACATTCCATATCCCCTTATTCCTAATATTTTATTTTATTTGGATTTAGTGATAATGATATAAATTCCTAACCCACAGAATAAGTGATGAACATGAAATAAGTGACTAAAATGATTAAAGTGAATATAGATAACTAATGAAACTTGAGTTCTGTTTTGTTTACCTTTTAATTTATTTAGTACATGAATTTTTAATTTATATAGAATACATTTTTTTTCGAAACCATTGGTGTTATTCTGCTGAGTTATACTCACACCCTGCTCGAGAAAAAATGGAACTCGATAAGATATCATGGTAGAATGTTTGGAAAGGGAAAATGAACTGTTCAAGGTATTTGAGTTTGGATTGGGATACGCATGGATGAGGATCTAAACTTGGATTCCGGATACATTTTTGGGATTCAATTATTTTCCTTTATTTTTGGGTTTCTTCACTCTTTTCACTTTTAGAATAAAATGACATATTTCTCATTTGGTTGTGGTTTTTACCTTGGATGGGAAATTTTTTGTAATGCCAGGTTTTGGATTGTCTCTTATTATTTTATTTTTAAAGATGTTATATGATATGTATTACTATGGTGAGGTGGGTACAATCTACCCACATGACCCATTATATCCTCATTATTCATCAAAAACCATTGGCGTACAGGGAAGCACACTTAAGGTCTTGTCGAGACCTGGCTCTAGGAACTAGTTTAGCGGATTCAATGGTAGGGATATAACAATTTTGAATAGAGATGGTTGGGTGCATGCATATAGGTAAATTAAAAAAATTCCTCCCATTATAGGTAGGAATTTTGGGGATGGTATCCAAACCCTAGACAATGATGGTGGGCTAGCATTCTTTGTTTCTCGACTGCCCATTATCCAAGTAAGCCCTAGTGGGGTGGGTCTTGATAGATTTTAATTATATGTGATTTATTCTTATGGTGATGTTTGTAGTAATGTCCCCTTGTGAGGATTAGTTATTAACTTAGGGAAATAATGTCATGTGTCTCAAGTGTGAATTTCAGGCCAGGGAACCCAGTGTTCATGTGGAATCTAGTGTGTTGATTCACCAAGTCTCTGATTACCATTTTTTCAACAAGGAATTCTAAGAAATTACATGTAGGAAATCTTGGCACATGAATCATGTTTGACTAAATCCATGGAATATCCTTCTGGAGTTAGCTCCCTATATATATTTGTACATATAATTGTGGTATTTTTTGATTAAATATTTAGGATTACTCAAAAATTATAGTCATCTAGGTTACCAATTTAAGACCATGACATTGATATAATGAATAATGTGGATTCGGTTTAGAGGCCATCACATGAGATGTTTCGTTTAGGTTGGTAGGGAAGATATGTCTCTGATTGACAAGAATATTTTACGAGTAGAGAAGGGATAATATTCATGAAGTCTAATCACACTCTAGGAGTTCGAGCACTAAAATATGATAAGGTTACATGGTGATCCAGATACCTAGATGGTTGAAAATTGTCTAGACTCAATGATATGAGTTCTCAAGCTTGCATAGAATCTGAATGATTAGATGGTTGTGTGGGAAACCAGTCTATTAGGACCAATAGGGGTATATATACTCTGAGAGGGAGGGTGAATCAGGGTTTAGATATTCTTTTTCAAAATTCATCATACCCCACTAGATATTGACCTCTTTATTAAAAGGGTCACTTTGTTTCTTATTTTTTTTAACCACTTCTTTTATTCTTTATATGATGAT
Organism: Viscum album; assembly: GCA_963277665.1. NCBI lineage: Eukaryota > Viridiplantae > Streptophyta > Magnoliopsida > Santalales > Viscaceae > Viscum > Viscum album. The sequence goes on from OY728123.1 coordinate 656,733,138, forward strand.
GATTCTTTGAATGCAATGAAGGGAAGCAACCAGGCAGACACATAGATTTCTACTTGGTTCACCCTCACTGGGCTACATCCAAGGAGCATACAATGGAGATGTTTCATTGTACCAAACCACTAAAGCTCACTTCCAATAATGTTTGAACTAGATCACTTCTATTCCTAGGAACACTACCTTTACAATGTTTAAGGTCATCTCACTGCTTTCCCAAGGGTCACTCCCTGTTTCTCTCTCACTGGCTCACTACCAGTAGAAAGGATTAACTTCTTCCATTACCTTTTCTCACTGCACTTAGAAGGGATCCACTCACAGTTTATACATTGTTAGGTATGTTCATTATCACTACTAAATTCATCCTTCACTATATATAGATGCTCTATTGACGTCCAAATTCCATCCACCAATTAATACCCCTTTTCCCATGATTACTGAGCAACAACCATTTGGAAATATCTTGACAATGTACCCTAATTCGTGAAGCTCCCAATTTCACAAATCTCAAACAAGCCTTCATGAAGATCTTGCCTCTTCATGAAGAACACTCATTAGAGAACTTGGCCTCAAGAATCACACTTCTTTTGCGAAGCTATATTAGTAGTAACGAAGCTCCTATCTTTCGCGAAGAAAACTGCCTTTTACGGATCTAGAGTAGCCACCGTGAAGAACCTCTCTTTCATGAAGAACACTGCCTTCGCAACCCACCTTCTCAAGATGAGTGAAAAATAGTTTCTTTGAAAAGTCTCTACTTATCTTGATGGGGTCGTGGTCTATTTATAGGATATTCCACCGACCCTCGAACCTTCTGCACGAAGTCAGCGCCACATCCTCACAAATCATGAAACTACAAAATTTCCACTGATATTCTATTAATATCGTGAAGCACCACTGTAATTTTCCGATCATGGAGCTCGTCATAATCATGGAGAGTTCCGTCAATTACTTCATGACACCACTGCAAAGATCTCTCACAAATCCCTTCATCACCGTGATGCGCTTCAACCTCTTCCATTCATGAAGCTCGCCATAATCCAAAACAATCCCTTTCAACATTCTCTTAGTCTTTACAAAATTCAAACAATGAAGCCTATCTTCATGAAATTCATGTCTTTGCCTTATTTTGATGAAATCATCAAGGATATACATGTTTTGCGATGCTCACCAAACTCCAAATTTTAGACCACCAAAATTTGGAAAACACTGGGAAACGGCGCCACCTTGTATCTATTATTTTATACCGCCTCCAGATCGTCCATTAATTTTTAATGGATCTTTGTCAACATGCATTGTCAAAAACATCTCTAGAACTTGACAATTCACCTTGGAAACCTGCTTTTCCAACAAACACAAACAAACCCAAAAATGATGTAATGTTACCTTGAGGGATTTTTTCCCAACACAACCCTTTCTACGGATCAGCTTGGCGATGGTGGATCTTAGCAACACTAATGAATGATGAGTCAATACTCTCATAGACTTCGTTCCATCACATATATCCTGAGGATTTTTACCCCTCATGCCTATGATCAGTCTATATTCATAAGTTTCGATTTTTTAAATAATACGAGATGAACATTTCTGAGTATGTCATGAGGTTCACTGACCTTATGCATACCTCCCATGACATGATTATGGATGGATACTTTTGGTCATAGAAGTTTGACCAAGGAATATAAAAATATATCCCTGATAGAATGAAACCCTGGAGCATTCCCACATATATTGGAGTCCTAGAGTTGTTATTGGTGATGGAGAGATCCATAACCATGGGATTTAATGCAGTTAGGTCTTGCAGAGGGATCATAAGTCAACGTCATCTATAGAATCATCTAGGTTATTATTTATAGGATCATGTAATTGAAGATATTATCATGATTAGTCTCATAAATTTGATTGTATTGAATCGATAATACACATAGTATTAGGGTGGAATGGATAAGGGAGATTTTTCCTTGTGATGGGTGAGGTATCATAGAACGTGATTTCATAACCTGACGTGATGTGGAGGGAAGGAAGATAGTGGATAGACCCCCAAGGAATAGGCAGTGTCATGATAATTGATCTCCTCAACATTTCCGAGGGATCCCCCTAGGAGGTGGACCTAACAAAAGAGTAGGTGGGGCTCCCATAGGAGGATATGTTGGTGGTGGTGGATGTTATAAACTCCATCAACCACCATGACCAGGAATCCCATTTCAGGTTTAGGGAGTTTGTGGTCAGGGTTGTGGGAAGATTTAGGTAATGGAGGCATATGGTCAACCTATTACCTCACAGTATGATTAGAGATATGGTTTATATTTATTATAAAATTTCTTAAGTACTACCAGACATGGGTGTAAGTCTTTATTTTCCATCATTCCTTATGGTGAGAGAGTTACAGCTGCAAGTAAAAACCTTATCATATTATCTTCTTATTGATGTTACTATAGTTTATTCTTATTAATTATTTTTTAAATTATGATAGTGTGATCTATCACTTGGTGTAGTTAGTTTCTCATGAGACCTATTGTTATCACGATGAAACCATATGACTTCATCTTGGTTATGTAGTAGTTTTCCATTGTCTAATCCCATATTTTCTATCATAGTAGAGGATTTAGATACTTTAATACAGATGGAATGAGATTCTCCTTTTTGTGTGAGAGATATATCATGGTAGAGTAAGTGGGTTTTGCGAGTAAGAGGTTGTAATCCATCACCCATCATTTATAAAGTTTAGACCTTATCACAGTGAGATCATCTTGAATCTAGATTAATTCAGTCTTAGAGTATTATATGTACATTTTCCCCTCAGACAATATGGTACTCCCTAAGAGGTTGGAAATGGATTTTCTCATCTACTTTCACCATATGACCTCTCTAATATCTTACGTGGCATATCATATGACCCATATTAAACTTCGGGAGCTAAGGGTGTAATTGGAGGACCTTATAGAGAAGGGTTTTTTCAAACCCATTATGTCTTCTTAGAATGAATAAATTTTGTTTATAAAAAATGGTATAGAGAATAGTATGTATTTTTATTTATTATCATTGCTTGAATTAGGCCATGATAAATAAAAAGTTCCATTTTCAAAGGATTAATGAACTATTTGACCAGTTTGGAGGCACAAGATTGTTGTCAAGGATATATCATAGGTCATCTATAACCTGTTGAGAGTTTACAAGCATGATATTACATATCTAGAATATCAATTTTTCCATGGACACTGTGATTTTATTGTGATTCCATTCATTGGGAGAAATTTCCCCACTATTTGTATGGATTTGATGTACAAGATCTTTTATCCATACATGACCTGATTTTTTGTTTTACTCATTGACTACATAATCATCAATGTTTTTTCAAGGTTCACATAGAGAACTTAATGTTGTTCCCAGATATATTTTGGTAGCACCATATCTATAGAAATCTCTTGACGTTCCCTTTAGGGATCCACAAGTTTCAAACTAGAGGTCCTACCAATTCTGTGTATGGATTAGATATAGACCTAGTAATGATTGACATAGTGTTTTATTGAGAGAAACCCAAAAATATATCAGAGGTGAAGTCATTTACTAGCTTGGTGGGGTACTACGTGATCTTTTTGGCATTCGTATATAGGAATTAAACAACTATTACCACACTAACCCAAAGAGGGTAGAAAATTACCTAGACTGAGTAGTTCTAGAGATTCTTTAAGGAGACGAGGTTGTGGCTGATGTGGGATCCTATTATGGGTATACCAGAGTAGGTCATAGAGTATGTAGTATATTATGATTCCTCTAAGGATATGATCATTTTAATATTCATATAGAGGTAGTATGTGATCACATATGGATAGTGGTAGTTTAGAGACCTTGAGAAGAACTTTTTGACTTATGTACTAGAGTTAGAATTAGTACCCTTCTTTTTCAGGATGTGGATCCACTATATTTTGGGATAGTGCCTGGTTGTTCGCTCATACCATTAGAATATCTTGAATGTATTCACATAGAGAGACCAAAACCTGAGATAGATTTGATAGTTGGTCTTCCCTCAGGATAATGAATTTCAGATAATCATCACTCCTAGGGATATCAACATGGTGTTCTATTACATTAGAATGGAGTCTCATTCTCACATTATGGAGGATTAATATGAGTAGTTGGATTCCTACAGTTGAACCTAGTATAGGATGAGTGCGAAGATTTTATTCAGTTGATGGCATTGAATCTTCATCTTCTTCTATTAAGGGACATCATTTCTTGAGGTTATACATGACTAGATATCCTTGGGATATTCATTATTTGGAATCTAAAAAGGTAGAAATAACATTATCCTTTTTTAGGGATAAAATGTGGTTCTGGTCATGATTAGAGATGAGGCTATGTGGGATATTCAAACATTTCATTTGGATGTACATCCGAGTATAGTGATGATATACTAAGACATTTGGTGGAAGTTTTTGTTTACTATAATGTGGTTTGGGACGACTAAGTTCATCTTTTGGTGCCTCACATGTTAGATGGTGAAGGCTGAGCATCATGTTTCACTAGGATTTTTATAGCATCTTGAGATCCCAAAGTGTAATTGGTAAAATAAATAAATGGAATTTATGATATGGATTCTATAGATAGAGAGAGTCCATGATTCCATATGGGTGGTAGTTTAATGTCTTATGAAGTAGGATAACTTTATTTCTATCGAGGAGAAGATTTCGGTCAATGTTTTGGGGTAGTTGTAAATGTTGTGGATTATGGGCTTGCATGGGGTTCCCATGATGATTGTCTCTAACCATGATGCGTGGTTCACTTCATATTTTTCAAGAGTCCTAGCATAGGAATTCCTCACCAATATGATGATGAGTACATTCTTTCATCCCAAAATATATGGGAAGACATAGTACACTATCGAGATTTTGGAGGATATGTTAAGGGATTTCATGTTATACATTGTCTTGATATAGGAGGATCACTTACCCTTAGTGAGGTATTATTGTAATAATAAATACAAATAAACTATTTGATTGTCACCCTTCGAGTCCAAAAATAAGAGATCCTTCAAGTCAACCTTAGATAGGATTATGATTAGTAACCCATCTTTTGTGGGGCCATAGATGGTGCTGGTAATGATGGATATGGTCCAGGTGATCCGTGAGAAGATGAGGATTACTCAGAGAATGAATAAATCTTATGTAGATAAATGTCCATGAACCACGGATTTTTAGTTAGGATACTACACTTTCTTGTAAATCCACCCATGATGAGGATTTTAGAGATTCAAAAGTGGAGGAAAGCTATCCATGAGGATAATTCAACTATTTGATATCTTGCAAAGGGATAGAAAGGATTCCTACTACATCACCTTAACCACATAGTTGGAGAGGGCGAAAGACGTCTTGCAGGTTCCATATCTGAGAAGATACATGCATGATACCACACACATTATTGACTGTGGAGATATGTACATTGATAATGTATCTAATTTCTTGGAGAACCTAGTGGTGATCAAGGATTGGAAATAGAGGATCCAATGTGAATGAAAAATTCCATTAGTTTATATATTGTGGTAGTATGTGAGAATTTAAGAGATCTCCTTGGGGTGGGAGAGCTAGATGCTGGAAGAATATTCTCAAATGGTTGATTAGTTTTTTATTTTTGTTGATAAAAAGTTTTAAGGAGAAAATGATAGAGAGAACATTTTTACAAGTATGTATTTAAAATATATAATGAAATATTTTTGGAGCCACGTGCTAAATGGTGTGAGATTCCAAGTCCTGGTAAGCCATGAATTTATTTTATAAAAAATTAAATAAATTATAAATCAAGCATGAAATGTTTTTGAGAAATAATGGGATATTTCATAAATAGAGGCTCAGATCAGAAATCTTAGACCATGGTTGAATTCATAATACTATGTTTATGAAAGGATTTACCTAACTTTCATCAGTGTGGGAAATATAATAGTGGAATCTATTGGTGAGTGTGTTTAATTAAATAAATAATTAAAAAATTTATTCTAAATTAAATGACCTAAAACACTTAAACCACTATAAATATGATATTATGGAGAATCAATAGGGTTAGCCACATAAATCAAGGATTTTATAAAGGTTGTTCCACTAAAATTCATTAGAGGATTGAGATCATATGGTGATGTACAACCAAATCAAGGTGAATTGAGGCACAATGAATAGAAATTTTCTTCTCTATCGTTGATAACTATGTTCTATACCAATTAAGGCTCCAATCTTATGGTAGGGAACATTTTTTTTCATCTTTTAAAATAATCAAGAATGCATTAATTTATTTTCTTTGATTTCTTCCATTTTCCAATCAATCACATGAGCCTATGTATTGAAAGAAATTATTCTTCCAATTTATTATATCCTAATTTCCGGTTTTTCATTCTATATTTACATTTTTGAAATTATTGGTTGAAAATGTTAGGAAAAGGATGTTTATCACATTTTATGATTTTATTTTCCCTTTTCATTTTTTGATATCTCAATCATTAGACTACAAGGTCACAAAATGATATTTTTTGGGAAGTTTCATGCAATATCAAACCCCTAAATTCATGGTAGTTATGAGAATGATGATTTGGATGGTGATTTCTTAGATATCATGAACCATTATGGTATGTGAGTGATGATTCCAAATGAAATTGGACATGGAATCGATCAGTAGGATACTGAATATGGAGGGAGGTGCAATGGCCATGTATGAAACATTTAGATTCCCTATATTTGGCCTTCAGGGCCCAAAAGTTGATTAAAAGTGATAGAATATGCATGGAAGGCCTTTGAACTGGGATTTATAGAGTGATTTTTGGTCAAAATTGAGGAGGTGGAGGCGTGATAAAGACTCATGATGGAAACTAGAGATATATGAAATTACAGACAACACAACATTTGTGAGGATGAAGAGATGTGTTATAGTCTTATTTATATAGTGAATTGGGTTTCATGGAGTTGAATATTACACGAAGTGTGGAGGGACAACACGTTATGTGACCCCTAGCTATTCGGCTCGGTGTGTAAAGAGTGTACATGCCCAATATCCCATGTATCCTTAAACACTGTGTATGTCCGGAGACATGCTAGGTACTTCAAAGAGTTCATGGGATTAGGGAAGTGGGACACAAAATGATATATCCATATCCTATAATTACATGTGTTATAAGGGGAATGTTTTTTACTAATAGATGTAAAATGTACACGAACATGGCCTGAAAAAATGGGCACAACTAGAAGAACATGAGTCATCCTAGGTTGGCTGATACATTCTTTGATGAACCCTTAAACTCTATGTAGTACGATATTTACAAAATGATGTGTAATGTTAAGGACACAACCAACATGAGGAGTGGGGCCACCCACTTTGTGGACCCCCTACATGCCATGCACTTCCATTTTTGAGGAAACTTCTACATCTTATTGCACCTTCATTTAGACATGGATATTGGCCTAAGGGAAACTCATCCAATAGGGTTTTCCTCAAATAATGTGATGGTGTACTAGACAATGTGTTTTTAGATAAAATGAATGATTTTCATATTGTGACACTTTGTTAGGTGGAAATTAATGATTTTAGGGATCTGGAAAGATCATTACAGAGTGGAACCCTGGTGATGGGACAAGGCAAGAGTCCTTTATCCATAGTGTGGAATCCTCCTATGGGGAGCTGGCCTGGGAAATCTATACATATAGTGTAATATTTATACCAGTATAGGGAATGGTTCATCTATCCACATAGGGGAACCCTCCTACTGGGATTGGGTAGGTTCCTCTATCCATAGTGTGGAACCATCCTATTTGGACAAGGCATGGGTTCTGTATCCATAGAGTCGAACCCTCTGGTAGGGATATGTCATGGGACCTCTATCCACAGAGTGGAACTATCCTACTTGGATAGGGCATGGATCCTCTATCCACGTAGTGTAACTCTCCAAGAGGGACATGGTATGTGTCCTCAATAAAATGAGTAGAATCCTCCAACTAGGTTAAGTAATGAGTCATCAACCTTTTTAGTGCCCATATAGACAAGTGCATGGTTCCTCTATCCATATATTGAGTTGAACCCTTCTAACCTACTAGGGAATGTGTAATATACCTAGATATTTTGACCGATCATTTTTCTAGTACAGTGGTGAGGTGTGGCTCTACAATATTAGTTCTTTGTAATGACACGTGAGATAATGAGAATCAATGATTGATACTTGGAACTGATTGATTGTATATTGTCCAAGGCTAGTATATATGATTGATATATTCTCTCTATGTCATGAAATTTTTCAAATATGGGAATATATATATATTTATATTATTAGGTTTTGATTCACCCTTTCTTTTTTGTAAGCATTATATTTCTAGTGTCTCCTTTATTGTTAGCCCCTTATTTTTGGTGGTTTATGATGTGTATGTATATATTAATTCTTTTATGTAATTTTCCTACGTATTTCATGCCTTATGAAGACAACGAAAAGGTCGAAGGTGACTACAGAGGAGATTAGGGATACCAAGGTGAATTTAAACATGAAGTATCATTGAGGCTTGTAGATCTAGAGACAATATGTCTCAATATTTAATTTCTAAGTTATTGTTAGGTTGGGGAATATGAATTGGTCGGGAATATGTTTTCCCCGTTCATTTTGGTTTACTCATTTATACTATTTTGTATTCTTTAGAGGTTATTACAAGAATGGTTTTATTAGAGATGTTACAATTTTTTATTAATATTCATCCACAATTATTCATTGAGATTGGTTGTGTGCATGAATACAGGTACATTAGGAAAAGGACTCCATTATTAGTTACACATTTTACCACTAGTAGCAATCCCCTATCCTATGTAGGTGGGCTTGGGGTAGTTTCACCTCGACCATCCTCCAGATAGGAGGGTCCCAATGGGTGGTGTCATGATACAGATGATGCCTATATCTATGCCATTATGTCATATGGAACCTTCCATGTTATATAAGTTTAAATTATATACTATAGACCTTTTGGAAAATTATTTTGTTCAATTCAATGTGAAACCATTGAATTTGCTGGTTCTCACTGTGATTGAGGCATATGGAAGCCTCAAATGTTGTTTTAATCATTGAAATCATAATTAGGTGATAGTTAAGAAAAAATATAAATTTTCTTGGATATATGATCAATTTTATCTACTAAAATGTTCTCGATGGGGTTTTAAGATTGAACTATGATTAGTTTACCATGAGTTTAGATTTTGAGAAGAGGATATGTCGAAGACAACATTTTGGATCATGTATAATAATTTTGAGTTCTTTTGTATGAAATTTAGTCTCAGAAATTATCCTATTGTAATTATATAATTTTTAAACTATATTTTTTTTCACATATTGGACAAATTTTTCATCATTTTTTTGGTTGATATTTTGGTGTAGTCTAGGTATGTGTGAGGAAAATGTGATCCTTTGGATATCATCCTTAGTATCTTGAGAGACTATCATCTATATGGAAAGAATTATAAATTTGAATTGTGAATCCAAGTAGGGATGTTTTTGAACATATTAATATCTGATAGGGGTTTATATGTGGATCCTGAAATGATTTGGATAATGAGGTCATGGGAACAACCCAAAAATGTGTTCAAGATTTGGACCATCTTAAGCTTAGAAGGTTATTACCATTAGGGTTTTAAGATTTTTCTATGAATTAATATCTAATGATGGTTTTATACATTAAGTATGTTAATATTGAATAGTATATAAATCTTCATATATATTTTATAGAACATAAGGTGAGGGATACATTGGCCCTAGTTTAAAATTTTTCAAAATCAGGTTTAGGATTTTAGGTTTTCAAAGATACCTCTAGTATGGGATTAGGGTATATCTTATTATGTGGAAAATAGGGGGTGTCCAATGTATCATTATAATTACACCCTAATGAGTATAAATACCCTTCACTTGACTATTAGTTGGATGTTGTGATATAAGCTATAAAAATATAGCACTATATCAATATAGGTATCGATTTATAGTGAATATAAATCCTTAGATCCTGAAGTATAATTTTAACTGAAGGTAACTGATAATTTCATAGAGATTTTGGGTTGAGGATATTCAGATCATTGATTTTTTTATTTCTAATATAGTAGGAAGAAATAATTTGGTCTCAATCTCTTTGGGTTTGATGTTATCGACTAATTCTTTGAGGGAATAATTAGAGGACTGGTCTTTGTTGTGTTTTTTTTCATATATGAGATTAAAATTGGAAAAAGATAGCGGGTAGGTATTATTCAATATTGAAAATTATGAATCATCATTTGATTATTTGATTAGTTTAAAATAGGTATCAAACAATGTATTTAAATGATTAAGTAAGATACGTAATAGTGGAGAGACATTGGGTGATTGGTCTTGATCCCCCCTTAGTGCATTCTGTTTCATAGGTAATATAGGAAACATGTTATCTATGAGGTAAAAATTTATAGATAGTGTCAACCATTATTATTTGTTCACACACACTTATAATACCACAATTTATCATGATCCAAGACATCAATATTGGTGTAAGGGGATAATGTATTAATTTGTAGAATTCATGAAACGATGAATTACATAACATAATGTTAATGTGGAACACAAGAGAAATTCTAGTTTGTTGAAAATTTTATCCATTTAATTTTTGAAGTCAGATAATATTTATATAGGCATCATCATCAGTTTACCATGGTATTCATGATTTAAGGATATTATTTCGGTGATCATTGATCAAGTTATGTAATCAGATCATTTCCATCCTATAAGGGAGATGAAGGAGGTGGAAGATCCCCCATGGATTTATTTCTAAGAGATAATGAAGCTGAAAAGGATCCATTATAGAATATTCTTATAGGGAGTTGGGGTTTACATGCATGTCTTGTAATGTTTTGAAATAAGAATTGGGTAACTAGTTGAAATTAAGCATGACATGTCTCCCCCAGACGTAGGGGATGATTCAACAAGACATTAATTTTTTTTTTGAGGATATGCTTCGAGCATGTGTTCTTGATTTTCATAGTTCATGGGAATAGAATTTTATATTAACTAAATTTTCCTAAAACAGTATAAATCATTATTTGACTGAAATAAATACTTTTTTAGAATTTATATGTGGTCATATTGATCTCATTTGTGTTATGTAGTGTTGTGATAATGATCTTTAGTGGGACCGAGTCATGTTTAGGAGATGGGAAAAAGGAATAATTGATCTAGAATAGGGTAGTAACTTTTTGGAGACATTATAAATAATATAAGGAATATAATAATTTTTCAATATATTTTTATGTTTATAATTAGGTCTTTATCATAATTTCACCTTGTGAGGAAAATTATTAGTTAGTTTTGTTGGGTATGATGAGACCTTTGTTTGTTAATCCTTTTAATATCAAATAACTTCTTGGAAAGATGGATTATATGTTGGAATTCCCATATCACATGATGTCATATCATGATGAATTTCACATTTCCTAGATAAGGATCTATCAACCAAACCCATCTGATTTGATCGAATGATAATATATTTATTTCGAGTCTCATACCATTGTGGTTGAACAACAAGTTTAGATTATGGATTACCAAGATAAGTTAAAAAATAGTAAAAATTTCCCTTGGTCTAGGTAATATGATTGTTTATATGGGTTAACCTTGAGATACGGGTGAATGAATCAATGATAAATAATTCATGATGATGTATTTTTTTGATGTATAGAATCACTAGTGATTTCTTGGGGATGAATGAATTTATGGTGGGGAGATATATGATTCACTTTTGATCACTAGTATGATTTGGTTTGATATTGGTTTATCTCTTGTGAGGTTCCTATGGTTATTGGGAGGTTGGGGATGAAAATTTACTATTTTGAGAAACATAGTCTAGGTTCATAGTTTAGAATCATAGTTAGTACTAACCATGTGGTATGAAATAGTAAGCCGAAGTGGAATTTTTCAGGGTTGGAGCATTGTTTTTCCTACTATTCAAGTCATAAAAAATAGGTTTGTATTAAAGAGTCATCAATGGAATGTATCATTTAATGTGCATGTTTTTTGAAAAAAATTTCCTCTCCTTAGGAATCATGTTCTTCAATTTTCAAATAATAGATCCCTCTAACCAGTTGGTGCATGGGTTGTTTAATCAGACATCCAAACGATGTACCCAATACAGACCTATTAAAATTTGAATATACCATGATACCCTTGGTCATTTTAAAGTATAATATCTTATTAATATATCATTGGACCAACATATTCCCTCCCCATCAGTCTACATGTTTCTCCTATTAATTATTTCAATATTTTACATTCATTATTAATGGATTTCTTTAGGTTATACTATATTTTTGATCTCATATCCTATCCACTTTATAGATTTGTCATTAATCTATTTTATATTATTCTAATGGATCCTAATTGGGCTATGATTTCCTGATATATAGGACTTTATAGATAATTGATTATTTGTAACACCCCAAGATTTCATAGTGTGTTAGTTCTTCAAAATAATTCAATAACTTTCACTACATGAAACACCAAGTTCAAGCACACCATGACTTACCAAACAAGCCGTTCAAAAGATGTTATGAATAGTATTAGATAAATTTTAATGTTTATATAATCCTTATAATTTTAGAATCCATATTATGAGTTTCTTAGATATAATGCAAGAACAAATTCATTTTCAGTATTGCACTTTTATCAAATTTAATAGTGAACCCTTTTTAAATAATATATTTTAAACTTTTTGACTAAATGGGGACATCAAAAATTTAAAATGAAACACCCCAAGCTTCTACAGTACGCTTCTCTTTGAATAATGTGATAGCGTGTATTGTACGCAACACCGAGTTCTAACACACCATAACTAATCAAACTAGCCGTTATGAATAGTAATACCTAATTTTTGAAATTATATATATTATATATTTGAAAATGGACTTCATTTTTGGATTCGGAATATCGAATTTAGCCTAAGGTGAAATTTTGGTACATTTCGGATAACTTTCATATTTTGATGAATAGTGAAAATTACTAAATTTTAATTAAAAACAACTTTTTTAATCAAAATAATTAATAGTGATAAATTATGAATTTGAGTGGTTTTAAAGTATATTTAGAATATATTTTTACCATTTAATATAATTTTGGTCATTGGACATAATTTTACAATTAAACCGAACATAAACAAGTGTCAATCTTTTGATAGTTATTATCTCTTAAAAACACGTTTTTTGTTTTGACAGCGGGAATTAATTTTAAATTAATTTCTGCCACTTCTGTGTTTTGAATTTAGGAAAATGGATTCCATATTTGGAATCAGGATGTTCAAATTGTGTAAATAGGTAACTTTTATTTTTAGACATTTTGAATAGTTACTGTGGTAAATATTTTATTTACCATGGTTAAAGGGTAAATCCGGTAAATAAAGGTTAAAAAATAATATTATAATAATACAAAATTACCCTAAAACGTGTCCTAACCTTATTGGTGGACACATACCCGACCATGAGCATCCTTGGGTCAATTTGGGGACCCCTTGGAGCCACTTGTATGTGGTAGGGACACTTTACATTAATAAAGTTAAAATAAAAATAAAAATGGCATAAGCTTACATCTTTTAGAAGAACAATTTTTACATAGGGTTATACATGTTGGATTTTAGATTATAAATATTAATTAGAAAGATAAAAATATTTCCTACATGATGATATTTTATTTATAATTTTTAGACATTATATAATTTATTTTATTTATGACACAATGATGATGCAGTAATTACTATAATAGTGAAAAATTAAAATAATTGATATTATAAATACCCAAAAAAATATAATATGAAACTTTTAATGAATTAAACTAATTTTCAAGGATAATAGGATATATTAGGATTGATTTAATTGACTTTTTTCGAAGTAATCAATCTGTTATGAGTTTCACAAAAATCAACTATTGAATAGTGTCAAAATTGACATAAAAGAGTTCTTAAAACAAATATTATATTATTAATTGATATTAAATTCCTAAAAATCTAAGGTTCGGCCAAGAGACTTATATCAGGATAGGTTCATCATTAATGGACCACTTCTGGGTCGCTTGGATGTATATAGTAAGTTTATTAACCATATTATATAAAAATACAAAGAGACATTGTAAAAGTGAAACTAATTAACTTAGAGTTAATACTTAAAGATAAGGTTAATATAAGTACCCAAACCTGTCTAAATTCTATTGGTTGAGTGTTTTTCGACCTATCCCCACCTTATCCTTTGAATAATCAACTTTGGAGCCATTGGAAACCGAATATGAATTTATTATAAATTAATATTTCTAGCTTTTCCAAAGGTACCCCTCACCCCTCTTATAAAAGGGCACTCCTCCTTCTCATTTCCTCACACCTCTCAAGCCACTTGGCTCGTCCAAACTCTGCCCAACTAAGCTCCCCACATCCCTCTACTCCTCCTTGAAGCTTCCCCTTAGGCAGAAAGCATTTCAAGAAGTCCTTTGGTTCCAACCTAAGTGAGTTACCTAAATTAAAGGTAACAATTTCTCTTAAAGTATCTTCATTTATTTTGCTTCTCCAACCCCCAAAATCTTTTTATTTCCTTTCTTTTGTAACAAAACCAGTATCCAAAATATACTAGGATGTTGTTATAAGAAGGATTCAAACTACACATACACACAACTCCATATAATGGATGATGAACATAATGTTTCTGTGGATGGCAAACTAACGCCTCACGAAACGATGATTGTTCAAATACATCTTACCGCCTCTCATGGTGGCCATTATGATGGCACTGTAATTAAATATGATATTAATGATATGTATTTTATATATAAGCTTCTGTAATTCCATTTTATTTCATACCATTATTCGTTTCATGTTGTATATACATACGATAATTTCATTTGAGGAAGTGTGGACTACCGCCCCCTTAAAATGATATGACTCGTTCATACCACACATGGAACGTATAAAGGATGGTGTTAATGAACTTAAGTAACATATATAAAATATTATATTATACTGGAATAGTAATATACCTATGTATCATTTGGATTCGATTCTTTTAAAATAAAAATTAAATGGAAACAGCGTTCGTGCGTACGAACGGACTACCGTCTCCACGAACGCGATGAGATTCATTCTCCATCGTATCCATTCAAGTATAATTATCATTTAATGATTTAAAAATGATGTTTAAGGACTTGATATCATTCTGGATATGAATAAGATACAACAAACATGACTTATGTAACAAAACATATAAAGAAAATGAGTAAGTTAACACCCGAAATGGCGATAATACTAAGATATTATTATCAAATCAATATTAAAAGATCATATATGATATCATATTAATGTATATGATTTTTGTATAATTTAGTAATAATTATTTCACTATTATACAGGAGGTTAACCTACCCCAACCAAGGAAAATTACAAGGTAAGGGTTATTTCACAATCTCTTCATTATCCGAGGTTGTATTATACGTAATAATCTACTGGGATCTCTTTATCATCCACATCCATGTTTCTTCGAAATGTATTTCAAAACATTTTTACTATTTACAAGAATATGGGTTAAAGTCATTTATACCCTTGTTTGACTTTTTATAAGAGGTTTATAAAGGAATCTTTCCGTTGTTTTCAAAACAAGGTCCTTTTTAACCTTTTCGACAGAATTGAGGTAAGAATGTTTTTTTTAACTTATATGGCGGGTGCGGTTACTTTCCGCCGTTATAAAATCGTCGAAGCTTTCCTTACAAGCTTATAAGAATATTTTCAAAGAAAATGTTTTATTTTATATGGATCTTAAATGATTTCAAAATAAAAGGAGATACTTATTTTAAAAGAATTTTGATTTCATCTATGACAACATCCTTTGATGGATTTTAAGATTATTTGAAGTTGATTTATTATAATACAAAACTTCTATATTGTATTGAAGGTTTTGTGATATGTTTGAATGTGGATGTGCTATTTTATACCATTCATAGTTTATGGTGAAACTATTGACATTTCGTATGCTAGTTTTAACCCGAATGTTTACGTTATATTTCAAACTTTTCTTCAGATGAATGTGCTAAACAAGTATGTTCCGGGTTGGGGACCGGTAAAAATAAGCCCTCCAGGTTGGGGACTGGTAAAAGTAAGCCCTCCAGGTTAGGGACTGGTAAAAGTAAGCCCTCCGGGTTGGTGTCCGGTTATTAGAGGCACTCCGGGTTGGTGTCCAGTTATTAGAGGCACTCTGGGTTGGTGTCCGGTTATTAGAGGCACTCCGGGTTGGGTTCCGGTTAGAAGTAACCCCTAGGTCTTGGGATGAGGCCTAGACAATGAAATTAACATTTGACATTATGCATTCCAACATTATGAAAGTGGTTATTGATATTGCATGTAATTATTCGATTAGTAGAATATCCATGTGAATAAGTAAATGGAATTATTTCATTTTACTTTTGCCATACTATGTTGAAGTTCAATTTTTAAAGGCTTTTGTTTTAGTAATTCATTGCCTTAAATGTTTATGATTATTTTTAATGTTCCGCTATATTGTTATCCTTACTGGGCATTTGAGCTCACCCCTTTTCTATGTTTTATTTTTCCCAGGTAGTGAAGAAGTAAATTATGAATGACTTGCGGGGATATTATGAGGGGTTAATAGTGTGGATATGAATACTTTGTTGTTGTAGTAGTTTTTCACTTTGAAATGTAATGTAAAACTTTATGATTATATCTAGTGTTTCCAAGGATACTAAACAAATCGGTCTTTCGGGATTTGATCTTTCTTGTGATCATGCCAATGTTACGAAGTAATGCACCGACTCTGGGTAGCTGGGGTCGGGGCGTTACAGTTGGTATCAGAGGAAGTTTAGTACAAACCTTGGAAGCTAGATTTAGATAAACTCTGATTAGAGCACGTAGACCTAAGATTAACTTTGAGGATTAGTATAGAAGAACTTCCTAGAATTTTGGTATTGTAGAGATTTTGTGAGTTTTCCAAGCAATACATCCCTGTCTGGATATGAGCAGGTAGAGGCGGCTCTGGCACAGATGTACCTAGGGGTAAAACCCGAAAACACCGCTTTGAGCTAGACTCGAACGGGAACTGGTGCACGACAACGGGCCTTGCTGCACTCTTGGTTACGACACTCCCGGGGGATATGCTTAGGATAACTCTCATTTTCTTTACAAATCATTTTCAAGGGATTATGAGTATATACTTCCTCAAAGAAAACATTCTTATGATTATGGATTATATCCATAAATAGTTCAATATATGTTAAGTGTTTTATAAGTATGGGATTATGTATTTTGATTCATAAACTGATCTAGTTTATGCCATTGTTTATAAATGGCGCCCAGTAGAAGGAATGAGAACTCCAGAAATGTACATGATACAAAGAGAAGGAAGGATCATATCTTTCATGGTCTTAAGTTAGAATTTATAAAAGAAATAGTCTCCCATGTATTATCATCATATGAAGAAATAATATCATGTGTTGATAAGATAAGTAAAGAGTTTACTGAGTCCTATGGCTTTGAAGGGAAGCAAGAGAAGAAAAGGATGGAAGAGAGAAAGATGGATAAAAGTAAGAGGGAAAAGAAGAATTTTCCCATATGTGGTAACTGTGGAAAGAAGCACCCTGGTACTTGCCTGAAAGGAATGGGAGTTTGTTATAAGTGTGGAGGAAAAGGGCACAAATTATATGACTGCAAGGGTAAGAAAATGGTTTTAAATGTACAATGCTTCATTTGCAAGGAGTTTGGACACTACGCGAACCTATGTCCTAGTCATCAGACTATGCCGCAAATGATGCTATTGGATAATAATCAAGTTATGATACTACCACAGATGAAGAGGAATGATTAGAGTTCTTATGTTGATTATGTCAATTGAGTGTTGTATCAACAATGTACTTGTTACAATAATTATGGAGTATATAAGGATTGTACTGCAGTACTATTTCATTAAGGACTTGAGATTGTGAGGAACAAAGAAAAGTGACTCAATAGCAGGATAAATTTTTGGAAAATATATGGTTGAGAGAATGATAAATCATAATATAGTTCTGATACTGAGGTAGTGATTTTGGAATAATATGTGATTGTTTTGGATAAATTATATTGGATATTCTTGACTACCTTGGAACTGATTAATGGTTTGTATATTCCAACATTGTTGGGGTTTAAAATATTTTTGGATTAATGAAGTATATCCAGCATTCTATATGGAATAAGGGAGCATGAATGTAATCAATAAGGAATATGGTAATACATGATGAAGGTATTCATATGCTATTATGGGGTAAAAAGGATCTATATTATGTTTACCTTCCTTATAAATGTTAGACTTTGAGTTTGGACAGAAGTATTTTGGATAGTTCTAGTTTGGATTATTTTGGATTGCCATAAAAGGACAACCCGGAGGTCGGGCGACAACCCGTCGCATCCGGCAAGGCTGAGAGACTTGAACCCGCAACCGAAGGGCGACAAAGGTGTATCACCTACCACTGGCCCACGAGATGTCTTGAATTAAATAATGTAGTTTTTTTTAAAAAGATCTGGTAGATGAATTATAAATTTGTCTATTTTGGAACCCTATACGAATAGTGTAAATAGAATTTTTTTTTACATTCTATTATCTTTTAGAGTGAAAGATGAGTATGTGGTAGAAATTTATTAATGGATAAAACTCTAATTATAATGTAAGTATATCTCCTTATGATCTTAGACAATCTCATAAATAAATTCCTCAATATTAAGAAAAGCAACTTAGAACAAAAATGTTGTCCTAGATGGTACCTTAAATCATCACTAATTTATGGCTTTGGGATTGTTGTCCTTTTCATAGCCATGTTCTCTACCACTCTCCATCAGATAATTGATGGTGAGATTTTTCTTCCATATCCATATTTTACTACATGGAACCCTAGTATGTGTTATTTTCGGTAATCTTCATACTTTCGACTCTTTATTTTAAATAGAGGCCTCATTAATTCATTCTTCGATGTGGGATTTCAACTAAGATATTTTGAAACGTCAAAAATGTGTTATCCTAATACCCTATGTTTTGTTGAACCGATGGTATTTCAAATCATCATAGATTGATGAATTTAAGGACCTCAATTTTACACTTGTTTGTGATTGACGACCTCAATCACCACCTATAAATATTTACGTTTTTCCTCCAATTATATGTCTCTAATTTCCACCAATGTTCTCCTAATCGAGATCATAATTTGGTGGTGACCCTTTCATTTCTCTTTTCCTCATATTAAGACTAAATTTTAGTAACCCAATTTCCGATGTGAGGTTTCCCACAAATATATTATCTATTTTCAACCTTTTATTTTCGAAGAACAATTTCAAATTGCGAGGACGCAATTTATTGAAGGAGGGGAGAATGTAACACCCCAAGATTTCATAGTGTGTTAGTTTTTCAAAATAATTCAATAACTTTCACTACATGAAACACCAAGTTCAAGCACACCATGACTTACCAAACAAGCCGTTCAAAAGAGGTTATTAATAGTATTAGATAAATTTTAATGTTTATATAATCCTTATAATTTTAGAATCCATATTATGAGTTTCTTAGATATAATGCAAGAACAAATTCATTTTCAGTATTGCACTTTTATCAAATTTAATAGTGAACCCTTTTTAAATACTATATTTTAAACTTTTTGACTAAATGGGGACATCAAAAATTTAAAATGAAACACCCCAAGCTTCTACGGTACACTTCTCTTTGAATAATGTGATAGCGTGTGTTGTACGCAACACCGAGTTCTAACACACCATAACTAATCAAACTAGCCGTTATGAATAGTAATACCTAATTTTTGAAATTATATATATTATATATTTGAAAATGGACTTCATTTTTGGATTCGGAATATCGAATTTAGCCTAAGGTGAAATTTTGGTACATTTCGGATAACTTTCATATTTTGATGAATAGTGAAAATTACTAATTTTTAATTAAAAACAACTTTTTTAATCAAAATAATTAATAGTGATAAATTATGAATTTGAGTGGTTTTAAAGTATATTTAGAATATATTTTTACCATTTAATATAATTTTGGTCATTGGACATAATTTTACAATTAAACCGAACATAAACAAGTGTCAATCTTTTGATAGTTATTATCTCTTAAAAACACGTTTTTTGTTTTGACAGCGGGAATTAATTTTAAATTAATTTCTGCCAATTCTGTGTTTTGAATTTAGGAAAATGGATTCCATATTTGGAATCAGGATGTTCAAATTGTGTAAATAGGTAACTTTTATTTTTAGACATTTTGAATAGTTACTGTGGTAAATATTTTATTTACCATGGTTAAAGGGTAAATCCGGTAAATAAGGGTTAAAAAATAATATTATAATAATACAACATTACCCTAAAACGTGTCCTAACCTTATTGGTGGACACATACCCGACCATGATCATCCTTGGGTCAATTTGGGGACCCCTTGGAGCCACTTGTATGTGGTAGGGACACTTTACATTAATAAAGTTAAAATAAAAATAAAAATGGCATAAGATTACATCTTTTAGAAGAACAATTTTTACATAGGGTTATACATGTTGGATTTTAGATTATAAATATTAATTAGAAAGATAAAAATATTTCCTACATGATGATATTTTATTTATAATTTTTAGACATTATATAATTTATTTTATTTATGACACAATGATGATGCAGTAATTACTATAATAGTGAAAAATTAAAATAATTGATATTATAAATACCCAAAAAAATATAATATGAAACTTTTAATGAATTAAACTAATTTTCAAGGATAATAGGATATATTAGGATTGATTTAATTGACTTTTTTCGAAGTAATCAATCTTTTATGAGTTTCACAAAAATCAACTATTGAATAGTGTCAAAATTGACATAAAAGAGTTCTTAAAAAAAATATTATATTATTAATTGATATTAAATTCCAAAAAATCTAAGGTTCGGCCAAGAGACTTATATCAGGATAGGTTCATCATTAATGGACCACTTCTGGGTCGCTTGGATGTATATAGTAAGTTTATTAACCATATTATATAAAAATACAAAGAGACATTGTAAAAGTGAAACTAATTAACTTAGATTTAATACTTAAAGATAAGGTTAATATAAGTACCCAAACCTGTCTAAATTCTATTGGATGAGTGTTTTTCGACCTATCCCCACCTTAGCCTTTGAATAATCAACTTTGGAGCCATTGGAAACCGAATATGAATTTATTATAAATAAATATTTCTAGCTTTTCCAAAGGTGCCCCTCACCCCTCTTATAAAAGGGCACTCCTCCTTCTCATTTCCTCACACCTCTCAAGCCACTTGGCTCGTCCAAACTCTGCCCAACTAAGCTCCCCACATCCCTCTCCTCCTCCTTGAAGCTTCCCCTTATGCAGAAAGCATTTCAAGAAGTCCTTTGGTTCCAACCTAAGTGAGTTACCTAAATTAAAGGTAACAATTTCTCTTAAAGTATCTTCATTTATTTTGCTTCTCCAACCCCCAAAATCTTTTTATTTCCATTCTTTTGTAAAAAAACCAGTATCCACAATATACTAGGATGTTGTTATAAGAAGGATTAAAACGACACATACACACAACTCCATCTAATGGATGATGAACATAATGTTTCTGTGGATGGCAAACTAACGCCTCACGAAACGATGATTGTTCAAATACATCTTACCGCCTCTCATGGTGGCCATTATGATGGCACTGTAATTAAATATGATATTAATGATATGTATTTTATATATAAGCTTCTGTAATTCCATTTTATTTCATACCATTATTCGTTTCATGTTGTATATACATACGATAATTTCATTTGAGGAAGTGTGGACTACCGCCCCCTTAAAATGATATGACTCGTTCATACCACACATGGAACGTATAAAGGATGGTGTTAATGAACTTAAGTAACATATATAAAATATTATATTATACTGGAATAGTAATATACCTATGTATCATTTGGATTCGATTCTTTTAAAATAAAAATTAAATGGAAATAGCGTTCGTGCGTACGAACGGACTACCGTCTCCACGAACGCGATGAGATTCATTCTCCATCGTATCCATTCAAGTATAATTATCATTTAATGATTTAAAAATGATGTTTAAGGACTTGATATCATTCTGGATATGAATAAGATACAACAAACATGACTTATGTAACAAAACATATAAAGAAAATGAGTAAGTTAACACCCGAAATGGCGATAATACTAAGATATTATTATCAAATCAATATTAAAAGATCATATATGATATAATATTAATGTATATGATTCTTGTATAATTTAGTAACAATTATTTCACTATTATACAGGAGGTTAACCTACCCCAACCAAGGAAAATTACAAGGTAAGGGTTATTTCACAATCTCTTCATTATCCAAGGTTGTATTATACGTAATAATCTACTGGGATCTCTTTATCATCCACATCCATGTTTCTTCGAAATGTATTTCAAAACATTTTTACTATTTACAAGAATATGGGTTAAAGTCATTTATACCCTTGTTTGACTTTTTATAAGAGGTTTATAAAGGAATCTTTCCGTTGTTTTCAAAACAAGGTCCTTTTTAACCTTTTCGACAGAATTGAGGTAAGAATGTTTTTTTAACTTATACGGCGGGTGCGGTTACTTTCCGCCGTTATAAAATCGTCGAAGCTTTCCTTACAAGCTTATAAGAATATTTTCAAAGAAAATGTTTTATTTTATATCGATCTTAAATGATTTCAAAATAAAAGGAGATACTTATTTTAAAAGAATTTTGATTTCATCTATGACAACATCCTTTGATGGATTTTAAGATTATTTGAAGTTGATTTTTTATAATACAAAACTTCTATATTGTATTGAAGGTTTTGTGATATGTTTGAATGTGGATGTGCTATTTTATACCATTCATAGTTTATGGTGAAACTATTGACATTTCGTATGCTAGTTTTAACCCGAATGTTTACGTTATATTTCAAACTTTTCTTCAGATGAATGTGCTAAACAAGTATGTTCCGGGTTGGGGACCGGTAAAAGTAAGCCCTCCAGGTTGGGGACTGGTAAAAGTAAGCCCTCCAGGTTAGGGAATGGAAAAAGTAAGCCCTCCGGGTTGGTGTCCGGTTATTAGAGGCACTCCGGGTTGGTGTCCGGTTATTAGAGGCACTCCGGGTTGGTGTCCGGTTATTAGAGGCACTCCGGGTTGGGTTCCGGTTAGAAGTAACCCCTAGGTCTTGGGATGAGGCCTAGACAATGAAATTAACATTTGACATTATGCATTCCAACATTATGAAAGTGGTTATTGATATTGCATGTGATTATTCTATTAGTAGAATATCCATGTGAATAAGTAAATGGCATTATTTCATTTTACTTTTGCCATACTATGTTGAAGTTCAATTTTTAAAGGCTTTTGTTTTAGTAATTCATTGCCTTAAATGTTTATGATTATTTTGAATGTTCCGCTATATTGTTATCCTTACTGGGCATTTGAGCTCACCCCTTTTCTATGTTTTATTTTTCCCAGGTAGTGAAGAAGTAAATTATGAATGACTTGCGGGGATATTATGAGGGGTTAATAGTGTGGATATGAAGACTTTGTTGTTTTAGTAGTTTTTCACTTTGAAATGTAATGTAAAACTTTATGATTATATCTAGTGTTTCCAAGGCTACTAAACCAATCGGTCTTTCGGGATTTGATCTTTCTTGTGATCATGCCAATGTTACGAAGTAATGCACCGACTCTGGGTAGCTGGGGTCGGGGCGTTACATGATTTTTTATATAATCTATTAATGATTGGATCTCATTATTTCCAAAATCCTTTCTCAAATGTTACTAGTTTTCCTTTGTTGATGAGGTAGGTGTACCTATAAAATGCTTCTAACCCATTTACTACTTTATGTTCTAATAAATTCAACTTGTTGTGTTTTTTAAATTGACTTTATTTGATAAAATTAATATTGGGTGGCATGAAATGGGTGGCTTTAAAGATGTTTTTCACTAAAAGTAGTTTATATATGTTATGTTTTTGATTAAATGATCCCAAGATTATTATAAATTGAAAATGTTTTACTTGAATGGGAGAAATGATGTTTTTCTATCTAATTTTTTTACAAAACGATGGGAATTATTTTTCAAATGTTTTAGAAAACATAGAAATTTGGGAACCATGGGTTCATCAATTATTGATATATGTAAACCATAGTGAGTGTTAAACTATTTGAGGATATTATTTTGATATTGATTGGATTCATATTATGGTAGGCTTATTATGACATTATAGGTCAATGTATAGATTCCTAGAGGCTATATCCTACAGGTTCTTGGTTTTATACATTAAGGGATTATTTCATGTTTGATTCCGTATGTGTTTATCTTTTTAAATATGGTTTCTTTTTATTAATATATTTTATCTATCACTAATTCTTATATTAATATTAATTGGCCTTCAAATATGGATTTTTTTAAATATAATAGAAATCCTTTTTTCATAAATGGGTTTTATTTTAAATTTAGTTATAAACATGATTTTTTACAACTAAAACTAATGGTGTCATAAGGATATATATTTTACGGATTCATGGTGGTATTCTATTGGGATTTTGATTCACACCCACCATATATCATTGGGAATATGTAGTTATTTTATGGTAGGAAATTGGTATTAGTATGTGTATTGTTTAGTTTTCCATATTCTCTAGGTCATATTCTACTTATTAATGAGATGGGATGGTGGTTATGGTTGGTCACCAGGAGACATGGATTCATTCTTCTTTTGTTATGATTTATTATTTTGTCTATTTGGATTATTATTATATATCCCATAGACATGTACTATTATTATTAATTGTGATCTATTTTCCCATCTAATTTTAGTTACTCTTGATATATGTTTTAGTTCATCCAATATTCACTATCTTGTGAGCGTCATATTAGGTGACATGCCATATCGACCCAATTGGGTTTATTATAATGAGCCACTTTTAAAATTAGAATATTTTAGGATTGGAGTGGAAAAATAATTCAATAATTGTTTGGAATGAAATTTAATAAATTTATCATTAAATGTCATAAATTTTACTTGAAGGACATTTATACGGGATGAAAGGTTAATTGTAAAACATTTTCATCGTTTTTTACAAAAAACGAATTTTCATTTTTGAAACCCAAATTGAAAAATAGGTATATAAAATATTTTAAATATAAATTAATAAGCCTTATATGGATTTCAAAATAAAAAATTATAACATTGTTGGGATGTGTAAACATGGATAAGGATGATAATGTTCTTATTTATATTGGATGTAAATTATTATTAGCATCATCAACACTTATAATGATTGAAACCCATCAAGTAATCCAAATTTGATGTTAAAAATAAATTATTAAGGAAAATAAATAGTATATGTATAATAATACCATAATATGATATACATAAATAGTATTATAAAATCATAGTGAAAATTGAATTTTTGGGACTCAATTAATGAATTTGAGTCACGAAAACCCCTAACCGTTAATGTAAACATCCCCAAAAGTTATTTAATCTTATATATCATAAACATCAACATCATAATCTAAAATTTAATAAACATATAACTATATATTACAATTTATACCATTTAATTATAAACATTTATTATACATTCATGGGTAATTTAATTTTTATTTTCATTCCCAATTGTTAGTAATTAAAATATTTCACATATGTTTTATAATTGAACCATCAAAATACATTATTTGATTAAAATTTAATTATTCCTAGATTATATATTGTATTAAATAAATTTTTATTAAATTATTTTTTTCATCCTCGTGTTTCTTTTATGGAAACAATGGGCATGGGTTGTGAGAAAAAAACCTTGATAAGTTTTTTTTGATATTATAACAATATATATAGATTACATTATAATGGTCATATATTCTGGTTTTATAATTTTATAACCATATTATGAAAATCTATAGTCCTTAATACCTTATGTATTCCTTACATATATTTTATAACTATCCATGTAGGGACGTGATGAAAAATTGAATACGCCATTCTTTGGAGGTGGTAGTCCCCACATACACACAAATGACACTTCCATTTTTCATAGTATGATATAATTGTTAAAATTGAATTATCATTTAATATTATTAATAATTTTATAAATATTATATTTTTTCATTACATAACATTTTTATACTACCCATATAAGTGGAAAAAAAAATACATCACTTCAGAGAGGCGGTAATCCGTGTATACGCACGGTCGATGTTCTTATTTTTATAGGGAAAAGGTATATAATGATTATTCTAGAAATATACCCAATTTATAGTAAAATAATGATATTTTTATTTTTTTAGAATCAAATAAAATATATTTATTTAATATGAAGTGTTAATTAAATAGAAATTAAATAAAGGTATTTGGAAATTTTTCCCTTTTTCCTTGGAATGACTATTTACAACTTTTAATAAGGATTTTATTGGTGGAACATTCAGTAGAAGAAAACCTCTAAGATTTTTATTTTAGTTTTAATATATTATTTAGTTATAGTTTTAATAAACTAATGGGGTTTTGGAATTAGGATAAGTGATGTGCTAAAGGGATCCCTCAATATGTGAAGGGAGTGGCATTTTCACAATAAAATAAAATGACAAGTCATTATTCAAGAAAAGTGTCCCAAAAATAAGACAGTAATTAATATTGTGTGGTTATTTTAAAATAAACCTCTAAAAATGATGTTAGTCTCTAAATGATTTCAAAAATACCACGGTTCTTCAAAAAATGGTATGTTACAATATTTACACTAAAATAAATAATTTCAGAAAAATCCAATAAAATATTTCTAATAAATTACTGTTATTATTATTCAAAAAATGAAAATAATTTGTTAAACTAATTTTGAAAAGTTTTAGCATTTTACTTATAAAAGGAATCATAAAATACAAAGAAAACTATTTTTATAGGAAAATAAATTTTTAATATTAATTGTTATTGTTACAATTTCTTATAAATTTACATAAAAATTTGAGTTAGACTATTGTTAATGCTGTAAATATATTTTATAATAATATTACTATAATATAATTATTTAAAAAAAATTGATTGTGCCTAGAAAAGAAAATTTTATAAAAAATAAATTTTAAAATAGAAAATGAATTTATTATTATTAAATTCTCAGTAATAACTATGGGATGCTTTTTCATATATATCCTTATTTATTTCAGTGAAATAATTATTTATTACGTATTTATTTTTTATGATATAAATACACAACTGTTTTATATAAATTTTTCTTTAAAACGTATCCCTTTTATATAGAATGATTTTATGTAATAAAATTAAAATTATATATATATGTTATAATAATTTAATATTTTGAATGAGTTTTTGCTTGATATGTTTCTTCGAATATATTCTGATCATTATTATATATTAATATTTGTATGGACGAAAAATATTTTATAATTAAATATTTTAATCAAAAAAAATTTCTATTTCATTATTTATTATTTATAAAAATTAATATTTAAATTTGTATGTAATAATAAACAAACTTCATAAAATCTTAAAAGACGTTTGTTTCTAACAAAAATTCTTCCAGATACAACATTTCCAATGACCTTATTTCTAATGACCTTATTTCCAACAACTATATTTATAATGGTCATGATTGTTTCTATTTATAACCTTACTAAACTCATTCTTTCCATTATAACATAGGTAATACAACCCATTCCTCATATTGATTTTTGATTTCATAATATTCATTATTTTTGTTGGTTTAGTTCTATTAATGATTATTCTAAAGGGTGATGATAATCTAAGGGATCTCCTAGTTTAATGATATTATTCATTTCCATATATTTCACCCTTTTAATTTATGGAATTTTAGTTGATGTAATCAATAATGGGATGTAATACATGGTTTTATATAGATTCTTTTTATATTTTTATCTCAATACAACGTTTTATAGTTCAAATTATATATTTTTTTCATGTGGATCATCTTTTTAAATATTTACTTAATATAAAATTAATATTAAAATATAAGGTAATTATATGAATATATATATATATAGAAATATTCTGTAGATGATTGAAGAATATTTGAGGACATTATAATGTAATTTGGAATGAGTTGAGGAATCAAGAGATAAGTCTAGAAATTATTATTTATGGGTTGTTTGAGATTTTATAAAGTATTAGATATGTAAGAGTAAATTTTTCAAAGTTTTATCGATACGTTAGGGGTTTCTAGACCTTTAAATGATGAAAAATAATAACAAAATGAATACCTAATAGTTTATTTGTAAAGGTAATAATAAAAATATAAAATACAAGGAGAATGGTGGAGATCCTCCCATATTAAAACTCATCCTTGTTTGGAATTTTTAATATTATATTATAGCTTTCTATTTTTTTATGTATTCATTTGAATTGTTTGTGGTTATTTGTCACTTGTTTATTTTACACTAAAACCATTAATAAGTATTTTCATAAAACAACAATGAAATTGGATTGATGTATATATAAGGGTTTCTTTAATTTTACAAATAGAAACATAAGACATAATGAGGAATAAAATTTATATGTTTGGAGTCAATTTTATATATGTAAGGGTTCAACATATTTTTTATGGAATACATAACGACCATTAAATCTTTAAAATATGAATATTAAAAAAATGTATTCACATAGAGGATTTATTTTTGGTGATGTATGATATATTCATTATAAATTTAAATATCATGACTGCATTAGTAATAATGAATCATGAAATGGGATCTAGGGATGAATAATGGATTAAATGAACTAGCTATGCATCATGAAGAAAAAGGTCACATCATAAATTCACATGAGGATAAAACATAGTCAATATTTTTTATATAAACTGAGATACACTCATAGAGGGAAAAGATAATTAGGTCAAAATGAGTAGCATCAAACCACAACTTTCAATTCATGGATGCATGGAATCTAGGTGTAACTACATCGTATTTGCTGAAATCATAAAAGATAAGATACCTCAATAATGAAGGGAGATCCTGAGGAAGAAGTGGAATATATTTATGAGAAGTCAAAGGTATAAGTTAAATAGAGTAATTATGGTTTTTTATTATTACATGGATGTATTTTCATTATTAAAGTACAATAATCAAGGAGTTTATCCTGGTTTCATCTTTGTTATTTATTCATGAATTTAATGTTGACTATACTAATGGAAAATAGAAAATGAGGATTATGGAAGATTGGAAGGGAAATCACACGGTTGAGATTATAGGAATATTTATTTATTTAAATACATAAAATATATTTAATTGATCATGAAAAGATATAATGTACTGAAAAATAATAAAATATAGATATATTGAGGATAATGTGATACCAAAGGATGTTGAATATCTTGAGTATCAAAGAAAGGCATAGAGAGAGAACTGAAATTGTGATTACCTTAAAGATCACATATATTGAAAAAATTTATGAGATAAAATTATATTAAGAGATAGATTTTATTTATGTTTTGATAAAGAATAATATAGAATGAAGAATATGACACTTCTATTACTATTTTTACATTTATAGCATAAAATGAAATTTAGAATACTAACCTTTGACAATTTATATCTAGAGTCACAATTATAAAATATAGCATACAATATCCATATATTGTAAAAAATGGATTTTTGAGTTAAACAAGTGATTTTTATGTGTGTAGAAATCATGAGACATCTATATGATGAGGATGAATATATGATTTTTTTAATCAATAAAGTAATTTGAATTTAATAGTATTCATTAATCAAGAGTAGTAATTTAAATATTACAGTTTATAATGGAATACCATGTTGGTACTCATGTCTAAAAAACAAATAGTTTGTGCCATAAAATTGTACCTATTTGGTTTTGGAATTATAGGTTCGTGGATATATAGTTTACTAAGAATTATTTTGAAAAAAAAAGTGAATTGGTGTTTGAATGGGATAAAGAAAACCATATACTTGGGATGTAGTCATTCACAATAGAGGTGAAGATCATTATCAAATATTGATCTCCCTTTTTGAATTTGTATCTTTATTAAATGTATATTAATTTCAAAAAAGTGTGAGATATCCATTCCCTGATTATTTCAATAGATCAACAGGGGAATTATGTTTTAATTTGTTAAAATTCACTCACACTTTTTCAACCATTTCATCTTAGTGTCGTTTCATAATTTCTCGTGGAAGACACCCTCTAAATTTTTATAAAATACAATGAAATATTAAAAATAATGGAAGAGAATTGTAACACCCTGACCCTAGTTACCCAGAGTCTGTGAATTATTACATAACATTGGCATGATCACAAGAAAGATCAAATCTCGAAAGACCGATTGGTTTAGTAGCCTTGGAAACACTAGATATATTCATAAAGTTTTACATTACATCATAAAGTGAAAAACTACAACAACAACATAATGTCTCCATAGTCCACACTATTATCCCCTCATAATATCCCTTCAGGTCATTAATAACTTACTTATTCACATCCTGGGAAAAATAAAACATAGAAAAGGGGTGAGATCAAATGCCCAGTAAGGATAACAATAAAGCGGAAACATTCAAAAATAAGCATAAACATTTAAGGCAATGTATAACTAAAACAAAAGCCTTTTAAACTTGAACTTCAACATAGTATGTCAAAAGAAAAATGAAATAATGTCATTTACTTATTCACATGGATATTCTACTAATCGAATAATCACATGAAATATCAATAACCACTTTTATAATGATGGAATGCATAATTCAAGACTATCATAACCACATAGCCAAGGACTCGTGCCAAGACTACAAATAATATTTTTCCAAGGCCTTGAACCAAGACACTAGTTTGTATCATGAGACCTACCGATGCATCGAAGAGCTATAGCGGGCTCCACCCGTCACATATTAAGTCCAATGCATTCCCATATGAAAAGGTTTAAACATAACATAAACATTCGTATTAAAACTAGCATAAAAAATGTCAATACACACCCCATAAATAGTGAAATAATTGTTATTAAATTATACATGAATCATATACATTCATATGATATCATATATGATATTTTAACATTGCTTTGTTAATAATATCTTAGTATTATCGTTGTTTCGAGTGTTAACTTACTCATTTTCTTTTATATGTTTTGTTACATAAGCCATGTTTGTCATGTATAGGATGTATATTATTCAAATACAGAATGAATTAAAGTCCTTAAAAATTATTTTTAAATCATCAAATGATAATTAAACTTGAATGGATACGATGGAGAATGAATCCCATCGCGTTTGTGGTGACGGTAGTCTGTACGTATGCACGAGCGACAATATCAATCTTTTGATATTAAAATAATATATAAATGGATGGTATATCATATATACAGAATCATTAACATGTTATATTTATTATTTACATGAGTTACACATCATTATTATACCCATCCAAATAATAATATATTGAATAACAATTACACCATGACGTGGAGACGGTAAGCCGTACGTACGCACGTATGGTGACATGTTATTCAAAGGGTGGATAGAATACTGAATATGGTTGTACCATATTTATAATGACATCAAATTATATATATGATACTGGATTTTTTTAGAATGTTAATAACAATGGAAGAAGATGTGAAAGAAGAAAGGAACTTGGAAAAGGGTGGTGAAATCATTACCTCTTCTTCGGGTTCTTCCTTTTGATTTGATCAAAGGGACTCCTTAGGTTTTCTTTCTGATAAAACTAAGGCATCTATGTTTTATTTAGGGAAGTTGGGAGAGTAGTTGGGCAGAGTTTGGCCTAACCAAAAGGCTTTGAAGGTGTGAATAAATGAGAAGGAGGAGTGCCCTTTTATAAGAGGGGTGAGGGGAACCTTTGGAAAAGCTAGAAATATTAATTTATCATAAATTAATACTTGGTTTATATTGGATCCAAAGTTGATTATTTAAATGTTAATGTGGGGATAGGTCGAAAACCATTCAACCAATAGAATTTAGATAGGTTTTGGTTACTATATTAACCTTATTGTTATGTATTAACTCTTAGTGAATTAGTTTGACATTTACCATGTCACTTTGTATTTTTATATTATATAGTTAAAAAACATACTATATACATCCAAGAGACCCCCAAGTGGTCCATTAATGATACAAATATCATGATATAAGTCTCTTGGCCGATCCTTAGATTTTTAGGAATTTAATATCAATTAATAATATAATATTTGTTTTAAAAACTCTTTTATGGAAATTTTGACACTATTCAATAGTTGATTTTTTTGAAACTCTTAATAGAATGATTACTTCGAAAAAAGTTAATTAAATCAATCCTAATATGTCATATTATCCTAGAAAATTATTTTAATTCATTAAAAGTTTCAAATTATATTTATTTGGGTATTTATAATATCGATTATTTTAAATGTTCACTATTATGTTAATTACTGCATCATCATTGTGTCATAAATAAATTAAATTATGTAATCTCTAAAAATTATAAATAAAATATCATTATTTAGGAAATAGGGTTATATTTATAATGAATATTTATAGTCTAAAATCCAACATATATAACCCTATGTAAAAATTGTTTTTCTAAAAGATATATGCTTGTGTCATTTTTGAATTAATTTTAACTTAATTAAATTAAAGTGTCCCTATCACCTACAACTGGCTCCATGGTGTCCCAAAATCAACCCAAATATTCCCATGGTCGAACATGTATCAACAAATAAGGCTAGGACACGTTTTAGGGTAATTTATTGTTATTATAATGTTATTTGTTAACCCTTATTTACCGGATTTACCCTTAACCATGGTGAATAAAATATTTACCGAAGTAATTATTCAAAATGTCTAAAAATAAAAGTTACCCATTTACACAATTTGAACATCCTGATCCCAAATATGGAATCCATTTTTTCACATTCAAAACACAAAAGTGGCAGAAATTAATTTAAAATTAATTCCCGTTGTTAAAACAAAAAGCGTGTTTTTAAGAGATAATAACTATCAAAAGACTGACACTTGTTTATGTCCGGTTTAATTGTAAAATTATGTCCAATGACCAAAATTATATTAAATGGTAAAAATATATTATAAATTTACTTTAAAACTACTCAAATTCATAATTTATCACTATTAATTATTTTGATTAAAAAAGTTGTTTTTAATTAAAATTTAGTAATTTTCACTATTCATAAAAATATTAATGTTATCCGAAAAGTTCCAAAATTTCACCTTAGGATAAATTCGATATTCCTAATACAAAAATGAAGTCCATTTTAATAAAATAAAATATATATAATTTCAAAAAGAAGGTATTACTATTCATAACGGCTAGTTTGATTGGTTATGGTGTGTTAGAACTCGGTGTTGCGTACAACACACACTATCACATTATTCAAAGAGAAGCGTACCGTGGAAGGTTTGGGTGTTACATTCTCCCCTCCTTCAAATAATTTCATCCTCAAAATTTCTAGAATATTATCACATGAAAAGACTCGGGTGGTTCTTCATCATAAGTTCCCCGGGTTCCCACCTTGCCTCTTCCATCTTATGGTTTATCCACAAAACTTTTACCAGACGCGTCATCCGGTTTCTCATTACATGTTCTCTTGTATCAAGGATCCTGACGGGCTCTTCACAATAAGATAGATTGGGTTCCAGTTATAATTCTTCATAGGTGAGTACATGTGTTGGGCCAGGAATGTATTTCCTCAACATAGATACGTGGAAAACATCGTGAACTTTGGAGAGACTTGGCAGCATTGCCAATCGGTAAGCTACAACCCCAATTCATTCTAGAATTTCAAAAGGTCTGATGTACCTGAGACTCAATTTACCTTTCCTACAAAAATGTATGACTCCCTTCTATGGAGATACCTTCAGGAAAACATTATCACCGACTGGGAATTCCAAATCCTTCCATCAATTATCGGCATACCTCTTCTGCCTACTTTGAGCTGATTTGATGTGATTTTGGATTACCTTCACCTTTTCTATCGTTTCCTCCACCAGTTCTAGACCTACAAGTTTTCTTTCACCATCGTCATCCCAACAGGTTGGTGTGCGACATCTCTTTCCATATAATGCTTCATATGGTGTCATCTGAATACTCGAATGGAAGCTATTGTTGTAGGAAAATTCTACCAGAGGTAAATATTGATCCCACATATCCTGAAAGTCAAGTGAGCAGGATCTCAACATGTCTTCTAAGGTTTGAATAGTTCGTTCTGATTGTCCATATGTCTGAGGGTGGTAAGTAGTGCTCAAATGAAGTTCAGTATCCATAGATTTCTGAAGACTTTTCCAGAATCATGAAGTGAAACGGGGATCACGATCAGAAACAATCGATAGGGGTACTCCATGAATTCTCACAACTTCATTAACATATAGTCTTGGTAGACGTTCTAGTGTTAGATCTTCTCTTATAGAAAGAAAATGTGCTGACTTGGTAAGATGATCAACAATAACCCATACTGCATCATTCCTTCTAGGAGTCTTTGGTAGCCCCATGGCAAAGTCCATCGTAATATTTTCCCATTCCCACTCCGGTATGGGAAGAGGTTGCATGACTCCTCCAGGGTGTTGCCTTCCAGCTTTCACTTGTTGACAAACCATACATCTTGACACAAAATCAGCAATCTCCCTCTTCATATTGTCCCACAAAAAATGTTCCTTCAAATCTCTATACATTTTGGTGCTCCCAGGGTGTATAGAGACATTGGAACTATGAGCATCATCCAACAAATCCCTTTTTATATCAGGTATATCGGGAACACAAAGCCTCTTCCTGAATTTCAAAATTCCATTTTCATACACAAAAGCTCTCAATCTCCCATCATTCACAGCTTTAATATTCTTTTGAAATTCTCTATCACTAGTCTGAGAACTCTTAATACTTTCTAGTAAAGATGGGTTGACAACCATTTGAAAAAGCATTGATGTTTCTATTTCCTTGGTTATTCCCATGTCCATCTTCACTAGATCCATGCAAATTTGATCCCTTTCAATTCTCATATTGTTCAAAATTCCATTGTCTTTTCTGCTCAAAGCATCTGCCACCTTGTTTTCCTTCCCCGGGTGGTAGTGTATCGTACAATCATAATCCTTGAGTAATTCAAGCCATCTAGTTTTCCTCATGTTGAGTTCTTTTTGTGATAAAATATACTTCAAACTCTTGTGATCAGTATAAATCTCAGATTTTTTACCATAGAGGTAGTGCACCCATATCTTCAAAGAAAAGATCACAGCTTCTAACTCGAGATCATGAGTAGGATAGTTTTGTTCATGAATTTTCAACTTTCGCGATGGATAGGCAATAACCCTATCATTCTGCATAAGGACACAACCAAGTCCTTTCTTCGATGCATCACTATAAATAACGAACCCATCATTCCCCGATGGTAGAGTCAATATAGGAACATTGACTAATCTTCTCTTCAGTTCTTCGAAACATTCTTCACACTCTTTCGTCCAAACAAATTTAACCCCTTTACTTGAGAGCTTCGTTAATGGGTAGCCAATCGAGCAAAATTCTGGATGAAACGTCGATAATAACCTTCCAAACCAATAAAACTACGTACCTCAGTTATACTCGTCGGTGCGGTCCATTACTCGATTGCCTTAGTCTTAGAAGGATCAACAGAGATTCCATATTTAGAGAAAATATGGTCACGAAAAGAAATCATCTCAAGCTAGAATTCACACTTGCTAAACTTCCCATATAATTCATGTCTTGTCAGAGTCTTCAGGATAATGCGCAAATGATTTCCATGATCATTGTAGCTTTTGGAGTATACCTAGATATCATCAATAAATACCACCACAAATTCATAGAGATATTCCTTGAAAACTCTATTCATCAGATCCTTGAATACAGAGGGTGCATTAGTCAATCCAAAAGGGATTACAGTAAACACGTAATGCACGTACCTGGTTCGAAATGATGTCTTTGGAATGTCTTCTTTCTTCACACACAACTGATGGTATCCAGATCGAAGGTCAATCTTTGAAAAGTATTGAGCTCCATGCAGTTGGTCAAATAAATAATCAATGTGAGGTAGGGGGATACTTGTTCATTATTGTTATATCATTGATCTCCCTGTAGTCGATACATAACCTCATGGATCCATCATTATTTTTAACAAAAAGAACAGGGGATCCCCATGGAGAAACACTAGGGAGAATAAATCCTTTATTACTCAATTCCTCTAGTTTTTTCTTTAGTTCGACTAATTCTATAGTGGCCATTCTATAAGGGGTCTTCGATATAGCCCTTGATCCAGGAATTAAATCAATGGAAAACTCAACTTCTCGATCTGGAGGAAGTCTAGGTAAATCTTCCGGAAATACATCTACAAATTCTTTCACAACAGGTACATACTCTATTTGAACATTCCTTTCCTCAGCCACATTTATTTCATTATCTTCCTCCCCAATAATTGAATTTAGGTGAGCTACTGGGGGTGGATCTAGATAAGAATTAGGTGGTGACGATTCTGCTCTAAAGATAAGGTGTTCCTTATCATCATCATCGAGAATCTTAACCTCTTTCTTCTTACAATAAATCTTTGCATCATAGTCTGAAATCCAGTCCATTCCGAGGATTATATCAAACTCAATCATAGGTATGACGATGAGATCAGCAGATAAAGAACATTTATGTGCACTAATGGGGACTGATTCACAAAACTTTGTTGCAATGATACTTCCCTTAGGAGTTTTAACTGACAACTCCCTTGTTAAATCAAATTGGAAATATCTAATTTTCTTAGAAAACTGGGAAGATATGAAACAATGCGATGATCCAGAATCAAATAATGCATTTTCTAAACTTGAGGAAACCATTAAATTACCTGCCACCATGTCTTTCAGAGCTTCTACCTCAGCAGTAGTGATATCATAAGCTTGGACTTCATCCCTTGGCCTTTTCTGAGGTAAGTTCTCCTGACGCTTAAGAAATTCATTTGCATAATGCCGCATCTCCCTACAATTGTAGCACTGAACATTGGTAGCTTCCTTCTTCCCCTTGCAATCACGAGCTTGGTGGCCTTTTTCCCCACACTTGTAACAGACTCCCATTCCTTTCAAGCAAGTACTGGGGTGTTTCTTACCACATTTACCATAGGATGGATATTCAACCTTTCCCTTCTTCCCCTTATTTCCATTCCCAGATTGATCATTAGGTCTATTCTTCTCTTGCTTTGCTTTAAAGTCATAAGACTTAGAGAATTCCTTTTCAGTCTTGATAGCACATGAGACAATGTCTTCATACGACGAGAAGGATTGTGAGACCAATGCTCGACAGAGAAATGGTTTTAACTCATCAATGAAACGATCAATCTTAATTCTTGGGTTATGTATATAATCTCCGGCATACCTTGATAACCTTGTAAAGTTAGCCTCATACTTTTCAACATTCTCATCCTCCTTCTGTCTCAGACTCAGAAATTGCCTTTCCATATCTGCTCAATGGTCGCGAAAAAAGTATTTTTTTTAAAATAGATCTTTGAACTCCCTCAATTCCATATTTGATACTTCATCATCTTCCTTCGTGTTTTGAATCAATGGCCACCATTGATCTGCATCTTCAGTGAGGTGGTAAAATTCCATGATAACTTTTTCCCTTTCACTACTCCCCAAAGCCTGAAATATTTTCTCTAGGGAATTTATCGATTGCTCAGCTACTAAGGGATTTGTACTCCCATTGAACGTTGGTGTTTATTGCCTCATGAATCGATCTAACATTGATCCTCCACGCTGTGGATCAGGGTGATCCATACTGGAAAGGTTATTATTCATAACCTGAGGAAGTTGTCCCAGTATGGTGATTAGCTGATCGGCACCAGTTTCATCACCAGCTCCACTATAATTATCTTAAGCAGGAGGGCAATCCCTACATGGAGTTCATGCATTGATATGGTTTCCATTTCTTCCACTAGGTTCCATTTCTAAACAATGGCATAAACTAGATCAGTTTATGAATCAAAATACATAATCCCATACTTATAAAACACTTAAATTAAATTGAAATATTTATGGATATAATCCATAATAATAAAAATATTTTCTTTGAGAAAGTATATAATCATAAACCCTTAATAATGATTTGTAAAGAAAATGAGAGTTATCCTAAGCATATCCCCTGGGAGTGTTGTAACCAAGAGTGCAGCAAGGCCCGTTGTCGTGCACCAGTTCCCATTCGAGTCTAGCTCAAAGCGTTGTTTTTGAGTTTTACCCCTAGGTACATATATGCCAGAGCCACCTCTACCTGATCGTATCTAGACAGGGATGTATTTCTCAGAGAACTCACAAAATCTCTACAATACCAAAATTATAGGAAGTTCTTCTATACTAATCCTCAAAGTTCATCTTAGGTCTACGTTTTCTAATTCGAATTTATCAAAATCTAGCTTCCAAGGTTTGTACTGAACTTCCTCTGATACCAACTATAACGCCTCGACCCTAGTTACCCAGAGTCGGTGCATTATTACATAAAATTGGCATGATCACAATAAAGATCAAATCTACAAATACTGATTGGTTTAGTATCTTTGGAAACACTAGATATATTCATAAAGTTTTACATTACATTATAAAGTGAAAAACTACTTCAACAACATAATGTCTCTATAGTGCACAATATTATCCCCTCATAATATCCCTGCAGGTCATTCATAACTTACTACTTCACATCTTGGGAAAAATAAAACATAGAAAAGGGGTGAGCTCAAATGCCCAGTAAGGATAACAATATAGCGGATACTTTCAAAAATTAGTATACACATTTAATGAAATGTATAACTAAAACAAAAGCCTTTTAAACTTGAAATTCAACATATTATGTCAAAAGTGAAATGAAATAATGCAATTTACTTATTCACAAGGATATTCTACTAATTGAATAATCACATTCAATATCAATAACCACTTTCATAATGATGGAATGCATAATTCCAGACTATCATAACCACATAGCCAAGGCCTCGTTCCAAGACTACAAATAAGATTTTCCCAAGGCCTTGTGCCAAGACACTAGTTCTTCTCATGAGACCTATCGATGCATCTAGAAGCTATAGCGGGCTCCACCCGTCACATATTAAGTCCAATGCATTCCCATATGAAAAGGTTTAAACATAACATAAACATTCGTATTAAAACTAGCATATGAAATGTCAATACTTTCACCATAAACCATGAATGTTATAAAAATAGCACATCCACAGTCAAACATATCACCAAACCTTCAATACAATGTATAAGTTTTGTATCATAATAAATCAACTTCAAATAAGCGTAAAATCCATCAAAGGATGTTGACATAGATGAAATCAAAACCCTTTTTAGAGAATTATCTATTTCTATTTTGAAATCATTTAAGAGTCATATATTTATGAAATAAAACATTTTCTCTGAAAATATTCTTATAAGCATGTAAGGGAAGCTTCAACGATTTTATAATGGTGGAAAATAGCCGCACCCGCCGTATAAGTTAAAAAAACATTCTTACCTTAATTCTATCGAAAAGGTTAAAAATCACCTTGGTTGGAAAATGATGGAAAGATTCCTTTATAATCCACTTATAAAAAGCCAAAAAAGGGTATAAATGTCTTTACCCATATTCTTGTAAATAGTAAAAATCTTTTGAAATACATTTTTAAGAAACATGGATGTGGATGATAAAGAGATCCCAGTAGATTATTTCGTATAAACAACCTCAGATAATGAAGAGATTGTGAAATAACCATTACCTTGTACTTTTCCTTGGTTGGGGTAGGTTAACCTCCTTTATAATAGTGAAATAATTGTTATTAAATTATACAAGAATCATATACATTAATATGATATCATATATAATCTTTTAACATTATTAATAATGTCTTAGTATTATCGTCGTTTTGGGTGTTAACTTACTCATTTTCTTTTATATGTTTTGTTACATAATCCATGTTTGTCATGGATAGGATGTATATTATTGATATACATAATGATATCATGTCCTTGAAAATTATATTTAAATCATCAAATGATAATTATACTTGAATGGATACGATGGAGAATGAATCTTATCGCGTTCGTGGAGACAGTAGTCTG
Organism: Viscum album; assembly: GCA_963277665.1. Lineage (NCBI taxonomy): Eukaryota > Viridiplantae > Streptophyta > Magnoliopsida > Santalales > Viscaceae > Viscum > Viscum album. The sequence continues at coordinate 656,773,254 of OY728123.1, forward strand.
TACGTAGGCACAAGCCACAATATCATTCTTCTGATATTAAAATAATATATTAATAGATGTTATATCATATATACAGAATCATTAACATGTTATATTTATTATTTACATGAGTTACACATCATTATTATACCCATCCAAATAATAATATATTGAATAACAATTACACCATGACGTGGAGACGGTAAGCCGTACGTACGCACGTATGGTGACATGTTATTCAAAGGGTGGATAGAATACTTAATATGGTTGTACCATATTTATAATAACATCATAGTATATATATTATACTAGAGTTTTTATTTTATAATGGTAATTACAAATGAAAAAGAAGTGGAAGAAGAAAGGAACTTGGAAAAGGGTGGTGAAATCATTACCTCTTCTTCGGGTTCTTCCATTTGATATGATCAAAAATGCTCCTTAGGTTGGCTTTATGATCCAACTAAGGCCTCTAGGCTGTAGTGAAGGATGTTGGGAGAGTATTTGGGCCGATTTGGGCCGAGCCAAAAGGCTTTGAAGGTGTGAAGAAATGAGAAGGAGGAGTGCCCTTTTATAAGAGGGGTGAGGGGCACCTTTGGAAAAGCTAGAAATATTAATTTATAATAAATTCATATTCGGTTTATAATTGCTCCAAAGTTGATTATTTAAATGTTAATGTGGGGATAGGTCGCAAACCACTCAACCAATAGAATTTAGACAGTTTTGGGCTACTATATTAACCTTATCTTTAAGTATTAATTCTTAGTTAATTAGTTTGACATTTACCATGTCACTTTGTATTTTTATATTATATAGTTAATAAACCTACTATATACATCCAAGAGACCCCCAAGTGGTCCTGTAATGATATAGATATCATGATATAAGTCTCTTGGCCGAACCTTAGATTTTTAAGAATTTAATATCAATTAATAATATAATATTTGTCTTAAAAACTCTTTTATGTCAATTTTGACACTATTCAATAGTTGATTTTTGTGAAACTCATAATAGAATGATTACATCGAAAAAAGTTAATTAAATAAATCCTAATGTATCATATTATCCCAGAAAATTATTTTAATTCATTAAAAGTCTCAAATTATATTAATTTGGGTATTTATAATATCAATTATTTTAAATTTTCACTATTATGTTAATTACTGCATCATCATTGTGTCATAAATAAATTAAATTATGTAATCCCTAAAAATTATAAATAAAATATCATTATGTAGGAAATATTTCTATCTTTCTAATTAATATTTATAGTCGAAAAGGAAACATATATAACCCTATATAAAAATTGTTTTTCTAAACTAGATATGCTTGTGTCATTTTTGTATTCATTTTAACTTAATTAAAATAAAGTGTCCCTATCACCTACAAGTGGCTCCATGGGGTCCCAAAATAGACCCAAATATTACTATGGTCGAACATATATTAACCAATAAGGCTAGTACACGTTTTAGGGTAATTTATTATTTTTATAATATTATTTTTTAACCCTTATTTACCGGATTTACCCTTAACCATGGTAAATAAAATATTTACCGAAGTAATTGTTCAAAATGTCTACAAATAAAAGTTACCTATTTACACAATTTCAACATCCTGATTCCAAATATGGAATCCATTTTTCCAAATTCAAAACACAGAAGTGGCAGAAATTAATTTAAAATTAATTCCCGTTGTTAAAACAAAAAGCTTGTTTTTAAGAGATAATAACTATCAAAAGATTGACACTTGTTTATGTCCGGTTTAATTGTAAACATTTTTCCAATGAACAAAATTATATTAAACGGTAAAAATATATTCTAAATATACTTTAAAACCACTCAAATTCATAATTTATCACTATTAATTATTTTGATTAAAAAAGTTGTTTTTAATTAAAATTTAGTAATTTTCACTATTCATCAAAATATTAAAGTTATCCGAAAAGTACCAAAATATTACCTTAGGCTAAATTAGATATTCCGAATCTAGAAATGAAGTCAATTTTAAAAAAATCAAATATATATAATTTCAAAAAGTAGGTATTACTATTCATAAAGGCTAGTTTGATTGGTTATGGTGTGTTAGAACTCGGTGTTGCGTACAACACACGCTATCACATTATTCAAAGAGAACCGTACCGTGTAAGCTTGGGGTGTTACAAGAATACAATATATTATACTATATTTATCCATATATGTAATGTTCCAATATTTCCTTGTAAATATTTTTAAATTAAATTTCAATTTTACGAGCCTATGAAAATTTACAGCGCGTGATTCCAAGGCCCAGAGTGCCCAGAATGAATTTATGAACATTTTTTTCGAGTACATTCAGTAAACGTGCGAGTGGGTTTTTATAAATTTTGAACCGTTATTCAGAATTAAAATCTGAGGCCACCATTGAACTTGCATCACCAGTATTCGCCTAAAGAGACTTTCACCTCGATGATAGTTAGTCAATAGTGGAAGTTAGTTTTTGGGATTTTCCTGAAAGAATAGAATAAAAATAAAATTGTACAACATTTTATTTTTATTTTATTTGTTAAAAACTCTATGTGGAATATGGGAAGTGGGGACCGCCAAACCGTAACCTCCCCTGAGAGGTTATGGTGGTGGGGATCACCTGAGCATAACCTCCCATGAGATGTAACGGTGGTGGGGACCACCTGAGGTCTAAACCTCTTTAACTCCCTCATTAATGTGGAGGATCCTCCTGATCTTCCTCCACATTAATTGGGAAAATGCTCCATAATTAATTTTTTCCATCCCTCCCCTTTAATTAATTGATCCAACAAATCAATTAATTAGTTAAACTATTTGAATTTATTCCAACTAACATAATAGAAGACATAATCTATTATTTTTCGGCTACAAATTCTTTTTGGTGGAATTTGGTATATGAGGAACTTGGAGAAAACTCTCCAACGAAGAATTCTCCACCGACGAAGAACACTAACATCGACTTCTTCCATGGGACACCCTTCATAGGGGAACATCTTCGACTTCGATGAACCAATGCACGAGCCTGGGATTAGAGGAGTGTGGTGGATGTGATGAACGTTGAAAACTTCACCATCTTCCCACCTTGTCGATGTCAATGAACCATCCAAGGTAGGGGTGTGTTTCAAAAGAGATCAATGTCTTTTTCCTCTTGCAATGAATCATTTTATGATTAGCCTCTTGATACCACTCTAATGCGGAGAGTGCGGGCCAAACTAATATGGACCATTCTTTCTATAATTATTATATTGAATTGTGTGTTATTCATAATGGATGAAGATTAAGAAGGCGACGAAGGCCACAACACCGCTGCCCGCGGCCTCCACCACTCCATGCTGCCCCTGGCCGAACCGCCCTCGCTGCACCTCCGTGAGCCGAACCGCCCGCGTCGCACCACCCTGGGCCGAACGTCCCTCTTCACCCCTCCCCGGGTTGATCCGCCCACACCGCGCCCCTCTGGGCCTCTGAGACACCGCTGTTGTCCGCCAATCCACCCCCGTCCAAGCCACCACTGTCGTCCACTGAACCGCCACTGGCTTCCGCCGAACTGCCGCCGCCGCCACCAGACTGCCATCCCGTGGCTGGACTGCCACCCTGCGGCTGGTCCAACGACCTACAGTCGTATCGCTAATCCGTAGTTGGTCAGCGCCCTCGTGATTGGTCTTCGGCCCTCGTGGTCGGTCTTCCACCCTCATGGATGGTCCAAGCGCTCGTGGCCGGTCCACCACCCTCCTGGCTGGTCCGCACCATCGCGACAGGTTTGCCGCCCTCGCGAGCGGTCCACGCCCTCGCAGTACCCCTCGGATGATCTGCCCTTGCGGCCCTCACGAGCTGGGCAGGGCCAGACCCAATGGGTTGGGCTGGGTCGACTAGCTCAGACCGACCCCTGGCCCAGTACGACCTGATTACTTTCTTTTGGCCATAACTTTGGCACCAGATGTCTGTTTGACGAACCATCATTGGTGCTGGAAATCATGGAGAGAGACGGTCCCTTTGATTAGTACCCCATTGTGTTTTGGATTATGATGGGTAATGGTAAAGTTGGATCGAGCACAAATCCAACCGGGGCCCCATGACTAAAAGGCTAATAACACACAGACCGGGTGTCCGATTCATGCATCGTCTGTTACATTGACACCCCAATGACATGACAGACCTCTGATATACATCTTCGTGGGACCTTGTGGTAGTTTAAGTATCGACCAGTAGCTTGTAGAGCGGATCCTCCTAGAGACGAGTGAGCATAGTGCGGGAACCTAGTGGATGCTGAAGACTTGATGACTGCTGACCGTTTCGACTCAGAGGGACTCTACATGCCCAATGGGGAGCGCCTTGGTGATGTGACAGACCCACGTTGGGGAGTTCCTTGGTGCCGCGGCAGACTCAATGTACTCGATAGGAGGAGTACCATAACATTCCGCTAGGGGGAGCACCTCTATGTGACGTGGTAGACCCATGGCGGGGAGCACCTCTATGTGACGTGACAGACCCATGGTACTCGACAGGTGGAGTACCTCAGCAGTCCATGGTTTTTTGGAAGCACCTCTGTGGGATGTGGTAGGCCCACTATACTCCATAAAAGAGGAGTTCTCTAACACCCTAGGTGTTTGACATTGTGATTGGGAATTTTACTTAACACTACCACTAGAATAAATCCTTGTGTGAGCTGAGTCAGAACCTCTTTGTTTTTCTTCATGATTGAGATGGATGACATGATAACATAGGTATATGTATGGGCATATACCTAGGTAAGGTTATATATCGATTTTATTCTTTTTATTTTATCCTTGTTGGATTTTGTGAGACCTAGGGGGTATCGGGGTCCAAACTGAGTATCGTTATACTCATCCCTGCATGGGCTATACCCACACCTTGTCGTGTTGGATGTAGATTATGGACAACACTGACTAAGGTTGAGAGTACTAGGACTAGATGGTACCCGGAGGTGGACCTTGCAATGTGTCAGTACACGGTGGAGATGGAAAACCAAGGAGTGCAGACGAGGCGATCTGTACCTACCCTTTATGTAGGAACCATGGAGGATGACCCAACATCAAACTTTCCCTTTTCTTCAGTTGTATTGTATCACAGTTGTACTTGTACATTCTAGTTGGGCCTATATTCTAGCCCCTTTTACATTCAACACTCTTTTTTTATATAGTTTACTTGGTGTTTTTTATCCATCTGTGTGCATGATTGTGTGTGTGCTTATAGGTTATAAAGGAAATACCTTCCCATTTTTATGTAATTATGACTTTGGTGGTGGCCGTTAGCTCCTGGCCTATTAAAGGTGTGTTTGGGGTAGTCACGGCACGAGCCCCGGGGGACGGGTCGTGACAAATTGGTATGAGAGGAGTCAATTCTGTCGTTGAACAAAGGGATCTGATCTATCTTTTTTAACGATAATAGTGTTAAGTGTAGTGATTTAATTTTTCACTTTAGGGAGTCCAGTGTTGGTGCAGTGGCCGATGTATCTATACCACAGGACCCTAACTTCTGATTTCCGACTCAGTGCATGAAAAAACTGATTGTGTGTGTGTTTTAAAAAGTTTTCTTTGTGATCTTTTGAGTCATATCACAAGGTATAACATTCAGATTACCAGGAATAATATATTAATCATGGAACACAATTTTATTTTTAGAATGCCTCCATGCAGACAGCCGGTTTGGGATCGGAGAGTTGTATGCACTAATAGCCCACCGAGCAATGAGGCCCTGGTGCAGGACCCTTTTCTAATAGAGGCACCATCGGAGGCACCAACGGTACCACTCCCCATTGGGCCACCGATGCCACCAGCCCAGTAGAAAATGGTGCATGCCACAAGAATGTGTTGCATGAGTTCCAGTGCTAGAGGCCACCCATGTTCTGGGGAGAGATGGACCCACAGGCGGCTGACGATTGACTGGATGCTCTTGTCAGAGTCTTCTGACTCGTAGGGACACCAACCGATCTCATGGTGATCCTTTCCACTAGCCTTATACTGGTATCAATAGGATGATGGTGGAGTTTGATGTTCCAGGTTCACTATGAGGGGATGCACTGCTAGGAAGATTCGAGAGCCTGTTTTGGGAAGGGTTTGTCCCTGTAACACTTCACGCAGTGCACATACATGAGCTTCTTCATCTACGGTAGGGCAGAATGACTGTGGCTCATTACTCAATGAGGTTCACTAACCTCTCATGCTACTCCACAGATATAGTTCATGACCCCTTCTTCCAGGCATGAACCATTCAGAAGGGGCACAGGAAGGAGATCAGAGCTTCGGTGATCTCACTTAGTATCCCAACATAGGTGGGGGTGTTAGAGAGAGCCCTCATGGTGTTGAGTTTCCTTGTTGAGAAGTCACTAGAAATGAGACCCACTAACAGTCATCACATAGTGGAGACTTCTAGAGCTGGCAGCAGACATATGTCATTGAGGTGCAAGAGGACCAAACCCATAGGTGGATGACCGTGTGACTTAGGGTCGGTTGTGCGAGGCACCTGAGACAGATACAGTCATGCCAGGATAATATAGTGTTTCTCATGTGGAGGGTAGGGTCACATGGCTCGTGATAGTCCGAGCCATCATACGGATGATCAATTGACAGATGAAGGGATACCCAAGAAGAGAAAAAGATTCAATCGAGGAGGTCCGTAGGTAGCAGGTGGACATGGCAGAGGAGCTAGCTATGTAGCTGGCGGTGGACAAAGATTTGATGTGTTTCCACTACCACCACCAGGTGGTCCAACCTGACCGTAGGGAGCAGGGGGATAGGGGAGATCTCAGCTCTAGGAAAATGAGTCTTATGATCATGGATCTCCAGAGATAATATGAGGTACGATCAGTGTCTACTCCACTATAGCTGCAGTACCTATATACACAGGTGCTATTAATTATTTTATTTCCACTTCCCTCATTTGGAGCTCGGAGATTCCGACGGAGCTACTAGCTCGATCGTTATGGCTAGAGACTCCTACAGTAGAAGATGTCACTATTACGCATAGGTGCCGATATTGTGAGCTTACTCTAGGAGGTGAGAGAATTAGATGGGATCTCCTAGTAGGGTCGTCAAGGCCTTATGATGTCATCTTGGTTATGGACTGGTTATCTAAATTCCATGTTAAGATAGACTGTATTTGGTGCAAAGTGCAGTGTGTCCACACAGATGGGGTTATTTTTACCTTCACTAGTGAGAAGGGGTCCTTTATAGTGTTGGATGGACAAACCCAGAGGAGAGTGCAGCCAATCACTTATCAGTTGGCTAGCATTCCCCCCAGAACTGTTGATGTGGAGAGTCCGACCTATCCTATAGTGGCGGACCAGTTCGTGGATGGTTTCCCTGATGATGTTCCGGGTCTACCACCTTTCAGAGATGTAGACACTTACATTGAATTTTACCCACATATGACACTGATATCTACACTATCATATCAGATGGCTCCTGTGGGGCTTCGTGAGTTGTGGGTACAACTGGAGCACTTGTAGGGGAAGGGATTCATTTGGCCCATTGTTTCACCTTCAGCAGCCCCGATTCTATTTTCCAAGAAGGAAGATGGGAGCTTGAGACTTTCTGTCGACTACCGGTGGCTAAACCAGGTGACTGCGAAGAACAAGTACCCAATCTTAAGCATTGACGAACTCTCTGACCTGCTGAAGGGAGCACATTGGTTCTCAAAGACAGACCTATGATCAGGCTATCACCATCTCAGAGTGCGAGATGAGTATGTGAAGAAGATGGCCTTCAGGAGTCGGTATGGCCATTACATGTTCTTGGTTATGCCGTTCGACCTGATCAACACTCCAACAGTGTTCCTGGGACTCATGAATAGGATCTTTCAGCCATACCATGATCACTTTGTAGTGGCCTTTATCGACGACATTCTAATCTACTCGACTACTAAGACGGATCATGCCTATCATTTGCAGGTAGTACTAGACACACTCTGAAAGCACCATCCTTATGGTAATCTCTCGAATTACCATTTCTGGAACCGAGAGGTTCAATTTCTATGCAAGGTCATATCGGAGGATGGATTTGTAGTAGATCCAGCGAATATTGAGGCATTACTTTCTTGGGGGCCAACCGGGACTATAACAGAGGTAAAAAGTTTCTTGGGATTGGCTGGATACTACCGAAGGTTTGTTCCTGACAACTCCAAAATTGTAGCACCACTACCAGCCTTGATGAATAAGGGGAAACCCTTCATGTGGTCGGAGAGATTCCAATAGATTTTTCCGGAGCTGAGTCAGAGGCTGACTAGTACCCCCATCTTGAGGCTTCCAGTGGAGGGTGTAGGGTACGTAGTTTACTACGAAGCATCAGGGACAAGACTCGGTTGTGTCCAGATGTAGAATCTAGTAGTGATCATATATGGTTCTCGACAGTGGAGAAATCACGAGAAGAACTACGCTACCCATGATCTGGAGTTAGCAGCACTGGTCTTCGCCTTGAATATTTGGCGGCACTATCAGATGGGTGGAAATTTTTTACTGTACTTTTATCACAAGAGTATTAGGAATATCTTCTCCCAAAAAGGCCTGAACCTGAGACAATGATTTTGGATTGAGTTCCTTCTGGTCTATGACTTCTAAATAGTCTATACACCTAGGAAGAGGAACATTATAGAAGATGCACTAAGCAGGTGGTTTGGTATACAGCTTATAGGCGAGGCGACTGAGCAGTTGGTTGCCTTTAAGATATCCATTGTGGATAGAGATAGAGCTTCTCTTCTACAATCTCTTATAGTCACTCCCCCACTTCTTCATCGAGTCAAGGAGGTGCAGCGTGGGGACACTGACTACAAGTCTTGACGTGCCCAAATATCCATAGGGAAGGCACCTGATGGATTTTCCGAAGGTCGAGAGCACGTCATCCTCTTCATAGGACGTACCATGGTACTAGTGTCACATTAGGAGGAAATTTTGTGGGAGTTCCACACATCCACTATAGTAGTACATACAGGAGTGGCGAAGATATACCAAGATCTCCGACGACATCACTGGTGGCTGAGAATGATGAAAGCAGTTGCAGGGTTTGTCTCTTGGTGCCTCACTTGTCAACAAGTGAAGGCAGATCATCTGGTACCAACAAGCTTGGTTCAACCTTTAGAGGTCCTAGAGTGGGAGTGGGATGGGATATCTATGGACATAGTGATAGGAATTACACGTACATCCAGGGGACATGACTCGATCTGGGTGATCATTGACCAACGCACCAATTTGGCCCACTTCCTACCAATCAGATTGGAGGGTATAGTAGAGAGCTTGAGATGCCTCTATGTACAGGAGATTGTGCGGCTACATGTAGTACCCATGAATATTGTATCCTATAGTGATGCACAATTTACTTCCCGACTATGGAAGGGGTTGCAAGAGCCTTTCGGGAAACATCTTCGTTTGAGCACCGCTTTCCATCCTCAGATGGATGGCCAGATTGAGCAGACCATTCAGACCCTCGAGGACATGCTGCAGGCTTGTGTCCTCGAATTCGGTCGCAAATGAGAGGATCACTTACATTTGGTGGAGTTTTCATACAACAATATATATCACTAAGCCATTGGGATGAAACCTTTTGAGGTGTTATATGGGCGACCTTCCAGATCACCTATATGCTAGACTGACCCTGGGGAGTCAGCACTCGTTGGACCAGAGATGGTTTGGGCTACCACAGACAAGGTGCAAATCATCTTGGAGCGTATGAAGACTACACAGAGTAGAAATAAGTCTTATACCGATAGGATATGGAGACCTTTGGAGGTGAGGATGGAGACCACTTCTTTCTACGGGTCTCATCCCGATGAGGTCTATGAAGATTTGTCCAAGGCGTAAAGTTATATCTGAGGTTCATCGGACCTTTTCAGGTCCTTAGTAGAGTTGGCGAGGTAGCATACCACTTTTCTATTCATACTCAGTTTCACTGGATGCATGACGTCCTCAACGTATCCCAGCTGAGGAGATATGTTCATGACCCTTCTCAAATCATCTACCATGGCGAGTTGGACGTCGACGATGGGGATAAATTTATGGAGGTTCTAGTAGAGATTGAGGATCGATATAAGCAAGTCATTCGTGGACGGTCGAACCTCTAGTGCACGTTCGATTGTAGTACGAGAACCTCTAGGAGAGCACATGGGAGTGGGAGGCTCAGATGTGTGCCCAGTACCCCCACTTGTTCCCTTAGTTTGTGTTGTGGCTTACAGGGACATAAAGCCTATGGTGGGGAGAATGTAAAGACCCGAAATTTCTAGGTAATTTTTTTAGTTAAATGGGAATTTTATGAGTCTGAGAAAATCGACGGCGTGTGATTCTGAGTCCCAAAGTGCTCGAAATAAAATTTTGAACTTTTTTTGGGTACTTTCCGTAAACATGTGGGCGGGTTTCTGTAAATTAAGAACCAGTGCTCAGAATTGAAATACATGGGCACCGTTGAACTAACAGCGACGGTAGTTTCCTAGAGAGAGTTTCACCTCGACATCAGTTGGTCGAGGGTGGAAGTTAGTTTTTGGGTTTTTCATGAAATAATAAAATAAAAAAAATTTAATTTTTTTTTATTTATTAAATCCTCCATGAGGACGTTGGGATGTGGGGACCGTCGGACCTTAACCTATCATGAGAGGTTATAATGGTGGGGACCACCTGAGAATATCCTCTCACGAGAGGTTATGGTGGTGGGGACCACCCAAGGTCTAAACCTCTATAACCCCCTCATTAATGTGGAGGAGCCTCTTGAGCTTCCTCCACATTAATTGTGCCAACCCTCCTTAATTAATTTTTCCAACCATCCCCGTTAATTAATTGATCCAACACATCATTTAATTAATTAAACTATTTGAATTTATGCCAAATAACATAATATACCACATAATCTATTGATTTTGGGCAGCAAATTCTTTTTGGTGGAATTTGGGAGAGGAGAAACTTGGGAGAAAACTCTCCAATGAAGAACGCTCCACCGACGAAGAATGTCGACATCGACTTCTTCCACAGGATTCCCTTCAAGGATGAACGTCTTCGAATTCGATGAACCGACACAGGAGCCCAGGATTAGAGGTGTTTGGAGGATGAGACGAATGTTGACAACATCAACGTATTCCCTCATCATCGACATCAAAGAACCATCCTAGGTAGGGGTGTGTTTAAAAATTGGTCAATGTCTTTTTCCTCTCACATTAATCATTTTATGATTAGCCGCTTGCTACCGCTATAATGCAGAGAGTGTGAGAAAAAATAATATGGATTGTCCTTTCCATAATTCATATTTTGAATTGTGTGTTCTTCACAATGGATGTAGATGATGACAGCAACGATGGTAATGGCGCTGCCGCCCATGGCCTCCGCCGCTCCGTGCCGACTCGGGCCGAACCACCCTCACTGTGCCCCCTGAACCAAACAACCCTCGCCGCACTTCCCCTGGACAAAATGCCCTCACTGGACCACCCCATGTCAAGCCACCCTCGCAATGCCCCTCTGGGTTTCCGAGCCGCCTCTGTTGTCTGTCGGGCCACAGTCGTCTGAGCTGCCGCTTCCGTCTGCCGAGCCACCACCGCCTTCTACTGATCCGCCACCGCCATCCGCCGAGCTGCAGCCGGTGGACCACCATCCTGCAGCCGGACCGCCCCCAATGGCTGGTCCGAAAACCCATGACGAGTCCACCACCACGCATACAGTCTGATGACCCGCGGCCGGACCATTAAACCTGCAGCCGGTCCGCGCCCTCGCAACCGGTCCGCTACCCTCACGGTCGGTCCGCCTCCCTCACGACAGGTCTGCTGTACTCGCGGACGGTCCACGCCCTCATGGCCGGTCTGTGCCCTCATGGTACCACTCAGCCGATCCACCCTCATGGCACCCTCACAGCCCTCATGGTTCGGGCCGGGTCGCACTATGAGATGGGCCCACTACGACCAAGTAACTTTCTTTTGACCATAACTTTGGCACCGAACGTCCGTTTGAGGAACCGTCAGCGACGTTGGAAATCGTGGAGCGAGATGGTCCCTTTGAGTGATACCCCACTATGTTTTCGATTAAGATGAGGAATAGTCAGGTTGAATCGAGCACGAATCCAACCGGGGCCCCGGGACTAAAAGGCTAATAACTCACATACCGGGCGTCCGATGGACGCACCGTCTGTTACGTTGAGACGCCTTTAACATGATAGATCTTTGAGAAAATTATTAATGGGACTTCGTGGTAGTTGGAGTATTGACCAGTAGCCTATAGAGTGGATCCTCCCGGAGACGAGCGAGCTTAGTGTGGGAACCTATTTGCTTGCTGAGACTTGACAACTGCTGACCATTTCGACATAGAGTTCCTCGACATGCCATGTGGGGAGAACCTTGGGGACATGGAAGACCCACAGTGGGGAGCGCCATGGTGATGCGACAAACCCAATGTACTCGATAGGAGGAGTACCTTAGCATGCCACGAGGGGGAGAGCCTCTGCGTGACACGGCAGACCCACGGTGGGGAGCACCTCTGTGTGACATGACAGAACCATGGTAATCGACAGGAGGAGTACCTCAGCAGTCCAAGGTTTGTGGGAAGCTCTTTGGTGTGATGTAGCATGCCCATTGTACTCGATAGAGGAGTAGTTATCCAGCAGTCGAGGTGTTCGACGTTGTCACTGGGAATGTTACTTAACAGAGCCCCTAGAATAAATATTGGTGTGAGCTAAGTCAGAACCATTGTGTTTTTTCTCATTATAGAGAAGGATTTCATGATAAAATATTTATATGTATGGTCATATACCTAAGTAAGGTTATATGTTGATTTCATTCTTTGTGTTTTATCCTTGTTGGATTTTGTGAGACCTAGAGGGTCTCAGGGTACCTTTTGAGTATCGTTATTCTCACCCCTCCGTAGTTTATGCTCGCACCTTGTTGTGTTGGTTGCCGATGACAGACAACACTGACTGAGGTTGAGAGTACCAGGACTGGACGGTGCTGGGAGGTGGAACATGCGACGTGTCGATACATAGAGAAGACAGAGGGACGAGGAGTGATGAGGAGGAAATCTGTACCTACCCTTCTGGTAGGAACCTTAGAGGACGGCCCAACAGTTGACATTCCCTTTTCTTCCGTTGCATTGTATCATAGTTGTACTTTTACTTTCTAGTGGGGATTGTATTCTATCCCCTTTTACTTTTAGCATTCTTTTGTTATACAGTTTACTTGGTGTTTTGTATCCTGATGTGTGCTTGCTTGTGTGTGTGTTTACAGGTTATAATGGAAATTCCTTCCCAATTTTAGGGAATTACACCCTTGGTGTTAGTCTCCAGCCCCTAGAATATGAAAGGAGGGCTTGGGGTATTCACGGCACGGGCCCCGAGGGACGGGTCGTGACTATAATTTTTTTGTGTGAAGAAGGTGGTGCCTCAGTCAAAAGACCAAGGCAAAATTTATTGAATATTAAAGAAAAGAGTTACATGAGTATGAAAGATGGGATTTTATTACAATACTTTTCATACAAATGATGAAATTTAGGAGGCAGTGTATTGGACCATGTTAATTTATTGTTGATACCTTTGTTGGCAAGGGCATCTGAAATCATGTTCACCTCCCGATACACATGCATTACAAGGTAGTAGATATCCCAAAGCATATCAAGATATCTCATCCAGCGGGTGGTAAGCGGCCAAGAAAGATGAATCAACCCATTCTAGATATCCTGGAGTATTCTTATAAACTGAATTAAATTAGCATAAGAGAATGAAAAAGATAATGAGATATAAAGTAAAAGGAATAGGGGATGAAAACCTTTTGATATAGTAGAGAAAACTTGTGTAAATCAATAATTAATTTTAAATAAGAAGGGGAAGAAGAATATTTCCATTGGAGGATTTGGGATGTCCCATGAGATGGATGAAATTGAATAATCTTGGAAGGATGAGATTTGGGGTATTAAATTGTTGAGGGAATATTAAAAACATTAACCATTTCAATAAAAACAACACCTAGACCTTTCAGTTACTTACTAGAGGACCACGAGGAACCTGATGGAAATACCTGGGTTCTCTGAGAACTATTATGTTCTCCAGGTATACAGTGCCATGCTGGATGTGGAAACCCTTTCCTTCCTTCCCTAACGACCAAAGCTACTTTTAAAAGATAATCCATACCAATGAAACACACCTATTTCTATATTCAAGCCTTATAAATATGAATTGAATCCTAAAATTAAAATCAACCTCCAATTAAAAATAAATAAAAAAACTAATCCCTAGACAAGCATAAATTCTAAAGGAAGTCCTATTTTATGATAAAATAAAATCTACAAGGACTAGGCTCATTAAAACATTACAACCATATCACTTCTCATCCTTAAGAAGACTAAGGATACGCTAAACCAAAACTCATACTTTCCGATAAACTATGATCCACCAATAACCCCCCAAATAAAATCAACAAAGCACCATGCATATGAAATATGTACCGTTCAATGATGTTATTGTTAATCGTTTGATATGATCAAATAGTATCCAAAATAAAAAAAATTAAAACTTATAGAAGAAAATATAAAACTAACACACTCATACACATACCCAACTGATCATCACAAAATTTATATATAATTCTTCAAAAAGAAATACAAATATTTTCATCAAAAAATCTAATTGTCATCCCAATATTAAACTTTTATGGATTTTTTAATTCCAAAAAAAGACACTCTCAGTCATCCCAAAGAATCATAATGAATTCGATACACAAGTCACCAAATCATAACAACTCCTCAATATCAATATATTTATGTAAATAAAGACATGATACTATATCAAAGATCCTTCGAAAAAACTATTAATATACTCCCACTCATTTGGTACATTACACCATAATTGTAAAAAAATATCTCCTATACCTTCCTTTCCACTGAATTTCAATTTTTTCTATACTTGATAATATTTTCCCCTAGAAATAATATTCCCATTATGAATTCATGTTTCAAATCCATTTCTCAAACACCATTTTTTTTAAAATAATTTAATTATATATATATATTAAAAAAATAGTTTATCTACTCTACTTTTCTAAACATGTTTACTAAAAACAATGATTATTTCAAAATTTTCAACCCAATTAGTTATCCAAAACACTATTTTTATAAATTATCTTTAAATATTAGTTACTAAAAATATTTTCCTAAATTCATTTTGTAAATGATACCCATTTTTGTTGTAATTAAATTTATAAACAATTTCCCACATTCAATAATGTTATAAAACCCTTTCTTTTTAAATTTTTTAAATACATAAACCCATTACATAAACCCTTATAAAAAACAAATCCATGTCATGGAAACAATAAATATCATTTTGAAAACATAGATTTAAAACCTCCATTCCAATTTATAACATGAAAACAATATATAATATTCTTGTGTATAAAAATAATAACATACTCTATAATAAAAATCAATTAGGGATCTAGATATGGAAAAACGAGTAGTATAATGATAATAAAAAGAGACATAAAATTCATAAATAGATACTAATCAGGAAATAATGAGTATAATTTGGTATATCATTTACATAGAATGTTTTTTAGAATTTATATTAAAATGAAAATGATATGTTGAATTATATAATATAGGTTACAAAAAATATTAGATGAAAAAATAAATAGAATGATATAAATAGGAAAATAATAGAAAAATAATTCTTTTATGGAATTTAATAGGTTTTATTATATTAAATTAGTTTGACAACAATAAATAGTATTTTCAAGAAAGTAATTTTTATATTATTATCTATTATTTTATTAATTATTTCCATTCACATATATATACTATAATATAATTTCAAATCATGTGTCTTAATGCGAAAATAGAGCTCATGATGTATTATTACATAAATACATTTTTTCTTGGTCAAGACCTAAACAGTTCACATGTCTATCTAGATCATACTAGATATATCAAAATGAGATCGTCACTTGATCCTATAATTCCGGATCATTTTTTGAGACTCTATGAGAAAATTTATCTTCCACTATTAAGAGGATAATCATGACTATTTAGGGGATACTTCATAGTTCCAAACATTCTTTTCTCCTATTAATGTGAAAAAGTAATCCCAAAATCCTAAAGCTTATTTGATATAAATATTTAGTTTCTAGACTAAAATACATGTTCTAGGCCTAAAATACATCGTTACAACACTATAGGAGCACCTCCCAATTGTCATAGGATGTTTCATATTCCAATGGATTAACTAAACATTTATGCGATGTATTTTTACACCATACAACATGAAAAAAACAAGGAACATATCCTAAAAAAAATATAATGCAACCCAAGTGTTTATCAGGAATAACATTCAAAACAACATCAATCACTATTAGATTACCTATTAAATGGACCAAATAATAAGAACATGGTGAAACAATTATATGATACATAGAATCATATCAAACATAAATGATATCTTAAGTAATGTTTATGTAGAATTATAATAAATTAAAATATAAAATACAAATTTATGGAGAAATAAACATATCCCTAAGGGTAAAAGGAGGTGGTTACTTGAATATAAACCTCTAGAGAATATTGGAGGATAAACCCAATGATTTAAGTCCATATGTTAGGTAATAAATTCAAGTAAATCTACCCATTCTTTGAGCACTGTGATATTTGAAACCCTATGATACCCAGGGCTAAAAGAGCTATAAAGTATGAACCAATAAAAAGTACATTAAATGGTGGGAAATGAAGAGTGGCATTTCCACTAGATTGTTCATGTAGTGTTTGAACAACTTCATACTTAGTCAGAAACTTTTACAATTACTCAACATAGTAATGAATAATCTATTTTTATTAAAGAACATGTGCACTCAATTATATAAATGTATTAAATATTGTTTCCGGAAAAAATGGAATCATAAAAATAAAAAAAATTAAATAAAAAGATAAACTATTATTAATACCGAGTGACTAAATTTACATAGGTTTGTTTCCCTCGGGAATTGATGATAACCTCGTTGATTGAAGGTTCAAACATTCCAATCGATTTCTAACGGGTTTGTTCATAGAACCAGAAACATCCAATGATTCCATATCCATTTAGACCTACTTTCCAAAGGTAGGTGCTCATTAGTTATGGACTAATGAGGCTGAGGAATTTTTATTGGTCGAGAGGATGGGAGTTTGGACTCATCACACCTTTGTGGGGATAATTATTGTCTACTCTGGGACTCTATTTATAGATTTAAGTTATGTTTGTGAATCCTTATTACATTACCAAGTATAAAATGAGATTTCCTTTAGTCTTACAATCAATGATCGATATATAGGAAATTTAGAGAATCTTTTATATTTATTCAAGGTTCTTCATCAATGAAGAATCATCTGTATTTGTTAGTGATTCTTAGTTGATGGTATCCTTAAAAATACATAAAATTCTCTTGGACATTATGATGACCATACTGGTTTTAAAGACACTCAGTGGGGCACATGAAGTTTATTGTCATTCAGGAGGACATATATTATTTCATAGTTGGGATCCTACCCGCTGATGGGCTACCTATATATCTTTGGTTTTGGAAAAGGAATCATAACCCACATAGTTCGAGTAAGGGAGTATGATGTTTATGCATGATTGATGGATCATGAAAGATTTCAGGATTAATTTTACACTCTAAGATCACCTGAGTCATGCTCAGTGTGAGAAACAAGAGGTATCGGTAAAACCAAACAACTATTTCCATGAAATATGCAATGATGTGGGGCTTATGTGTGTATGAATGCCCAAAAAAATGAGGATTAAGATTTACTTCAGGGAGGAAATCCAGGAACAAGTTCCATAAAGTTATATGTTCTTCATGGAGATTTATATACACTAATCTTGTGGCTTACTCCTAAAGAAGATTCTCATGTTAGGAGGGGACTTATGATTGGGTTTTACTCCTAAGAAGGAATCCCATATCAAAATGAAATTAAGACTGCGGATTAATTATGAAAAGGAGGCCCATATTTGAGATTGGGGCTTACTCCTGAAAATTAATCCCATGTTAAGAGAATTATGGTTGGGGATTACTCCTAAAGAGGATTCCCATATCTGGGAATTTTATGTCTGGGGCTTACTCCTAAAGAGGATGCCCATATTAGAGGACTTGGGGCTTACTCCTAAAGAGGATGCCCATAGTAATGGGAATTTGGACTGGGGATTACTCTTGAAAAGGATGCCCATGTTAAAGGGATTTGAAAATTAAATGGACTTGGGGCTTACTCCTGAGGAGGATGCCCAAATTTGAGACTGGGGCTTACTCTTGAAAAGGAGGCCCATGTTAAAGGGATTTGAAAATTAAAGGGACTTGGAGCTTACTCTTGAGGATGATGCCCAAATTTGAGACTGGGGATTACTCCTAAAAAGGAGGGCCAGGTTATGGATTCTCTCATCTTAAAGGATGAGGTTGAATGAATGAAATCTCAATCTTTTGTGGCATAATGATGTGTAAATCACTAGATTTTGAGTGATGTTCCATGAATTTCCTTTCAGATAAGGAATCCAAATCATTAAATCATGCCATAAATGGCTTTGAAGAGTGTCTGGAAGATTGAATTTTGAATAGGAGAGGTGGAATGGCATAAGAGGGGTGTAATGGGAAATAAAGGCACCCAAAAAGGTAGGGGCGTGCATGTCCTGGAAGGCGTGCATGTACTACGTGGGCGCGCAAGTCCTGGTCGCGTAGGTATACCTATGCGGTATGTGGGTACTTGTGCGATTTTCAGCCCTTAGAGTAATATTTGGGAGATCCTTGATCAAATCCTTTAAAATAAACCCTAGAGGCATTCCAGAAGATGGCGCGCAAGTTTTGGTGAAGAAGTAGGGTGGAACACAAATGTGTTCATTTACCTTGAGGGTAAAACACATAGGCGCACAAGTGTTAGTGAATTCTGACACTTAGACCTTACTACTCCTGTTTAGACCTTCCATTCTAGGTAAATAATTACCTTAGAAGTGTTCGGAAGACCTGGAGAAGAGACTTGGGCATTCATAGCTCTTTATCTGAATTCTGGAAAAATCCTCTTGAAATGGTGGGGCCACAGGGTCTATTTATAGGCTGGAGAAGACCCCGGACAATTATCCTTTAGGGCGTTCAAGTCACTTGCACGACCATTAGGTGGCGGGAAAGTATACTTGCACGACTATTAGGTGGCCCGCAAGTATACTTGCGCGACCATTAGGTGGCGTGCAAGTATACTTGTGCGACAGTTATGGAACTTTCGCGACC
Source organism: Viscum album (assembly GCA_963277665.1). Taxonomy (NCBI): domain Eukaryota; kingdom Viridiplantae; phylum Streptophyta; class Magnoliopsida; order Santalales; family Viscaceae; genus Viscum; species Viscum album. The sequence goes on from OY728123.1 coordinate 656,792,435, forward strand.
CTTGTGCATTTGAAGCCTTCTTCATGCCTTTGTCGATTTTTGATGTTTTCTTCAAGGGATGAATAAATTTGTGCTAAGTCATTTCCCTTTCCATTATTTTACACAATGTGATGAAAAAGGAGCGTCAACAAAAGTCCCCCCTCAGAGTTGGATCTGAAAGAATAAGGATGTGACTCTGAGGAAAAGAATAAAACAAAAGGGAAAGAGGCACGCAGGTGGACATCCTTGCCTATACAAATGCGGTCATTTTCAACGCATAACATCTGATTTCCATATTTTCGAGCTCTCGCCTCACAGGTCCCCTTCACCACACAAGTTGCTCGTTTTACACTGTTTCTTTGCTACCGCACTGTTGTCAAGGTAATTGGACTTGTGCGGTGATACTTGAGTGCCAAAAACTTGCGCGGCACATTAACACTTGCACGACACATCCATACTTGTGTGCCAAGTTTAGACTTGCACGCCTCAATGTCTTTTTCATTTTTCTCAAATTCCTTCACAAATTTGATGAAAAAAAATCAACTTACATAAGAGATAATTTATTCATCTTTTGTGCAGAATCAAATGGATCTTAGAACCCGAATAGATGATGAACTCTCTAGCAAGCGGATTGATGATATGATGAACATCATTGGCCATGATTATTATTATGTAAAAAGTAGCACTCTTCCGGATTTGGATAAGTATCTGAAGAAATGTCACCGTGACCTCCCCCAAAGCATTAATTTTCCTTTGAATGGTTATGGTCATCTGCGAGATGTTACTATTCCAGAAGCAAAGAACTATCTCCAATTTTTGTAGTTTCCGGATTATACCAAATTTTCTTCAGAAAATATCTCATGTGGAGGATTATTTATAAATACTGGAACAGTGGATAAGGACCACATGATGCATCGTAATACTTGTACGCTAGATCTGAAACCTCATAAGCTGGATCTGCAACCACATTGTCATCCTTCAATTTTCCAAAATGCTCAGTTGGATCAATCCAAAGGCTGGAAGAAAAGTTGGGAATTCCGTCCTGGGGGAGGTGTGAAGCCAGCTGGGATGTGGGTATACTGATTGTGACAAACCTGTGCAGATTTTGTTGAGGATCTGAAAGGAGTTGTGATATACGAAGCTGTTTGGGTTGGGCAAACATATGTTTACAGACATGATAACTTCGTGCCAGAGATACTCAGCCACTGGAGCCCAGAAACTAATTATTTCCATCTGACTCATGGATAAGTAGGTATCAGTCTGTGGGATGTCCACAAGATTTTAGGGGTTCCAATTTTGGGTGACATGTGTGATGAATTCATTCCACCCAAGGTGACTTGGAATGATTCATAGAAAACTCCTTCTTTGGCTCGGGAATTATTTAAAATCTTCCACAGGCTCAAGAGTTCAGAGACCTCCTTAACTCATTCTAGAAAGGATATTCATCTGGAGGAGTGTATGAATATATTTCTTATTGAGAAGAAAGAGAAGGATCCAAAGGAGAAGGATCCAAAGGAAAAAGGATCCATGAAAATGAAGTCCAAGGATAAGAGGCCCACTCGTCCTACTACCTGCCCAAACCCTAAGAAGAGGGGCGCTCCTGGCACATTCTAGCCAACTCTAGAAGCCGGATAATTTGAGAAGTGGGGATATGAGGTGAATCAAAGGATCCCAAATAAGACTCGTCTGGAGGGCTTCTTGGCTTTGTGGCTCAGCGTTTATCTCTTTACAGTCAGGTATTCGAAGGGAGGCATCAGGCCAGGGACATTCGTTATTGCGTAAAAGTTGGATGAGGAAAAAATGGATGGGTTGGCTACCCCCATTCTTGCAAAGATGCACAGGAGTTTACTTCCTGTCTTCATGAGTAAATATCATTTAAGAATAGTGGGACCATTCCATGTTTCATGGGGATGGATCGCCACTCACTTCAGGACTTACAATGTACAGAATGAATTGAAAATTCCTGGAAGTTCTTTCAGGCCGTCAGTTCAAGAATTCTCTAGTGTTTCCCCATTAGATGTTAATGCCTATGACATAAAAGTGAGGCTGAGCATGTTTAAGGAATTCAACTTCTTTCCCTATGGAAATCCGCTAATCGGGCGGTTTTTTGATGATGGAACAACCCATTTGGATCTGAGGGCATACATGCTAGCTTGTAGAGATTGTGTGCTAGTTGCCAGGATTGACGGAGAAATTATATGCGAGGCCTATGTTGCATATAGATTTACACGTCAATTCAAGTGTCTGCAAAAGATTGCTCTATCTCCCCTAGTACATGTCAGGTTTGAGAAACATCCAATGGTTGCTCGGCAACTGTGGCTGCTGACTTCAAGGGAGTAGACTGGGGCTGTATTTGATCTACCAGTTGAAAAAGCAGCACATAACCTGGCTACTTGGTATGCTGAGAACTGGATAGCATCATACCCCAAAGGGGTGCTGAATCACCCAGTTTATCAGGTCGGGAAAAAGAATAGTATTGTAGAGAAGGAAACCCTTCCTCATGAAGGTGATGTTTCCCCACCTGAAGCTGATTCGTCAGATTCCTCCTCTTGGACTGATTCACCAGATTCCCATTATGGGGATGATGAGGCACAACAAGTGGAAAAGCGGCCTCGTGCCCGATATAATCCTCCGGTTAGAATCAAGAGACCTACTCCATCAACTTATGGTGAGTTACTTCATTGTGGTAATTTAATCACTACTAATTTATAAATCAATTATCCTTATTTTCATATTCATTATCTTCAGTTGCAGGAGCCCGGAAGAAAATGAAGTCAAAGATTGTAGGACCTTCCTCACAGCCTTCATATATAAGACCAGAGGTTGTCCAGACATGGCAGAGTTTATACTGTGGTACTGAGATCTCCTGGCCTGATTTGTGTGAGGGCCTACAACTTCATAGAATAGGGAGTCTTCTAGCTTCTACATATATCCAATACGAGGATAACCCCAATGAGGTGCTGGCTTACATCAGAGAGATAGAAATGCTCATATATTCCACTAATGAGTCTGTTCCTATCACCAGGTGGGTGAAGGAAATGATTTATCGTGGCGCCACTGAGGGGGATGGTGATTTTGGAGATGAGGAGTGGCATGATTATGTGTTTCCTGAAGATGTAAGTTTTATTTCATTATTTTCTTCGAGAATTGATTCCAGTTGAAGATTGTTTACTTAAGGAAGTTATTTTCTACATATTGCAGCTTGCAAAGAAAGGAACTGAGGTTCCTTCGCCACAGTATAGCCCTGGTGGTACTGCCATCGGGGCTGCTGCTGATTCTCCTCACGAACCAGGCGAGATATCTCCAGGACAGAAGGCCATGAATGATGCGTTGGACATAGCCTTCCATTCTCCAATTAAAGTGCCAATAAGGGAGACTGTAGACACACCCAAAAATCCAAAAGGACAAAAGCGACAAAGGAGGAAGTCCGCTGCTAAACGCTTTATCAGTAGTGGTAAGTCCATTGGATAATAATGAATTTTAAACCATAAAAAAGATTTCTCATTCTCCTTGGGATTGCAAGGGATTCTTCAATTTCCCCTTTGAGGGAAAGGACTGATCCTCCCTTAAGGACCACGAAGGGTGCTTTGGAACAAACGAAAATTCACGCTGACTTGGATGCTTCTGAAAAAGAGCAAACATCTATTCCTAGTACTGCTCTTGCAACTGCTACAAGTAGAGAAGAACCTGCACTAGAATCATTGGCTACCACAGTAACTGAATCTATCATCCTTCTTGAAGATGTTGTTCATGGTCAGGGGTCGTAGAATGAAGGTCACCAAGAGGACACATCAAATGATCCCACCGGTGAGACTAACTAGGATTCTGAAATATCATTGGATGAAATGATGAATTGTGGCATGTCATACGAAGAATTGTATGATCATGATAAGTTATCATGTGATTTAGATGTCCTTGGGTGTGAGTGTTATCCTTCTACCAGTAAATTTTCTTATAATTTACACTTATAATCATGATTGAAAATAATATGTAGTTTTATTTATAGAAGCTTTTGAACATCCAATTCCTGAATAGGGTGTGGACATTGATGTAAACCCTACCATTGCAGAAACATTAGGTCAAGTGGAGCTAAACCCAGTAAACCCCCATGAGACCAATCTTGAAGATCCTGTTGAAACTGGGAAAGATGGGGAGGAGTCTTCTAAAGCTTCTGATCTACTGTTAGGTAATGATTGGACCGAGTTTTCAAGATAGACAACCAACTTCCATTATTCCATGAAACTAACCATACTTTTAATTGATCAAACAGGTCTATCAACATCAATGGTTAGAACTGGTGGTGAGGACTCAACTTCCACCCAAACAGCAGTCAAAGGTGAAGCAACCAGGGTCAGGGGGGAAGAAGTAGTACATGGCACTTCTTTAAGTGCATTAATTCCAGATTACATGCCCCCCTGTGATGATGGTGTTGAATCAGAACCAGAGGTGGTTATGGTGCTCAGCTTCTCACGATGCAAGGCATGGAACACAATATGGAATATAATATCTGAGGTGCCTTTAAAAGAGATATCATTGAAGATCCCTCGATTTTGGTCCTAGTTTATCATTCTAGGACTTGGCAGTTTTCGATACCAACAGATCCATACCACGGTGAAACAAGTCATCTTCAAGAGGGAGCAAGAGAAAAAGTGTCGCGAAGATCTTATCAGGGTGAAACTTTCAGTCAACATTGGTGAATTTGAGGCTACGGTATCCCGAGCTAAGGCTGACTATGCTGCCAAGATGAAGGAGCTGAAGCATAAGATCAATGACAACGTCGTCTAGAAGATGCACCTTAAGCAAAAAGTAGATTATGTTACTGGGGAACTTGACCAACTCAAAAATTCGCCGGAGGGAGTTCAAACGAATGGTATGAAGACCATTGTGTATGCTAAGAAAGCACTCCATCAGGCTGAAAAGAGTGAAGTTGGTTGAATTCATGAGATTCAAGTAGCTGCTAATGAAGCTCGGGATGCAGTTCATCAGTTGAAGACTTATGTTGACAGTCTTTTGTAATTTCCTGAAAAAAGAGAAGAGGCTCCAATCTGTGGATGTTCCTCTAATTATTGTGCATAAAATGGAAATAATTCTTTTATCTTCAATCACTTGTGCACGTATTTTCCTACTACCTGCTTTAAATTTCATCTAAGCCAATGGTCTAATAAGCATAGTTTGATTTTTACTAGGATTAATGTAAATAACCCTACAAACGTTGAATCTTTTAATTGCTCAATATTACCTAAATCATACAAAATGTATGTTTAGTTAGCTCAAACTAGACTTTTATTCAGAGTTCCTTTGTCTTTTGTGGGCAGTTTAAAGTCATGCACGTCGGACATAATGAGTCTAATGTTTAAGGTCTAAATAGCTTTGACCGAATGAATTAGAATTGACTCAATTCTTTGACAATTTATCTGAAAACATATAACCATACTCAATTATGAGGGAAACAATATGTAAACTATGACTTAATAATATTTTAATATGAGGAATGATATGAAAAAGATCTTAAAGGCATTTAGAAGAAGTAGTTTCCAAGAATGAATTTACCATTATTTAACAAACCCGTTAGGGTGTTGAATTATGCAGGGCCACCTAAGGCATTGGCTGCATAGTCAAATAAAAAGTATCTTTTGGCTAACAAATCTGTTATGTAGACTGTTTATGCAAGGCCGGCTAAGGGAACGTGCTGCATAGTTAGGAAAAAGAACTCTCAGAAATTTACATTCCTAGTGCTAAAAATCCAGTGAATGTTTATGAAGATTCAAATTTTCCCATGTATAGAGTTTGCTGTATGGAAAGAGGTACTTGAATATGGAGAATATATTTACAAACAAGATTATCGAAGAACTGGATGAATATTACTCCTACGAAGGTCTGACCCAAACTTAGGGAAGGAGAATATAATCCATAAACTCGAATAATTTCAGATCATGAGAAATGATATGGGACAAGTATGTTAAGGATGGCTATTTTTGTGGATCCCTACATATTGTCAAGATAAATAAATACAAAAGAGATTTTAATCTCAAGAATGAAGTTACCACTATTTAACAAACCCATTAGGGTGTTGATTTATGCAGGTCCACCTAAGGGCATTGGCTACATAGTCAAATAATAGCATCTGTTGGCTAACAGGTCCGTTATGTAGACTGTTTATGCATGGCCGCCTAAGGGCACATGCTGCATAGTCAGGAAAAAGAACTCTCAGAATTTCAGGACTTTTGTGATTTGAAGTTAAGAAAATGGTTATGAAGATATAAAAATATTTAAGGTTAGGATGATGACACATAAAGATGGGTATTTTCCAATGTATGCAAAGATACACAGATCAATGCTAACCATAATCATGTTGTGTCCGGGTCCTGAATGGAAATGTTGGACTTCACTACATATCCCATAAGGATGGGAAAAAATCCATACATATTTCTTAAACTACAGTTTAACATTGTGTGGGACAAAAGGATTGGAGATCATAGTTTAGGGTCATAGATCTTTGACCATTATAAGAAATACACAGTGTGTGTTTTCATGGGGACTTTTCAGCCAAGGGACTAAAAGTGAAATCTGGGGTTAGGCCCAAAAGTCTTGGGGCTGGATTCGTGGGACACTCGAACGTTCCTACATATCCCATAAGGATGGGAATCAATCCCATGTAGTTCTAGAACTACCCTCTGTACAAATTTGGTTCATACATGTGAAGGGTGAAAAGGGACTTTAGTGCAATGATGGTTTAACCCAAGATAAAAGGTTCGGGCAATGCCATGTATGCACAAAGTCTTTGGAATGAAACATGATTTAAAATCAATGTAAATAATTATTTCCTCTCAGGTGAGGGTATCAAAGAATGTTATAGTTTATTGTCATACTAGAAAAAAGTGTTTTATAGTTTAACGTCGTATAGCAAGGACGAAAGTGAGTCAATGTAAAGATATTGATTCTAAGGGCGGTTTCACGAATCAACATCGTATGAGATGGAGATGAACCGATGTGAAGAGATTGGTTTTGGGATTGAACCTTGGGAGGTTGCCTATATACCCAACCTGGAAGGCCAGGATCAAAGTCCTCAAAGTTCAATTAATGAATGAATTAATTATCAAGTTGTTCTTAGGGACAACGACCTAAAAAATTATGTTTGGACTTATGTGTGGTTAGCGGCCCAAAGAGAGTGTTATGGTTGAAATTTTCCCTAAACTCACGTGAGACATACTCGGTGTGAGAAACAATATGTAACAAAAACCTCAACGATGCACAATTTAATTTCATGTAGGACATATAAAGGGATTACACAGTTTAAAGTCTTGCAGTTAGTACTATTGGTGCTGCACAGTTTAGTGTCATGTAGCAGAGACAAAGTACATTTTAATGTCATGTAGGACGTATCAAAGGACTTTCTATAAAGTTTACCATAATGTAGTTAGGATGATGGGGACATAAAAATTTAATTTCATGTTGGATATAAAGAGGACTGTGCAGTTTAATGTCATGCAGTAAGGAAAAAAGAGAACACATTTTAACGTCATGTTGGATGTATTAAGGACTTTTTTTTCATAGTTTAAAGTTATGTTGGACGGAAAAGGGACAATACAGTTTAACATCATGTTGGAAAAAAGGGACTTGCAAATATTTTAGGGTCATATGCACGGACCATTATTGTATAGATTAATGTCATATAGCAAGGACGATGAAGGGGACACATTTTAACGACATGTTGGACGAATTATGGAACTTTTTCACAGTTTAACTTCGTGTGGGACGAAAGTAATACATATATTTTATGGTCATATGTATGGACCGTGGATGATTCATTTTAATAACGTGCTAGACGTAAGGGACTTTTATATAGTTTAGCGTCATGTAGTTAGGATGTCACAGTTTAACATCATGTGGGATGAATGTAATAAAAATAGTTTAAGGTCATAGGCATGAACCGTGGATTATGTAGTTTAATGTCTTGCTGGACGGTGGTGCAGTTTAAGGTCATACTGGACCAATGATGATATATTTTGTGTTTATACAAAATACATCTTCAAAAATTTGGCATTTGATGGAGTAGTGATGAGTTCCCCATCCATCTAAATTAATGAATAAGCTCCATTGGAGTAGACCCTATGTATTGAGTAAGTTCCTTCCCATTGTGGCTCAAGCATGGGAGGTTTCATTCCTAGTATCATTAGAGTTCTGAGAACTAATAAAAATTCTACCTGATTGAATGAATAAAGATGAACTTTTTTGTTAAAAGCTCATGCTATTAAATTCTGATAGACTTCCAAGTGGTGCAAAGTACACAATCTTTTCTCATCTAACCGTTCCAATTCATTCAATCGCTTTTGAGATTATTCATCTGTAGATGAATGATCACATATGGATACTCTGAGAAAATTAAATTGAACTTCAATGGGAAATATGGCTTCGGTTCCATATACCAGTGAATTTGGGGTTGACCGAGTTGTAGTGCGGGTGGTAGTCCGATAATCCCATAAAGCATTGAAGAGTTTATCATGCCAGGATTTCTTATCATTATCCACCATATTTGGCAGTATATTTGGAAGAGACTTGTTGAAAGCTTATATCTGGCCATTGGCCGCTGTATGATACCTAGATGAATGGTTGGATTTGATGTTGTATTCTTGATACAACTTCTTCACCTCAGATGAACAGAAGTTGTTGCCATTGTCCATCAATATGGTATTAGGGAAACCAAATCTGGTAATGATGTTAGACTTGATGAAGCTAACAATACATTTAGAACTGACATCCTTAAGAGGTAATTCCACTGCCCATTTGGAAAAGAAATCTCTAGTAGTAAGAGTATACTTAAACTACTTGGCCGTAGCTGAAGGGTATGGTCCCACCACATACATTCCCCATATGGAAAATAGCCACGAGTATTTAGCTGTATGAATCAATTCTAGATGTTGATGAATGAAATTGGCATGTACTTGTCATGAATGACACTTCTTTGTGAAATCAACACAATCTTGTATCATTGAAGGCCAAAAGTATCCAAGCCTTCGAATCTGATCAGACAGTCTAGGTCCAGACTGGTGGGCACCACAGATTCCTGCATGCACTTCTTTCATGACAGCCATTGTCTCTTCACCATCAATGCATCTGAAGAGAACTCCATCAAAACCACATTTGTAGAGAATTTTCTCTAGGTGATCTGGGCTATCAAAAAGAGTAAAATTGATCACATGTCACCAGATTTTTTCTTTCCCGGCTCTATCAGGTGGAAGTGTTCTATTATGAAGGTATTCCCTGATAGGTGACATCCATCCTATGGTATTACCATATGATTCAGGAATGGGACTAATTTCATTAATCTCATATATTCTGCTTCGAACATAAGGTGAAATTGCATGACGGTGGGCAATACTGATGGTTGTCTTGTCCCGATTTGGATCTTCCAGAGCTGTGGCTATATTAGCCAGTGCATCAGCTTGAGAATTTTGTGATTGCGGGACATAAGAAAATGTCAGTTCCGAAGGGAATTCAGCCATTAAATCTCTGACGTAATCATACAAATGGATTAGTTTCTATTTTCTGATGGCATATTCCCCATTGACTTGTTTTATTACCATGTCTAAATCACCTTTCACCTTTAAGTGACTCACTTGTGCTTGAAGCGGAAATTCCAAGCATGCGATGAAAGCTTGGTATTATGATTCATTATTGGTACCACCTTCCCATAATAAGAAGGAATAAGGTAATGCTACCTTTTCTAGAGAAATGAGCACAATTCCTAAGTCAACTTTGTTGAATTTAGGATTTTCCATTTTCCTCTCTGTTGGACTTCTGAAGCACCATCAAAATATATTTCCCATTCCTGAGGACATTCTTGAATAGAGAATATTTCCTCATCAGGGAGTTTAATATCTAAAGATGTGTCTTCCACTGAAGGGTGTTTAGCCAGGAAATTAGCCAAAGCTTGGCCCTTTATTGCCTTTTGAGACACATACTGAATATCAGATTACTGAAAATAACTACCCACCTTGCAAGACGTCCTGTAAGAATTGGACAACTAAGGATGAATTCGAGAAGGTTATTGCAAGATACCAATTGGACCTCGTGATGTTGTAGGTAGTGTCTCAACTTCTGATCTCCAAAGATTGATGCCAGGCAGCACTTCTCAATACTTGAATACCAGGTTTCTGCTTCAAGCATAGTCCGACTGAGGTAGTAGAGGTTGTTTTCATTCCCAGTATCAATCTTTTGAACAAGAAAGGCACCCAATGATCGCTCTAAAGCTGTCACGTAGAAGATAAGTGGTCTTCCTTCAACATGTGGCATGAGTACCAGTGGATTCAAGAGGTATTTCTTGAGACTATCGAATGCTTCTTGACATTCTTCAGTCCACTGGTAAGTGACTCCCTTCTTCATCAATTTGGTGAAGGGTAAACTTTTGCCTTCCAAATTGGCGATGAAATGCAGAATATAATCTAAGTGTCCTTGAAGTACTCTTAATTCTTTCAAATTTCGAGGAGGGGACGTACCAAGGATTGACTTTGTCTTCTCAGGATCAACATCAATACCACGCTGGCATACATTAAATCCAAGAAATTTTCATGAGGTTACCCCAAAAGCGTATTTTAAGGGGTTTATCTTCAAATTATGTTGTTGAATCTTGTGGAATATGACTTCCAAATTAGCCAAGTGATTATAACTTTGTTTGGATTTGACCAAATAATCATCCATATAGCATTCAACAAACTACCCTAGAATGGTTTTGAAGATACGATGCATGGAATGCTGATATGTTGCACTCGCATTCTTTAAGAAAAAGGGAATTACCCGGTAGAAAAACACACCATGAGGGGCTCTGAAGGATGTGGATTCCTCATCTTCTGGTGCCATTCAGATTTTATTATATCCGTAATATCCATCCATGAAGGAAATTTCTTCATAGCCAGCTGTTGCATCAATTAAATGTTATATAATCGGAACTGGGAAATCATCCTTAGGACAATGCTGATTAGGATATCTGAAATCGATGAAAACTATAATTTTTCCATTATTCTTCTTTACAGGGACAATATTAGACAACCACTGGGGATATTGAACATTTCTGATGAAGTTAGCTTTGATAATCTTATCCACTTCAGCTTTAATTTTGGAAGCATAATTTAGGTGTGTTCTTCTCTCAGCTTGCTTAAATCCTCGATGTTCTTCTGGTAAACCGAAATGATGAGTAGCAACATCAGGATCAAGCCCGAGAATCTCTTTATAGTTACAAGCAAATATATCTCGATTTTGATTTAAAAATGGAATTTCAATTTCTTGTTTTTTAACAGTCTTGGCCACACTAATTAAAGTGGGAAGTGGATCTTCTTTTGTACCCATATTTATTTCTCTGATTTCATCCACGATGGTAGAGATACCCTTTTCAAATGCTGGAGGAGCATCTCAGAGATCTTTCTCTTCTTCTTCAACATGTGTTATTTCTTCCATTTCTACTTGAATAGTATATGATAAATCATAATTTCCATGATCATAAGAGTTGTTAAAATTTGAACAGCTTGAAGATGAAGATTCCATTTCTGACCCAATTGATGATGAAGGGTCTTCCTTGGGAAATAAAGAGGAGATGATGGATTGGGAATCGACATCATTGTTCACCTCTGATGTTGCTATAACATATTATGGCCTGATTGTAGAAGTATAGAATTGTTGGATTTCAGCAGATGAAATGAAGACGTCACCATTTGGGCTTTCATCACTGCTTGGAGAATCACCAATTTCTCCCATGTTGTCTGGCTTGATTATCGTAATTGAAATTGTGGATCTTTCCATAAGAGTATTTTAATTTGGGTCTAACCTGTCAATTTGACTGATAGGAAACAAATAATCTGTACTCACATGCGCAAATGGATTTACTGGGATCTTCTCCAAACCATATGGAGGATTAACTTTGGTAATCTCATTTGTTGCGGATTTATCCTTTTCTATCATGTGATAGAATTCCGCCTCAATGTATTGAGACTCACATGTCTTGAACGGGGCCTTATCACCATATAATTTCCCAACTTGACCATAAAAATAATATTTGAGACATTGATGGTATGATGAAGGGATAGCCGCATATTGATGATGATAGGGTCTTCCAAGCATGATGTTGAAGGCCGATTCTTGATCAACAACCATGAAATCTGAATTGGATACAAGATCTCCAAACTGAGTTCTGATTATAACATCACCCAGTGGTTCTTGTTCATTTTTATCATATCCTTGTAACATCATGGTAGAAGGAGATAAATCAGATTCTGTGAGGCTAAATCGATGAAGTGTACAAATGGGCATGAGGTTGACTCCTGAACCATTTTCAATGAAATATCTTAAGAAGTCTATGCCATTGACCTTTCTAGATAAGTAAAAAGTTCTAATATTCCCATGTCTGACATCATATTCATCTTCATCAGTAAAAGATATTATTGCATGGCATTCTACAGGATTATTCTCTATGTGATAGACTTCAGCTGCAACAATTTCAGTTTCAAACTCCTGAGGACTTGAAAAAGCCTCAATGAGTGCTTCCTGAAGAACTTTTGACAAATTCAAAGCATCCAGAATTGATAACATGGATGGTACTTGGGCCAAGTTTTTCAATACATCATACTTTTGATCCAGATGTCTGCATTTCCAAACATGAGCATGTGGTTTAGTAGGTCCCTTGGAATAATATTCTTTGGAAGTTGATGCATCTTGTATTGGGATAGGAGTTGGCAATATTCCTAGTTTTGGAAGATTATACCGATTATATCTATTTACTTTTGAGAGGATGAAGGTGGAATCCCCAACCGATCCTCCAAAATAACTGTTACAGGACTGAAATTGTTATTAGTAGAAGAACGTGCTGGTTCTTTCTGAGCTCACTGAAGGTCTCTACCATGAGTTTCTACTGCGTACACAGTTCCAGCAGGGGTAGAATTGGAATAGTGGCTTCTAATAGATCCATGTCTTCCCCTGTATCCTGAGCCTCTGGAACTTCCTCTGATTCCTCTGTTTGATACATGGAATTCAAGATCATCGACTTCGAAACTGCTACTGGCATATGGATCTGTTAATTGAATCATATTAACAGAACCAAAGATTAACTATTCATCCGATGAAAAATCTTCCTGACTAGCCAATTTAGGCTGGACCGTTTGGTGGGGCGGTGCCCGTTTATTTTAAGTAGATGGCATGAAGTCTTCCAAGGTCAAAGACAACTTAGGATTTGACATGTACTAATCTTCTTCTGATTCTTTTTCTTTCTTTTAATCATGCAGTTTCTTTGAGGAATTTCCCTCTGATGAAGAGAGTTTTGCTACGACATTCATGGAAGAAGGTACAATTGGTTTCTTCAATTGCCTTTGCAAAATAGAACGAGTTCGGTTGATCATCTTTCTGACCATCCAATCATCATATCTTTGTGCATTTATTTTCTTAACTTCTTGCCACTTGCCTTCCTCCTCTAGAACTGAAGCTGTAACACATGCTACCTGAGCTGAAGATCCTTTTAATTTGACTTGTCCCGAGACAACCATCTTTTGCAGGAGGTCTTTGAAGACAAAACACTCCTCGATGGGATGCCCCAACATTTTATGAAAGGGAAATAATTGGGACGGTCTTCATCTCCTTTCTTTTTTGTCCTTTTGAGCCTTGGAAACTGAACCAAATTATTTTCCACAGCCGAAATGAAGTAACCAGGAACTTGTTCATTTCAGAAAGAGTATGTTTTTCTCTTCAGATCCTCAAATTGTTTTCATATTTGATCTTTTTGATCGTCTTGAAAAAACGGCCTTTGTTGTTGGCACTCAGGAGGTGGAGCGCTTAAAAAAGATGAATTTTTTGAGGTATAAGCAGGTACAGGTGCTTGTTTAAGCATAATTGTAGTAGTTTCTACTTTACCCATTCTCCTTCCTGAAGCTAATGGAATTACACGAGATTTAGCCTTAGTCTGTATAAGAGAATCTTCAATCTGTTGAGAGATTGAGGTAAGGTCTTGAAACCATCATTTGTATTTCACAGGGATCAATGGTGTGTGTAATTCATCACACAGATTTGCAACACAGATTGGCAACAGTTCCTCTTGAGGGAGTCCTAAGCTCAGAGAATATGTTAATCCCTTCTAGCGAGCAATGAAATTAGATACTCTTTCATTCTCCCTTTGCTTACAGTTTTTATGATCTACAAATGTTGTATTTGGAAAAGTTGATCTGAATTGAAGAATAAATCGTTGATGGAGATCTTCCCATCCTGTAATTGACCGGGATTTCAAGCTTTTATACCAGACAAAAGCTGGTCCTTGCAAGGTTCGCACGAAGCATCTGAGTTTCACTGATTCTTGCTACTCTGTAGTTCCCATAATAGGATCACAACAAGACACATAATGTATCAAATATTGTTTAGGGTCGCCCGATCCATTGAAAATAGGGAATACAGGGTTCCCAAAATTTGATGGGGAGAGATTGAATCTACCCATTCAGGGTAAGCTTTATTTTCTGGTTGAATTTGCGCACACTTCTCTTCCATAGCTTCCAACTGAGCTGTTAATGACTCAATAGTAGTTATTAACTTTTGGGAAACATCTGGTTGAGCTTGAATCTGAACAGGTTCACTGACTGGAGCTTGGACAGATGTGGTGGTTGGTACTGCAACCGATGACAGCACTGCCAATTGTTGTTGCACTTGACCCGTACGATTATACCTGTGAGGGTTTACTGATAAAGGAGGATATTCCTGATCCATCTCAATAGCTGCAACAGACTCCCTTGGCAGCCTGACTCTAGCATGCTTAGGAGGAAGACTACTTGAAGTAGTTCTACATTCAACCTCCTCAATTCATTCATTTCTTCCTCTGTTTGTGCAAATATTTTCTCTAGTGAGAGTGATTGGCCTTCTCCAGAAGGAGGATATGTAACATGATTCTTTCCCTTACCCTTGTTTGAACCATTTTAAATAGGGGGAAGTGGGTTATTTTAAGGAACACCCTGATTTTGGGAAAATCTTTGATTTTGTGTACGCACACCTTCTTCATTTGTGTCTGTGCATACAACTTCCTGAGCAGGAACCTCTTCATCTGAGTCCCCTAAGTGAGCCTCATCTGGTGGATCACCAACAACGACATTAATGAAATTGATTGATGCATAACGCATCGAATCCCTTCTATCAACATTTCTGTGATATTGTCTTCTTCCATGTCTTTGATGAGACATTGCCTTTTCTTGATTCAATCCCTCAGGAACTTCTTGACGAACTGTAATTTGGAGGGAATCTCCTTATAATTTGGCTCTTCATTCCTCTTGAGGCTTCTTTCCCAATAGAGAAAAGACCGACTCTCTCTGAGGAGGGGATTGATGATTTGAAAAAGTCCCCAGTCCGGTGGACTGGGGCTGTTCCTGCTGTTACCGCTCAACTCCTTGAATTCTATTTGTTGATTCCGAGGGTTGGTTTAGAAGAGTCCCCAGTCTGGCAAGTTGGGGTGGCTCTTGACAAGCTATGTCTGAGAATTTCTTAAAATCTATCCTGATCTTGCGGATCTTGGTTAGAAAATTAGCTGGGTGCATCAACCTGTATCCACTTTTATCACCCGACTTGAAAGACCATTGGATGATTTCTAACACTTCTTTCACTTGATGAGGTGCTTGATCCATACGAGAGGCCTATTCAATATTCTCGTTTTCTTGATGCAGGAGTAATTCAAAAACCTTTTCTCTATATTCATGATTCTGAGAAGAACTAGTTGAGGCATGTCCTTGGGAAAGCTTGTTATTACAAACAAAACCCATTCACTATGGCCAGCCACTGGAAATAACATTACATGAGACCATTTTCGGTGGGCTTTGCTGACTGGAGAGCACCATGAAATGTAGTGCTCCATGAACACTCCATCCTCTGACATTAATACCAGATGGGGCATTGGAAATTAACTGGTGAAATATTTTTAGTGGGCCAAGGCATGAGCGTAGAAGGGCTCTCTGCTGCTTTTCAGCCTTCGGATATCAAGAGACTAATAGAGATTGCACGTCAATTTGACGTTGTAACCCTGCTACTATCTTAACATGATTCTCATATTCATCATAAGATAATACATTCTTTTTTAACTGACATGGAGTTTTCCATATGTTGAGACGAATATCATGAATCCCATCTTCCATCAACATCTCTGGAATGTCATACTGAGAGTCAGCCAGAGGCCAAAACATGACTATCACATCACCCTTCTCCAGTTGTTTTCTCATGTTCATCATTTCCTCTTTATCATTCAATGAATATTCTTCTACCTGATTTGACTATAGCTAGTGCTTCCTTGTTTCTTCATCAGATTCAACAAGATTGGTAGAGAAACCACTGATAAAACTAGAAGATGCATGACATAAGGGTGGTTCAGATAATGAACTACACCCTGTGCTATCATTTGATTGAGAAAGTATTTCACCTGCTAGCGATGAAGCATCAGACATGATTAGTTTCACATTTGCAGGTGCCTCAAGATAAGAGGTCTTTCTTGGCACTACATTGTCCACTGGAGAATTTCCCGGGCAATGTGTATCACTACTGCGGAGAGGACTTTCATAGAGAAATTCATCATCATGGGCAGGACCACCATGGTGGGTTACAACAAAAGATGAGATCTCTTTCTCCTTGGTCTTCTGGCCACACATAGGGTTATTGTAGCTCTCATCTGAAGATGAAAATTCGAGATCGACCGAATTTTCATGAAGCATGCCTTTATAAGGATGTGTCTGTTGAAGAATGTCGAAATTAATGTTCCCACTATTGGGAAATGAGGGAGTAGAATCTTGAATTCCAACATATAACTGTCTGAGGGCTTCATGAACTCCAGCATCGAGCAAGGCCTTATTTTAGATTGGATCTTTATCTATTGACTGTGATGGGTGGGTCTTCTTTTTGGATGCCTTCTTACTCGCCTTGGAAACCACTTATTGCCGAAATTGGATGCTCTGAGCTGTTGTATGTTCCTGATCATGCAAAATGGCCAGGTTAGGCTGACGATCTCTACTCAAATCAGGTGTATGTGCCTGACTTGGTTGTCCGTATGATATGGGGGAGTATGCCCTACAACCCTCTTAGACTGGAACAGATGTGTGTTTATGTTCTGGAGTGAGTTGTTGATGTGTCGCTCCACTGGTAGGGATAAATTTATGTGTCTTCCCCTAAGATGCTACTGAAGGTGTTATAATATCCTGGCAGGCATCCAGAATAGGAGCAAGGATTTGCTTCTACTCTTTCACCAATGATAGAATATGCTTGGTGAATTCAACTGCCAGAACGGGGATATACATCCATTACGTGATTGGAGTAGGTGTATGTACCTACTCCTATCCTCCTTTTCCTATCAGTGAATCCTGGAAGTACTCAAGTGTGGGGGAAGAAAGTTGAGTCTGCCTCCTATTTGTCGCCGGAGCTTTTCGACTGACTTCTCTAAGTGCTACCAAGCGAGACTGTTGGTAGGCTTGATCAATACCAGCAGGTGTATGTGCCTTCTTATTGTACTTCGCCGAATGTGGTTGATGAGATCCATCATATATAGTCAGACAATTCTGATGACTTGCTGATGATGTTTAAACAAGTGTATGTTCATATATATAATACTCCGCCAGAATTTCCTGGTGGGATTGGCATGATGCTACCAGATGAGTCTGCTGGACATCAGAATTAAAATGGGCAGGTGTGTGTGCCCGCTCATTTCTTTCCACCAAGTTAGGTTGGAGGACTTCTCTAGAAATGGAAGAGATGAGAACCTGCTCACTGTTAACCGGATTTCACCTCTGGCGATTCATCTTGCCTGCTCGGGTTCGAGGAACCTGAGCCGTGCTCCTGGAGTCGACACCCTCATAATGTTGAGGGCGCACTTCTGCACGAGTCTGGCGGAGATGGTTGATGGGATCCCTTGGGAAGGAATCTTGTCTCTTGGAATTAAGTCCCTAAGGGACCTTCTCATTCACCTCCCCAAAATAAGGGAGTAAATGGTGATTGTGTTCCGGGGACAAGAACTTGAAACGGTTGGAGATAGTGGTTAGCACCGCCTACTTCTTGATTTCTGGTCATCGCTGTCCAGATGACCAGGGTGAATTTTTCACTTGGAGGGCTTGTCGAGTAGCCTCCAGAGTTGGAATGGTACCATGTTGATGGTACTCCTTAACCAATGCATTTGATACCCAGAGTTGAAGACGCTGAGTAGGTGATGCCATCCTTAGAGTGGACGATGATCTAGCAGGAGTAGCAGCAGTAGCATTTGCAGCAGAGGTTTTCACAACGGATGTATTCACAAATGTGAACATAAGAGAATCCATTCTGGAAATGAAAAAGATCTTGAAAAAGAGTGCTTATTTGATATAACAGACATAATCAAGATAAATTCAGCCACTACATCTTTTGGATGAGCACATATGTCAATGATTATTTTTTTGGCCCTCTCATTGAGTTTCAATAGGGGCCTAAGAAATAAGAAAAACAACTTTTTAAATTGGTTAAGGATTCACGTTGGGTTCACCATTTTTGGTTTCCCCTTGGAATTAGGGATGACCACGTTGATTGAAGGTTCAAACATTCCAATAGATTTCTAACAGGTTTGTTCGTAGAACCGGGAACATCCAATGATTCCATATCTATTTGGACCTATTTTCCAAAGGTAGGCGCTCATTAGTTGTGGACTGATGAGGCTTAGAAATTTTCATTGGTCGAGAGGATGGGAGGTCGGACTCATCACACCTTTTTTATGGGAATTATTGTCTACTCCGAGACACTCTTTATAGATTTCAATTATGATCGTGAATCCTTATTACATTACCAAGTATAAAATGAGATTTCATTTTGTCTGACAATCAACGATCGATATGTAGGAAATTCAGAGAATCTTTTATATGTATTCAAGGTTCTTCATCGATGAAGAATAATCTATATTTGTTAGAGATTGTTAGTTGATAGTATCCTTAAAAATATATAAAATTCTCTTTTTCATTATGATGACCATACTGGTTTTAAAGCCACTAAGTGGGGCACTTGAAGTTTATTGTCATTAAGGAGGACGTGGATTATTTTAGAGTTGGGATCATACCCGCTGATGGGCTACCTACGTATCCTTTGTTTTGGAAATGGAATCAGAACCAACGTAGTTCGAGTAAGGGAGTTTGATGTTTATGTATGATTGATAGCTCATGAAAGAAGTCATAATTACTTTTACACTATAAGCTTACGTGAGTCATGCTCGGTTTGAGAAACAAGAGGTACCGGTTAAACCAGACAACTTGTTCCATGAAAGATGCAATGATTTGGGGATTATATGTGTATGAATGCACAAAATAAATGAGGATTAAGATTACATCAGGGAGGAAATCCAGGAACAAGGTCCATAAAGGTATATGTACTTCATGGAGATTTGGATACTCTAATTATGGGGCTTACTCCTATGGAAGATGACCAAGTTAGGAGGGGACTTATGATTGGGTTTTACCCCTAAGAAGGAAGCCCATATCAAAAGGAAATTAAGACTGCAGCTTACTCCTGAAAAGGAGGACCATATTTGAGATTGGGGCTTACTCCTGAAAAGGAATTCATTGTTAAGAGAATTATGGTTGGGGATTACTCCTAAGGAGGATGCCCATATTTGTGAATTTTATGACTGGGGATTACTCCAAAGGAGGATGTCCAGATTAGAGGACTTGGGGCTTACTCCAAAAGAGGATGCCCACAGTAATGAGAATTTGTACTGGGGATTACTCCTGAAAAGGAGCCCTAGGTTAAAGGGATTTTAAAATTAAAGGGACTTGGGGCTTACTCCTATGGAGGATGCCCAAATTTGAGACTGGGGATTACTCTGGAAAAGGAGGTCCATGTTAAAGGAACTTGAAAATTAAAGGGACTTGGGGCTTACTCCTAAAGAGGATGCCAAAATTTGAGACTAGGGCTTACTCCTGAAAAGGAGGCCCAGGTTTAGGATTCTCTCATCTTAAAGGATGAGGTTGAATGAATGAAATCTCAATCTTTAGTGACATATGGATGTTTAAATCACTAGATTTTGAGAGATGTTCCACGAAGTTCCTTTCAAAAAAGGAATCCAAATCCAGAAAACATGCCATAAATGGCTTTGAAGAGTGTCTTGAAGATTGAATTTTAAATAGGAGAGGTGGATTGGAATAAGAGGGGTGAAATGGGCAAGAAATGCACCCAAAAAGGTAGGGGCGCGCAAGTCATGGTAGGCGCGCAGGTACTGTGTGGGCGCGCAAGTCCTGGGCGCACAGGTATACCTGCGCGACACATGGGTACTTGTGAAATTTTCAGCCCTTAGAGTAATATTTGGGTGATCCTTGATCAAAGCCTTTAAAATCATCCATATAGGCTTTCCATAAGATGGCGCGCAAGTTATGGTGAAGAAGTAGTGTGGCGCGCAAGTGTGTTCATTTCCCTTAAGGGTAAAACACTTAGGCGCACAAGTGTTAGTGAATTCTAACACTTATACCTTACTCATCATGTTTAGACCTTCCATTCGAGGTAAATAATTACATTAGAAGTGTTCGGAAGGCCTAAAGAAGAGACTTGGGCGTTCATAGCTCTGTATCTGAATTCTGGAAAAATCCTCCTGAAATGGGGGGGGGGCATAGGGTCTATTTATAGGCTGGAGAATACCCTGGGCAGTTATCCTTTAGGGTAATCAAGTCACATGCACGACCATTAGGTGGCGCGCAAGTATGCTTTCACGACAGTGATGGAACTTGTGAGACCCTTGTGCATTTGAAGCCTTGTTCATTCCTTTGTCGATTTTTGATGTTTTCTTCAAAGGATGAATCAATTTGTGCTAAGTCATTTCCCTTTCCATTCTTTTAGGAAATGTGACGAAAAATGAGTGTCAACAAGGGTATCTATTCCTGAACATACTTGATACAAGAGACCCTGATATCAATGTTAGGATGAAGGTAAAGAAATCACTAAACTAATCTTATCTAATTTTTCGATTGAGAAATTTTTCTGCCCATCCTCTCTACTTCACTACTAATTTCATGGCCTTATACTTCCCAATGGGGTTGGGTAAGGTGTATAAAAATACAAGGACTTATCCTATAATATGTGCCAAAAGACGTAGTATAATAATTTGAGGATTAAAAACCAATATAATGATACATATATATTCATCAATCCCTGGATGACCTTCTCAATATTTTATATGATATGAATAGATTACTAAATTTAATCCACCTCAGAAACATTTTTATAAACTACCAAAATAAAATCCATGATCAACCATTCTAAAAAAACCAATTATTAAATTCATCATATTACTTTATCAAAAGACAAGTAGGAATACCCCCGAAACATTCATTTGGTTTGAAATAACTTAATAAGAATAAAAAAACATAGAAAAACGTCATGGATCATATGAGTGTCCATTAAACCAAACTCATATTTATATTTTACATTATAAACATAATTTGAAACATATATCATGCCATGGTATAACATGTATATTGGGGATCAAAAATGAAAAATCTTACCAATTCATTGATCATAAATACATGAATTTTTATTTTTATTTTTAAATCATGACATATGAGATCCCAATCATTAAAAGTGTTACAAATATGTCTAAACCATGCAATATTTTCAGTTTCATTAGTACCAACCAAAAAATTCTTTTTGGAACCCCAAATATGATAGATTTAAGATAAAAGAAAAAAAATTCTAGATGTTTACTTCTCTTTAAAAGGAGTTTTGAAAATTTTAAACATGATTAACAGTGAAATTTCATTTTAAAAGGTGAAATATAATTTCAAGAAATTTCTACATTTTATTATTACTATTAAAAATAAAAAAACTTTTAAAATAAACTTGAACCTTTACATTTAAATAAATACATTTTTCATAAGTCCTAGAAATTATTTTTCCAAAAGTATATATGGTTTTATAAAATCCAAATGAGAGTTTGAGTCGTTAATGTAACCAAAAAAAGATTTTATTTAAATAAAGAAATTATTATAATGTAGAAAATTTTAAATTTCAAAAAGAAAAAATATCTATGTAATGGATAAACATTGAAAATATTCATATTTTCATCCCAAAATATAACCCCACTATTACGTCCACATTGATGAAACTTTTAACCAGTGGTTATCTTAGACCGTTTACCTATAAATTCATCAATTTATTATGGAATGATGTGGTTTATCATAGAATCAGATTATAATAATTAACAAATTAGGTGTGAATAAATGATCTTAGGCATAATACTAAAAAATTCTATTAACGGCTTCTATAATAACTATAACGACCCATACTTTACATACATTGTTATTACTTCAAAATTGAAGCACACTTATTACAACAGATAAGAAAACCATGAAAGGACCGTATAGTTATAGTGTCTTTAGAAACTGGAAAGCTTAAACAACTGGTTCATAAAGCATCTACTTTTCCTCCCATTTATTTCATCATATCTAGAGTCCCTTTTTGGCATATTCTACTTAATAACCTTCTTCCTGACCTGGGGAAATAAAACATACAAAAGGGTGATCTCAAATGCTCAGTAAGGGTAAACAAAAGAAATATCAATCACATCATATACATACGCACATAACTTTTGGAAATCTTAACCTGCAAAAGAGATCATAATTTCATAACATGGGATAAATCATAGTAGTGAAACGTAATCCCAATAATCATAACTTAAAACATGAAACTTTGTGTCATACACACAGAATCATTGAGAATCATTTCTTGTTAGTCAAGACTCATTTCCAAGACTATATTAGTGGACAAAGTCCACTTCTGAACCGAGTTCACTCCTCATTTCAGTCCTGTTTCACTGAACCGGTTTAACCTGCCGTTCTTGCCATGTCTATCTCATGAGATATAAAATCATTACCCAATGAATTAGAGGGAGATATAGGTCCCACCCATCTCATAATGATACCATTCTTATGTGTGCCACAAAATCATAAATCATACATCATTGCATAACCCATGTAATAAAAATGGGATTCTTAAACAACATGACATCATAAAAAAATTCATATAAAATAATTTCATCACAACATAATCAATTAAATGTAATAATAGGGATAGAAACAGAATCCTTTATTATCTTAGATGGAAAATAATTTTGATAAAACACTTGAACTCTATTCTTGAGGAAAATATCCTTTTTACTTCAAAAACATTTTCCTTTCATAACATATCATACAATTTTAAACTAAAAGAATTTGATTAAAAATAAACTTGAAAACTTGTAAAGGAAGCTTCTTGGATATAATGCTTTAAAAATCCATTCATGCCGTATATGTTAAAAAAAATTATTCTCGTACTTTTGTCGGAAAAGTCAAAAAGTACCTCTTATGAAAAACGACAAAATATTCCTTTCATGTCTTTTACTAAAAAATCACCGAAGGGTAAAATTGGATTTAAACAATTTTAGGTGGATGGAAATAATATTACATATTGAGGAAACATGGATGTTGGTGATAAAATACACCCCAGTAAATTTCAATGTATAAACAATCTCGGAAAAAAATGAGATTCTGATATTTTCTCTTACCTTAGGTCCGATTTGCCTTGTAATTGTACGAACCTCATGTATAATGATTTAAATAATGTTATTGAATTATTCTAGAATCATAATTATTGTCATGATATCATATATGGTCATATTCTTAGCTTCTTATTGTTAATATTTCATTGCAACTTGTTATTTGGGTGTTTATTACTTTTTGTTCTTATGCGTGTTTTGTCGAATAAATTCTAATTATTCTCTTTAGGTTATAGATGCCTCATTTCCAGAACGTTATTAGTGTAATATATATCATATTCATTCATTCAATTCATTTATATAATCATTATGAAATAAAGATCATGTAGAATGAGTCGCATCACATCGTGGAGACGGTATTCCGTATGTACGCACGAGCGATGATATCGTTCCGATGATCATGGAATTGTATTGGAGTGTATTTATAATATTTCAGAATCAATATCACTTTTCAATAATCATATATAGTCATTATTTACAACATTATACCCATCCAAGTAAGGTGGTGGTGGAAAGTAGATTACACGATGGCGTGGAGACGGTATTCCGTACGTACGCACGCACGGTGATTTCATTTTCCATAGGATGGATAGATGGGGAAATACGGTTGTTTCATACTTATAAAAAAATATAAGTATATTATTGATACTGATTTTATTACTTAATAATGAAAAAACTAAATAAGAAGAAGTGGATGAAGAAATAAAGATGAAAGAATCGGTAACGAACATTACCTCTTCTTTGAAGTGCTTCTTTGAGACCTCCTTTTAGGGCACTAAAATTGGTATTTGAAGAATACCAGGACCTCTAGGATGTCTCTATAAAATTGTAGAGGATATAGTGGTAGGGGTTGGCCGAGATTGAAGGCTCAATGTGGTGTGAGGAAGAGAGGGAGGAGGTGCCCTTTTATAATGGAGGAGAGGGGCACCTTTGGAATAACAAAAACTATTATTTTATTATAAATCCAAATTCGGTTTTAAATAGCTCCAAATTGATTTATTTCGAAGCTATGGTGGGGATGGGTCGCAATCCTCTCATCCAATAGAATTTAGACAAGCTTAGGTTACTATTTTGACATTATTATTTAGATTTAATATTAAGTTAAATAATTTTACTTTTACCGTGTCTTCTTGTGTTATTACACTATAAGGTTAATAAAATTACTATAACAATCCAAACCAACACAAAGTTGTTTATTATTAATATATATAACCTTATCTAAGTCATTTGGCCTAACCTTAGATTTTTAGGAATAAAATAACAATTAATAATATAATATTTGTTTTAAAAACTATTTTATGTCAATTTTGACCCTATTTAGTAGTTGATTTTTTTGAAAATTATAACAGAATGATTAGTTCGAAAAAAGTTAATTAAATCAATAATAACATGTCATAGTAAGCTATAAAATTATTTTAATTCATAAAAAGTCTCAAATTACATTTATTTGGGTATTTATAACATCAATTATGTCAATATTTCATTAATAAGATAATTACCGCATCATCTTTGTGTCATAAATAAATTAAATTATTTAATGTCTAAAAATTAAAAATAAAATACCATTATGTAGGAAATCGTTTTATATTTCTAATGAATATTTATAGTCGAATTTATCTTATATATAACCTTATATTAAAAATTATTTACTTATTAAACTTTGATTTTAACTATTTTAACCCTTCTTTAAATTAATTAATAATAAATGTCCTAATCTAATCCAAGTGGGCCTAAATGGTCATATTTTATTCCTAAGTTTTTTTGGTCGAATTACACTTATCCAATAGAATTAGGACATGTGTTAGGGTAATAATATTATTATTTTTACCATTAATTACCCTATTTACTTTTAACCGTGGTAAATAAAAGTAAAAAGTTACTATTCACCAAAATTTATTTTCATCTCATTGAACCACATTTTACTTACTGAAATCAACCGTGTCTCTCGGATTTTTGAAATTTCTCTCACAGAAGCGGTAAAATTAAGTTTTATGAAAAATTCAGTTTTTTAACTACCACTTAGTGGTTTCACTATTCATCAACAAATTGAAAGTTTTCAGAAAAATACCAAAATTTCACCCTAGGATAATTTCGATATTCCAAATGCAAAAATGAAGTCCATTTTGAAAAATAAAATTTATAAAATTTCAAAAAGTGTTTATTACTATTCATAATGGCTAGTTTTAATAATATTTTATTAGCATATCATTGTTTAGTGAAACTCTATATTGCCTACGACGCAAGCTATCGAGGAAGGTCGTGATTTCGTGTAAAGCAATCCAAGCAACTGTTGTGTGTAGAAAAAGACTCCTTTGATGATTTAAATAACATAAATGTCTCGGGTGTTACAACTACTTAATGAGAATTACATGGAAAAATAATTATTTAATTTAGATGAGGAAAAATCGTTATTTATAAAACAGAAATAATAAATATTTTGAAATTAAAATGGTTTTATATAAGAACAAGATCCGTCAAAATGAAAATAAAGACCACATAAAATACATTAATTAGTGACTTTTGGTTATTCATGAATTGTATAAAATCTACCAATAAGAATTTATTTCGATTGTAATTGATGACATGGTTTTAATGTGAAATAAGTACCAATAAATCCAATAAATATTCTTTTATAAAAAATTTCTCAAAAGGAATAATTTTTTATATATTATAATTTTTTTTTAAAATATTCATTTGTAAACATTAAAATAATATATTACTCTTGATTTTTATTTTATAAAAATTGTGGCATATACATTCCCATGATAACAAAAACTTTCATTGAAAGAGTTATGAACCCTACCTTATTCTATAGTTATATTTATTAATCTCAAATGATCATTGAGTATATCCTAAAAATTACTGAATAAATAATCCATAACAATCTGATCAAAATTCCCATGAAACTGTATCTATAAAATTAAGAAACCACACCGAACCAAACAAAGACATAGGGTGAATATCCCAATAATTAACTCAAAAATAATATTAGGAAAATTATTAATTAGAAAAAATAGTCCCTAAGTTAAATCCTCAAATCAATATAACCATAAATAAATAGATTAAAAAATGAAATTTATCAGAATAGTTCACGCGTGGTTCAAAATTGACAATTTAGGTCATTATTAGCTATGATTGGGAGAATCTTTGTATTTCACTATAACTTTCATGATATAAATAATTAAGAAAATAATATATAATAAAGTGATGAGGGTAAGAACAAGGTAAAGGTAGAGATAAAATGTTTGTATAAGGGAAGATATGATCTGTATAATTAAACGTGAAGGGATGAAATCACTTTAAATCAACAATGAAGCATTAAGGAAGAGGGGAAGAAGAATATATACATGATAGGGTTTACGAGTGTCCTATAGATTAATGGAGTTGAATGGGCTCATATGATGGGAAATATGGGATAAATTGGGTGAGGAAAAATGAATTTCCCCCTTATTAATGAAAATAAACACTTAGTCCTACTGGGGAATTGTTGTAGGACAACCAGATACTTATTGGAATCGTCTGAGTATATGGGTCTCTCCTAAGAACAATAGTTACCCAATGTCTTCTATAACAAATTTAGGAATATGAAAACCATTCTACCCTTACAAAACACCAATTAATCATTTTAAAACTCAATCCATTTAAAAATAATCACAATTCAATCCTTAAACCATATAAATAGAAAATTATTCAAAAAAATAAATTTTACCACCCAACATGAATTGAAAATTAAAAATCAACTATTACTTAACCACCTTAATTCCTATTGAAAACTCGATTTCTGATTAAATTGAATCAATTTAAATATTTATTATAATAATTATTATTTATGAATCCCTAGTTTAATTTGATTTAGGATTTAGGTATGAATCATAGGAATGAAATTTATAATGTCCATCTTTTAGTTGACTTTACTAATATTAATGTTATAATTTTTAATTAGAATTAATTTTAGTGTATTTCTTCAATAGAAATGTTGATAAATATAATTTCCTATTAATAGATTATATTAAAAATACATTCTGTTTTTTTATAGATTCTTAATTGAGATGATTATGATAGTATTAAATCATTGATGTTTGTGGGAGAATAGATCAAAATAAATCATGTTGCACAAATGAATAAGAGTGTAGATTTTAATAGTTTCAATATCATTTTTATAGAAATATAATTATTTACAAAACTTGTGAATTGATTAGTGGTTATAATTTAAGAATATTATATATAAGAAGATAAATTAATGAAATAAGAATAAATTGTTACTTACATTGATTGAATAGTTCCTTTTTGAAACAACTTCCTTCAAAATAATGGACATAGGCCTCATTCATGTGAAAAAAGGATATTAAACATGAGAGAGGAATTTATGAGAGGAAATTCAGGTATATATTCAAGATTAAATGTTGAAATAATTTTTTTTTCGGAATCTGAATCTGATATTCCCTTTATAAGTTAATATGATGGATATTTCTTTGAAAAAAATGAGTTGGTAAAGGATAATTATTGAATCTCATGAAAGATATTGAAGTATTTTTTAAAATTTTAGGATTAAACTCCATGCCTAATAAATAAATTTAATAATTTCTGAATATTAATTTTATTATCCACAAATCATAAAATGTCAATTTACATCCTTTAACAAATTTTAACTATTTACAATCAAAATTGTTCTATACTAATAATTCAATATGAACCCTTTTACCTATTTATATTTGATTATTAAAAAATTTGATTCCATTTAATCAAATTAGATTTTCCCATATTGTAAATTTTACTTATAGTAGAATATATATGATATATGAAAAAAATATTCATATTCAAACATATAATTTTAAACACTAATGTATTTTATTTTATTTTCTAACTAACTAATTATTATTTAATGTATTATAAAAATATATAAATAAATAATAAATTTCATTAAAATCATTCATTAATATTTATAGGTTTATTTTATCAATATAAAATTATCCAAAAACATGAAAAAAACTTTTAAAAATATATCATTTTTAATATTAAATGATTTTTCATATATTTTAACTATTTATATTCTATAAATTTGATGATTTATACCAATATAGTTGGGTTAAATATTATTTTCTAAAATTTACAAAATAATTTTATAAATATTTAATTTGATAAAATGCATAATTTATAAAAGTTCACATAATTATAAAATTAAATATTTTTTAAAAAATATTAATTATATGAATAATTGAATATTCATATCATCTTAAATTATACATACAATCCCCCCTAAAAGTTACAAATAATCAAATAAAGTGAGATAAGAAATAACAGTAGTCATACGTGGTGATTCCTCTAGCACATATATTATAGTGATTTTCACAAACTCGAACGTCCCTCATAGATGATTACACCTAAGTCATTCTTATGGTTTCTCGACATGGGCTTAGTCAACGTCAAACCAATGTGATTATTCATCATTTCCATGATTAGACAATATATACTCCTATGAAAAACTTCACCAACATGATTTCAAATATTCCCCACTTCTATATAATTTTTATAATGTGAATACTTTTATTTGAACTCAGCAATTCAAAAACTACATTATTATGGATACATTTGAATCCTTTATAAAATATTATTTCCACTAACCAAATAATGTATCACATCGATACATTTTATATCTAAGGATGATATATACCTAATGAAAATTTAATCCCAATAATCATATATTCCCAACAATCATATATGTAAAACACTTGTATAATGGCGATATATTCCTATTCCGTTCTTATTTGTTTCCTTAAATACTTCATTAAAATCATTCATAATATTCCATAATTTAATCCCAGTATTTTTAAAATATTTCTAATTGTTTTTATTATTTCTATAATTGTCATTGGAAGAATGATCTTCATGGGTGATTGGGATGATGAATAATTCAGCCATATTGTATTTTTATTTAAATGTTGTTTTATTGATTTTATAATTTTACTAATTTTAATCAATTAAACTATAATGTAATTTTTATTCAATTATAATATTTTACCATAATATAATAAGTCATTATTTTTCTTATTTAAATGTTATGGTTAAAATCGCCTTTCAAATACATGTTCTTTAGTTGGAAAAAATATATCACTAAAATATGGAAATGTTAAATTATACCACTTTAATGAATTTTACCCTAATGTATCACTACTCCAAAGAAAATTGATTAGTAATTTTTATTTCAATATATCTTCTGGTTATAATGTATCTTCCTCTAACTATTGATTTCTCCAAATAAATTTTTCCAAGTGAGTGGTCTTAATTCATAGTACATCATCTCTCTTATTGAAGATCTACACAAGTTATCCCTAAGATAGGATATCAAATTTAAGTTGTCTAACCTCATAGTTAAACACATGGGATGGATCATGTATATACATCATAATAATTATACATGGAACATAATAGGATCTTGGGAGATGTTTTATAGAATCTCAAATAGATAAATGATAGTCTCCATGTCATCAATAATCTTCAAGGAACCTATGTATCTGTTACTAAACATTCATTTCATCCCAAATTTAATAACCATGTTTTCTGGTTATATTTGAATGAATACATTATCACTAATTTAAATAATAATATATCATTTTTGGATATAAATATATAATTTTTATTGACATTTCACCACTTTAAAATGTCACTAAATGGTTGGATAATTCTCAAACAATTCCTAAGAATTATCAAGTCTCAATATATTTTCATCTCCTTCTTCATCATAAAATATCATTTTTTTCATCTATTATCATAAAATTCATTATATATTTCCATTTTAATTTTGGATTAAAATATGAGAACTTCGACAGAGGTGGATTCTAATCCCAACATCCTTTCTAAATCTATGAATAAATATCATAGTATATATTCATATGTATGAATGTAAATTGATATTGTCCATTAGTTTGAGGATAAAAATATTGGATAATGTTTATTTCATTATCCATTACTGATTAAAGTCATTTAGATAGATTTTTTATTACCTTAGATCTTAATTAATTACAGTTGAAAGTGTTACTCCATATACCCTCTCTAATGAACCGACCAAGATACCCTCCCAATACTGGTACCTGACATGATCTTCCACAAACTCGAAGTGTGTTCCTGATCCCCAAACAAAAAGGACTATCACCCAAACATCAAACAACTACTAGTGGGAAAAAAAATAAAAAAATATATCAAAAAAATTAAATATATACATATAGTTGAGTGGAATAGAGGAAGAGATAAATATATTCCATAACCGACAAGGAAAAATTGAAGCGACACAACTAAAAAGGATACAAAAAATAAACAAGAGTCATGCCCAACTATAAGGGAATACAAAACCAAAACAGCTAGTCCAATAGCTCCACTTAATAGCATGGGAATACACACACCTACTCACCACAAGCTTACCAAAAGCCAGTGGATAGAAAACCTAACTACCTATCTATGACACCTTGAATTTACCTACATAGAAAGACATAAAATATTCTATTCACTTCCAAAGGGGTGTTTAGGGTGTCATATAACAAGAATAGTGATCACCCAAATGTATTCCATAAAAGGTCTGTTTACAATAATGTGCTCATGCTCAAATTTAAAACAAAATCATGATATATAGTTTACCTGTCATTATATCTAGAGCATGGAAAAACTATTCAATTTACCCTTTTTTTATTTCCAAATATAGTAGGAAAATTAATTTCAAATAATTTCACAATCACATACCAAAGATGATATATCAAATCAAATTATACCATTTCTCACATATCACATCAAATCCATGGAAGTAAAACCAATA
Source organism: Viscum album (assembly GCA_963277665.1). Classification (NCBI taxonomy): domain Eukaryota; kingdom Viridiplantae; phylum Streptophyta; class Magnoliopsida; order Santalales; family Viscaceae; genus Viscum; species Viscum album. Next base: position 656,823,739 of record OY728123.1, read on the forward strand.
TAGTATAATGAAATGTAGCCTAGATCTGAAAAAGAAAAGGTAAGATAATGTTAGGTGTCACACTAGGTCTATATAGAAAAAAATCTCATACCAGACATAGAAAATCATGTGTACATCAAGCCTATATAAAATTCATCAAATATAGATTGTAGGGGAACAACAAAGAACATGAACCCCCAATAGGGCTATAGGTCCCTAGAAACAATAGGCCTAGGGAGAATAGGAAATCCCCGTTGTCATGACCTGTCCCTTAGGGACCGTGCCACAACTACCCCATCCTCACCTTCCATATACCAGGGGCTAGCGACTAGCAATGAATAGGAATATCCCAAAATGGAAGGTATTGGCCTTTAAACATGTACACATGCATAAAGCTCAAAATATAGAAGGTGAACAAAATGTAAACCACAACTAACACAGAGACAACTATAGGGAGTATATTAAAAACTGAAGGAAAATGTGTATAACGACCCACACTTTACAGACATTGTTATTACTTCATAATTGAAGCACACTTATTACAACATATAAAAAAACTATGAAAGGACCGTATAGTTATAGTGTCTTTAGAAACTGGGAAACATAAACAACTGGTTCATAAATCATCTACATTGTCTCCCATTTATATCATCATATCTAGAGTCCATTTTGGAATATCCTACTTAATAACCTTCTTCCTGACCTGGGGAAAGGAAAAATACAAAAGGGTGAGCTCAAATTCTTAGTCAGGGTAAGCAAAAGAAATATCAATCACATCATATTCATAAGAACATAACATTTTGGAAATCTTAACCTGCAAAAGAGATCATAATTTCATAACATGGGATAAATCATAGTAATGAAATGTAATCCCAATAATCATAATATAAAACATGAAACTTTGTGGCATACACAAATAATATTAAAGAATCATTTCATAGTAGTCAAGACTCATTTCCAAGACTATCTTAGCAGACAAAGTCTATTTCTGAACCAAGTTCACTCCTCGTTTCAGTCCTGTATCACTAAACCGGTTTAACCTGCCGTTCCATCCATGTCTATCTCATGAGATATAAATATTTACCCAATTAATTGGAGGGAGATATAGGTCCCACCGATCTCATAATGAAACCATTCTTATGTGTGCCACAAAATCATAAATCATACATCATAGCATAACACATGTAATAAAAATGGGATTCTTAAACATCATGCCATCATAACACAATCCATATAAGATAAATGGACATCATAAAAATAATACCATCATAACATAATCAAAACAATGTAAAAATAGGGATTGAAATAGAACCCTATATTATCTTAGATGGAAAATAATTTTGATAAAACACTTGAACTCCATTCTTGAGGAAAATATCCTTTCTACTTCAAAAACATTTTCATTTCTTAACGTGTCTTATAATTTAAAAAAAAAGAAGTTGATTAAAAATACATGAAAACTTGTAAAGGCATCTTCATGGAAATAATGTTCTAAAAATCCATTCGTGACGTATACGTTAAAACCCCATTCTTTTCGTTCTTTGGCCGAAAAAGTCAAAAATTACCTTGTACGGAAAACGACAAAAGATTCCTTTCATATCTTTTACTAAAAACTCACTGAAGGGTAAAATTGGATTTAAAAATCTATAGGAGGATATAAAAAATATTACATATTTATGAAACATGGATGTGGTTGATAAATATTCTCCAGAAAATTCTGATGTATAAACAACCTTAGATAAAAATTGAGATTGCGAGATTTTCCCTTACCTTAGGTCCGATTTGCTTCGTACATGTCTGAACCTCTTGTATAATGATTTAAATAATGTTATTGACTTATTCCAGAATTTAACTCATTTTTATGATATCATAAATAATCATATTCTTAGTTTTGTATTAGTAATATTTCATTGCTACTTGTTATTCGAATGTTTATTGCTTTTTTGTTCTTATGCGTGTTTTGTCGAATAAATTCTTATTCTTCTTTTTAGGTTATAGATACCTCATTTCAAGAATGGTATTAGTTAATATATATCATATTTATACATTAAATGAATTTATATAAACATTAAGCAATGACGATCATATAGAATGAGTCACATCACATCGTGGAGATGGTAGGCCGTACGTACGCACGAGCGATGATATCGTTCCCATGATCGTGGAATTGTGTTGAAGTGTATGTATACTATTTCAGAATCTATATCAATTTAAAATAATCATGTATACTTATACTTTACACCATTATACCCATCCATGTAAGGTGGTGGAAAACAGATTACACCATGGCATGGAGACGGTATTCCATACGTACGCACGCGCAGTGATTTCATTTTGCGTAGGATGGATAGAAGGTGAAATAGTGTTGTTTAATATTTATAATAAAATATCAGTATATTAGTGATAATGATGTTATTACTTCATAATTAAACAACTAAGGAATAATAAGTTGATGAAGAAGGAAATTGGAATGGATCGGTAATGGATATTACCTCTTCTTTGACGCGCCTCTTCTTAACCTCCTCTTAGGAGGGATGGTATTTTAAGAAGATAAGGTCCTCTAGGATGTTTCTAGGGATGTTTAGAAGAGAAGTTTTTAGGGTTTTTCCAAGCATGATGACTCAAAGTGGTGTGAGGAAGAGAGGTAGGAGGTGGCTTTTTATAAAGGAGGAGAGGGGCACCTTTTGAAAAACTAAATATATTTTTTTTATAAAGTCATATTCAGTATTTAATTGCTCCAAATTGATTTATTTAGAAGCTAAGGTGGGTATGGGTCTAAATCCTTCATCTAATAGAATTTAGACAAGTTTAGGATACTATTTTAACCTTATCATTTAGATTTAACTTTAAGTTCAATAATTTTACTTTTACCGTGTCTTCTTGTTTCCTTACACTATAAGGTTAATAAACTTACTATAACAAGCCAAACGAACCCCAAGTTGTTTATTATTAATATATATAACCTTTTCTAAGTAATTTGGCCGAACCATAGATTTTTATGAATAAAATAACAATTAATAATATAAAATGTGTTTTAAAAGTACTTTATGTCAATTATGACACTATTTGGAAATTGTTTTTTGTGAAAATCCAAAGAGCATTATTAGTTCAAAAAAAGTTAATTAAAGCTATACTAACATGTCATATTAACCTATAAAATTAATTTAATTCATAAAAAGTCTCAAATTACATTTATTGGGATATTTATAATATCCATTATGTTAATATTTCATTAATAAGGTAATTACAACATCAACATTGTGTCATATATAAATTAAATTATTTAATGTCTAAAAATTATAAATAAAATTCCATTATGTATTAAATCTTTTTATCTTTATAATGAATATTTATAGTCGAATTTATCTTATGTACAACCCTATATTAAAAATGTTTTAGTTATTAAACATTCATTTTAACTATTTTAACTCTTCTTTAAATAAAATAATATTAAATGTCCTAATCTAATCCATGTGGACCTAAAGGGTAATATTTTATCCCTAATGTAGTTTTTGATCGAATAACACTTATCCAATAGAATTAGGACATGTGTTAGGGTAATAATAATATCATTTTTACCCTTAATTACCCTATTTACTTTTAACCTTGGTAAATTAAAGTAAAAAGTTACTATTCACAAAAAATTATTTTCATCTCATTGAACCAAATTTTACTTACTGAAATCAACTGTGTCTCTCGGATTTTTGAAATTTCATTCACAAAATCGGTAAAATTATGTTTTATTTAAATTTTTAAATTTTCCTAAGAGGTGGGTAAAAGATGGTCAAAAGTTCAACAAAATTTTTATATATATAAAATTATTATAAAATGACTCCAATGAATTAAATTGAACTTATATAGGTATTATGTGTCAATTTTTACCTAAAATAAATTTAAATAAAATAAATAATTATTTAAATAAAAATTCGGTTTTTAAATAGTAACCCAGTGTTTTCAATATTCATAAAAAATTGAATGTTTACCGAAAAATTCCCAAATTTCACCCTAGGATAATTTCGATATTCCAAATGCAAAAATGAAGTCCATTTTGAAAAATAAAATTTATAAAATTTCAAAAAGTTGTTATTACTATTCATAATGGCTAGTTTTAATAATATTTTTATAGTATATCGTTGTTTAGTGAAACTCGGTATTGCTTACAACGCAAGCTATAGAGGAAGGTCGTGATTCAATGTAAAGAAAGCCAAGCTAGTGTTGTTTGTAGTGAAAGATTCCTTTGATGATGTATAAAAAAAATATTTCTCATAAAATCTCGGGTGTTTCATTCTACCCCCCTTAAAATGAATTTCGCCCTCGAAATTCATCACTTCGTAACAAACAGATGAGGATAACTCTCCCACATCATATCCTAAAGCTCCCATGTAGCTTCTTCTAATTGGTGGTTCCTCCATAAAACATTCACCAAGCGAGTGGTCTTGTTTCGTAGAACTTTTTCTCTACGATCCAGAATCTCTATCGGCTGTTCTTTATAAAAAAGATCTTGCTCCAGTGGTACAACTTCTGAGATGAGTACATATGAAAGATCAGGTATGTACTTTATCAGGAGATATATATAGAACACATCATGAACTTGAGAGAGATTTGGTGGAAGCACCAATTGGTAAGCTACCTTCCCAACACGATCCAGTATTTTGAAAGGACCGATATACCTAGGGATCACCTCTCACTTCTTTCCAAATCTCATTACTCTCTTCCAAGGAGATATTCGTAGGGACACTTTATCTCCCACTTCAAACTCTAGGTATTTTATTTGGTTATCGACATAACTTTTTTGTCAACTCTGAGCTGCTCTTATGTGTTGTTGATTAGATCAGATCTTTTCTACCATATCATCAACAAGATCATGTCCTAATAGTTTTCTTTCCCCAACTTCATCCCAGCAAGTTGGAGTTCGGAATTTCTTTCCATAGAGAGCTTTATAAGGAGCCATATGAATACTGGAGTGAAAGTTATTATATAAGAAAATTCCACCAAAGGTAGGTGTTGATCCCAACAACCTTTGAAGTCTATAGAGCAAGCTCTTAACATGTCTTCTAGAGTTTGAGTTGTTCTCTCAGACTGACTGTATGTCTGAGGATGATAAGAAGTGTTGAAGCTCAACTCTGTATCCACAGTATGCTGAAGACTTCTCAAAACTTCAAGTTAATCCTCTAATCCTGATCAGATATAATGGAAAGTGGTACTCCATGCAATCTTACCACTTCCTTTACATATATCCTGGAAAGCTGATCAAGAGAGAAATCCTATCTAATAGCAATGAAGTGTGCCGACTTCGTAAGACGATCAACTATAACCCAGATAGCATTATTGCCTTTGGAAGTTTTAGGAAGTCCAATGACAAAGTCCGTAGTGACGTTTTCCCATTTCAATTCAGGTATGGGTAATGGTTGTAACATCCCCTTAGACTTCTGTCTCTCAGCTTTAACTTGCTGACAAAACAAACATCAAGAGACATATTCAGCAACATCTTTTTTCATGCCATCCAACCAGAAGTACTCTTTCAGGTCCCTATAAATATTTTTGCATCCAGGATGAATAGAGAATGAAGAACTATGAGCCTCATCCAGCAACTCCTTCTTTAATTCTGGGATGGGTGGAACACAAACCAGATTTCTGAACCTTATTATCCCATCACAATCAATGTTTAATTCAGGAACATTTCTCACCTTCTTTTGTAACTCTACATCTTCTTTCTATGCCTCTTTAATATTCACATGTATTGATGGTTGAACATTCATTTGAGAAAGATAATATTTTACCCCTTCCATTATAATTCCAAGATCTATCCTTTGTAATTCCATAAATATTGGATCTTTTCGGATCCTCATCATGGATAAGCTGGCATGGTCTTGTCGACTTAATGCATCTGCCACCTTGATTACTTTCCGAGGGTGGTAATGAATTGAGAAGTCGTAATCCTAAATCAGCTCCAACTATCTTCTTTGAAACATATTTATCTCCTTATGTGTGAGAATATACTTTAAACTTTTATGATCAGTATAAATAACACACCTTTCACTATAAAGATAATACCTCCAAATCATTAATGCAATGATTACCGCAGCTAACTCTAAATCATGATTTGGGTAATTTTTCTCATTTATTTTCAACTGTCGTGAGGCATAAGCTATCCCCATATCATTTTTCATAAGAACACACCCCATCCCATTCTTGGATACATCACTGTAGATCACAAACCCTTCTCCACTACAAGGATGTGTGAGTACCGGTTCACTGGATAACCTTCTTTTCAACTCATTGAAATTCTCTTCACATTCCTCCATCCACACGAACTTAACACCTTTTCAAGTAAACCTAGTGAGTGGATTAGATAATCGTGAACAATCTTTCACAAAACATCGATAATATCCAGCCAAAACAAGAAAACATCGGATCTCAGTTACTGTTGTTGGTCTCGACCAACTGTCTACAACCTCTATTTTTTGCCGGATCCACAGATATCCCCTCTTTTGAAATTATGTGACCCAAAAATGAAACTTTGTGAAGCCAAAATTCACACGTGGTAAATTTGGCATAAATCTTATCCTTTCTCAGGGAATTCAATACATTTCTCTAGTGATCTTAATGTTCTTGCTTTTTCGTTGAATAGACAATATTATCATCTATAAAGACTACCACAAACTGATCAAGATAGTCTCTAAAGACTCTATTCATCAGATCCATGATAATAACATGGTTATTAGTAAGACCAAATGAAATTACTGTAAATTCATAGTGTCCATACCTTGTATGGAAATCTGTCTTTGGTATTTCCTCCCTTTTGATCCTTAATTGATGATACCCTGAACAAAGATCAATCTTGGAAAATTATTGATCTCCACGTAGTTGATCAAATAAGTCATCAATGTGTGGGAGAGGCTATTTGTTCTTGATAGTGATCTTGTTAAGTTCCCGATAATCAATGCAGAGTCTCATTGATCCATATTTCTTCTTAACAAACAGAACAGTTGCTCCCTAAGGTGATGCACTAGGGCGTTTGAATCCCTTATAAATATTCTCTTGGAGTTGATTCTTCAATTCCTGCAACTCAATTGGGGCCATTCTCTATGGTGTCTTTGAAATTGGAAAAGCACACGGTTCGAGTTCTATTGAAAACTCAACTTCACGATTTGGTGGAAGACCCAAAAATTCCTCCAGAAAGACATCATAAAACTCTCGTACAATGGAAATATTCTTAATTGTGAGTTTCTATCCAACCATTTGAGATAAATAAACTTCATTTAGTGGAATCAAGACCCATAAGAAGGAAGAAATTTCCACTGAAAGGTTTTGTTCATCCTTGCATCAATGGAAGATCATAGATTGATCTGGAACATGAAATGCGACTTCCCTTCTTTAGAAATTGATACTAGTTCCATATAAAGAAATCCAATCCATGCCAAGAATCACATCATCTTCCACTATAGGGAGGATCACAAGATTTCCAACAAGCACTTTCCCACAAACTTCAACCGGAGAAGAATTATAAACATTTGATGCTATTTTTGTGCCATTAGGGGTTATCAAAGCTAACTCAACATCTATTTGTTGAGGTAATATGGCGATACCCTTAGAAAATTCTTCAGAAATAAAAGAGTGGGTGGATCCAGAATAAAATAAAACATTTTCTACTTTGGAGTGGATGGTAAGTGTACCTTTCACAACTATGTTATCGTACTCCACATCGCTGATAGAAATTGCATATAACATTCCATTGTCATTATACTTAAGAGTTTGTTGACGTCAATCATCATCAACAACCCTTGGATTAGGGCATTGATTAGAATAATGCCCCATTTCCTGGAACTTGTAACATTGAAGTGTATGAGATGCACTCTGTGTAGCCTTTTCGTTGTTCGCATCACTAGACATCTTATTCCCATAATTGCGGCCTTCAAATGCCCGATGAACTTCTTTTACACATTTGAAAATTTACTTGTCCTTTTAAGACAACTCCCACCATGTTACTTTCCACACTTTGAGCATAAGGGAAAACTCATCTTCTTTTAAGTGTGCTCTTTAGATTTTCCTTTCAATTCCATTTTACTCTTCTTATCAAATGAATATGACTGATGGGTTACTCAAATCTCCATCTCAACCTTGAGAGCACATCGAGCGATTTCCTCATAGCTATTTAAGTCCCTTATGTATAACACCCTTTGAAGACTTGTTTTTAAGACACTAGATAATCAATCAATCTTACTCTCAGGTTGGATAATAATCCCAGAAGCGTACCTTGCATGTCTTGTAAAATTTTCTTCGTAGGTACCTAAAGATTCATCGTCCTTTTGCTTTAGTTCAAGAAACTCCTTCTCCATCTTTGTTCAAAGAATACGAGGGAAGTACTTATTTAAAAATAAGTTCTTGAACTCGTCCCATTCCATGGATTCAATTTCAACCCTTTGCCTCGTATTCTTGATAAGATTCCACCATTGATCAGCTTCACCTTCCAAACGATATACAGCTAAGATGAATTTATCATGATTAGAATATTGAAGAACTGAAAATATCTTTTCAGTAGTACTGATCCATTGTTCAGCAACTAATGGATCAGTAGACCCACTGAATGAAGTTGGACACTACCTCATGAAGGATTCAACAGAATGTTGCTCCTTCCTTTGCTCGTTTGGAAGTCCTCCATCATTCATATCTTGAGAAAGTTGTGTGAGCATGGCTACCATATTTTTCATTCCATATCCCATAACGTTTGGTTGCTCAGGGGACAATCATTGCATTTCCCATCGTATTCCACATTAACACGGTTCCTTCGGGTTCCATCCATTTAATAAAACCAAGAAGAATAGTGTGATAAACACTAATTATAAAAGGAAAACCACATAATGAAGAATAAATTTCACACTTAAGGTCTTATCATAGGTTATTCATGGCCATTCCTAAAACACTAAGATTGTTTTCTATGCCTAGACTTATCCTTAGGGTTCTTACTAAGGCTTTCACATCCTAGTTTCCAAAGGTTGAATATACCTTTCCTCTGATACAAACTATAATGACCCATACTTTACATACATTGTTATTACTTCTTAAAAGAAGCACACTTATTACAACATATAACAAAACCATAAAAGGACCATATAGTTATAGTGTCTTTAGAAATTGGGAAACATAAACAACTCGTTCATAAATCATCTAAATTGTCTCCCATTTATTTCATCATATCTAGAGTCCCTTTCAGCATATCCTACCTAATAACCTTCTTCCTGACCTAGGGAATGAAAACATACAAAAGGGTGAGTTCAAATGCAGACTAATGGTAATCAAAAGGAATATCAATCACATCATATTCATAAGAACATAACATTTAGTAAATCCTAACCTCCAAAAGAGATCATAATTTTATATCATGGGATAAATCATAGTAGTGAAATGTAATCCCAATAATCATAACTTAAAACAAGAAAATTTGTGGCATACACAAATAATAATTGAGAATAATTTCTTAGTAGTCAAGACTCATTTCCAAGACTATCTTAGCAGCTAAAGACCATTTCTGAACCGAGTTCACTCCTCGTTTCAGTCCTGTATCACTGAACCGGTTTTACATGTCGTTCCAGCCATGTCTATCTCATGAGATATAAATCTTTACAAAATGCATTGGATGGAGATATAGGTCCAACACATCTCATAATGAAACCATTCTTATATGTGCCACAAAATCATAAATCATACATCATAGCATAACCCATGTAATAAAAATGGGATTCTTAAATATCATGTCATCATAACACAATCCATATAAGATAAAAGGACATAATAAAAATAATACCATCATAACATAATAAAAACAATGTATAAATAGGTATAGAAACAGAACCCAATATTATCTTAGATGGAAAATAATTTTGATAAAACACTCGAACTCCATTCTTGAGGAAAATATCCTTTCTACTTCAAAAACATTTACCTTTCTTAACATGTCTTATAATTTTAAACTAAAAGAATTTGATTTAAAAAAAAGTTGAAAACTTTTAAAGGATGCTTCATGGAAATAATTTTCTAAAAATACATTCATTCTGTATAAGTTAAAAAAACATTCTTCTCATACTTTGGCCGGAAAGTCAAAAAAGTACCTCATACGAAAAATGATAAAAGATTCCATTCATATATTTTACTAAAAACTCACAAAAGGGTAAAATTGGATTTAAACTACTATAGGAGGATAGAAATAATATTACATATTGATGAAACATGGATGTGGATGATAAATATTCCTCAGTAAATTCTGAAGTATAAACAATCTCGGATAAAAATTGAGATTGCAGGATTTTCCCTTACCTTAGGTCCGATTTTCTTCGTACGTGTTTGAACCTCCTGTATAATGAGTTAAATAATGTTATTGACTTATTCCAGAATTTTAATCATTGTTATGATATCATATATGTTCATATTCTTAGCTTCTTATTAGTAATATTTCATTGCTACTTGTTATCCGGGTGTTTATTTCTTTTTTGTTCTTATGCGTGTCTTGTCGAATAAATTCTTATTATTCTTTTTATGTTATAGATAAATAATTTGAATAATTTTATTAGTGTAATATAAATCATTTTTTTCATTAAATTCATTTATATAATCATTATGCAATGAAGATCATGTAGAACGAGTCGCATCACATCGTGGAGACGGTAGGCCGTACGTACGCACGAGCGATTATATCATTTCCGTGATCGTGGAATTGTATTAAAGTGTATGTATACTATTTTAGAATCAATATGACTTTAAAATAACCATCTATACTTATTATTTACACCATTATACCCATCCAAGTAAGGTGGTGGTGGAAAACAGATTAAACTACAGCGTGGAGACAGTATTCCGTACGTACGCACGCGCGGTGGTTTCATTTTCCATAGGATGGATAGAAGGTGAAATAGTGTTATTTCATATTTATAATATCATATCAGTATATTAGTGATACTGATGTTATTACTTCATAATTAAACAACTAATGAAGATGAAGTTGAAGAAGAAAGAAATTGGAAAGGATTGGTAATGGATATTACCTCTTCTTTGACGCACCTCTTCTTAACCTCCTCTTAGGGAACTAGGGATGGTCTTTTAAGAAAACCAGGACCTCTAGGATGTTTCTAGGGAAGTGTAGAAGAGAAATTTTCAGGTTTTGGCCGAGATTAATGGCTCAAAGTGGTGTGAGGAGTAGATGGAGGAGGTGCCTTTTTATAAGGGAGGAGAGTGGCACCATTGGAAAAACAAAAAAATATTATTTTATTATAAAGTCATATTAGGTTTTTAATAGCTACAAATTGATTTAGTTCGAATATAAGGACGGGAGAAGTAAAAATCCTCCCATCCAATATAATTTGGAAAACTGTAGGTTACTATTTGAACCTTATCATTTATATTTAACGTTAAGTTCAATAATTTTACTTTTACCGTGTCTTCTTGTTTTCTTAGACTATAAGTTTATAAACATACTATAACAAGCCAAAAGAACCCCAAGTTGGTTATTATTAATATATATAACCTTATCTAAGTCATGTGGCTGAACCATAGATTTTTAGGAATAATATAACAATTAATAATATAATATTTGTTTTAAAAACTGTTTTATGTCAATTTTGACACTATTTGGTAATTGATTTTTTTGAAAATCAAAACAACATTATTAGTTCTAAAAAAGTTAATTAAATCTATACTAACATGTAATATTAAACTATAAAATTAGTTTAATTCATAAAAAGTCTCAAATTACATTTATTTGGGTATTTATAATATCAATTATGTTAATATTTTATTAATAGGGTAATTACTGCATCATCATTGTGTCATAAATAAATTAAATTATTTAATGTCTAAAAATTATAAATAAAATTCCATTATATAGGAAATATTATTATATTTATAATTAATATTTATAGTCGAATTTATCTTATGTATAACCCTTTATTAAAAACATTTTAGTTATTAAACTTTGATTTTAACTATTTTAACTTTTCTTTAAATAAAATAATATTAAATGTCCAAATCGAATCCAAGTGGACCTAAAGGGTAATATTTTATCCCTAATGTTGTTTATGGTCGAATTACACTTATCCAATAGAATTAGGAGATGTGTTAGGGTAATAATAATATCATTTTACCCTTAATTACCCTATTTACTTTTAACCGTGGTAAATAAATGTAAAAAGTTACTATTCACCAAAAATTATTTTCATCTCATTGAACCAAATTTTAGTTACTGACATCAACCGTTTCTCTGGGATTTTTTAAATTCCATTCAAAAAAGTGGTAAAATTATGTTTTATGTAAATTTGTAAATTCTCCTAGGAGGTGGGTAAAAGACGGTCAAAAGTTCAATAATATTTTTTCACTATTCATCAAAAATTGAAAGTTTTCAGAAAAATACAAAAAATTTAGCCTAGGCTAATTTCGATATTCCGAATCCAAAAGTGAATTCCATTTTGAAAAATAAAATTTATAAAATTTTAAAAAGTGTTTATTACTATTCATAACTACTAGTTTTAATAATATTTTAATAGCATATCTTTGTTTAGTAAAACTCGGTATTGCATACAATGCAAGCTATCGAGGAAGGCTACGATTGCGTGTAAATCAAGCCAAGATAGTGTTGTTTGTAGTGAAAGATTCTTTTGATGATGTATAAAAACCAAATACTTCTCATAAAATATTGGGTGTTACAATGTGACCAGAATATAAGACAAAAACCAAAAAGGAATGTACAACTTCCATAGTTTGTCTGCATAAGACCCCACATGGAGGGTAGGTGAAGGGTAGGTGCAGGTACCCATAGAAGTATGTATGTACATCCCATATCATTGGGTACCACCTAGTCCCAGATCACCAATTTCTCCATTGAATCATTAGTACATCCCGTCTCACTAAGAACCACTTGTCCCATACCACCAAGGTATCTGTCAAAGCATTAATCACCTATATGGGAAAAACATCTTGGTGAAGCCCGTGTATGGGTGAGTAACACAATACTTATCAGGGACCAAAAAACACAAGGTAAAGACCACAAAATAATATATTCACAAGGTAATGTCAACTCACATGGTTATATTGTAATTTATGTAAAGAAAAACTTTCAGTCGTACACTGAACACCTTAGACTGTAGAGGTACTCATCCCTGACAAGTATCATTGGTCTGCTGGTTCACACAGTGCTGCTCCCCACTTTGGGACTATCGGGTCACACATAGATACTTCCCACTTAGGCCATCATAGCTGGTACACACAGGGCCACCTAGAGCTAATCTACACTATGTCACTTGTAGCCAATCCACATAGGGTTGGTTGTAGCTAATCCACACAGGGATTCTTGTTGCTGATCCACATAGGCTCTCTTGTAGCTAATCCACATAGGTTGTCTTGAAGATGATCCACATATGGTTTATTATTTCAAATCCTCATAACGTTTCTTATAGAATATCCACACAGGTTCTCTAGTTGCTGGTCCACACATGGCCACTTATCATCAAGGAATGTAGGGTCATTTATACAGATATATCAGTGGTATTCGAGTCACAGCCAACAACTAGATTCTTTTACATAGCATGCTTGATTATAGTAGAATCTACTCCTCAATCCATCGTCCACATCTCAACTTCCATTTAGGCCTCTATTGAAAATTAAAAAAATAACCATCTCTTTTCATGGGTAACAATGCTGCCAAAAACATGCCAATCTGACACCCAATTTGAATGATATTTGTGTTTTAGTAAACCAGGGCTACTTGTGTCTGGGCCTAGTCCGACCTGGTCAGACTGACCCCACCAACCCGACCCGAGGGTCCTGTATGACCCAAACTGGTTTGATTGACCTGACCTGACTCATTTTGGGTCTGAGTTGACCTCGTCCAACCTCGCAAGTAGGCAAGATCCATTGGGCCTTACTGGACCCGACCTGATTCGGTTTTTGTTCTACCTTGTCCGGTCACCCAATGACCATATTCCATCCGTCCTAGCTTTCAATAGGTGGAATTGTTCTTTCCAAGCCTGATATGAACTACAACACAATTTTATCCCACTAGCATGTCCTGAAAAATCAGGTCACCTTGAGTTTCATCCTGGGCCACCCCGTGTCTTCGTTCTCCCCTCAGCTCTATCTGCATGGTGGTCTAGTTTCCTCCACCATGGATGCCCACTAGGAGTCCAGTTGGAGTGCAGACAGTCCCCGTTGGATGGATTGCTAGAACACAGCTGCCCACATAGTGTGGGCCACACAACAGACATGATCGGGTGGCCGCGTCCACCGCCGCTAGCCACCAGCCCACTGCCGCCGACACCTTTCTACACCAGCATAACCCTAGCCATCCAGGACCTCCACCTCATCATATCACAACCAACCTACAACAATTATCAAAGGCCACCACAACTTGTCACCGACAATCTAGTAAGGTATTTCTCGTACCAAAGGGTCCACTCTGTTGGTCTGATCCTTGAACCACTTACGACATAGAGTTCGTTGGGGCACTATCTTCTCTGTTGCTTCCTTGAAAAATAACCTCCCCATCAATTTAGAGGAACATACTTAAAGAAAACATGAATTCCCAAGGATGTAGGAATCATGGAGTTGTTTTTTCGGCCCTATTATTCTACGATAGTGTTTTTAAAACATGGGAAGGGGAGGTTGTTTGTTTGATAAAAAATTTAACCCTGAAGAAAAAAGCCATAGGTCAAACAACCTCCCAAAAGAACTTGTAACACATAGATAAACCTATTTGTGGGTTGATCCCTGTTGGTTGTTTTATTATGATAAATGTGGAATGGAAAATAAAAATGTAAACCCCTACCTGGAGAAGCCTCGATTGGTGGGATATCTCTTCGCTGATGTAGATCCATACATGAGGATTCATGATCCACTCAAAGATATTGGTGTTCTTCAATATCCGGTCTCGAGTCCATTATTCAAAGGTGTTGTCGCCACTTTCTGATTCTCCTGCTTTCATCATTGGGGAGAATTTCTTCCTCACTCATTAGAGGAATTTCCAAATCTAAATCAATTTCACCAACCCCATCATCTCATTAAAAGAGAGAAACATGTTGTATTGTTTATGTTACACAGATACATTTCTTCATTACACAATTTCATTTATGGAATGAAACAGTCAAATCAATGCTATGTCAGAGTGAAACAAATTTTGAATAAAATAAATCCATTTATTATTATTTTACTTTTCTTAAAACACATAAAAATTTAATTTTTACCCCGGTCTGCAACAGTCAATGTTAGATCCATTATTAGGTAATATAACCATTCTAGAAGCAATAGTGCCCTTGTATTT
Organism: Viscum album; assembly: GCA_963277665.1. Taxonomy (NCBI): domain Eukaryota; kingdom Viridiplantae; phylum Streptophyta; class Magnoliopsida; order Santalales; family Viscaceae; genus Viscum; species Viscum album. The sequence goes on from OY728123.1 coordinate 656,839,019, forward strand.
TCAATCCAGGATCATATTTATATGTTTCGAAAACCCCACATGCATTCCATTTTAATTATCTTAATAAAAGGTCAAATCTATATTTCACCCTCAACCCACGATGATCAAGGATATGTCCTTCTTAATGAGAACATCTCATTAAAAGACAACAGTTGTCTTAGAATTTTAATTTGAGTTACGATTTGTGAGTTATGTGGATTTGAAAAAAAATAACATTTATTTAAATTAGTTTACTTATAGATATGTCCCAAAAACCAACATTCACAGCTGGACCGTGCCAGTCGATGTTATGCTTTTCCTAAGTTAAGACTGCCTTCATAAACTCAATTGTACTCTCGGATTTCCAATCCGAGTAACTATTTATATGTTATCTGGATTTGAAAAGATAATAAAATTTATTCAATTATTTTATTTATGGACAAAAACTACCTTCCATTTTTGGCTTACACTAACCAATGTTAGGATCTGATTAAGGAAATATAACCCTCACGAACTCAACTATGGTCTCAAATTTTCAATCTGAGTCATCATTCTTTAGTCATAAGGATTAAAAAAAATAAAGAAATTAAATTTAAATATATTACTTTTGGTTATTCCATATGCTTGTTTTCTCACTAGAGGTCCGCACAGACTAAACATAAGTCATGCATACGGTAAACCCACCATCTTGAACGCATTGGTCCACTCAGGTTTTGGATTTAGTTACCTTTATAAGAGTTATTCAACTTTTTCTAGGAAACTGCCCACACATGATATTTAAAACATAAATTTTTTCAACACACCATTCTGGGCACACTAGGATTCAGAATCACACATCGTTTCAGTATCTGATCTAGAAATAATAATATTTAATATTAAAAAAATATTCATGGAATTATAGGTTATTACATTACACCCCTTTTGGTATTTATTTTTTCGTAAGAGAAACCAATGGCTAATCAAAAAATAAGGGTTGTTAATCAGCTATAATTTGAGTCTCCCACTCCCACGTGTTCTCCTGAAGATTACTGTGCTGCCAATGAAAATGAACTACTGGAATCGACCGTCTCTATAATATCCTCTCCCATAAATCCTCCACATCCACTGAGTACTCCTAAAATGTAAACCCCTCATCAATCTCTAGCTTGTCATGGTCAATGTAGTGGGAAGGATCATGCACCTATTTCCTCAGCAGAGATACATTAAAGATTCCATGAACCATTTTAATGGTTGTGGTAGATCCAAGAAGTACACCACCTCGGCCACAGTATGCAGTATCAGGAATGTTCTGATGAACCTCAAAGATAACTTCCCTCCCCGAACAAATACCTATATCCCTCATCGATGAGAGGCTCATAAGAATAAATGTTCCCCCTCTTTGAACTACAAGGGTCTCCATAACCTATCAGAATGGGAATTCTGTCATCTATTTTAAGACTTCATCCTCTTTCGGATGACCTATACCTTTTGTGTGGTAGCCTGTAACTGCTCTAGACCCATGAATACTGACTCCCTTAGGCCTGTCCAGCATAACAGTGACCTGCATATCCTTCCATAGTGCCTCCAATGGTTCCATACGAATGGTGGAGTGTAAGATATTGTCATATACAAACTGCACCAGTGGTAGGTGGTCCTCCCTACTATGACCAAAATCAAGAACACAATCATTAAGAATGTCTTCCAAGGTCTGTATGGTCCGCTCCATCTTACCATCCATTAGTGGATGAAAGGATGTTCTCAAGTGTAGCTGAGTACCAAAATCCTCCTACAATCCATTTCATAACCAGGATGTAAAGCATGCATCATGATCTGAGACTATTGTAGATGATACTCTTTCGAGTCGAACTATCTCCTTCACATAGAGGCATCCAAAGACCTCTACTAAAACCTTCTCTAGAATGGGTAGAAAGTGGGATTACATGGCAAGTATGTCTATGATCACATAGAAGGTATCATTTTCCTTGGATGTATGAGGCAAGCATGTCTTGAAGTCCATGAATATTTCCTCCCAATTCCACTCTGGAACCTCGAGGGGTTGTGTCCAAACTGCCAGAACTTCGTGCTCAGCCATCATTTTTGAAAAGTGAGGCAACTCGAGACAAACTCTTCTATGAACTTCTTTATCCCTGACCACCATTACTATAATCAGATGTCATGTTACATCTTCGTTACCCCTAGATGTACTACCAAAGGGGATTAATAGAACTCCCTCAGCGCCTCCTCCTGCAATCCAATGGTACAGATGTACATTATCTGAGAAGTATGGCGTGCTCCCCACCTTTTGAATATCAAACAGGTACATGCCATTTGGACATCTGGGTACATGTAGCCTCACAGCCGGTATCTTCTAGTTGCACCTCCATGGCACATTGTAAGAGTTTAAGGTAAACTAACATCGATTGATGAAAAGCTCCCTCATCTATATCGACAGAGGATATATGATGTGAGGCTAACTACTCTAAGCCCTCATTTATTAGCTGTGAACATGATATTCTACAAAGATAATCTTCCACCATGTTTCCCTTCCCAGGAGTATGGACTATTTCAAAGTCATAGTCCTAGTGGATCTCTATCAATTTTCATTGTATTAGATTCATATCCTTCCGAGAAAAGATATTCTTGAGACTCTTGTGTTCAGAGTAGATGATTAATTTTTCACCAATAATGTAGTGTCCCTACATCTTTAGTAAATATAATACCACTACCAGCTCAAGGTCATGAGTCACTTTGTTTTACTCATGCAGTTTCAACTATCGTGATCCATAAGATATCATTGTTTTCCCTTTCATTAGGAAACAATCATGCTCAGTTACTGAAGAGTCGTAGTACACCATGTAGTCGGTTCCTTCCCCTAAAAACCTCAAGATTGGAGAACTCATCATGTTCCACCTCAGCAACTGAATGCTCTGATGGAATCCTTCTATTCATATGATGGATTTCCCCATATTCATCAATTTCAGCATTGGTGTTGCCACTCTAGACATGTCGGGTACAATCCTTTAATAGTACCCAACCAACCAATGGAAAATATGCACATCAGTAACTCTCTTGGGTGGTTCACAAGAAGGAACCACAACAATCTTTTTTGGATCCAATGCAACTCTAGCCTATGAGATGACACGTCCTAGGAAATAGACCTTTCATATCCAAAACTAACTCTTAGAGATATTTCCATAAAGCTGGTGCTTTCGGAGTGTGTCTAGAACTATCCATAGGTATGTCACATGCTCCTCCTTAGACACTGAATACACTAAGATGCCATCAATGAAGACCACTACAAAACTGTCTAACTAAAACTAAAAGATCTTGTTCATGAGTCCCATGAACACTGCTGGGGTTTTTGTCATTACAAATAGCATAACTATGTAATCTTAGTGGCCATGGAGACATCTGATATCCATATTCATTATGTCCTAATATCATACTCGAAGATGGTGATAACCAAATCTGAAGCCTATCTTCGATAAACTTCTCGATCCCTTCAGATGATTTAAGGGGTCATCAATCCTCCATAGGGGATACTTGTTCATCACGGTCACATGGTTCAGGCACCGAAAGTCCACACATAGCCTCAATATTTTGTCTGACTTCTTGGAGAACAACATTAGGGCGTCGCATGGTGAAATTTTGGGCCTTACAAGCCCCTTCCCCAACAAATATTCTAACTATACCCTCAGCTCTTAGAGTACTATGGGAGCCATTCGATATGATGTTTTAGATATAAGTGTTGTCCCAGGTTATAGATCAAGGTATAAGTCTACCCTTCTGTGAGGAGGTAGTCCTAGAACATCCTCTCGAAAGAGGTCCTTGTACTCATCCACTACTATAGGTAACTAAAAAATCCAAACATCTACTGCTATGTGGGTAAGGATAGCCACATGTAGCTACCCCTTCCCCTATCCTCCATCTCCTAGAGCCTGATGTGGACCTCATTGGGGTGGTGGTCGTAGGATGTCTAAATGTATACCCACTCCTACTTATCTCCCTGCTACCCTACCACCTCTTCCACCCGGTAGATGGATCTTGGAAAGGACCACCATATGGTCATGTAGAATCCTCACTAAGTAGAATAATCATGTCACAACCTCCATCTAATACTCTATGACTTGAGGATCTGTCTGTCACTTGATCTTGAGAGGTATCTTTTGCTGAAAATCATGAAAGTCACTGAGACTATATGCGTCCTCTACCGGTAGCGCCAATAGTAACTGATGACCAATGGGTGGTGGTAAATATGGGACACCTCCTGAAGGTTCCATCTCATAAAAAATCCATATAGTCAAGCCTAATCACTATATGGACTATTCTCGTGGTCATGAATTAGAATCCTGGATTAATATCTTCTTGGAGGTATCTTGAAAGAGATCACGATGAATCACGATTAATAGATTATACTTAGTGAGATGACCCTGACTCATAATGATCATGAGAAAACATTCCATGTCACTTTCAATAAGTTTTTTCGTGTAATGGTTTGGAAAATAGAATTTAGGGCCCTGGTGTATGGATACGTCGGCCGCCGCACGACCACTAGGCTCCCTGGCCAGAGATCCTAGATTGGAACACTAAAAACTATTTCCAAAAAAACCAAAGACTCCCAATATTTGAGGTAGAACTGACCTACTATGAAACCACTTTGTCATAACCAATCCCATAGGGACCATGTCATGACTACCCATGCCCGCCTTCCATAGGCCATGGGTTTGAGAGTAGCATTTAATTATCTTATCCCAAAAGGGTAGGAATTTGCCTTTAAACCTATACGCATGCACAAAGCTCAAATTACGTAATTTAAACAAAAATCAAACCCTAACTGTCACTATGAAATATACAGCAAGTACACTAAACAATTGAGGATAAAGGGGACGAAATACAATCCCAAAACCACAAAAAAGTACAAGTGACACAATCCATTTGCTCGAGACCACACATGAAGAGTAGGTGAACGGTAGCAGCCTGTATCTGTAGAATTATGCCTGTCTGTCCCATCTCACTGTGCACCACCTGGTCCCAGACCACCATGGTCTACGTCGAAGCATCTTTCTATCCCGTCTCAATAAGAACCACCTGGTCCCTAACCACCATGGTTTCCGTCAATGGGTTGGTCACCTGCACGAGACATGAAATGTGTGGGTGAAAGCCATACCAGGGTGAGTAACTGTATACTCAGTAGGTACCCAAAACACAAAGGAAAGACCACAAAAGAAGACATGCACAAGGTACTATCATATCACATATGTATAATCTAATGTATGTCAATAAAAACTATCATTAATACACTAAACACCTTGGACTGAAGAGGAACTATCCTTGATGAGTATCGCAGCTCTGCTGGGATACATAGAGCCGCTCATCATTTTGGGTCTACTGGGACACACAGAGTTGATTCCCACATAGGCCATCATATCTAGTCCATAGAGGTCCACATATAGTTGATCAAAAAATAGTGAGTTATAACTGATCTATGTAGGGTAACTTGTAGATGATCCACACATGGTTTCTTGTAGCAGATCCACAAAGGGTTTCTTATAGTTGATCCACATAGGGTATCTTGTAGCTGATCCACATAAGGTATCTTGTAGTTGATCCACATAGGCTCTCTTGTAGTTGGTCCACATAGGGTATATTATCACATAGGCCTATAGGATCATTTAGACCTACTCTTCAGTGGTTTTCGGGTCTCAGCAAGCCACAGGATTCCCACACATAGTGTGCTTGATTCTTGGAGAATCTAAACTTCAGGCCATCAGTCTCATCTCAACTACGATATAAGTCTCATTAGAGCATGCCAAAAGATCCACCTCACCGTAAGGGTTCCAACAGTGTAAAGAACATGCCAATCAGGCACCCAATCTCAATGATGTTGTCATTTTAGTAAATAGGGGTTGTTGTGTTCGATCGGGGTCTAACCTGGTCAGACTGACTAGACCAACCCAGACCAGGGGTCCTGCATGACCTGGCCCGGTTTGACTGATCTGACCTCACCCGATCTAGCCTCGCCATTGGGCCAGATCCATTGGTCTTTGTTGGACCCGGCCTAATTCCGCCATGGGTCCATCCTTCCTGGTCACCCAACGACCCGGTTCCATCAGTCTTGGCACACAATAGGTGGGTCGGTTATTTACTAGTTAGGGCCGCCCATCAGCCCGGTTCGCTCCCCCAAACATGGGCAAAATGGGAGGCCCATCTTCTCTAGCTTAGGTGCCTGCTGGGAGTCCAGTTTGAGAGAACGTGTCCAGCAGGAGCCGAACACTCCATGTCCCACACATAGTCCCTATTAGACAGCGTGCCCATGCGCCGTGTCCCACATGTCGCTGGCCGCTCCTCCCACACGGCCAGGTGGCTGCATCTGCCTACACCTACCACCTGCCTACTGTCTTTGACCTACTACCCCTAGACCCTTATTTCACCCCTTGAACTCTACCTCGGTGTGCCACCATCTACCGACAACCACTTCAAAGAGCTGTCGCCACCAGTCACTAGCACACAGGTTGGGTCTTTAATGGACCATAGGGTCCACTCTGGGGGTCTGATCCTCGAACCGCATGTTCCTCCGAGATATTTGGGGTGTCGTCTTCCCAAATTGGGCCTCAAAAAATCACATCATCGTCAATTCAGAGTTGCAAACATGAAGAACACATGAATTCTCAAGGATAGAGGAAGCAAATCTTTCTTCCTGTTAGCCTGATTCCTCAATGTTTGAGTTTTTAAAGCATGGGGAGGTTGGATTTCAATAAGTGATAAATATTTTAACCCCTATGAAAAAATAAGATATAAAACACCACCCGTAAGAACATGTGACCCGCAGATCAACCTATTTGTGGGTTGATCTACGTTCATTATTTTTGAAAGAATAATGAGGCATGGGAAATCAAAAAGTAAACCTCTACCTCGATATTTTTTTATTAGACGAAAGAAAAATCACAATAGTCATCCATCAGTGGGGATTCAGGATCTTCTCAATGCTATTAACATTCATCGATCTCCGGTACCAGGTCTATTCTTCAAAGGTATCGTCACCTCTTTCTGATTCGTTAGTATTCTTCAATTTAGCTAATTCATTCCTCACTTGTCCTAGGAATTTACATATCTAAATATGCATCCCTTTCCCCATAATCAACTTAAAAGGGAGAAATGTGTCACAAAAATTCTATTACGGTGAGTCACAGTGCCGTTATACTGTTTCATTTATGGAATTAAATAGTTATCTTGTCACAATGAAACAAATTTTGAACAAACTAAACTTTTTTATGTTTATTTTATTTTTCTGAAAATGTAAAAAAATTAAAGTTCTCCCTTAACCTGCACTGGACGAGGTTAGGTCCATTACTTGGGAATGTCAACATTACGGATGAAATGGTGCCCTCATACATTAAATCCCAGTACCCATTTATATGTTTCCACAACCAATCATTCACACAGTTTTTATTTTCTTAAAAACATTTAAAAAACTGTCTCTCACCCTTGACCCTTGTAGGTTAAGGTTATGTATTTCTTAAGGATAAAATATCATTAATAACTCGATGGTGGTATGAAATATTAAATTTGAGTTTCTATTTGTGATTTATGAGGTTTTGAAAAATAAAATTACTTTTTTTTAAATTATTTTATTTATGGTTACGTCATAAAAACCAACATTCACATTCGGCCCACACTGTTCAATGTTAGGCTTGTCATAATGGAAGTGTACTCTAAAGAACTCAATGGTACTCTTAGATTTCCAATCCAAGTTACCATTTATAAGATATAAGGATTTGATAATAAAATAACTTTTATCCTGTTATTTTTTATGGCCAAATACTACATTCCACTGTTGTCTTGCATCGGCCAATGTTAGGCTCTATGTAAGGAATGAAAACCCTCATGAGCCCAATGATGGTATCATATTTTCAATTTGACTTAATTTTCATGAGTTATAAGGATTCAAAAAATATTATAACTTTATTTAATTAGTTAATTTATAGTTATTCCATTTTTTAGTTTTCTCATTGGAGGCCCATGCTGCCTAAACATAAGTCGTTTGTAGTTCAAACCCGCCATCAAAAGCGCAAAGGTGCCCTTGAATTTATGATCCGAGCACCTATTTAACAGTTATTCCACTTTTTCAAGAAAAATTATCATGTCCTCTATTTAAAACATGATATTTTTTATTGATCATTCTATGCACACAAGGAATTAGAATCACATGTTGTGTCAGCACCTATTCATTAAATAATTTAATTTAATTTAAAAAAACATTCATGGATTTTTGGTGCATTACACCCTGACCATACCCCAAGAAAGTGGATGGGGGTTATTCATAAACATTCCCCATAAGTACCCATGTCATCCAATGTTCTATATTTTATAGGCCTATTCATCAAACAATCATTATAAAAATCCATTATTTGAAAAAAAGTTCAACAGTTGATTTTATAATGCTCTTAAAACACTTTTTATTTACAAAAAACATTTGGAAAAATATATTTTATTAAAAAATAATTTCTATACACAAAAAAAATCAGCTAATAACTCCATTTAATTTATTAAATAATCCAGAAAATAAAAAATAAATATATGTCACAAAAATTAGATAGAGACAGAACCACTAACCACAAAACTAGAATCACACAAGCTCACAAAGGGATCCAACAACACGAAGAATACAACAACATCAATGAAGACCCTTGAATAAATCCACACATTTAAAAATTCATTCGATTTAAATATATGGTCGGTGGAGAAGGAGAAATAAAAAATACCTCAAGAATTCACAGTAACCGCACCACAATAAATAACAGTTCATCCCCATAAAATGATCCCACAAAAAATATAGAAATGAAAAAGGTGAATCATAACCATAGGTCAGTAGATCCAATAATGAAATGAAATGATGCTACCATGATCCAGTGTAATGATGAAGAAAAAATTAATAATCACCCAGGGAGATACAACCGAACCACAATGAATATTAATCACCAAATTAAGTGATTCGAATGGAGCAGAGGTCCAAAAAATTTCCAGAGGGGAGATTCAGGTAGAGATAAAAGAGGATTCATGTTGAATAAATAAAATGACAACACATACGGTGCCCTAAAATCCCTATATGAAAAATTATTATGATGTGTAACCTCTTTATACATTGTGTTATCCTTGAATCCCACATATGCCAAGAAAACCATCAATTTTTTATTTAAAACCATACTTTTAACCTTACACAACATGTAATATTTTATCTGTGCCATCAACTCATGAAATGAGCTTGTAAAACATTACAAATCTTGTATGCCTATTAGTGAGAAGAAAAATTTCAAAAACATACAAAAAATAAAAAAATTATTAAATGAAAACACTAACTAATTATAGAATTAACTAAATTAAGGGAGAATCCCCTTAACCCATTACATTCTTATACCCATACTCCATCAATTTAAATAAATATACATCTATGAAATTTAGATTATTTTACACAAAAAATTCCCTCCCTCCTTATAAATCCCAAGATGCATCAATATAATGGATAAAGAATTAATGGGATAGGAATTACCTAAATATGGTAATGGGATGTTAAAAACTCCCAACAATAAGAAATTACATCACTAGGACGTGATGATGAAAAATGAATTCTGGTAAATCGGGGATTGCAGCTCTCCCTCATCAACAAATTGCATTCTAAAATCTCCTGAGAATCAAATCCATGAATTCACAAAAAAATAACCATCAGAATCCACTTCCCATAAAATACTTTCACTTGTGAGTCAAGGATAACTACTAGATGTTCCATAATAGAAACATTTGGCTCTAAATAAATATCTTCCCAACTCATAACATGAGGTGGCTCACAATGGTATTTTTTGAGCCGTGATATTTGGATAACATCATGAATTTATATCAACTAAATCAAAAATATAACTGATTAGAAAACTACCCAATATTTTTAGTGACCCCAAATGGTCCAACATATCTTAATGAAATATTTAATTGTTTCCCATACTAATAGTATTATAGCGAAGGTGAATCTTTCAAGAAAACCCATTAACCAATGTAAAACTCTAATGGATGATTATGTGGATGCACATAAGATTTATATCAATGATGATATGTAAATCGGAACTGATGTACATATTGAATCCTCGTAGGTGTATCCTAAATCACTCTAAGTCCAACCAAAGAAGATTTTCCCACCTCTGACCTACTATGAGGTGATCTGAATGGACAATCATATTTATCATTGAAATAATTTATTCTAATTGATGACTGATAACTTTTATTATACAAAAACTCAACCAGTACCAAATTTATATCCCATGATCCACTAAAATTCAAGAAAAATTAATGAAACATATTCTCTAGGATTATAATATAAAACTTTTTCTGATAGTCTATCTATTAATGAATTGTTGGATTCAATCTCACTGGAGTCCCCATCACCTATGGGACAATTCTCCTAAACCATAAAGTAAACCTAGGATCCCTTGATGAAATACTTGTATATAGAACCCCATGTAACCTCAAAATCCCCTTCACATATAGATTACATGGATATTAATCTTCTTTCGTGTCACTGATCAAAATAAAACAAGCTAACTTTTTGAACCGATCAATCACCACCTATATTGAATTCATCCCATAGGTAGTCCATTGTATCCCGACACAAAAAATTCATGGATACCAATTCCCTTTTCCAAACCATCATCATAAGAGGAAAAATAAAACAAGAAGTTTTTAGATGCTCTGCCTTTATATTTTGATATGTGTAACAGTCAGACACATATTCAGTATTGTCATGCTTCATACGTAGACACCATAACTACTATATCAGGCCATAATACTTCGTCATAGTTATATGATGACTATGACATAAATAACATTAATAATAAAAAAACTAATGTCCCCATATATAATGGGATGAAAAAACAATTCAAAAAATAGATCAGACTCAATTAGAAACGGTCTCCCCACCATATTGGGTTTATCTATTTCTTCTCGACCCCTCTTCATGACGCTAGAACTATATAATAGACTCCTAGAGGGATAGAGATAATTAAAAATTGGTTAGAACCATACCTAAAACAACATTCAAAAATTACAGATGAAAATTAGTAAATAGTCCCATAGGGTTACCCATATCCTTTATTTTGAAAATATCCTACAATGGTATTTTCCTTCAAAGAGTATCTATAATAACATTTCCCTACATGGCGGTGTAGGTTTTCTTGAATTCAAACATCTTAAGTTATTACAATTATCATCACTACAATACATTAAAATATTTTTGAGAAAAGAAAATATCAAACTCTTATATGAAGAAAATATTTTCATCTTTTCCCCTAAAATATAATGATGATAATATTTAAGCCCTTGAATAATTGAAAAAATATATATACCATGTGTAGGGAAATTATTCTCCAGAGTTAAATGTTGATGAGAGACTTAATCTACCACATGATCATTTTTAATGATACAACAACCCCAAATATTACCTTAAGCATTACAAAAATCCACATACCCACTACTATGCTCAGGAAAGATCTGAATTTTAGTCGATGTCAAAAGTAATTTCAGCTCATTTTATGAACACTGTCACATTGCATCTCACATTAATTTCACTACTATTATTATAATACTAGTCATATTTAATATAAACATTGATACATCCTTTATGAACCATTGGTATTATCCAAAAATACAAAACAAATAATGAATATTAATGACATTTCATGGTTCTTCCCATGAAAAAAACATCCAGCTTATCATGTTTTACTATTAATGAATTCTATGAAATTACATGACAAATGAACATAATTTATTGAATATAAAAAGTGAATTTAAAAATCCTCCCATAAAAATGATGTCTCCTCAGGATTTTCAAAACCATATTCAATCATTGTTTTTTCTTTAACTTCGATATCAAATTAACCAAAATATCATAGGAGAAAACTATCACAAAATTGTTGAAATGTTTATGTAATGTATAATTCAAAAAATCAATCAAAACTAAAGGAAATTTATTCCAACCAAACTTCATCAAATTAAATTCATAATGGTCATACCTTCTAATGGTAAACAAGTTTGGTATATTAGAAATTTGAATATTGATCCAATGGTAACTTGATGGAATATAAATGTTTGAAAACCACTTTCATCCCCTTTAACTGATCAAACATATCATCTACCTGAGGCAATAGATACTTATTCTTAACCATGGCCTGGTTCACCAAATGACCATGCACATAAAATCAGATTGAACTATATTCCTTCTTTTAATTGAGTAATGATGATCCCATGGAGAAACACAATCGAAAAAAATCCATCACCATCATATCGTCCAACCGAATATTGATATCTTTCATCTTTTAGGGAGTAATATGATAATAAAGGTATTGAAATTAGCATTGATATTAACACTAGATCAATTATAAACTCCACATTCACATCTAGAGTAATTATATAGAAATATTATAGGAAAAAATTATGAAATTATTGAACTATATATAGATGATCAACAATAGGGAAAACATAATAGGGCTCAACTACAATAGTATAAAAAACACCTGATATCTAATCGGAAAGGTCATACATGGCCAACCCTTAGATCCCACTCACCTTAAAACATCCTTGAGGTCCCACCTGTTTCATGAAATGAGGCACACCTTTGAAAAAATTCAACCTAAACATTCTTTTTTATAATGGGCCACACAAAATCTATAAAAAGGAAATGAGTTTTGTTGGATGCTTCATCACATCAACAACATTTTTAGATATAAATGAGTGGAAATCACTAGTATCAATTAATGATACCAATACTGATGATGCAATAAAGTTTTTACCTCTCACTATTCCTACAAATGCATCTGAAAAACTCCACATCCTCTATAGACATTGAATCATTTTATTTCCCCAAAGTATACTTTTAATTCAATGATCCTAGACATTATAGAGGTGTAGAAATAACATAATAGAAATTCTACCAATGACCATAATATTCTAATTTTTTTTGAAACATTTCTAGTACATGAAATGATGTATGTGTGTGGTCGACCCTTCCACCCTGATAGAATGTCATACGAAAACTTCTATATGAAACTAGAGGTGTTGAAGAGGCCTTCTATCAAGAACCACCTCCACCACTCATTTGATAATATTTCAACTTCCTCTTCTTCCATGGCCCTCCACTGAACATGGAACAAGGCAGAAGAGAGGATAAAGAATATCAAACCATTCCTGAGACATTTATCTCATTCATCATAGCTACTTATACCATCTTAACATAGGTCAAAATATTTAGTATAAATAACTATGTTATGACATCAAGTCAAAAACCTTATATGTAATTCTAAGATTTTAGTTGGAAATTCATTACAACAACTGGTGAAAAATAAACCAACTGAACAAAATTATTGGTGTACACTAACACTTGACGCTCTCCCTACTACGAAGAGAGGAACTCTAGAGGGTTTACGATCATCAGTGACTGTGGAAAAAATAACTGGAATAATGTGTTCTAGAAACCATTCATGTATAATCCCTTGGACATATCCTCCTATACCATGGAACCCCAACAAGTCTTGTTTGGTCCCTAAAGTTTTAATGCCTAAAAGTTTACCTTGATACTCTATAGTGTACCCATGAAGTTGTAGATCTGATCAATCTTTTCAATATATTCCTCCAACATTTTAGGTTCATTATCACCCTTAAAGGATGGTGGTTTCTCAAAACAAAAACTCTCGAGATCGATCACATTATCTATAAACTCATGGAAGTACATCTAGAGCTATTCTATGGGCTTGCATTACATTCTGATCTACATTATTCATTGATCGAATGAAATCCTTGAAAAAATTATTACTGATGGGAGAAGTGAATTGATGAGTATCGGTTGATCCCTCTTCTAGAACATATAGAAAATGTCTTAGAGGCACACAACTACAAACCAAAGTGTATGATATTTTGAGACATAGAATAATATATTTTCAAACTAGAAAACCCATAATAAAAAACTGAGATTAATTACAAAACTGAAAACAAGTGACACACATCCCACCAACCCATGGTATCTTGAGTCTCATCACAACACGATCTGGAGAGAAATTCAACAAAACCTACCTCTAAAGTCTATACAATCCTATCTACATTCTACCAAACATCCCAAGATAAGGAATCATGAGAAAACCCTTATATATGATACCATTTTGTAACCAACCAACCTTGATTTCCTCTCAATATTAGAACATGACCCAATCCACCACATACACAAAGGGTGTTCCCAACCCCCATAGACCAGTGACTAGAAACTATGAATCAATCAAAAATTAGAGGGAATGATTTCACCCTACCCAAGGCAAAAACATGAAATATATATACATATTGAAGAGTGAAAAATAAGGATAGATAAATATATGCTATAACAGATAAAGAAAAACAAAAGAGATACTAATAAAAATGAATCACAACAATCTCCAAGAGACAATTTAAATTGAAAAGGATAACCAAACCACCACAGCTACTCCAATTTCTCCATGTGAGAGTATGGGAAAAAACAAAATCATAACACCATATACCCAAAACCGAACTGATATAAAACATTTTATCATCATTATACCTCATTTTTTCCTTGCATCGAAATACATAACAAGGGCGACAAAACATCAACTGGGTGTGCATGGTGTTATCTAAAAGGCTATGTAGGGTCTCACCCTGGAGTTCTATAACAATTCCATTTAAAATAATCCAACCATGATCAGTAATAAAGAGAAAAAATCATGATATAAAATTACTTATTTTATATATAGATACAATGGAAACACAATTTAATTCAACCTAATTTCTGTATTTCCATATAAATCATGTAAATCTCTTTCAAATGAATTCTTATACATATATCAATGTAGACATATAAAATCCGTGAAACATGTGTATCACATGTCACATCATTCTCGTGGAAGTACAACCAAAATACTTCAAGCCGAAACATCCCAAATTAGAAAAATTCATAGGTAACATTATGCTAGGGATCGCACTAGGTCAGGATTTATGGGATAATCAAACCTAAAAAAGACAATCAGATGTACATCAAGGATATATACGTATGCATCAATTCTAAAGAGTATATTGACACCCTAGAAAGAGAACCCCCAATAGTTATAAAAAGTCCCTAAATTACAATCCTAGGGAGCTGAGGAATGCCCCATGAAAACCCCCTTGCAGTGGATGTGGCCTATCACTTCACATTTCACCTAATTATACAATGCTTAAAATTTTTTCTATTTTCAAAACCAATTCATTATATTGTTTCCTTCAAACCATTATTTGAAATATATTTTAAAAATTGAATTTTAAAATCATCTGGAAACACATTTTATTTACCAAAATACCAGCCAAAGACAACATTTTATCAAAAATGTATTACCGTATACACAAATACAATCATCCAGTAATGTAATTTCATTTATGAAACAACTTATCGAAATATGGAGCAATGCAATTACCCAATAAATAATATAGATAGAGAAACCTACCCCAAAACATGAGTCAATCATGACAGTATAGGGATCCACCAATAAGAAGAATACAGAAATCACAAATGAGGCTCTGGAATCAATTCAAACATCTCATAATTGATTCAATTTTACAAAAGGGTCATAAGAGAAGAGGAAAAACCCATTCCTTAAGAACACACACCTGTCGCACCACAACAAACAAAGGATTGACCCCTAAAACAATATCACACAACATATCTAGAAAGTAAACAAGAGAATCATAATGATGTGTTAATGGATAGGATAACATAATGCAATAGAATCACCTTTATCAAGGTAATTGAAGATGTAGAAATTATTTCTCATAAAATTTGATTTCACACAACAACATTGCAGATCAATCACAATAAAAAGTTATTCAGACAAAGTGAAGGTCACAACAATTACTGGAGTAGATATCTTGGTTGAGAGAAAGGATTATTCTCACTAACCGAATAAAGAAATCACATATACGATGCCCTAAAATCCATTTCTATTAATCATAGAAAATGTGACACATCAATACAGGTGATCTAATCCCTGAATACTAGATAAACAATAAAACATGCCTCATTTTTAATTAAAAACATTATTTTTAACCGTACATGACATGTAATATTTACACAAAATATAACAGTTCATGATTTTTTACAACTCACGATCAGAGAATAGCGAACATTACAAATCACATAATCCCATTACATAGTGTATAAATTTATTATAGACAAAGAAAATAATAAATTCATTCATGAAAACCCAAACCACTTATGGTGTTATCATAACTTTGGGAGAACTTTCTTAATCCATTAAATTTTTATACCAATACTCCATCTATTAAAGAAAATAAGAAATACTAAACATTATGTTATTTTCTCTAAAACATCCTTTCTATACTAAGGAGTCCCACAATGTTCTCAAAAAACGATGAAAACAATTAAAGAGATGGGAAATCCTAAAAAGACAGTAATATGATGTTACAAAGTCACATAATTAATTTTAATATAACATAGAATGGATATTGAGTGATGAATCTTCTAAAATGGTGATGAAGATTTTCAATGTTATAATATGATTCACCCCTGCCTAGATTTTATTTTTTCCTTTTACTGTCTTTGGAAGGAAAATGATTAAATCCATAATGATTTTATCTAATTTCCATTCATGTATGGGTATTAGTTTCAATATTCCTTTTAAATTTTGACATTCAGTCTTGAATTGTTTGAAGTCTAAGAATGAATATATATACTCCACAATCTCACACCCCACCAAAAGTAATATTTTGGATCACTATACAAGTCTGTGATTTTAAGGGGAATAGAGTTTGATAAGCTATTTTCATCATCCAAAAAATTATTATTTAGTTATGGAATAGATGAGAACTATATTATGAAACTAAATCTTATGACTCTATAATTTTCAACATTAAACTTCCTTAGATTTTATAGTTTTATTAGTGGCTATATATCACATTTATTTACCTCCTTAGCCCCCACATTAATGAAATATTTAGAAATAATTTGGGAATGATAAATTATTCTCCCTTCCCTTATGATTTTCATGATTATCCTTCTCATATCCTAATAGATTTAGTTTCTTTAAATCCTCATAATGGAAAAGGTCTCAAAGAATTATTTTGTTAGAGAATCAACCATATTGTTTGACATATCTGGATGGTAATATATTGAGAAATCGTAGTTTCTGATCGACTCTAGATTTATCTATTGGTTTATGCTCAATTGTTTCTGTGTAAATATATTTTTTACGATCCTATGATCAATATATATATATATATAACAAATTTAACCATGAATAAAATGAAAATAAATCTTTAATAATAAAATTAACAATCCTATCTCTAAATATTTAATTGGGTAATTTTTATCGAGGGTCTTTAACTGACACATGATATATGATATATGATTTTCATTTGGGGTAATGATGAAACCAATGACCTTCTTTGATGCATCACCATATATTAAAATCCTTTGTAAACTACAGCTTATTGTGATTTTATGTGTATTTATAAACCTATACATATGATCCTCAAAATTACCATCAAATTATTATGTCCAAAAAACCATACACCCTTTCGAGTTAGCTTGCTCAGTGGAAATGAAAATAGTGTAAACATTCTGAAAAACCATGACATTATTTATATAAAACAAGAATATATGGTTCCATGTTATGGATGTTTGTCTAGCACATTCATAAATTAACATTATTATTGATGGATTGTAGAATATAACTTTTCCTCTAATTGAATGACCTAAGAATGATAGTTTTTGTTTGAAAAATTCACAATTTCGGAATTTAACATGCATTGTATCCTTTCATAATGACTACTGGAATCCTCCAATGATCTTCATCTTTTTAATATATTGTAATTCATGGTAACAGAATTAATAATATATTCTATTAATATTTATATATAATCTACCATTAATCTATTAATAAAATCAATGAAGTTAACTACACTCTTTTTCTTCTTGAAAGGAATCTATATTAATATGTCCCGACCTATCGAGGCTCTACCTAGGTTAGAATTAAGTTTCTTATGACCAAATATAACAATATTAGGTATGTAATGTTGAACCAATAAGGTATATTAGTCAAAGGAATCTATACTATTTCAATATGAAAAATTAATTCATCTCCAATACACAAAACATAACAACCACAATCCATATATACAATTTCAGAACAAAATTGTATAAAATTTCATAATTTAAGAAAAAAAAATATTGTACATTGACATATAGGCTAGTACCTAAACATAAAATAAATTAAAAAATATAAATGAGTATAATTAACATGGGACAGGAGAATATAACTCCACACTATAATAAATCCAAGGAAGAGAATGCCATCAATGAGCATCTATACCATATATAACTACACACCACCATACACAATATATTCATTGTCCATTATATTAATGTCATTACATAGTAACCACCAAAAAAAATTATCCATAAAAATACAACACATTTAGGTGCATGAACAATGAGTGGGTGAGTCTTAACATACAAAGTATGATACACAAAAAACAAAACATAATGGAAAAATAACTAGTTAACTCAATCCCAAGACCTTGGAGAAACATGAATAATAACAAAGGAAACATATTGGGTCTAAGTTCAATAATATCTACTTTTAGGAATATTAAAAATATTTACTACATATATAATAAAATGATTTTATCTCACTAGTGGCCAAAGATACTCAAAACACTAAGTGTCTCAACAAATATGATGAGAAAACCTAGCTACATGTATCATATCAAAGGAAACCAAACATTACTAAGAATGCTTGAAGACATATAATTTACTTATAACATGTTATACCAACAACCTAGACCTTAATAATTATAATATTCTTCTATGAATATATAGTGGGGTGATGTTCATCACTAATGTGTGAAATTTAGTAGACATTATACCAAAATGTATGAAGTTCCCAAACCTTTTCATGTGATATATACATAGAACAAGGGGGTTTATTACTCCACATGTGGGTGAAAAATTCCTTTTTACAAATGGTTTTAAATACTCGATTAAGTATATAGTGGAAACATGTTGTGGAACTGGTTTGCCTCTAGGTGTGTTAGTGACCTAGTGTTTTAAACAATTATATCCCAATTTCACCTTATAATCATATCGATGTATCTAGGAACCTCATATATTAAAAATAACCTAAAAATCCCAAATATTTATGAGATATATACCATCATTTTCCAAGTTGTAAAGTTACCATACTAGATAATTCATGTGTTCGATTATGAAAAATGGAAAAGAACTTACCAAAAATACTGATCATGACATAATACATGGAATATATTATTAATTATAAATAATATAGTACATGTTTGGGGCTGATCATATGGTATTATAGTCCATAAAATGTGGATTAAACCCCCATGGAATAATCACTAGAGTACTCCCCTTATTATAAAAGTCTCTCCATTTAGATGTATAGTACAACTACCCATAGAGCTGGAATACCTGAGTACATGACATGCACTCTTAAGTACATGATGTGTGTGATTCCACTAAATTGATCATGTAGAGTTGAGACACATAAAATTTTCAGAAGTGCACATAGTGTATGATACCTATATAAAACTTAGGCACATACTTCCATATAGACCAAGTCATGTCTGAAATATACATTATGAATAGCATTATCTGCATGGTTTGTGGATCTATTCAGTCATCCAAGCGTGTACTCTATATATTTCTATGAAATGAGAAAAACATTAATTATCCGTTACCCATATTCACACTCCATGTGATATTTTTAACCCATAGAAGCCCTATTTCTAAATAAAACACAATATACATTGCATTTTCATCAGTGGTCTAGATTTCATGTAGTTTGAAAATTAATAATAGAGCTAGATTTCACCCATACATATTATCAATTTATGAAATCATAAATCCTACCCAATATCCATTAATAAACCCCCTGCATCATACTGGAAACCTGGAACCACCATCTATCATGATCAATTCCCCTACAGTATCCATCATAACATGTTGGAAACCTACTATAGTCTTTACTCAATTGGAAATATTTATATGTTTTACCATCACTAACTAGATCATTACTTCTCATCAATGTCAATAAAATTCATTAATTAAGGTTATCTTTATTCCATACCACACATTATTCCCTTGTGCTGTTATATATATTGCTTCCTCAACTAAAAATAGTCTCCCTTCAAAGTTTTGTCTCTCGGGTTACTATTATGAATATTGATATTGAACCATTGGCCATTGAGGAGTCTCTTGGTGAGTGTTCACTAACAGGAATAAGAAGTTGGAAAAGAAAAAAACAAAATAATTGACTGAATAATGAATTTAAAATACTGTATCATTGATCATTAATTTAAAAATGATCCTATATAAATTAATAATAATATAATTGAATTATATATACTATACACTCTTAGGTAAATTTAATATCCAATGAAAAAACCAAAACACAAGGGGAAAATCAGTGATTATAAATTTGAAATATTGAAATAGAAACTCATTAGTATAAAATATCAATAAAAATGTATTTCTAAACATTCCATGTATTAAACAATTATTAGCACAATGTAAATTAGTATTGAATAATTTTACATTGAATATTTGAAAAATATTCAAATTATAATTATTCAATTTATTTAACCACTAGTCGTGATAATAATTTATATGATTCAAATATGGGGTTAGATTAATTAAATAAATTGGTAAATAAGATGAATAATTTATCAATATCCACTTTCTAATAGTATTTTCACCCTCCCTCCAATATTTTTCTCCAACAATTCACAATGTATCTCCAATGGATCATGAATCTTTTATATATATAAAAAATATGATGTCAAACCAACTGAATGAAAAATAAACCTAAGGAAAATTAAATGTCCTCCACTTATAATATGTTTTATACTAAAATGGTTGAATGTAATGGATTACATTAATAGGGATCTTATTTGCAAATAACTAGGATAACTGGTCAAAAAAATAAAATACCCAATAGTCTTGGTCTATAAGTACATACTATAAAAGAAATATCATGCCACTCTTTAGATAAATAAACTATTCAAGACATAAATTCAGTCTCAGAAATTATATCCAATCTTAGATTAAGAATAATATAGTATTCAAACCCATGGTATATTTATTTATTTATTTAATAAACATTAAAAATCCAAAAAAAAATTAACAATGCCCAGAAAATAAAAAAAATCAACCTAGTGGAATACACCATGTGACATGATCAATGGAAAATTAACCATTTGAATATTTCACTATGTTTAACTACTAGTGTAATTTTACCATTTTCTGTCATTAGAGGAATCAAGGCCCCAAAACTAAAAAATTAGTCATTTCCTAATTGAAAAAATCTGAGTCACTTCATTCCAAAAATTTAAACCATTTTAACTCTTAAATGGAAGAGATAAAGGAAGTTAAATGAATAAGCTATTAATATAACATTATATGGAAAATAACCAATCCCCGGTTACATTTTATTGGACATTGTAGATCGAGAATCTATGTAAAATTGGAAAACAAATATTATAAAATCACATCCATTTGTACCACATTCATTAAAATGACATGCAGTAGAGCTTTATTCCTCATAAGGATTCATTGGTTCAATAACATTATAATAAGGACTCATAGGATGTATAAGTTAATATAACATGATTTCCAATATAATTCTATGTTAATGACATTCTGTCATTATGTCACCCCTTTATATAACATGATGTGGAAACCAAAATATATGAAAATCAAAATTATAATTTCTTTGAAAAATGAATTTAATTATGAGAGTATTATGATATTTAAATTTTAATATAAAAAAACGTTATGATAGGGAATACATTGACTGATGAGAAAATCTTTTATAGGGAATAAATTTAAAAACAAAACCCAAAAACCATAAGAACACATATGTTGGGGAACATTTATGTTTATTTCCACATGAGTTATTCAACAGACAAGCAGAAAACAATAAATTCCCAACACCAGACATAAAAAACCACGAAACCATATTATCGATAAATTTTTTAAATATACTAAAACTTTTTTACCACACCTATTAAATTAATGAGTATTTCAACCATTTTTAAATTCACTTGGTTTGTTTTCATTATAATTTTCAAAAGGACATGAAAAGAAATATCAAAATAAAAAATAGATCTGTATAAAATACCAGCCAACTAATCCTATTATAATTAGTCCCATATACCTCCACAATTTGACGAATAGAGTCCCACAAAATTCATATAACCCTATAATTTTACCTCCTAAACCTAGGATAAACTGTAAAAAAAATTAGTGGCCAATAACTACAACATATGTTGAAACATGCTTCACCTCATATATTTTGTAGATGTTTTTAGTTCCATCTAATTACAAAATATTTTTAAATTTAATATGAAGTTCATATAGATTTTATTTTCATCAAGGGAGTAATTAAATGTAATGTAATGTATTTTTATATATATGCTAGGATTTAAGTTCTTCTGGTATAGATTAATGGTTTTGCCTAAGTTCTGTGTCATCTAAGAATAATTATGGGTATTCTAGGATTTATGGAATCTAAGGATTAAATAAAGGCTATATTGGAGTTCCATGCAATTTAGGAAGGCTTAATGGTATTTTGGTACTTAATGTTCCTCATGAAGACTTAAGGTTTACATTGGAGTTTCATAACAAATGGGATGGCAAAAAGGAATTCTAGGATTTATTGTTTCTTAGGATGACATAAGGGGTATTATATATTTTCATTCAATCCAAAAAATATTAACCATACACTAGGTTTTTAGGTCCCATTGGAGGAATTAAGGTTTACAATGATGTTTTTTAGACTCTATAAAATAATAAAGGTTCATTTTGAATCATGGTCACTTAAGAGGACTTATGGGGTATTCTAGAATATCACGACATTAAGTAATGATAAATGGCAAGCCTTGATTTATTTTTTCCTAGGAGGACATAAATGTTATATTTGAATTTTTATCATTTTTGGATGTTTTGGGGTTATTTTGGGATTTATGGAATATATGGTCTAATGAAGGGTTATATTTGAGTCTCATGTTGTCCAATAAGGCTTAGGGATAATTTGGAATTTAAAATTACTTAACAAGACTCAAGGGCTATGCTAGAGTTTCATTATACCAACGATTGATTCAGGGTACACTAGGTTTTAAAGTCACCTAGAAGTATGTAATGGTTTTGTAGGAATTTCATAGCTCCCATGAAGGTATGGTGGTGTAATGGGCTTTAACGAATACTAAGAGTAATTAAGAGCTATGTAAAATTTTCACACCAAACAAGAATTCATAAGGGTTATAAAAAGGTTTAGAATTTTGTTTGAGTAGGGATTATGCCAATGATAAAGGATGCCTACATTTCCCTATGAATGGAATAAAAATCCATGAAATTTATTAACATTAAATGAGGAAAATTATAACATTCATGTTCAAGTGTAATGAACCATAGTGTTCCATTTAATTATTGTGTATCCATGAAGGATGATGTTCCTTTTTTAAGGAATGTGTCCAGAAGTAATTATACTTTAAGTTAATGTTTTAACTTCCTGGACCAATTTGGGGAAATTTGAAGTCATTATGAATAGACCAATTCATAAAAGGTATAAATGAAAATTTAAATTTTGTAATTAAACATAATAATCCCTCTTGGGTTTGAAAGTAAATACAATCCAAGTGATTGTATATTGATACAAACATTAGGGTTGGAGTCCCATTGTGTTTCGACATCTCTAGAGAACCTAGGTAATTGTACATAGGGTTTTATTTGGAATTCAATCCTATATATGTGTAAACATATACTAGTTGGTATATATATTGAGGGTAGTAAGACCGAACACATGGGTGGTGAGAAATAGTTGGATAAAAGTTTGGTTTGTGGCTTATAACCAATACGGGGGTAACAATATCCACATTATATTGAAGAAGATGTTATGAGATTCATAAAGAAATGATTTTTTTTGGATTTTTTCATGTGAGAAAAATGAGTCATATGGTTTATTCAATATCTAAAATTATTTTGATAAACTAGTATCCTGAACAGTCATGTAAGAGTAAAAGCTATTGATGTATACAAAGAATCCTTAAACTAGAGGGTCCTCATTATAAATGAATGTAGAATTTGCCACAGATCAATACCTTATTATGGAAGAGTAGTTATATTGGAGATAATTTTGATAGTTATTTTTTTAAGGGATTAAAATATTATGAAGAGAAACGTAATATTGTTAAATAAGTGAAGAGTACCAATCATAATCAATGGCACATTCTGAAGATGGCCTAAGTGCACACCCTTCGAATCAGATGACTTGCGCAACACACCTGACACGACACCGATAGACATTACACCCTAGTGCGGGACACCATAACTAGGTACCAACACCATGAACTTGCAATCAGTATCTCCTTACAATAGGGTCCCCTATTCTATAAATAGGAACCTAGCGTTCTTCATTTGCAGAACTATAAAATCAGAAGAATCCCCAAAACTATGGTCTTGAAACCCATTCACCCTGGTTCTTGAAAACACCTTTGGTAGCCCTCTTCAACCCAAGAAAGGAATTAATTAATGGGGATTGGGGGATTTAAGTCCCTTTAGGGTCTAAAACATAAGACACCGACATGATGAACCTTTATTTCTAGGCGATAAAACACCTGTGTGAGGCCTCTTCCCTAATGAGGGACATACATGTGCCCCATAAATGGAAAATTGATGAGAACTGTGATGTTTATGATGATTCCTCACACAAGAATTATTTCACAGGTGTCCCACTCCTATGGAATATTCATCTCATTCATTCCTAACCCATACTTGAATCACCACTATTTACTCCCAAGCCCTACATGTATAATTTGTTCTCTCCAAGAAAAGTCTCATGCGCACCTCCCATTGAGACCTCTTCTAAGAAAATAATGATAAATCTCCTCTACCATTGGATCCCTAATATGAGTGGGACCAAATTGAAACATACACCAAATCCCTTAGTCATGAAAAACACTAGAATGATGCATACCAGCATGTATCCCATTTCGATATTCACTCCTTCATTCATAGGTTACCATCACTTATCTGCCCTAATGGGTAGGGTCCTCGTGGTTCATATAGATATTCATTCCCATGGTTACAACAACCCCGAAACTAGGTCGGTGTCAAGGATATCCTAGTTTTGGACAGGGTGGTTTTGGCTTTTTCCTTCCCCAATCATCTCCAAGAATAGGGGTTTCCCATTCATTGTTGGGAGGGTGATGATCATGTTTTCCATTACCTTTGATAGGGAATGTGATCCTCATCCCAAAACCAATTTTATCTATCCGTACTATAGTAATACCCTATCTTTTATTGTAAGAGGTTTCAATATTTCTTCTCTTTTGCTCCTGGGTCAAACTAAGATGGGCTCTATGATGCAAATATTCTCGATAAAAAATAGAAGAAGGAATATGATCATCAAAGACCTTTCTTTTTCTCTCATAAACCCAAGATCATCATCCAGGGGAAGAAGGATCAAATGGTTTGACAGATCATTAACATCTTTGTGCTTCTCATACCAAGCATGACTGATATTTTCATAGAGGTAAGATAAAATCATTACATCCACATGATCCCTACACTAGGGTATCTTGCAAATAAATTAGCCCTAAAATCCAACGTATGGGCATCTTTCCACATTTAAGTCCCAACAATATAACCAACCTCCTTCTTGGTATATTTCCCAATCAAATCACTATACTCATCCATGGTCCTCATCCTTAGGATTCTTCCCCAAACATGACTCTAAATTACCATGATTTGAGACATCCCTCATGGAACATTTCATAGTGTATCATTTGTTTTAAATAAGACCCAACCAAACAAGGGAATCCTTTTCAAGAATAATCTTAAACATAATACTCTCAATGGTATATAATACCCTATAATAAAAACCATTAGAGGGCCTCCATATGGATAGATCATCACAAACAAATTATGTGGGATTTAATAAATATCCAAATTGGATACATTGGAAACCTCCCTGAGGTCCAAACCCAATAACCCAAATCAACCATATTCCCTATAAGCCACATTCCCTATAAGGTCTTATGTAACATAGAAGACTATATCCCTCCCATGTACCCTAGATAGTTTTAGAATAAGTCCCACACAAAACATTCACTAGGAACCTTTCACATAGACATTCTCACCACATGATGCTAATCTACTTGGTTTAGTCCTTATCACACACACTTAAATGGTATAATGTGTCTCGTTAAGTGGAATTGAACATAGTGGGTTCCAACCTGCTTCATAAGGATATATAGAAATCCTATTTTACAGGTCCATTCCTACAACCAAAAAAACTATTTGCTCACTATAAGATGATACACTTTTATGTTCCCCACTTTATGGCTAAAAACTAACATTATCTTAGTGAAAACCAAAGAATATTTAATCAGTGTATAAATGAGTACCATCAATAGATAACATTATATACAGACATATATCCCCATTGGTGAAGAACATAAGAAACATATATTTTATTCTACACTCTATAGATGATAATAATTTATTGTCAATTCAAGGGTGACCCATGTCATTATTGGTACTTAATGAAGCATTCACAAAAATATCTTAAACATATAAGAGATTCCAGGGGTAGGAAAATTTTTCACCCAAAAAGGGTGTTATGTGACTAACCTCCCATCCTATCAACCAATGCGAGTTCTCAATAATTTCTATAAAAACTCTCAAATGTCTGGATTCCTTTAAAATGTAGGTCCCTAATTCATATAAAATCATTTAGTGTTTCCAGTTCCATGAAAAAACCCCACTGGAAACCACCTAAAATGGATGTAATTATGTGTTTTATATAAATATGTTTACACCAAAAACATGAAAAACAACAAAAATTCCCTACGGAATTTATTTAAGAAACAAAAATGGTTAACCCAATGTGAATTCTTAACCAAGAAAATCAGACCAACCATCTTTCAGGACCCTTTTTCTCCCAAAATAAAAAAAATGGCCAAATAAGAGAATAAATCACACATCTTCGCCTAAGAAGAGGATTCCATCACCAACCCATCATCCTCAACATTGTTTCTTGAATTAAATTGTCTAGATGTATCTCCAGAATGGTATATTCCAGACCTTGGAGGCTGGAAAATAGTCCCTTATTCTCATGAATCCCCACTGATTGTGTGATTAGAATTGGCCACTAGTAAAGAATCATACCACCTATATCACCATCATTAACCATTTTTAGAATTTATCCCAAGAACACAACAACCAGTCCCTCAATTATCATAGGGTGGTTGATCAAGATTACATGGATGACCTCATCCATAAGAAGAATAAGTCATTATAAAGGGATCATTCTAATAGTCACCACCTCTAGTGTTGTATGGTAGTGAACCCTCAATATGATGGGGGTGTCGTCCTCATTAGTCTTTCATAGTTCATACTGACCTAGGAATGAAATTTGTCCCACCAGAGGATGAATTTGGTCCATATGGAGTATGAACAAACCTATTTTACCTCTATATAATCTCAATAATAACTTTTGTGACAACCATTGAACAGTAACATAAAATCGCGTTCCCTAATTCAGTTAGCCAGTAGACTATCTTGGTAGCATCAATGTCATCCAAACATTCACATCTAGTGTAACATGGTGAGTGAGAAAATAAAAAATTACACAATAATCAATCCTACCAATAGAATTATCTAGAAACACCTAGAGAAGTCCTATAACCAAATATAATGGCACCCAACATGAAGAAACAAACACCTTTATGAACAATGAAAGAACTCCTCTCGAATTTGACTATAATCTATGAGTATGCACAAATCCCTTCCTACATCCATTAAGCCTTACATTACACTCATATGTAAATATTCAAGGAAGGATAACAATACAATTTGGTGGAAAACCATGATAATGTTTAGATTTCTACACACAAATATCATTCTTCCCAACTGTTTCCTCTAGAATCACCTTGATTAGTCAGTTGGAAATTATCGATTGAAAAAAGGGACAGATCTAACTCTCTTTCCTAAAAAATGAGTACTATATATATCCATATGTAGTAAATGTTTGAAAAGAGTAGGAAACAACTCCCGAATAAGATATGTAATGAGAATATATCCCCATTCCAATTGAGAAAGTCACCAACCATATCAGGATAATGGTGAAATAGTAGACGCAAATTCCCACCCACACCCTACAAACTCACCAAAACATAATATGGGTAAAAAATCATTTTGGAGGGATGGTGATACATATACTTGCATGTAAATTGGGTAGCCCATCCACATGTCATGTACGATTAGACACACACATCTTCTCTTTTCATGGAGGGTTATGGGGAAAATTCCCCTGTAATATACAATAAACAAAATTTTTAACAAACACCCATTCCAATATGAGGTAATTAGTGTATCCTAATGGCTACTCTGTGGTGGGAACAAACCCATTACCATTAAAATCACTTCCCCAATAAATTGACCCTAATCAATCTAAAGAAAAGGAATACAAAAGGAATACTCTCCATAATTGACTAGAAAATTAGATCTCGTCTATGATCCCTCTCTACTTTAAGATAGAGCCCTTAAATACCTAAGAGTATTATCCATGGAAGCTCAAGATCCTACATTCCTATTATAAAATTATGTGGTATGTTTTATTAATTCTAAAGGAATTCCTGAGATACATCACCATGAAGGTTTTCTTGATGACCATAACCTGATAGGTCTCGAGAGCCTAGCACCCAATGATAGTCACGAAAACCCTCGATGTGGATAGAAGATCAAATAACAAGAGGTTATTAACCTTGTTTTAATTCACCATGGTATCCCTCCCCATGATGGAATTGACAATGAAAGATCACTCTGTAGTAGTGCTTCACTTCGTCCGAAGGGCCCTCCCCATGGTAATGTATTGATGATAACTCCATGCTACCCTACGGAACTTCGGAAAACAAGGAAAATTATAAATAATTACTTATCATTAATATGTGAAATCCATTCTTACCAGAAGATAACAGAAGGTGATAGAAATTCTCTAAATACCCATTGGATCACTTTCCTTCTAATATGTTAAAGGAAGTCAATATAGATCTTTTTTTCTTTGATAAAGTTGCAGGAAAACATCCACATTGGTCAGACAAGGTTGAGTAAATTATGAAAATATATGAAGAAGGCATGATAAACATGTAGAAAAAGATGGATAAAGATGGAATACATGTCAGGTTATTTCTATTATCCACCAATCATACAACATTTCAGAGGCTTTTTATGCAAATTTTATTCAATAAATACACCTAAATATATGGAAAACTCATCATTACATTAGAGTAAAAGCATAAAAAAATGATTAGTATTCAATTATTGTTAAGGTAATGGATGGTATGAAACACCAATTTGACTTTGAATCTCTCATAACTGCAAGAAAAACAATTTTCAAGAAGCAGAAAGGTTCTCTTGAATTCACATGCCTGAGTGTGTTAAAAAGATTACCACTTCTGATCACAAAACCCTTTATGGTGTTCATATTATGGGATGAGGTAAACACAAATGTTACATTTTACTAATCTACCAAACCATAAAATCCAATAGGATGTGGAATCACAAATTTCATAGCTTCAAGACAGGTCAAGAAAATTATAATCTATTCACAATCGATGATGTGCTCAACAAATATCCCCCAACCAACATTCACTGACGTCGGGGAAGGATATAAAAGGATATTTAGAGACTTTTACATCAAGAATCATTCAATATTAAGAAATCACCCAATTTAGGGGAATTCAATTGTTATATAGAGATAATTTCATAAATTGGGAAACAATGTTAGGAATCAGGAGATTCAGGTTCATACCAAATAATGAACCGAACACATGTCCAGATAAAACTTCATAAAACAAGAATAGAAGCAATAATAATAGCATTCATACTAGTTCAGGAGAAACCCCAGCTCATATGGAAAGATTCATTTTCTAATCATAAATCAAGTTTGGAAAACATGACTTTAGGTGTTGTTAATGTTAAACAAGAACCGCCATAGACCTCTGGGAGGGGGGATTTATCACTTCAATGACAACCTCCTCAACAAATATTAGTCTTATACAGATTATGGGGAACACCATATAAAAAATACTACTAGGTAAACCCATCCCTTGATTCAGTACCATTATTAGTGATACATAACACCAAACTGTACATAGCTTCTCTTCGAATTACTCTCTTCCAAAAAGGATTTAGAGAACCAAAAAAGATAATGACAAGACATCATAGTTGTTATAGGAAAATGATGTCTAACAAAAACACAGATGGAAGGATTACAATGAATTTTTCATTATTGAATGCAATAAATGTATCCCTTTAAAATATTATAGAACATGAATCCAATTTAGAAGAATATTTAGAGGAGGATGTTTCCATTAAAAATTGGGTGAAAAATGAAATGATTGAATGATGATTGAACTTTAAACCAGATGATTCCCTTGAATCATGGAATTCCCCCAATCACTCTACCATTTACTCACCAAAAGTAACACAATATGGGAAATGGTAAATGAAATATAGATCATCACCAAACTATTAGATATTTTGATCCCCTTTAATTTGAATATACATTTTCTCAACTGAAGACTCGATGAGTAGTTCATCTTCTCCCTGTGTTGATCCCTTGTGTTTGGATGAGGTTACTGTCACTCTATTTTTCATTTGAGTTGTACTCTTTCATTGTACCTTCTTATATCTAATATTTACACATCTATTTTATCTATTAATGCTCCCCCTTCATTATTTGAGGTTCCCTACTAGGTATGTATATAATAACTCGTACATGAACATTTCCTTCACATGTTGTCTTTCATAAAGACGATAGACTAGTTGATTGTGACTTGAAAGGATCTTAGCGATACTTGGTGGTTAGACCATGTAGGGTGGAAATATCTTTGGATTCATGGGTTGGGATATGTCAACTATTTAATTTTCAATTTTCATGTATGTTGGGAATGTTTTTTTTGTTGGGTGTAAAATTTCCCCCATTGCTTTCAGTTTACACTACTATACTTTTATACTGTCTAGAGGTTCATGAATGCATCGTAATATTTATATAAGAGTTGAATCAATAATTTTTTCACCCTTCATTTTCATTTAGTTTTTTGAATGTTTTTAGGGTTTTAAGAAAAATTGACCCCCCCGAGTAAGTTATTTCTTCAACACTTGTCACCACCCCTTGACTATGGAGGCAAGGATTGGTGTAGTTATAGCTCGATCCCCAGCTTGGGTTGGGTCATGACAGATTTTGAATCATTGCATAAATGTACTGATAGGTATTAAATCATCATAAAAATATGTTATATCATATCTCATTGAAGGAAAACAATATTGGAGTTTCAATTCATAATACATATTTGTGTCTCTTTGATGGATGTCCCATTGAAGTGATGGAAGTATTTCATCATTGAAATCCTTATAGATAAGATCTAAAAACAATATCCTAAAATATTGTTTACTCTTGGAGATATAGATGTCCCATTTTATATCACTCCAAGATTTAAAATCACTCTAATGTACTAGAAATATTCAATCCATGCTTTTTCCTATTGATAGGATCTTGAAGGGAAGGTGTTAAGATAATAATAACAATAAACAAAATATAATTTTCCCCTTTTATCTCTAAATTAATCCAAGAAAAGAAGATTAGTAGTTTCTATTTATCACTATATTCATTCAAATATTGAAAAGTAAATATCCTAATAGGATTATCAGGGTTAAAACATATATTTTGGTGGATTAGAGAGATTAAATAAAAGTGCTTAAGTGTATTCAACAAACTTACAATTCCGAAGATTTAAATATTTTTAATAAAAGAGATATATTAAACTTTTGTGAATTGAATACATCATTAATATATATTCAAAGATGAATTTACACCAAACTTGAAAAAAATATTGACCATTGATAACTCTAATCCATAGGTCTTGAAATTGATCTCATGTAGTCAATGTTGACTAGAACCATAATCCACCAAAAAAATTTACCTATATATGTGTACAACCCTAACCCATTCCCTCTACATAAAAATATACAACATATACCTATATGTCTTTAGGATGAATTAAAATTGGCTTATATGTCAATACCCAAATAAAATCATCAAAATTGATTTTACATTCCAGGATCTATTAGAACTGAAATAACGTCCATGTGAGAGAAGTCGACGGAGATACAATATTAGAGTAGTAATTGATAAATCAATATTAGAAGCCTGATAAGCCCAAGATGTGTTGTATGTAATTGACATTCTTTGGTATTATAATCATATTAATACCCAATATATTTCATGGACATGTTATAGGTCTTTTTTAAATATCACATTCCCTAAAATTAGAATATATAGATCTAAAAGCTGAATTTGGAAAACTTTGAATAATTATAATTGTAATTATGAGTTCTAAAAATGAAATTGAAATGATTCTCATGATCCAATATGGTTTTCAATTAGAGAATAATATCATCCAAAAATACCATATTGGAGTCATGGTTTCAATGAAATTTCATATTTATATGATCCATAAATACCATTATGGCCTTGATTACACAGAATGACATCACAAAATTTTAAAAAATGCCCACATCAACATCTAAATTATGTTATGGAAATGTAAGAGCCCCTCAACCTAAGCTAGTGATTTCCTGATAAACGATAATATTTGAGAACCACATAACTCCTTTTAACTGGTTATATATATTTATTGATATGAGATAAGGGGTATGTATTCTTAACAGTAGACTGATTAAATTTTTTTGTAGTCAATGAACCATTCATGAGTCCAATGATATATCACAGAAAATGTAAAAAAGAGATTCCCATAAATATATGATAGCATAGATGAATCCCTAGATTAAAAGTCATTAAACCAAATATTCAACACATTCAATTTTAATGGTTCCGTATTACATGAAGGCAATGAAATTGTCTAAGCCCTAGGAACCTAATCCATAGTGTACACCACATTATACTAAAGAAACAATACATAATAACCCTCTAAAAACACTTCATTAAACTCCCTATCCAAGAGCAAAACTCACCATAGAATATTTTATAATGAATATATATTAATAGATATCATATTTTACCCAACAATCTATACACATAGGGAAGTGTATGTCTACGCTAGCTAGCCATCATATCCAATTCTCATTAAAATAGATGATATAATCCATCAGTGGAAGAGATTCATTTTTAGATTAATAAATTCTCATAGAAACTCCACATTATATATAAATATGATTCATGAAGGACATAAAAACCCATGTTCTTAGTTCTTCCCAAGAGGAGTAGCGATTTCACTAATGTTTGGTATAATCGCATAAGGGAGATTAAAAAACTAAAAAATACGTGAGGATATAAAAGGGTGAGAGGATCATGAACCATATAATGAAGTATCCAAAGATGAAAAACAATATTGACACCTCTCACAATAATTGTCCCTTACTTAGATTCCATAGTCACTTACCCCATTGTGGGAAACTACACTACATAAAAATCAGTCTAGGGATTACAACTTTCCCAGGACTCAACTAATTCATTCCCTATGAAAAGTAACACTTAACTATCGATCAAATATATCAAAATCCTTCCAACATGGAGGTATCATACTGAACTATGGATCTCTTAGGATATTAAGATCCCACACCACATATAAGAGAGGGGTTATCCCGTAAATTATTTTTAGATGGACCAATTTCCCCCAAAAATGTAAAGTTATTGGGTGATTAATGGAAAAAATATTGTTTTCCAATGATTTAAAAGCTGATAATAGACATGAGACCCACTAAATATGGATTTAAATGGTAATAACAAGAATTATTTCCTTGATCCACTACCACATCCTATTATTGTTTCATAATTATTTTTTATTTTCTTAGAAATATGACCAATAATTATAATAGGAAGGAATATGCATCAATTTTCCTTCACATTGCAACCTAATAAATATCCACCATGAAGTCTTAGTCCATGAGTATTATATATGTTAGCCTATTTAATAAGAATACATTAGAACAGAAATTCGTTCAAAAATCACATCCATAATTAGTGGGACTTTAACATATAATTCAAGACCAACATAGGGGAAAAATAAACAAGCTTTATAAACTAGTTAGAAAAATCCATGATTATCTGGTTACCCTATTTGTGGTATAAAAACTCCCATGATATATCAAAGGACATAATATCATAATATAATTTCTAGGTAAACATATTTTTTTAGTATGTTTACTACAATTTATCATTAATCTAGTCTTGAACAATGAACGAACGCTGTTAATTGTTTGGATATTAAATCTCTGAAGTGAAAAACTTCATCATATTGAACTATAGAGTCTCAATAAATTAAAAAACCCTAGAAATAATCTAGAACAATTAATTTATCTGTTAAGGATCATTTATTCCTTTGTTAGATGAAGGATTGTGATGAAAAAAACATTGGGATCATGTAACATATCTTTAATCAAATCTAAAACGGCTTATATATTTTGGACCAAATTTTCATGAATCTATTTTTCGAATCTGAATTCATTTTATACTCAAAGTTTTGTCGTTTTTTAGTCGAAGGAAAATAAACCATCTCACTTCAAAAATGTTGCGATAAAACACAACATGGTTATCCAATGTTTGAACATAAAATGATTAAGAATTCCTATTAGATTGTAGAGATGTTTTTTGGAAGAAACGACTGATCGGACCCACCATCGTCCCAAAAACAATTTATAATGGAGTTTGGTATCTTATAAAAATAATAAAATGGGTCACACAAAAGTTTTTTTCTATCAAATATGGTAAATCGTTTATCATGGAGTTTATACTCTCTATAACAGTAAATGGGTAATATATATTTTATTATGATTCATAAAAAATCATATGTAAATATTTATTTTTGTTATACAAATTAATTTTAATATTTTTACACTAATGGTCAATGTTATTTATGAATAAATGAATTTATAAAAAAGTATGATTCATTCATGTACTATAATCATGAACTCAACAAGTATGATTAACTCATTATGATGTAATTTTTTTTACTCTTCAATGCATTAAGCATTTATTTTTATCAAACAACAATATAGTTGGATGATATATAGAGTTTACTACAATTTAAGAAAAGAAGACATAATGAAATAAAGCAGAAATCTATTTAATACATGGTGTACCTAGTATGACTCAAATTGTGTGGTTTCAATTTTAAATTGACAGTTTATTAATGTGTTAATTCATATTTATGTTTAATTATTTATTTATATTATTACTAATAATAGAATTGTTTTATTAAATTAGTGTATTATTTTTCTCGAGTTGGGGTGGTTTGTTTGAATTTTCTCATGATTGTGAGATGTTGGAGTTTTAGAATTCAACTAAGAAAACAAAAAATATATAAGGATAAAAAATATATACAAACATCATCAAAAGTTAAATTCCTACTACTTATTTAGTTAATTGTTTCACATTTTATCAACAATTTTGAATTTAATTTTTTCATCATTTTTATCTAATATATTATTTTTCATGGTTCTTTTAGGAAGTTAATCTTTTACTTCAATCATAAACATCAATCCAGAAAAGGCATAATATGGTGATTTTTTGGATGATGAATTTTAAGAATATTGGGGTTTCTTATTCCGTCAAAGTTGAACATTTCATTATTTTTTGGTTCATGCACAATGTTAAAAGAAATTCACACATCACAGACTCAATTATCTACAGTATAATTTGATCCATTGTAATACCCAAGATTCTTATGAGAAATATTTTGTTTTTATGTTATATACATCATCAACGGAATCTTTCACTACAAACAACACTAGATTGGCTTGCTTTACACGGAATTTCGATCTTCCTCGATAGCTTGAGAGTTTCACTAAATAACGATATACTGTTAAAATATTATTAAAACTAGCCGTTATGAATAGTAATACGCAATTTTTGAAATTTTATAAATTTTATCTTTCAAAATGGACTTCATTTTTGGATTTTGAATATCAAAATTATCCTAGGTTGAATTTTTGGTATTTTTCTGAAACCTTTCATTTTTTGATGAATAGTGAAAACACTATGTTACTATTTAAAAACATAATTTTTATTTAAATAATTATTAATTTTATTTAAATTTATTTTTGGTCATAATTGATACTTAATATCTATATAAGTTTACATTAATTCATTGGAGACATTTTATAATAATTTTAGATATATACAAATTTTATTGAACTTTTCACCTTCTTTTACCTACCTCCTAGTAGAGTTTGCAAATTTATATAAAACGTAATTTTACCACCCCTGTGAGTGAAATTTTAAAAATCCAGACACACAGTTAATATCAAGGTGTAAAATGTGGTTCAATTTTATAAAAATAATTTTTGGAGAATAATAACGTTTTACTTTTATTTACCTCAGTTAAAAGTAAATAGAGTAATTAATGGTAAAATGGTATTATTATTACCCAAAGAAATGTCCTAATTTGATTGGATAAGTTTAATTAAACTAAAAACAACCTTTGGAATTAAATATTACCATATAGATCCACTTGGATTAGATTAGGACATATAATATTATTTTATTTAAAGAAGAGTTAAAATAGTTAAAATCAATGTTCAATAACTAAAACATTTTTAATATAGGGTTATAAATATGATAAATTCGACTATAAATATTTATTATAAATTTAAAAATGTATCCTACATAATGGTATTTTATTTTAAATTTTTTGACTTTAAATGTTTTAATTTATTTGTGACACAATGATGATACAATAATTACCTTATTAAGGAAATATTAACATAATTGATATTATAAATACCCAAACAAATGTAATATGAGACTTTTCATGAATTACACTAATTTTATAGGTTAATATGACATATTAGTATTGATTTAATGAAAAGTTTTCTAAATAATCATGTTGTTATGATTTTCACAAAAATCAATTACCAAATAGTGTCAAAATTGACATAAAATAGTTTATAAAAAAAATATTATATTATTAATTTTTATTTTATTCCTAAAAATCTAAGGATCGGAAAAATGACTTATATAATGTTATATATATTAATAATAAACCACTTGGGGTTCTTTTGGCTTGTTATGTTATGTTTATTAACAATATAGTGTATGAAAACAAGAAGACACGGTAAAAGATAAATTATTTAACATAGAGTTAAATCTAAATGATAAGGTTAAAATAGTAACATAAACTATCCTAAAGTCTATTGGTTGAGAGGATTTAGAACCATCCCCAACTTAGCTTCGAAATAAATCAATTTGGAGCTATTAAAAACATAATATGACTTTATTATAAAATAATATTTTATGTTTTTCTTAAGGTTCCCCTCTCCTCCATTTTAAAAGGGCACCACCTCCCTCTCCTCCTCACACCACATTGAGCCTACATGCTCGTCCAAACCCAAGAAACATTCACTTCTCCACTTCTCTAGAAACATCCTAGAGATCCTGGTCTTCTTTAAATACCATCTTTAGTGCCCTAAGAGGAGGTTATGAAGAGGCGCTTCAAAGAAGAGGTAATGTCCATTACCGATTCTTTCAACTTTATTTCTTCTTCTACTTCCTCTTATTTAGTTGTTTAATTATAAAGTAAAAACGTAAGTATCAATCATATACTGATATGTTATTATAAATATTAAACAATCCTATTTTACCTTCTATCCATCCTACGGAAAACGAAATCACTGCGCGTGCGTACGTACGGAATACCGTCTCCATGCCATGGTGTAATTCGTTTTCCACCACCACCTTACTTGGAAGGGTGTTATGGTGTAAAGAATAACTATATTTGATTATTTTAAAGTGATATTGATTCTAAAATAGTATACATACACTTCATTACAATTCCATGATCATGGGAATGATATCATCGCTCGTGCGTACGTACGGCCTACCGTCTCCATGATGTGATGTGACTCGTTCTACATGATCTTCAATGCATAATGATTATATAAATAAATTTAATGAATGAATATAATAGTTATTACAATAATAACATTCTATAAATGAGGTATCTATAACCTAAAATGAAGAATAATAATTTATTCGACAAAACACGCATAAGAACTAAAAGCAATAAACACTCGAATAACAAATAGCAATGAACTATGACTAATAAGAAGCTAATAATATGACCATATATGATATCATAACAATGAGTTCGATTCTGGAATAAGTCAATAACATTATTTAAATCATTATACAGGAGGTTCAGACAAGTACGAAGCAAATCAGACCTAAGTTAAGGGAAAATCTCACAATCTCAATTTTTATCCGAGATTGTTTATACTTCAGTAACTACTGTGTCTTATTTATCATCCAAATCCATGTTTCATAAATATGTAATATTATTTCTATCCTCCTATAATTGTTTAAATCCAATTTTACCCATTGGTGAGTTTTTATTAAAAGAAATGAAAGGAATCTTTTATCGTTTTTAGTACGAGGTACTTTTTTGACTTTTCCGGCCAAAGTACGAGAAGAATGATTTTATTTAACTTATACGACATGAATGGATTTTTAGAAAATTATTTACATGAAGATTCCTTTACATGTTTTAACTTTTTTTAGTTATCTTCTTTTAGTTTAAAATTGTATGACATGATAAGAAAGGAATTTTTTTTTTGAATTAGAAAGGATATTTTCCTCATGAATGGTGTTCAAGTGTTTTATCAAAATTATTTTCCATCTAAGATAATATAGGGTTATTGTTTCTATCCCTATTTTTACATTTATTTTATTATGTTATGATGTAATTAATTTTATGATGTCCTTTTATCTTATATAAATTATGTTATGATGACTTAATGTTTAAGAGTCCCATTTTTATTACATGGGTTATGCTATGATGTATGATTTATGATCTTCTGGCACACATAAGAATGGTATCATTATGAGATGGGTGGGAACTATATCTCACTCCAATACATTGGGTAGAGATTTATATCTCAAGATATAGACATGGCTGGAACGACAGGTTAATTCGGTTTAGTGACACAGGACTGAAATGAAGAGTGAACTCGGTTCAGAAATGGACTTTGTCCGCTAGGATAGTCGTGGAAATGAGTCTTGAATACTATGAAATGATTCTCTATGATTATGTGTGTATTCCACAAAGTTTCATGTTTTTTTTATAATTATTGGGATTATATTTCACTACTATGATTTATCCCATGTTATGAAATTATTATCTCTTTTGCAGGTTAAGATTTCCAAAATGATATATTCTTATGAATATGATGTGATTGATATTTCTTTTGTTTACCCTTACTGAGCATTTGAGCTCACCCTTTTGTATGTTTTCTTTTCCCCAAGTCAGGAATAAGGGTATTAAGTAAGATATTCCAAAAGGGACTCTAGATATGATAAAATAAAAGGCAAACATTTTAGATGATTTATGAACCAGTTGTTTGTGTTTCCCTGTTTCTGAAGACACTATACATATACGGTCATTTCATGGTTTTGTTATATGTTGTAATAACTGTTCTTCAATTTCGATGTAATAACAATGTATGTAAAGTATGGGTCGTTATAATTGGTATCAGAGGAAAGGTATTGTCAACCTTTGGAAACATGGATATGAAAGCCTTAGTAAGAACCCTAATGATATATCTAAGCATAGAACAATCTTAGGGTTTTAGAAATGTCCATGAACAACCTATGATAAGACCTTATGTGTGAAATTTTATTCTTAATTATGTGTGTTTCCTATTATAATTAGTGTTTCTCACACTATTCTTCATGGTTTTAGTCAATGGTTGGAACCCAAAGGAACCGTTTTAATGAGGAATGCGATGGGCAATGCAATGATTTTCCCCCTGAGCAACCAAACGTTATGGGAGCTAGAATTCAAAATCTTGTAGCCATGCTCACACAACTTTCAAAATCTATGAATAATGCAGGACTTCAAAACGAGCAAAGGAGAAAAATTTTGTTGAATCCTTCATGAGGCAGTGTCCACCTTCATTAAGTGGGACTAAAGATCCATTAGTGACTGAATAGAGGATTAGTACCACTGAAAAGATATTTTTAGTTCTACAATGTTTTGAACATGATAAATTCATCTTAGCAGTATATTGTTTGGAAGGTGAAGCTGATCAATTGTGGAATCTTATTAAGAATACGAGGAAAAGGGATGAAATTGAGTCCATGAAATGGGATGAGTTCAAAAACATAATTTTCAATAAGTACTTCCCTCGTATTCTTAGAGGAAAGATGGAGATGTAGTTTCTTTAACTAAAGTAAAAGGATGATGAATCTGTTGGTACCTACGAAGAAAATTTTTCAAGACTTGCAAGGTACGCTTCTGGGATTATTATCCAACCTGAGAGTAAGATCGATCGATTCATTAGTGGCTTAAAAAAAGTCCTCAAATGGAGTTAGCCATAAGGGACTTCAATAGCTACGAGGAAATCATTCGATGTGTTCTCAAGGTTGAGATGGATATTCGAGTAACCCATCAGTCACATGAATTTGATAAGAAGAGGAAAATGTAATTCAAAGAAAAATCTAAAGAGCACACTGAAAAAAATATGAGTTTTCCCTTATGCCCAATGTGTGGAAAGAAACATGGAGGGAGTTGTCTTAAAGGGACAAGTAAATGTTTCAAATGTGGAAAGGAAGGTAATTGGGCATTTGAATGCCACAATTATGAGAAGAAGATGTCTAATGATGCGAACAAAGAAAAGTCTACAAAGAGTGTACCTCCTAAAATTCAATGTTACAAGTGCAATGAAATAGAGAATTATGCTAATCAATGACCTAATCCAAGGGTTGTTGATGATGATAAATGTCAACATACTCTTAAGCATAATGACAAACTAAAGTCACGTATAATTTCTATCGGTGATGCGGAGTACGATAACGAAGTGGTGAAAGGTACAAATACCATCCACTCTAAAGTAGCAAATGTTTTATTTTATTCTTGATCCAACAACTCTTTTAATTCTGAATAATTTTATATGGGTATCTTCATATTACCTCAGAAATTAGATAATGAGTTGGCTATGACAACCCCTAATGGAACAACAACCTCATGAAAAGTTTACTATTCTTCTCCGATTGAAGTTTGTGGGAAACTGCTTCCTGAAAATCTTGTGATCCTTCCTATAGTGGAATTTTATGTGATTCTTGGCATGGATTGGCTTTATTTATATGGAGATTATCTCAATTTCCGAAGAAGGGAAGTCACATTTCATATTCCAGATCATTCTATGATCGTCTATCGATGCAAGGATGAACCTAACCTTCCAGTGGAAATTTCATCCAACATATGCATCTTGATTCCACTAAATGAAGGTTATTTATCTCAAATGGTTGGTTAGAAACTCACAATTAAGAATATTCCCATTGTACGAGAGTTTGATGATGTCCTTCCAGAGTAATTTCCTGGTCTTCCACCAAATCGTGATGTTGAGTTTTCAATAGAACTCGTACCGGGTGATTTACCTATTTCAAAGACACCTTATAGAATGGCCACAATTGAGTTGCAGGAATTGAAGAAGCAACTCCAAGAGATTCTTGATAAAGGATTCATACGCCCTAGTGCGTTACCTTGGTGGGAACCTGTTCTGTTTGGTAAGAAGAAATATGGATCAATGAGACTCTGCATTGATTATCGAGAACTTAACTAGATCACTATCAAGAAAAAATATCATCTCCCATGCATTGATGACTTATATTACCAACTACGCAGAGCTCAATACATTTCCATGATTGATCATCATTCAGGTTATCATAAATTAATGGTCAAAAGGGAGGATATACCAAAGAGGTCTTTCCGTACCAGTTATGAACACCATGAATTTATAGTGATTCCATTTGGTCTTACTAATGCCCCTTCTATCTTCACGGATCTAATGAATAGATTATTTAGAGACTATCTTGATCAGTTTGTGGTAGTCTTTATAGATGATATTCTTTTCTATTCAAAGAGAAATCATGAACATGAAGATCACTTGAGAATTGTATTATATACCCTAAGAAAGGAGAATATTTATGCCAAATTTACCAAGTGTGAATTTTGGCTTAAAAAATTTTCATTTTTGGGTCACATAATCTCTAAAGAGGGGATATTTGTAGATCTAGCAAAAACAGAGGTTATCAAAAGATGGTTGAGACCAACAGCAATAACTGAGATCCAACTTTTTCTTGGTTTGGCTGGATATTATCAAAGTATTGTGAATGATTTTTCACGATTACCTAATCCACTCACCAGGTTGACTTGAAAAGGAGTTAAGTTCGCTTGGACTGTGGAGCGTGAAGAGAATTTCATAGAGTTAAAAAGAAGGTTATCCAGTGCACTTGTGCTCACACTGCCTTGTTGTGAAGAAAGGTTTGTGATCTACAGTGATGAATCCAAGAATGGATTGGGGTGTGTTCTCATGCAAAACAATATGGTGATAGCTTATGCCTCATGATAGTTGAAAATTCATGAGCAAAATTACCCAACTCATGATTTGGAGTTAGCTTCGGTAATCTTTGCATTAAAAATGTGGAGGAATTATCTTTATGGTGAAAGGTGTGATATTTATACTGATCATAACATTTTAATGTATATTTTCACCCAAAAGGAGCTGAATATGTGCCAGAGAAGATGGTTGGAGATGATTTAGGATTACGACTGCTCAATTCATTACCACCCTAAGAAAGCAAACAAGGTGGAAGATGCATTAAGTCGACAAGACCATGCGAGCTTATCCATGATGAGGATCACAAAAGATCTAATATTTATGGATTTACAAAGGATGGATCTTAGAATTATAATGGAAAGGGGAAAATCTTATCTTTCTGAAATGAATGTTCAACAATCTATTCATGTGAAGATTAAATAGGAACAGAAGAAAGATGTAGAGTTACAAAAGAAGGTGAGAAATTCTCCTTAATTCAACCTAGATTGTGATGGGATAATAATGTTCAGGAATCAGGTTTGTGTTCCTCCCATCCTAGAATTAAAGAAGGAGCTACTAGATGACGTTCATAGTTCTTCATTCCCTATTCATCCTGGAAGCAAGAAGATTTATAGGGACCTGAAAGAGTACTTCTGGTGGGATGGAATGAAAAGAGATGTTGCTGAATATGTTTCTCGATTCTTGGTTTGTCAGTAAGTTAACGTTGAGAGAAAGAAGTCTAAGGGGATGTTACAACCATTACCCATACCCGAATAGAAATGGGAAAACATCACTATGGACCTTGTCACTGGACTTCCTAAAACATCTAAAGGCAATAATGCTATCTGGGTTATAGTTGATCGTCTTACAAAGTTGGCACAGTTTATTACTATTAGAGAGGATTTCTCTCTTGATCAGCTTACCAGGATATATGTGAAGGAAGTGGTAAGTTTTCATGGTGTACCACTTTCAATTATATCAGATTGGGATCCAATGTTTACCTAAAATTATTGGTGAAGTCTTCAGCATACTCTGGATACAGAGTTCAGTTTCAGCACTTCTTATCATCCTCAGACAGATGGTCAGTCTGAGAGGACAATTCAAACTCTAGAATATATGTTGAGAGCTTTCTCTATGGATTTTAAAGGAGTTTGGGATCAACACCTACCTTTGGTGGAATTTTCTTATAATAATAGCTTTCACTCCAGTATTTAGATTTCTCTTTATGAATCTCTCTATGGAAACAAATGCCGAACTCCAACTTGCTGGGATGAAGTTGGGGAAAGAAATATATTAGGACCTAATCTTGTTGTTGAGATGATAGAAAAGGTAAGATCTATTAAACAACACATAAGAGCTGCTCAAAGTCAACAAAATATTTATGCCAACAATCAAGGAAAAGACCTATAGTTTGAAGTGGGTGATAAATTGTTTTTACAAATATCACCTTGGAAGAGAGTAATGAGATTTGGAAAGAAGGGAAAGCCGAGCCCTAGGTATATCAGCCCTTTAGAAATACTAGATCGTGTTGGGAAGGTAGCTTACAGATTGGCGCTTCCACTGAATATCTCTCAAGTTCACGATGTGTTCCATGTATCTCTCCGGAGAATGTACATACCCGATCCTTCACATGTACTCAGCTCAGAAGTTGTACCGCTGGAGTAAGATCATTCTTATGAAGAAAAACCGATAGAGATTCTGGATTATAGTGAAAAAGTCCTACGGAACGTGACCACATGCTTGGTGAATGTTTTATGGAGGAACCACCAATTTCAATAAGCTACAAGGGAGCTTGAGTATATGATGAGGGAGAGGTATCCTCATATGTTTGTTACAAAGTGACAAATTTCGAGGGCGATATTCATTTTAAGGGGGGTAGAATGTAACACCTGATATTTTTATGTGAAATATTTTGTTTTTATGTTATATACATCATCAAAGGAATATTTCACTACACACAACACTATCTTGTCTTTTTTTACATGCAATCACGACCTTCCTTGATAGCTTGCCAGTTTCACTAAACAACGATATGCTATT
This sequence comes from Viscum album, assembly GCA_963277665.1. Lineage (NCBI taxonomy): Eukaryota > Viridiplantae > Streptophyta > Magnoliopsida > Santalales > Viscaceae > Viscum > Viscum album. The sequence goes on from OY728123.1 coordinate 656,883,522, forward strand.
AAAATATTATTAAAACTAGCTGTTATGAATAGTAATACCAGATTTTTTAAATTTTTTAAATTTTATCATTCTAAATGGACTTCATTTTTGGATTTGGAATATCGAAATTATCCTATGGTGAATTTTTGGTATTTTTCTAAAAACATTCAATTTTTTATGAATAGTGAAACACTAGGATACTATTTAAAAATCGACTTTTTATTTAAATAATTATTTATTTAAATTAAATTTATTTTAGGTAAAAATTGATATATAATACCTATATAAGTTCAATGTAATTAATTGGAGTCATTTTATAACAATTTTAGATATATAAAAATTTTATTGAACTTTTCACCGTCTTTTACCCACATCCTAGGAGAGTTTGAAAATTTACATAAAACTTAATTTTACCACTTCTGTGAGTGGAATTTAGAAAATCCAAGAGACACAGTTAATATCAAGGAGTAAAATATTGATCAATAAGATAAAAATAATTATTTGTGAATAGTACCTTTTTACTTTTATTTACCAAGATTAAAAGTAAATAGGGCAATTAAGGTTAAAATGGTATTATTATTACCCTAAAACATCTACTAATTCGATTGGATAAGTTTAATTCGACCAAAAAATTCCTTAGGAATAATATATGAACATTTAGATCCACTTGGATTAGATTAGGAGATTTAATATTATTTTATTTAAAGAAGAGTAAAAATAGTTAAAATCTATGTTTAATTAATAAACATTTTTAATACAGGGTTATAAATAAGATAAATTCATCTATAAATATTAATTAGAAATATAAAAATATTTCATACATAATGGTATTTTATTTATAATTTTTAGACTTCAAATAATTTAATTTATTTATGACACAATGATGATGCAGTAATTAACTTATTAAAGAAATATTAACATAATTGATATTATAAATAACAAAATAAATGTAATTTGAGACTTTTCAGGAACTAAAATAATTTTATAGGTTAATATGACATATTAGAATTGATTTAATTAAAAAAATTCTAACTAATCATGCTATTATGATTTTCACAAATCAATTACCAAATAGTGTCAAAATTGACATAAAATAGTTTTTAAAACAAATATTATATTATTAATTGTTATATTATTCTTAAAAATCTATGGTTCATAAAAATGACTTAGATAAGGTTATATATATTTATAATTAACCACTTGGGGTTCTTTTGACTTGTAATAGTAAGTTTATTAACCATATAGTGTAAGAAAACAAGAAGACACGGTAAAAGTTAAATTCTTTAACTTAGAGTTAAATATAAATGATAAGGTTAAAATAGTAACCTAAAATTGTCTAAAATATATTGGTTGATAGGATTTAGACCCATCACCACCTTAGATTCTAAATAAATAAATTTTGAGCTATTAAAAACCCAATATGACTTTTTTATAAAATAATATTTTATGTTTTTTCATAAGGTACCCCTCTCGTCCCTTATAAAAGGGAACCTCCTCCCTCTCTTCCTCACACCACATTGAGCCTTCAAGATCGGCCCAACCCTAGAAATTTCTCTTCTCAAATTCTATAGAAACATCCTAGAGGTTGTTTTTTTCTTCAAAGAGCAACTTTAGTGCCCTAAGAGGAGGTTTAGAAGAGGCGCTTCAGAGAAGAGGTAATGTCTGTTACCGATTTTTTCAACTTTATTTCTTCTTCTAATTCCTCTTCTTTAGTTGTTTCATTATAAATTAATAACATCAGTATCAATAATATACTGATATTTTATTATAAATATGAAATAACCATATTTCACCTTCTATCCATCATACGGAAAATGAAATCACCGTGCGTGCATACGTACAAAATACCTTCTCCACACCATGGTGTAATCTGTTTTCCACCACCACATTACTTGGATGGGAATAATGGTGTAAAGAATAACTATATATGATTATTTTAAATTTATATTGATTATGAAATAGTATACATACACTTCAGTACAATTCCATTATCATGGGAACAATATCATCGCTCGTGCGTACGTTCGGCCTACCGTCTCCACGATGTGATGTGACTCGTTCTACACGATCTTCAATGCATAATGATTATATAAATGAATTGAATGAATAAATATGATATATATTACACTAATACCACTCTATAAATGAGGTATCTAAAACCTAAAAAGAATAATAATAATTTATTCGACAAAACACGCATAAGAACAAAAAGCAATAAACACCCAAATAACAAGTAGCAATGAAATATTACTAATAAGAAGCTAAGAATATGACCATATATGATATCATAATAATGCGTATGATTCTGTAATAAGTAAATAACATTATTTAAATCATTATATAGGAGTTTTGGACATGTACTAAAAAAATCAGACCTAAGGTAAGGGAAAATCTCGCAATCTCAATTTTAATCCGAGATTGTTTATACTTCGGTAATTACTGGGGAAAGTTTATCATCCACATCCACATTTCGTCAATACGTAATATTATTTATATCCTCCTACAATTTTTTAAATCCAATTTTACCCAGTTTTGAGTTTTTAGTAAATGATATTAAAGGAATCTTTTGTCGTTTTTAGTACGAGGTACTTTTTTGACTTTTCCGGCAAAAGTACGAGAACAATGTTTTTCTTTAACTTATACAACATTAATGGATTTTTAGAACATAATTTAATGAATTTTACTTTAAAAGTTTTCAAATTTTTTTGGCAACTTCTTTTAGTTTAAAATTGCATAACATGTTAAAAAAGGAATAATGTTTTTGAAATAGAAAGAATATTTTCCCCAAGAATCATGTTCAAGTGTTTTATCAAAATTATTTTCCATATATGATAATATAGGGTTCTATTTCTATACCTATTTTTACATTGATTTGATTATGTTATGATGTAATTAATTTTATGATGTCCTTTTATCTTATATGGATTATTTTTTGATGACATGATTTTTAATAATCCCATTTTTATTAAATGGGTTATGCTATGATGTATGATTTGTGATCTTGTGGAACACATAAGAATGGTATCATAATGAAATGGGTGGTGCCTATATCTCCCTCCAATGAATTGGGTAAATATTCATATCTCATGAGATAGACATTGCTGGAATGATAGGTTAATCCGGTTCAGTGATACAGGACTGAAACAAGAAGTGAACTCAGTTCAGAAATGGACTTTGTCCGCTAGGATAGTCATGGAAATGAGTCTTAACTACAAAGAAATGATTCTCTATGATTATGTGTGTATGCCACAATGTTTCTTGTTTTATGTTATGATTATTGGGATTACATTTGACTACTATTTTTTATCCCATGTTATGAAATTATGATCTATTTTTCATGTAAGATCTCCAAAATGATATGTTCTTATGAATATGATGTGATTGATATTTCTTTTGTTTACACTTACTAATCATTTGAGTTCACCCATTTTTTGGTTTTCTTTTCCCCAGGTTAGGAATAAGGGTATTAAGTAAGATATGCCAAAAGGTACTCAAGATATGATAAAATAAAAGGGAGACAGTGTAGATGATTTATGAACCAGTTGTTTATGTTTCCCAGTTTCCAAAGACACTATACATATATGGTCATTTCATGGTTTTGTTATATGTTGTCATAAGTGTGATTAAATATTGAATTAATAATAATGCACGTAAAGTATGGGTCGTTATATCCATGGTGTGACCCATATGACTCGAATGATATGTTTTTGGTTTATAATTTTCATTTTTGTTCAAAAGAATCATCACATACTCAACACTAAAAAATAATAATTCTGTTTTTATACATTATGAAAAACCCCATAAGTCATTTTTTATGTGTAGGAATATACCAAACCTCATTATGAAAGAAGATGTTGTTGATATGAACTCAAAGTGTCCATTAACATTTTAAAACTGATGTTTATTATCATAGGAATTCACTCAATCAAAATGAAAAAATATCCTTTTATTTTCTATATAATGTAGCAAAATTATTAATAAGTCACTTTTGATGTGTAAGAATTAGTCTCATGTCAAATTGATAGATGATGTGACTAGTATGACATAAATTGCATGTTTGGAGTTTAAAATTAAATTTTATTTTAAAAAACATGTTACCTTATCAAAACCAAGAAAATTAATTCTTATTTTATTGATAATTTATGAAAATTAACCATATGTAATTTGTGATGTTTATGAATCAACCTCACCACAATCTAATGCACGGTGCAACTCTACTAACACCAACTACAAATTCATATTTAAAATTGATATTTTTTGTTACTGAAATATATAACTAACATAATGAATACAGAGAAACACATTACTATTATTTTGATACATTAAGAGATAAATTTATAAGTCGTTATTTAGAATCATGATTCACCCCCATCTCAATCAGATACATGATGTTCTTGGTATAACTCAAAGTGTCCTTTATGAGTTTAAAATTTAAATGTCAATACAAGAAAGTTCCACTCAATGAAAAAACGAAAAAACTAGTATTATCTAGATAAATTAAGAAAAAAATCATAATTCTGTAATGACATGTTAGAACATGTATCACTTAAAACTTGAGCATGGTGTGACCAGTAGGACTCAATGATCATGTTTCTAGTTTAAAATTAAATTTTCATAAAAAAGACAAGTGGCGTACTAAAAACCAATAAATATAATTTAGATTGTTTTATTTATTTTAAATAAATGATCTATTTTTCAGTTTCGACATGTAGGAATTAGTCTCACCTTAATCTGACACATGTTGTAACTGGTTTGACTCTAATTGAATATTTTTATTTAAAATTGATAGTAGTTTTTGTCAAAAAGACAACTAACATACACAAATTTGAGAAAAAACATTTAGATAATTTGTATACTATATTAAAATTATAAATAAGTCATTTTTGGTGTGTAGAAATAATCTTCACCTCAATATGATATACAATATTACCTGTTTGAATCAATGTGTCTGTTATCAATTTAAAATTAAAGTTTTAGTTCAAAACGTGTCACTCATTGAAAACTGAAAACACACTAAAATTTTCTTGATAATATTTGAAAATGATTCATAATTAATTTTCAGTGTTTTGGATTCAGTATCACGTTAAAAACCCTCACTATCCGACTGGTATGACTCAAAGTGAATTGTTCCAATTTAAAATGATATACTAGTAAAAAAACACAAGTGACATACTCAAAACCAAGCAAATACATTCTGATTGTTTTTCATACATTAGAAGAATCATCAATAAGTTATTTCAGATGTGTAGGAATCATCTTCATTTCAATTTTGTACAATGTGTACCTATTATTACTCACAGTATATCTTTTTAATATGAAAGATTCATTTTGGTTTAAAACATGTATCACATTAACAAATATTAGAAAATGATCCAATATTTTTTTATCATTTTTTATCTACTATTAATCATTTAATTTCACTATAATTTTTATCTTATACTTATTTAGTACGTTTTTATAGATTTATTTCTTGATGATGAAAATTAAATGGTGTGACATGCAAGAATCAACTGCAAATCAATCTGATGCACAATGTTCATTGTGTGACTAATTTTTTTGTTTAAAATTAACAATTTCATTTAAATTAATTTTATTATATTATAATGAAAATAATAATTTTTTTATATAGGGAATTATTTTTCTCGATCAGGGGTGATTTTTGTTATACAGGAGTGTTTTTTTCAATATAATATTTTTTTATTGTATTTGAATTGTAAATTTTTTTCCCTCTAAATCATGTAATTGTAACTAATTATACTAATTTCCAGTTCTATTTATGATGTCTCATTGTGCTGTTATAGAAAACACTAGTATTCTACATTTCTAGTATTTTAGTATGTTTTAACCACACATTGTATTGTGCCCCTTTGTATGTGATTTTAAAAGCATTTATAATGCCATCCATTTATGGGATTTTACAATCACTGATAAATTATTCCATTATAAATTCATTTTGTAGAAAACATATTGTATTCCTTTATCATCACATTTATTAGTTCTAATAAAGGAACCCTTTGTCAGTGTTAAATAAATGCACTAATGAATGGTTTTCTTTATCAGTGCTTCTAAAAGAATTGATAAAAAGGTGCTTTATCATGGCTTTTTAGGGTAGTTAAATGACCTAATTATCATTTGTGTTATAGAAATTATAAAATACTAGATATTATAACCATTACTAGGTAGTAAGATTATTTTTATCACTAATAAAGTCTTATTTAGTGATTTTAAAGGCCACTTTTTTAGTAGTGATATTCTAAAATGTCAGGGTGTCATTTAAATCCCTTACCTATAGTATTGTCAATATTAATAAATGTTTTACTATATTTTATAAAAAATATATGCTAATTATATATCTGTTATAGAATAATATCCATATTAATCATTTGGAAGATGATTTACTTAAAATATATTATCACCCATTTATTAAAAATTCTTTCTTAAAATCTCTCAAATGAATGATAACTACTTCATTTTTCATGAATATTTCAGTTTGATAGTCCCAGTTATTATACTGATTATACATACACACAATCGTGAATTTTAATCATGCAATTAGAATATTAAATAATTATTATATACACTTTTATTATTATCTATACAAATCAGTGATAAAAAATGAATGACATCACTTCTTGGAGATGGTAGTCCGTATGTATTCACAAGTGATGATTCAATTTGTTAATGGATGGAAAGAAGGAAAATTAAATTTTAAATAAAATTTATAAAAAAATAATATTATTAAATACATAATCTATATTCATAAAATCCATCACTATAACCCTCAATGTGAATCAGTGTTGAAAAATGATGCAAATTTCTTGGTAGAGGTGGTAGTCCACACATACGCACAAGGGATACATTCAACATATATATTTTGGGAGGGGATGGATAAAAGTTATTAAATCATCATAATAAATCCTATTATATGGTATGTACGTATTTAATTATATTTTAATGGTGAGAAAAAAATAGAAACAATTAAAACGTTAATTAAATGGAAAACTATTTGTTATATTTATTACCTCTATATTGAAAATCGTGCTATGGATCTCTTCTAAAAAATACCAAGGATGGTTTTCGAGGGTTAAAAAGACTTATAAATGTAAAAGAGAAATATTTTTTGATTTTCTCAAATTAATATTTATATAGATTATGTTTTACACAATATCTAATTTACCTTGTGTCATACAGAACACCATGTTTCTTTGATATCCTGCATCAAACAAGACCCTCGGCTTTAGAAAACCCTTAAATAATATTATTTTAAATATGTAAATTATATTATTGTTGTTAAATAAGTGGGTATGACTATTGTTAACTACATTATTATATATACACATAAATTTTTTTATAAAAGGTTAATTTATTGATACAATATTTGTAAATAATCAATCAGGGTTTGGTAATGTGAATATATTATTCAAACATGTGTTTTTTTAAAAAAATCATTTATTTTTATGATAAAATATTATGATTATTTTATAGATATCTGTTAAAAATAATTTAATAATGTAACTTAATTTTTTGAATCATCATTTCAAAATAAACATATGGTGATTTTTTGGTATTTTTTTGGAAAATATTGTCTTCTTAGTGAATAAGAAATACACCAATTTTAATAAAACTAGCATTTATTTTAAATACAATAAGTAAATTTAAAAAATTAATTTTTAAATAAAAATATCTATAATTTATTAAAATTTACACCAATTAATAAATTTTGATTGAATATCACATTAGATTTTATTATCTGTTTTTTGTGGGTTTAAATTTTTTTTTCTAAAAACTTTTTTAATGTGCGTCATGTTTTTCAAGTTTAATTAGTTAAAATAATCCTTAACTTGTAAGGTATTAATTTTGTTTATATAATACATCAATAATTTTTAATTTACATTTAAAAAATTGTTATTATTATATATATAGTTAATATAATGTCATCTTGTGCTAGAAAAAATACACTTATCGAAAACTAGCATTGTCAATGTGTCTGTGAGTTTTGATTTAAAATTAGTTTTTTTCTTGTTTTATAATAATTATTAAAAAAATTTAAATCATAAAACTAAAAATATATTATTCTTATTTATTGGTATTTTTATAAAGTGTTTTTTTCTATTCATTAATAGTGAAAAAATACAAGAATTTTAATTGAAAAAAATCCTTTTAATATTGTTTATTTATAAAGTGAAATAACAGTATAATTTTTTTAAATGTAATATTAGATGAAAGATACATATATTAATCCAATTTTAGTCATTGGAATAAATTTCATAGTGAATTTTTATAAAAAAACTATTTATACCTTTGGTCATTTTCTTTAAAAATCGACATTCTCATCACGTCTATGGGGTTAATTAGAAATTGAAATTTATCACATATTTTAATGTAAACATAAAAAATAGATTCCATATTTTAATCATAATATTTTACCTTATCTAACATGGTCAAATAAATTTTTTTGGAAAAATTAATATTAAAAAAATTAAATTTATTTTCCACAGTTAAGGTAAAATTCATTTATTGGTGGTAAACTTAAAATAAAAGGGTTATAAATAAACTAAAACATCTAAAAACCCAATTTTATTGACATATTTACCCATTATCTATTTTTAGATCTATAATTTGACATTATTAGACACTTTTGACATGAACAAATGGTGGTGAAATTTATTCTTTCAAAAATTATATGGTTTCCACTCACCACACATATAAAAGGCCACCAATTCTTATTTACTCTTCACACAATAAATAAATTTTTTGTTCATCCCAGAACTATCCAAATACCTTCCAAAAATCCCACATAACATCCTATGTGACTTATTTTGGACATTAATCTATCATAGGAATATATTTGGAGAAAACCTATGGAGGATACCTGAAGAATAGATAACATTCATCAACGAGCATTTTTGTTTTATTTCTTCATCCACACATCCTAATGCTATTATTATAACATTATGATATAATAAAAAAATTATATTAAATATAATTAGAATTTTTAATTTTATATTAATTACCTACAACCATATCCACTTTTATTTAATGGGTTTGGAAATCATCATTTATGTGTACGGTATACTATAGCCTCATTAACCCTTGTCATTAAATTTACCATTTACCCCTATAAAGGGCTGAAATATGATTTTACTGTGATTTATATTTAATATTTATGATATAATTATTCACCTATAATCATAATATCACACATAGCATTATACTAACAATTTTATGGAGGGACAATAAAGTCTCCCTTGGGTTCGACAAACTACCACCTCACGAAGTGATATGATTTGTTCAATATTTACATGGGAGGTAATAAGGATGATTTTAATGAATATATTTGACATATCTGAAATAAAAATAATTATTTAATTATAATATATCATTTAAATTACCTTATTTCAGTCTAGATGTAAAATTGAAATAGTATATATGCATATGTATGACCTACTGCCTCCATGAACAGTGTATTCCACATTCTATCACTAAATTTTATAAATTATCAGAAATTAATAAGAAATTAATATATATGATATATTTATTGTGGTTAAATATATGGATATTATTAAATAATGATAAAATTTATAGGTCCATAAAAATAACAAATCAAAAAATATACAAAAAATAAATATGTTGTTACCTGAAACGTAACTTTAACATAGAATTATTAATAAATAGGTAATAAAATGTCATAAGAAAAGGAAATATGCTAATATTTATATAAATATTATTATAATATATATATATAATAATATAATGTTTATTATATAGGTTGTTTGAACTTGTATGATGGAAGTCAATAGTTAATGTTAATTGATTTGTAGTCTCTCTTTTATTTTTTGGAGACATATTAAAATTCACTACTCATTTATTTTGGGTGGTGTATATACCCATAATATGAAATATTATATAATTAATAATATTATTTTAATTATATTTAATGTTTCATTAGATGTTATTCTTAATTGGGGATTATGATTCAAAAAATTTCAAAAGTGGTAAGGGATATTTCTTTCAATTTGTCTTTTTAAGACGCACGTTATTTCATGGATGTATATTCATTCACAAGGTGTATAAAAATACTATTTGAAATTTAATATCTTGAATTTATTTATCAAAATGATATTTTATATTCCATTTTGTGTTATTAATTCAGGAATATTATGATTCAAAGAAACCAAATTAGTAATGATTTTAGGTTACAATTTTATCGTTTATCAAGACTGTTTATGATTATGTTTATGATGATAAAATATAATGTCACATATCTAAATAAATTCATTAATTTTCTTCTACTATAGTAAATATTTTTATTTTCATGTTTAAGAAACATTACTCCACACTTTGTGACATAAAATAATTCAAAAAACATTTTTAATAAAATCTATCATTATTTCCTACTTTGGTCAGAAATCCATTTTCATATAAAAACATTTTTCATGAAAATGTTCTCAAAGTGGTTTTATTTTTATAATATGATTTTAAGAAAATAAATATTAACCCTCTTTTTTTATAAATAAATTTTTTAAATAAATCATTATGTAAATTTTCAGATAATTGCAGTTTGGGTTTTCCCAAAAATGTGAAAGGATTCTTTGATTAAACCTATATTAAATGAAAATAAATTCCATAATTACGAAATTTTTTAAATTTGAATATTGAATACATTTTTTATGTTATATTCTAAATTAGAAGGATTATAAAAAAAATAATGTATTAATTTTTTTTCAAAGAAGAAAGGATATTTCCATGAAGAAACTATTTATAATACGTTCAATGATTTATTTATAATATTTCAATGATAATTTCAAAGAAATGGATTTTTAAAATATTTTATTTTTCCAAAATGCGATTTTAAATGAACAATTATTTTCTTTCAAAAACATTTCCACGTTAACATTCAAAATCCTTCTCCATGTAAGATGATATCTATCGATGTAAATAAGGATTTATTGATGATATGTGCTAAGGACACCATTACATTTTTTTATTAGAATACTTCATCAGGGAAATATGTTTATGATACCTATTTACATTCCATGGGTTATACCATGATAAATTTATTATGAAACCCACCACTTTTTTATAGGGTATGATATGATGAAATAATGGAATGATTATGAATCTGATCTCTTTTCCATTGGTCATAATGTGATGATCTGTTCATGAATACCATTCCATTTTATAGTTTATATTATGTTGAATGTTTTATGACCTTGAAGAATATAAAAATATGTTTTTCATTAGGATATGGGTGTGTCCTGCATCTATTTCAAGGAATTGGGTGATGGTAAATGTTCTATATGCTCATAGATTATATGGGTTGTTAGACAAAGCCCAAAAAGGAGGGTACATAGGTGGTTCATCCAAGAAAAAAAGGTGGTACATTTGTTGTTATCCAAAGAAAAAATAGAGTACACGAAAAGTCATCAAAATCCAAAATATGGTACATGGGTGGTTATCCCAAGCCTAATATGTTTTGAATGTCTTAGAGGGTGGTCTTGACATAATATTGTTCATGATTATGGTTATGCCACCAATATATGTCTTATTCCAATGGTATTCTCTCAAGGATCATGTTCTTAGATTCCCTTTTGAGTCATGGATTATGAACATCCAATATTGATTCTATTAATGAATATTATGTTCTTTTCACAAGTAATTTTTTGTAATTTTCCAATTTTAATGTTGGGGTTTTAAGATTGATGATAAAATTATTCTACGAGAACTTTTAACATCAGTTATTTAGTAACTGATAATAAAATCCCACATTTTAAATCAATTCTAGAAAAAAAGGTATTAAAATTATAATTGGTAGTATTTTTAAAATATTTTAATAATAAAATTCAAGATAATTTACTAAAAATATAATTTTTACATCGGATTTATGATTACTGTTGTGAAAAGTAGCTTTTTATATAGTTTTTTTAGGAACAGACATTAAATGTATTTTTGACATTTTTTTCGTCAAAAAACCAATGTCAGTAAATTTTAAAAACATCTATATCATTTCCTAATATTTAATTTTACTGTCCGTAGAGCTCAAATGAAGTTACAAATCAAATGATATGGTAGTTGAATGTTGGTGATATGTAAGAATTATTTCAAATATGATCAACATCTGACCTTCATATCATTGATATGTTAGTAAAATTTATCCCCATGACTTAAAAAATCATATTTTGTGAAATTAAAAAATAGTATAAATGTTATTAAAGATGGTTTTTTAAAAAATCTACATGAAAAGTGACTTTTAACACCAATTTTTGAAAAATCTATGTAAAAACTCCAAATATACATCTTATAATGTCTATTTATTTCAGTAACCATAATCAAAGGAAACATTAAATGTCGGGTATTCACAAAAACTAACATTAATATTGTATGTATATTTTTATGTAATTTTTCAATATTTTATTTTAGTGTTCATGTATTTTAAATACTATAACATATCATAAGTTATAGAAGTTAGAAGTTGATAATATCTAAAAGAAGTCTTAGATAAGTCCAACATTCAAGGACTATAAATATTGATTTGTAACTCCAATTGAGCTACATAAATAGTAAAATTAAATATTGAAAAACAAGATAATAGTTTTAACCATTGTTAATGTCATTTGTTTGTAATAATAACTTGTAAAATGACTTCTAACATTGTATCATAGAAAAAACGGATGATAAAATATTTTTTTCACATCAGTTGTCAAAAAATATATATTAAAAAATGAAAATTTTAATATATATTCAAGAATCATATCATTAAACGGATGTAAATGATAAATTTAATATCTCACCTATATAGAAATCCAACTTATTTATAGAATTACATCAAAATCTTCAATTCCATTTAAAATTTATAATAACATTTTTTATTTTAAAGTGTCATTTATATGTTTTTACTAGACACATATATTAATTTCTCAATAAATTGTTTTAATCATCATTATTACAATGTCTCAGCTCATTTGATATTCATCATCAATCCACTAATTTTTTTATTTTGGTGATCTCATCATGGTATTTGTTATAATTTCCAAAGATTTATTTTTTATGATTAGATTTTCTAATTGATATACCTATTAATGACAATGTATTTCTTATAATGAATAATACTTCTTCATATCATGGTAAAACTACATTTCATCCTTCAGATTCTTAAATTCCTTCTAAGATGAATCTTTGGTTGCCTCATGAGATCTTTCCTAAAAAAAATATATATTCACTAAGACTTCAAAAAACACGAAATTTTATTCAAACATTTATATTTTTTTATATTTTATATAGTTTCAATGATTTTGTTTTATTGACCTTCTATTTCCCATTGATGGAGTAAACTGACACGAATAAATTTGTTTTAATTAAACATTTTTCATGTTGGTTTTCTGAAAACTGAAAACAAAGACAAAATTTTCATGTTATTTTTTAGAAAATTGATATTAAAACACTAGTATTCACTTATTATTTTTAAAAATAATGCTAATATGGTCCCTCAAATTTTTTTAAAATGATTAAATGAAAATCATAAAATATACATTTTAACTATTTGTTTTAATAACAAATTATAGAAAATATATTTACAATTCCTCATTCAACGAAATATCCCTAAGTACCGATGTTAAAAGAAATAAATAAACCATACTAAAAAACCTATTTTTGTTATAGGGTTGATATATTGGGTATGTTCTTCAAATTTTATTATCATGTTCCCAAACAGTTATGTTCATGTTATTCTTTTCTATGTCCATTGTTTATTTTTACTATTGGGAACAAATGTGTCAATATGTCATCTCGCTGTTTTTGGGATCATTATGTTTATAAAAAAACATAGATGTTTTCATTTTAGTATTGTTTTTTCTTTCAAAAATTTTGTGATTAAGTTGGGTAAATCCCCTAGTTTTGACACATTTTTGGGCCTTAAAATTGGGAGTTTATTTTATGGAAAATAAATTATTTTCATATATAAGTTGTCCGATGCATAAAAAAAATGAGTTTATAGGCATAAATAGAGTTTAATGTTTTATCAAAAAAGTTTTTAGTTAATCCTAATTAATAGGTTTTTGTGTTGTGTGAACAGAGAAGCACACTATACAATCCTCATAAATAAATTAGTTCATGAGAGGCTCATCATTGATAGAAGGATCATAATTTATGGGAGGCTGGACTTTCATGGGAGGATCATAAATTTTGGATTGAGGCAGTGATTTGATGTTTACAAAATGGGTTTTAATTTTTGGATTACATCGGCCACCTCAAAGGATAATTGAAAATTTTGTTCTAAATAGAAAGATCAGGGTGAAGGTTGTACCACATCGATATTTTCAGTAATTATGATAAGCAGAATTTTTTGATCTATTTTACTCTATAAAGACCGCTAATTAAATCATTAGTAGAGTGATAATATTATTATATAGGACAATACATGTAAGAATTCATATATGTTCATATTATTTCAATAGGGGGATTCCTTATAACAGAAAGATTTCTGTAAGGAATAATTTTGTGAAGGAGGTTGTTTATGAAGATAGTTCATAGAAGGGATTTTTGGGTCTCTATAGCTTGAAAACGGAATAGGGTCTATAAAAAAGAGGAGGTTTCCAATGTTCCAATGGTTCATGAGGAAATATCCATCTATCAAAAAGGTTCATTTTGTAAGGAAATGGTAATACATGAATCACTCACTCAAAATAGTCTAATGATGTTTGTGGAGGATGAAAGATAACTAATAGAGTGTGAAGGAATGTCCGTGAAGGTATTGAAACAATCTTTTAAATTAATTTTCAAAAACTAATAGTATGCAGAAAAGTGTATTTCATCTACCTGGTGAAAAAAAGTCATCATGGAATACTCATATATTTGTGAAAATTTCTAATATGATTCAAAATAATAGGATGTTGTTTTGGAGTACTAGTGAGAACACATTAGTTTAAGGGGCAGTGATCTTTCAAATATTAATTAGTTGTAAACCTGGTGGGGAAGTGAGTCCACTCCAAAAATTATAAGGGTAGTGATCCGGGTTATAAAAAATAATCATGCCCAGAAATTATTTTAGCAGTGTGCCTTAGTAAATTATGAACATCAGCACATTTTCATTGTATATTACATAGACATATCCTAGTTAGGGTGAATCAAGTAAAATTTATATTTCTCGGTCATTATTTCATTTTCATTCAAACATATATATGGAAAAGGGGGAGAAAATATTTTGTATTAAAAAAATATCTGAAGAGGCACTTATTTTAAACTATCATTATATGGCCCCATCCATAAACATTACTAAATATTGAGTTATTACAAGAATACACATTGAGGATATTTTCAGGTTTAGAGTTTTAGAGAATTAGATCAAAAAACATGCATTACATTCCACATTTAAACAAGGTGGTTACATTAAAGTCAATATTCACTTTTCCCATCAATGGAAACACATTTAAAACAAAACATGTATTCCTTCATAACACTTCCTTGACACTATCGTCACATCACGTACCTTTCTCCTGACCTGTGAAAAACATTTCAAAAACTCAGGATAAGCATAAAAAGCGTAATAAGGGATATAAAATATGGAAAGGAAACATTAGTCCATGTATACATAAGAATTAATGAAAACATACTTTACTCATAAAAATTATGCACTTTAACATACCTCATCAAATCATGAATAAATCATAGAAATCATAAGACATAAAGGTAACTTGAGGCATTCATAACATTCTAACATAGGGAGTAACCCTCATGGTTACGTTTGGAATACCCATCACAGTATATCCCCTAAATCTCTTCGGAGAAACCATAGCATTTAACCCCTTCACATTACGCAATACATTGGAGAGCTATCGCGGGCTCACCTTCCCTTAGTTTATCACAGAACCACCCGTCTTCATAAACAATGCCCAAGAACCATAACATAATCGTATCACATAAGACATGCATAAATGAAACATAACATTTACATATTTCAATCAAAAGATATCAAAAACACATTGATATAATAAAAAAACAATCAAAACCATTTTGAATACCAAAATAAAAGAAAGGTAAAACATAATATTTATTCTTCATTTTAAAAAAACGTTATGTCTTGTAGGGGAAGCCGAAACTCAAATAATGGTCACGGCAGTGGAGAAGTCGTTGTCACCACATATGTACGACAAAAACATTCCCTTTTGTCGTTTAGTAAAATTATTAGAATAAAAAAGATTTTTTTTAATAAATGTAAAAGTCAAAGGGGTTTATACACCATATAAAATAAAGTCGTGTATAAAACAAACTATGCCTAAATGAAATGAGACTAAGACGAAGTCCCATACCTCGTGTTTGGAATGAGTCAATATTTCTTTAATCTCCTAAATAATAAACTTGAGTTAATTTCTAATTTCTAAATAACCCTTTTCAAGTTCATTATTCCTTTTTTATCACTTATTACTATGTAATTATTCAAGTTAATAACAGTTGTTTTGTCGATCATTGGAACTTGAGTCAAAAACAAACTCCTTATAATTACAAGTTGTTCATGTGGTAAAATATCCATTATATCTAGAATTATATTCATGATTTAGATATCATATATATCATATATATCCAATATATACATGCATTTATAATATTACATAACATTTAGAGGTAAGAATGGAAATGCACCGTTCATGGAGACGGTAAGCCGTACGTACGCATGAACGCTACCTTCATTTCTATTTCATATTTAATGGAATGAATTCATAATGATATAAAGGTATATTATAATTCCATTATAATATCATATATAATATCATTAACTCAATCCTTTATACATCCCATATATGACATTAACGAATCAAATCACTTTGAGGGGGCGGTAGTCCGCACTTCCTAAAATGAAGACATCGCATTTACCCATATTGGAAACCATATAGGTATGCCATAAATGAAAAATACAAAAGAATAAGGAAAAAATAAACATAATATATATCATATATAAATAGAGTGACATATTAATGGCCACCATGAAAGTTGTTAAAAGAAGATTGAACAATCATCGTTTCATGATGTAGAAATTTTCCATCCACAGAAGCAGTATGTTCTTTAACCCTTAGATAGAGGTGTGTATAATTGTAGCTTGAATAATTGTTAAAAAAAATCCTTTTATATTTAATATAATGGTGTTGTTACAAAAGAAATGAATAAAAAGATTTAGGGAGTTGGAGAAGAAAAATAAAACAAAAAAACACAAGTGAATACATTACCTTTAAATCTGGTAACTCCTCTTGGTTTGAACTAAAAGGGTTTCTTGAAGAAATTTCTACCTATGGTAAGGCTTATAGGATGAAGATAGGGATGTGGAGAGATAAAATGAGCAGAGATTAGCTGATCCAATGTCTTGAGAGGTGTGGGTATGGTGGTAGAGGTGGGGGCCTTTTATAAGAGGGAGGAGGGGCACTCTTTGAAAGTCAAGAAATGTTACTTTATATAAAAATTAATTTCAGATTTTAAAGGTCCCACATTGAAATATTTATATTATAAGGTGATAAGGGTTCGAAATATACTCATACAATATAATTTTGATAGGTTTATGTCTTATATTTTACAATATCGTTTCATTTTATTTAAATTGTTCATTAATGAGGTAATCGCTTCATCATCATGGTGTCATAAAAAATTAATTAATTTAGTGTCTAAAAATTAAAAAAAATACTATGATGTAGGAAATATTTTTAGCTTTCCAATGAATATTTATAGTCTAAGGGATCATTTATGTAGAGAAAATTAAAATTGGTTTACTTAGGTGTTACATTATTTGTTATATTTAACTTTCTTTAAAAATAAAAAGTAAAAAGTCACTATCACACAAAAGTGATTCCATGAGGTCCCAAAGATTGGCACAAAGCAACCCATGGTCGTAAATGAAACAACCAGTAGCATTAGGACATATTTTGGGGCCATTAGATATTATTATTATATTATTTTATTACCCGTAACTATCTGATTACTAATTAATCGCGATAATTAAAGATAATTACCATCGTTACTATTCATAATGTCCAAAAACAAAAGATTCCTAATTAAATAATTTGGACCTTATGATTATTAATATGGAATCCATTTTACCAAATTCCAATCATAGAAGTTGAAATTTGTAATTTAAAAATAATTCTTGTTGTCAAAATAAATAGCGTGTTTTTTTGAAACAATATCTATGAAAAGTTTGGCTCATTTTTATGCCCAATTCCAATGTGAAACTAATTGTAACGACCAGAATTGGATTAAATGGTAAAAATATATTCTAATTACACTTTAAAACCAATTATAATGATAATCTAATCATATAATTAAATTTCATGAAAAAGCAGTTTTGAAGTAAAATAGAGTAATTTTCACTATTCATTAAAAAATGGACATTGTCGGAAAAATACCAAAAAATTGTCCAAAGTAAATTTCAGTGTCCCAATTCTAATGAATAAGTTTGTTTTGATAAATAGATATTATAAAATTTTCAAATGTTTTATTTAAAAATGGTTTTCCATCAAATGGCGGTAAAACATTCTTTTAAAAATATTAGAGAATTCTATGCTTAAGATTAGATTTATTTTCATTTTAAACCTCTAAAACACTATCTAATTAATTAATAGACATAGATAAGAAAATACATAATTATTTACTTACTTGGGATGTTACATCCTCCCCCCCTTTATAAAATTGTGTCCCCACAATTTATTTACTTATCAAATAAGTGGGGGTATTTATCAATCATTGCATTTTCAGATTCCCATGTTGCCTCTTCAATAATGTGGTTTTTCCACAAAACCATTACATGATGAATCACCTTATTCCGTAACACTTGCTACATGTGATAAAAAATCTGGACTGGTTGTTCCTTATAAGATATATTCTCTTCCAGCTGAACTACCTCTGGACTCAAAACATGAGATGGATCTGGAATGTACTTCCTTAACATTGAAACATGAAAAGCATTGTGTACCTAAGATAAAGTCGGAGGTAAATCCACCCGGTATGAAACTGATCCAACTCTCTCCAGAATTTCATTTGTTCCAATGAACTTTGGACTCATCTTTCCTTTCATACCAAATCGCATCACACTTTTCCATGGGGAAACTTTGAGGAATAAATGATCACCTACCTCAATAGAGAGATCCTTCCTCCTGTTGTCCGCATAACTATTCTTCATCCTCTGAGCTGTTCTCATGTGTTTCTATATCAGCTAAACTTTTTCTGCCAACTCTTCTACCAATTATGGTCCCATCAACATCCTTTCACCTACTTCATCCCAAAAAGCTAGATTTCGACACCGCTTCTCATATAATTCCTCAAATGGTGGCATCTGTATATTGGAATGAAATCTGTTATTATAAGAAAACTCAACCAAAGAAATATGTTGTTCCCAACTTCCCTGATAATCCATCGAACAATCACGTAGCATATCCTCCAAAGTATGAATTGTTCATTCTGACTACCCTTCTAATTGAAGATGAAAAGTTGTACTAAAATTTAATTCAGTACCCAATGACTTCTGAAGGCCTTTCCAAAAGTTAGAAGTAAACCTAGGATCACGATCAGATACAATATAGAGTGGAACTCCATGTAACCTGACTATCTCTTTAAGATAAAAATGAGAAATTTGATCTAGAGAAAATGTATCTCTTACAGCAAGTAAATGAACATATTTAGTCAAGCGATCAATAATAACCCAGATTGAATTATTACCTCGAGGTTTCTTCGGTAACCCCACAACGAAGCCCATGGACATATTCTACCATTTCCACTCTTGTATTGGTAAAGGATGAAGCATCCCCTTCGGTAACTGCAGCTCTACTTTAACATGTTGACATGTCAAACACATCATAGTAAAATCAGCAATATCTCTTTTCATTCCATCCCACCAGTAATACTCTCGATGATCTCTATACATGTTAGTACTGCCTGGATGAACTGAAAATAGAGAACTATGAGCTTCACATAACAACTCTCCCTTCAACTATGAATCACATGTAACACACAATCTCTTCCCAAATCACAAAACACAATCATTATCAATGTTGAATTCAGGAAACTTACACTTCTGAACCAGCTCTACCTTTTTCTGCAACTCACTGTATTGCTTCTGTGCTTTCTTAATTCTCTCTAATAGGGATGATTTCACTAATACCTGAAACAAAATTGAAGAACATCTAGCAACAATAACATCTATGAAAAATTTCATCAAATCATTAACTAAATGATCACGTTCCAAACATAACATGGTTAATGAAGCATTAATTTTTCGACTCAAAGCATCAACCACTTTATTTTCTTTTCCCAGATGTTAATGAATTGTATAATCATAATCCTTGATTAATGCCAGCCATCTCCTCTATCTAATGTTTAATTCTTTTTGAGTGAATATATACTTTAAACTTTTGTGATCAGTATATATTTCACAATTTACACTATACAAATGATGCCTCCAAATTTTTTAAGGGAAAACAATAGAAACTAATTCCAAATCATGTGTAGGGTAATTTACCTCATGAGTTTTTAATTGACGTGAATCATAAACAATTACCTGATCATTCTGCATTAGGATGCCACTAAGTCCTTTACGTGAAGCATCACTATAGATAACAAACACACCATTCCTAGAAGGTAGTTCCAAAACTAGAGCATTCACCAATCTTCTTTAAAATTCCTAAAAAAATCATCACATTTTTTTGTCCAGATAATCTTAACACCCTTACAAGTTAGCTTAGACATTGGACAAGATAACCGTGAAAAATTTCTAACAAACCTTCAGTAATAGCCTGCCAAACCAAGAAAACTACAAATCTCAGTTACATTTTTGGATCTTGGCTATTCTTCTACAACCATTTTATTTTCAGGATCAATAGTTTTTCCATCTTTAGAAACAATGTGACCAAGGAAATAAATTTGTTTCAACCAATAATCACACTTTCTGAATTTCCCATACAATTTCTTTTCTATTAAGGTTTTCAAAATAAACCTAAAATGGCTTTCATGCTCCTCTTTAATTTTAGAAAACAAAAAAATATCATCAATAAAAAAACAACAATCTTATCCAGGAACTCATGGAAAATTCTATTCATAAGGTCCATGATTACGACAGGTGCATTGGTTATCCCAAAAGCCATTACTACAAATTAATAATGGCCATATCTTGTACAAAATGCGGTCCTCAGAATATCTGCTTCCTTTACCTTAAACTGATGGTACCCCGATCTCAGGTCAATCTTTGAAAAATACTAAGCTCCCTGGAGCTGATCAAATAAATCATCGATATGAGGAAAAGGATATTTTTTCTTAACAGTGATGTTATTCAAGGATCTATAATCAATGAAAAGTCTCATAGAACCATCTTTATTTTTAACAAATAAGTCAGGAGCACCCCATAGTGATGTGTTAGGTTGAATGAAACCTTTCTCTAATAAATCTTGCAATTGATCCTTTAACTATAAAAGTTCAATTTTAGTCATTCGATAAGGGGGTTTTTAAATTTGATTAGCATCAGGAACTAAGTCAACAGTAAATTCAACTTCTTGATCTGGTATTATTCCAGGAAACTAATCATGAAAAACATCAGGATACTCATTTACCACCGGCACATCATTAATCTGAACAGTTCCTTTGTTTTCAACAATATCTGCAAGGTAACATTAATTTACATTTTTTACAAGTTTCTCAGCCTCTTGATATGTTATCAATAGTAAGGGTTCATTCCTGTACACAAACTAAAAGTCTTTCTGAAAGGGAACTTCTTTATCTCTACAGTCAATCTTAGCATGGTAACTAGAGAGCCAATCCATACCCAGTATAACATCAAACTCTACTAGAGGTAAAATAATATGGTTTTCAAGTAGGTTCTTTCCATCGATAAGGATAGAAAGATTCTTATAAATTCTTTTTGCCTCAACTTTTCCCCGCGGTGTTTTTAACACATGTTCAGGAGTTATTTCTTGAGATGGAATTCCCAATATACTAGAAAGTTATTCAGAGATGAAAGAATGTGTAGACCCCGAATCAAACAACACACTGGCATAATCTGAAAAAACAAACAAAGTACCTAATACCACTTCATTTGATGGACCAACAACTACTGAAGTACTTGCAAAGGATTTCACAACTCATTTTTGCATGTAGTCTGAATTCTTCCCAACATTTGAGCTCTTTGTCGAACACTCGTTTGCATAATGACCCATCTCATTACACTTGAAACATTTCACTAACTGTAAATCAAATTTGGTATTACCATCACCCTGATATTTTCCAGTGCAATCACGAGCCTTATGTCCGATCTTACCACATCAGTAGCACTTTACAGAATTCATAAGACATTCCCCATCATGCCTTTTACCACATTTATCACAAACTGAAAACATAATTTTCATACCATCAGACCTTTTTGAAGGATTATTTCCTTTCTCCTGCCACCTCAGTCTCTTCTTTTGTTGGTTTATATAGAACACCTGATCATTGAAAAAATCCATCTCCACCTTCTTAGCACATTAAACAAACTTTTCAAAACTCTTGAACTCACGAGAAGCTAAATCCCTTCGTTATTTTGGCCTTATTCCTGAGTAAAAATGACTGATTTTACTATCATGGTCTTGGATAAAATTTGGAGCATACCTTGGAAATCGAGTGAACCTTTCTTCATAAGAAGCCACTTAGTCATCCTCTTGCCTCAATTCCAAGAATTTTTTTTCCATCCTAAGTAAAATAGACTTAGGAAAATATTTCTCAAGAAACATATCTTTGAATTAATCCTAGTTAAGAGCATTAGTCTCATTAGCATCCCTGATATTTTTAACCATCAACCACCACTGATCTGCTTCACCCTCCAAACAGTAAATAGAAAGACTAACCTTTTGATTGTCTGAAGACCCCATGACATCGATAATATTCTCCAGTTCATTAATCCACCCTTCAGCTAGCACAAGGTCAGATGTTCCTCTGAATGAATGGGGATGCTGCCTCATGAAATGTTCCACCACTGACACGTTCCTCTGTGGTTGATCTAGCTTATCTCTTGGATGGATACCACCACCATTAATTTATTTATTCAACTGCGCCATTACTACAAAATACTATTCAATTCGAATTCCGACCATCTTAGGATGCTGATTCAGAAGGTCATTTCCTTCTGTATGCCTTCCTAGCACTGCTTCCTTGTTTCCTCTGTGGAAAACAATTCTGAACAAACATGTCTTAGATGAATTAACATGGTAATCTTTGAATGCTATATCATTTCAATTTGATCATAAAAAAATATTTTTGGATAACCATTTAATAGAATTCTAACTCATAAAGTCATCTAAACCGACCTCTGATACTAGCTATAAGGACCCATCCTTAAACATTACTTAATCTTTAGTTATTACAAGAATACACATTGAGGATCTTTTCAAGTTTAGAGTTTTAGAGAATTAGATCATAAAACATGCATTACATTCCAAATTTAAACAAGGTGGTTACATTAAAGTCAATATTCACTTTTACCCTCAAAGGAAACACATTTAAAACAATACATGGATTCTTTTAGGACACTTCCCTGACACCATCATAACATCATGTACCTTTCCCTTGACCTGTGAAAAACATTTCAAAAACATGGGATGAGCATAAAAATCTCAGTAAGGGATATAAAAATAAGAAAAGGAAACATTAGTCCATGTATACATAAGAATTAATGAAAACATACTTTACTCATAAAAATTATGCACTTTAACATACATCATCAAATCATGAATAAATCATAGAAATCATAATACATAAAGGTAACTTGGTGCATTCATAACATTCTTACATAGGGAGTAACCCACATGGTTACGTCTGGAATACCCATCATAGTATATTCCCTAAATCTCTTCGATGAAACCTTAGTGTTTAACCACTATGTGTTACCCAATGCATTGGAGAGCTATCATGGGCTCACCCGTCCTTAGTTTATCATGAAACCACCCACCTTCATAATCAATGCCCAAGAACCATAACATAATCGTATCACATAAAACGTGCATTAAGGAAACATAACATTTCCATATTTCAATCACAAGATATCCAAAACACATTGATATAATAAAAAAATTATCAAAAAAATTTTCAATACCATATTAAGAGAAAGGAAAAACATGGTATTTATTTTTCATTAAAAAAACATTATGGCTTGTAGAGGAAGCCGAAACTCAAATAATTGTCATGGCGGTAGAGAAGTCATTTTCGCCGCATATGTATGACAAAAACATTGCCTTTTGTCGTTTAGTAAAATGCTTTATATAAAAACGATTTCTTTTGAATAAAAGTGAAATTCAAAGGGGTTTATACACCGTATAAAATAAAGTCATGTGTAAAACAAAATATGCCTCAATGAAAGGATATTAAGACGAAGTCCCATACCTCGTGTCCGACTTGACTCGATCGTTCTTTAATCTCCTAAATAATAAACTTGAGTTAATTTCTACATTCTTAAGAACCATTTTCAAGTTCATTATTCCTTTTATGTCACTTATTACTATGTAATTATTTATGTTAATAATGGTTGTTTTTTCGATCATTGGTACTTGAGTCAAAATAAACTCCTTATAATTACAAGTTGCTCATGTGGTAAAATATCCATTATATCCAGATTTATATTCATGATGTACATATTATATATATCATACATATCTTGTATATACAAGAATTTATAATATTACATAACATTTAGATGTAAGAAATGAAATGCACCGTTCATGGAGACGGTAAGTCGTACGTACGAATGAACACTACATTCATTTCTATTTCGTATTTAATGGAATGAATTCATAATGATATGAAGGAATATTATAATTACAGTATAATATCATATATAATAACATTAACTCCATCCTTTATATGTCCCACATATGGCATTAATGAATCAAATCTCTTTGAGGGGGCGGTAGTTCGCACTTCCTAAAATGAAGATATCGCGTTTACCCATAATGGAGACCATAAAGGTATGCCATAAATGAAAAATACATAAGCATAAGGAAAAAATAAACATAATATATATCATATTAAAATATAGTTACATCTTAATGGCCACCATGAATGTTGTTAAAAGAAATTGAACAATCATCGTTTCATGAGGCAGAAATTCACCATCCACAGAAACAATATGTTCTTTAACCATTAGACGGAGGTGTGTGTAAGTGTAGCTAGAATACAACTCATAACAAAATGCTAGTATATTGAATATGCTGGTGTTGTTACAGATGTATGGAATAAAAAATTTTTATGTGTTTGGAGAAGCAAAATAAAACAAAAGAACACAAGTTAAGACATTACATTTAAATCGGGTAACTCCTCGTGGTTTGAACCAAAAGTGTTTCTTGAAGAGCTTTCTGCATAAAATAATGCTTATAGGATGGATAGAGGGATGTGTAGAGATTAAATGGTCAGATATTGGCCGAGCCAATTGCTTGAGAGGTGTGGGTAAGGTGGTAGAGGTGGGGGGCCTTTTATAAGAGGGAGGAGGGGCACTCGTGGAAAGTCAAGAAATGTTACTTTATATTAAAATGAGTTTCGGATTTTAAAGGTCCCACATTGATATATTTCAAGGATAAGGAGATAATGTTTCTAAATTTACTCATACAATAGGATTTTGATAGGTGTAAGTCTTAGATTTTACATTATCTTTTCATTTTATTTAAATCGTTCATTAATGAGGTAATCGCTGCATCATCATGGTGTCATAAAAAATTTAATTTATTTAGTGTCTAAAATTTAAAAATAACTACTACGATGTAGGAAATCTTTTTATATTTATAATGACTATTTATAGTCCAAGATATCATTTATGTAGACAAAACTAATTTTTTTACTTAGGTGTTACATACTTTGTTATATTTTACTTTCTTTAAAAATAAAAAGATAAAAAGTCACTATCACACAAAAGTGATTACATGGGGTCACAAAGTTTTACACAAGGCAACCCATGGTCGGAAATGACATAACCATTAGAATTAGGACACATGTTGGGATCATTTGTTATTATTATGATATTATTTTATTACCCTTAACTACCCGATTACTAATTAATCACGATAATTAAAGATAATTACTGTCGTTACTATTCATAATGTCAAAAAACAAAAGAGTCTTAATTAAATAATTTGATCCTTATTATTAAAAATATGGAATCCATTTTACCAAATTCCAAACACAGAAATTGCAATAATTAATTTAAAAATAATTCTCGTTGTCAAAATAAATAGCGTGTTTTTTTTGAAACAATATCTATGAAAAGTTTTTCACTTGTTTATGCCCATTTACAAAGTGAAACTAATTATAATGACCACCATTGGATTAAATGGTAAAAATATATTTTAATTAACTTTAAAACCAATTATAAAGATAATCTAACCATATAATTAAATTTGATGAAAATGCAGTTTTGAATTAAAATGCAGTATTTTTCACTATTCATTAAAAAATGAACATTGTCAGAAAAATACCAAAAATTTATCCAAAGTAAATTTCAATGTCCAAATTCTAAAGAATAATTATATTTTGACAAATAGAGCTTATAAAATTGTCAAAAGTTTGATTTAGAAATGGTCTTCCATTAAAAGGCGGTAAAACAATATTTTAATATTATTAGAGAATTCTATGCTTAAGATTGGATTTATTCTCATTTTAAACCTATAAAACACTATCTAATTCATAAATAGATATAGATAAGAAAATCCATAATTAGTTACATACATGGAATGTTACAATCATACCGTGATTCACCGCCCCTCTCCGGGCATTTTACCATGTTGGGATAATAATTTCTGTCAAAGACAATATTGATTTTTAGTGATTCTCTCTAGGGGGTTTCAATGGATATAGTAAATCGTGAATGTATTCCAATATTTAATGGAATTAATTTTTAATTATGAAATAATTGAAAGATGAAATACCTTTGATCTTTAGAAAGGGTTGTCTTTACATCAGCAATGCATTGTTTTTTAGCTAGTATCGATAGTGGTGAATCACTAGAATATAGATGAAGGGAATTGGATCATGATGCCAAATTATTTAATTATTTAGTGATATTTCAATCTAATGAAATATACATGAATGTTATGTAATGTATGTCATAACATGCTATGTGGTTAAATTTTCAAAATATTTATGAGGGTGACTAAAAAGTTATAGAAGAAATGTTTAAGGTTTTATGGGACAATAATGAGGATATTAAAATGAACCTTATTGAGTTATCTGATACAATATTTAACTTGGTGAATGTTATTTTTGAAGACATGCATAGACATCGATAAATTATTGAATATTTGTAGATTTTTAAGAGAATCAGGTAAATAATTGACGTCAGTTCAATCTGAATGTTTTTTAATAGAAGTAAAGATTCAAAGGAGCCAACAAAGGATATATTTCATAGTACTCTTGTTGTATACAAGATGAGAAATGATGATAACGAGTCTAGGAAAAAGATAATTTTAAATTAGTGTCACTCAAGTCTATGAATAAAATAAATATTGAATTTTGGAAGGAAGAAGAAGAAAGAGATGAAGTCTAGTAATTCTGAAAATCAAACATACAAAGAGAAAAATAAATGTTCAATGGGAAACTTCCCCTTGCATCATTTCAATTTCAAAAGGTTGTAAATCATGTATTGTGGTTCCCAAAAATGTTTCAACATGATTATCAAGATAAATACAACTTATCTTTGATGAATTCATAAGCCTATTTGGAGGGTAAGATATATTTTAAGAGAAATTTATTCAAAAAGAAGAATATACATTCATAAAAAATAAAAGTATAGAAGAATATACGGTTGAACTGATGGAAAAGTACAAAGATTTTGGAGAACATTATATGGTGTCAGTTATAGGTTTCTTCCAAAAAATGAAGAGGGAATTAATTAGGAAGAAGAATTCAAAGTGGGAGTTTATATTTAGGCTGAATTAGAATCCTCTCGCGAGGATATAGATTTATGGAGATACAAAACAAAAAAAACCAACAATGTAGTTCATGATGAAAAACTATTTATGTACAATATGGACAAAAAGATTATTGAGTTAATAGAATAATTTGAAAAAATTATGTCTTTAATCCCAAATAACTCAAAAATTAGTAGTGAGTAGAAGCTCATAGTTGAAGAATATAAAAGGGTGATTGATGGGTTGAATACCATAGTAAAATATAGCAGAAAAAGTATTCAAAAGCCTAATTATGATTTTTTAATATTTTGATGGAAACTGAAATATCAGTGTAATGTATAAACTCTAATAAAGAAGATCACGAAGGTAATATAAAATGGAAAAATTGAGTATAAAGTTCTAGTAAAATATAAAAATCATTGTCAAGAGAATAAAATGATTGATCTACATGATAAAATTTGTATCGGGATTGATCAAAATTAGAAATAAGTCATGGTAATATTCATACCACAAGAACCAACTCTAAAATTCCATATTTATTTGTGTATGAATCAGAACTAGAAGATTAAGAGAACACATGGGAAAACCAATACTGTACTGGTGACACATTAGAATGAACCCTATATTAGATGTTATTTTTTTGGAAGGATGGGATGCTCACAAAATGTCTATTTTGTAGAAAAGAGTTATTGAAGGGAATAATATCAAAATAGGTAGTCATATAGAGCTCAATATTACATGATATAGTTTTATGGTCACTATTTGTTTGTGGAAAATCTAAACAAATGGAAATTTATTTCTCATAAATAATGTTTGTAAATGTGACAATGAAAACTATTGTGGTCATATGAAGCATCTTATTGTGCCATCAAATGTGATGAAAATGAAAAATTTATTTATATATTTGTAATATGAAGCAGTTCGATCATACCCTAAGGAAGATGAATATTATCCATCCATACCAGGTATGAAGTGAGAAAAATGGATAAAAAAGAAAAATTTTTATGAATTAGTGGTTGTAGAGATTGATATTAAAGCATGATATCATTTTTTGGTATGGATCCATGATAGTTTATGATCATACCATACGAATGATAATAAGGATATTGTTATAAGCATGAAATATGTCAATGAATTTATTTTAAAATATATAAATTATGTTGGCCTAATGATTATTGTCTTAGGAAAAGAAGAATATAAAGGAAATGAAATGAGACATGTTGATATCTCAGTTGTTGAAGGTCTCAGTCACAAATTTATTTGGTTCAGTTAATAGTGTGACTTGTGGCATGCTATAATCCTTTCCATGAATATTTGTTTCATCAATGGAAGAGATGATGCAATTTTTCAGAATTGGAAAATAATGAAGGGGAATATATTCCAAAAATCCCATGAATATTTGGTCAAATGTTATGTACCTTGAGATCTACATAAGTTATCGCGTGATCATACTCATATGTGTGATTTTGATCAATAATGAATGATTATAGGAAATTTATAAATGTGGAAAAAGTAAACCAGGGTGCCTAAAATGGTGAATTAATATGCATGTAGACCCCTATCACTAGGAAGAATTTATGGGAATATATATTACATTATTTTCATTGATTATTTGAGAATTATAGAATTATTATTTTTCGTTTCCCAAAAGTTTGATGTTTTCAGTTGTATAAAATAGTATCAAAGGGAATATGAAATTATGATTGTATAGATGATTCTGAATTTTAGTTTTGATAATGGTATGAAATTCACAAACAGAAATGTGGAATATTATCAAGTGAAACATATGACATGTAATCATGATTCGACTATGAGAACTCCTTAAAAATAAAGTTATTGAGAGGTGAAATTTGTTAAAAATCAACATGGTTAGAACAATGCTTATTGAAAAAGACATACCATTAAAATTATAGAAGGAAGCTGTCTTGACATTAGTTTACATATCCAATAGAGATTTTTTATGTCTAAAGGAAGAAAACACACCATTTGAGTTGTGGTATAGTAAGAATCAAACATTGAAATCTTTTTCAATCCTTTGATATAAATGTTTTAATATCAATAAAGAGAAAAAAAATTAGATTTGAAGCATGAGGAGATGAGAGAATATTTATTTGATATTAAAGAAAAATATAATCACATAAATGTTTCTACAAGATGCTTGAAAATGTAGTTGGAGGAAATAATGTCACTATAGAGGATAATGAACAGAATCATCGACAACATAGTGAGTAGTTCCCTGAGGAAAGGGGTGAGGGGGGAAACCAACTCATGGGGAGTTGAAGTGAAAATTGATGATTCAGAATAATATACTTATGATGGAAAGGATTAATCTAAATCTAAATCTATATTAAAAATAAATATTCAAGATGAAATTAATATAATAACATAATCATTGATCATATAGTGTCAGTTAAAAAATGAAGAATGAAGTCATCACACTCGAAATCCTTCATATCTCTGGTAGATAATAAATAACTTGATGAATTAGTTGGAGATGAGAAGAGGGTTTAGCAGATGAAGGAAGATCTTGATCAAATTGATATGAATCATACATGGGAGATTGTTTCATGACCTATAGATAATAATTTAATTGGGTCCAAATGGGACTTTTACAACAAGATGAATGAATAGGGAACACTGATTTAAAATAATGAAATTTTTTTTAAAAGGGGAATCCCATATATAGTGTATTGATTTGATGAAACATATTAAAATTTTGAGAGGATATACACAATTGGATTATTCTTGATCATAACAGTGCATTGAAGGCTCAATGTTTTCTAGATTGATGCCAATTAAACATTTATGGATGGGGTTAAGAAGAAGTTTATATAAACAATCCAGATGGTTTCCACATCCATGAAGATTAAGAAAGTGTGTTTTAGTTAAAGAAGGAACTATATGAGATGAATTAAGCCCAAAGAAAATGGTATTAAATACTATATCTTTTTCTTAAGAAGCTCGTTTTTCTGCATGGTGGAGTTTATTATAATCTCTACGTCAACAATGACTGTAATCAATATATTATTGTGTTAGTGTATATTGATGATATAATATTTTTGGATCCAAATATGCAAAGTGAATTTTTTTAGAATTCATAAAATCTAATTTTAAATTTTCTTGATTTTTGAACTGATGGTTTTACTTGGTTTATTGATGACACAATAAAATAATGACGCATTCATTTCAAAATCAAAATTTGAGAAACAAATTTTGAGAATATTTGGAATGGATAATTATAGGGAGATAAAGACTCTGGTGGCTACCTAGATGAAACAGTCTTGGGATGATGAGGAAAAGGTAGTTAATGTCACAAAATATTGTAAAATGTTTGGCAACCTATTATATTTGATAGTGGAATGACATGATATTGTCTTTAACACATTCTAAGTAACATGATATAAAATAACCACCATATAAATAACATTACTTTTAGTATAATGAATACATAAGTATATAAAGGGGATTGTGGATTTTTTCTTGTTGTATAATGAAACATATTAGAAAGAGTTAATGGGATATACATATGTTGATTAGGATGGATCTATAAATGATATAAAATCCACATCATGTGGTGTATTCTATGTAGGAGGATTGTTTATTTATCTGAAAATAAATAAAAAAGGTTGAATTGCATTGAGTGCCATAGAATAGGAATATAATGGGACCACTGAAGAATTCATGGAGTTATTGAGGATAAATTAACAACATGATGATATGAGAGTTCTAGTGAAGTATCCGATTAAAATCTGTTGCAATAATTCATGAGATATAATATTTTAAAATAACGTATTCATCACTAAATTATAATTAAAATGAAATTAACGTATCATTTTATCATGGTAAAGGTGGATAAAGGTCTTGTGAAGTAGAAGTATGTGCCCATAGAACAATAGGGTGTGGGTATTCTGACAGAGGACTTACAAAAAAGAAGGGTTTGAAAATTATCATCTCACACATGGAGTTAAGTTGACTCCCAATACATGAATAGTGTGGATGTGGGAGCCCTTCTCCCAAAATTATGGTGTATTTTTTAACCTAAATGGATTATCTATGGTCTTTACTGAATTTCACACCTTTAAGGAGTGACCATCCGATTCTTGTTAAAGGATGATATATTGTTAATATAAAGGGGGAGAAAATGTCATAATGATTATAGGGGTATAATTTGATAGGGGGAGAAATAAAGAAGGGATATTTTTAAATATGATGATCCTAAAGATAATCAATCAAATGTTATTTATCTTGACAGATTGTATTTTATATGAAATCAGTTGGAGTGGTTTTTAATGGTGTCATTCATTGTAGAACATTGAATTATATTATTTTTTCTCACACTGAGTATGAATCATGTTGGATTAAAGTATTTTTTATATAAATATTTGATTTCTAATAAATTTTTAGATGCTTATCCAAAAAATCCAAAGTAGATATTGTTTTGAAAAAATCCATCAAGATGATGTCGCAATATTTCTGGGGTGATTGTGATTTTCAAAAAACCTTGATGACTGTATTATATTATTGTTGGTGTTTTCAAAGAATGTGTGAAATGAAAAGTGCGCTATGTGAACCACATTAAAAAATCAGTTCATGGGGGGAACATAATTCTTGGGAGGCTCATCATCTATACAAAGAGGATTTTATTTATGGGTTCCACAAAGGGTTATCATTTACATATGACATCATCCACTACAAAAAATAAAGGAACTATAAAAACAACATAGGAAGATCAAGGGGACGGTTGTACCTCATTGATGATTTCAAAAATTATGTTTGCTGAGATTTTTCCGATATAATTTCCTATAAAAAACCCATAATAAGATCAATATGAACGACAAAATTTAAATAGAGAATAAAATTGCGAAAATAATTTGAGTAAGTCAAATTTAGTTAGAGAGGGAAGATTATATATATGAGACAAAGGTTCTTAAGGGAGAAATATGAAGGAGTTTGTTTGTGAAGACTGTTCCCAACCACCATTCGCATAATGGATTTACAGTGCTCTATAGATCACAAAAGGAAGATAGGACATGAAGTAGGGGTGTTTTATGATGCATCAGTTCTTCATGAGGCATCATTTTTCCAAAAATAATTGGTGTTCCATGATGATTTTTTTTTAAATGAAACACTCACAACACATTGTGAAACATTGTTCATGGAGGTTGAAAAACTGATCATGGAGTGTGTAAGGATGTTTGTGAATGGAATAAAGTAGTTCACGAAATAAATTTACTCAAACATAAGGTGTGCATACAAGTTGATTTCAAATACATGGTGAAAACAATACTTCAGGGAACACTCTTATATGGGTGTAACAACTATGAGTGGATTCAGAACAATAAGAAATTCTTCATTTAGAGCCGTGAGTAAACATCCATCGAGAGAGGAGTGAGATTTCAAATTGTGATTGGTTATAAAACAAGAGATACAGTGAGTATAATATGAACTATATATGGGTATTGAGCCTGGTCATATAAGTGATATAGCCCAAACCTTATTTTCACAGTGATCCTTAGTTGATTTGGTATATCAAAAAATTATCATTGTATATTCCTTGGGCATATCCATGTGAGTGTGAACTAAGAAAAAATGATCTGTCTCGGGCATGATTTCCTAACTATTAATACATTTATATGGTAAAGGTAGAGATTAATGTTTTTATTATCATTGGAATAATATCCAAATTGGTAGTTGTTTTTATATGTCATACCCAGATTCACCCCCCCCCCCTTTTAGGGAATTTAACCTAGTTGGTCTAAACCTTACTGAGCATACGAGATCAACCATTATTATGTTTCCTTTCCCTAGGTTATGAAGATATATATTATATTTGATTTGACTGATAAGGTAGATATATCTGAATATTGTAGTGCGATAGGATATATCCTGCAAATGTACTAGTATTTTATGTTTCCCTATTTATAAATGCACTAAAAAATTATGGACCTCAAAATTGTATCTCTGTAATGTTATGATTTTTCAAAAAAAAAAGATGTAATTTATATGTTTGTTAAGAAGTTTTAATAAGTGTTTGTTTTATGGGATTGGTAAAATAAACATTTGGAAACTAGGATGAGAATGTCTTAGTGAGATCCATAAGGACATGTCTTATGATATTTTTAATGATGAGTCAAAGTATAAGAATGTTTCTTGGAATATTGTTAAAGGATAGAGTAATTGGTTTTCAAAACAATCATCCATGTATGGATACTACAAGTGAATTTGGATCTATAACAGAGGTTGATTGGGGTAATAACTCTAAAAAGGCCAAATTGAGATATAATTTAATGTCACCATGTGCATGATGATGAGATTTTCTATATATACAGTTTGACACACCATGGGGATATGATTTGGAAAATCACAAACAATTTATGAAACATTATTAATGATTTGAATGTATGATTACTATGAATGGCCTATCATAAACCTAATGTGACATGGATTAAATAGAATGTGTTATGATTCAGACATCCTATAAGTTATTTTTCATGATGTGGTTTTACACTATGATTATTATTTCTCACACTATGATTTTTTTAAATGGATGGTACCAGAAGGAATCACGTTAGCAATGAATTTGATTGAATATTCCTTGACTATGAGAAATAAGATTGGATAATTAATTTAGAGAATATATTTTAATTATTCCTATTAAATTACAGTAATATATGATTAACAATGTGAACATCATTGAGATTCCTAAAACATAGAATAAGATAAAGTTTAACTTCTATTAAATTTCATGTGGTAATTAAAATAGAGGAAATAATATCATTATTCCAATAAGATAAACGGTATAATGAGGAACCTATAAGAGTATATAATATATAGATTAATATGTACTCTATTTGGAAAATAAGGTCAGAGAGTTACAAAATGGAGAGGAGTTCAATCTCTTAAGTTTGGGGAACAAAAGAATTACCTAACTCAATTCCAAAACCAATTAATTTACAACTAGACCATATAAAGTATTATTAAATTACAATTATTGATTTTGAAGGATTTATGTATGTTTGTTTTTTGGATTCACGAATTCAATTCTATAAATTGTAAAATATATAAAGAATGTTCTGTAAAGACCCGTAAATTTCAAGGAAATTATTTCCTTAAATTCATTTGGATTTTATGAGTATGTGGTTTCTGACGACACCTGATTCCGAGGCCCGGAGTGACTGAGATAAATTTCTGAAGTTCAGCTCGGGTATGTTTACTGAACGAACGAGCGGGTTTTTCTAACTTTTGAACCGGTACTCGGAATCGAATTCCGAGGGTACTGATGAAACCACAGTGGCGGTATTTTCTTAAGAGGACTTTTTCCGAAGATGTGTTTTATCAAGAGGAGTTGTTAAAAATTTAGGATTAAATGTGAGGTAAATAAAATTTATGGAACAAATTTTACTTCTAACCTAAGTTGTTTTATCCTAAATATGGGAGTTGGGGTGGGACCCACTAGATCCAAATTCCTCTTGTTAAGATTTTTGTGAGGTGGGGCCCACACGAGACCCACCCTTTCAATTTACCTTAACTCTTCTAACAACTCTTAAAGTTGGAAGCAACCCTTTAATTTATAACACTCCCCTATCTCCTCTTTAATCATGCCAACAAAATTAATCAATTAAGTGAGTTATGTGTTTGATTTTTAAAATTGAAATGCATGACATGTTATAATAAAATAAGAGTATGCCTTATTTTATTTGGGGTTTTAGGAGTGTTGTGTGGAGACATTGGGGGAGAGAGCTCTTTTTTATGGAAGAACATCATATGCCTCATCGAAGAATGCCAAGAATGCCGGTGCCAACCTCGCCTTCTTTCTTCACGACATTGATAAAGGGACACCATCTTTCCGTGACAACATCAACGGAACAATGAATGCATCTCCATCCTCCGCCGAGTGATCAACCTTCTTGAATTGAGGTAGGGGTGTGTTTATAATGGAGCAACATTGTTTTCCCTTTCATGTTATTGGTTCTCTTTAATCCTTTTTCTAGCAAACTAATGTGGAAGGAACCAAACCAAACTCACACGGTCCGATTCCTCTGCCGTTCTTGTTGTATGGTGTTCTCCATCCGTTCTTGAGAAGTGAATCAAGGAAAATTTTCGGAGCAGATCGGAGGCCCAAAAACATCAGAAACGGCCTTGGAACATCAGGATGACCTAGGAACGGGAGTTTTGTAGCAAACGGGTCATCGTAACAAAGGACAGACCTCTTAGGAGGCATGCTGGCCAGAGGCATCGTTTTCTGGAAAATTCCTGAATACACGGCGTGTACTTCCAAAGAACATTCCATTTAGTACAAGCGTTCAGCGGTAGGAGTAACGAACATCAGAAGAAGTGACACACGGTGTGTGACACTGGTCACACGACATGTACTGTCCACACAATTTGATAGAGGATACTTCTATGGACATGGCATGTATTCAAGTGAAATACATGGACACAGACAGATATACACGGCCACGAGGCACGACGTGTATTATCTTCATTGAAATGCAGAAGATGCTACGTGAGGCTCAGCGTGTAATCTAGGTGATACACAAACACGGGAAGAACCATACGACCTACAGGCATGGTGTGTATTCCCGAAATACATGGACACGGGCAGCACCACACGGCCAGACATGGCCAGCGTACACAGAGCCGACCACAGAAGTTTGGACACTGCGTGTAACCATACCACACGCCATGTACTTACTTTTTACACGAATAGCCCTTCGACACGAGATGTGGTACACGGACAGTACCCATGGACTGAAGACACAACATGTAACCATACCACATGCCGTGTACATAATTTTGACACAAAGAACCCTTCAACATGGGTTGTGGTTCACGAATAGTACCTATGGATTGAAGACACGGTGTGTAACCACACCAAACACTGTGTACTTACTTTTTACATGAACAACCCTTCGACATGGGCTATGGTACATGGAAAGTACCCATGGACTGAAGACACGGTGTGTAACCATACCACACGTCGTGTACTTACTTTTTACATGACCAGCCCCATGACACGGGCCGTTTCACACGGGCAGCACCCGGTGTCTGATGACACGGTGTGTATTGATTACCTACACATCGTGTACCTTAGGAAAATGGCTTTCATGACTTGTTCTCCATGAATTGGGAACGTTTTGATTCGTTTTACCCTATTACGTGGGACGGAACTACGAGATACATTAACTCTAGACTTCGTGACGATTGATGTATCCCCCCATTTTGACTCGAGGAGCAGACCCTCCCGGAATCGAGTGTGCTGTGTGCAGGAACCCTAGAGCTGGCTGCGACTACGAAGATGATGATGACTGTAAATGGATCCTATGTGGGTTCAGTAGCGATGATGACTGTACTTGGATCCTACGCAGGTTCGGCAGCGAGGATGACTGTACTTGGATCCTATGTGGGTTCGGCAGCGAGGACGAGTGTACATGGATCCTACGTGGGTTCAGCATCAACGGTTACTGTACTATGATCCTAAGTGGGTTCGGCAGCGATGACTTCTGTACTTGGATTCTACATGAGTTCGGAATTGGAGATGATTCTGAGGATACATGTATCATCTCCACCCCTCTTCGTGAGTATTATACCTGTGTGAGTTGAGTCTTGACTTTCAATCATTATCTTCGATATGATTGACATTCTATTTTGTGTGGATTGGGTTTGCATTCCAATGTGGATTGGGTTGTGCTTTCATGTTTGAATTGGGTTTTACCTTCCTGTGTGGACTGGGTTGATATTGGGCTCGTGAGTTGGAGTAGAACTTGAATTTAGAACTTAGGTATATGTATGGGCATATACCTAAGTAAATTTGGTTGATACTTTGCGACTGTATCATTCCTTTTTGGTTTATCCTTCATGTATTCTGGGAGTCCTTCATGAGTCTCGGGGTCCCTACTGAGTATCATATACTCACCCCTGCACGGGATATGGCCGCACTACGTTGTGTTGGATGCATACGACGGACAACACTGATCGAGGTGGAGGCTCATGGAGCTAGATGGTACTTGGTGGTCGATCACTCGATGGAATGTACACAGAGCGGACGACTAGATCCAAGGAGCCGAGGAGACTATCTGTACACACCCTTTAGGTGGGATTTCCAGTGGACGACTTGGTGTTGCTGCTTTACTTTCCTGTTGTTGTACTTTCTTTTCAGTTATACTTTACTTTCAGTTGGGTTTGTATTCTGGCCCATTTACTTTCCAGCACTTACTTTTTTTTTACTCAGCTTACATAGTGTTTACTTCTTCTTGCATACTCTATGGTGTTTTTGTTCTTATATAAAGGAAATTCATTCCCTTTATCAGGATTTATGCCTATGGTGCTAGTCTCCAGCCCCTGGCCTATAGAAGGTGGGCTTGGGATAGTCACGACACGGGCCCCGAGGATGGGTCATGACCAATTGGTATCAGAGGAGTCGGTTCTACCGCATAACTCAGGGCTCAAATAATCACTTCTATGTGAAGCATTAGTGTTAAGGGTATTAAGTGTGGTTATCAGTCCAGGGTGTCCAGTATTGGTGTAGCGGCCGATGTATCCAAACACCAGGACCCTGACTTCTGATTTCTGACTCAATTCATGAAAACATTTATTGCATGTGTGTTTCAAAAGTTTTATTTTTGATTACTTTGTGTCCTCTCAGCAGGTATACTATATTAAACCTGGATCACCTGTTTTTTTTTCAGGATAGCCCCACGACGGAAGCCAGTTACGGTTCTGAGCTTTGTGCGAGATGGTAGCCCACTGAGCAACGAGTCCTCGATGAAGGGACGCAATACAGTGGAGGCACCGGCCATACCTTTACCCGCCGAGCCACCGATTCCACCAGCCCCAGCATCTAAGAGTGCATGTCCCCTAAGTGCACTGCACGAGTTTTTGTGCCAGAGACCGCTGAGGTTCCGTGGGGAGACGGACCCTCAGGCAGCCGAGGATTGGTTGGAGGCTGTAGATAGAGTCTTCAGATTGGTAGGGACACCAGCAGATCTTATGGTGATCCTTGCGGCGAGTCTCGTGCATGCAACATCATGTAGATGGTGGAGCATGATACTCCAGGTGCACGACGAGGCATCTCTTATTTGGACGGACTTCGAGAGCCTCTTCTACTCGGATTTTGTTCCAGCCACCCTCCGTGCGGTGCACATTCTGGAGCTACTACAGCTGCGACATGGAAACATGACAGTATCCCAGTACTCGGCGAGATTTACCGATCTCTCACGCTACTTCACAGACATGGTACGGGACCCATTCTTCTGGGACCAGAAATTCTAGCAGGGACTGAGGCATGAGATCAGGGCATCGATGATCTCCCTCATCATTCCAATGTAGGTAGGAGTACAGAAGCGAGCCCTTCTTGTAGAGTGATTTCTTGCTGAGACTACACCAGTAGTGAGACCTACCGCAGGACAGCACGTAGAGGAGTCTTCTATAGTTAGAAGTCGATGGATGTCAT
Source organism: Viscum album (assembly GCA_963277665.1). Taxonomy (NCBI): domain Eukaryota; kingdom Viridiplantae; phylum Streptophyta; class Magnoliopsida; order Santalales; family Viscaceae; genus Viscum; species Viscum album. The sequence goes on from OY728123.1 coordinate 656,922,840, forward strand.
AGGAGTCCAAGAGGACCAGACCTTCAGGTGGACGACCTCAGGAAACTATTTCGGTGGTGCGAGGCACACGCAGTAGATCCAGTAATCTAATAGGCAGACAATGCTATACATGAGGCGGGTAGGTCCACATGGATTGGGACTGTCCGACCCACCATGCAGAGGAGTAGCAGATGGTTGAGGGACCACCTATGCAGAGGCAGAGGTTCGACCGTGGCAGTCAGCAGGGAGCAGACAGACGAGGCAGAGGAGCTGTCCGAGCAGTGGGTGGTGGGCGACGCTTTGAGGCTCTACCACCACCACCACCAGGAGGTCCACCCCGACCATAGGAAGATTATGGACAGAGGCAGACTCAACTTCAAAAATTAGAGGCTTATGACCAAGGCGCACCTGAGATGATTCGAGGTACTATCTCTGTCTACTCCACCCTTGCTGCAGTTCGTATAGACATGGGTTCGAGTCATTCTTTCACTGCCGTTGCCCTTGTTCGGAGCATGGAGATTCCGACGGAGCCATTGGCTTGATCTTTACGACTATAGACTCCTACGGGGGAAGACTCGATCATTACACACTGGTGTCGGCAGTGTGATCTTACTCTAGGAGGCGAGAGCTTAGGATGGGATCTTCTTGTAGTGGCGTCGAGGCCTTATGACGTCATTTTGGGAATGGATTGGTTATCTACGGTCCATGCTCATATTGACTATATTAGGCGCAAGGTGCGATGTGTTCGCACCGATGGGAGCAGGTTCACCTTCATCGGTGATAAGGGATCCTTTATAGCGTAGGATGGACTTATACAGAGGAGAGGACATCTGATCACTCATCAGTTGTATAGTCTCATCCTAGGAGTAGTTGATGTGCGGAGTCCGAGTTTTCCTGTAGTGGTGGATCAGTATGCAGTCATTTTTCCTGACGATGTTACAGGACTACCTCCTCATAGAGAGGTAGACTTCTATATTGACTTGTACCTTGGGATAACATCGATATCTACACCATCATATATGATGGCTCTCATTGAGCTTCGTGAGCTGTGGGTACAGCTGGAGGACTTATAGGGAAAGGGATTCATTCGACCAAGTGTTTCATCCTGGGATTCCCCGATTTTGTTTTCCAAGAAGTATCCACTTCCGAGGATAGATGACCTCTTCGATCAGCTCAAGGGAGCACACTAGTTCTCGAAGATAGACCTTAGGTCGGGCTATCATCATCTTAGATTTTGAGATGAGGATGTGTAGAAGACAACCTTCAGGTGTTAGTATGGCCACAATGAGTTCTTGGTTATTCCTTTCGGTGAAAGCAATGCTCCAGCAGAGTTCACGAGTCTCATGAATATGATCTTCTAGCCTTACCTCGATAGATTTATCATAGTCTTCATCATACACATATTGATTTACTCGACTACTGAGGAGGAGCACGCCTACCACTTGCAGTTTTTACTGGACACACTCCAAGAGTACCAACTTTATGGTATGATCTCGGCGTGTCAGCTCAAGATTCGAGAGGTCTAGTTCTTGGGACACGTCATCTTTGATTTGGGAGTTGTGGTGGATCCTAAGAAGATCGTGGCAGTGCTAGCTTGGGAGCCAGCCAGGGGTGTGATAGAGGTGTAGAGTTTCCTAGGATTGGCTGGGTACTTTCGGAGATTTTGTGCCAGACTTCTCTAGTGTTACAACACTACTCTCAACTTTGAAAAAGATGGGGAAACCCTTCGTATGGTCAGATAGATGTCAGCAGAGCTTCTATGAGATGAGATAGGTATTGACCACTGCACCCATCTTGAGGCTATCGGAGGAGGGCGTATGGTATGTCGTTTACTGCGATGCATCAGGGACCAGAATCGGGTGTGCCCTAATGCACGAGCGGGCAGTGATCACCTTTAGATCATGACAGTTGAGGAATCATGAGCAAAACTATGCTACCCATGACCTAGAGTTAGCAACAGCAGTCATCGTCTTGAAGATGTGGGGGCACTATCTGATGGGCGAGCACTTTACAGTCTACTCTGACCACCATATTCTCAGGTACATCGTCTCATAGAAGGAAATGAACATGAGAAAGCTGCGATGACTCGAGTTCCTCCAGGAATATGACTTTGAGATAGTCTATACTACTTGGAAGTGGAACGTAGTAGCTGATGCTCTCAGCAGGAGGTCAAGCATCAAGCTACTTGGAGAGGCGACATAGAATCTATCCGCGTTGCAGATATCCTTCATGGATAGGGATGGGGAAGCCTTTCTACAGTCGCTCACAGTCACTCCTCCACTTCTTCAGCGGGTCAGAGAGGCACAGCGTGGGGACGGTGACTGTGAGACATGACGTGCACAGATATCCTCAGGATAGGAACTTGATGGATTCTATGTAGGAGGAGAGCACATCATCCTTTTCAGAGGACATACCATAGTACCAGTTACGTTACAGGAGGAGGTGCTAAGAGAGTTTTACACATCCCCTTTAGCGGTACATCCAGGAGTGGCGATGATGAACCAAGATCTCAGACGATAGCACTGGTGGATGGGTTTGAAGAAGGCTATGGCAGAGTTTGTATAATGATTCCTCACCTTCCAGTAGGTGAAGGCAGAGCACCATGTACCAGAAGGCTTGGTACAACCCTTGGAGGTCCCGGAGTGGAAGTGGTATGGGATATCTATGGATTTAGTGACTGGGATTCCACGTACATGCAGAGGACACTGCTCTATTTGGGTGATTGTAGACCGACTCACCAAGTCGGCCCACTTTTTACCTATCAGAGAGCAGATCTTAGTAGAGAGATTGGGATGCCTTTATGTTCAGGATATCATACAGCTTCATGGTGTTCCATCGACTATCGTCTCTGATCGAGATGCTTGCTTTACTTCTAGGCATTGGAAGGGGTTGCAGGAGGAATTTGGGATGCAACTACGCCTGAGCACCGCCTTTCAACCTCAGATGGATTGCCAGATGGAGAGGACCATTCAGACTCTCGTGGACATGATCCATTCATGTGTCCTTAGCTTTGGCCACAGTTGGGAGGATCCCCTACCCTTGGTGGAGTTTTCATACAACAACAGCTATCACTCCACCATCGGGATGGAACCATACAAGTCATTGTACATCCGACCTTGCAGATCACCTCTGTGCTGGTCAAAACTTAGGGAATCAGAACTCGTAGGACTGGAGATGGTCTATGCCACGATGGAGAAGGGGCAGATCATCCAGGAGTAGATGGGGACTGCCTAGAGCTGACAAAAGTCCTATGCTGATAGGAGGCGGAGACCACTAGAGTTTGAGTATGGAGACCACATTTTCTTACGGGTCTCACCTCGACGTTGATTAAGGAGATTTGGTCGGGGTGGCAAGTTGTCTCCACGCTTCATCGGACCCTTCCAGGTTCTCAGCAGGATAGGCGAGGTGGCTTATTTCCTGGATCTTCCATGTCAGTTGCACCAGGTGCACGACGTCTTTCACGTATCTCAGCTGATGAGATACGTGCACGACCCGACACATATCATTGATCATGGGGAGATGGACATCGATGACGGGGTGAATTTTTTGGAGGTCTCAGTGGAGAATGAGGATCAGCAGGAGTGGGTCCTACGTGGATGGTCGATTCCTCTTGTGCGCATCAGGTGGCAGCACGGGAACCTCCAGGAGAGCACTTAGGAGTGGGAGGCTCAGATGCGTGGAGAGTACCCTCATTTTTTCCCTAGTTCTTGATATATATTTATAGGGATTTAAAGTCTGGAGGTGGGAGTAATGTAAAGATGTGTAAATTTCAAGGAAAGTTTATTCCTAAATTCATTGGGATTTTACGAGTACGCAGTTTTTAACGGCACCTGATTCCGAGGCTTGGAGTGCCCGGAATCAATTTCTGAAGTTTAGCTCGGGTACGTTCAGTGAACAAATGAGCAGGTTTTTCTAACTTTTGAAGTGATTCTTGGAATCGAAATTTGAGGGCACCGATGAAACCACAGCGGCGGTATTTTCTTAAGAGGACTTTTTCCAAAGGTGCGTTTTCGCGAGAGGAGTTGTTAAAAATTTAGGATTAAATGGGAAGTAAATTAAATTTCTGGAACAAATTTTACTTCTAACCTAAGTTGTTTTATCCTATGTATGGTAGTTGGGGTGGGACCCACTAGATCATAACTCCTCTTGTTAGGATATTTGTGAGGTGGGGCCCACATGAGCCCCACCACTTCCAATTCCCTTAACTCCTCTAACCCCTCTTAATGTTGGAAACACCCCTTTAATTTGTAACTCTCCCCTCTCTCCTCATTAATCATGCCAACACACTTAATCAATTATGTGAGTTATGTGTTTGATTTTTAAAATTGAAATGCTTGGTATGTTATAATAAAATAAGAGTAAGTCTTATTTTATTTGGGGTTTTAGGATTGTTGTGTGGAGACAATGGGGGAGAGAGCTCTTTTCTATGGTATAACGTCATCATCCTCATCGAAGAACAAAAAGAAAACTGGTGCCAACCTCAGCTTCATTCTTCTCGACATTGACGAAGCGACGTTGTCTTTCCCCAGCAACATCAACAGAACAAAGAAAGCATATCCATCCTCCGTCGAGCGATCAACCTTCTTGAATTAAGGTAGGGGTGTGTTTATGAAGGAGCAATGTTGTGTTCCCTTTCATGTTATTGGTTCTATCTAAAACTTTTTCTATAAAACTAATGCAGAAGGAACTGGAGAAAACTAACATTGTCTGATTCCTCCGTCGTTCTTATTGTATGGTGTTCTCCATCCGTTCTTGAGTGGTGAATCAAGGCGAGTTTTCAGAGCCGATTGGAGGCCCGAAAACATCGGAAACGGAGTCGGAACATCAGGACGACCTTCAAACGAGATTTTTGTAGCAAACGGATCATCATAAGAAAGGTTGGACGCCACGGGAGGCGTGCTAGCAAGAGGCGTCATTTTCTGGAAAATTCCAGAATACACAGCATGTCCTTCCAAAGCACACGCTGTGTAGTACAAGCGTTCAGCGGCAGAAGAAACATGCCTCAGAAGAAGTGACACAAGGCGTGTGATACCGGTCACACGGCATGTAATGTCCACACAGTTTGACAGAGGAGACTTTGATGGACATGGTGTGTATTCAAGGGAAATACACGAACACTGACAGAAATACACAGCCATGAGGCATGGAGTGTATTATCTTCATTGAAAGGCAGAAGCAGCTTCGCGAGGCTTGGCATGTAATCTGGGTGATACACAGACATTGGCAGAACCATACGGACAAGAGGCACGACGTGTATTCCGGAAATACAAGGACACGAGTAGAACCACATGGCCAGGCATGGCCATTGTACACAGAGCTGACCCCAGAAGTTTGGACATGACGTGTAACCATACCACATGCTATGTACATACTTTATACAGGAATAGCCCTTCGACACGGGCTGTGGTACACAGACAGTACCCCTGGATTGAAGAAACAGCGTGTAACCATACCACACACCATGTACTTACTTTGTACCCGAACAACCCTTCGACACGTACTGTGGTACACGGACAGTCCCTGTGGACTGAAGACACGTTGTGTAACCATACCACACGTCATGTACTTACTTTTTACATGAAAAACCCTTCGACATGGGCTGTGGTACACAGACAGTACCCGTGGACTGAAGACACGACGTGTAACTATACAACACGCCGTGTACTTACTTTTTACATGACCAACCCCATGGAAAGAGCTGTTTCACATGGGAAGTACTCGTTGTCTGATGACATAGCGTGTATTGATTACCTGTATGCCGTGTACCTTAGGAAAATAGCTTGGTTGTGTTGTTCTCTGTGACTTGGGAACATTTTTCATGGTTTTCCCCTATGATGTGGGATGGAACTATGGGATGCATTAACTCTAAACTTCGTGATGGTTGATGTATGCACCCCTTTTGACTCGAGGAGCGGAACCTCCCAGAATCGAGTGGGCTGTGTGTGGGAACCCTAGTGCTGGCTGCGACTACGATGACGATGACAACTGTACTTGGATCCAACGTGGATTCAGTAGTGATGATGACTGTACTTGGATCCTACGTGGGTTCAGCAGGGAGGATTACTTTACTTGGATCCTACATGGGTCCGGCAGCGAGGACGACTGTACTTGGATTCTACGTGGGTTCGGCAGTGACAAATTCTGTACTTGGATCCAATGTAGGTTCGGTAGGGGAGATGATTTAGAGGCTACATCTATCATCTCCACCCTCTTTGTGAGTAGTAGACCTCTGTGAGATGAGTCTTGACATTCAATCATTATCTTCGATATGATTTACTTGATATCCTGTGTGGATTGGGTTGTGCTTTCCTGTGTGGATTGGGTTGTGTTTTCCTGTGTGGATTTGGTTGTAATTTCCTGTGTGGACTGGGTTGATCTTGGGCTCGTGAGTTGGAGCAGAACTGGAATTGATGACTTAGGTATATGTACAGGCATATACCTATGTAAAGTTGGTTGATACTTCGTGATTGTATCTTTCCTTTGTGGTTTATCCTTCGTGGATTCTGGGAGACCTTCGGGAGTCTCGGGGTCCCAACTGAGTATCGTATACTCACCCCTGCACAGGCTATGCCTGCTCTACGTTGTGTTGGATACAGAATATGGACATCGTTGATTGAGGTGGAGGCTCATGGAGCTGGACGGTACCTGGTGGTGGATCACTGGACGGGACATACACGGAGCGGACGACTGGATCCGAGGAGTTGAGGAGACTATCTGTACCCACCCTTCAGGTGGGATTTCTAGTGGACTTCTCGGTGATGCTGCTTTGCATTCATACTGCTATACTTTATTTTCAGTTGTACTTTACATTCATTTGGGTTTGTATTCTAGACCATTTACATTCCATCACTTACTTTTTTTACTCAGTTTACTTACTGTTTACTTTAACTTGCGTACTCTGTGGTGTTTGTTTTCTTATACAAAGGCAATGCCTTCCCTTTTATCGGGATTTATGCCTTTGGTTCTAGTCGCATGCCCCTGGCCAATGGAAGGTAGGCTTGGGGTAGTCACGGTACGGGCCCCACAGAAGGGTCGTGACATGTTCAGTATACATTTTTCATTAAATATTTGAAATAATTTGTTAAAATATTTTGATGACCTAGAAAACATATTTAATAGAAATATAATACTCATGGATAATAAATGATAATGGTTAAAATAACCATTAATATGTTTCTAATTTTTATATAATGTTGTTGGGATAATAATAAGATTTATTTGGATGATTTAAATTGGATAATTTGGAGAAACTTAGAACAAATTAATGATTTGAGAACAAATTAGTTTCTTCTATCACTAATTGGGTTTAAAAAATTATTGGATTTATGAAATATATTAAACAATATGTGGTTTTATTCCATGAATGATGAATAATTCATGTTTTCATAGGGGTCCTACAATAAGTCATGTTATTACCATGTTTTATGAAAATACATTTTTATCTCATTACAATGTTTGATATGAAACAGTAAAGATCTAATTTATGATATATGAGGGATTAAAGTAATGTTAAATTTGGGAAATTTCATAACATTCTTTAAAAACTTTGAATTTATAAAGGTTTATGATGTTAACCATTTATATAATGGTTTATGTTGATATTTGGATGAGGTTTTATATATTAAAATATTACTTCATTATATAAATATTTAACAATATTGGGTATCTATTGTTAATGTTTTTTTAGATGGACTGGCTTATCATTTTTAGGGATATTATTTAGTTTTTCAAACATGAGGAATAATGATATCTCAATATAATATAATAAATGGAAATCAATCAAGGGACTTCTAAAGGGTGAAATTGTGTCTATGAAATAAAAAGGTAACAAGTAGGTACATTTTCATATGTTCTCAATCTAGGTAGAAAAGGAATTCCATAACATTTGAAAAAGATATTGAAATAATTTTTTTCATGATATCAATTTTTTTTTGATGATATGCATAACCCATTTCACACCAGTTTGGTTTATGGATTTATGGTTGTTAACATATCACCAAATTTCGTCGAATCAATGTTCTCTATCACTATCCATATGTATTTTGGAGTTATTTCTCTCTTATATGTCAAATGTTTCACTAGCCGCCTATGTTATACTATTTATAAACGTAGTATCTGATTTTAGAGATAGCATTTACACATCCCATTCCCTTTCTCAATAGGTTTGTTTATTATCCCTTTTACGATTTATGTTTCAAATAATGAATTTTCAAATGGTAAACATTTAATGAAAAAGTTTAATTTTAAAGAAGAAATTCATTTTAAAGGGGTACAATGTGAAAAAAAAAGACTTTATGATTATTTCATATAAATTTTTAGATATCTTACATTATTTAAAACATTTATAATATCTTTTATTACACAGAAAACTGATTTTATTCGATAGTTTGGATTTCACACATCATAGAGCTTCCACAAACCGTGATTTAATATAATTTTAAATATGACGGTTATAAAATAGATGCCAAATAGGTGGGTATAAATAGTTTTGAATACATAATTAGATAGACATAAAACTTCCCTAGTCATTGTAAAATTATTTATAAACTAATAATCAATAATCAATCAATTTTTGTTAATGTAATTATATTCCTCCAAAATATGTTTTATTAATAAATTGTTTTTTGTATTTTTATGAAAAAATATTATAATTAAATTATAGATAATTAGAAAAGGATATTTCAAAAATTAACATAATTTTTATATAAATCCAATAAAAATTATTATTTAGTGAAATTTTAGGATTTTTCAAATAATATTGATTTTTTAGTAAATAATTAACATTTTGATTTTTATAAAACTATCATTTATTTTAAATAAATAAATTAATTTAAATAACAGATTACTTTATAAAATAATATAATTATTATTTAAAAATATTTAATCAAAATTTTTTACTTTAGAATCAACATTAAATTGCATTTTAGTATAAGTTTAGTGGAGGGTTTACAAAAGGGATTTTTTTCTCATATGTGTTTTAATGTCCAAAATGTTTATAAATTTTAAATAATAAAAATAATTCATAATTGGAAATTTTTTAAAATAAATGTAAGAATTATATATTATTAAATTTTAATTTAAATTCATACAATTATTATTATAAATATGGACAATATGAATTCGTCTTGTTCTTGAAATAAATACACTTCTCGAAAATATGCTTCTTCATCATGTGTCTGGATTTTTTTTTGAAATTTAATATTTAAATTTTATAGTAAATTTATTATAAAAATATAAATAAATTTTCACACATCTATTTAAAAGTTATATTAGGGATAACTGTTTTGGTATTCTTCTAAAAAAGTTTTAATTTTTTAAAATAGTGAAAAATATTAAATTTAAATTAAATAGTTACATTTTTGTTTATTTTATTAAGATATATTATACTTAAAATTGTTTAAGAATTAAAATTAGTTCAATTATACATATATTAATCAAATTAATTGAAATATAATATATTTCAATTTCAATTTTGATATAACAATTATGTATGAATTTGAACATATTATTTTTTTAAAACATGTGTTATCATATTTTCTCCAAGATAAATTTTAAAATAAAATTTGATGGTTATTAGAATTGAATTTGAAAAAATATATTTAATATTTGGAATCATCATTATATATATTATCTAATAATTTATAATTAATTTTTTAATCCAATGTATTTCAAAAACTGTAAAAATGTATGTACCACATTTAATGTAGAAATGGGTTTTTTGGGTGTGTTAAACTAAAATGATAAAGATTTAAAATGACCAAAAAAATTTCCAAACCGAATTATATGGACATATTTTTACCTTATATCATCTTTTATCAGGAATGGTCCATTATTGTGTCCTTGTGACATGAAAAAAATATCCGCAGATGTCATTCATTTAAACAAATACAAGTGTTCCACTCACCTCACTTATAAAAGGCCACCACTTCTCCAATCATATCAACACCATAAAACCTATTTTTTTAGAAACTAATTGACCAAATAATTTCCCTAATTACCTCATATCATACTATAGTCCTTATTTTGTAAATGAATACAACTTAGGAATGATTTTTATTGTTACCTATGGTGGATACGTGATGAAGAGGTAACATTAATCAACAATCCTTTTTTATTTCTTTCCACACCAATTTAAATGATTATTATACCTTTATGATATAATAACCACAAAATATTCTATATATTTAAATGTTTTTATGTTATTGAAATTACTTACAACCATCTATAGTTCTACCAAATGGGTTACAAAATCATCATTCATGTGTAAGGAGGACTACCGCCTCAAAAACTAATGTATTACCTTATCCAATTATAACATTTAAAGGTTGTAAAGAATGATGGAATTATTTTTTAAATTTTATTATTAGGATATTATTATTTCTATGTAAACATAATATCAACAATACATTCATACTCTCTATTTTTTAGAGATACAAAGACGTCGCTCGAGTGTATAATGGTCTACAACCTCGTAAAGTGATGTGATTCGTTCACACATTAAATTGATCTAAATAAGATTTTTTAAATGAAAATATGTAATATAGACGAAATAAAATGATTATTTAATGATAATATATAATCTAATTTTTTTATTTCAATCCAACAAGAAAATGGATATAGCGTTCATGCGTATGTACGGACTACCATCTCCTTTAATAATGTATTTCACTTTATTTCAATAAAATATATGGATTACTTGAAATAAATTTATTATGAATAAATAATATATTTATATAATGTTTAAAATTGTTATAATTATTAAATCATGATAAATTTAGGAGGACTAAACAGATAACAAATGAAAACATATATGAAAAAAGTTGTTGTTACTGGAAATGTACCATTGACATTGAATTATTTATAAATGGGTAATAAAAGGTCATAATAAAATAATATATTGTATTATATATATAATTTTGTTTGTACTATAGGTGTATTATAAAAATATATTTATAATAAAATTGGGTTGAACATGTACAGTGGAAGTCAAGGATTAAGGTAAGGGGATTTCTAGTCTATCTTATATGAGGGTGACATAAAACTTAATCACTCATTAATTTTGTGTGGTGTTTATACTAATACTTTTACATGTTATAACATGAATAATATTATTTTAATGATATATTATTTTTAATTTAATGTTATTATTAATTGGAGATTATGAATCAAAATATTACTAAGTGGTAGGGGATTTTTTTTCTAAAATTTCCCTTATTAAGATGTACGTTATGTTATGCATCATAATTCTTCCATGATGTTTATAAATATCCAAATAAAAGTGTAATATAATGATTTTATTTTCCCCCATGGTATTTTATGTTATTTCTACATCAGGATTACAATTCAAAGATACTAAATTGGTTACGATTTTATTTACAATCTCATCGTCTATCATATTTGTTTATAATTATATTTTCGATGATAAGATATTATGATCCATCTATTAAGGATAAAATTAATTATATTATACCATGTTTATTAATGATAATTTAAATTATTAGTACCATTTCCCCCTCTTTGGTATTTCAAATAACACAATTGTTTTAATATATGAATTGATTTCTCTCTTTGGCCAGAAATCCATTTTCATCCAAACCCATGTTTTTGAAAAATGTTTTCCAAATTAATTTATTGTTACCATATTTGTTTAAGAACATAATTTTACCCATGTTTAACTTTAAAAAATTAATTAAATTAATTTTCACGTCATTTTCCAAATACTTCCCATTTTTATTTTACTAAAAATGTGAAAAGAGCGCTTTTTTCAACATGTATGGAATAAATGAATCTTCTCTTAATCAAGAAAATATATTTATTTGATGACTAATTAATAATTTTTTGTTTTTATTTCAAAAAATATATATTTTAAAAATGTTTTATGTTTTGGAATGTTATTTCTTTAATGTCGAATGGATATTTTTGTTTTAAAATGTTTGAATGATTTTAAAACATTATTTATATATTATCAATGATACTTTTAAATAAAATAATTTTAAAAATGTTTTATGTTTTAAAAAATTAATTTTCAATGACACTTTATTTTCCTTAATAAAATTTCCAAGCGATATTTCAAGATCCTTATCCATATTAGATGATATCCTTGGATGAAACATATACTTTGATAGGAATATGTACCGAGGATATAATTATTATTATTTCTCAAAATTCTTTTTCATTAAAATATTTTTATAGAACATATTTCCCATCAATCGGTTATATAATGAAAAAATTATTTTGAAACTTGATTCTTCTCCACGGGTTATGCTATGATGAAATTATGAAATGATTAAGAAACTAGTATCGTTTCACAAGTTCTTATATGATAAAATTCCTATGAAAATCATTCTGTTTCATGGTTTATGATATGAGGACTATTTTATGATCTTATATCACACTAAAATATGGTTTTTGTTATAATTTGGGTGGGACCTATATCCACCTCCAATGCATTGAGTAATGATAAATTTTCTAGAAGCTAAGAGGTTATATGGATGGTTATCCCATGCATAAAAATGAGGATAAATGTGTTGTTAGCCCATACATGAAATAGGGTACACCTGAGGTCATCCTAATCCCAATGTATGTACATGGGTGGTTCCCCCAATAATAACATGTTATGAAGGTCTTGGTGGGTATCATAGAAATATTGTTTTCTAGGCTTATGTGTTTGCCACAAAACTGTGTCTTATGCCAATGTTTTGATCTCATGAATGATATTATTTGATTGACTTATGATTCATATCTTTTGAATAATGAGTATTTATTCCATGAATATGGATTATGACATTTGATATTAATGACATGGTTTTGAAATTCTATTGTTCTATTTTTGTACCCCTATGTTCATGTTATGATTATGCATCTCACTTGTATATTCTTATTGAGCCTATTATCTCACACTTTCTTATGTTTCCCTTTCCCAAGTTATGAATATATATATTATGTATGAATTATATAAGAATGGTGCTATATATGAATATACATTCAAGAGATGATATAGCTCACCCATGATCTAGTTGTTAATGCCTCCAAATTTTTAAAGGAACTAAATAATTATGGTCCTTAGGCATGAGTTTGTGTAATTTTAGGAATATTCATAAAACATCATGTAATATATTTGTATTATAAGCCTAGTTTTCAATAAATAAACTTCTATAAGGATGATTTTAATAGTTATTATTAGGGGTTTGTAAGAAAGGTTTCTAATGGTGATGTGAATAATAGAAGGTAGGTGGCTTACTTTTATAGTGAATGAAATTAAAAACATTGAATTAATTAAAGGATTTAAATATAATAAATTATATTTCATTTAAATGTGGTAAATATTTATTTAATTATATTGGGTTTCATTTAAATACCATCAACAAATAATTTTTTTATTGAAATATATGGCACTCTAAACCGTATCGTTTTGGTTTATCCTCTCCATTAACCAATTTTACCCTTTTCTATAGTAAAAATGTTTTAAAAGATATAGGGTTATAAATTTAGATCTATGGTAATAGTTGGTTCAGAATGGTCAATGAAAAATATATTAGACCATATTATATCCCAATTGTAATACTCTATGATCTTCATGATTTTTAAATCATTTATTAATATTTTATTTAAAATAAAATACAATTAATGTCATTTTTAGGTCTATCCACATTGTGTGACTTTAAATACAAAAATATCGAAATTTTAATTTAATAAAAACCATAAATTCACCACTAATAAATTATATTTATTGAAAAAAATTACCAAAAAAATTAATCCATCAATATTATATTACAATTAATATTTTTATAACTATTTATTATATTTTTCCATTACATCAACATGTTCTTTTTCAATACATATCAACCTTTTAGGTACATTATTTAATAAAAAAAATTAAAAATAAATTAACATATGAAAAATATAATGTCATATTTAAAATAATAATTTATATATAAATATAAAATCCTTTTATCCCTATGAAATAATATACGAGTTATTAAAACTGAGAGAGTGACATTTTGGATTTTATATTTATTTAAAATAATTTCAAGGTCATTACCAAAGAAAAATGGCACCATGATTCCATATTATAGAAAAGTCGATGAATATGCTCAAAGTAAACTAATTAAACAGAAATAATTAAATTTTGATATTTATTTTTAATGCCTTATAATATTATTTATAATATTAATTATCCAAAATACCCATACTAAGGTTACAGATATTTCCCATTGTTATTATTCTTAAGGAATAAAAATAATGTTGAAATATTTATAAAATATATATATGAAAATTAAAAAATTGTAACCAAAATTTCAAGATTAAATTTATATATGTGGAAGAAATCCGTTATAAAATTTGTGTATAAAACGAAATGAAAAGTATTTTTTTTTTTGAAAAATAAAATTTTAAGAATAAAATTGAATTTATGATTATCCAATAATAAATAAAAACCATTGGATAAAGGATAAGACAATTGATTTAGTAAAGTATAAATTAATTTTATTAAAATTCTTTAAAAATATTAAATAATTAAATTTATTAATATTAAAACACATTGTACACATAATAACAGCTTTTTTTGAAAAAAATATAACTTTTTTATTTACTTTTAAATGTATTCATCAGTTTTTAACCAAACAAATATTTCTATACATGTGGAAAGATAATTTTTTTTGTAATTTAGTTACCAATATTCACATACTATAATATAATTAATAGATGATAACAATAACATTAAAGTGTAATTCAATAATATAACATGATTTATTTAAAAATAGTGTTGACTATAAAGAAATATTTTGAATACAAAAAAGTATATTTCAAATAAATATATATAAAATATTAGGTGTTTCCTTATTATCCCCATAAAATGAATTTTTAAAACAATTTTCCATCACTTAGATATTAAAAAATGATGATATATCTACCACATCACATCCTCAGATTCCATATAGCTTCTTCGAATTTATGATCCTTTTAAATAACTTTAACCAGATGAGTAGTAATATTGTGTTTCCCTTTATCTCTATGATCTAATATTTTTATTGGTTTTTGTTAATATTAATAATATTTATCTAGTGGTACCACTGATGTGTTCATTACAAGTGATGGATTTAGATTATTAATCCTCAGGATAGATACATTGAACACATCATGAACTTTGGAGAGGTTTAGTTAAAGCACCAAGCGATAAGCTATATCCCTTACTAAATCAAGATTATAGAAGGGAACAATATATTTATCTAATATATTTCTATTAATATAGAATCTCATAACCTTGTTCCATGGATAAATTACTCGGAATACTTTATCACTAATTTTAAATTCCAAACCATATTGGTGATTATCAATAAAACTCTTCTGTCAACTATGAGCCATATGATGTGATTCTAAATAACTAGACCATTATCTTACATTTTCAATGCTACGTTAGGTCCTGATGGATTTTATTTTCCAATAGCATCACGAATTTTCAAATTTAAACACTTTTTTTTCACATAGTTCTTCATTAGGAGCCATTTCAATACTCGATTGAAAGATATTATTGTATGACAACTGTTGTAGAAGAAAGTTTTAATCCCAAAACCATTAAAATATAGAGAATATAATCAAAATGTAGAATCTGGGTTTTTAATGGTTTTCTCAGACTAACTACATTAAAAATGATGATAATATCTTCCAATACACAACTCTGTAACTCATGTTTACTGAAGAATTAATCAAAAAAATAAGGTAATCCTTTTAACTTGATCAGATAAAATATATTGTTTTTTTAAAGAGGTGGTGCCTCAGTCAAAGACAAAGGCACAATTTATTGCATAAAAGAAATGGAGTTACAAATGTCTGAAAGGCGGAATATTATTACAATCCTTATTGATAAAAGGGAGGGAAACATCAGGTAGTTCATCCAACTAGGTAATGACCTGATTTACCCCCTTATTGGCAAGACTATCGGCAACCATGTTCGTCTCGAGGAACACATGACTGGTAATGTAGCTGAGATTCCTATGCGAAGCAAGGCATTTCATCCATCGAGAGGTAAGCGACCAAGCAATGTGAACCACTCCCTTCCAGATAGCTTGGACAACAGTGGTTGAATCACATTCGAACCACAGGTTTTTCCAACCCTTTTTCTTGGAAAATTCTACCGCATGGAAGACTCCCAACATTTCTGCTTGCAAAGTCGAGGCCGTGCCAAATCCACTGAAGAAGTAGCCAAGGAATTTTCCTGAAAAGTCTCTGAAGATAGTACCACAGCCTTCTAGACCTGGGATATCTCTAGAAACGCTGTCAAATTTCCCTTTGATCCATCCTGGAAATAGGGCTTTCCAGAAGACCTCAAAGGTACGTCGGGGTAGCCTATAAGAGCCCACAATTTGATGACGGTGGAGGATCTCAAAATCACTAACTGAGTTGTCACAATGATCATTCTGAAGAGAGGCAGCATCCTTAATGTCAATGAGAATACACATTTTAACGGCAATGAGATTGAGCAAGCAATTATTATGAATAAAATTATTTCTATCATACCAGATCACATGTAGAAGCTTAGCCACTGCAGCCAGAAAAAGATTCCTGATTTGCTTAGAAGACTCTGAAATCACACATTGTTGAAGTTTAGAACTGATAGAAGCATGAAGTTACCATCTGCAACCAAATATTTCAGAAATGTAATTCCAAATAACTACAGCTGTAGCACAAGACAAGAAAAAACAATTATCATCCTCCTAGTATTGATTGCACAGATGAAATCTAGGAAAAAGAGATATCCCAAAGGATTGGATACACACATCAGTAGGGACCCTATGATGAGCAACATTCCAAATGAGAGTAAGACGTGAGGGTTTGATCCAAGTTTTGTTAAAAGCTTTCAACAAGACAAAGTTAGAAATATAACTACTAAATTTTTTTTTTGTAGAAAATATTAGAATCTTGGAAACCATTGAAGGCAGGTTCCCAGATAAGGAAATCATCAGTGTCTGAAAAATGATAATTGTCAATGATGTGACTGATGTGGTCTAGGAGGGTGATTTCATGAGAATTAACAAGATCACAAATCATGGAGGTGGTGTTCTCAGGACTAGTGGTGGGCGTTATCATAGAGATTAAGGGGACACCAGTCCAGTTGTCCAGCCAAAAATTCATAGAAGATTCAGCGCTAACCACCCATATCGCGTTGTTCATGATTTGAAGGAAATATTGTCTAATGGAAGGCCAGATGGAAAAGTGATGTAACCCAAGTTATCAATCCAATGATTAGTAACAAACATTTTCTTATGAAATACAAAGGAATCAGAATTGCTATGAATCAGATTCCATTTCATTCTAGCTTGAAGAGATTCATTAAAAAGATTAAGATTCTTGATTCCAAGACCACCCCTATCCAGGGGTTTACAACAGGTGACCCATGGTATGGTGAAAAGTTTTCTTTCAATCATACTACCATTCCAGACAAAATTTTTAATTAAAGTATTGATTATTTTGAGAAGACTAGCGGTCTAGCTGTAGACCATCATCGAGTAAACCATCTTGGAAACAATTGTAGACTTAACAAGACAGACTCTTCCAGCTATAGAAAGAGATTTAACCTTCCAAGAAGATAGTTGATTGATAATTTGGTCCACCGTACTGTGGAAATAACACAATTATGGTCTTCCACAAAAAGATAGCAACACTGAAATAAGTGAAAGGGAGAGAGCCTTCTTTTATTCCTAGGTAATCAATGATGTGAATTTTTCTATTGGGGGAGAAGTTTTTCCCAAAGAAAACAAAGTATTTGTTCCAACTGATCGCTTTTCCCAAAATATCTTCATAATGAACCAGGTCACTTTTGAGGTTTTTAATGTTACTTTTATCTCCCTTTAAGAATAAAATTATATCATCAGCATATAAAATATGTGTATGAACATTTATGTTTCTAGAATCCTGAATGGGATTGATTTTCTTTTGATTCACATGGCTCATAAGAAGTCTACATAAGTAATCCTCAGCAATAGAGAAAAGAGTGACTGAAAGGGGATCACCTTGCCTAACACCCTTGTTACATTTGAAAAAACCTTTAGGGGACCCATTGGCCAGCACAGACATGGAAACCGAATTGAATAAGGTGCAGATCATGTTAATAAAAGAGTCACTAAACCCAATGTTTTTATGAACCTTGAAAATAAAATTCCAGTCCATAGTGTCAAAAGCTTTCCTGATGTCTAACTTAATGGTCACACTTCCTCCTCTAGTGACATTATTCAGCATATTAGTTCATTCCGAGTCATGTCAGATACATTCTTAAATGGTTCTTCCTTTGATGAAGCAAAATTGGTTCCAAGAAACAATTTCATTAGTGATGGAGTTGAGTATGTTAGCAAGAAGTTTTGTGATAATTTTATAGAGGGTGTTGATGAGAGCAATAGTTTGGAAAAGTTGAATCTCAGCAGCATTATCCACTTTTGGAATAATATTAAGGTATTGTGAATTTATACCATGAGGAATAACACCATTGGAGAAAAAGGATTTAACCAGTTTATAAACATCTATATGGATGGGATCAGAGTATTGCTGAAAGAATCCATTGTTGAACCCATCCGGTCCCGGTGCACTATCTGAGTTTAGGCTGAAAACAATGTCCCTGATTTCATAGCCCATCGGTATGCTTAATAGGTGATCATTGTCCTCAGCAGTGACCATATTAGGAATGATGTTAGGGATGAGATCCTTACTGACCTCCGGACCATTAAACAGATTGGGGAAATAACCAACAACATGATTTTCAATGGTATGCTTAGTTTCAAGAAGAGTGTCATCAACTTTAAGAAAGGCATGGGGTCTACATATTTTCTTGATTATTTGAAGAGAATTATTGAATTTAGAATTTTTATCACCATATTAAAGCCATTTAGGTTTAAAAATTTGTTTGCGCATGTTATCTTTGTGCTTTAGAATATAGTTAAGCTTCAAATAAATAATAATTTCCTCTTGGGGATCAAGAGAAATATCCGAGCGCATATCGGAGCATTGAATACTAATGAGTTCATTCTCCAATGAGGAGATATCCACATCAAGATGCTTTGTTTTGGAGAAGCACCAACACTTGAGTTATTGTTTCAGAAGTTTTAATTTAGCAATGCAAGCAAAAGGTTCACTTTGTCGTCACATGCCATCCCAGAAATCTTTAATCATGTTGGAGAATTCTGGTACCACAGCCCAAGCATTGTTAAATTTAAAATGGAGGGATGATTTTGATCCCTTAGAGATGAAGCTGAAAAGAATGGGGTGATGATCATAGTTTATCTTGGGTAAGGTAATGCTAGATATGGATTCCCATTTATCAAGGGCGGTAGTATTAGTGAAAGCTCTGTCAAGTTTTATAGCTACAATCCTATTGAGGGACTTTCTATACCAGGTGTATTTGGAACCAATAAGGTTGATTTCAATAAGATCACAGTCCACAATGGAAGCTTTAACTTCTCTAATTGAGATAGGAGAATGTGACAGTCCAATCTTTTCCCTTGGGTGAAGAATAACATTGAAATCACTGATCACCAACTAGGGATCTTGAACAGAGGTAGAGAGGGAAAGGAGGTCAATCCAAAGGAACCTTTGATCTAGATATCTATTTTTTTCATATATCATAGTGCATAAAGTATCAACACTAGCATAGGAAAAATCACAAGTAAACATTTGGTCAGAAGTTTTAACAACATTAACAGACTTCAAAGATGAGTGATAAAAAACCCAGAGAGTTTCAGTAGACGTGCCCTCCTTGCAAGCACCATGGAAGTTATAACCAAAAGATCACAAGTGTAAATATTTCGAAGAAAAGTTAATTTTAGGCTCAACAATGGAAAATAAACATGGTTTGTGAGTCAAAATAAATCCCTCTAGACCCTGAAAATTCAAAAATAGACAATTCATTGAAACCTGTGTTTGGAGATAGAGATAACTTTTTTTGTTCCACCCGAGCCCTTATTCATTTCTGACCTTCTTGGTGCATTAGAGGATGACGGGCTGGATTGTGTTCCCTGCTTGTTCTTAGAAGAGGCAATAGAGACATTAGAAATATTTTTAATATCCACACCCCGATTTTTATCCAAATAGAATGAATCTATAGGGAAACCATTAGGAGGAAATTCAGGGACAATAGCATCATAGATACATGAAGAGGCAGTCACAGTGGCCTTAGATCCCACTACCACTGTTTGATCATTGGAGCCTTCAACTTTAATGGTGTAAGTCTTTTCAATGTCCTTCCGCTCCTGGTTTGAAGTATCAATGATGCTTTTGATGGAATTAAGGTTCAAATTCAAATCCATATTGGTATCCTTTGAGAGAGACACATGATTATTGGGTTGGTCAATGGGACCATATAGATGGTCAATAGCATTTGTAGTGGGGTGTAAATCAACTGCATTCATAGGTTTTTTGTTAGAATAGTAAATGGGGGATGAGGAGGTACCTGCAACTGCACCCTTACCTGCATCCTCATGTACCTTCATCTGAGACATGTCCAAGGGTTCAATTTCCTTCCTTAGGCTATGAACTGTAACCTCAGGAGGGTCTACATGAGTCTTGGCCTAGGTAACCTCACCTGAGACACGATCATCCTATGGAATTTTCACACCTGCAACGACGCCATTAGAATTGAGACTCTGATTCGGGTCCATCAAAGCAGAGATTTCCTGGCCACTGGTCAATTACTAAGACACTTCCTATTGGATATCGCCCAACAAGCCACGACCTGAGTCAATTTTAGACTTCACTGGATGCACGGGGATGTCCCACACCACAGTCACATTCTCTTCCATAATTACAGCATCAGTTCCCTCAGTGCCCTCCTCCTCGACCAGATCGGACCATTTAACACCGGAGGTATCCCCTACATGAGGTAATTTCTTAACCCATCTCTCAGCATTTTTCAGGTTGTTTTATGGCAACATAGAAGAAAGGGGTTGATCATTACTCTTCCGCCTTACCTGAGTCCACCCATCCTCCTTCAGCTGTTCATCCTGTGACCTCACCTGATTCTTCATCACACGACAGTTCATAATGGAATGACCAACAATATTACATAGATCACAAAAGGGAGGTTGGCGTTCATATTCCAAATGAATATTTTCTTTGTACTCATTTGCATTGAAGGTGATCGAATCTGGAGGCTTTCTCCTGAGATCGAATTCCACCATTACCCTCACGTACAGGCCGAGTTCTTCATTGAGCATCCGATGATCCATCTTCAGCGGAGTTCCGATGCAAGAGGCATTGTCATTTAAAATTTTGGGATGCCAGAAGAAATTAAAACCATGGAGTCACACCTATATCTGAGCCGACTAATTTCGGTGAGTGTGAGGATTGAAAGAGAAATCTCATTCTGAAAGAAGAAGTATCCTTGGTTTCATTTTATTGTTTCCAATAGTCCAGATGCGGTCAGTCTCCTCCTACGTGCTTAAGAGAAGATGAAAACACCCACGCCCGATCATAAAAAGCTTCCAGTCTTTGAAGCCCCAGATGAGCGAGATCAGCGATTTGAGCTCTGAGGTCGGCCATGGATTATCAACCTTCAAGTATGAAATGCATCCCATCACTGAGTAATTTCAAATATGAGATCTTTGCTTCAGCGCTTCTGGTTCTTCTTCCACCGTGAGTCGGCCATCATCCAATTTCTTCCATGGCGTTATTTTCCCATATTAATTTTAGAATGGGTAATGGTTGCAAATTCCACATAGAATTATATTTATATTCCATTACTTTTTGAAATTCCATGAACTAATATATATACTTTATAATATCTCTCTCTGTGTTGTCCATGTAAAAATAGTCTTTTAGATCCTTATATATCTTCAAATATTCTAGATGAATAGAAAATGATAAGCTGCGATATTCAACAAATAAATCCTTTTTAATGTTTGGTATTTATAGTATGTGTAATCAGTTATATAAAATTATCATTCCATCATAATCATGGTTGAAATAATGAAAATTTATCAACTTCTTTTACATATTTACATCTTCCTTTCATGCCTCTATAGTCTTTACAAGTATTGATTGTTGAAAACTAATTCAAGAAAGATAAGATTTATCACCTTCCTATAAAATTTCGAAATCAAAATTTTTGAAATAAATAATTTTGGAATATTTTATGTTCCTCATCATAGATAAGATTGCGTGATCCCTTTTACTCAATGAATGATCAACATTATTTTCCTTCCTATGATTTAATGTGTTGAGAATTCCTGATATTTAATCTTATCAGGTCCATAGTATACTTTTTCATTGTTAATATATATTTTAAATATTAATGACTAGTATATATGTTTCACCTTTCTATTTAAAGAAAATTCACATATAAATATATATATATAGAAAAAATTACAAATGTTAAATCCAAATCAGGAGTTTTTCATTATTTCTCATGAATGTTGAAATGGAATGAGACATAAGAAACCACTATGTCATTCTACTTGTGGATTGATCTAATCCCCTTCTTTGAAAAATCAATATAGATCCCAAATACCTATCCATGGTAAGGTTATTGTAGTTATACGGTCTATCTTCAATTTTTCTCCATAAAATATTCATTACATTCAATTATACAAATAGACTAGACTCCCTTCCATGTTATTTCAGTGTGTGAATTAGAAAATTGTGAGAAATTATCCCTGAAGAAACGATAATATCCTTCCAGAAATTGAAATTTTAATTTCTTAGTCATAGTGGTTTGTCTTGGATAACGGCCAATTACATACACCTTTCATGGATCCACCAGTATACCCTTTATTGATGTTATATAAATCAAAAATGAAACCATATTTTGTAAAAAGTCATAATTGGTATGTTTTTTATGTGGCATCCCATTCCTTTAGGTAAATATTTCAATTCTCAAGTTATATTCTTGATCTTACATTATCTTGGATTATATAATAATGTCATTAATAATGTCTATAAAAAATTGATCGTGGTAAAATATCAAGATAATATTTATTAAATATATAAAGATATCCATGAGTTAGTATGACCAGGTGGTATCACTATAAATTTATAACATCCATATAACATCTGAAATGCATTCATGGGAATTTATTCACATTTTACCCTCAATTTATTGTATTCAGATCAATGATAAATATCTAGAGAATAATCATTTCATTTTAATTGATTGAAAAAAACATCAACTTAGGATAAGTCATACTTATTCTTCATTGGGATAGTTTCTATTTAATAATAATCTATACAGAGTTGCATGGATACATATTTATTCATAAAAAAGAATAGGTCAATCCAATTGTGATACAGTAGGGAATATTAATCCATTATGATGTGTATCCTTGAGTCTCTTTTTTAATTCGTAAAGCTCAATTCTGTCTATTCTTTATAATGTATTTAATATTAGTGTAACACCATGAATATGCTTTATTGAAAAAGAAAATTAATTATTTAGAGACATACATGTTAAATATTCAATAAATACATCAACAAAATCCCATAAAAGGCATATCTCTATGTGGAGTTTCTCCAAAACCATCTAATATAAACACCCCCTTTGAATAGGAATCATGACCCATACAATTGATGTAATTTCAATTGAGAGTTCAAAATTATCCTCCCAACAATATAAAATTATAAGTTGGTTAGTATATTAAATGTGGATTCACATTATTGCAAATTGATATAGGATTTATGAAAATAAATATAGTCCATGTGAAAAATAACATCAAATTCAAGTATAGGAAGAATAATAAGAATTATAGGAAGAAAATTAAATGAATAAGGAATTAGACAATAATAATAAACAAGATATGTAAAAATAATAACTTATGGGTGTTCTGATACTAATTAGAAATCTAATCATTGAGGTGGTAATGTGATAACCTTAAGAAATTCATTAGATATAAGAAATTGGTTAGATCCAAAATCAAATGAGGCATTAAGAGCTCTAGAGTGGTAGGAAATTTTACCTTTCCTCACATTTTTATTATACTCTGCATTATAAATAGTTAAACCATGGTATTTCTATTTGTCACTATGTATGAGAGGTTTCTCACATCAATTAACATCATTAACCCATCAGATTCAACTACTAGTTACCATATTTTTCATGCTTTATGAATTTGAAAAACTGGTGTGTGTATGGTGAATTCACTAGAGATTTATGAAAACCATTATATTTATTATGCATTAATTCATGAGTTAATATATAAATATTCACATAATACATCCCATATGATCAAAATATATAGTGTATTTGGGTAATTAGGTACATTAAAAAGCAACACAAAACATGGTATTGATTGAAATTATTGAAAACTTTCTTAACATGTGTTTATTATTCCATCATTCTTAAAACTAAAATGGATAACCTAGGGACATACATAATAAAGGGGTGATATATAAATCCCATAGAAAACTAAAAAACGTATAACATGATGAATGTATAATATATTAGAGAACATTCATTTCAACGAGACATAAAAGATCTCATAATCATAAACCTGAACAGTGATGCATGATATAACATGATATCTTAAAGGAAACACGGGAATGTAGAGACAACTTTAAACATGACATTATAGGCATAAGTTAGCTTTATCAACCTTGAGATCAAAACATAATGTTTTTTGGATAACCTCTCACAATCTATACATTAAACACTACGAGATTAAAACAATATGCAATGCATTGGAGCACTATATGGAAACATCCATCATAATAATATAATATACATGAATAGGGATACCAGAAAAATCATATAACATAGGAACTTATTTCATCACATTTAACGCCACAATTAAAGATTTTCTGTTAGATACATGGATTTTACCAATCATTGAAGTTTAGATAAATCTAATTGAATACCATTGAGTATATATGGATATGGTTATACAACTCAAAAATGTCCATCATTGAAAATCATGTTGACTATCGAAAACATAATGAACACACATGAAAATTAAAAAAATAGTTAAATGAGAGAGAATGGTTTCAATAAAAAATTGTAATAAATTTAAAATTATGATGTATATGTAATAAAATATTAAAACATAACATTTTTTAATTAAAATTCATAACATCAAGAGGTTTTTTAAATGAATACTTGGCAAGGAAAATTAACCAGATAATTTCAGTAGCATAAGGGGGTACATATTGAATCATGGGAGGGAATAATGAGAGTGAAAGTTATAAATCATCACTTGGTAGTATTATGGTATTTATGAAGGATATGAATGATCATAACCAATCAATAGGAATGGGAATACAAATGGCATTCCATAAATAAGGTTCCAAAATATAGTGGAAAGGGAGAGGATCCCTTACTAAATTTCGTCATTGTAACAGCTTACGTAAAAGACATAATGAGAGATGATAAATTTTATCTCAATATTAGGCCATAAATTTGATAGTGTAGGGATATATATGACATTATGACAACATAAACTATTGATATTCAAATTGATAATTGTAACGAAGGTGCTTTAATTTAAAAAATAGACCGAATTCCTTTAGATTGGGAGGGTGACTCCAAAAAAATTGGAAAAACTTATTGAGAGATTGGAGGACCACAATGGGGACTTTAAAAAGGGAGGGTTGAGTAAGAAAATGTTCCAAGTTTTTTAGTGAATATTATTGGGATATTATGTGGGTCTATATTGGAAATCCAATGGGAGTTATATTTTATTTCCTAAACATAGGTTTTTAACACTAGAATAAAATAATCAAAACCACAAGATGACTTGTAGTTTCCTTCAATGGTTTCTACCAATGAGGAGTTCTATTAATTATTTTATATTTAAAAGGGATGAAATAATGGTGATGTGTAAGTTATTCATGTTTCTAAATAAATTATTTTATACCCTTAAAATATAATTTTGGTATTAGAGGATTCATAAAGGAATTATAAAAGTAATCAAATAAACTCAAATCCAATTATTATGAGGGGGAAATAGAGATTTGTTTTTTCATATAATTTATACCATTTATGATATAACTTTTTTCTCATTATTATGTCATAACACATACATAGTATATTTTTATTGTATTTAATTTTCACCTGAAAATTCAAATATATCATAAAATTTTAAAAATTTACCATTGGATTATTTTTACATACTGATTCGAAAAATAATATAAATATACAAAAATAATATTCCAAATATGTTAATTTTCTCTTTTAAAACAAGAAACTATATTTATTGTTAATTTTTGTGTTTTTTGACCACTATAGTTTTCAAATCCATATAAAAATTACATCTGACTTGCTATAAATTTATTTAATAAAACTTATTTTATTGTTTGATTTTATTAAAATATGATCTATTTTTAAACATTACAATTTAATAAAATGTGAATGGTTTACTGGAAATTTCATATTATAAAAAATATGAATTTTTTTATCATATCAAAATAAAAATTTATTTACAATTTAATGAAAATAAGAATAAATTATATTAATTATTATATAAAATATACATATTCATACTATTAGATTCTTGTTACAGACCCCTTTATTACACCATAAATTTCCCTATGAGTATGTTGTGTAATGTTAAAATTTTCATTGGGTGGTTAGAAATACATGGTTTGAGTCTTAATCATAATGAGCTTGAATTTCTCCCAGAAACAGTTTCACTCATATTTTTTTGGATCTTGGATCAGGTTTACTCTGGGGAAAATACATTTAATGCTATATTCTTTAAATTAGCTTCTAAATGTTCTACATAGGGTATGATTCTACTGGTCAGAGTTATTTCTTCAATTTTCATTCTTAATTTGATTTATCATAACCATATATTTACACTAATCATATGATCACTCTTTAATGGATATATTTTAAATGGTTATTATGTATTATGGTATTTTAAAAAAAATAGTTTATAATTAAAAGGGAATTTTTTTATAACCATAACACAATATAAATAATTTAATTCAATCCAAAAGTTAGTTTTATAAAAAAAATTGGATATTTAAAATCTTTCACAATTTTGAAATTTATCCCTCAAAATTTTTGTTCCACACACTAAAATAAATGAGGGTAATTCTACATCATCACCTCCTCTTGTTACCAAATCTCTTCTTCAATATTTTTTGTTTCTTTATAGACCTTTAGATTCATAACATGTAATGAGTCTAGTGTGTAATTCCTCTAGAGGGATACATGGATAATACATGAACATTACATAGGTCATGTAGGAGTTGTTATCGATATTCGACTGTTCTAATGCAACCAAATATCTCAAAGGGACAGATGTATCTTGGAATAAGATTTCCATTATTCCCAAATCTCATGAATTTTTTCCATGAAGATATGTGGAGGAATACCTTTTCTCCAATCTGAAACTCTAGGTTTTATTGACGATTGAAAATATAGATCTTTTGTTGAAATTGATAATCCCTAGTGTAATAAAAAATGATGTTGAACTTTTCCCCCATTTTTCAACCGTTTCAGAACCTAGCAGTTTGCATTCCCTGACTTCAACCCATCGTGCAAGTGTTTTGTATCAATTAACATAAAAAAATTCACTGGGATCTATTTGGATTATTTATTAAAAACTATTAATTTATTAGAACTCAACCATAGGATAATGCTGACCCCATACTCCTTTGATGTAAATTGAGCATGCTCTCAACATATCCTAGAGTTTATGGATATACCACTCAAATTGGTCATCATTTTGAGGGTGAAAAGGCATTACAAACTCAAATTAATATATATACCATGTTGTCAAATTTTCTAAAAAAATATGTAAAACATGGGTCTTGATGAGATACATTCCAAAGTGATCTTCGATATAGCCTCCCTACTTTTCTAATTCCCATCCACTCAAGTTTATCAAGTGAGTAGTCTTCCTAAATTTAAATTAAAAGAGTAATCTTTGTAAGATGATATACCATAATAGATATATAATTATTTCCTCTTTATTTCTTCAGTAGATTAGTGATAAATTCCATGGTTTTGTATACCCATTTAAATTTAAGTATTGGTAATGGTTACATCAACCCCTTGTATTTTTTATTTTTAGCCTTCACATTCTAATATACAATAAAACCTGATGAACATTCCATGATCCCATTCTTAATATTTTCCTAGAAATATTTATCTTAGAGATATTGACACAACTTTGTGCTCCCTATATTGATGGAGGAGGTCTAGCTAGGTGCATCCTCTAATTTATCCTTCTTTAACATAGGTTTGGTGATACAAAAATGTTTTACCAGAATTATACAACTCCCTATTCGTTAATTTTTAACTATGAGGGTTATTATTTTCCAATAGAATACAAATTCTTCTAAATTTACACAATATCTCAATGAGTATCCTTTTTATTCTCTTGAAGGTATGGTTGAGTAATCATTTTTGAATGGATTGATGATGTTTCTTCCATTATTATTTCTTTGTCCATAAATTCTAAACATGATAAGATCATATCAATCTCAATTCACATAAATAATAATTTTTTAATCCTTTATAATTAAAGAATATCACACTTTTTTTCACTCTCAGGATAGTAGGGCATTGATGATTCAAATTCCATAATCAGATATAACCATATTCATTGTTTCATATTCATCTTTTTCTATGTGAATATATATTTGAGGCTTCTATGATCTATATATATTTCATACATATTTGAAAAGTGATATTGGCACAAGATTTTTAACCCAAATATTACTTTTGAGTACTCCAGATAATCCATTGAGTTGTTTTTTCATTATCATTCAATTTAATTGAGGCATATCCTATCACTTTTCCATTTTTCATTAGCACATATCACAATTCCTTCTTCGAAGCATCATTGTATACAATGAAAAGTACATCTCTTTTTGGTAGTATAAGTACATGTGTAGTGATAGGCCAATTTTTTATATCCTTGATGCTATCTTCACATTCATTATTCTAGGAAAACATGACTCCCTTCAGAGTTATCTTGGATAGAGGATTTGAAAATAATAGGTAATTTTTCATAATTTGATGAAAATACCCACCTAATCTAAAGGAACTAAAAATTATTAACATAGTTATTGGTTTTGGTCATTCAACAATTTCCTCTATTTTTGAATTGTCTATACATATCTCATTACGTGTGATAATATTCCCCATTACTGATACTTCCTTCAACCAGAACTCACATTTGTTGAATAATTAACACATCTTCTTATTTCATAAAATATTAAGTACAGTTTTATAATGCTCATATTTCTCTACCTCCCTGATATTGGAGTGTATTATGTTATAATCTATAAATACTAAAAAAAATTCAAGGTGATATTTTAACCCTTTATTCAACAAGTCCATAATGATTTTTGGGAGAATTAGAGAGTCCGAAAATAATTACGATTAACTCATAGTTCATGTACCATTTAAGGAATGTAGTCTTGGGGATTTAATAATTTTTTACCGTACAAGATAATACCTCAAACTAAGATTCACTAGGGAGAAGTATTGAGATCCTGGTAGATGATCAAACATGTCATCAATTTGCGTAGAGGATGTATATTCTTTATAATGATATTCTTGAGCTCACAATAATCAATTTAGTGGAGCATCAACCCATCATTATTCATTAGGAACTGGATATGTTCTCCTCATAGTGATGCACATGGGAGTATGAACCCTTTATATATATTATATTATAGAAATTTCTTCATATCCTAATGTTACAGGACATCCATTTTATATAAAGTTTTGGATATTGTCAAACCCTTAGGAATAAAAATGATTGATATTTCATCCTCTCAGTTAAGTGGAAGTATAAAAATTCATCAGGAAACACATTAGAATATTCCATCATAATGGTAATATCATCAAGGATGACATTTCCTTATAAGCAATAATTTTAGTAAGATACGATTTCTCATAGGTAAATAATATCATTTTTTAATATTTTTTTAATAAATAAGATTCTTACAAATCTTTTTATTTAAATATAATTATAGGAAGATTCATGATACATAGTGTGATTTCTTTCTCATAGAAATTTATGTTTTATCTATATAATTAAATCTAATACATACCCGAAATTGTATCAAATTACTATAATGGAATTTTAACAATGTTATTTTGGAATTTTATCCCATAAAATTTGATAGTGGAGGTGTTATATATTTGGGATGAAATATTTTCCTAATTTTCAATTTTCCATGACACCTCTACTTCCATATTCTATGGCAGTATTTGAATTGTTATACTAAACAAGAGTGATATTAAGGAATGAGAAGAAATATAGATGATAAACATACCATTCACTTTTTTATTTTGTTTCTAACCATTTACTTCATCCAAAATAATTTTATGGATGACAATTTTAAAACCATTAAAGATAAAAATAGTAAACTAATAACATTAAAGGTATAAATTTTATATGACATTTATTCCATAACATATGAATTTATAATATTAAATATATGTTATCCATGATATATTTCATTACATAGACACTTATGGGATTTTTTCCCATAATAAATGTTCATAAATAGATTATAAATTTACCAAATCATATCACAAGGTAGTTTTAAACTTTTTGTATAGGAAGACCCATTGTCATTAACCAATTTCCATTCAAGTATATCCCATTACAATGTTTATTTATTCCTTGGTACATCAATTATAAATCCACGTCCACTTGTAGTACCCAAACGTGGATGTATATTTTTGGAAACCACTTAATCTATTCTTTACAAAAATTTCATGATTCTTAACTATGTATAATGTTATACGTAATGATTTCTCTAGTGTTTCCTTATCTGAATCATAGAAATAACTATAATTTTCTCTAATACCAACAATTATGGACTTTAATTATATCTAATACACTATAATTGATACCTATTAGGGAACTATATGGGTGGCTACACCTCCTGGGAATGACACATCACTACCTTAAGTGGAATCCATTTCTTCCCGAATCACATTGGTGGGGATCCATGCTCCATCCAACGATCACACATGAGAGTCCCCAAGGATCAAATTCCTTCATTTTCCTTTGACACCAAATATGACAAGAATTTTATTTATTAGAAGTTAACTTATGATTTATTGCATAATACTGCACATAAAACATCCTTTAAGGTCAAGAAGTCTAGTATCTTTTTGTAATTTTATACCTTAAATAGTAATAAAAAACATGGGGGAACATTGACATTATTGAAATGTTGTTTAACATAATTATATTATTCTATATTTCATAAAACTGGATGGGATACCTTGGAGACATACATATGAAATTGGTGATCTATAAAGTCCAGCAATGGAAACAACAAGGAATAACATGAAGAAACCATTACACTTTAGACAATGTAGTTTTACATTGGATGCAAAAGGGGTGAAATTAATAAAAAAGAACAATGAGTCATAATATATAATTATAACATAAAAAACATGACATTATTACAATTACATTAAATATGACATCATAAGCATAACACAAGGTTAACTAGTAAAAACTAATATCATAATGTTCTTAAGATTACCTCCAATGAACCATGTATAATATTTCATGATATCAAAACATTACCTAATGCATTGGAGAGTTATCATGGTGCACCCATAAAAATCATATCTTGTACATGCATAAGTGCTCCACATAGATCATATAATATAAGAACATATTTCATCGCATTTGATCCCATGATTATGGAATTCGGGTTAAATACATGTAATTACGTAGTCAAAAATATATAGGTACAACTCGGTGTATTCCAAATTGTTGAAATGTGTAAAGTTATACACCTCAAAAAAATTCACCATGGAAAATCATAGAGAGATTTCGATAGCATAACAAAAAAAAATTCATAGAATGATTCATTGAGAGTGAAAGTGGTCTCTTATAACATGTAATAAAAAAAACTATTTCAAGATATTTAACCACATAATACAACATTAAAATTTTGGAATTAATAGGAATAAGACATAGAGGTTTCTTGAATAAAACATGGCATGGAAAACCATAGGATAATTTCCGCAACATAATGGGTCTACATAATGAATCATGAGAGGGATTAATAAGAGTGAAAGGGGTCACCAATCACTTCTAAATAATAATTTTAGTAAAAGGGATGTGGAAGTTCACATCTGATTAATATGAATCTGATGAAAAATTGCATTAGATAAGTGCGGTTTTTTATTAAGTAATGGAAAAAGAGGATCCCTTACAAAATTTAAGCATTATAATGGGTTAGGGAAAATCTATAATGTGATAAGATAAATGATATCTCATTATTAAGAAATAAATCTTATATTGTAGGTATCTTTATGAATTCATGAAAACATAACCATTTGAGATTGAAAAGGCGAATTACAAGGAAGGTTCTTGAACGGAAAAGAAGAGAGAGAAATGCCTTTCCTTGAGTGGGTTATTCCAAAAAACATGGGTGAAGCATCCTAATAGCATGGGAAAACATTGGGAGGACTCTATAGAGGGGAGATAATAGTAATAAAATGGTTTAATATTTTTAGGTAAGAGAAATGGTATATTGGGTGAGTTTATATAGGAAAATAGAGGGGGGTTATTGATTATTTCCCAAAAATTGGTTTTGGAGTATATATAATAAAAAAATAAAAACTAAAACACATCAAATGGTTTTTCCCTAGTTTCCGAAAATGAAGATAAATTTTCATTATTTTATAAGGAAAAGGACCTAAATATATAAAATATTATACGCAGTTATGTGTACGTGATTCATGTCCAAAAAGAAACAAGTTTAAAACCCCAAAATATAATATCGGTTCTGGAGGATTCACCAAGGGTTTAAAAAATTAATCAAATAAACTCCAAAAAAATTATTTTAAAGTTGAAAAATAAATTTTTATGT
Organism: Viscum album; assembly: GCA_963277665.1. NCBI lineage: Eukaryota > Viridiplantae > Streptophyta > Magnoliopsida > Santalales > Viscaceae > Viscum > Viscum album. The sequence continues at coordinate 656,955,597 of OY728123.1, forward strand.
GGTTATATTTTATTGATTTTTTATATTAATTTTGTATCATTATGAATTCATAATACATACTGTATATTTAGAGCGTATACAATTTTTACCATAAAATTGCACTGTTTCATAAAATTATGAAGAAATCAACATTTGATCATTCCGACATGTTGATTCAAAAAATAATATTTTATTGTATCAATATAATTTTCTAAACATGTGAATTTTCAAATTTAATACTAGAACTAACATTTATTGAGAAATGATGAGATTTTTTTTGGATAATTATTATTTTTATATAGTTACAAAAATAAAATTTGACTTCATAAAAGTTATAATATCATTTATATTTAATAATGATCAGTTAATTTTTTTTGTTTAATTAAAATATAAATTATTATGAAATTTTATGAATAAATAAATTTGGAATTTAATAATTGAAATTACAAATTGCACAAAAAATCAATTTGTGTTTTATCGTATCAAAATAAATAAATTTAAAAAGTAATGATATTTAGAAGAAAATATATTCATTATTATGTATAATATAAATTTTCATATTATTAGGGTCTTGATACCTAACCCTATATTACACCAGACAGAACCCTAAGAGTACGGTGCACAATGGTGAGATTATCATGTGATGGTTGCGAATACATGGTTTTGGTTGTGATCTCGATGATATATAATTTCCCCCATAAATAATTTCTCTCATGCTTTACTTGTTGGGTATTGACTTGGTCTTGGTAAAAGGGTAAATCTTAGTTATGATATTTCCCTTGAAATATCTAATAAATGGGCTTCATGGGGTATGATCCAACTAGTCGAGGCCCTAGATTCTTCTTTCTCGGTCTATTATATTTATAATATCCCAATATTTTTTATTGTATGTGCCAAATATATTCCTCTAGATATAGAGATGAATGAACAAACCATTCAATGTAATGTTCATGATCAATGGGATAAGAGAAAATCAAAATGGTATTCCTTTAAAATCTCATTTTTTGAGATCCTTATCACTTTTAACACATAAGGCACTAATGGATCTCCTTCAAATTGGATTCCCTCTGCGGAAGCACTGTAAAAAATGAAGGATTACTTCATTAATATAATGGATATTCATCTATTCTTGAAGCCCCTTTTCGTTTTGGTAGTTATCCAAGACTTATAATCCCCATTTCCTATAAATATGTTTCTCCCCCACCCCCTCAAAAGGATGGTTACCCAGAACATTCACTCTATGAGCTCCCATTTTACATAGCCCCTGAGAACTATGAACCTAACCCAAAAAATAGATCACCCAAGAAACATGGTCTTGCTGATCTAACCATTCCCTTATTTATATTTTATCCTACCTATGGTTAGGATTCCTTTCATTAAGGCTTGTTCCCTTCACTATGGAAGGTTTCATATGAGGTTACTCAAGGCTTCAAGGAGCATGGAGCCTCCATGATGTACTCTTCCATTGAGCTGAGACTCCATGCTATGGAAAGGGTCACATGAATTCTATAACAGCATCCTTTAAGAATCCCTGGTTCCCTGTGAAACATCATAGCATTATGAATCCCCTCTCCATGAACCCCCCTTCAAAGCGAAACCCTCTTCTACGTATCCTTCCAGGATATTATGTATTTATTTCATGGTCCCTCAGGTTGTGTTCCTTTTAATGTTGTCCCACCTCATTTTTTATCATTTCCATGCTAATTAATTTTTCTTTTCACCATAACTATTCTAACATAGACCCCTCTATCGACCACTCCGCAGCCATATCTCATAGGGAATTTCTTCAGTTATGGACCATCCAAAGGTGCACATATTGCCTTTTTTTAACTCCCAGGTGGTAAAGAGTGAGCTCCCCCACATCCGAGTAGCATGATGTTAAAGTTACCAAAAGCATTTTCCTTAACACATGATGTGAAAATGTAGTTTCACCCCATAAATGAACATGGGGTGATCCACCTTGGGAAGTGTTCACATAATCCCCAACACACATCCCATATAGAATACTCTATTTAAGACTCACATGGAATGAGATATTCATCACATGGAATGAGATCCTCCTCATAAAACATGGTATCTTCCTAAGGAATACTCATTGTGTAAGACCAATATCACCATTGATCACTGATCCACCTTTGGTGATATGACCATTGGTATAATTCTTCCCTTTATCTCTAAATCTAAGACTGAATCACGTGGGTTGAGAGGTTATTATTTATTGTGAAACCCATCTTCCAGGAATCCCTCTTGGAGTAATCCCCATTCCGCTCCCTTTCAAACTACATGTGTTTTGATACATTTCTTCTAAACAGGTTACGTATAAATCTTCTATAGGGATCAATACCAACCAACGGTAAACTCTAGTGATCTATCCAAATGATGTACCATCATGATGTGATACCTTAACTCTATAAGAAATATCCCTCAAATATACCTCTACGAGGTGTTTTGTTCCATCTTGCATCACATTATCCATCACCTCACCCTTATTCAAAGGAGATCACATCATCCACTCCATCCTTATGGGGCATCTTAGTGTGTAAGCCCTAAACATAGGCCTAATTTCTCTCTACAATGACTCCTCAGATATACCAATCCCCAAACAATGTGGACATGGATTCCCAACCCCCAGGATATATAATAAGCCTTTCGAAGGTTCAATACCATCACCCATCTCCCACCACCATTCTCGATCTTGGTCTTTCCCTCATGTATCCATGTATCAGGATGTTCATGAACAAATGTGATGGTAACATTTCCTTTAGGTTTCTACCATGAATATAACCTAGTGTAATCCCCGATTCTATATCCTGATCTACCTAGATATTGATTCTAAACCACTCAGATACATAGGAATCCACCCTGAGGTTCAATCCCGACACCCTTCACACTCCCTCCATTCCATCCACTCCACATTAATACATCCTCTATATATATATTGATTCATTACCATGCCACCACATCCTTGTTTGATCATGTAACCCATCTAGGATATCCTAGAACGTATGCCCCATCCACATCAGTTCCTCTCCTAACATCACCTGGGTAGTCTTAGTTCATAAACCCCACACGATCCAAACTATACAACCTAGGGTTATTTTCTTTTGATGGGAAGCCTCAACACGTAATCCTCAAACCATTACTTTAGAGTACATAGGGTTTTGAGATCTTACATGTATACATGGTATGTAGGAAGCCTCCACACTGTTCTATCCCAGCAAACGGTAAACCTTGGTGTCCCCCTCAGTGGTTTCAAGACCAGTATTCAAGGTGAGAACCCTTCCCTTTATGGGACACACCATCGCATGTCCACTCTCATTTGGAGTTTTGATCCATAAATCAGGTATTGTTTTGTTCCACCTTTTTAATGATAGACCACATAATGGTCTGAAACCATTTCCATATGAGATTAACAACCACACGTCAACTCAAATTGGGCCTTTTGGCCAATATATATTGTAAAACAGGCAATTGTTCCTTCCTAGGGAATGAAATCTAGGATCCATCTCTATGAGACATCCCAATAAATCCCATAAAATCCTAATAGGATATCAAAATCATGGACTAACCTATGATACAAATTGGATGCCTATGAAAAACCATAGAAGGCATGGCTATGGCATAAGATACCTTTTGATCTCCACATGATACCTTAGAATCTGTGCCCTTCAAAATCCCCCCAATGAGGATGAATAATGGTTATCCAATGTTCTAGAATCCATCCATGCCACCGATTCCAAACGCGAAAACTATCCTAACCAAATGTTTTTCCCTCACTATACCACTTTGAATGTCTAGATAGAATCAGTGTAATTCACTAATGTCCATAAAGGGATGGAAACGAAAATGAATTTCAAGATTTAAGACTCTAATATACATGGGAGACTGAACGTAGGTGATGAATTCCCAAGAGGAATCTATATAGGGAAGGACTGAAATCCTATCACCCCATTTCAATGATGGAGAAGACATTGTTAGGAAAGTGATGAATGTCACCCACCATTGGAATGAATGAATGTTGGGAACCAAAAATTCCCCAATATATGATAACATGTGAGTATGTGTGACTTATATATATTTTCAAAACAATGGTGACTAGATGTGAAATTCTTTTCCTTCAACCATGGGTACTAGTGATGTTCTTCATCAGATCAGTGATTGTACTTAGATGCTGTTGATGTCGGGACACCAAAAAAAATTGTGAACTCATCATGAATACTTCTACTCCGCATGGGGATTTTTATCATTTAATACATAAACAGATAGCCTTGTCAATAAATCTTTCTATCAGACACCAAGTCCCTCTAAGTAAAGAATGGGCCTGGAACAAATTTAACTTGAATTTGGATGGCATGGATTTCTCTTCATTCATATATGATTGGATGGTGATTAAGAATTGGTAATTTCATTCCTGGTAAATATATTTCAGGTTTAATCTTCTGTCTTTGTAGGCCCCCATCTTCAAGAAACCATTCTCCCCAACCCATAAATACAGGGGTAGAAGGAACATCAATGATGAAATCCCACATGACTCCATTTATTCCATTACTTCAACCGCAAACCTAACTAATGGACACCCATGCCCCATATCACCCTCATATATAGTGTAGAGTAGGGTGATAGATTCCCTCATATGATGGAATGAGAAGGAAGGGATCATTCCCATAAGGGCATGACCTACAATGACATGGAGGCTTCTACGCCTCACAATCACTACTTCCCACAAGGGCCACACAAATAGCCCCTGATCTCCACTATGATGTCCAACTACTTCAGGAACCTCACCTCTTATTGATATTATGAATCATTCCCTTATTCCAATTAGGTAAGAGATATCTGAGTAATATTGGCTAGAAGAAGGGATCCCACTAGCCCCAACAATGCCGCAAACCAATCCCTCAGGATGAAGAACACATTTTCTATATACCTACTACACCAACCCTAATCAAGATAACCCAACATATATGTTGGGACCATTCCTGGAGGATTCACATCATGGGGAATCATCTTCAACATCTTCAATGTCCATTTCTACCCCTAGAGTATTCCACTAGATCCCAACAATTTTAGAGGAGAGATTCACTATTGATCGATTGAATCATGTATTCAGTCACCCAAAAGAAGGTGGAGTTGACTCTATTGATTTCTGGAATGACTAGTAGTCATTAGGGGAAACCCAAGAAACTAAAATATAGTATAGAGTCCATCCCCGTACCATCGCCAGTTAGAGTGGAGGTCATCCCCTCTCCCACACTCATCATGGAGGACCTCCACATGTTCCTATCATCTATCCTTGAAGAGGTCCTCCTTGCCTTGTCATCCTCTGGCATTGAGGTCGTCCCCATTCCTATTGTTTTCAATATCCAGGTCCTCTCCATTTCACACACCACCAACACAAAGGTAATAATCACGCCGTTTATAGATCACGTAGAGGACCTCCCCATAGGATCATTGACCAATGTGAAGGACCACTTCAGTTTTTCAATAGACAATACAAAGGCCCTCCCTATAGTACAACCAAACATAGTGAAGGTTTGAATCACTATAGAAACCGCCAATGCAGATTCAGTCATCAATTCATCCACGATCATTATGAAGGCCCTCTTCATGAGATCCCTACCAACCAACATGGCGGTACTCCCCATGCCATAGGAAGACCACATGGAGGCCATCCTTGTGTTCTCACTAGCTTCGGTGGAGGTCCTCCCCACTCTAGCACTCACCACCGTGGAGGTCCTCCCCACACATCCAACAACCAATAGAGAGGCTCTCCCTGAATCTTGTTTGGTCTATGTTTAGGTTCCCCTCACACCTCATCCAATAGAATTTGAGGTCCACCACAATCTCACAATTTTCCATGCCAAGGTACTTCCCACACCAATGAAAATAGGTATATATGTCATCTTCGTATCCCAAAAATGAAAGCAGTGGTCCTACCAATTAAATCCATAAGTAGTAAAAAGGTCATCCTCATGCCGAAAACGTTATCTTCCCCAAAAACCCATCCTAGGTAAAAAGGGAGAATCGTTAATGCTGAAAGGAATAACATTGCGTAATGCCAAATTATATTGAATACAATTCACTTTTCTAACTCTGAAGCCAAATTAGACCCAATGATAGAGCATCCCCCAAGCCTTTGCATCAAATCCTGGGGTAGGATCCATACGTTTGAGTTTCATCATCTAGAAATTTGAAAATAACAAGATAATAAAATACCTTCATTGGTATATATAGGGGGAAGATAACATCGCTCCCTTCTAGGATCTTATTGTAATGTCCTCCTTATCATCTGCAGTTTCATTCCTTACCTCATTAAGAGATCCTAAAAAGTCATTCTGGGAAATGGCATAAAATGAGCACCAACTACATGTTCCACAAATAGTTTCCACCATTACACATAATGTAGCGATAAATATGCCATCCTATAGGGACATGATGAAGTTTTTGGAACTCCCTATAAGAGATGACCAGACATGCATGGGTCAGTGGCCTCAAGGATCATTTTCTCTCTAGTTGATTCTATTACCACAGTGATCCAAAATAGTTATTTTTCTTGTTCATTATCCAACCTCAATCAAAGCATGAGAAACAATGTGTCTAACCCAAATTCCAACTAGTGAATCTCATGGGATATCCTAATTTTTGATCTATTTCCTAAGATGTTCTAGCTGATTTCTATGGACAAAATTGACATTATGGAGTACATTACATAGGATGAAGTATTTTTATTCTTCTAGACCTCTTAGGAGATGAATTTCCACCTCCAAAACCACTGGCTTCTCTACCCTAAGTGTCGATAATATTTCAAAAACATCAGCTATCTATGAAGCATGGTTGATTTGGCAGCCCACCCAGTGTCCCAACATCCCGCCTCATCTAGAAACCAGCAAAACCTTCAGAAATGATTCATTTATAGATTCATAATGCTCTGAAAAAATTGTAGTATTATCTCAACATGTGTAGATTTAGGGACATGGGATGTATATTTTCGGTCACATTAGTCCCATCCCATGACAACCCGATTTACCTTATGACATTGAGGACATGCCTCTGGGTGCATTCATAGTGAATATGGATGGACTCGTTGTGCACAAGGGGAAGGAAACCAATGTAAGTTCCAACGAAGTGAACCCACCCGCTTGGGTAATGCAACATCAGGTGGACACTCTTATGAGTATCCGTACTCACCATCAAAGGTAGGTATGCAGCATCAGAGAACCCTCCACATGATTTCACATTAGTAAGAATGAAAATAAAGGTAAGGAACAAATGAGGTCCCAAAAACCATCTGACATAACCAATATAATGCAAGATACAGAGGTTGACCTCACTATGTCTACCTTTTTCATGAATCCATGAGATTGAAGGAGGATCATTGATGACCACCATGCAAGAGACATTGTAGTACTGCATCTGAACTATGATGATCCTCAAAAAAAAATTCCCTCCTCTATATGGGAAGTAGGGGTAGGCACAAGTGCCTGTTAGGGAGTTTCCCTTGATCGATCTCAATAATCCCAGGCATCCTAACATGGATGATTCCAGAGTCTATGGTAAATAGTCATGGTATTGTTTTCCTGAATCCACCTAAGCGATGTGATAACCCACCTCAGGATCAAAATTGAGTCGTTCCATAGGCCACATCGCTATCCACCCCAACAAACACTATACAAGTATTTCAGATTTCCTATAATATTAGTACAACCATCATTTTAGTGGTTCTCAAGAATCATCTACCAGTTAGGAACCGCTGCATGGATGACGCAATAGCTACTCTCGCTACTCGAATCAAATCATTGGAAGTAAGATAGGTGGAATACCCTCCTGATGGAAAGAGGTATTTGGAATGTGTAGAGAAAATGTGAGAACCCATAAATTTTTTAAATCATACCTTCTCCCCTTGAAAGGGATGGGTGATCCATTGCATCATCTCGACCATATCATATCAATGTGTGGACCCATGTAGGGAAATCAGATGCAGCATCAGACCACAAACATCTTGTGGTTTATAAAGACATTAGAAGGGTCTACATTCATCTAGTACAACTAGTTAGCAATCGAGTCCATCACCAGCTAGGAAGTCGTTTAGAGGAAATTTCTCTAATAGTTCATTTCTACCACAGGCATGAAAACTATTTCTGTCCTCATTAATTGTAACAAGAAACCAAATGATCGAGTTTCATAATTCTTTACTCGTTGTATATTCCTAATGTATTATCTCCACACGACTCTAAATAAATATAATTTTCTAATAGAGTGTGTGGAAAACCACATTACTAATTTGGATCCCCCACTCACAACTTATAATTTTCCCAGTTTCTTTTTTGATTTTCCCAAAAAATCTGAATTCCTTGGGCAATCCTCATAATAGGCTAAATAAGGACACACATTGCCTCCTCTAGATCTATCAATAGGATCCTCCAAGGAATATAATATTCTTGTCACATAGATGGGTCCCCTAGACTATTAGAGTAGTTTCTGATAGAGGCTCATCCACAGCATCTCTGAAAGAAATATCTTCAGGGTCAGCCTTAGGCTTAACCTCACCCAACAACTAATTTGTAAGAGCTATCATGTAATTAAACACCACCACTTATGAAAAATAATTGGGTTAAGCTACTGATAGGCTCTAGATCCTCTGTAAATCTGGGCTCCTAGATCTCCCTTCTTGAATAAGAGAAGGTGGACGTATTCATTAAATAAGGCGTTGGGTCCTAGATATTTCCATAAATACTTTGATATGAGGATCCTAATGCTTCTCGAAAGAAAGAATCCCTAGGAGGATTATCTCACTTATCATTCCAACTATTTCCCTTATCATAGGATCCCTGGACATACCACCAAGAAATGCTATGTGTTCTAGGAATGGATAAATGACTTGGTTGGAAATAATTTTTTCAGATTGGTCCTTACCCCAACATAGGTGTCATGTATTTCTGTAAAGAATGATTGTGATAGCAATGGTGAAACTAAAAAATGTTTCTCGCCTTGGTATTCAGAATTATGTTTATTGTTTGGCTCTCAGGGTTGTTGTTTTCACCCATGGTATCATCAGTTCACCTTTGTATTGGACTGAGCCTACGGAATTTTCCATACCTCCTCAAACTATCACTTTTGTATCCATATCTCTCTCTTCTACTTATCAGAAGATAATGCACCGAAGGAACATGAGATAATAAGGCCCCACTCTATTGAGAAATCCTTCTCATACTCACAAGGACTTCATTCCCCTAGAGATAATGATCTACCCCCAAATCCATACAACATTAAAAGATTCCTCATATGAGTTGGGGTAAACCTCCATGAATAATGTTATGTTGGTGGATACCTATCTGTTCCCCAATGACAAGGAGTATTTACTAGGTCCTCTAAATGTTTTCAGTCGATTCCATAACTAAACAACAATCATGACTTTATGAATAATTAGAAATATCATTCCAGTGCTTGAAAAAAAGATTTCAATGCTACTGATATAAAATAGAAGTTTCAGTGTATTACCCAGCTAGTACAAACCTATCATCCAATCTGGTTAGATTCAACCTCACCAATTTTTGTGCTACTTGACTAGGTAGAGCCACCGTAAGAACATCATATTCATCCGCGTCACAATTTGGCTAGGCCTACACTGTCAAATAGTAATCCAATAGTATTTTTGTGCAGTTTATCAAGTGACAGATAGAATATTTTCATATCCATCCATAATCCCTGGATTCTTCTAGTGATTCCCATCGTACCTCTTGTCAAAGGGAAACCACCTCCCAGAAGAAACATGTTTCTACTACGAAAGTATGATGTGATTAAGAATATATTCAAAATTACTTCAAATATATTGATTCTTTAGGTGCTCCACATATCAAAAGAGATGAATGAAGACTACATAGGGGCTCTAAGGCCCCACTCAAATTATAGTTAGGCGTGGCAGCCATAGAGTCCTTATATGGTGAGGAAGTTGAGCGAGTATAATTTAAATCCACCTTCTCATTATTATGAGATGATGAAGTCTCTCTTGCACGGGACCACAACCACCTGTTGTATAGAACTCTCCATTTCAAGTGTCTTGAAATATTCTGCTATCTTATCAACATGGGTTACATGATAAATCTCATCACGACCAAGACACTCAACAAGATAAGACTTAATGAATAAGATCAAAGTCCATATAACCTAAACATTTAGGGTTATCTAAGTACATAGAAAAGTTGATGTTTAAAAATCCACATAAAGAACTTGATCAATGGTCTGATTGAAAGCACTGCATTTATGGTTTTCTCGTAATATACAACATTTAATGAGAATATGGGTAGACCCTAGCTTCATTGACATGCATCAATTTCCTATTCATATCACTAATGTACCATGTCCTCAATTAATAGTTGTGTGGGAATGCTCCAAGGTGATTCATCTCTTTTTAACTCATGTGAAGCCTACTATTTGGGTGCCGACAATAACAAGAGTAAGCAAAAAAGGGTCCCAAACAATGATTTTGAACACACTATTACTGCAAACAACCCATGGATGCACCTAGTTGATGCTTTAATCCTCCTGATTCACTAGTTGGAGGCCACAACCACAGAATGAGGATATTTCCTCATTATTTTTGAGATTAGGGGAAGACGTGTTCCGAGGTACAAGGAAATCCAATCAATTACCTTGTAATACTATAGAGGATAGGCTAGAGTGATACCAAACCTTCTTAACTCGGTGAGGTATTGGGATGTTCTTCCCATGGCTACAATAGTACGCCATGGCTTCCTATTCTAGTATGCTAGATTGAATCGAAACAGACTTGCCAACCACTATTGTTTTTAAATCATCATCTATGGTTCCCTCAGTCATTGTCGTGATGGAATTGAGTTGATATCCAATGTCTCAATGATTTCAACATTTTATGTGTCTCCCAGTGAGGATTCTATATCTGTGGGAACCTGTGTTATTCTAGATTCATTCATCCTTGGTGAACTGTGTACTCTCAATGACTACCATATCATGAAAAATGATGATTATTTGGAAGACACTCCTCCAACATTCCAGGAGGGCCTCTCCACCACCATCGATGAGTTGGTACAGGTGAATCTTAGCAACGAGACAGATTTGAGGCCAATGCTGATTTTTAGAGCCATGCCTACAAAGGAACAATAGATGTATGTGGACGTCCTAAAGAAACTTTGTTATGTATTTACTTGGATTTATGATGAGATTCCATGGTTAGATCCTCGTGTGGTTGATCTTCATCTTGGTCTCCCTGTAATCCATCGCGAGATCAAGATTTATCCCAATAAAACGCACCCCTCTCACAGTGCTTTGGCTAAGTCCAAAGTTGATAACATCATCAAAGACAACATTGATGAGGAATTTAATTACAAAAAAGTGGCTATCTAAAATAGTCCCATTCAGGAAAAAGAAAGGAAATAATAGAGTCTTCATCAACATTAGGTATCTAAACCTCCACTTTCCCTTGGATGATTTTACCCTTCAAGTGATTGAATGGCTAATTGACACCACATTTGGTTTCCGGGATCTCTCCATCATGGATGGGAATTATGGGTATAATTAGATCCAAGTAGACCTCGAATATAAATATTCCAACACATTAAGAGAACAAAAATTTATATTCTATTATCAGGAATTTCCTTTTAGTCTTAATAATGTATGAGCTACCTTTCAACAAGCTATCGACGACATCATCAAACTGATCGTCACGATGCTAATGGAATTATATGTGGATGCTTTGGAGGTCAAATACTACTAGCTTCTAGATTATCTTAGAGATTTTGATAAGGAGTTTTGTATCCTTAATTTCCTATAGATGAAGATGAACCCATTGAAATGATATTTTTGAGTGACCTATTTAATGTTCTTGGTTTAATTGTCAAATAAAAAAAATTGAAATAAACACATAAAGATCAAGACTATCATCTATAATCCTCCCCTAAACACCCTCTGAGAGCTTCGAGGATTTCAAGAACACTTGGAATACATAGGCGGATTCATCACAAGTTTGGATAGAAAATGTAATCCCTTTTCCATGATCATGATGAAAGGTTCAGATTACCAGTGGGATAAATAGTGACATATTGTGATTGGGGAGATGAAGCAGTATCTAATATATCCTTCAGTTTTGATGCCATCCATCTTCAAAAAGCCACTGGTCTTTTGTGCTACTGCCTTGGAATGATCTCTTATCACCCTTATTACCTATAAGAACAATGAAGGAATAAAGAATAGTTTATACTATCTCAGTCTCATCCTCCTCAATGAAGAGTCCACATATTATCCCACTAATAAGAGCTTACTCACACTAGTTTTTGTATTGGTTAGGTTTCAAGATCATCAATAACATAAAAAGGTACATTTGGTTTCCCACATGGATCTGCTAAGGTACATCTTGAACTACCCTATGTTGACAGGACAACTAGAACACTTGACAATGATTATTTATCAATTTGACATCCAATTACTTCCGAAAATGGTCGCCAAGGGTCTAGCACTGGAATATTTTATGGTCGATCATCCATTCCCCATAGATCATTCTTTGGATAATTATTTTCTAGATGAGGTCATACTCACGATAGATTAATCTATTCCATGTTAGAAAATAAATTTTGATAGTGCCTCATAGATCAGGACTGAGGGAAAGATAAATGATCCCATGCTCAATAGAGTAGGAATGAGAATTTCCTTTATCACACCTACACAAGCAGTTCTTCATTTTTATTTCTTTATATCAAAAGGTTGGAGCAGAAATAAGGTAGTGTATTAGACTCTCATCACTATTCTTGAGAAGGCTATTGATATTGATTATGAACACCTGTGTGTTAAGGGGGACTCTGAGCTAGTCATCCAAAATTTCAACAGTTACTACATCATCAATAAGCCCGAGCCTATGCCCCAGATCAATTATTCCCTCCATTAGATTTTCCATTTCACTTCTCAGCCAGAGGTGGATCATGGTCTCCGATCATAAAATGTTGAGCTGATAACCTAGCTGGTCTAGGTGCTCTTCTCGTAGAGCTTGATTAGGAAAATATGTTTATATAGGTGGTGAATCAAAGAATCATCACCCCATTCTATTAATAATATGATGAAAACTATAAGGTAAACCATCTTAACATCGATGCTTCCAAATTAGGACTGCCAGATCCTTACTCATATGAACAAAACCTCAAATTGTAAAACTTTTTTCATTGAGTTTCTCCATCACAATATTCTCCTCTATGAAGAAGTCAAGGTTGAGAGAATCCATTGTCATGCAGTTCATCTTACCTTCCAGAGTAGTTCGATCCTGGATAATACTCTCAAAATATGTTACATTGATGGAATCCTCTTCTATTGCATTCAAGGATATTTGGTATGGGTGATTCTCTCCCACCAAAATCGAAGAATGTGCTACATATCCGCCACCATGGTCAATGGATTCATCGAGTTATCCAAGTGGTCCCACACATGTTAGATCCATGCTGACATCATGCATCGACTTCTAGAGCCCCTACACACTACCATGTACTCTTGGCCCTTAATAGTATTTGGAATCGATGTCAGGGGGAAATATCCACCATAAAAATATCTCTAGTTTTAGTTCATTATAACCATGATGGATTTCTTTTCCATGTGGGAAAAATCTATTCTGCTGAAGGAAGTCAATGCATGATCTATTATTGAATTCTTGAGCACCAACATCATCAATTTATTTAGAGTCCATCACATTATTATTAATGATTACAACACTAACTTATAGGTGGATAAGCTCATGAAAATGTAGGACATGTATGACATCTGGTAAAACCACACATATCACTACCTTGTACTTGAAGATGTGGAGATCGAGACGTTCCACAAAAATATATATAACATTTTGCAATATATTGTGGGCTAGAATAAGAAGTCTTGGTCAAAAAATCTCACTACGTCTCACTGGGCTTATTGAATGATGACTCGAAATTCGACCTTGGTGACTCCATAATTCCAAGTATATGGGTTAATGGTTGTCTTGTCTATCAAGATTCAGTTTCCATCACTCTAAATGGATGCCTATGATCAGTAGACATCATAAAAAGTAGTGCATGTCCATCTAGATGAATTTTAATCCCCTGAAGAGAACATGTTCCATGAATTGTGTAATCAAGAGATTCACCTGAAAAAGATATCTATTGATTTGAATAGTAATGTTCAACTCCGCTCCATCCATAATGGTGAAAAAGTATTGTCTTTGTGGACACCAATTATACATAATAAGAAGATATCAAATATGGATACCAAATGAGAAGGGCCTAACATAATACACAATGTCAATCACAATGGTGTATAGTCTTTGGTCACCAAGGTTTGTGATTGAATCACTCCTCACACCAATTCCATGTTCCAAAAATAGTATTTTTCATGTGTGTATTTGTCTGTAATGATGATTAAATGATGGTTTTTCCTTGTTTCATTACATTAAACTGTATAGGAAATATACATCCTAGTTTCACAATGATAAATTGAATGATTCTCCTCATGTGAAGGCACCACGACCCTAAAATGTATTTAGAAGCATCCTATATGATTTGAAAATATTTTCTACAACTTGTATGATGTTAAAATTCTATTATTTCATCATTTCATGTTGTTAAAATGCATACATACCACCTTTAATGCTTTAATATGTTAAACTATACAACATTAATAATTTTTTTCTGTACTACCTTAAATAGAATATGCCTTATTTTTTTAAATATTGTGGTCGAAGCCTCATTTATTATTAAAATAAAATTACTATTTTCTAACTTGGTATATGGAGATCCAATTAATATACTAGATTCCCAAGACCAAGGGGTCCATGTAAAAGGCGCGAAAGCCCATTTTTTGGCCCCAAGGGCCCTACGGTAAATAGTACTACTACAGTACTTGGGATGATATAGTACCTCCCCCTCTACAGTTCCTGCTATAGTGCCTCTATGGCTACAATACCACCACTGTTACAGATCCCCCATTTCTACAGTACCACTGTAGCTACAGCACTACTATAGTGATCTGGTACAGTACTACTACAGTACCTAGAAATTCCTCCCTAACCAGATTCGATCTTGGGTATTTTAGATTCCAAGCCAGATCCATTATCACTAGGGTATAGGCTCAATGGAAATGGAATGTTCCCTATGTCCTGCATGATGTTAAATAAATGATATGTCCTGAAAACATGAATTTATTATGTACAGTATCTTTTTAACACCCCAAGCTTTCATGATACACTTCTCTTCCAATTATGCAATAGCTTGCATTGTACGCAAGTTCAAGATTCTAACACACCGCGACCAATCAAAGTAACAGTTATGAATAGTAATACCCACCTTTTTATATTATATAAATTTTATATTTCTAAATGGACTTCATTTTTGTATTCGGAATATCGAAATTATCCTAAGTTGAATTTTTTGGAATTTTCTAAGAACTTCCAATTTTCTATGAATAGTGAAAAATACTTAAATTTTTTTTAAATCAAAATAATTTGTAGTGATAAATTATAATATTGAGTGGTTTGAAAGTATAATTAGAACTTATTCATACCATTTTATCCAATGGTGTTCATTAGAATTAATTTCAATTTGAAATTGGACATAAACAATTGTCAATCTTTTGATATATATTGTTTCTTAAAAACACGATATTTATTGTGACAGTGGGAATTAGTTATAAAATTAATTAATGAAAATTATATGTTTGTAATTTTGTAAAATAGACATCATTTTTGAATTTGGAATATCAATTATATCTTAGGGTGAAATTTTGGCATTGTTCTGAAAAACTTCAATTTTTGATGAATAGTGAAACCACTAAGTGGTAGTTAAAAACCTAATTCTTTGTTTAAATGAAACATTACCACCTCTGTGATTTGATTTTCAAAAATCCGACATACATGGTTGTCATTGGGAAGTAAAATGCGGTTCAATGGGATTAAAATAATTTTTGGTGAATAGTAACTTTTAAGTTTAATTAATCGAGATTAAAGGTGATTCGTGAAATTTAAGGTAAAAATGATATTATAAATATATGAAAATAACTTTACACTTGTCTTACCCCTATTGGATGAGTCATGGCCGACCAATACAATACATGGGTCATCTTGGGGACTCCATGGAGCCACTTTGGTAGGAAAATGACATTAAAAACGTTTTATTTAATGTTAAAATAAAAATGTCACAAACATGAGTTCTTTTACTAAAACAATTTTTAAATGGGGTTATACAAGTCATATTTTTGACTATAAATATTAATTATAAAGCTAAAAATATTTACTACATCATGATACTTGTTTTATAATTTTTATAATGTAATTAAATTAAACGTTTTATGACACAATGATGATGCATTGATTACCTCATTAATTAATGATTTAAATAAAATATAAAGATAATGTAAAATCTAAAGCTTAAACTTGTCAAAAACCTATTAGATGGGTCAATTTTGAACCCGTATCACCTTAGCATCGAAATATATCATTGTGGGACCTTTATAATATGAAATGAATTTCATAATAAATTAACATTTATATCTTTCCAAGAGTGCCCCTCCTCTCCTCTTATAAAAGGCCCCCACCTCTACCACCTTATTCACACCATCAAGCCATTCGGCTCTGCCAAAATCTTCCCAAATACTCTCCCAACTTCCCTATATTACTCCTAGAAGCCTCACTTTTGGCAAAATGCTTCCCAAGAAAGCCTTTGGCTCAAATCAAAAAGAGTTACCCGATTTTAAGGTAATGTCTTCCCTTATGTTACTTTGTTTTATTTTGCATCTGCAACCCCCAAAACTCTTTTTATTAATTTCTTTTGTAACAAAAAAAGGATCCTAAAAATACTAGGATGTTTTTATAAGAAGGATTCAAGCTACACTTACACACACCTACATCTAATGGTTAAAGAATATACTGTTTCTGTAGATGGTGAATTTCTGCCTCATGAAACGATGATTGTTCAACACTCATATAACACCTTCAAATATGGACATTAAGATGTCACTATATTTATATATGATATACATTATGTTTATGTTTTTTTAATCTTCTTTATTTCTCATTTATTTCATACCTTTATGATTTCAATTATGGGTAAACGAGATAATTTCATTTTAGGAAGTGCGGACTACCGCCCCCTCAAAGTGATTTGAATCGTTAATGCCATATGTCAGATGTATAAAGGATGGAGTAAATGATATTATATATGATATTATACTGGAATTATATCATACCTTTATATAATTATGATTTCATTCCATTAATACGAAATAGAAATGAAATTAGCGTTCATGCGTACGTACGACTTACCGTCTCCATGAACAGTGCATTTCATTTCTTACCTCTAAATGTTATGTAATATTATGAATGAATGTATATACTGGATATATATGATATATATGATATCTAAATCCTGAATATAGTTCTGGAAATAACGGATATTCTACCACATAAACAGCTTGTAATTATAAGAAGTTTATTGTTGACTCAAGTACCAATGATCGACAAAACAGCCGTTATTAACTTAAATGACTACATAATTTTCGTAACATTTTAATAAGTGATATAAAAGGGATAATGCATTTGAAAAAGGTTCTTAGACAAGTATATATTATCTCTAGTTTATTATTCAGGAGGTTAAATAGCGGTTGACTTAATTCGGACATGAGGTAAGGGAACTTCTTAACCCAATTTCTATTCTTTGGGTTAATCTCCTACTTTCAAATTATGTTATGATATTATTATGTCCTATATTGTATTTTTACATTCTTTATGTGTACTGATATTGAATACACATAATAGATCTATTTTATTTAAACAAATGAACTTGGTAAGGACTTTGTCTCAATATCTTTTCATTGAGGCATATTTTGTTTTATAGACAAATTTCTTTTACAAAGTGTATAAACCCCTTTGACTTTAACGTTTATTCAAAAGGAATCTTTTTATATGAAGCGTTTTACTAAAAAACAAAAAGGAATGTTTTTTTTTCTTACGTATGCACCGACAACGAATTCTCCACCACCATGACCATTATTTGACTTTTGACTTCCTCTACAAGCCATAACTTTTTTAAATGATTTAAAAAAAGAGAGAGATATTTCTCTCAAATTTATGAAAATCCAGTGAAAATGTATACGTATTTAACGAAAGCTTAAAAATGTTTTCATAAAACCTGACCCTCGAGTGTGGTAGATAGGAAGGGATTGGGCATGGACCCATCATGTCCTGTAATTAGTCGAGCAGTATCAAAATTAGTTATTTTGTTTTTAGAAGCTTGCATAATGTTTTCAGAAAAACAATGGAGTATATTTGAGCAATTTTCAACATAAGTATCTTCTAAAAAAATTGCATCGGTAGGTCTCATGAGACAAACTAGTGTCTTGGACCGAGGCCTTGACAAAATCTTATTGGTGGTCTTGGAACGAGGCCATTGCTACGTGGTTATGATAGTATGGCATTATGCATTCCATCATTATGAAAGTGGTTATTGATATTTCATGTGATTATTCGACCAGTACAATATCAATGTGAATATGTAAATGGAATTATCTCATTTTACTTTTTCCATATTATGTTTAAGTTAATGTTTAAAAGGCTTTTCTTTTAGTTATACATTGCCTTAAATGTTTATGTTTATTCATAAAAGCTTCCGCTATATTTTTATCATTATTGAGCATCTGAGCTCACCCCTTTCAATGTTTTAATTTTTCCAGGATGTGATGAAGTATTTTATGAATGACCTGACGGAATAGTATTAGGGGATATGAAGACAAGATGTTACAGTAGTTATGTTTTACTTTATGATGTAATGTAACAATTATGAATGTATCTAGTATTTTCAAGGTTACTAAACTAGTTGGTCTTTCGAGACTTGATATTTGTGATCATGCCAATGTTACGGAGTAATGCACCAACTCTGGGTAAATGGGGTCGGGGCGTTATAGTTGGTATCAGAGGTAGTTTAGTACTAACCTTGGCAGCTAAATTTAGATAAACTCTGATTAGAGCACATAGAACAAAGATAGACTTTGAGGATTAGTATAGAAGAACTTCATAGAATTTTGGTATTATAGAGATTTTGTGAGTTTTCCGAGCAATACATCCCTGTCTAGATATGAGCAGGCAGAGGTGGCTCTGACACAGATGTACCTAGGGGTAAAACCCGAAAACACCGCTTTGAGCTGGACTCGAATGGGAACTGGTGCACGAAAACGGGCCTTGCTGAACTCTTGGTTACGACACTCTTGGGGGATATGATTAGGATAATTATCATTTTCATTAAAAACCACTATGAAGGGTTATGAGTATATACTTCCACAAAGAAAACATTTATTATGATTATAGATTATATCTATAAATAGTTCAATTTATGATAAGTGTTTTACAAGTAGTGAATTATGTATTTTGATTCATAAACTAATCTAGTTTATGCCATTATTTAAAAATGGCTCCTAGTGTAAGGAATGGAAACTGTATCAATGCATGCACTCCGTGTAGGGATTTCCCTCCTTCTCAAGATAATTATTGTGGATCTGGAGATACAACTGGTGCTGATCAACTTATTACCATACTGGGACAACTCACTCAGGTTATGAATAATAACCTTACTCGTATGGAGCACCCTGATCTGCAACGTGGAGGATCAATGTTAGACGGCTTCATGAGACAAAAACCGCCAACATTTAATGGGGGTACAAATCCATTAGTAGATGAGAAATGGATAAACTCTTTAGAGAAAATATTCCATGCCTTGGGGAGTAGCGAAAGGGAGAAGGTTATCGTGGCAGTTTACTGCCTCACTGGAGATGCCGATCAATGGTGTTCATTGATTCAAAATACAAAGGAAGATGAAGAAGTATCAAGTATGGAATGGAGAGAGTTCAAAGATCTTTTCTTAGAAAAATACTTTCCTCGTGACCGTTGAGCAGATATGGAAAGACAATTTCTGAGTCTGAGAAAAAAATAGGATGAGAATGTCGCAAAGTATGAGGCCAACTTTACAAGGATAGTGAGGTATGCTGCAGATTATATACGTAACCCAAGAAGTAAGATTGATCATTTCTTTGATGGGTTAAATCAATTTCTCCATCGAGCTTTAGTATCACAATCCTTCTCATCATACGAAGATATTGTCTCGTGTGCTATCAAGATAGAAATGGAATTCTCTAAGTCTTATGACAACAAAGTAAAGCAAGAGAAGAAGATAACAGTGGAACAAGAGACAGATAATGGAAAAAAGGGAAAGAAGGATTTTCCATTATGTGATAATTGTGTGAAGAATCACCCCGGTGCTTGCCTAAAAGGAATGGGAGTTTGTTATAAATGTGGAGAAAAAGGTCACCAGGCTCGTGATTGTAAGGGGAAGAAAGAGGCTATCAATGTTGAATGCTATAATTGTAGGGAAATGAGGAATTATGAAAATGAATGTCTTAAGCGTCAGGGAAACTTACCTCATAAATGGCCAAGGTATCGAGGACAATCTTATGCAGTTACTATAGTTGAAGTGGAATAATTAATGTATTGGAGCTTTTGGACTGAAGCATTATATTCTGGTTATAATAATAATATGATATATATAAGGATTATACTGTAGTACTTGTTTTTTTTCATTAAGGTTTTAATATGATGAAGGTAATCATATTTTTAGTATTTGATAATAAGAGAAACTTTAATTTGTTTGGGGAATCTGATGTTACAATTGATTTTGGAATTTAGAGACCTTTTCGAGAAAGTCTGGACAGAGGTATTTTGGATAACTATATAGGTTGTAATGGATTAAGATGATCCTTGGATAGTATTGTGTAAGGTTAAAACATTTCTGAAGATTATTTTTGCAATATTATAATACTATAGTTTTAGGAAAAGGACATCCTGCGGGTTGGGGGATAACCCATCGCGTTAGACAATGCTGCAGGAATCGAACCCACAACCATAGTGCGACAAGCCTTTATTACCTACCACTAGCCTACAGGAAGTCCCTGGTTGTTAAAAAATAGTTTTCCTAATCTAAATGGCATGTTGTAATATTTGGAACCTTATACATTTGGATAAATAGAAAATTTTTGAGTCTTGTTACCATTTGGAGTGAAATATGGGTTTGTGGTAAAAATTTATTAAAGAATGAAATCCTACATGACAAGTATGTATATTTCCTTACGTTCTTAGAAAATCTCTTAAATAAATTCCTGAACTTTATAAAAGGTAACTTAAAACAAAAATGTTTTTGGTTAACTTTTCCAACTGGGGATTCAATGACCGTTTAACCAATCAAAAGTTTTGTGATTTTCTTGTGGTTAACTTTATCCTAATCCTATTTTCTACAACTCTCCATCAGACCTTGATGGTTTGTTTCTCCTCCATATCCATATTTTCATAGAATCCTATTATGGACTATCTCAGGTGACCTTTGTACTTCTCTTTCTTTCTTTTAATGTTACATTCTTATAAACCCTATTTCCGATGTGGGTTTTCCACAAAGATATTTTCTATTTTCAACCTATTATTTTCGAAGAATAGTTTCAAATTGAAAGGACGCAATTTATTGATGGAGGGGAGATTGTAACACCCCAAGCTTTCATGATACACTTCTCTTTCAATAATGCGATAGCTTGCATTGTACGCAAGTTCATGATTCTAACACACCACGACCAATCAAAGTAGTAGTTATGAATAGTAATACCCATTTTTTGAAATTATATAAATTTTATATTTCAAAATAGACTTCATTTTTGAATTTGGAATATCTAAATTATCCTAAGTTGAATTTTTTGTAATTTTCTGAGAACTTCCAATTTTCTATGAATAGTTAAAAAATACTTAAAAACAACTTTTTTAATCAAAATAATTTATAGTGATAAATTATACTATTTAGTGGTTTTAAAGTATAATTAGAATATATTTTTACCATTTTATCCAATGGTGTTCATTAGAATTAATTTCACTTTGAAATTGGACATAAACAATTGTCAATCTTTTGATATATATTGTTTCTTAAAAACACGCTATTTGTTGTGACAATGGGAATTAGTTATAAAATTAATTAATGCAACTTATATGTTTGGAATTTTGTAAAATAGACATCATTTTTGAATTTGGAATATCAATTATAACTTAGGGTGAAATTTTTTGCATTGTTCTGAAAAACATCAATTTTTAATGAATAGTGAAACCACTAAGTGGTTGTTAAAAAACAAATTTTTCGTTTAAATGAAAAATTACCACCTCTGGGATTTTATTTTCAAAAATCTGACATACATGGTTGTCATTGGGAAGTAAAATGTGGTTCAATGGCATTAAAATAATTTTTTGGGGAATAGTAACTTTTATGTTTAATTAATCGCGATTAATGGTAATTAATGAAATTTAAGCTAAAAATGATATTATATAAATATGAAAATTCCTTTACAATTGTCCTACCACTATTGTATGTGTCATGGACGACCCATAAAATCCATGGGTCAACTTGGGGACCCCATGGAGCCACTTTGATAGGAAAATGACATTAAAAACGTTTTATTTAATGTTAAAATAAAAATGTCACAAACATGAGTTCTTTTACTAATTTTTTTTAAATGGGGTCATACAAGTCATATTTTTACTATGAATATTAATTAGGAAGCTAAAAATATTTCATACATCATGATACTTTTTTTTTATAATTTCTAGAAATTAAATAAATTAAAATTTTTATGACACAATGATGATGCAGCGATTACCTCATTAAGTAATGATTTATATAAAATGAAAAGGTAATTTAACATATAAGGCTTACACTTGTCAAAAACCTATTGGATGAGTATATTTCGAAACCGTATCACCTTATTCTCTAAATATATCATTTTGGGACCTTTAGAATCTGAAAAGAATTTCATAATAAATTAACATTTCAATCATTCCAAGAGTGCCCCTCCTCCCCTCTTATAAAAGACCCCCACCTCTACCACCTTATTCACACATTCAAGCCATTTGGCTCGGCCAACCTCTGACCAACTACTCTCCAAACTTCCCTATACTACTCCTAGAAGCCTCACGTTGGGAAGAACTCTTCCCAAGGAAGCCTTTGGCTCAAATAAAAAAGAGTTACCCGATTTTAAGGTAATGACTTCCCTTTTGTTATTCTGTTTTATTTTGCTTCTCCAACGCCCTATAATCTTTTTATTAATTTATTTTGTAACCACAACAGTATACTCAATATACTAGGATGTTGTTATAAGAAGGATTCGAGCTAAATTTACACACACCTACATCTAATAGTTAAAGAACATACTGTTTCTGTGGATGGCGAATTTCTGCCTCACGAAACGATGATTGTTCAAAACTCATATAACACCTTCATCGGTGGCCATTAAGATGTCACTATATTTATATATGATATATATTATGTTTATGTTTTTCTTATTCTTCTGTATTTCTCATTTATGTCATACCATTATGATTTCCATTATGGGTAAACGCGATAATTTCATTTTAGGAAGTGCGGACTACCGCCCCCTCAAAGTTATTTGAATCGTTAATGCCATATGTGGGAAGTATAAAGGATCGAGTAAATGATATTATATATGATATTATACTGGAATTATATCACACCATTATATCATTATGATTTCATTCTATTAAATATGAAATATAAATGAAAGTAGAGTTCATGCGTACGTACGACTTACCGTCACCATGAACGGTGCATTTCATTTCTTACCTCTAAATGTTACATAATATTATGAATGAATTTATATACTAGATATATATGATATATATGATATCTAAATCCTGAATATAATTCTGGAGATAATGTATATTCTACTACATAAACAACTTGTAATTATAAGAAGTTTATTGTTGACTCAAGTACCAAAGATCGACAAAATGACAGTTATTAACATAAATGACTACATAATTTTCGTAACATTGTAATAAGTGATATAAAAGGGGTAATGAACATGAAAAAGATTTTTAAGAAAGTAGAGATTAACTCTAGTTTATTATTCAGGAGGTTAAAGAGCGGTCTAGTCAAGTCGGACATGAGGTAAGGGAACTTCTTAACCCAATTTCTATTCTTTGGGTTAATATCCTACTTTCAAATTATGTTATGATATTATTATGTCCTATCTTGTATTTGTACTTTCTTTATGTGTACTTATATTTAATACACATAATAGATCTATATTATTTAAAGAAATTATCTTGGTAAGGACTTTGTCTCAATCTCCTTTCATTGAGGCATATTTTGTTTTATACACAAATTTCTTTTACACAGTGTATAAAACCCTTTGACTTTAACGTTTATTCAAAAGGAATATTTTTATATGAAGAGTTTTACTAAAAAACAAAAAGGAATGTTTTTTTTCTTATGTATGCGGCGACAACAACTTCTCCACCACCGTGACCATTATTTGAGTTTCTACATCCTCTACAAGCCATAACTTATTTAAATGATTTCAAAAAAGAGAGTGATATTTCTCTCAAATATATGAAAATCCAGTGCAAATGTATACGTATTTAATGCAAGCTTAAAAATGTTTTCATAAAACCTGACTCTCGAGTGTGGTAGACAGGAAGGGATTGGGCGTGGACCCATCATGGCCTGTAATTAGTCGAACAGTCTCAGAATTAGTTATTTTTTTCAGAAGCTTCCATAATGTTTTCAAAAAAACACTGGAGTATATTTGAGCAATTTTAAACATAAGTATCTTCTAAAAAATTTGCATCGGTAGGTATCATGAGACAAACTAGTGTCTTGGCATGAGGCCTTGACAAAATCTTATTTGTGGTCTTGGCACGAGGCCTTGGCTATGTGGTTATGATAGTCTTGCATTATGCATTCCATCATTATGAAAGTGGTTATTGATATTGCATGTGATTATTCGACCAGTATAATATCCATGTGAATAAGTAAATGGAATTATCTCATTTTACTTTTCCATATTATGTTGAAGTTCATGTTTAAAAGCCTTTTATTTTAGTTATACCTTTCCTTCAATGTTTATGATTATTTATAAAATATTCCGCTATATTTTTATCCTTACTGAGCATCTGAGCTCACCCCTTTCAATGTTTTAATTTTTCCAAGATGTGATGAAGTATTTTATGAATGAAATGAAGGGATAATATGAGGGGATATGAAGACAATATGATGTAGTAGTTATGATTTAATTTATTATGTAATGTAAGACTTATGAATGTATCTAGTGTTTTCAAAGATACTAAACTAATCGGTCTTTCGAGACTTGATCTTTGTGATCATGCCAATGTTACGGAGTAATGCACTGACTCTGGGCAAATGGGGTCAGGGCGTTACAATCATCCATATCATATTACATTAAACTATGTGTTTATCTTCTTTGATGCACGATGTTAATATGAAAAAACACTGATGGTCCCTGAACATGACCTTAAAAAGAACAATTCAAACATCCCAAGCATGTGATGATAATATGGGAATAATATTTCAATAATCATGTCTCTAAACTATGGGAAATTCAATTCAAGACCCAACAGTGTCGCACATTCCTCCCTAGCCTCATTTACAATGGGTTATTCCTTCTATGTCCATATATCATTATGTATTGATAATATTTCACTCTTGTCGTAGATGCTTGATGTTAAATTGTATATCATTTATGTTCTCACGAGAGAGGACATTGCTCTTGGAATTGGTCACCCACCATTCCATGTTACAGATCTACTGGTAGATTGATTCCCATCCTTATGGGATACATATAGACTCACAAATATCTTGTCTTTTGGCCTTACTACAGAATCACAAACCATTCAGCCCCATAAAATGTGGCCACTTCCGGGATGTGTAGTGTTTTATAGACCTATTTATCCCTCATTTATGTCAGTTTTCTTCATGGTGATGCACTGTAGATCTCCATGTTAGAAGCTTCATCCTATGGTTTGAGCTCTATGTCCATAAACATTTATTTTCAATGTCCAGGTTTCATGAAAAAAATTGTGTAACAACCAATATGTTCTCGTTTAGAGTATATTGAATCCAAAATAGATCACATACCTTTCCATATCAAATAACTATGTGTTTATTGATTCTGATCATCACGTGATATGTAGCAATGCTGAAACATCTTATATTTGGTCCTAGCCATAAAATCATAAAAATTTCAACCCCTTGGAGTCATTTTACCTTTGGAAGTATATGGTGTGATGTTGATCACTTGGATTCTCATTCATGTATAAGTATTTTCCTTGACATGTACATCCCCTCTTGGATACACGTCTTTACTGAATATCATAGTTCCAAGACAATAAAATTTTTAACATATTCATCATTACTCAATGAATTTAAACTACAAAGATACATACTAGACAAATGATGTTAAACTGGAAACCTATGAGCCAATCATTATGACCTTTAAACTATGATCCTATAGTCCAAGTAACACAACTTTAAAATATTCTCAATACTAGGGTCATTTATCCCTTTTTCAGTCAAGTCCTACTACTAACATGATCTGATGTGTTGTAGTGTGAGCCTTATGGTTTCAAGTTCCACATGGACACTTCCTCGACCCATTTCCACACTTTGAGTCTTTTTGGGTTGGGATTCCCATTATAATTCACATCCTAAAGGAACCCCTAAAATTTATTATCTCACGCTTCTTCTACTCACCTCCCGTCATGGTCCAATTCCCTAATCAATTTTGGTTGAAAATGGACCATCCTATGTTTTGAATTTGTATCACAATCAATTCGTCATTTTCATGGATCACTCTTGAAAATTTATGTTGTGGATCATGAAACGAAAACATGGTCAATAGTGATCCTTCCCATCAGTTTCCATTTATATAATTAAGACCTCAAGAATATTTTATATACATCCTTCTCACTTACCTTTGTTCTCGTGTAGATCTAACACCCTTGTTGTTGCTCTTCCATGCTTCAGTTCATGTCAAGTGAGATGATCAGTATCTTCAAGACATGTGGTAGAGAAATACTAACATCACCCATTGTTTCACACATTGAGAATGGATCACATGGTCTTAGGATTATTGATTGGTTTTTACCCACATTTATAGGTGACACAATATTTCGGTACAAAATTTAGGACCTTAAACCATGACCCATATGGTCCAAACCATACCACCTTAAAAAAGAGCATCCGCATGGTTTCCTAAAGGGTTTGTGGTATGGTATGGACCATTTTTGTTCTATATCACATTGCTCTTCTAGTATCCATGCCATGAAAATCCATTTTGGAACACCTCTTCCAATATCCTACCATGTGACATCAAAATGCACTGACCGGTCCTATCATAAGACCATAAAATGTGACATAATCATCATTTCTATACAATGAAAAATGGAAAAAAATTGTGGTGTTCTCACATGAGATCACACCGCCCTTAACATCATTCATAAACCATTAAACATATCAAGACATACATATGTATTGATTCTGGTAGCAACACACAGACATTCCAACCTAGTCTAGCCACTCAAAAGAAGAATAAGAACAAACACATGATGAAATAAGAAATATATAATGCCTCCTCTCTCTATGTATGGGTCAGACTTATATAAGGAAATTTCCCTTCAATAACCACATGAATCATGATTCCTATCCTTAAGGGATATATTGTGATTCCAGAATCATGAATCTTGGGTCCCACTATAACATTACTTCCCTTTTCATGTTGATTCATATTTTTTCTTTACCACATTATGTTAAACTGCATAGAATTATAAAATTACATATGGATTCATTCCTATCCTTATGGGAAACATAGTGACACCTGTACATATCATCTTTGGGCCAAGCCATAAACTCCATCAAACCTTCTTCCTCGTGGCCCCGATCATGGTCCAAGATCAGTGAACATTGACTCTATACAGTTTATATTAAGGAATCTATGTGAAACATGATCTCCCATAGCCCTAATTCACAATGGGGGTTTTCCCTTGCATGTCATATGTGTACTATTCGGAGGACAATTACTCCTTAATAGTACAAGATAAATAAATTTAATCTACTTGAAACATTCATCGAGAATGAATATGTGGTATGTGTGGACATCTCTATTACTCATTCACATTGGGTTTATATGCCATCAAATTACTCATATTCCACTTGTAGAACCTTCCCCATGGTTTTTACTATATGAACCTTAACCAGATAGATAGGTCTAGAAATGAATACTTTAAACTGTGTGTAGGTCTCTTATGGGATATGTTGTGTGGTGTGTACCAATTTTATCCTCATTAATCCAGAGTGTGTCAGGACACCAATGAATAAATTCCCATTTTTAATTAATCTATGGTCTGAACACTATGGCCTTAAACAAAGAACCCATCATCTTAAATGAACTATGTTAAACTACAATCATGCCCTGAGTATATTAAGGATTCCCCATGATAATTTTTGATGCTTCAGCTTCCACGACAGAGATATTTTCCCCCACCAGTGTTGGTATCCAAATAGAGTGGGTTCAAAGAACTACATATGTCTTGATTCCTATCATTATGTGATATTTAGTGATGCCCATAATTTTTTCTCACTCTCATCCACTAGTTCATTAATATTTTTGGGCACAATGGCCTCAATAGAGTTCAAAACATTATGGACTTAAACTAAGGTATTTAGAGTGATTTCACACCTTTTTATATCACATATGCATCCTTCATCTCTTTTCTCTAATACATGTTTGGTATTAAACCATTCTTCAGCTCATTCACAATAGGTTCATTCCCCTATGCCAAAAAACTATTTCAGGAATAGAAATCATACAATAAATGTGACACTACTCAGAACTATTGGCTAGGATCAATGAATTATGACATTAAACTATGTGGAACATCCAAATAATATGCTGTAAAACTGTGATACACATCCTAATCACACGACGTTAAATTTTTCCATTCATATTCCTCCTAAAATGATTCTAAACTAGGTTTTCATCATCCTTGCATCACTGGAAACTAAATAATCATACCCATCTTCCCTAGAGAGTTATTAATTATAGATTTTGGTCATCATCAAATTATTTATATCTTTAGGTATTTCTCGTCACCTAAGATGACACCCATTGGATGATAGGTTTGATAATTATTCATACAAGTATGCTACACCAATTTTTTCCATGTCACATTGGCATAACATCAAGAGTGTTGGAATAAATTCAATAATTCAATCACTCCGCCCCACACATCGCATGAAAGAGATCTGGATCATCATCCTATTTCTTGTTTGAATGGACGCCCTAAAAATCCTGATTATGTCACTTCATCTCACCTATCAGCCTAGGTCGACGTTTTGGAAAACATTAGGTGAAAATTCCAGTGAGGTCCCATGTTTTAAATATGATCAATAGTTGACCCTAGTTTTTTCTTCACTCAATTCGATCATTGAAGATACTATATTTCGAAAATGGTAAACAATCATCCCATACTAGCATGAAATCCTCCTTATGCTTCGAATTTTTGGAATTGTGATTCACACGTTTCATCCCCCTTTTTTTGGATAACTTACAACACCCTTATTGTTATATTACTCTTGAACTAGAATAAGTTGGGAGAATAAAATTATCATTTTTGAGTGCCCTAGTCTCTAGTCACAACCTCTCTCATCCCAAACACTATGGGAGGTTAGTCAAGAATAGAAAACCCCATGTATCCAATGATTATTCAACATCCTAATATGTAGTGAATGATCATGTGATTAACCCTTGTTTCTCACACCGATAATGACCCATGTAGGCATATGGATTGATCATTTGTTGTTTCATAGATATGATAAATGGTTGATAATTAAATAAATAAATAATGTGTCCTTGAATTCAATTAAATGTAAGAAAATAAATAAGTATGTTTCATGAGTTTGAAAATTCATATCCCATATGGATTTTCCCCTTTAATGATGTGCTCCAGTTATTCCACCCCTGGCATGTGGGATCCAAGATCCACTTTCACTGCCTGAGTTGCCTTTCATTGTTTTTTAGATGGAGCTCTTATGCACTGGACATCACTAGACCACACTCATATGGATGATCATCCACTTGACTAGATACTTGTCTCAGTCACTCTTAGGGTTCCATCATTTGGACCCTCAATCGTGAAACTATTTCGTATTGGGAGTACTAAAGGAATAATACTCATCTTGTTTCCCTTCCCGGTGCCGAGTCTCATGTTCAGCCTCCACAAGATTCAGAGTTCTAACATTATTCTCTGGATTCAAGGTCTTGACTAGATACTTTCTAGCATCTTCTTAGTGAGGGAGTCTCAATTGTTCTTGTGGAGACCTCACAAATCTTCTCCTCCAGTGAACATATTGAACATCCATTAGAAAAGTGATCACGTTTTTCATTCCCATTGTGATTCTAATGATTTATTAATGAATAAATTTATCATATTCCACAACCGGTGCTGAGTAGCTTGACTGTCTTCAACCACATTTGAATATGATTCCGACAGCTTTTACGGATCAGTAGGTTCATACTCTAGTCATCCCAAGATACTGAATCTATATGGAATGGCACTCCCATTTGTAAAGGAATCCATGATTCTCTTACCATGTCTCATATTAGAGTTCCCACTATTTCCTGAACAGTTCAAAAAATATTCATATCAATTATTCTGATCATGAAAAAATAAACATTCTTCTCCTAGGGTAAGGAACATACAGAGGAAAAAGAGTAGCATATCACTTAATTAGGTCATCATTATGGGGAACCTGGGTCCTGTACCCTCGTATATGATTAAGGTATTTGAAAATTATAGAGAGGCCAACATGGATTCCTCAATACTGTGGGACTTAAAACCACTATCACCCTGGAGAAAGGTCTTGGGGCATGATACTGTGTGACTTCTACCACACATATATAACCATTTTTAGATGTCCCTTGTGAAATATTTTCCTATAAAGAAAAATTTTCAGATGAGGAATCCAAAAAAATTCTACGAATATATTATAATATATGGAAATGAGTTGATTCTTATGTCAATAAATTTAGTGAATATCTCCAAGGAAGTGTCCCCTAATTCTTCTATCTTACCTCCCAATAGATAGGCTTCCTTAATATATATGATATCTATATCCTACATAGGTTTATCTTCATTGGATTGTTCTCACCAAGACCCATCTATGTCATCAAGCAATGTAAAGTTCTTTCCCAACTCAATTATTGACATGTTTGGAGTGGAGGTCATGTCTAGTACCAATCAAACTCGATCTATCATTGGATGCAACGTTCCTAGAGAATTCAATAGTTCCTATAATTATAAAAATATTTGTGACATCCTATGATTGAGATGCAATGAATATTCCATTAACAAAGATGATATCACCCTATTATATCCCATACACATTCAAATGATCTCACATGTTACTAGTGTTGAAGAATTGCTTATACGTATCTGAGTTTTTTAAATCCTTTGGAGGGACAGTGATGTTAGGAATCTCCACATGATTCAATTGTTTACAATGATTTTTGGTAGGTATCCCACATAACCCTCTCAATGTACCCCCTTCTTCTCAGGTCTGCTCAATTGGGATTACTAGATCTAGTGGTTCTTGTCCTCTTCTTTCATCTCTAAAAATTGAATGTTCTCGAAACATAGGCTTTGATTATATAGTTTCATCTACACAATGGTAACTAGACTTTCCACCACAATGCTCTCTCGTCACCATTCAGACTATGCCTCGAGGTAGAGGGTCCACCCCTTCATTGGACCAGATCATCCTTTGTTTTATCATTTATCCCAGATATACAACTTCCCACCTCTGTGTATACATATAGACTAGTCTGAATGTAAATGTAGATGGTTCCCTATCATTATTCATCTTTCTATATTCATATGTTACCATGATCTAGAGCTCCCTCATCATGTATAATTGCTCTTCATGGAGTTATCCTAGGTACAACCCTAGATTCAATCCCTAGAGACACAAAACTGACTCACAAATCAGTGAGGGTTGTATGGTTTACATTTCATCTCTCAATCCACCTACACCACCAAAAATATAACTTTAAAGGCCAGGAGATATAATTACATATCTTTAGTTCATGTTCGATCATCATTTATTACCCATGTCATTAGAGGGAACATGTGAAAGGTGAATTGATTTTCTCACCCAATCTTGCAAAGTAACACTATTAAGACCGACATAAATGGAACCCCCCGGAATTATTCAGAATCAGTAGTTAAAAGATTGTCCGGGGGGATGGGATTTAGAAAATCATAGCCTCCCAAGTGTGATACCACCAATCATTCCAGATATTGAAGTTCCCACACACAAGCACTGTCTTCTTCCCTTCGCAGAGATGATGGAGCA
This sequence comes from Viscum album, assembly GCA_963277665.1. Taxonomy (NCBI): domain Eukaryota; kingdom Viridiplantae; phylum Streptophyta; class Magnoliopsida; order Santalales; family Viscaceae; genus Viscum; species Viscum album. The sequence continues at coordinate 656,987,852 of OY728123.1, forward strand.
CCTTATACAGCTTCACCGACACCAGGATCTACAGATTGAGGCATTGTCCAATTGACAACATCGTCACCATGATAAATTTTCTTGGTCATTACCCTATATATACATATCTCATCTGTATAATCTACCCATAGATGTGTGCTATAATAAATCCAGCAAACCACACTCTCGGTCATCTCTCGCCTTTGATGTTATACCCCCACTACTACCATTGGTTATCCTCCATTTTTTTTGTAAGATCCATATTTTCCCTAGTCGGTGACACTTGGATAATTAAAAGGAATTTTCTACATATTCTTTGGTTTCTCATTACTCTCGGTCGACACCGCTTCTTGGATGTTAAGAAAATATGAAAAATATTGCATAAAGAGGACATCTTCAGTTGCCTGTTTGTCATTATCTATACCTGGATCTAGATTCAGTAGTACTTTTCCATATATGGAAACTACTCCTCATCATCGCAATTATTCTCTATAAGGGGAATCATGTCAAACATGTCTCCCAGAATCAGGATTCTAGAAATTTTATGGAGATCCTTGAGTCTGTGGCCAAACTCTCAATGGTGAATATGTAACATGTTGGTATCTGATTTCTATCAGATCAACAGATCGGGAATGATGTACAATAGTTGGTAGACATAGAATAGGGAAGGTCATGTAACTTTAAACATAACAACTATCCTTGGCACTATCCTGAAGTCTGAAAAGGATGAACTTTCCCTGTTGTCTCAGGTCCATCCCCCTATGAAGACTTCTCCTTATATCTAATTCCAATCATCAGTCCACCATTTCTCCGAGTTCCTAATCCCCTCCTTGGTGATTTTATTATGTTTTGGAGGATATTATTCTTCTTATAGGGGTTTCCTATTAGTTTTTTTGAGGTGGTTATTGAGGAAGTCAGCAGTGATGGTCGTGTAGTCTTTCCAACTGTGGTCTTCATCAGCCCAAAGCCACTAATATTTCACTAGTGTACATTTAAGCAGTATTAGGGTTTGTTTGTGATTTCAATTGGGATGAAGATATCATCCCCGAAACTGAATCTGAAAAAATCAATCCTATTGAATAAGGGATAATCATTATGTAATTTATAAAGAAATTCCTATATTGATTCATTTTCTAATTGGATTCTGACATACTCATCGATCATGATATTATTCATCATATCTTATCTCAATGAAGTATCTATAGGGACCTCCTGAGAAGTTATCTAGGTAGCCATCGGGTCTGGAAATAAGTTTATTTTCTTGTATTATTCATGAATATTATTTATGTACCTCATTCTTGAATATATGAATTGTGAATAAAGCTTGATCTCTACTCGAGTTGTTAAAATGTATAAGATCATGATACCCCGGTTCGCTGAATAAGAATTCACCAAGAAAAAGACTATGAAACCTGGATCTCAAAGATTCCTTCATAGGGTAGGTAGATTTTAAAAAATTGATATTATGCATAGTCATTCATGGATCTCCAATACTTATAATGGGCCCCTCATGCCATTTTTATATTTGGTAGCTGATCAAGATTCGTAGCGTCCTTCATTCCCCTAAGATTTATGGTGTCCTCCCACATGCGTTCTCTATTCCCCATCCTAATGAGCAAGCTTCATTATCATACATTATTTTTTTGATGAATGACCCTTAGAATATGAGCCTCCTTTTACAGTTGGATCCCACTATGATGGGGTAATTTTTTTTGTGATGAAATATGTGCCTTAGGATAAATTAAAGAAGGTCCAAACCATTCTGGATAAAGTCTACACTCAATGGGGAAAAACATAATCAAAAGGGTATTCGTCTTAATGATCATTTGTAGAGACCCTCAATACCATGAACATGTGAGGTGATGATGGAACTATAGTTAATCTGATTACCTCTGTGATAGTTCCAAGATAAATGATAGAATGCTCCATGAGTCCGATGGATTTTCCTCCATTCATGAAGCCCCTTTTCTTCAGGGTACACCTCCCAGCATCACGGGCCCCATTTCCTATAAATATGTGGCTCACCCCCCTCAAAGTTAAGGTTACCCCGACCGTAAATATTGTGATATCCCTTTTCACAAATATCCTGATCACCACAAACTTGACCCAAAAAATGGATATCCTAAGGTAAATGAGCATTGTGCTCTACCTGTTCCCTTGTTCCTATATTCCCCTTCATAATGTATGAATTATAGTCATGATGTTATGCACCATCTGTGAAGGAAGGAGACCCTATGGGTAACATGAGGCTTCGAAGATCATTAATGATACCCCAAAAACTATTCCATTTCACCAAGACTGCATGCTATGGAAGGGTTCCTATGCTTTGTGAAGCCCCAGGTCTCCTAAAAACATTAGTGCATGGCGAAGCCCCTCTCTGCGAAGCCCCTTGCTTTGCAAGACCCTATTCCATTCAACCCTTCAGGATTATATGTAGTGATTTCATAATCACTCATTAAATTTTTCTTGTAGGGTTATCCCACCTCTTTCATTTCATCATAGGTATGCTAGTGACTTTTTCTATTCATCATAACTATTCTAACATGGCCCCCACTATCAATCATTTCACTATCATGTCCTATCAAGTATTTCATGGGTCGTAAACCATCCAATGTTGCACATCATCTATATATGTTAGTTTGAGGGGGTTAAGAGTGAGATAACCCCATATAAGCTTCTGGAAATTGAACTACCATGAACTAACATCTTCAACACACAATGTTAAAGTATAGTCTCAACATGTGCAATGCATATAGGGATCTGAAACTGAGGCAGTCTTCTTGTAATCCCAAACACTTCTCTATTATAGTATTCTCTATATATGACATACATTGAATGAGACCATCCTCACTTGGAATGAGATCCTTCTCACACAACATGACATCATACTCAGGAATGTTCAATGTGTAATCCCCACATCATCATCGCATGTTGAAGCACCATTCGTAACGTGACTGTTTGTTTTACTTCTTTTTCTTGTTTCTCATATCAAGCATGAATCATATCGTATTAGAGGTTAATAGTGAACATGTCACCCTTCTTCTTGGAAAACCCCATGGCCTAAGCACCATTCCCCTAACTTCCAAACTACAAGAGTTTTGATCTCGATCTTCCAATCATGGTATGTAAGAACCCTCCCTGAGGTTCAATCCAATCCAATGATAAACTTTGGTGAACCATCCTATGGATGTACCCTCATGATGTTACACTATAACTTTATAGTACACATCCCATGTATCCACCACCAAGAGGTGTTTTTTCACACCCTGCATTTTTATATAATTTATTTTATTAATTTTCATTGCATTGGGTAGTTCGGGTAGAAGCCCAATATAATTGTTTTGTGTTTATATTTAAAAGAATATGTTTTGGACATAGAAGCATTCCTAACATCGTGGTCAAAGCTGTATGACCTCACCTGGGTCACTGCACATCTTCACCCCGTTCACCGCTTAGCTAGCCCGATGTTTGAGGAAGATAAGTGAAATGTAATGAATAATAAAATTGAAATAAAATAAAATGAAAATAAAAAGTTTAATAAAATTTATAGAATTAATTTAAGGATAATAATAATTATATTTTTTGAGAATATTATTTTTTTAATAGTATCAAGACTATAAATTTTATTAAGTTATTATTATTCTTAATAATGTTCACATTTTATTAAGTCCTTATTTTTATTATTATTTTATTATAAAATTATTAATATCATTATTGTTGTTATTACTATTACCATAAATTATAATTAATTAATTAATAAGCAAACAAATAAATTAAAATATTATTTTCATAATAATAAAAATATAATTATTATTATTTGATAATATTATTATTGTTATTAGTATGATTAATTTTATCAAGATATTGTAATTATTATTAATAATATTGATGTTAATTATGTTATGTTATTCATTACTGTTATTATTTTTATTATTATTTCTATTTTTCAGGTTAGGGTTTAGACCCCCTATCTCTCCCTCAATCCATCATACCTCCTCTCTTTTTTCCTCCCCGCTCTTTCTCATCCCCTCCCTCCTGTGTCTGTCACGCTGTACCTCACCATTGGCAGCCGCCGGACTTCCCTCCTCCCTTCATCACCCCACCTTGAGTTTCCCCCTTCTCCCTCTCCAGGTCACGCCACTTCCTCCCTCTAGGATGACTAGCTCACACTATACCTCCCCAAGCCCTTAGGCCTATATCACTTCCGAAAAATCTAGGCTGACACCCTCCTCCCTCCTTTTACACCTCTGGCAACCCTCTTTGCGCATGAAAAGTATCCCAAGCCTTTGAGCCATCCTTATTACCCTCCATCACAACTACGTTCCACCCCAAGTTAGTTTTCCCTCAACTCTAAGGATTTCACGGTGGGATTACTTGTCGTTTGGGGTTTAATTTTTTTGAAATTCAATTGAATTCATGATTTTCGGTTCACACTAGGTTCTTTGTGGTGCATACGGGACACAACAGAATTTTATCTCAAGAATTTATAGATTTCACACCAATGTTGGGGGTTTCTGATGTCGAGGAAGGTGGTTCCTTTCAATTAAATTATTTTATAAATTTATTATGCTTATTTAAATTTTTAAAAGTGTTTCATAGTCTCATTTCTTAGTACGAATTATATTTTCAAGGGGATGCGTCTTCATGAATTGATAATAAAATTTATAATGGAAGGTACCTATGTTTTGGGCATTAAAATTGGCATGTTGATTTATGAAAATGTTTTATGGGTTGGTTGTTAGGTGGGAAACATGTTTTAGTATGGTAATGTTGTTCATTTAATTTTAATGTGGGTATTTTATACATGATACATGGTGCATTTTGGTGAAAAAAATGGTTGAACCATTTTTGGATGTTTTATAAATTACTCTAATGTTTTATTGACTTATTTATGTTGTGTGTATGGGGTTTTTGAAGTGGTTTGTGGGTCTAAAGTATGAGATTGGATTTTTAATATATGGATTGGCCGTGTTTTGGCATTCACTTTGTTGTGTTGTTTCTAGAATGTGTTTTAAGGGTAGTAAGATGATGTGAAATGTGGTTTAATGGTGTTTTATATGTGTTTATATTTAAATGTACATTTTCAAACAAAAATGAATTACTTTGGTGGTTTTACCTTGTTCCTATGTTCTGAAATTGTACTGAAAATTGTTGAATAATTGTAAATATGTTTTGATATGGTTACCTTGTGTATTTGTGGTTTTAAAGTGTCGTATCTACATCGAATCTAGTTGTTTTGGATGTAATTTATTTTTGTTTTATCATGAAATGCTTTAATAAATAGTTTAAATTATTTTTTAATTTGTTTAGATGTCATGGATTTAGTATTATTGATGAGTTGAATATTTTATTTAAGTAATATGTTTATATAAAATGAGACATGTTTTTGGTGTAAACCCTCTTTGAATAACATTGTGTAGTATTATAAGTGGTTCAAACATTTCTTTTAATTGTTCATGTGGTATTAAACTATCTTTATGAAGAATCTAATAAGAAATTGGTTTTAAAATGGAATTCCTCCTTGAAATTGGGTATGTTTATTTTGCAATCCCTTGTTGTGTTTTTTTCAAAATGTTTTGTAGGTTGTGAAAATTGATTATGCTCTTCTTTGAGTGTTTCGAAATAGGTATTTTTGAAAAGATTAAGTAGTGGAATATGTATTTTGTAATGTTATTTTTGTGTGCATGTGTTTTATAAAATGGTGTTTTGGTATTCAAGGTGTGGATTTTTTGTGTAATGTATTGTTTGGTTTTTTATATGTGAAAGTGATATATTATGTTAGTGTGGGACAAGGTTGAGAAAAAAAGAAAACCCTGAGTACATAGGTGGTCAGATTAGGACATGTAAGCTCGATGATACATATGGGTTTCCTCTTGGTCTCATACAGCAGGATTGATGTCACAACACTAAGTAAACAATTGGGATGAATGGAGACCACTATGTTGTGGATGTGTTTCCCTATTAGTGGCTCAGTCATGAGAATACAGATAACTGTGGTTCTTATGCCACATTTACACCAAGGTATGATATCTCTATCATACCATGAGTACTACCTACCTTAGAGGATTTACCCATTGTTCTTTACAATTCATATAGTTGAGACTTCCATCGGCATACAAGGGTATACTTGAGTATGTATGTGTTCTTTATGAACTTTATCTTCCATTTTAAAGTAGTATTTATGAAATAGGTTTTCATCAAGTGTTATTTTCGTTTTTGATTTCAACTAGAAAATATATTCCTTAAAAGCATTTTAAAATTATGGTTCTAAATAAGTATGCTAAATTATCTCTTTGATGTTGTGGAAAGAATCCTTTTTATTGGGTGGTATCCAAATGAGCTCTTGGATCACACCCCACATACATCTTTGGGTGTATTTAGACATTGTTATTTGTGTATTACATGTTGAGGCATCATTCTTCGTGATATTTGTTCTCTTGTTGATGGCCTCCTCATGCTGGTTTGTGTTTGTATCTTAGGGATGGTGCAGCTCCTGTCGCTTGGAGGTTTGAGTTGGAGTTTTTGTTTTCTTTATATATTATAGATTGTTTTGGTTCTTGGGTTGAGTTGTGAACATTGAATTTGGTCTTAGTTTAAGGTCCTTTTTTGTCTATTTTTTGTTTATTTAATTTATCTTGTTAGTTGTTTTTCTATCACTTATTTCAAGTAAATCATTCCCACTTGTTACTCATGATACCCATGAAATTATTCCAACCTATTGGTATCTGGAACGCCCTTTAGGTCTCCCTAAAAATAGGGTCAGGTGTCAGGTCAGATGGAAACCCATCCCGGATCGTAACAAAATGGTATCAGAGGGTTCAATATTCGGGGTAGTGTTCTTTTGTAAAGGGTCATGGTAGACTGAAGCTATGATTTTTAGGAATTGACATCCTGACTATGAGTAATGTACTAGCCAGCACACCTTGTGTCGGGACTCAGATTACGAGAGAAAGTTTAGGTTTGCCTAATTCTTTGGTCTTTGTTGCTAATCTTGTTTAGGGAGAAATGAAAAGAGTGTAGGGTCAGTGGTCTCAGTGAGATCATAGGGCATATAAATCCTTGTGGATATGGGGATGTTGTCTTAGAATACTATTTATTGCGGTGGTGCGATTGGTGTTTGGATTCCAACCATATTTCCCAGTAACCTACTGAAACTAGTTTCCTCATTCATTTCTCCTCTTCTCATTGTTTTGGAATTGCAGAAATTCAGTTTTTAAGTTGAAATGATTTGGTCTTTGAAAATGTTTTTAAATTAAGAAGTTTAAAAAGAAACAGATTTGTATGGTTTGTAAAGTGTCGTTAGAATATTTTGGTTTGTTAAATGGAAAGGTCTCATTTTGATCCTTGGTGTTCTTGTGGGAAACCACATGGATGGGTATATTTGAAAAGAGAAATAGATAATGGTATGATTGGATTAGTGCCAAGATGGACATGAGGTAAGATCTGGTGTCTCATGGGAACATGCATGTGTGGGGCCCATTGGACACCATTGGGGTTTCTGAAATCAACTGGATTCTTTTATTTTCAAAAAGTAATGTTAAATATAAAATTTGCTGTCTTAAGAACTGAAGAGAATGTGTGGGGTCGTAGTATTTTTAGAATATTTTATGTAACAAATTTGGTGACAGGAATCCTTATTGGCTGATTTGATTCATGAGTTTTAATTTTTATTTCTAATTTGGTGTGAAAGTGTATGGTTAGTTGATTATTTTGAAAATATATTCAGGAATTCCTTGTATTGGTCCCCCTACATGTTTAGTGTTCTATTATGGTATGTCTTGGCCATCAGACTGGTCTAATTGGTTACATGGTTTTCTTTCATGACTAGTGTATGCCCACAAAAATGTGTTAAAATGCGATTGAAGTCTGGAAACAGGGAATTGGTTGTTGTCTAACACTCCAGTCAATTTATGTATGGAATCTCCCTTTTCCAGTGATAGTGCTAAGTATATCATGTTTCCTTTTTGGTTAAGCGGATCCTCTCACAGTAGGATGACAGACACAAGGAGATTTTAAGGGTGTTTTGGTCTATTGAGCTGTTTGAATCATCAAGAATGATATTCGACACCACTATGACTAAAGGACCCCTAGAAACGGTGAAAGGAATTCCATTGGAGAATGGGGAATGCGGTTCAGATTTAGCAGTGCTAAATGATGTCATGAAAATCATATAGCACATTTATTGACCACAAGGGTCATGTTTGGTGATGGATCACTAAATGAGTTCTCATTGAAAATCAAGGGTGGATTTCATATAATTCTTCTAGAATCCTTGTTTTCATAGGATTGTTTCATCTTATTAGAGAGTTGTAATTTTTATATTGAAAGGGGAGTGTTTTTCATACTTAATTCCTTATTATGTTTCCTAGTTATGGTAAAGAGGTGATGAATGTGAATCATCTAAACCCCATTTTTGGTGGATGTGTCATGAGGGAGTAGTTGGATGTCATGACATGTTGTGTTTGATGATGTTTTCTTGGTTGAGGTGTTGTTGCATGTGGCACCAAAATTAGAAGATCTCTTTGGGAGTCTTTAGTGCCTTGAATGAGAGGCATGAAATGATTAAAACATCAGGGCTCAATCCATATGCATCGGAGTGAAAATAGCAGGTGGTCAGGATCCTTGGGAGTGTATGGGACTCCACCCTTATCTTTGTCATCGGTGTTAAAGGTGAAGTCAATTTAAATCATTTATTATAGTTTTTCTATTTTGTATGACCATTTTTGGTGTGTGAGGTTTCCTGTGTCTATGAGAAGGCATGGTCGTCTCTTACCTTAATGTCCATGAGTATGTGTCCCATAGGATGTAATATCATTTAGTGGTCGTTATGGGGTCAGTTTGGGTAAATTGGTATCAATTTTGATTAGTTATCATCTATGTATATGAATATATTTGTTTTTCATTATTTGTGAGTTTAACTCCCTAGTAGTTGGGCCGTTCCCTCCCGAACCTTGTGGTAAAGTGTTTGGCCACTGTAAATTTTTTGACATTTCTATATCCTATATAAAATCTATTAGTGAGGAGACCCACGGTGAATCTCGCTCAAATGTCTCTGGAATAAATCAATGTCGGCCATTTTCATAATAGTGGGGAGTCCACCTGGGCCTCCTCTTGTCAGTTTTCCAGTCACATCTCAGGAATTTGAAGGTTTCTAATGGTGGCTAGCCCTTTCGGGCTTCCCCATGTCAGCCTTTTGGTTTTGTTCCTAATAATGCATTGGCAGAGAGTGTTAAGAGTTCTCTTTTTATATTGTTTGATCTTATGTGTTTGTTCTGGTCAAACGTTTTTCTTTTCATTTAATGGTTCTTGAGGTGTTTTGGTATGTAAAGTTGGTTTCCATGGGCATGAGAGTTATATTCCTTAATTAAACAACTAGAGGTGTCCTATCTCTTTGGGAAGGGCGACACATAGCAAAAAGTCTTCTATCTGTTTCTTGAGGTTTTATTTTAAGTGGATTTATTTAATAATAGTGCATTTGCCATTTTCTTCTTTCTTTTCAAAGGGATCCTCATTGAACCTCAAGGGGGTATCAGTTGCTGCTTCATGGTTCAATACCAATTATGGATTTCTCGGAATGGAACCATTATGGTGGGGTGAATTGTCACACATGCCATTTTTAAACCATTTATTTTATTAAATTTCATTATAATGTGTAGTTTAGATTGAAGTCTGAATTATTTTTTTGAGTTCTTATTTTAAAGTGCAAGTTTTTCCTTAACAGCATTCAGTGCACCACGTTCGAAGTAGTGTAACCTTGATTGGGTCACCGCATAACCTCGCCCAGTTCAGCATGGCCTTCCTGTTGTTCAAGGATATGAATGAAATGTAATGAATATTAAAATGGAAATAAAATAAAATGAAAATAACATGTTGAATAAAATATATTGAATTATTTTAAAGATAATAATAATAATATTGATTGAGAAAATTATTATTATTATTATTAGTTTTAAAAATATAAATTTTATTTTGTAATTATTTTTGTTAATATTGTTCATATTTTATTAAGTCATTATATTTATTATTTTTGTTAGTATTAAATTATTAATATCATTAATTTTTTCATTATTATCACCATAAATTATAATTAATTAATTAATTAACGAGCGAATAAAAAAAATGAAAAAATAATTTTCTTAATAATATTAATAATGTTTTTAATATTTTAAAATATTATTCTTGTAATTAATATACTTAATTTTATCAAGATGTTATCATTATTATTATTTTTGTTGATGTTAATTATGTTATTTTATTTATTATTATTATGATTATGATAATTTTTTTCTTTTCTCATTAGGGTTTGAACCCCCCTTCTCTCTTCCTCATCCTGTCGCACACCCCACTATTTCCTTCCTCCCTCTCACTCATCCCCTCTCCCTGGTGTCCATCAAAATGCACCTCCACATTCCCAACCGCCAGACTGACCTCCTCCCATCATTGCACCACCCCCGCGTCACCCCTACTCCCTCTCCTGATTACGGCACTGCTTCCCTCTTGGTCGTCCATCTTGCTCTAAACCACCCCATGGATGATTGACTCTATCTCTTTTGTAAAATAATTTTCAGAACCCTTCCTCATCACCTCCAACAACCCTCTTCTCACACAACTAGAATCTAGAGCCTTTACGTCATCCATATTCCCCTCATCGGCAACCGCATTACACTTCGGGTTAGTTTTCCCTCTCCTCTTATGGTTTTTTGGTGGGATTCCATGTTGTTTGGGGTTCTATTTTTACGTTATTTGTTGGAATTCATGATTTTGTGACCCAGATAGGTTTTTTTGTGTGCATACGGTGCACGATTGAAGCTTCCCACATGAATCTGAAGATTTCACACCAATTTTGGGGGGTTTTTGAGGACTAGGTATGTGGTTCCATTCCTTGAAATTATTTGATAAATCAATTGTGCTTATTTAAATTTATAAAACTGTTCTATGGTCTAATTTATTAGTGAGAATTATATATTCATGGTTTTGACTGGTTCATGTGCTGATAATAGAATTTAAAATGGAAATAGTATGTGTTTTGCATGTGATAATTGGTGTGTTGTTTTATAAAAATGTTTAATGGGTTGGTTGTTGGGTGTGAAACATTTTTTGTATGTTTATTGTGTGCGTTTAGTTTAAATGTGGTTTTTTATATAAGAAATAAGGTGTGTGTTTTTTTTTAAATTCAGTTGAACCTTTTAGGGATGTTTTATAAACTATGAAAATGGTATATTACAATAATTATGTGGTGGGTATGATGTTTTTGAAGTGATTTGTGGGTTTAATGGTTGGTATTGGATTTTTAATATAGGTATTGGATGGGTTTTGGTGTGCACTTTGGTGTTTTATTTATAGAATGTGTTATAAGGTTTTTTCAGATGACGTGAATCACATTTTAAAGGTATTTGGGTTGTGTGTATATTTATATGGATATTTTCAAAGGAAAACAAATTTCATAGGGTGTTTATGCCTTGTTGTGAACTTTCGAAATTGAACTAAAAATTTCTGAACAAAGGGGAACACATTTTTATATGGTTACCTTGTGTAATTGGGTTTTTATTTGACATCTCTACATGGAATCATGTAGTTTTCTATGTAATTTATTCTTGTTTCTTCTTGAAGTGATTTAATAAATAGTTCAAATGATTTATTGATTTATTTAGATGGTGAAAGAGTAGTATTTTGGAAGAGTTGAATATGAATTTTGTTTAAAAGTAATATATTTATATAAAATTAGACTTGTTTTTGGTGTAAACCATCTTTCCCTCACTTGTTGGTGTTTATAAGTGGTGAAAACGGTTCATTTAATTGTGCAAGTGGTGTGAAACTAGTTTTTATTATAAACTGTTATGCAAGTTGTTTGAAAATGGATTCCCGACGTAGAATTGGGTATGTTTATTGAGTAAGAACTTGTTTTGTTATTTTATTTATGTTTTCTATGTGGTTCAAGTAGATTATGATCTTGTTTGAGTGTTTTCAATTGGGGATTTGTTACATTAATATGTAATGATAAATTTATTTTTAATGGTTAATTGTTGTGTGTGTGTTTCAAAATTAGTGTTTGGTTATTAAAGAGGTGGATTTTGTGTGGAATGTCTTGTTTGGTTTGTGATATGTGAATGTGAAATATTCTATGAGTGTGAAACATGGATGAGAACAAGGGAAAACCATGGGTACCTAGGTGGGTAGATTAATACTAGAATGCTTGATGATACATAAGGGGTTTATCCAAGTCTCATCTAGAAGGATTGACGATACAACACTAACTAAACTTTGTGGATGATTGGATACCACTAGTATATGGATGGGTTTCCCTACTAGAGGATTGTACATGATAACATATATTAGTGTGGTTCTTATTGAAAGGTTACACCAAGGTATGATGTATCTAGTATCTCACATGTAATAGTCAACATAAAGGATTTACCCATAGTGATATACTCTTCATGATGTGGTTCCTTCCGTCGGCATATAGGGGGCCACTTGAGTATGTCTATGTTCTTAATAAACATTCTATTCAATTATAATATAGTATTTCTGAAATGGGTTTTTAGTATGTTTTATTTTCCTTTTCCTTTTTTACATTCAATATGTAAATGTTTTCCTTAAAATCATATTAAAATTATAATTCCAAATTAGCGTTTTAAATTATTTATTTGATATTATGGCATGAATCATTTTTATTAGGTGGTATTCATCTTGGATCATGGATCACACCATATATACACCTTTAAGTGTATGTAGACCATGTTATTTGTGTATTCTATGTTCCGGAATTGTTCTTAGTGATGGTGGTTCTAGTTGTTGATGGTCTTCTTGTGCTGGTTGTTGTTGGTTTCTTGAAGATATTGCACTTCGTGTTGCATAGAGTCTTGCATTGGAGTTTTAGTTTTATTTTATCATTGTAGTTCCTTTAGATTTTTGGGTTGATTTTTAAACTTCGAATTTGATCTTAATTTAATGTCATGTTTGGTGGTTTGTTTTTAGGTTAATTCATTTATCATTTTCATTTCTTTTCGGTCTATTATTTATGAAAAACTGCTCACACATGTTACTATTGATATATGGGCACCTATGCCAGCCCATGGTGATTGATAAATCCCTTTGGGTCTTACCATAGATAGGGTTGGGCACTTGGACAGATGGTGACCCGTCCTGGTTCGTGACATGTTTTGATCCATCCTTCATCACCTCACCCATATTTTAGTGTGATCACTCAATACACTACTTCCATGTAGGTCATCTCAGTGCACAAGAACAAGAAACATGCCTCATTTCAATATGGGACACATCCTCTAGTGTCTTGGTACCCAGAAATATACATACATTGATTTCCATCCATTGAGATATGTAGGAAAGCTATTCATGGTTTAAGACTATCACCCACCATCCATCCCCATATTGGACTTTCCCTCAAGTTACCATGTCTCATGAGGATCTTGCCCAAATCTCGAGGTCACATTTCCATTGGGTTCCACTAAGGCTGGTAACCTTATTTTGGCCTTGATGACATATCCTAAACAACATGGATTTTGATTTCTAGCCACTAGTATGAATAGGAATCCTCCATAATGTTTAATCCTATTACCTTTAACAATCCCTCTATTCCATCAATTCGATCCATTCAATATTAATACTTCCTCAATATCAAGAATAACTACTTACTAGCCCACCACATATCAGTGAGATCATTCCATCCATCTAGAATGTCTTAGAAAATAATCCCCATCCAAATAAACCATAATCCTAGTAAACTAGGGATGTTTCATTGTGTAACCCCCACACGATCCTCACCGTCCAACCAAATCCTCTTTCAACAGACAATCACATCACATAATCCCCAAAACACTGTTTAAAACTTCATTGTCTTTGATATATGTCTTCTAAAATAGGTATGTAGGAAGCCTCTGTGATGTTCAATACCAGCCAATGGTAAACTATGTTGTTCCCATCACTGAGGTCCACCTCTTTTGTTGACCCTCAATGGTATCCAAATCAGTATCCATAGCATGAATCCTTCCCTTTATGGGAAACTCCATCCCGATTCTGCTCCCAATTCCCATTCTGATCCATCCATCAGGTAAACATTGTAAACTACATCTTAAGGATGTGCCCCATTATGGTGGTAAACCTTTTCTTTATGAGGTAGAACACCTTTGTTATACTTTCGATGTGAGAACTGATCGATCCATTTTGTAACCCTTCCATGCGTTCCATCCTAAGGATCCACATCTATGATCCCTCTGCATGATATACCTTGATCAATCACACCCTTTCCCCACATGATTTTAAAATCATGGACTAACTTGTTATAAAAAACGACATTCCTGAGAAAAACCACGGAATACATGCCTCTAGGATAATTCAATTTGTGATCGTCACATGATGCCTGGGGTCCTCTACCCATGAGAAGTCATTATAAGAGATTGAATGCAGGTTATCTAATGTTCCTACATCTATAAAATCCACATATTCCCAATGTGACTACTCTCCTAATCAAAGGTTTCTTTCCATTCTAGAACCCAAGGATTTTTTAGAAAGAAGAAAAACAATTAAATGGCTTCCACAAGGAGATGGCACTGGGAATGAGTTTCACGAACATTGTCTCATTTCAATGGGGGAGAATGGAACTAGGTGAATAATTACAAGGAGTAATCCATTGAAAGAGGAAATTACATCCCATCAACCAATTTCTATCATGGATAAGAAATCACCCAAAAGGAAATGAATTCCACCTACCATTGGATACATGTAATTTATTGCAACAATAGTGAACGAACGAATGATAATACGCTAGGCAATTCTCCTCGACCAAAGCATCAGAAGGAATTATAATCATATGATCATTATTAAAAAACGATATTATCAATGGCTATGATTATTAATGGTTTTTTTAATTTGATAGGATAAAATAAATATTTTCTTGTGATTTTTATAAACATAAAGCATAAAAGGGGATTTAATTCAATCACAAGGAGAGTTTTATTCAAAAAAAGTTTTGGATGTTACAAGATTTCTCTTTAATTACATAATTTAATAATATATTCCCAAATATTTATCATATAATTTATTAGAAAACATACTTTACACAATTAAATAATTTATTAGTACCCTTATGATAATTTCAACCACATTTCCTTCAAAAATTCATGCATAGAGAAAGAATTATATTCTTATCTCCATTGTATTTATTATTATAATTTTCATCAAATTATGTCATAGTTAACTTATAAAAACCATGATATTGATAGGCAATTAAAATCTAAATTTATAACTTGGTATCACATAAATTCTTTTATTCATATCCACTAAATTAAACTATAGAAAACTCCCTTTAGATTCTATGTTCAAAACAACTGAATAATCAATAAATATTACTTATGGGTTCAATGATAATACCCAAAGCATACCTCATAAGTCTTGTGAAATTTTATTCATATCCAATAATAGATTCATAAACCTTCTACATTATCTCAAGGAATTACTTCTACATTTTCATGTAAATATTACGAGCAAAGAACAAATTGGAAAAAAATCCTTCGAAACTAATCCCAATTTATTAAGTCAATTTTTTCCTATTACATAGTTAGATATATGTGATTCCAACATTGGTATTCTTCACCTTATAAGTGATGAACAACGTAAATACATTTTTAATTATCTGAACACTAGAGAACATCAAAAATCCATTTAGTGGTAGTTATTCATTTCTCGACAACTAGTGGATCAACAAACCCACTAAAATATGGTGTATGTTTCCTCATAAAGGAAAAAATATAAAACTATTCCCTCCATTTCTCATTTTTAATATAAACATAATTAATTTCAGCATAAAATTTTGGAAGCATAGAAAATTATTTTTCTTTCAAGCTCACATAAGATTTGGTTTTTAAAGGGGACAAGATCCTAATTTCTATCACATTTTGTGTTAGATTGGTTCCTTTACGATCTATCCTTTGAAAAAAATAGAATAATATAATGAGTGTAATAATAGTCATATTGAGGAACTATATAATTAGGAAAAATAATTTATAGGATGTACAAATAATGATAGAATCATTTTAATCAATGAAACCTTATCATTAAACTAGGTTACCCATGATCATAATCTACTAAAATTATTTTAATAGATTATCAATCAAATTTCAATTAACTCATGTATATCCCAGGTGGGTGTCTATCTTGATGTGTAGTATTAGCACCACTCATCCTTAATTGGTGGAAATTTATTTAATACCCAATTCAACCTATATAATATTGTCACCTATAGGTGAATCTATGAAATAAACACATCCACATGCTATTATCCAAAAATTAAAATAATTTCTAATAAAAAAAACAATCATTTATATACAATAAAATAAGATTTTATCTTATATTCAGGATTATCTTAGAGGTTCTAAATAAAAATTTCTCATCCAAGATTCCATATATAACTAAATCATTCTTTGATACTAACTATGGTGAACCAAACATTTCATACATAAATATTACATCTAATGTAATGAATATTAATTAAATATTATTTAAGTCTATTCCAAAATCCTTTAGGTTTAGTGTTTTTAGAAACATTGATATATAAGAAACTAGTACAAGAATGATTCATATCATTTTCCACTACATTATTTACAACCAACACCCTTCTTTGACATATCTTTAATCCATTTGTGCATTGGGATTTCAACATAGAGAGTATGTGGACCACCTTTTCCCCAGTTGTTTGGTAGCTTCAGCAATGTGGAAGGAGAATTATGATATATTTTATGTTACTATGCCTTTTTTCAATTCAATTGGAGATCTCTTAAAAGGAGGAGCTCTTTGCAACTATCACCGCAGCTCCAGAATCTTGTTCGGGCTGCTGGAGGGCACACTGTTCATCTGTTATGGATAGTAAAAAATAAGTTCAGACATGACTTGTAGCACTTTCGATTTAGTGATGCTCTTGTAGGGATTCTCACAGCTATCCGAGAGGTGGAAACACTGAAAGGTTTGTTTTGTTCAAACACAATTCGTGATTTGTTTGTGCCTAATTGGGTTGGGGTGAATGGAAACATTCTTTTTCCGCTTGGTAAAATCGAAGTCATTTGGTGGGATCCTTTTCATGGGTGGATTAATGTCAACTCTGATGGGATTAAGGGGAAATTAGGGTCCCTCGGGCTTTGGTGTTGTCTATAGGGACTATCTGGGAAATGTTCTTGGGTGAATCTATGGATCATGCGGTATTGATTCTTCTCTTGAAGTAGAAACTCACGGTGTTATAATTGTGGTTGAGCAAGCTAGAAGGTGGAGTTGTAACAAACATTGGATTGAATCTGACTCCACTATTGTAGTCTATGCTTTTCAAACTGGGGTTTTACATCTTTCTGGGAGGCTCACTAATTGCTGGACTAGTTGTCTGGAATCTCTCTACTCAAGAGACCACTTTGCGATTGATGCTTATAGAGAGGAAAATACATTGGAGGATGTGATTTCCAACAAAGGAATTGATTTTAATGATTTGAATTGGGATGATCATGGGCCAGTTGATCTCGTTATTTTTTTTCGGGAATGATTTTTGTAAATATTCTTCTTTCAGATTTGTGTAACATTTTTTTCTCTTAATAATGGGATCTTTCTTTTCTGGGAAAGGTCTTAGTCAGACATAAAAAAATCAGTCATATCATATATAAAATATAAAATAACAAAGGGTGAGATCATATTATAAATAATGGTAAAAAAGATATATTAATGACTATTTAAGAATAACATGATATTGTAAACATGATAACACAATGTTAACATTTTAAAACAATAATAAGAAATTTATAGACCATAATAACGAGTCATGGTATATAGGTTGGAAATTTATAAAAAATCAATTATAAAGGAAAAAACATAATATATTAAAGAATAACATTGGAAAAATATCATGTCAATTTTTTCATAATTATAAAAATCAAAACATTATGTTATGGATAGTCATCAAGACATTTATAATCTGCTGGGATTTTAATGAACACTAATGTATTTTCATCTGGCTTGTAATAACATCTCACACACCCTCTTTTGAGATATCTATAATCTAATATATACCATTTGAGTATAGTAAACATTTATCATTACCGAATTAATTTGGGGAAAATATAATTTTAGTCTCACCAATCACATATTCATAATACATTCACATGTATTCCATAAGATCATAAAAATTCATCATATCATCATAAAATATCTCACGGAAAAAAAATTCATTATAAATATATAATAATAATAATCAAAAACCATATTATGAAATAATGAGGATGTTAACATTGGAACATATGCCTAAAAAATCATATGTATCATTAATTTATGTTATCATAGATCAAAAGATCCTTTAAAAATTAACTAGAAGATTTATCGGTCATAATACAAATTAATTTTGAAATAATTTATTTAAAATACATAACATTTATAAAATATTAAGGAATAACAGTTTCATGGAAATAACTATTGAATCATATAAATCAGGCATTAAATTATTGAACAGTCGTGATAGGGGAAATTTAGTTCATTAAATAATTATTAAAATCAAATATTGTACACACATTTGTTTATATTTACCTCCTTCGAAAAAACAAGAAGATTACATATATCACATTAATAGAAATTAAAAAATGTGTTGAAATGGATTTAACATACCTTTAAAAATTATTAATACATTATTACTAATTATTATGAAAATGTACACGTGTATGAATTTTTTTTAAGAAAGAGATAAAAAAAGTAAGTTTTCATTAAAAACATTATTTTAGTCTATTGAGTTTATAATGAATGAATAATAAAATGAAAATATGTAATACTGAAAAATAAATAGAGTAGAAATAATTTAAATTGTTTTATTATATATGGATAATATCTTTTCTTTAATGTAAATTCAAGTTTAAACAATCTAAATTGAAATAACATTGAAACATAAATACCATAGATAAAGTATTGAATTTATAATTATGTGTTTAAACATAAAGTATAACAAATATATATTTATAATACATGTATTCCCTAACCACAATAATATATATCACAACTTATAGGATTTAATTATAACTTGTTACCATCCATTTATAAATAATTATTTATTAAAATTACTTTTATGGGTGATAAGTTTTTCATTTTTCATGCATGTTTCAATTCAGAAGTCCCTATACTTATACATTGATAATAGTTAGATAATATCATTATTTTTATTTATTTAATTAGTGTTGTATTTTTTCATTACATACTCATTTATAATTATTCATATAAGATGGTGATGAGAATCTAATTACATCACTTGGTGGATATATTAGTCTGTACATACACATGAGTGATGTTTCCATTATTTTATGGACATTATGAATGAAAATTAAATAATAGTTACACTTTATAAAAAATTAATATTATCAAAAATATCAAATATATTCCATAAATCCTTCATTAAAAAGAATAATTTTAATTAGTAATGAAACAAAATATAAAACACTTTGTGGATGTTGTAGTACACATGTTCACATGGGAGATACATTAAATTCTTATTTGATCAAATGGAGATATATAAAAATTATTGAATTTTACTAAATTGACATTATAGTAAATGTTAAATACGGAATTTATTATATTTTAATGATTAAAATAGAATTTAAGGATGTAAAAATTGAAGTAATAAAGAAAAGGATTTGTGAAGACGATTATCAATACTTTGAGAAAAATTATTTAGATATCCTATCACGACCACTAGGGATAGCCTTTTGGGGACACATTCACATCAAAAAAATGAATGAGTAAATTTAAAATATATTTTTATGGTCTTTGTTGAGTTAAGATGATCAAGGTGCTTTTAATAACATATGAAAGTTGGTGCCCTTTTATAGTAAAGTAAAAAAATACACTTTGAATTAGCTATAAAATTTAAATATATTAAATTAAATTTCATGTTCAAGTGTAACCATGTGAAAAAATAGAATAATTTATGATAAGATTGAAATAACATTAATTAATACAATTTTAAAGGATTATATGATTTTTTAAATCGTATATTTATATTATGAAACCTTCTATATAAAACATTGTCCTTTAACGTGGACCATTTCTTTCAACACTAATGAGTTGTAAAATTATATATAAGGTAAAAATTGGCTCAGAAATGGTCAATAGAAAACTTTTTAGGCCACATCCTATCCCCATTGTGCTCTATAGTTATTTTTTTTGTTTTTAAAATCATTTATATATATAATAACCAACATAAAATACCATTAATGTAATTTTTGAGACACTTCATATAGATTGAATTTAATGAAACAATATAAAATTGGAATTTGAATAAAATCATTTTAAAAAAATTAGTTTGTTTTATTTTTCTTAACATTTCTGGGAAAAAAATTATTAATTCAAATTATATTACTTTTAATATTTTTAAAAATAATTATTTTATATTTATATTATTTCAACAAGTACTGTGTTAGTGTTGTGTAAGTATTTAAGATAATCATCACATCACTACAATTTATAAAAAAAATTCCATGATAAAAAATAAATTAATATTTAAAATAAACATTATTATATAAAAATAAAATCCTTTTATCCCTATAATTTTTTTTAAAAATTAATATAAATGGAGTGACATTTGGTTTTTAATTTTCACTTAAAATAATATTAATGTAATTATTAAATAATAATAGAAGAAAGTTTAAATATATTTGAATATTTTATGATAATGTTCAATATAAACACATAAAATAAAAATATGGTTACTGTTATATAAATGTTCAATGCCTTATCGCAATATTTTTTACCATAATTACCAAACTTACCCATGTTGAGGTTAAAAATATTCACCATAATTTCTATTCACAATGAATTAAATAAACGTAAAAAATTTACCAAATGTGGAACTATTTATTCCAAAAATGAAATTTATTTTTAAATGTAAAATTTTATAATCTTAGTAAACCAACTTTAAATATGTACAAACAACTCAACAAAAATAGTTTTGAGATGAATCATTTTTAAGTATAAAATTCGATTTATTTTTATCCTTTCCTAAAAAACAGTAGATAAATTTTAAAACATTTTACTTAATATATAATGTATTCTTTTCATTAAAACCATTCGAAAATAGTCATTAATTTAATTTATTTATATAAAAACACTATGGAAACATAAAAATAATTTTTTAGAAAAAACCTCTTTTTTCATTACATTAAAATGTTTTTATCAATTTATGAAAACAAATTCATCACATAAATGTGTAAAAAGATTCATTATATAATTTAAGTTTTATTAATACCCATAAACCCAACTTATATGTTATAAGTGTCACATTAAATTATAATTCAACAATAAAACAAGTTTTTATTAAACTCGGTTTTTCATTTAAAAAAATCTATCAAAAAAATATAGTTTATTTTAAAGAAAATAATTATAAAATATTGGGGATTTACATTCATAAACAAATTGTATTCGTAAATTTCTTGAAACCTTTTTATGAAGGCATTTTTCCCAATATTTAAAAAAATAGAGTATTAAACATATGTTATGATATAAAATTCCTAACAAGAGATGAAGTTCTGACATGAAAGTTTCCTAAGCACGTCATTTAGTAGATACCAACTACCTATTCACGATTCTATCAATAGTCTATGTCCTGATAATATTACATTGACTTATATATTTATTTTCTAATGGATGTTAATTTGGCGGTTCCAGTGTGTGGGATGATATATCACAAGATATAAAACATCTCTAGGGGATGGGGTCAAATTTTAATCTCAGGGACACTCTAAATCCTTCAGTGTTGAATCAAAAAATACTTAAATGAATATAAATTTAAAAAAATACCCCAATAAACTGATGTCCACTATTTAGAACCATTATAACGAATTTCAGTGGTATCTGGACCATATCGATAAATGGTGGAAAGTTGTAATATCTCTTAACCACCATTATTGGTACACTCTTCCCATATATAAGAACTAATACCCGGATAATAGTAGAAAACCATGAAAGGAACCCTAAAGGAACTTCATATTTGATATACTTTTGAGATTGAATTTTAGTGGAATGATTTTATAGAGGGTTCATCTATGAGTTTTTAGGCTATATATCCTTTCATGATAATAAATTCCCTCCTACGAGTGATTTATAAAACCTCCCAATGATTTCCATGTTGAAATGAATCCCATGTTCCTTCATGAAAATTTAATTATTTATATGTTTTATAATATGTTGATTAATTTTTTTTTCTATTGATAGACATTATAGATGTTTTATTATAGAAATATTACAAATAATTGATCAATTAAATAACATAAATGTTGTAACACCAGATGATGTTTTTATATATTTATTATTAATTAAATTTGACCCATTTGACAACATTTTTTATAATAAAAAATGTCCTCAAATGAAGTGTAATATATATTTGAATTATATTTATTAAATGACTCTGTTATTTTATAAATATTTGATCACATGGAATTAATAAGAAGAAATAAAGTATAAAATTATTTTAAAAAACTATTATTTAATGAAAAATCACTTATTAATTCCATGTAAAAAATTATACATTTATAATTATTTAAAATAGTACCTTTTTTGAAACAAATATCATGTTTAACGGTAATATATATTATATGTATTGACAAATAATTAACAAGTATTTTTATTAAATATATTTTAATTTAATTATAAAAAATGAAGAAGAATTTATGTATTGTTTTTCAATTTCATAGAAAATAGGATAAGAGAATTTTAGGATAATTTTTTTTTCAGAAAACTGTTTTATTATGATAAATATGTCCTTAAGAATTTTAATTAATTATTTTTGATAAATTATATTATTAAAACACATTTTTTATATATCTATTAAAAATTAATATAATTAATATAATTTCATTACATGAATGGAAATGAATTAATTGTCTTTTATGCTTAAAAATATAATTTTTATAAAAACATGTTTTGCTTCCTTTTGTACACTTATGTTAAAATGAATTTTTAAAATTATAAAAATTGTTTCTTATAAAATTGTTTCCATTTTTTCAATTATAATAAAAAAAATTATAAATTATGATTATTTCTTTTTTAGTCATTATGAATAGTTAGTGGGGGAAAAATTCATTACTACGGTAAATGTAAATTTTGTTAATGAGGTGTGAAAATCAAATGATAAGGGTTTATATGATCTAATTTTTTTTTCTAATCCTATTAGTGGATGGTAGTTTTATACTATATTATCCCATCTTAAAAATTTAACAAATTTTTAACTTCTTTCCCAAAGATATTGACATTATTGTATTTAAATATTCATAATAGTTACAGTTGTGCCACTCCCCTCACTTATAAAATGGAACCTCTTATCATGTTTTATCTCATAGATATGTGGCACTTAGAAAGATAAATACTTGTAGAAAACATGGATTTTTTACAATTATATTTTCATAAAAATTAAATGTATTTGATATCTTGTGCTACACCGAAAAAAAATTTATG